>CM070782.1:34447032-35823032 GCA_036346955.1 Dipus sagitta | reverse complement strand
AATTCCTTTTAAATTGTATCCTCTAGTATTATAGATGTAGGACAGTACTGTATCATCCCTCTGTGAATGTAGAATACCTTGTACCTGCTTTATGATGCGTAGTAGTGACTGTGCTTTATCGGAGCTGTGTGTAATGATGTTACTCTAGAATGTTTTCTTTCCAGATGATGATGGGGAAGCTTAAAAAAACAAAAACAAATAAATAACTGGTGCCAGGTACCATAACAGTAACAGAACTTGGCTGTTTTCTGGGGTTTTGTTTTTTACATTTTTTTTTAAATAAGCGTGCTGGATGACTCTACAATTTTGTTCAGACAACTGCAGAACCTGGAAAAGCTGTTGCTGCTATTGACGCATAACATACTGCTATTATTGGTCTTTTTATATAAATATAAATATATATACATATATATATAATTTGAATTTTTGGAGACTTTAGCTGTGCTGTCAACTTTGGAAAAAAAATCCCTGTTTACCATGTTGAGTTGGCATTGTACAGAAATTAACAGCCATATTGGTCTAGAAATGTTAAACTTAATTTTTTTCCATTTGTACAGGGGTAACGCACTGTATTAAATATATAAGGTCTTATCTACGTGGGTTTGATTACAGAAACTAATAAAGTATTCTCTAAATAAAAAAAAAAAAAGATAAAGACTGTGAGGACTTTTGAAGTTGTACTGAATGCACTTTGTATTATGACATGGCTGTGAGCCTACAGAGACCAGGTGTGGAATGTCATGGATTGACTATAAACTGTCCCCTACAGGCTCATGTGTTTGAATACCTGGTCCCCAGCTGGTGGAGCAGATTTGGAAGGCTATGAAATTTAGCAGGTGGAACCTTACTGGGGGAAGTGTATCACTGGGAGTGCGTCTGGCTTATGTGGGTACTGGAGAATCGAACCCAGGTCCTTAGGTTTTGTAGTTAAGTGCTTAACTGCTGAGCCATCTCTACAGCCCTTTTGTTGTTTTTTTGAGGTAAGGTCTCACTCTAGCCCAGGCTGACTTTACTATGTATTCACTATGTAGTTTCAGGGTAGCCTCAAACTCAAGGTAATCCTCCTATCTCTGCCTTCCAAAAGTTGGGATTGAAGGCATGTGCCAGCATGCCAGGCTCCTCCTCCTCCTCCTTCTTTTTTTTCTGGTTTTTCGAGGTAGGGTCTCGTTTTAGCCCACGCTGACCTGGAAGTCACTATGTAGTCTCAGGCTGGCCTTGAATTCATAACAATTCTCCTACCTCAGCCTCCTGAGTGCTGGAATTAAGGGTGTGAGCCACCACGCCTGGCCACCTTCATATATATAATTTATTAGAGATGAGAGGGAGAGAGAAAGAATGGGTACACCAGGGCCTCCAGCCACTGCAAACTCCAGATGCATGTACTACCATGTGCATCTGGCTTATGTGGGTTCTGGAGAATTGAACCTGGGTCCTTAGGCTTCGCAGGCAAATGCCTTAACCTCTAAGCCATCCCTCCAGTCCTCCTTCCTTTTTCAAAAAACAATTATTTATTTATTTGAGAGAGAGACAGAGAAAGAGAGAGAAAGAGGCAAGTAGTGGGGGGAGAGGGAGAGAATGGGCACTCCAGGGCCTCTAGCCACTGCAAAAGAGCTCCAGATGCATGCTTCTCCTTGTGCATATGGCTTTATGTGGGTAATCAAACATGGGTCACTTGGCTGCTGGCAAGTGCCTTAACTGCTAAGCCATATATACACATATTTTTTTGTTTTATATGTATATATAATTTTTTTTCGAGGTGGGGACTCACTCTAGCTCAGGCTGTCCTGGAATTCTCTGTATAGTTTCAGGGTGGCCTTGAACTCATGACAATCATCCTACCTCTGCCTCCTGAGTGCTGGGATTAAAGGCTTGTGCCACCATTCTGGCCTTACAAATATTTTTATTTATTTATTTGCAAGGAGAGACAGACAGAGACGGACTGGGCATGCCAGGGCCTTTGAGCCACTGCAGACGAACTCCAGACACTTGTGCCACCTTGTGCATCTGGCTTTACATGGGTCTTGGGGAATTGAACCTGGGTCCTTTGGCTTTGAAGGCAAGTGCCTTAACCACTAAGTCATTTCTCCAGCCCCTTCAATCTTATTTCTGGTAGTTAAAACTTTAAGTGACCAAGATAGTTAATAATCAGGAATTATTGAAACAAATTATATTGCCAGTAAGTAACTTAAAATGATGATTTGGCTCTCTATACATACTGCTGACACAGAAAGATGCCTGTGATCAGTTAAATATAAGAAAATATTGGTTTAAAAACTGTATGGCCAAGCATGGTGGTGCATGCCTTTCATCTCAGGCCTCTGGAGGCAGAGGTAAGAGGGTTGCTGTGAGTTCAAGGCCAGCCTGGTAAATTATTCAAAAATATATATATAAGTAAATAAATAAAGCCTTGAGGGGCTGGAGAGATGGCTCAGCAATTAAGGCACTTGCCTGTAAAACCTAACGACCCGGATTTGATTCCCCAGTACCCAAGTAAAGCCAGAGGCCCAGAGGTGCATGCATCTGGAGTTTGTTTGCAGTGGCTGGAGGCCCTGGTGTGCCCATTCTCTCTCTCTCTCTCTCTGTTTGCAAATCAATCAATCAATCAATCAATCAATAAATAAATAAATAAAATTTTATGCTTGTTTGTACCAACACTATTCATAAAGGTGAAAATGAGAAATATCCCTCAACTGATGAATGTAGATCAATAAAATAAGATGTGGGCTAGAGAAATGTCTTGGTGGTTAAGGTGCTTTCCTATAAAGCCAAAGGACCCAGGTTTGATTCCCCAGTACCCATGGAAGCCAGATGCACAAGGTGGTGCATGCGTCTGGAGTTCATTTGCAGTAGCTGAAGGGTCTGACATGCTCATATTCTCTCTCTCTCTAATAAATAAATAAAATAATAAAAATGTAGGTGGGCGTAGTGGCACATGCCTTTAATCCTAGCACTCAGGAGGCAGAGGTAGGAGGATCTCCATGAGTTCAAGGCCACCCTGAGACTACATAGTGAATTCCAGGTCAGCCTGGACTAGAGTAAGACCCTACCTTGAAAAACCAAAAAGATAATAAATAAATAAATAAATAAATATGTAATAAGTAAATAATAAATAAATAAACATAATAAGTAAATAAATAAATAATAAAAATGTATCTGGACGTGGTGGTGCACACTTTTAATCCCAGCACTCAGGAGGCAGTGGTAGGTGGATCGCCATGAGCTTGAGGCCACCCTGAGACTACATAGTGAGTTCCAGGTCAGCCTGGACTAGAGTGAGACCCTACCTCAAAAAAAAAAAAAAAAAAAAAGTAAAAAATAAAATGCATCCATGAAGTGCACATCATGCATGTTCTCTAAAGAAAATCAGTGCTCTAGAAGAACTGAACCAATGGAATGAATACATATGTAGACGTGAGTTATTAGAGTGGCTTGTATGATATGGGCTGGTTGTCCAACAATGGTTGTAGAAACACAGGAGGGTAAATTAAGACAGATTTATTTGGGGAAAACAAAGCAGAAGTAAGCAGGAAAGTCCAAATCTAGGAGGAGGCCCGAGGCTGGTAACCAACCCACCTGCATGGTGACTTGTATCAGGTCTTCTTATGACCTCAAAGATGTAAATGAGGCATCCAGCTGGGATGCTCCTCAAGGCCAAGTCCAAAGTATATGTAGGGCCTTGACTGGCTGGTGAGTGAGGAAGGAGAGTGCAGACTCTGAAAGCGCCTGCTGGTAGGCAAAAGCCAGTGGAAAAAGAACCAGAAAGCTGTTTGTTTTTCTTTCTTTCTTTCTTTCTTTCTTTCTTTCTTTCTTTCTTTCTTTCTTTCTTTCTCTCTCTCTCTCTCTCTCTCTCTCTTCTTTCTTTCTTTCTTTCTTTCTTTCTTTCTTTCTTTCTTTTTATTTCCAGGCAGGGTCTTGCTGTAGCCCAGGATGACCTGGAATTCACTATGTAGTCTTAGGCTGCCCTCAAACTCACTGTGATCAACCTACCTCAGCCTCTTAAGTGCTAGGATTAAAGGCATGTACTACCACGCCAGGACAAGAAAGAGAAAGAGAGAGAGAGAGAGATTGAGAATGGGCACACCAGGGCCTCCAGCCCCTGCAAAAGAACTCCAGATGCTTGGGCCACTTTGTGCATCTAGTCATACATGGGTACTGGAGAACTGAACTCCAGTTGTTAGGTTTTGCAGGCAAGTGCTTTAACCACTGAGCAATCTCTCCAGCCCTGAAAGCTCCCTTACTTCTAATCTCTAACAGTAGCATCAAGAAGGGTTTGTTAAATGACCATAAATGCTGGCGAGGACGTGGAAAAAGAGGAACACATCTACACTGTTGATGGGAATGCAATCTGGTCCAGCCATTGTGGAAATCAGTGTGGAGGTTCCTAAGACAGCTAAAAATTGATCTACCATATGACCCAGCTATAGCACTCCTAGGCATATATCCTAAGGACTCATCTCATTACCTTAGAAATACTTGCTCAACCATGTTTATTGCTGCTCAATACACAATAGCTGGGCAATGAAACCAGCCTAGATGCCCTTCAACTGATGAGTGGATAATGAAGATATGGCACATTTATATAATGGAGTTCTACTCAGTGGTAAAGAAAAATGAAGTTATAACAATTGCAGGAAAATGGATGGATCTGGAAAGGATTATACTAAGTGAGGTAATCCAGGCCCAGAAAGCCAAGCACCGCATGTTCTCTCTCATATGTGGATCCTAGCTACAGATGTTTGGGCTTCTGTGTGAGAAGGAAAAAACTCAGTAGCAGAGGCCAGTAAGCTAGAAAAGAGATATAAAGGGAAGAGAAAGGAAGGGAGGGGGTACTCATTAGGATGATATTGTATATATGTAAATAGAAGAATAGATTAATGGGGGTGAAAAAGCCCAAAATGAGGTCAGGGGAAGAGATCGAGTAAAAGAAAGGTGGAGGGAGGGCTAATCAAAATCTAAGAGGATATAAATAAATCATATGGAATCCTACTTTTTTGGGCAATGGAACACTCAGGAGCTATAGACTGTTGCTAGAAAATTTTCAGTGCCAGGGATGGGATACCTTCCAGTGAGTTGTTGGCCAGGGAGGTCTCTGTTGCCCCCAAAACATTATAGGCCATTGCTGAGGCCCTTGGTTTCCCACCAGGAATAGATGGTAAGACCCTATTGCTGAAGACTCCACATACTTGGGCCGCAAGACCACTGAGAAATCCTGCTGGGACTGAGCTGATAACCTCCTCCATGCAGACCAGCTGACAGAAAGCTGGAAGAAGCCATTCTACATGCAGTTCAATGGGAGAAAGAGAAATCACCAGTGAACATACTCAACAGTGGACACTGCAAGTCTTAAATTTGGCCAGCCAGGCCAAATGAGCCAATGGGTGCCATAGTGGCATGTCTGTCATGATGGAAACCAACTGCCCTCTAATTGGACTGGAGGCCCGCTCCATGGAGGGAATACATCCCTGGTACTGAAAACTTACAACAGGGGTAGTCATGAGCCCTAGGGGTGTAACGTCTGCTGTTGTCTGGCTAAATGTATATACTATGCTTATCAAAATGCCCAGTAAGGGCTGGAGAGCTGGCTTGGGCTGGAGAGATGGCTTAGCGGTTGAGCGCTTGCCTGTGAAGCCTAAGGACACCGGTTCGAGGCTCGATTCCCCAGGACCCACGTTAGCCAGATGCACAAGGTTGTGCATGCATCTGGAGTTCATTTGCAGTGGCTGGAGGCCCTGGCGTGCCCATTCTTTCTCTCTATCTGCCTCTTTCTCTGTCTGTCTGTCACTCTTAAATAAATAAATAAATAAATAAAATTTAAAAAAAATGCCCAGTAAGCACTTCTCTTAATGTTCATACCCTTATATTAATGCTACTCTCACTTTTGGTAGAGAATTTTCTCTTTTCAGATGGCAGTGACCTTGGGGCGACTCAGAAGGTTTCATGGTGCTGGAAAGAAGTGACCACAGTGCTCAGTACTGCAATATCTCTATCACACCTTCCAAGGCTCAGGGTCTAATGCGGAAGAGGTGGCGGAAAGAATGTAAGATCCAAAAGAAGGGTAAGACTCCATACAATGTGCTCCCTCCAGACACAAAATGGCCTGGATATCCATGGCCTCACAGTGCCTGACACTACCTGCACAAGACCATCATAAGAGGAGGAAAAGATCATGACATCAAAATTAAAAGAGAGACTGATTGAGATGGGGAGGGGATATGATGGAGAATGGAGTTTCAAAGAGGAAAGTGGGGGGAGGGAGGGTATTACCATGGGGTATTTTTTATAATCATGGAAGTTGCTAATAAAAATTTGGAAAAAAAAATTTTAAAAGGAGGATTTGTTAGGGCTGGAGGGATGGCTTAGTGGTTAAGGTGTTCACCTGCAAAGCCAAAGGACCCAGGTTTGATTCCCCAGGACCCACATTAGACAGATGCACAAGGGGGTGCATGTATCTGAAGTTTGTTTGCAGTGGATGGAGGCCCTGGCACATCCATTCTCTCTCTCTCTCTCTCCCTCTTTCTCTGTCAAATAAATATATAAAATATTAAAACAAAAGGAGGGTTTGTTAGATTGATAGAGTTGAGGTCAGCAGCCAACAGAACTCTACATGTCCTATGGGAAGACACCCAAGACACTAAAAATACATTGCATACATAAAGAACAAGATTGAAAACGCAGTGGCTCAATTTATAATGCAACACACACATAATTGTTGCAGAGTTAAACACAGATGTTTTCAAATGTAAAGTTTCTCTACAAAAATGAATGAAGAATGCCAAGAATGGCTTTCCTCTGAGTGGTGACTAGAGCAGAGAGGGGTGGCTTCCCTGTGTGCCACGTGTCTGCCTGTGTTGTACTGGTGTGCTTCTATGCGCACCCTGGGAGGGTGATCATGGGACTTTCAGACAGATACTTTTCTTTGTCCCTGAGCACCTGCTTTATGTAATGAAACAAGTTTCTGAGGCAGAAGAACAAAGCTGTCAAAGGAAAATATGCTTTTCTTATTTCTGCCCTGTTTTGTATTTACCAAATATTTGTTTATCTTATTTATTTTATCTGAAAGCACAGAGAGAGAAAGAGAGAGAGAGAGAGGGAGAGAATGGGTGTGCCAGGGCCTCTATCTACTGCAAATGAACTCCAGATGCATGCACCACTTTGTGCATTTGGCTTTACATGGGTACTGGGGGGATTTAACCCAGAACATTAGGTTTTGTTTTCGTTTTGATGACATTAGGTTTTGTAGGCAAGCATCTTAACAGCTGAGCCATCTCTCCAGCTCTGCTAAGCTGTTATAACAAGACATTTAACATGTAAAAGAAAAATCAAATAAATCTTAGCACATTGAAACAACCAGAAATGTTTGTAGTAAAAACAAAACTCGTCTCCCAGCTTATTCTCTTTTTAAAAATATTTTATTTTTATTTATTAATTTGAGAGAGAGAGAGAGATAGAAATAGGCAGGTAGAGAGAGAGAATGGGCGTGCCAGGGCCTCTAGCTACTGCAAATGAACTCCAGATGCCTGCGCCCCCTTGTGCATCTGGCTTACGTGGGTCCTGCGGAGTTGAACCTGGGTCCTTTGGCTTTGGAGGCAAGTGCCTTAACTGCTAAGCCATCTCTCCAGCTTACTTTCAAAGGGAAAAATTTTTATTTGATTTTATTTTTTTCAAGGTGGGGTCTCACTCTAGCCCAGGCTGATCTGGAACTCACTCTGTAGCTCCAGGCTAGTCTTGAACTTAGGGCAATCCTCCTACCCCAGCCTCCTGAGTGCTGGGATTAAAGGCTTGCACTTCCATGCCCAGCCCTGAAAAAAACTTTTTTTTCAAATATTTTATTTTTATTTCTTTGAGAGAGAGAGAGAGAGAAAAAGAATGGGTATGCCAGGGCCTCTAGTTGGTGCAAATGAACTCCACATGCATGTGCCACCTTGTGCATCAGTTTATGTGGGTCCTTGGGAACTGAATCTGGGTCCTTTGGCTTTGCAGGCAAGTGCCTTAACCATTAAGCCATTTCCCCAGCCTCTCCCCAAAATATTTTAAAAGTCTTTCTGCCAGGAATGGTGGCACATGCTTTTAACCCAGCACCTTAAGGTCAGAAGTAGGACTATCACCATGAATTAGAGGCCAGCCTGAGACTATATAGTGAATTCCAGGTCAGCCTGGACTAGAGGAAGACCCTACTGCAAAAAAAAAAAAAAAAAAAACAGGGCTGGAGAAATGGCTTAGCGGTTAAGTGCTTGCCTATGAAGTCTAAGGACCCCGGTTCGAGGCTCGATTCCCCAGGACCCACATTAGCCAGATGCTCAAGGGGGCGCATGCATCTGGAGCTCATTTGCAGTAGCTGGAGGCCCTGGCACGCCCATTCTGTCTCTCTATCTGCCTCTTTCTCTCTCTGTTGCTCTCAAATAAATAAATAAAAAATAAACAAAAAAAAATTAAAAAAAAACAAAACAACAGAAAAAGTATTTTACCAAGTGCCATGTACAATGAATATACACCAATTAAAAAATATTACTGGCCAGGTGTGATGGTGCATGCCTTTAATCCCAGCACTAGGGAGGCAAAGGTAGGAGGATTGCTGTGAGTTCGAGGCCACCCTGAGACTACATAGTGAATTCCAGGTCAGCCTGGGCTAGAGTGAGACCCTACCTCGAAAAAAAAAAAAAAGTATTACTAATAAAAAAAGAAAAATCAAAAAAAGTATTTAAAAATATTTTATTTATTTATTTATTTATTTGAGACTGAGAGAGAGAGAAAAAAAAATGGGTGCCTCAGGGCCTCTAGCTGCTGCAAACGAACTCCAGACGAATGTGCCACCTTGGGCATCTGGCTTATGTGGGTATTGGAGAATTGAACCTGGGTCATAGGCTTTGCAGGCAAGCACCTTAACTGCTAAACCATCTCTCCAGAAAAAAAAAAAAAAAGTTTTTATTTTAAGGGAGAGGAACAGTTTCTCCCACCTAAATTTTCTATAATGTTATTTATTAGTTTATCTTAGAAAACGTCTGTAATTATCTGAGTTTTCAAACATAAAGCCTAAATTCTAGGCAGCTAGGAAAGCAGTGCTGGCCTAACCTTGACCTTCAACAGTCCCCTCTGGCCCTAATCACTGCAATTTCCTTGGCACAGGGCTGCCGGTTGTCTGCCTTCATGTGGCTGCCTAGCCTGCTAAGTGGAGCCCTTGGGACTCCTGAGGAGAGCTGGCCCAGGACGTGGGACAGCTTCACAGTCTCTTAGTGACATAGGGGTTGTTTTGAAGCCCTGTTTGTTCTGGAAACACCATATTTTTACCTTATTTAGACCAGAAAAATAAAGCTTTTTGGTGTGTGTATGGTGTGCACATGTGTGTGTGCAGATGTACATGCCTCATGATTCTCATACTTGTGCAACAAATGGTCTTACCTGTTGAACCATCTTCCTAGAAAAAGTAATGTTTTGGGTTTTCTTTCTTTCTTTTTGAATGTGAGAGGAAATATTTTCTTTTTCTTTTTTTCTCAAGGTAGGGTTTCACTCTAGTCCAGGTTGTTCTCAAACTCTCTCTGTAGTCCCAGGCTGGCCTCAAACTCACAGTGATCCTCCTACCTCTGCCTCCTATGCACTGGGGTTAAAGGCATGTCCGTGGACTCCACAAGCATGCCCCACTTTGTGCATCTGGCTCTATGTGGGTACTGGGGAATCGAACTGCTGAGCCATTTCTCCGGTCCTTTAAAATGTTTTTATTTTTTTGTTTGAGAGAGAGAGAGAAAAATATATGTATGAATGTATATTGGTGTGCCAGATCCTCTTGCCACTGTGAGCAAACTGGACATGCATGTACCACTTTATGTGTATGGCTTTATGTGTGTACTGTGGATCAAACTCTGACCATCAGGCTTTGCAAGCAAGTGCCTTTACTTTCCTTTGACCACTGAGCTATCTCTTCAGCCCCTTATTTTTTTTAAAAAAAAAAAGATTTTATTGACAATTTTCATACATGGACATAATGTAATTTGGTCATAACTCCCTACTATTTCTTTTGTTCTCTGCAATAGAGGTTTTGTTTTGTTGGTTTTTTGAGGTAGAATCTTGCTCTAGCCCATGCTGACCTGGAATTTACTTTGTAGTCTCAAACTGGCCTTCAACAGCAATCCTCCTACCTCTCTGCCTCCTGAGTGCTGGGATTAAAGGCATATGCCACCACACCCTGCACAATAGAATTTTTGAAAGAAAATTTTATTTTTGCTTTCATTAGATTGGACAAACATAACCTAGCTATTTTAAAGACAAAAGAGGGCAGAAAGATTGAGCTGGGTGTGGTGGCACACATCTTTAATCCCAGCATTCTGGAGGCAGAGGTAGGAGGATCACTGTGAGTTTGAGCCCACACTGAGATTACATTAAAAAAAAAAAAAAGGCAGAAAGGGGGCCACTGGTCTGACTTCCAGGGAATTTGCCCACTTCTCCCCTCCCTGATGAGGGACAAGGGAAACACAAGACCCCTACCTCCCCATGTCCACACATGCCATTGGAAACACCCCAAGGGCTGCCCAGTGACCTGAGCTCAGCGGGTGTCTTCTCTCCCAGGCCTTGTTTCCTGAGCCTTTCTCCACCTTGGCTTCCCTGCCGTGCTGCTAGGGAACAGCACACGTGGGCATGTGTGCTGGGGTGGGGGGGTGACAAGGGGAGGTGACGCTAGGTCAGATGGAAGTAAGCCAGTGAGAAACTTTCCAAAATTTGCTGGGTGGTGCTCCAGGCAAGTCCCCACTACTTCACAAGATCCCTCCACTGCCTGGAATCCCTCTGAGAGCCATCATTTTGTATCATTAATTCTGCATGGCTATTTTTTAAATTTTGTTTTGTTGTTGTTTTATTTTTATTTATTTATTTGAGAGCGACAGAGAGAAAGACACAGAGAGAGAGAGAGAGAGAATGGGCGCGGCAGGGTCTCCAGCCACTGCAAATGAACTCCAGACGCATGTGCCCCCTTGTGCATTTGGCCAAAGTGGGTCCTGGGGAATCGAGCCTTCAACCGGGCTCCTTAGGCTTCACAGGCAAGTGCTTAACTGCTAAGCCATCTCTCCAGCCCCTGCATGGCTATTTAATAGCAAGCAAAAGTTTTCTACTTACTCTGAGTAATAAAAACATGTCTTTATGGTTTGGGTTTTTTATTAATAATATTCTATTATCTTTATTTATTTGAGAGAGAGAGAGAGAGAATGGGTATGCCAGGGCCTCCAACCACTGCAAATGAACTCCAGATGCGTGTACCCCCTTGTGTATATGGCTTATGTGGGTCTGGGGAATCAAACCTGGGTCCTTTAGCTTTGCAGACAAAAGCCTCGACCACTAAGCCATTTTTCTAGCCCATGAATAATATTCTGTTTTTGTTGTTTTTTTTGAGATAGAGTCTCACTCTAGCCCAGGATGAATAATATTCGTAACTGATGTATATTCATTGTACATGGCACTTGGTGAAATACTTCTTTTTTTTTTTTTTTTTTTTTGAGGTAGGCTGTCGCTCTAGCCCAGGCTGACCTGGAATTTGCTTTATAATCACACGTTAGCCTTGAACTCACAGTGATCCTACCACCTTGGCCTCCAAAGTGCTGGAATTAAAGGTGTGTGCCACCACACCAGGCTTAAAAATACATGTAGATAGCAGGTGCTGTGTATCCTAGCATACTGAAACAACCAGAAATGTTTATAGTAAAAATAGAATTCTCTTCCCAGCTTACTTTCTTTTTTTTTTTTTTTTTCAGTTTTATTTATTTGAAAGAGAGAGAGAGAGAGAGAAATGGGTGTGCCAGAGCCTCCAGCTACTGCAAACGAACTTCAGACACATGTGCCACCATGTGCATCTGGTTTATGTGGGTTCTAGGAAATTGAACCTGGGTCCCAGTCCCTTAACCTCTAAGCCATCTCTCCAGCCCCCTCCCCCACCTTACTTTCAGAACACCTGAGTTCAAGGCCACACTGAGACTACATAGTGAATTCCAGGTCAGCCTGGACTAGAGTAAAACTACCTCAGAAAAAGAAGAAGGAAAAATAAAGAATATGTTTTTACATATTAAACGTTGTCATGTTAGAAAGTACCAAAAAAGTAGAAATAAGTTGGACATGATGGCGCTTTAATCTCAGCACTCAGGAGGCACAGGTAGGAAGATTGCTGTGAGTTCAAGACCACCCTGAGACTACATAGTGAATTCCAGGTAAGCCTGGCTAGAACAAGACCCTACTTCAAAAAAAAAAAAAAAAGCAGAAATAACCTTTCTTGCAACAAGGTCACAAAACCCCACATAGACATCCAGGATCTCAAATGAAACTGTTATATTTGGCAATATTTCATTGAAGTCTTTAAAAATATATCAGAATAATTTTTAATTAATTAATTTATTTATCTTAAATATTTTATTTTTATTTATTTATTTGAGAGAGGGAGAGAGGCAGAGAGAGAGAGAGAGAGAATGGGCGCGCCAGGGCTTCCAACCACTGCAAACGAACTCCAGATGCATGTGCCACCTTGTGCATCTGGCTTACGTGGGTACTGGGGAATCAAACAGAGGTCCTTTGGTTTTGAAGGCAAGTGCCTTAACCATTAAGCTATCTCTCCAGCCCCTCAGAATCATTTTTATTACTGCTTTATCTAGTTGTGATCTTTCCATATATCAACTTTATTTCTTCTCTTCTTTTTAAAACAGGGTCTTATTACATAGACCGGGCTAGCCTTGAACTCATGACTCTCCCACCTTGGTTACTAGGTATTGCCACACCCAGAAATCTTTTTATTTGTTTTGTTTTGTTTTGTTTTTCAAGGTAGAGTTTTTTGGTAGCCCATGCTGACCTGGAATTCACTATGTAGTCTCAGGGTGACCTCAAACTCTTGGCTATCCTTCTACCTCTGTCTCCTGAGTGCTGGGATTAAAGGTGTTCACCACCACGCCAGGCTCACACCCAGAAATCTTAATCCTTTGTTTTATAATAGGAAGCAGTATTATTAGAACCCTGCCTGATATGTATTTAGCTGTGTGATCTTGGGCAACGTCTTTGGGCTGTTTCCTTATCCGTAAAATTGGATAAGGCCAGTATCTATCTTACGGGCTCTTGGGAAGATTCAGTGAGATAATGCTGGCAAAATGCCTTGCCAATAAGCTCATGCAATAAATGTCAGCACTCATCTATTGCTAATATAGGCATGGTAATTTCACTTTTCAGCTGGCCCAAATAATGTTATGCTCTCCACTAGTACTTGGCCTTGAGCTTTGTCCATATTAAGGAATAATTCCTACAAGAGCTTCCCAGAAATGGCATTGCTGGATGGAAAGGGTCTGGATCTTTTTAAAGTTCTCATTTCAAATTGCCACTGGCACCTATGCCAGAAGAGATTCTCTGTGTTGATCTGTCCTCTGGGGCAGGATGTTGAGTCTCTGTCCCTGATGTCAGCACACACAGTTTAAATGGGTGTGAATTCAAGAAGCTTCCCTCTTAGAACAAGCCTGTGAAAGAGTCTGATAAGGTGTTCTGGCATCCTATGGGCCTCCAGGAATAACCCTGAGACATCAGTTTCATTCTGGAAAACTAGAGAAAGGATCTTGCCCAAGGTGTGGTGAGGAATAATCAATGGCTAATGGCTGGAGTTGACTTTTGTCCTTCTGTTCATAAAAGACCTTTGAATTGCTTGGCCACTTTTGAATTTCTCAGGAAAAGTGATAACATGTGGCCAAAGTTCATACCAGTTGGTGAGGTTGCCTCTCTCCAGCACCCATGAGGCTGGAGGGCGAGAGAGGGTAACCAGTTCCATGAGTGTGGGAACAGGTCATCAGGTTGGGGTCACCAGAGCAAAAGTCATTTCTTCACTGACTCTTTCACACATCCCACCATAGAAAATGCCACAACTGATGGGTGTAAGCTTTGGCACCCAGTGCGCGAAGGACACAGGTAGAAGGAGATAAGCCTAGGCTGAGCCGGATACAAAGGACACATGAAAACTCCCAGCTTCCTACCAGCACTTCCTGGAATGGTGGACTCAAAATTCCCTGTCCCTGCAGCTGAACATCTGCATTGTGTCAAGCTCCTCAGACTGTGTCATCCAGCAAGTTAACCAAGGAAACACAAGTAGTCACACACCACCTTCTATCTACACAGCTCTTCTCTGTGATCAAGCGGAAGACGCCCTGTGTCCCAAAGCCTCAGCTCTCTGCATGGGGTTCCAGGCCTCTGTCCTCCTAGGATCAACCACTCTGGGAAACGACTAGTGCCCAAACAGGCTGTGGGTCTTACCTTTGCTGTGTTATCTTGTTAAACCCTTCCCAACATTTAAGCCCCAATTTGAAGGCTCCAACTCCAAGAGTATATTAATTTCCACATATTTGTGAATTCTCCAAATTTCCTTCTGTTGTTCCTTTCTTTCTTTCTTTCTTTCTTTCTTTCTTTCTTTCTTTCTTTCTTTCTTTCTTTCTTTTTTCTGTTTGTGAGGTAGGGTCTCACTCTACACGAGGTTGACCTGAAACTCACTCTGTAGCCCCTGGCTGGCTTCAAACTCATTGTAATCCTCCTACCTCCGTCTTTCAAGTGCTGGGTTTAAGGGTATGCAGCACACCTGGTTTCTGTCATTCATTTCTAATTTCACTCCACTTTTATCAGAGAACATACTTCATATGCTTTTGACTCCCCCCCATTTTTTGTTTCAAAAAACCAAAATAAATAAATAAAATAAAAATTGATTTTGAGAGACTGAGGGAGGAGAGTGGATGATGGAGAGTGGAGTTGTGAAGGGAAAAGTGGGGGAGGGAGTTATCATAGTTCATTGTCTATAATTATGGAAGTTAATAAAAAATAATAAAATAAAATAAATAATAATAATAAATTGCTTTCAAGGCCATGCGTGGTGGCGCGCACCTGTAATCCCAGCACTCAGGAGGCAGAGTTAGGGTGATCGCCGTGAGTTCAAGGCCACTCTGACACTACATAGGGAATTCCAGGTCAGCCTGTGCTAGGGTGAGATCCTACCTCAAAAAATAACAACAACAACAAAAAATAGTTGATTTCAGGACCAGAGAGATAGCTTAGTGATTACTGCACTTGCCTGCAAAGCCTAAGGACACAGGTTCAATTCCTCAGTAACCCCATAAAAGCCAGATGCACACATGCACATAGTGGTGCACGTGTCTGGAGTTCATTTGCAGTGGCTAGAGGCCCTGACATGCCCATTTTCTCTCTCTCGCAAATAAATAAATAATAAAATATTTTTTAAAAATTGGTTTCACAGGTTTTCAGAGGCTTAGCTTTGTAGTCCTAACTATCCAGTTGCCCAAATTTAATGCTTTTTATAAGAACAGATTAATCTAACATAGACTAGTTAAGGCTTGAAGTACAAACTCTCAATGAAAACAGACTCCATATCTGATCCTCCTGGGGCAGTGATTGCTACATTAGGTTCTGGATGAACCAAATCTGGACTGTTCATTCAGCCAGGACACACATGTGTGTGTGTGTGTGGTTTTTTGAGGTAGAGTCTCACTCTAGCCCAGCCTAACCTAGAATTCACATCTCAGACTGGTCTTCAACTCTTTTGTTGTTGTTGTTTTGTTTTGTTTTTCAAGGTAGGGTCTCACTCTAGCTCAAGCTGACCTGGAATTCACTATGTAGTCTCACAGTGGCCTCGAACTCACAGTGATCCTCCTACCTCTGCCTCCTGAGTGCTGGGATTAAAGGCGTGTGCCACCACACCTGGCTGGCAGGCCACACTTTTTATTGACAACCTCTTTACATATAGACAATACAGCATATTAGTTGGGTGTGGTGGTATATTGTTGGGGGTGGGCTTATGGGTTAACGCACTCTCCTGCTGCTGTTGTCTACCTGATATTGACAAGGAGGTGATGTCCACCCTCTGCTCATGCCCACATTTCCCCCTGCCATCATGGAGCTTCCCCTGGAGTATGTAAACCCAAATAAACCCTTTCCTCCCACAAGCTACTCTTGGTTGGGTTGTTTTCTGACAGTAATATGAAGCTAACTGCAACTCTATCTAAGACTCAGGGAACATCAAGGATGAGAAGACAGTAAGAATGTATGAAGCTGGGCGTGGTGGCACACGCCTTTAATCCCTGCACTTGGGAGGCAGAGGTAGGAGGATCACTATGAGTTCAAAGCCACCCTGAGACTTTAATCCCTGCACTTGGGAGGCAGAGGTAGGAGGATCGCTATGAGTTCAAAGCCACCCTGAGACTATATAGTGAATTCCAGGTCAGCCTGGGCTAGAGAGAGACCCTACCTCAAAAAACCAAAAAAAAAAAAAAAAAAAGGAAAAATGAATGTATGAGTCTGAGGGAGGAAGTACTGCAGAGTGTTGTCTTCCAAGCCATTGCACTCTTGAACTCTCAGCAGTTATGACAAACTGAACAAGATCTGCACTACACTGGGCTCAACAGTCCACTAGGGACGGGGGAGAGGCTCATGAGGCCTCAACCGTCTTTGAGGAGCTATTAGCAGTTAATGGTTGTTGAGGAAGGGAGAGGCATTTTTTTCCATGGTGTAGCCATTGGTAAGTTGTCCATGCTCTATAAATAACCCCTCATGCTCCTGTAAACCAACCTAATTAAACTCACTGGAAGTTAGGCATGGTGGCACATGCCTTTGATCCCAATACTCAGGAAACTGAGGTAAAAGGATAGCCGTAGTTTGAGGCCAGTCTGGGCTACTGGATGGGTTTCAGGTCAGCCTGGGCTAGAATGAAACCCTGCTTAATACAAACCAAAACATGGGCTGGAGAGATTGCTTAATGGTTAAGGTGCTTGCCTGCAAAACCAAAGGACCCAGGTTCGATTCCTCAGGACCCACAGAAGCCAGATGCACAAGGTAGCGCATGTGTCTGGAGTTCATCTGCAGAAGCTGAGGGCCCTTTCTCTTTCTTTCTTCCTTCCTTCCTTCCTTCCTTCCTTCCTTCCTTCCTTCCTTTCTTTCTTTCTTTCTTTCTTTCTTTCTTTCTTTCTTTCTTTCTTTCTTTCTTTCTTGTCTGTCTCTCTCCCTCAAATAAAATAAATAAATACTGAAAACAAACAAGCATGCAGCCTTATGGGACAGAGAAGTCATCAGTGGTAATAAAGAGCAGTGGACCTTACAAGCCTTAATTGGCCAAATGTGCCAATAGTGGCATATCTGTTATGGGGGAAAACAATCACTCTCTAATTTGACTGAAGGCCAGCTCCATAGGAGGGAATACATGCCTGGTACTGGAAACCTAGTCAAAACACTATTGCTAAGCTGGGAGTGGTGGCACACGTCTTTAATCCCAGCACTCGGGAAGCAGAGGTAGGAGGATTGCAGTGAGTTCGAGGCCACCCTGAGACTCCATAGTGAATTCCAGGTCAGCCTGGGCTAGAGTGAGACCCTACCTCGAAAAACAAACAAACAAAAAAAGTCTATTGTTGAGGAGGTCATGAACCCTAGGGGAGTAATGCCTGCTGTTGTCTAACTAAATGCATATATTGTGTCCACCAAACTGCCCTATGAACACTTTCTTAAGGTTTATTAATATTACTCTCACTTTTGGTTAGAAAAGTTTCTTTTTTAAAAATTTATTTATAGAGCCGAGGTGGTGGCGCACGCCTTTAATCCCAGCACTCGGGAGGCAGAGGTAGGAGGATCGCCGTGAGTTCAAGGCCACCCTGAGACTCCATAGTGAATTCCAGGTCAGCCTGGACTAGAGTGAGACCCTACCTCGAAAAACCAAAAAAAAAAAAATTATTATTTTTATTATTTATTTGAGAGAGGGAAAGAGGCAGAGAGAGAGAGAGAGAAAGAATGGGCACACCAGGGCGTCCAGCCACTGCAAACAAAATCCAGATGCATGGGCCACTTTGTGCATCTGGCTTACATAAGTACTGGGAAATCGAACCGAGGTCCTTTGGCTTTGCAGGCAAGCGCCTTAACTGCTAAGCCATCTCTCCAGCCCAGAAAAGCTTCTCTTTTAAGGTGGCAGTGACCAGGGTGGTGACTCAAAAGTTACCATAGGGGCTGGAGAGATGGCTTAGCAGTTAAGGTGTTTGCCTGCAAAGCCAAAGGATCCCAGTTCAATTCTCCAGTACCCACATAAGCCAGATGCACAAGGGGTTGCATGCATCTGGAGTTTGTTTGCAGTGGCTGGATGCCCTGGTACATCCATTCTCTCTCTCTCTCTCGTTCTCTTTCTCTCTCATAAATAAATAAATAAATAAATAAACATTTTAAAAAGTCACCATAGTGCTGAGAAGAAGTGACAGTGAAGTGTTCAGCACTCAGATATCTCTATCACACCTTCCAAGGCCTGAGCCACTGTGAAAGAGGTGGCAGAAAGAATGTAAGAGCCAAAGGAAAGGTTGGACTGTTCACAGTGCATTCTTTCAGACACAAAATGGCCTGGATATCCATGACCTCACAGTCCCTGGCACTACCTATACAAGACCTTCATAATAGGACGAAAAGATGATGACATTAAAAGAAAACAGACTAATTGAAAGAGGGAGAGGATTTGATGGAGGATAGATTGGGATGGGAAGAAAATTATCATGGTTTATTTTCTATAATTATGGCAGCTGTCAATAAAAAGTTAAAAAAAAACACACCTCATTGGAACACGCTTTCCCACCAAAACAGATGTGACAGTAGAAGGGGAGCTAGCTGGGAAAAGGAAGAGGAGTGGCAGGAGAGCGCACCCCACGAGCGTCCTGCCCAAGCTAAGAGCAGAAGGACGTATTAAGTAGGTCACTACCGACTGCAGGGCAAAGGAAGGGCGGCCAGTCCAGGCGGCCACCTCCTCTCGCTTGAACAGCCACAGCAGCCTCCTCACCGGTCCCCCTCAGACCACTCCAGTTGTTTTGGATCCATTCCATATGCAGTAGCTAGAGTGTTGTGGTGGTCACCCAAAGTCCAGGCACTTCCTCAGGCACTCCTCATGGCCCCATATTCAAGTCCAAGTTCTCAGCATGGCTCATGGAGCCTGCCCCACGTGACACATCTTAGGCTGAAAGAAGATTGGCTAGCGATATGTGAAATCTAGTGGGCCTGAGGGCACATAAAATGCAGGAAAGAATGGAGCAGTATGATGCTTAAGAAACAAAAGAAGGGGCTGGAGAGATGGCTTAGCAGTTAGGCTCTTGCCTGCAGAGCCAAAGGACCCAAGTTCTATTCCCCAGGACCCACATAAGCTGGATGCACAAGATGGCACATGCATCTGGAGTTCGTTTGCAGTGGCTGGAGGCCCTGGTACACCCATTCTCTCTCTCTCTCTCTTTCTGTCTCTGTCTACCTCTTTCTCACTGTCTCAAATAAATAAGTAAAAATAAAATATTTTTTAAAAAGAAACAAAAGAAGAAAGAGAGAAAGGAAGAAAGAAAGAAAGAAAGAGGAAGAGAAAGAAAGGGAGAGGGAGAAATGCAGGCCTCCTGGGTTCTGGCTCTGGCTGTTTAACCCAAGCCTCAGTTTCTCAGATCATCTAGCCACTAGTCAGATGATCTCTAATGGCCCTTTCAGTTCCAGGATTGTGATTTCACCTTGCTTGGTCTGTTTATGCCTTGCTGTATGCCCTTATCATTCAACAGACACCTTTACAAAAATTGTTATCTGCAGATATGAGTCACAGATTAGACTGGCTTAGTCTGCATGCAGGAGGCTCTCAGCTGCTGGCATGATTCTCTGTCCAGAACAGCTCCGGGGTTGTGTTACAGACCTGAAGCTCAGATGAATCCTGGTGAGTGTCCTTTGAAATGGGAGAAGAGGGAATGTACTTCCAGCCACCAAGACTTTCCTGGACATAACTGTCTTGTGGAATGCAGCCAAAAGTACTAAGAGTGAGAAGGCCAGGCCCAGCCCTCAGATCTCAGGGTGCTGTGAAAGAAACTGTTCAAACTCCGCAGGGGAAGTCATGGACGGGCCATAAATCAATGGGCCACTCAGTCTTTGCCTTGACCTTGACAGTGTTGCTTGACCTCCAGCCCAATTTCTTTTTCAACTAGTAAATTCCAATCAAAATGAGAGGAGGGTACAGTTTGGGTGTCTGGACCCCTAAAACAAAACAAAACAAAACAAAACAAAACAAAACAAAACAAAACAAAACAAAACAAAACAAGGCAGGGAAGTCTGCACTTGCTGGAAATCAAAGATGATCTGACTTCTTGTCTCTTGCCTAGTTCCCTAGACCTGTTTTTCCACAAACAGCCAGGACCCCTCCTGGGACGGAGGTCTTTCATAGGATTTAAACATTGTGGTCAGTTAAGTTCAGACCCTGGAAGTTGGTATCACTTGGTGTCTTCCTGAGACAACCCCTAGCCCTAACCAAGGAGCTGTCCCTCTGGTTCACCTGAGCTGGAAGACAGCCCACCACTGTAAGGTTATAAATACCTATGAAAGGGGAGGGCAGGCTCTCTGACCACTTGGGAACTTCCAGCTGTGGGTGAGTTTTTCTCTCAGCTGGACCTGAGCTTGTAGCACAGTGGCTTGTCATGGAAAAAGGAAAAAAGGAGATTAGAAAACAAACTTAGAAGCCATTCTGGCCAGCTGCCTTTGGTTCTTGAACCTCCTGAGACGTCCCCATGCCTCCCTGCTCCCCGCCGCGCTTGGCTCAGCACAACAGCCTCGGCTGCCTTGAGCTGAGGGGAGGCCCCCCGCCCTTACTCTCCACATGAGTTCTTTACCCCTCCAGTTCCCCACATGGCAGGAGCTCCTTGAACTTTCTTTTCTCTCTTTTCTTTCCGTAGTTTTCCCAGGCCTGTGGGATCTCTAGCCACATGAGTGCCTTTCCTTGGTTCTGTATTTCCCTCAATGAATATAACAATTTGATAATTATCCTTCTCTCCTTCTCAGTCTTTCTTTTATTCAATTCTTTGATTATAACTAGAAATGAACCTAGGGTTTGAGGTTCAAGGACTTTCCTGGACACCTAACACACCATTACAAGAACAGCTCAAGTTCATCCAATATTTCACAATATTTTCAACTTTCCAAATAGTAGATATTGAATTAAAGAAAAAAATATAATAGTCAAAAGGGGGAAATCCCTCAATCTCACCATCTAGAAATGAGCATATGTTTTTCTATTTTAACCAAAATGTGGTCACAGTTGTGCAACCCCTTCTGTATCCTTTTTTTTTTTTTTTTTTTTTTTAGGTAGAGTCTGACTCTAGCCCAGACTGACCTGGAATTCACTATGTAGTTTCAGAGTGGCCCTGGAACTCACAGCGATCCTTCTACTTTGGCCTCCCAAGGGCTGGGATTAAAGATGTGTGCCACCACACTCAGTTCCAATTGTTTTCTTTAACAGTATGTTGTGACGTCTTTCCAAGTCATTACATTTTCTCCTACATTGTGTTCCTCAGATGTGATTGGATGCCCATGAGTATTCTCTGACTGAGGCCAGTCCCCATATTTCAATTATTTCTCCCAAAACATATATCAAATCCTAAAAGCACAGTCAGGCACTGTATATTTTATGGACGACTTTGAGGACCATGGAAAAGACAGTTACCTTGCTCACCATAAACAAGTACCCTCAAACATTCCCCTCTTTTGGAGCGTTCAGCACTAAGACATCTCTTTCACACCATTCAAGAATCAGTCCATTGCGGAAGAGGTGGCAGAAAGAATGTAACAGCCAAAGAAAGGGTAGGACCGCTTATAACGCAATCTTTCAGGCACAAAATGGCCTTGATATTCATGACCTCACAGTGCCTTAACCTACCTACATAAGACCTTCATAATAGGAGGAAAAGGTGATGACATCAAAATAAAAGAGACTAATTGGAAGGGGCAGTAGATTTAATGGAGAGTGGATTTCACTGTAGTATTAGTTACATACAATACATGCACTCACTTTATTGTATTAGAGTTTGACAAGCATACATAGTCACATAACATATGATATCAGCATAGACAGTCACCTAATTTGCACCATAAAGAATATTTATAGCATGCCAAAAAAATCTCTTGTGCTCCTTTGCAGTCAATCTTCTCTCTCGCCCCTGTCTTCTAGTTCTACAACTTAGCCTTTTCTAAACTTTCATTTAAATAGAAGTGAACACTAGGCTTTAGTTGGCCTTTTTTTTTTTTTTTTGAGTTTTTGAGTTTTTGAGGTAGGATCTTGCCAGGCTGACCTGGAATTTACTCTGTAGTCTCAGGGTGGCCTCGAACCCTCCCGAGTGCTGGGATTAAAGGTGTGTGCCACCACGCCTGGCTTTTCAAAGTTTTTATTTTTATTTATTAATTAGAGACAGAGAGAGAGAGAGAACGGGCATACCAGAGCCTCCCAGCTACTGCAAGTGAACTCCAGATGCATGCTCCCCCATGTGCATCTGGCTAACGTGGGTCCTGGGGAATTGAACCTGGGTCCTTTGGCTTTGCAGGCAAATGCCTTAACTGCTAAGCCATCCCTCCAGCCCAGCATTTTGCATACCTGCAAAAATTGAATGAAAGTTTCAATTTCTTACAATGTCACAAACATTTGGTATTGCCTGTTTTTAAATCTTATTCACTATTGCAGTGATATCATGTCGTGATTTTCTTTTTCTTTTTTTCTTTTTTGGTTTTTTGAGATAGGGTCTCACTGTAGCCCAGGCTGACCTGGAATTCACTATGTCGTCCCAGGGTGGCATGTACTCACAGCATCCTCCTACCTCTACCTCCAGAGTGCTGGGATTAAAGGTGTACGCCACCACGCCTGGCCTTTTTTTTTTTTTTTTTTTTTTTTTCAGGTTTTTCAAGGTAGGGTCTCACTCTAGCTCAGGCTGACCTGGAATTCACTATGTCATCTCAGGGTGGCCTTGAATTCATGGCAATCCTCCTACCTCTGCCTCCCAAGTGCTGGGATTAAAGGTGTGTGCTACCATGCCTGGCTATTTTAAGTATTTATTTGTTTATTTATTTATGAGAAAGACAGAATGGGCATGATGGGCATGCCAGGGCCTCTAGCCACTGCAAACAAACTCCAGATGCATGTGGTACCATGTGCATCTGGCTTATGTTGGTCCTGGGAAATTGAACCTGGAGGTCCTTTGGCTTTGCCAGGAAGTGCCGTAACTGCTAAGCCACCTCTACAGCCCTTTTTCTTTTCTTTCTTTCTTTCTTTTTTTTTTTTTTTTTTGGGGGGTTTTCAAAGTAGGGTCTCTGTCTAGTGCAGGCTAACCTGGAATATACTATATAATCTCAGGGTGGCCTCAAACTCATCACAATCTTCCTACCTCTGCCCACTCCACCCACCGAGTGCTGGGATTAAAAGCATGTACCACCATACCTGACCTCCTGACCACCTTTTAAAAAAATTATTGACAACTTTCATAATTGTATACAATAATCCATGGTAATTCCCTCCTTCCTCTCCCCCCCCCCACTTTCTTTTTTTGAAACTCAACTCTCCAGCATAGCTTTTCCCCATCTCAATCAGTCTTTTATTTGATGTCATTATCTTTTCCTCCTATTATGATGGTCTTGTGTAGGTAGTGTCAGGCACAGTGAGGTCATGGATATCCAGGCCAGTTTGTGTCTGAAGGAGCACATTGTAAGGAGTCCTACCCTTCCTTTGGCTCTTACATTCTTTCTGCCACATCTTATGCAATGGAACCTGAGCCTTGGAAAATATGATAGAGATATTTCAGTGCTGAGCACTCCTCTGTCACTTCTTCTCAGCACTATGGTGCCTTTTGAATTATCCCAGAGGTCACTGCCATCTGAAAAGAGAAGCTTTTCTAACCAAAAGTGAGAGTAGCATTAATATAAGGGTATGAACATTAAGAGAAGTGCTTACTGGGCAGATTGGTGAGCATAGTATATACACTTAGCCAGACACCAGCACACGGTACACTCCTAGGGCTCATGACTACCCCTGTTTTAGGTTTTCAGTAACTGGGATGTATTCCCTCCCATGGAGTGGGCCTTCAGTTCAATTGTAGAGCAGTTGGTTTCCCCCACAACAGATATGCTATTATTGCACCTGTTGGCTCATTTGGCCTGGCTGGCCAAATTTAAGGCTTGCAGTGTCCACTGTTGAGTATCTCCACTGGTGATTTCTCTCTCTCCCATTGAACTGCATGAAGAATGGATTTTTCCAGCTTTCTGGCAGCTGGTCTACATGGGGGAGGTTTTCAGCTCAGCTCCAGCAGAATTTCTCAGTGACCTTGCAGCCCAAGTATGTGGAGTCTTCAGCAATAGGGTCTTACCATCTATTCCTGGTAGGAGCCAAGAGCCTTGGCAATAGCTTGTAATGTTTTAGGGGTATCAGTGACCTCCCTGGCCAACAACTCACTGAAAGGTATCCTATCCCTGGCACTGAAATTTTTCTAGTAACAATCTATGGCTTCTGGTTGTTCCATTGTCCAAAAAAGTAGGTTTCCATATGATTTATTTATGTCCTCTTAGATTTTGATTAGCCCTCCCTCCACCTTCCCTTTATTCAACCTCTTCCCCTGACCTCACTTAGGCCTTTTCACTCTCATTAATCTGTTCTTCTACATATATATATATATATATATATATATATATATATATATATATATATTATCAAGTCCCCCTTCCCTCCCTTTCTATTTCTTTCTATTTTCTTTATATTCCCTTTCTAGCTTACTGGCCACTGCTACTGAGTTTTCTTCCTACTCACACAGAAGTCCAATCATTTGTAGCTAGGATCCACATATGAGAGAGAACATGTGACGTTTGACTTTCTAGGCCTGTGTTATCTCACTGAGTATAATCCTTCCCAGATCCATCCATTTTCCTGAAAATTTCATTTTTCTTTACCCCTTAGTAGAACTCATTGTATAAATGTGCCACATCTTCATTATCTGCTCATCAGTTGAGGGACATCTAGGCTGGTTCCATTTCCTAGCTTTTGTGAATAGAGCAGCAATAAACATTTGAGCAAATATCTCTAAGGTAGTGAGATAAGTCCTTAGGATATAAGCCTAGGAGTGGTATAGCTGGGTCATATGGTAAACCTAGCATTTTTATGTTTTTATATATTTATTTGCAAGGGGGGAGAGAGAGAGGCAATGGGGTTGGGCTTGGTGGCACATGCCTTTAATCTCAGCACTCAGAAGTCAGAGGTAGGAGGATAGGCTGTGAGTTTGAAGCCAGCCTGAGACTATGTAATGAATACCAGGACAAAAAAAAAATAAACAGAGAGACAGAATGGGCATGCCCGGGCCTCTTGCCACTGTGAAGCAACTCCACATGCATGCACCACTTTGCTCAGCTGACTTTGAGTGGGTAGGGAATGGAACCTGGGCAAGCAGGGAGCTTAACCACCGAGTCTTCTCCCCAGCCCTATTTAGTTGATTTTAAATATTTTTACTTTATTTATTTATTGATTGGACAGAGAAAGAGGGAGAGAGAGAGAGAGAGAATGGGCACACCAGGGCCTCCAGCCACTGCAAATGAACTCCAGATGCATGTGCCCCCTTGTGCATCTGGCTAATGTGAGTCCTGGGGAATCAAACCTAGGTCTTTGGCCTTACAGGCAAATGCCTTAAACACTGAGCCATCCCTCCAGCCCTATTTAGTTGATTTTAATTTACAAATATTTATTGACCACCTACTCTATGCTCTGCATTCTGAGATATGATTTTTTTTCCCCTGGGGTAGGAGCAGGAGGGAGGGAATTACCATGGATTATTGTATACAGTTATGAGAGTTGTATGATTTTTTTTTTTTCCTGAGGTCTTGCTCTAGCCCAGATTGACCTGGAATTCACTATGTAGTTTCAGGGTGGCCATGAACTCATGACAATCCTCCTACCTCTGCCTCCCGAGTGCTGGAAATAAAGGTGTGCGCCACCACGCCCAGCTGCTCCTGCTGCTGCTCCTGCTGCTGCCGCTCCTGCTGCTCCTGCTGCTCCTGCTGTGCTCTGCTGCTGCTCCTGCTGCTCCTGCTGCTGCTCCTGCTGCTCTGCTGCTCCTGCTGCTGTGCTCCTGCTGCTGCTCCTGCTGCTGCTCCTGCTGCTCCTGCTGCTGCCTGCTGCTCCTGCTGCTCCTGCTCTGCTCCTGCTGCTGCTCCTGCTGCTGCTGCTGCTCCTGTCTCTGCTGCTGCTCCTGCTGCTGCTCTCTGCCTCTGCTCCTGCTGCTCTGCTCCTGCTGCTGCTCCTGCCTCTGCTCCTGCTGCTCCTGCTGCTGCTGCTGCTCCTGCCTCTGCTCCTGCTGCTCGCTGCTGCTGCTCCTGCTGCTGCTGCCTGCTGCTCCTGCCTGCTGCTGCTGCTGCCTCTGCTGCTCCTGCTGCCTGCTGCTCTGCTGCTGCTCTGCTGCTGCTCCTGCTGCTGCCTGCTGCTGCCCTTCTCTGCTGCTGCTCCTGCTGCTCCTGCTGCTGCTGCCCTGCTGCTCTGCTTGCTGTCCTGTACCTGTCTTGGCTCCTGCCTCTGCTCCTGCTGCTGTGTCTGCTATTCTGCTATCTTGCTGCTCCTGCTCTGCTCCTGCTGCTCTGCTGCTGCTTTCCTCCTCTGGCTGCTGAGCTGGTTCCTGTGTCTTCTGCGCTTGCTGCTTGTGCTCTTCTGCTCTTGCTGCTGTCTGCTGCTCCTGCCTCGTGCTCGGGTCTCCTAGGCTTGCTGCTGCTCTGCTCCTGCTCTTGCTCCGTGCCTGCTGCTGCGCTCTGCTGCTGCTCCTGCTGCTGCTGCTGCTGCTCCTGCTGCTCCTGCTGCTGCTGCTCCTGCTGCTGCTCCTGCTGCTGCTCCTGCTGCTCCTGCTGCTCTGCTCCTGCTGCTGCTCCTGCCTCTGCTCGCTGCTGCTCTGCTCTGCTGCTCCTGCTGCTGCTGCTTGCTCTGCCTCTGCTCCTGCTGCCCTGCCTTGCTGCTGCTGCTCTGCTGCTGCTGTCTCTCTGCCTGCTTGCTGCTCTCTGCATGCGCTCCTGCGCTCTCCTGCTGCTTCTCTGCTGCTGTCTCTCTTGCTCTGCTGCTCTCTGCCCTGCTGCTCTGCTCTGCTCTGAGATTGCTGCTGCTGCTCCTGCTTGCTCCTGCTGCGTGCCTGCTGCTGCTGCTGCTCTGCTTCCTGCTGCTCGCTTGCTGTGCTTGCCTGCTGCTTGCTGCTTCCTGCTGCTCTGCTGCTGCTCCTGCTGCTCCTTGTGTCTGCTGCTGGCCTGCTCTGCTGCTGCTGCTCCTGCTCCGTGCGTGCTGCTGCTAGCCTGCTGCTCCTGCTGCTGCTCCTGCTGCTGCTCCTCTGCTGCTGCTGCTGCTCCTGCTGCTGCTCTGCTCTGCTTCTGCTGCTCGCTGCTGCTCCTGCTGCTCTGCGCTCCTGCGCTCTGCTGCTGCTCTGCTGCTGCTCCTGCTGCTCCGTGCTCCTGCTTGCTCCTGCTGCTCCTGCTCTGCTCTCTGTCCTGCTGCTGCTGCTGCTGCTGCTCTGCTGCTGCCTGCTCGCGCTGCTCTGCTTGCTGCTGCTGCTCTCCTGCCTGCTGTCTGCTGCTGCTGCTGCTCCTGCTGCTCTGTCTGCTGCCTGCTGCTCTGCTGCTGCTGCTCTGCTCCTTGCTCTGCTGCTGCTCTGCTGCTCCTGCTGCTCCCTGCTGCTCTGCCTGCTCTGCTGCTCCTGCTCTGCTGCTCTGTCTGCTCTGCTGCTCTGCTCCTGCTGCTGCTCTCCTGCTGCTCTGCTGCTCCTGCTGCTCGCTGCTCTGCTGCTGCTCTGCTGCTGCTCTGCTGCCTGCTGCTCCTGCTGCTGCTGCTGCCTGCTGCTGCCTCCTGCCTCTGCTCCTGCTGCTGCTCTCCTGCTGCTCTGCTGCTCCTGCTGCTGCTCCTGCCTGCTCTCTGCCTGCTTCTCCTGCTGCTGCTCTGCTGTGCTGCTCTCCTGCTCTGCTCTCTGCTGCTCCTGCTCGCTGCTGCCCCCTTGCTCCTGCTGCTGCTGCTCTGCTGTCTGCTGCTCTGCTGCTGCTGCTGCTCCTGCCTGCTGCTCCTGCTGCTCTGCTGCTCTGTGCTGCTCCTGCTGCCTCTCTGCTCTGCTGCTGCTCTGCTGCTCTGCTCTGCCTGCTGCTGCTGCTTCCTGCCTGCTGCTGCTCTCTGCTGCTCCTGCTGCTGCTCTGCTGCTCTGCTCTCTCTGCTGCTGCTCCTGCTGCTGCCCTGCTTTGCTCCTGCTGCTGCTGCTCCTGCTGCTCTGCTGCTCCTCCTGCTCTGCTCTGCTGCCTGCGCTGCTCTGCTCTCCTGCTGCTGCTCCTGCCTCTCGCTCTGCTGCTGCTCGCTGCTCCTGCTGCTGCTCGCTGCTCCTGCTCTGTCCTGCTGCTCTGCTGCTGCTGCCTGCTGCTGCTCTCTCCTGTGCTGTCTGCTGCTCTGCCTGCTCTGCTCCTGCTGCCTGCTGCTCCTGCTGCTGCTGCTGCTCCTGCTGCTCTGCTGCTGCTCCTGCGGCTCCTGCTGCTCCTGCTGCTGCTGCTGCTGCTGCTGCTCCTGCTGCTCCTGCTGCTCCTGCTCCTGCTGCTGCTCCTGCCTCTGCTCCTGCTGCTGCTCCTGCTGCTGCTCCTGCTGCTGCTGCTCCTGCTGCTGCTCCTCCTCCTCCTCCTCCTCTGCTGCTCCTGCTGCTGCTCCTGCCTCTGCTCCTGCTGCTGCTCCTGCTGCTGCTCCTGCCTTGCTCCTGCTGCTGCTCCTGCTGCTGCTCCTGCTGCTCCTGCTGCTGCTCCTGCTGCTGCTCCTGCTGCTGCTCCTGCTGCTCCTGCTGCTGCTCCTGCTGCTCTGCCTGCATGCTCCCTGCTGCTGCTCCTGCTGCTGCTCCTGCTGCTCCTGCTGCTCCTGCTGCTGCTCCTGCTGCTGCTCCTGCTGCTGCTGCTGCTGCTGCTCCTGCTGCTCCTGCTCCTGCTCCTGCTGCTGCTCCTGCTGGCTGCTCCTGCTGCTCCTGCTGCTGCTGCTGCTGCTGCTCCTGCTGCTGCCTCCTGCTCCTGCTGCTCCTGCTGCTGCCTCCTGCCTCTGCTCCTGCTGCTGCTCCTGCTGCTGCTCCTGCCTCTGCTCCTGCTGCTGCTGCTGCCTCTGCTCCTGCTGCTGCTCCTGCCTCTGCTGCTGCTGCTGCTCCTGCTCTGCTCCTGCTGCTGCTGCTGCTCCTGCCTCTCCTGCTGCTGCTTGCTCCTGCTGCTGCTGCTGCTGCTCCTGCCTCTGCTCCTGCTGCTCCTGCTGCTGCTGCTGCTGCTGCTGCTGCTCCTGCTCTGCTGCTGCTGCTCCTGCTGCTGCCTGCTGTCCTGCCCTGCTCTGCTGCTGCTGCTGCTGCTCTGCTGCTGCTGCCTGTGCTCTGCTGTCCGTGCTGCTGCTCCTGCTTGTGCTGCCTGCTGCTGCTGCTCTGCTGCTCCTGCTGCTCCTGCTGCTGCTCCTGCCTCTGCTCCTGCTGCTGCTGCTGCTGCTGCTGCTCCTGCTGCTGCTGTGCTCAGCTTGTCCTGCTGCTGTTCTGCTGCTGCTCCTGCTGCTGCTGCTGCTGCTGCTGCTGCTGCTTCTCCTGCTGCTGCTGCTGCTGCTGCTCCTGCTGCTGCTGCTGCTGCTCCTGCCTCTGCTCCTGCTGCTGCTGCTGCTCTTCCTCCTGCTGCTCCTGCTGCTGCTGCTCCTGCTGCTGTCTGCTCCTGCTGCTGCTGCTCCTGCTGCTGTTCCTGCTCCTGCTGCTGCTGCTCCTGCTGCTGTTCCTGCTCCTGCTGCTGCTGCTCCTGCTGCTCCTGCTGCTGCTCCTGCTGCTGCTCCTGCTGCTGCCGCTCTTTTTTCTTCTTCTTCTTCTTGAATTTATTTGAGAGATAGAGAGGGAAGGAGGCAGAGAGAGAGAATGGGCACATTAGGGCCTTCAGCCACTACAAACAAACTGCAGACACATGTGCCCCCTTGTGCACATCTACAACATTGTGTGTTTGCATCAATGTGACACTGGCTTATGTGGGACCTGGAGATTTGAACATGAGTTCTTAGGCTTTGCAGGCAAATGCTTTAACCATTAAGTCATCGCTCCAGCCCTGTATTTCTTTTTCTTTTCTTTTTTAAATATGTATATTTTTATTGACAACTTCTATACTTACAAACAACAAACCATTGTATTTCCCTCTCCTCCTCTGCTTTCCTCTTTGTACCTCTGCTCTCCATCATATCCCCTCCCTCTCTCCATTAGTCTCTTTTGTAATTTGATGTCATCATCTTTTTCTCCTACTATGAGGGTCTTGTGTAGGTACTGCTAGGCACCATGAGGTCTTGGATATTGAAGTCAAGTTCTGTCTGGACAGTTGTATGTAATGAGTGGTACCCTTCCTTTGGCTCTTACATTCTTTCCACCACCTCTTCAGCAATGGACCCTGAGCCTTGGAGGGTGTGAGATGTTTCGGTGCTGGACACTCCTCTGTCCCTTCTTCTCAGCACTATGTTGCCTTTTGGGCTGTCACAGAGGTCACCGCTATCAGAAAAGAGAAGCTTCTCTAACCAGAAGTGAGAGTGGAATTAATATATGAGTATGAATATTAAGTGTAGTGCTTTCAGGGCAATTTGGCGAGAGTAATACATGCATTTATCCAGACAAGAGCAGGCTTTATATCCCTAAGGCTCATGACCTCCCCTGCCATATGCTTTTGCTTAGGTATTCAGTACCAGGCATGTATTCCCTCCCATAGAGTGGGCCTTCAGGCCAATTAGAGAGCAGTTGGTTTCCCCCAGAGCAGGCATGCCACTATTGCACTTGTTCAGTCGTTTGGCCTGTCTGGCCAAACTTGAGGCTTCCAGTGTCCACTGTTTTCACTGCTGATGACTTCTGTCTCCCATAAAACTGCATATAGTGCAGCTTTTGCCAGCTTACAGTTGGCTGGGCTACATGGAGAAGGTTTTCTGCTCAGTACCAGCTTAATTTCTCAGTGACTTTGCTGCTCAGGCATGTGAAGTCTTCAGCAATAGGGTCTTACCATCTCTTTATCAGAGGAAGCCAAGGGCCTTAGTAACAGCCTATAATGTTTTGGAGGCAACAGGGATCTCCCTGGCCAACAACTCACTGGAAGGTATCCCATGCCTGGCACTGAAAATTTTCTAGTAACAATCTGGATGTGCCATTATTCAAGAAAGTAGATTTTAATATGTCTTATACAAAGTATCTTGAATTTTGATTGACCCTCCCCCACATTTCTTTTATACAATCTCTTCCCCTGACCTCACTTAGGCCTTTCCCCTCACTGCAATCTGTTCTTCTACTTATATATACCATCCCCTTAAGACCTTCCCTCTCCTCCCTCCCTTATAGCCTTTTTCTAGCTTATGGGCCTCTGCTACTGGTTTTTGGTTCCAGATTACACAAAAGTCTATATATTTGTAGCTAGGATCCACATATGAGAGCGAACATGCAACATTTGGCTTTCTGGGCCTGGATTACCTCACTTAGTATAATCCTTTCCAAATCCATCCATTTCCCTGCAAATTTCTTTCTTTCTTTCTTTTTTCTTTTCTTTTTTTTTTTTTTTACCACTGAATAGAACTCCATTGTGTAGATGTACCACATCTTTATTATCCACTTATCTGTGGATGGACATCTAGGCTGGTTCCATTTCCTAGCTATTGTGAATACAGCAGCAATAAACATGTTTGTGTAAGTGTCTCTGAGGTAGTGCGAAGAGTCATTATGATATATGCATAGGAGTGCTATAGCTGGATCACATGGTAAATCTATTTTTAGCTGTCTCAAGAACCTCCACAATGGCTGTACCAGATTACATTCCCACCAACAGTGTAGAATGGTTCCCCTTTTACCACATCCTTACCAACATTTATTGTCATTTGTTTTCTGTTATTTATTTATTATTTTTTATTGACAACTTCCAAGATTGTAAACAATAGCCCATGTTAATTTCCTCCCTCCCACCACTTTTCACTTTGAAACTCCATTCTCCAGCATATCCCCTCCCCCTCTCAATCAGTCTCTTATTTTGATGTCATGATCTTTTCCTCCTGTTATGATGGTCTTGTTTAGGTAGTGTCAGGCAAGGTGAGGTCATGGATATCCAGGCCATTTTGTGTCTGGAGGAGCACGTTGTAAGGAAGCCTACCCTTCCTTTGGCTCTTACATTCTTACCGCCACCTCTTCCACAATGGATCTTGAGCCTTGGAAGGTATGATAAAGATATTTCAATGCTGAGCACTCCTCTGTCATTTCTTCCCAGCACCATGATGCCTTCTGAGTCATCCCAAGGTCACTGCCATCTGAAAGAGAAGGTTCTCTACCAAAAGTAACAGTAGCATTAATATATGGGTATGAACATTAAGAGAAGTTCTTACTGGGCAGTTTCATAAGCATAGTTAGCAGCAGACATTACGCCCTAGACATGACTACCCCTGTTCTAAGTTTTCAGTATCAGGGATGTATTCCCTCCCATGGAGTGGGCTTCCAGTCCAATTAGAGGTGAGTTGGTTTCCACCATGACAGAGGTGCCACTATTGCACCCATTGGCTTATTTGGCCTGGCTGGCCAAATTTAAGGCTTGCAGTGTCCACTGTTGGGTATTCTCCACTGGTGACTTCTCTCCCATTGAACTGCATGCAAAATGGCTTCTTCCAGCTTTCTTTCAGCTGGTCTACAAGAGGGAGGTTTTCAGCTCAGTTCCAACAGGATTTCTCAGTGGCCTTGCAGCCCAAGTATGTGGAGTCTTCAGCAATAGGGTCTTACCATCTATTCCTGGTGAGAAACCAAGGTCTTTGGCAATGTCCTGTAATGTTTTGGGGGCATCAGGGACCTCCCTAGCTAACAACTCACTGGAAGGTATCCCATCTCTGGCACTGAAAATTTTCTAGTAACAATCTCTGGCTCCTGAGTGTTCTAATGTCCAAAAAAGTAGGTTTCCATATGATTTATTTATATCCCTTAGATTTTGATTAGCCCTCCCTCCATGTTTCCTTTACTCAATCTCTTCCCCTGACCTCACTTAGGCCTTTCACCCACATTAATCTATTCTTCTACTTACATACATAAATACCATACTATTAAGTACCCCTTCCCTTCCTTCCTATTCCTTTATATCTCTTTTCTAGCTTATTGGCCTTTGCTACTGCGTTTTCTTCCTACTCACACAGAAGTCCAATCATGTGTAGCTAGGATCCACATATGAGAGATAACATGCAACGTTAGGCTTTCTGGGCCTGGGTTACCTCACTTAATATAATCCTTTCCAGATCCATCCATTTTCCTACAAATTTCATAACTTCGTGTTTCTTTACCACTGAGTAGAACTCCATTGTATAAATGTGCCATATCTTCATTATCCACTCATCAGTTGAGGGACATCTGGGCTGATTCCATTTCCCAGCTATTGTGAATTGAGCAGCAATAAACATGGTTGAGCACATACTTCTAAGGAGATAAGATGAGTCCTTAGGATATATGCCTAGGAGTGCTATAGCTGGGTCATATGGTAGATCTATTTTTAGCTGTTTTAGGAACCTCCATACTGATTTCCACAATGGCTGGACCAGATTGCATTCCCACCAACAGTGTAGAAGGGTGCCTCTTTTGCCGCATCCCCGCCAGCGTTTATAGTTATTTATTTTCATGATGGCAGCCAATCTGATAGGAGTGAGATGGAATCTCAACGTAGTTTTAATCTGCATTTCCCTGATGACTAGAGATGTAGAACTTTTTTTAGTTTCTTATATGTCATCCGTATTTCTTCTTTAGAGAACTATTTTGTTACATAGCCTATTTTTAAATTGGGCTGTTTGAGTTCTTATTATTTAATTTTTTGAGTTCTTTGTATATCCTAGATATTAATCCTTTATCAGATGTATAGCTGGCAAAGATTTTTTTCTCGTTCTGTAGGTTGCCTCTTTGCTTTATTCACAGTGTCCTTTGCCATACAAAATCTTTGTAATTTCATGAGGTCCCAGCAGTTAATTTTTAGTTTTATTGCCTGAGCAATTGGGGTTATATTCAGAAAGTCTCTGTCAAGACCTATATGTTGAAGGGTTTTCCCTACTTTTTCCTCTAGCAGTTTCAGAGTTTCAGGTTAATGTTAAGATCTTTAATCCATTTGGGCTTAAATCTTGTGCAAGGAGAGAGAGAAAAATCTATTTTCATCCTCTACAGACACATATCCAATTTTCCCAGCACCATTTGCTGAAGAGGCTGTCTTTTCTCCAATGAATATTTTTGGCATTTTTGTTGAATATCAGGTGGCTATAGCTACCCGAACTTACATCTGGGTCCTCTATTCTGTTCCACTGATCTACATGTCTGCTTTTGTGCCAGTACCATGCTGTTTTTGTTACTACTATGGCTCTGTAGTATAGGTTAAAATCAGGTATGATGATAGCACCAGCCTTATTTTTGTTGCTCAGTATTGTTTTAGATATTCGAGATTTTTTGTGCTTCCAAATGATTTTTTGGATTGCTTTTTCTATTTCTGTGAAGAATGCCATTGGAATTTTGATAGGGATTGCATTAAATGTGTAGGTTGCTTTTGGTATGATTGCCATTTTCACAATATTGATTCTTCTGATCCAGGAACAAGGGATGTTTTTCCATTTCCTAGTGTCTTCTGCAATTTCTCATTTGAGAGTTTTAAATTTTCATTGCAGTGGTCCTTCACTTCCTTGGTTTGGTTTATTTCAAGGTACTTTATTTATTTTTTTTAACGCACTTGTGATTGGGAATGATTCTCTGATTTCATCCTCTGTGTGTTTGTTGTTAGCATCTAGGAAGGCTACTGATTTCTATGTGTTTATTTTGTATCTTGCAACATGGCTGCAGGTGTTTATCAGCTCTAACAGTTTGCTGGTAGAGTCTTTAGGGTCTTTTATGTATAGAAACCTGTCATCTGAAAATAATGATTACTTGATCTCTTCCTTTCCAATTTGTATCCCTTTTATGTGCCTCTCTTGCCTTATTTCTATGGCTAAGACTCTCAGTACTATATTAAAGTAGAGACAGTGGACACTCTTCTTTTATTCCTGATTTTAGTGGAAAAGCTTCCAGTTTTTCCCCATTTAGTAATATGTTGGCTGTAGGCGTGTCATAAATAGCCTTTATTGTGTTGAGATAGGTTCCTTCTATTCCCAGTCTCTGTAGGACTTTTATCATGAAGGGATGTTGGATTTTGTCAAATGCTTTCTCTGCATCTAATGACATGATCATGTGATTTTTGTCCTTTCAGTCCATTTATATAGTGTATTACATTTATTGATTTGCATATGTTGAACCATCCCTGCATCTCTGGGATAAAGCCTACTTCGTCAGGGTGAATGATCTTTCTGATATATTCTTGTATTCTGTTGGCCAATATTTTGTTGAGAATTTTTGCATCTATGTTCATGAGGGAGATTGGTCTGTAATTTTCTTTTCTTGTTCTATCTTTGCTTGGTTTTGGTAACAGGGTGATTCTGGCTTCGTAGAAAGAGTTTGATGGGATTCCTTCATTTTCTATTTCATAGAAAAGTTTAAGAAGCAATGGTGTTAGGTTTTCCCTGAAGGTCTGGTAAAATTCACCAGTGAATCCATCTAGGCCTGGACTTTTTTTAGTTGGTAGATTTTTGATAACTGCTTGGATCTCCATTCTTGCTGTAGGTCTATTTAAGTGATTAATCTCATATTGATTTTATTTTGGTAGGTCATATAAATCAAGGAAATCATCCATTTATTTCAGATTTTCATATATGAAGTATGAAGTATATGTTTTTATAGTATGTTCCTATGATTTTTTAAATTTCTCTGGTATCTGTTGTGATGGTGACTTTTTCATCTCTAATTTTATTAATTTGTGTCTCTTCTCTCTTTCTTTTGATTGGAGTTGCTAAGGGTTTATCAATCTTGTTTATCCTTTCAAAGAACCAACTCTTTGGTTCATTGATTCTTTGGATTGCTGGGGTTTTTTTTTTTTTTTTTTTTTTTTGGTTTCTAATTCATTAACTTATACCCTAATTTTTAATATTTCTTCCCATCTACTGATTTTCAGTTTGCCTTGTTCTTCTTTTTCCAAGGCTTTAATGTGAAGCATTAGGTCATTTACTTGAGACCTTTATAATTTCTTAACATAGGCACTTAAAGCTATAAATTTCCCTGTTAGGACTGCCTTCATTCTTCAGTGTGTCCCAAAGGTTTTGGTATGTTGTGTTCTCATTATCATTTGACTCTATGAATTTTTTCATTTCCTTCTTGATTTCTTCATTGACCCCATTCATAATTTAGTAGTGTATTGTTTAGTTTCCATGATTTTGTGTATGCTCTATAGCTTTGCTTGCTATTTATTTGTAGTTTGATTCCATTGTGGTCAGATAGAATGCAAGGAATTATTTCAATTTTCCTGTATAATTAAGATTTGCTTTGTGTTCTAATATATGGTCTGTTTTAGAGAATGTTCCATGTGCTGCTGATAAGAATATGTATTCTGCAGCATTTGGATGAAATGTCCTGTATATATCTGTTAGGTCCATTTGTTCTATGACCTCATTTAATGCAGATGCCTCTCTGTTTATTTTTTCCCGGGATGACCTGTCAATTGATGAGAGTGGGGTGTTGGTGTCACCCACTACTACTGTGTTTGGTGTTATCTGTGACCTTAGTTCTAATAGTGTTTGTTTGATGAAGTTGGGAGCCTCATGTTAGGTGCATATATGTTTAGGATTTTAAAGTCCTGCTATTGGAATGTGTCTTTAATCAATATAAAGTGACCTTCCTTATCTTTCCTAACTAATATTGGACTGAAGTCTACCTTGTCAGATATTAGGATAGTAACCCCTGCTTGTTTTCTAGGCCCATTTGCTTAAAACACCATTTTCCAAACTTTCACCCTAAGATAGTGTCCATACTTTGTAGAAAGGTAAGTTTCTTGGAGGCAACAAATTGAAGCATCCTGGCATCCTGCTTTTTAACCCAGGCTGCAAACCTATGTCTTTTGGTTGGGGCGTTGAGGCTATTGATATTAAGAGGTATTATTGAAAGGTGTGTATTTATTTTTGCCATTTTTTATAGTTCTTTTGGTTTCACCTTTGCTCACTTGTATTAACTAGTATTTGAATATTGTTTGTTTTTTTAAGGTTCCTTATATGTGTGCTTTTCTTTCTCTTCAGCATGGAGGATTCTTTCAAGTATTTTCTGTAGATCTGGTTTTGTCTTCAAAAATTCTTTAGCCTGCTTTTATTGTGGAATGTCCTTATTTCTCCGTCTATTTGAATGGATAGCTTTGCAGGATAAAGTAACCTTGGCTGACAGTTGTTATCTTTCAGAACTTGGCATACATTATTCCAAGCCCTTCTGGCTTTTAAAGTTTGTGTTGAGTAATCTGCTGTAATAGGTGTGGCTCTTAAGACTCTCAGAGTATCTACAAAAGTGACCCTTGATGTTGGGTTTGCCTGCTATGAGAGTATTCAAGTAGGCTGAGTGGAAGAAAATACAGGCAGATTCTAAAATTTAACTAAACAATGTACACATTCAATGAAAAATGGCCCAGAATATTTATGCAGGTATAGGTATTATGTTAACCAGATTCTCTAACAAAGTCACAGTCCCTTATCGTGTGTGTTGCCCCATGCCCTTAACCCTGTCAACTAGGAGGCTAAGATTTCTGGTCTGTTGAGGGTACCAAGTCAGCTTGTGACCAAATGAGACCCTTCCCTAATGAATAACAGAAGAGGAAACAAAGCCACTATAAATCAGGAAGCAACAAATGACAAGCGCAAAATATAGCTTTTTTAAGAATGGCAAGTCTGGGCTGGAGAAATGGCTTAGCAGTTAAGCGCTTGCCTATGAAGCCTAATGACTCTGGTTCGAGGCTCGATTCCCCAGGACCCACATTAGCCAGATACACAAGGGGGCACATGCATCTGGAGTTCGTTTGCAGTGGCTGGAGGCCCTGGTGCACCCATTCTCTCTCTTTCTCTGTCTGCCTCTTTCTCTCTCTGTCTGTTGCTCTCAAATAAATAAATAAAAATAAAACGAAAAAAATTAAAAAAAAAAAAAAAAGAATGGCAAATCCGAGCCAGGTGTGGTGGGACATGCCTTTAATCCCAGCACTTGGGAGGCAGAGGTAGGAGAATCACCATGAGTTTGAGACCACCTTGAGACTACCTAGTGAATTACAGGTCAACTTGAGCTAGAGTGAGTCCCTACCTTGAAAAAATGGCAAATCTGACCATCCATCAGATTTAACATATAATTTATCCTGACATGGAAGGTGCAACTAGCACTTCCGGTTCATGCCTATATAACAGGCTTATTCGCGGGTACTGACCTGGTATAGTCCCAGTTACCTTTTGGGATTGTTTTGGTTACAGTTATGCTATGCTCCTGCTTGGGTCCCTCTTTGCTCTGCTGTGCATTCAGGTAGGCTGGCTGGGTCGCTGCTGCTCTGATCACAGGTGCTGGGTGCTGTGATCTCCCTTCCCCAGGTCTCTGGTGCTTGCTGGCATTTGCGCTGGCAGTGGGGGAGGGGAGGCTTTGGATGGTAGCTCTAGTTTTCCCGCTGTTCCACGTGATCCTCTACCTCATGATATGCTCCTCCATTGGTTGCTGAGGTTCTCCCTTCACATTTCTAGAGTTTGCCAGGAGCTCTGCTATGAGTGGAAAATCCCCTCACCTGGCTTTTCCTGCAGCTCAAGCCAAGCCTTGCAGCTGTGGCCCCGCGGACCTGGTGCAGCCACTGCTGGAGCTGCTTCTGCCTGCCTATGTGGGCTCTGGATGCTCTGATCTCTCCTACTTCTCTGCTGCCATTGGTAATTTATTATACTCCTCAATTTTTAGTAGAAGAGTGTATTTTGCTGGGTTTTTTTTATTTTTGTATTTTGGCTTTTTCTCCCCTGGGCTGCTTTGGCATGGTTTCTACACTGCCATCTTAACAGGAAGGCCCTCATTGTTTTCTTGATGGTAGCCATTCTGTCCGAAAAGAGATGGAATCTCAAGGTAGTGTTAATTTGCATTTCCCTGATGGCTAAGGATGTAGAACAATTTTTTAGATGTTTATATGCCATCTGTATTTCTTCTGATGAGAACTCTCTATTTAGTTCCATAGCCCATTTTTTGAGCGGGTTGTTTGATTTCTTATTGTTCTGTTTTTTGGGTTCTTTATATATTCTGTATATTAATCCTCTGTCAGATGTGTAGCTGGCAAAGATTTTCTCCCATTCTGTAGGTTGTCTCTTTGGTCTATTCACAGTGTCCTTTGCTGTGCAAAAGTTTTGTCATTTCATGAGATCCCAGTAGTTGATTAGTGGTTTTATTTTCTGAGCAATTGGGGTTATATTCAGAAACACATTACCTACACCATTATGTTGAAGAATTTCCCCTACTTTTTCCTCTACCAATTTCAGAGTTTCAGGTCTGATATTAAAGTCTCTCATTCACTTGGATGTGATTCTTGTGCATGGAGAAAGACAAGGATCTATTTTCATCTTTCTACATATTGATACCCAGTTTTCCCAGCACCACTTGTTGAAGAGGCTGTCTTCTCTCCAATGGATACTTTTGTCATTTTTGTCAAAAATCAGATGACTGTAGCTGCCTGGATTAACATCTGGGTCCTCTGTTCTGTTCTATTGATCTACATGGCTGTCTTTGTGCCAATACCATGCTCTTTTGTTACTATGGTTTTGTAATATAGCCTAAAATTTGTTATGTTGATACTACCAGCCTTATTTTTGTTGCTCAAAATCTTTTTGGTTATTTGAGATTTTTTGTGCTTCCAAATGAATTTTAGGATGGTTTTTTCTATTCCTGTGAAGAATGCCATTGGAAGTTTACTGGGGATTGCATTAAATGCATAGATTGCTTTTGGTAAAGTTGACATTTTCACAATATTGTTTCTTCCAATCCAAGAACATGGGATGTCTTTCTCACTTGAGTGTTTTAAAGTTCTCATTGTAGAGATCCTTCACTTCCTTGGTTAGGTTTACCCCAAGGTACTTTATTTTTCTTAAGGCAATTTTGAATGGGAGAGATTCCCTGATTTTATCCTCCTCATGTTTATTGTTAGTATATAAGAGAGCTACTGATTTCTGTGTATTTATTTTGTATCCTGCTAAGTTGATAAAAGTGTTTATTAGCTCTAACAGTTTGCTGGTAGAGTTTTTAGGGTCTTTTATGTATAGAATCATATCATTTGCAAATAGTGATAATTTGATCTCTTCCTTTCCAATTCATATCCCTTTTATGAGTGTCTCTTGCCTTATTGCTATAACTAAGACTTCCAGTACTATATTAAATAAAAGTGGAGACAGTGGACACCCTTGTTTTATTCTTGAAAAAGCTTCAAGTTTTTCTCCATTTAGTATTATGTTGGCTGTAGGTTTGTCATAAATAGCTTTTATTATGTTGAGATATGTTTCTTCTATTCCCAGTTTCTGTACTACTTTTACCATGAAAGGATGTTGGATTTTGTTGAATACCTTTTCTGCTCTATTGAGATGATCATGTGATTTTTGTCCTTCAGACCATTTATATGATGTATTACATTTATTGATTTGTGTATGTTGAACCATCCCTGCATCCCTGGGATAAAGACAACTTGGTCAGGGTGAATATTCTTTTTGATATATTATTGTATTCTGTTTGCCAGTATTTTGTTTAGGGATGCAAGGATGATTCAACACACGCAAATGGTTTTTCAAGGTAGTGTTTCACTCTATCCCAGGCTGACCTGGAATTCACTATGTAGTCTCAGGGTGGCCTTGAACTAATGGCAATCCTTCTACTTCTGCCTCCTGAGTGCTGGGATTAAAACAGTGTGCCACCATGCCCAGCCTGATATTTCTTTTTTAAAAGATATGTTTATTGAGTCAAGCATGGTGGTGCATGTCTTTAATCGCAGCACTTAGAAAGCAGAGATAGGAGGATTGCTGTGAGTTTGAGGCCATCCTGAGACTACATCGTGAATTCCAGGTCAGTCTGGACTAAAGTGAAACCCTACCTCAAAAAAAAAACAAACAAACAAAATATATTTTTTAATTTTTTTGTTTATTTTTATTTATTTATTTGAGAGCAACAAACAGACACAGAGAGAAATAGGCAGAGAGAGAGAGAGAGAGAGAGCATGGGCGTGCCAGGGACTCCAGCCATTGCAAATGAACTCAGATACATGTGCCACCTTGTGCATCTGACTTATGTGGGTCCTGGGGAACTAAGCCTTGAACTGGGGTCCTTAGGCTTCACAGGCAAACACTTAACTGCTAAGCCATCTCTCCAGCCCCTATATTTTTATTTATTTGTAAGTAGAGAGAGGGAAAACGAATGGGCACACCAGAGCCTCTAGCTGCTAGAAATGAACTCCAGATGCAGGCACCACTTTGTGCATCTGGTTTTACATGGGTATGGGGGAATTGAACCTAGGCCATTAGTATTTGCAGGTAAGTCCCTTAACCACTAAGCCATCTCTCCAGCCTGACATCTGGTATATCTATGACGATTAAGATCCAGTCCTGGTCTTGATTCATTTGCTCTTGCCGGGAGGAGTGGGCACTTCTCTCAGTGTACCAGTGCATTAAGAGCTGAGCCCAGATGCAGGGGAAAATAAGGAAGAACCTCTACCTAGTCAGGGCTAGTGAAGGCTGCGGTGTTTAGGGAACTTCCACCCTGGTTCTGAACTGTAACATCAAGAGATGCAAGACTGTTGTTACTCATCCCTTATTCACGCCTGAGCACCTTCTGTGGAGCGGCACTGTGCTGACGGGGCAGGCGGGGGAGAATGACACCAATCCAGGCAGACAGCGCCCCTGCCCAAAGGATCTCACAGAGTGGGGGCTACACGTTTCCTTCCTTTCTTCTGGGCAACCTTTTTTTTTGAAAAGAAATCTACTTATCAGTCAGTTGTCATGGCTCACACTTTTAGTACCAACACTCAAGAGGCTGAGGTAAGAGTTTTGTTGTGAGTTTAAGGCCAACGTGGGCTAGAGTGAGACTGCCTAAAAAGAAGGAAAGAAAGAAATGATAACTTATTAAAGAATAGCTAGCCGGACATGGTGGCGTACACCTTTAATCCCAGAACTCAGGAGGCAGAGGTAGGAGAATTGCCATGAGTTCAAGGTCACCCTGAGATTACATAGTGAATTCCAGGTCAGCCTGGGCTAGACTGAGACTGTACGTCAAGAAAAAATACAAGAAAAAAAAAAAAAAGAATAGCTAAGTGATGGGCTGGAGAGATTGCTCAGTCCTTAAGGTGCTCACTTGCAAACCTGATGGCCTGGATTCAGTTCCCCAGTACCCATGTAAAGCCAGATACACAAAGTGGTGCATGCATCTGGAGCTTGCTTGCAGCTCTAGAGGTCCTGGCATGTCCATCCTCATTCTCTTTCTCTCTGCTTGAAAATAAATAAATAAAAATAAAAATAATTTACAAAAAGAATAGTTAAGTAACTAGAAAACAGCTGAGCCAGATTTATGCTAATCATAAGTGTTAAAGCCAGCCTGAGACTACATAGTGAATTCAGGTCAGCCTGGGCTAGAGTGTGACCTTACCTCAGAGCCCCCCCCCCCAAAAAAAAAGAAAACATTATAATTCCATACCAACACTAATGATTATGATTTTTTTATTAAGTTCATATGACTTTTTTGTTGTTGTTGTTGTTGTTGTTGTTTTGAGCATTGAGTGCAGGCCACATGATCCATGAGAGGGGTCAGGATGGCTGTCATTGAAACTGTGAGTCATAGACCTAGCACGCTGGCCCAAAGGCACTTGAAAGCAGAAGCAGTCTGAGTCTAAATCTGGGGACTTTAAGCTCAAACACTCCACTGAATAGTCTGACTACCATTGGCATAGTTTAGTATAATTTTAGGATTAAAGTACTAACTATAATCACTTAAAATGAAGGTCCAAGGGATTATGGTTTGGATTATTAAACAGGCCTTTCAAAATATCTACTCAAATCCCTCATTTGGCCTGGGAGGACACCTGAGGCTCAGTGAAAATGGCTCAGAGTGAGTCAGAGCCCAAGCACAGGTTTCTTGATTTGGCCCTGGTGCTGTGTGATAACATAGCCTCTTGGTGCTCACTCACTTGCTTGATCATTCCCTGTTTATTTAGTACACACACACACACACACACACACACACACAAAAAAAAAAAAAAAAAAAAAAAAAAAACAGGTTGTACTGCTGTAGGCCAAGGAGTGAAGGATGATGGGAAGGCAGACTCAAGAGCCCTGATCTCAAATCTCAACTCTGCCACTTCCAAGAGAATGATTTGGCAAGTAGCCTAACCTCCCAGCCTCAGTTTCCTTATCTGTGGAATGGAGATCGTAACAGCATTAACATAAAGTGCTGGAAGCATCAAAGAACTGCTATGTGGAAAGCCGTCCCCTTGAGCTCTGGATTTGCTGTTTATTGAATAATTGAAGATTGCAAATACCTAGTTCCCTGCTGGGTCCTTAATTAAGCAGGGGGCAAATTACAGGAGGGCCAGTTTTTCTGTTTTGTAATTATACTAAGATTATTCTTAAAACATTTTTTTATTTTTAATATTTTATTTATTTATTTGAGCAAGAGAGAAACAGGCAGATAAAGAGAATGGGCATGCCAGGGCCTCTAGCCACTGCAAACAACCTCCAGACACATGTGTTACCTTGTGTGTCTAGCTTATGTGGGTACTGGAGAATTTAACCTGGGTCCTTAGGCTTCACAGGAAAGCACCTTAACCACTAAGCCATCTCTCCAGCCCAAGATTACATTTTTAAAAAAATTTTTTTAATTTCTATTTATTCACTTGAGAGAGAGAGAGAGTAAGAGAAAGAGGCATACATAGAAGGAGAAAGAGAATGGATGTGCCAGGACCTCCAGCTGCTGCAAACAAACTCCAGACACATGGGCCACCTTGCACATCTGGCTTATATAGGTTCTGGGGAATCAAACCTGGGTTCTTTGGCTTTGCAGGCATGGGTTAAGACTGCTAAGTTAAGACTGCTAAGCCATTTCTCCAGCTCCCAAGATTACTTTTATGAAGATCAGATTAAAGGAAATTTTAGTAGAGAACATTTTCTCTAAAACATAAACTCAAATATACTGCTTTCATCTTTCTGTGTTTTAATTACTTAAATATTTTTTAGTTGTTTTGAGCTAGGGTCTCACTCTAGCTCAGACTGACCTGGGTCAAACTCACTGGGACACTGAGATCCTCCAACCTTTGCCTCCCAAGTGCTGGGATTAAAGGCATGTGCCACCATGCCTGGCCTTTCTCTCTCTTTCTCTTTCTTTCTCTCTCTCTCTCTCTCTCTGTGTGTGTGTGTGTTTTAAACTTTACCCTCACTTAGGTATTTCATTAAATTTATCATTTTACTTTTTATTTTTTATTATTTTTTTGAGGTACGGTCTCACTCTGATCCAGGCTGACCTGGAAATAGCTATGTAGTCTCAGGATGGCCTCCAACTCATGTAATCCTCCTACCTCTGCCTCCCAAGTGCTGGGATTAAAGGTGTGTGCCACCACAACCTGGCTTTCATTTTCCTTTTTAAAATATTTTAGTTTTGTTTTTTGAGATAGGATTCACTCTAGCCCAGGCTGACCTGGAATTCAGTATGTAGTCTCAGGGTGGCCACAAACTTATGGCAATCCTCCTACCTCTGCCTCCCAAGTGCTGGGCTTAAAGGCATGCACCACCATGCCTGGCAAAATATTTTATTTTTATTTATTTATTAGAGAGAGAATGAGAAAGGGTGCACCAGGGCTTCCTGCCACTACAAACAAACTCCAGATGAATGTGCCACCATGTGCATCTGGCTTATGTGGGTACTGGGTAATTGAACTGGGGTCCTTAGGCTTTGCAGGCAAGAGCCTTAACCACTAAGCCTTCTCTCCAGCCCTATTTTGCTTTTTCAAAAAATTATTGGCTGGGTATGGTGGCTCACACCTTTAATCCCAGCACTCAGGAAGCAGAGGTAGGAGGATTGCTGTGAGTTTGAGGCCACCCTGAGACTACCTAGTGAATTCCAGGTCAGCCTGGACTATAGCAAGATCCTACCTCAAAAAAAAAATGTTTTTAATTTATTTGTATATGTGTATGCATGCATATTCCAGGGTCTCTTACCACCATGCCTGACTGATTAAGAAAAATGGGAAGCCAGGAGTGGTGGTGCACACCTTTAATCCCAGCACTTGGGAGGCAGAGGTAGGAGGATCACTGTGAGTTCAAGTCCACCCTAAGACTACAGAGTGAATTCCAGGTCAGCCTGGGCTACAGTGAGACCCTACCTTGAAAAACCAAAATAAAAGGGGGAGATGGGGAAATGGCTTAGTGGTTAAGGCATTTGCCTGCAAAGCCTAAGGACCCCGGTTCAATTCCCCAGGACCCACGTCAGCCAGATGCACAAGGGGGCACATGCATCTGAAGTTTGTTTGTAGTGGCTAGAGGCTCTGGTGTACCCATTCTCTCTTTCTCTCTATCTTCCCCTTCCACTCTCTCACTCTCTCTCAAATAAATAAAATATTTTTTAAAAATGGGGGCTGAAGCAGCCAGGGCAAATAAGCCAACAGGTGCAATAGTGGCATGTCTGTCATGGTGGAAACCAACTGCCCTCCAATTGGACTGGAGGCCTGCTCCATGGGAGGGAATACATCCCTGATACTAAAAACTTAAAACGGGTAGTCATGAGCCCTAGGGGTGTAACGTCTGCTGCTGTCTGGCTAAATGTATATGCTATGCTTATCAAAGTGCCCAGTATCCACTTCTCTTAATGTTCATACCCTTAAATTAATGCTACTCTCACTTTTGGTAAAGAATCTTCTCTACAGATAGTAGTGACCTTGGGATGACTCAGAAGGTATCATGGTGCTGGAAAGAAGTTACTATAATATCTCTATCATACCTTCCAAGGCTCAGGGTCTAAGGCAGAAGAGGTGGCAGAAAGAATGTAAGAGCCAAAGGAAGTGTAGGACCCCTTACAATGTGCTCCGCCCAGACACAAAATGGCCTGGATATCCATGATCTCATAGTGCCTACCTACACAAGACCATCATAAGAGGAGGAAAAGATCATGAAATCAAAATAAAAGAGAAACTGATTGAGATTGGGGAGGGGATATGATGGAGAATGGAATTTCAAAGGGGAAAGTAGGGGGAGGAAGGGTATTACCATGGGATATTTTTTATAATCATGGAAGTTGTTAATAAAAATTTGAAAAAGAAAAAAAATGAGGGCTGGAGAGATGGCTTACTGGTTAAGGCGCTTGCCTATGAAGCCTAAAGACCCAGGCTCGATTCTCTATATTCCGCATAAGCCAGATGCACATGGTGGCGCATGTGTCTAGAGTTCTTTTGCAGTGGTTAGAGGCCCTGGAGCATTCTCTCTCTCCCCCTCATTTTCTCTACCTCTAATAAATAAATAAAATTTGGGGTTTGGGAGGATGGCTGCAAAGCCAAAGGACCTAGGTTTGATTCCCCAGAACCCGCATAAGCCAGATGCACAAGGTGGCACATGCATCTGGAGTTCGTTTGCAGTGGCTGGAGGCCCTGACACACCCATTCTCTATTAAATAAATAAATAAATAAATAAATTTAAAATAAATAAATAAATGAAATTTAAAAATTATTTATTTATGTGTGTGTGCCTGTGCACTCACCAGTGTCTCTTGCTGAGGCAAACGAATGCCTGTACGCCTTTATGTGGGTGCTGGAGAGTTAAATCTGGGTCAGCAGGCTTGCAAGGAAGTGCCTTTAACTATTGAGCCATATTTCCAATCTTTCTTTTGCTTTTTTTTTTTTTTTTTGGTTTTTTGAGGTAAGGTCTTAGTCTAGCCCAGGCTGACCTGGAATTCACTATGTAGTCTTAGAGTGGCCTTGAACTCACAGCCCTCTTTCTACCTCTCCCTCCCAAAGTGCTGTCTTTTGCTTTTTGAGACAGTATCTCACTCAGTAGCTCAGACTGGCCTGGACCTCACTACCTAGCCCAGGCTGATCTTGAACTCTCAGCGATGATCTTCCTGACTCAGTTTCCCTAATGCTGAAATCGCAGGCATGAGCCAGCATGCCTAGCCAAGGCTAATTTTTTAAAGTATATTTTATTTATTTATTTGAGAGAGAGAAAGAGGCAGAGTGGGGTGGGGGTGAGAATGGGCATGCCAGAGCCTCCAGCCACTGCAAATGAACTCCAAATGCATGCGTCCCGTTGTGCATCTGGCTTACATCCTGGAGAATCAAACTGGGATCCTTTGGCTTTGCAGGCAAACACCTTAAACACCAAGCCATCTCTCCAGCCCCAAGGCTAAATTTTTACATAAAGCCCAGCATGGTTTTTATCTTTGCACACTGCTTCTCAGTATTTATCCAGATTTTTTTTTTTTTTTTTTTTTTTTTTTTGGTTTTTTGAGGTAGGGTCTCACTGTAGCCTAGGCTGACCTGTAATTCCCTGTGTAGTTTCAGGCTGGCCTCAAACTCACAGCGATCCTCCTATGTCTGCCTCCTGAGTGCTGGGATTAAAGGTGTGCGCCACACCTGGCTCAGATTTTTTAAAAAATGTTTTTATTAGCTGGCTGTGGTGGCACACACCTTTAATCCCGGCACTTGGGAGGCAGGGAGGTAGGAGGATCACCATGAGTTCAAGGCCACCCTGAGATTACATAATGAATTCCAGATCAGCCTGAGCTACAGTGAAACCCTACCTCGAAAAAAAAAAATTATTTATTTGCAAGAAGAGAGAGAGAGAGAATGGGCACGCCAGGGCCTCTAGCCACTGCAAATGAACTCCAGGCACATGCACCACCATGTGAATGTGGCTTATATGGGCACTGGGGAATCAAACTTGGGTCCTTTGGCTTTTCAGGCAAGCATCTTAATTGCTGAGCCATCTCTCCAGTCCTCAAGTTCTTTTATAAAATGGCATAGTTTTGCATATAACCTATGCAATCCTCCATTTAAAATTTTTTTTTTCTGAGGTAGGGTCTCACTCTAGCCCAAGCTGGCCTGGAATTCACTATGTAGTCTCAGGGTGGCCTTGAACTCTCGTCAGTTCTACTTCTGCCTTTGGAGTGCTGGAATTAAAAGCATGCACCACCATGCCCAGCTTATTTTAATTTTTTGTATGTGTGTGGTGTGCATGTATGTGTGCATGTTTATCTGTGTGTCCACATGAGTATATGTGCATGTGAAGGCCTGAAGCTGATGTCCATTGTCTTCCTCTTTCACTCTCCACCTTATCCTTTGAGACAGTATCTCTTGCTGAACCTGGAACTTACAATTTGGCTAGACTAGCCACCCAGTGAGCCCCAGGAATTCGGTCTCCATCTCCCTACTGCAAGATTGTGGGTGTATACCACCATGCCTGGCATTTTATATGGGAAGTAGGGATCTGAACTCAAGTCCTCATGCTTATGTGGCAAGAACATTAACCACATATCCATTTCCCGAGCCCCTCCAGTGTAATCTAATCACAGCAGAATCACGTTTACTGAGTACAGTGCAGTGCTGTGTAAATAGTTGTTATGTGGCACTGTAAAGAAATAATGACAAGAAGTCTGTATGTGTCTAATAAAGAAGCACTTTCTCTCCTGAATATTTTCAGTCCATAGTTGGATCTGTAAGTGGGAAACCTGTTGTTGCAGAATGTACAGATCTGAAGTGTTCATTATATTTTATGTAAACTACAAAATCATTAAATATTTATTATATACATAGACCTTAACATCACTACAATTCTATAAAGTAAGTACTAAAATTATCCCATTTTGCAGATGAAACAACTGAAGTCCAGGTTGTATGAATAAATTGTCAAAATTCATATAGCTAGTACTTCAGTTATCTATTGCTCCATCTAAAAAGAAAGAAAGAAAGAAAGAAAGAAAGAAAGAAAGAAAGAAAGAAAGAAAGAAAGCCTCCAGACAGAGCCAGGCATGGTGGCACACACCTTTAATCCCAGCACTAGGGAGGCAGAGGTAGGAGGATCGCCGTGAGTTCGAGGCCACCCTGAGACGACATAGTGAATTCCAGGTCAGCCTGAGCTACAGTGAGACCCTACCCCCCAAAAATAAATAAATAAATAAATAAATAAATAAATAAATAAATAAATATAGCCTTCAAATTGAGTGGCTTAAAAACCACAGGGCTGCCAGGTATGGTGGCACATGCCTTTAATCCCAGGACTTGAGAGGCAGAGGTAGGAGGATCACTGTGACTTTGAGGACACCCTGAGAATTCCAGGTCAGCCTGGGCTAGAGCAAAACTCTACCTTGAAAAACCAATAAATAAATAAATAATAAAGACATTAATTTTTAAAAGGAAAAAAATAAAATAAAATAGTGAGGTCAGGGGAAGAGATTGAGTAAAGGAAAGGTGGAGGGAGGGCTAATCAAAATCTAAGAGGATGCAAATAAATCATATGGAATCCTCCAGTTTTGGACAATGGAACACTCAGGAGCCATAGATCGTTGTTAGAAAATTTTCAGTGCCAGGGATGGGATACCTTCCAGTGAGTTGTTGGCCAGGGAGGTCCCTGATGCCCCCAAAACACTATAGGCCATTGCCGAGGCCCTTGGTTTCCCACCAGGAATAGATGACCCTATTGCTGAAGACTCTACATACTTGGGCTGCAAGGCCACTGAGAAATCCTGCTGGAACTGAGCAGATAACCTCCTCCATGTAGACCAGTTGAGAGAAAGCAGGAAGAAGCCATTCTACATGTAGTTCAATGGGAGAAAGAGATACCACCACTGAAGATACTCAACAGTGGACACTGCAAGCCTTATAATTGGCCAGCCAGGCCAAATGAGCCAACGGGTGCAATAGTGGCATGTCTGTCATGGTGGAAACCAACTGCCCTCCAATTGGACTGGAGTCCTGCTCCATGGGGGGGAATACATCCCTGATACTGAAAACTTAAAACAGGGGTAGTCATGAGCCCTAGGGGTGTAACATCTGCTGATGTCTGGAAAAATGTATATACTATGTGTGGTGGTTTGAATAGAATAGATGGCCCCCAATATATTCAGTTGTTTATTTGTTTGTAGTTTGCATCTTTAGCCACCTAGCTGGAGGTAGTGCCATTGTGTGGATCTTAAGGTGTGGTGGTGGGTTTCAGATTTCAATCTAAAGATATGCAAAGTATGCCTAGCTGGAGTTCCTGAAGTGTGCTGTGGCTTTTGGCTTTTAGGCTTGCACTTCTCTCTCTCTGCTTGGGCCTGTGAAGGCAGGCCAGTTTCTTCTGCCATTATGGAACTTCCCCTGGATCTGTAAGCTTCAATAAATATCCCTTCCTCCATAACTGTGCCTGGTCTGGAAGTTCATCTCAGTGAACCTGAATCTGTCTCCAAATGAGCCAACGGGTGCAATAGTGGCATGTCTGTCATTGTGGAAACCAACTGCCCCCCAATTGGACTGGAGGCCTGCTCCATGGGGGGGAATACATCCCTGATACTGAAAACTTAAAACAGGGATAGTCATGAGCCCTAGGGGTGTAACATCTGCTGATGACTGGAAAAATGTATATACTATGCTTATCCAACTGCCCAGTGAGCACTTCTCTTAATATTTATACCCTTATATTAATGCTACTCTCACTTTGGGTAGAGAATCTTCTCTTTTCAGATGGCAGTGACCTTGGGATGACTCAGAAGGTATCATAGTGCTGGAAAGAAGTGACTGGAGTACTGAGTAACATCTCGATCACACCTTCCAAGGCTCAGGGTCTAATGCGGAAGAGGTGGCGGAAAGAATGTATGAGCCAAAGGAAGGGTAGGACTCCTTACAACGTGCTCCCTCCAGACATAAAATGGCCTGGATATCCATGACCTCATAGTGCCAGACACTACCTATACAAGACCATCATAAGAGGAGGAAAAAATCATGACATCAAAATAAAAGAGAGACTGATTGAGATGGGGAGGGGATATGATGTAGAATGGAATTTCAAAGGGGAAAGTGGAGGGAGGGAGGGTATTACCATGGGATATTTTTTTTTAATATTTTTTTTGTTATTTTTATTTATTTATTTGAGAGTGACAGACAGAGAGAGAAAGAGGCAGATAGACAGAGGGAGAGAGAATGGGCGCGCCAGGGCCTCCAGCCACTGAAAACGAACTCCAGATGCGTGCACCCCCTTGTGCATCTGGCTAACGTGGATGCTGGGGAGTCGAGCCTTGAACCGGGGTCCTTAGGCTTCACAGGCAAGCGCTTAACTGCTAAGCCATCTCTCCAGCCCCCATGGGATATTTTTTATAATCATAGAAAATGTTAATAAAAATTGAGGGAAAAAATAAATAAAGATACAAAAAAAGAAAAAAAAGTAGGGGAAATAAAAAAAAAATAGGGCTAGGGAGATGGCTCAGAAGTTAAGGCATTTGCCTGCAAAGCCTAAGGACTCAGGTTTAGTTCCCATTTAAAACCAGATGCACAAGTTGGTATATGGGTCTGGAGTTCATTTGCAGGGGCTGGAGGCCCTGGTGTGCCTATACTCTCTTTTCTCCATCTCTTAATCTCTCTCATATAAATAAATAAAATATTTAAAAAACAAAATAAAGGGCTGGAGAGATGGCTTAGCAGTTAAGCACTTGCCTGTGAAGCCTAAGGACCCAGGTTCAAGGCTTGATTTCCCAGGACCCACATTAGCCAGATGCACAAGGGAGCCACACATCTGGAGTTCGTTTGCAGTGGCTGGAGGCCCTGGTGTGCCCATTCTCTCTCTCCCCCTCTATCTGCCTCTTTCTCTCTGCTGTCTGTTGCTCTCAAATAAATATATAAAAATAAACAAAAAATAATTAAAAAATAAATAAAAGGCCACCATAACCACCCGTTTCTTCATGACTGCAGGTTGGGCACGCTCTGTGGTGCTGATCAGTACCGATGAAGGTGGCCATACCATGACTGCAGGATCAGCAGAGGAGACAAATGGCTGGGGGTGGGTTCTCATCTTCCAGGCTCCTCTCTTTCCACCGTTGTCTGTACAGCTGAGCAGAGCACTTCTTCCCATGGTGGCTGGCTCACCAGAGACAAAATCAGACCTAACCCTGGAATCAGCACACTGCCCTTTCTGCTGCATTCTCTTGGTCCAATCTCCTCACAAGGCTATCCCAGAGTCAAAGAGAATGCAAACAGATCCTCTCCCTCTGCTCTTGGAGGAGCAGCACCCACTAGGCTGGGATGGTAACTATCCAATGACAGGATGGAGCTGCCAACACACTTGCCTGACCCCAGTTTCCAAAGTCAGCCTGCACATCTATGCCACTGGAATCACCTCTTTTGTCTTCTGTCACTCACTTGTAGAGCTGGTCAAAGGGCCGTGCCGTTGCTGTGTGCGGAGGCTGAGATCAATCACTTCTGTAGAGCAAGTGATCTCATGAGGGTGCTTTCCAACACTGGATGTTATTTATGTCTTTTTTTTTTCTGTTTGGTCTTTCTTTTTTTAAATATTTTTTAAAAATATTTTTTGTTGCAATCTGGTCCAGCCATTGTGGAAATCAGTGTGGAGGTTCCTAAAACAGCTAAAGATTGATCTACCACATGACCCAGCTATAGCACTCCTAGGCATATATCCTAAGGACTCATCTCATTTCCTTAGAAGTATGTGCTCAACCAAGTTTATTGCTGCTCAATTTATAATAGCTGGGAAATGGAACCAGCCCAGATGTCCCTCAACTGATGAGTGGATAATGAAGATATGGCACATTTATACAATGGAGTTTTACTCAGCAGTAAAGAAAAATGAAGTTATGAAATTTGCAGAAAAGTGGATGGATCTGGAAAGAATTATACTAAGTGAGGTAACCCAGGCCCAGAAAGCCAAGTGCCACATGTTCTCCCTCATATGTGGATCTTAGCTACAGATGATTGGGCTTCTGTATGAGAAGGAAAAAACTCAGTAGCAGAGGCCAGTAAGTTAAAAAAGGAGATAGAAAGGGAAGAGAAAGAAAGGGAGGAGGGCTTTTATTAGGTTGGTATTGTATATATGTAAGTAGAAAGATTGAGATGGGGAGGGGATATGATGGAGAATGGAATTTCAAAGGGGAAGGGGGGGAGGGTAATACCATGGGATATTTTGTATAATCATGGAAAATATTAATAAAAATTGAGAAAAAAATTAGAAAAAAAAAAGAATGTGGTTCAAAACTAAGCATTTGATAGGTAAAAATATATATATATATTTTTTGTTTATTTTTATTTATTTATTTGAGAGTGACAGAGAAAGAGGGAGAGAGGGAGAGAGAAGAGAGAATGGGCATGCCAGGGCCTCCAGCTACTGCAAATGAATTCCAGACACCTGCGCCCCCTTGTGCATCTGGCCAATATGGGTCCTTGGGAATCGAGCCTCAAACCAGGGTCCTTAGGCTTCACAGGCAAGTGCTTAACCACTAAGCCATCTCTTCAGCCCCTGTTTTGGTCTTTCAAGGTAGGGTCTCACTCTAGCCCATTCTGAACTGGAACTTACTATGTCGTCTCAGGGTGGCCTTGAACTCATGGCGATCCTCCCACCTCTGCCTCCCAAGTGCTGGGATTAAAGTTGTGCACCACCACGCCTGGCGTTATTTAAGTCTTCTCACCTCATCCTTTCTCTTTACAAAGAAGACTCAGGTTTAATTTTGTTCACTCCATTGTTACATCTGCTTTGGAAGGGGAGATCTTGGCTCCTACCAGGAAAACCTCCTCAGGACTTGCAGACAGCAGCGCAAGCAGAGTCATGATGATCAGCTGTTGCTGAGCTCTGGGTGCAGTCTCCTCACAAGGCTGTCCCAGAGTCAAGGAGAACACAAGCAGACCCTCTCCCTGCGCTCAGGGACTCGGGGAAAGCAACTTGCCGCTGACTTTTCACAGGACCTGGGATGTAGTGGAGAGAATACAGTTTAGACTTACCAGTCTTAAGTCCTCCCGCTGAAGAATAGCCTTGTATCTTTGCTTGCTGTATCTGCTGATACCTTAAGTCTCATGTCCTGTCCAGTTTAGGGTTTTTCTCAGTAAAACACACACACACACACATACACATATGTAAATTTATCTGGTGCTGACTTTACTCTCTCCGTTGGAGAATTTGATTCTCTTTTTCAGATGAACACAGAACCTGAGGAGATAATCAGCCCATTGCACCTCACCAGGGCCCCAGCTGAAACCATAGAGTAATTGGGGAAATGAGCAAGAGTGCTGCTTTCTTGGCCAGCCTGGTACCAGCACAAGGGTGAAGGAGATAGACATAGAGAACACTCAACTCCTACCAAAGCAGATATCCAGAGACACAGAGGCTCCCAAGACCTCATCACTGAAGCAGACCTAAAGTGAACCCAACATGGCTCAGGGAAATTTGTGGAAGAGGGGGCGGAAAGATTGTTAGAGCCACAAGTTGGGTCATTATGCACAGAGACATTGTCTCTTCCCCATAACTGATGGCTAACCCCACAATGCACGACCCACATTCCCCAACGAAGAGGGCCCCTGTGGAGGGGGGAGGACAGGGAGGAAGCTAACGATGGTACCAACATGGCTGTATACACACTGTGTACATAACTAATAAAAAAGTAAAAGACAGAGAGAAGTAATCTAGGGATATAGCTCAGTGGTAAATCCAAGCAGATATGAGGACCTAGGTTCAGTCCTCACTGCTGCTACTAAATCCATCAATTTTTGAGCAATCAATCAGTGAAATTACATGGACATGTAAACAGATCAATTTCACATCTTCTACATATTGTCATTTTTAAAAGTACCTCATGGGCTGAAGAGATGACTTAGCAGTTAAGGTGATTGCCTGTGAAGCCTAAGGACCCAGGTTTGATTCCCCAGGTCCCACGTAAGCCAGATGCACATGGTGGCACATGCATCTGGAGTTCACTTGCAGTGGCTAGAGGCCCTGGCATGCCCAATCTCTCTCTCTCTCTGTCTCTAATAAAAACAAATAAGTAAATAAATAAATATCTTTTTTAAAAAAGGACCTCATCTGTTCTTAGAGATGAAGAAAGAAAAAAAAAAATAAGATGACCCATTAACCCCCCTCTGATGTGTCCATGTAGCTCTGCTGAGACTAGGGAGATCCTTTCCTTGGTACCCATCTATGCAGTGATCCAAACAATTTTCTCTGAGTGGATCATTCAGTGTTAACTTTCTGATATTTCAAATATCTGAGTAAACAAATGGGGTTGTTTCAAATACTTGCCTCTAATTTTGAAGTATTTTTATTCATTTATTTATTTTGGTTTTGCAAGATAGGGTCTCACTCTAGCTCAGGCTGACCTGGAATTCAGTATGTAGTCTCAGGGTGGTCTCAAACCCACAGTCTGACTCCCGAGTGTTGGGATTAAATGCACTCCTGATCATGAAGTGTTTTTAACTTGTATTCTCTAATGAACTATTAAACTTTAACAGCAATTGTATGTGTATACACACACACACACACACATATACAATTGCTGTTAAAGTTTATTTCACTATGTAGTCTCAGGGTGGCCTCAAACTCATGGCAATCCTCCTACCTCTATCTCCTGAGTGCTGGGATTAAAGGCATGTGCCAGCACACCCAGCTTTTTTTCTTTGTTTTGTTTTTAAATATATTTTATTTATTTGATACAGAGAAAGAGGCAGAGAGAGAGAGAAAGAGAGAGAGGGAGAGAATGGACATGCCAGGGCTTCAGCCACTGTAAGCAAACTCCAGATACATGTGCCCCCTTGTGCACCTGGCTTACGTGGGTCCTGGGGAATTGAACCAGGATGCTTTGGTTTTGAGGGCAAATGTCTTAACTGCTAAGTCATCTCTCCAGCCTTTGTTAATTTTTTTTTGAGGTAGGGTCTCACTTTAGCCAGGCTGACCTGGTACTTACTCTATAGTCCCAGGCTGGCCTTGAACTCATGGCAATCCTCCTACCTCTGCTTCCCAAGTGCTGGGATTAAAGGTGTGTGCACCACACCTGGCCAGTTTAATATTTATCTAGAGCACAACCTCCCAATTTGGACAATAATTATATGATCACTCCGCCTGTCACAGGAACTTGGAAAGCCATGTCTCCTTCAGGAGCCCCTGCTTCCTGCCTCACGGGGCTGTAGCTCATTGTTCATTTAACAGCATCTTCCACATGGCGGGAACTGTCTTGGGCCCAGAGGGACAGTATGTGTAACCCAATACATAGTTCCTTCTCCTCCTGCCTTACTTGTTATACAAGCAAACAAGCAAGATCATTTCAAAGATTGAATTTCTATCAGGTGGTCAGAGAGGGCTTCTGAGGAGATGAGATGTAAGCTGAGGATGAAGGATGTGAGCAGCCTACAGGGGAAGCTGAGGGAAGAGCATTTCAGGCCAAGGGGACCACAAGCACAAAGGCCACGAGGCAAGAGACAATTTAATGCAGAAAATAGAATGGTGCTCCTGAGTAAGGTCATGTTCTATAAACTGCAAAGAGCCCTGATAGTAATTATCCTACTAGTGAGTGTTAAAATACTCTCATATCATTTATCTTAAATGATCTTCAAAATAATTGCAAAAAGGTTGGGGACACACAGCAGATAATTATTATTAATCTTGCTTTATGAAACAAAAATTCTTATGAGTTGTCTTTGCATATTTTTCTTAAATGGTCCCACTCTGCTTCTACATTTAAATTTAGTTTGCTGTATCCCCATTATCTTTTATTATTTTTGATGATTGGAACCTTTTGGGAACCAAAGACATCTTTATACATATCTTTCTATTATAAAATAGTTAATTCCTGTTAAGTCCTCATGTGCACAGGTTTTGCATAGGTACTTGTAACAGATAGTTACTTAGACTTATCTTTTTTTGTGGAAGGGTCTCTCTTTAGCTGACCTAGAATTCATTATGCAGTCTCAGGCAGGCCTCAAATTCACAGCAATCCTCCTACCTTGGCTTCCTGAGTGCTGGGATTAAAGGCCTGTGCCACATGCCCACCAGAGAGTGGAGAGGGAGAGAGAGAGAGAGAGAGAGAAAGAGAGAGAGAGAGAGAGAGAATGGGTCCACCAAGGACTTTAGCTGCTGCAAAGGAACTCCAGATGCATGTGCCACTTTCTGCATCTGGCTTTCTGTAGGTACTGGGGAATTGAACTTGGGTTATTAGGCCTTGCAGGCAAACGTCTTAACCTGCCTAAACCATCTCTCTAGCCCCTATCTTAGACTAATCTTGTGATGTCTTTGCCTGGTTTTGGTATCATAGTCAGGCTGGCCCCAAACAATGAGGCAGCAAGTGCTCCCTCTTCTTTCTTTGGAAGAGGTTATGAAGAATTGGTATTGATATTTTACTTTTTTGTTGTTGTTGTTTTTTCGAGGTAGGGTCTCACTCTGGTCCAGGCTGACCTGTGGCCTCACTCTCGGTGATCCTCCTACCTCTGCCTCCCAAGTGCTGGGATTAGAGGCGTGTGCCACCACGCCCGGTGATAATTTACTTTTAAAATATTTTTACTTATTTATTTGCATTCAGAGAGGGAGAGAAAAAAGTGCAAGAATGGGTGTACCAGGCCTCCTGCCACTGCAAACAAACTCCAGATGCATGCACAATTTTGCGCATCTGGCTTTATATGGGTACTGGGGAATTGAACCTGGGCCTGCAAGCTTTGTAAACAAAAGCCTTAAACCATGGAGCCATCTCTCCAGCCCCTGATATCTTAAATGTTGATGGAATTCACTCGTGAAGCCATCTGGATTGGGGCTTTTCTTTTTGGGTAGGTTTTTCTTTGTAGTTCTGGCAACCAGAGGACTATTTGTATACTAGGCAGGTGATGTACCACTGAGCTAACCTCAGCCCTTGACTTTTTTTTATTTGAGATAGGGCAGGCTAGCCTTGAACTTGCAGTCCTCCTATCTCTTCCTCCTAAGAGCTGGGATTACAGGTATGTGCTGCCAGGCCTGGAACTTTGTGGGTAGTTTTGTTTTAATTTTTTTTTTCAAGGTATGGTTTCACTCTAGTCCAGGCTGACCTGGAATTCACTATGAAGTCTCAGGGTGGCCTCAAATTCATGGCGATCCTCCTACTTCTGCCTCCTGAGTGCTAGGATTAAAGGCATGCACCACCATACCTGCCACCCCCTTTTTAATGCAAGAGAGTGAGAGAGAGGGGGGCGGGGAATTGGCACACCAGGGCCTCCAGCCACTGCAATCATACTCCAGACACATGCGCCATCTTGCACACATGTGCAACCTTGCATACTTGCGTCACCTTGTGCTTCTAGCCAATATGAGGCCTGCAGAGTTGAACATGAGTCCTTTGCAGCCAAGCACCTAAACTGCTAAGCCATCTCTCCAGCCCTTTTGTTTTAATTTTTTGGGGGGGGGACGGTTTTGAGGTACAGTCTAACTCTAGACCAGGCTGACCTGGAATTCACTATGTAGTCTCAGGGTGGCCTTGAACTCATGGCAATCCTCCTGCCTCTGCCTCCCTAGTGCTGGGATTAAAGGAGTGCACCACCACATGTGGCTTAATTTTTATTTATTTATTTGCATGTTGGGGGGGGGGAGGCACCAAGACCTCTTGTTACTGCAAACAAATACCAGATATTTATGCCTAGCTTACATGGGTAGCTTGGGAATTAAACACAGGCTAGCAGGCTTTGTAAACAAGTGCCTTTAGTTGCAGAACCATGTTTTAGATCTATTCAGAGGTTCCACTTATTTTCTTAAGATTGTATATATTGAGGCTAGAGAGATGGCTTAGCAGTTAAGGTCCTTGCCAGCAAAGCCAAAGGACCCAGATTTAACTCTCCAGTACCCATATAAAGCCAGATATACAAGGTGGCACATGTGTCTGGAGTTCGTTTGTAGTGGCTAGAGGTCCTGGCGCACCCAATTTCTCTCTCTCTCTCTCTCTCTCTCTCTCTCTCTGCCCTCTCTCTTGCTTCTCAAATAAATAAAACATTTTTAGAAAAAAAATATACATATTTAGGGCTGGAGAAATGGCTTAGCAGTTAAGGTGCTTGCCTGCAAAGCCAAGGGACCCAGATTCATTTCCCCAGGACCCATGTAAGCCAAATGCATAAGGTGGTGTATGCGTCTGGAGTCCATTTGCAGCAGCTCAAGGCCCTGGAACACCTATTCTCTCCCTTTAAAGGTGTGTGCCACCATGCCTGGCCATGTCTGAGTTTTCTAATTCATTGCTATAACCCTTTTAGTAAATTGATAGTCATGCCCCCTTGTTATATTTCTTATTTTATCTTGTTCTTTTTTTTTTTTTTTTTTTTTTTTTGAGGTTGGGTCTTTCTCTAACCCAGGCTGACCTGGAATTCACTATGTACTCTCAAGGTGGTCTCAAACTCACAGTGATCCTCCTACCTCTGCCTCTCAAGTGCTGGGATTAAAGGCATGTGCCATCATGCCTGGCCCGCATTTCTTATTTTAGTAATATAAATTTCCACTTTTTTTTTCTTGGTTATCTCATTAAAGTTTTGTTAATGTTGTTGGGTCTTTTTTTTTTTTTCAAGGTAGGGTCTCACTCTAGCTCAGGCTGACCTGGAATTCACTATGTAATCTCTTACCTCTGCCTCGCAAGTGTTGGGATTAGAGGCATGCACAACCACTCCCAGCCTCTCTTGTATTTTGATTTCATCCTTTTTTCCTTCCTATCGTGCAGGTCGTATGTATGTAGCATCAGTCATTGTGAGGTCATGAATACCATAGACCATATTTCAAACATTCCTCCCCTTCTTTTGGCTCTTACATTCTTTCTGTCACCTCTTCCAGAATGGAACCTAAGCCTTGGAAGATGTGATAGAGATGTCTCTCACTTAATGCTGAACTTCTCACTGTCACCTCTCAGAACCTTGATGAGTTTTGAGTCTCTCCAGTGGTCACTGCTATCTGAAAAGAGAGCTTCTCCAACTAAAAGTAAGAATAGCATTAATATATGGGCATAAACATAAATATTTACGGGGCAGTTTGGTGAGTCTAATATATTAATTTAAACAGACAACAGTAGTAGTTTCCCCCATAGGGCTTATGAGCTCCCCAGCCATAGGTTTTTGTTTAGGTTTTCAGTACCAGGATGGAAGGGACCTCAAATCTAATCAGAGAGCAGTTGGTTTCCCCTATAACACACATACCCCCATTGCACCAGTTGGGACATGTGTCATGTAAGCCCAGCTATTAAGCTTGCAGAATCCAATGCAGTCCAAGAGTATAGAGTCCATAAGCAATAGGGTTTTCCATCTAGTTCTGGTGGGAAACCAAGAGCCTTGGCAATAGCTCATAAAGGTTTGGAGGTATTAGGAACCTCCCTGGCCAACAACTCACTGGAAGATATTCCACTCCTGGCACTGAAATCTTTCTAACAGTCTACAGCTTCTGGGTACAATATTATCCATCTCCACAGGGTACTTCTGCCCAAACTCTCTCTCTCTCTCTCTCTCTCTGGTTTTTCAAGGTAGAATCTCACTCTGGCCCAGACTGACCTGGAATTCACTTTGTAGTCTCAGAGTGGCTGTTGGTGATCCTCCAACCTCTGCCTCCTGAGTGCTGGAATTAAAGGCGTGTGCCACTACACCCAGATAAACTCACTTTTTCTCTCTCACTCTCATACACACATATATACCACTGCTCTATATAGTCTTGGAGTACGGGGTTCACCGCCTTGAAGAGGCTCATTTCCGATGAGCAGGTGTAGTCAAGGAGCCTTGGCTCAATCCTGGACCTATGTTCCTGCAGTTGCGGAAGGGCCTGCTTTGTACAGCTCTTGCTCCTCTTGGTCTTAGTTGTGCGGTGTCACCTGTGAGGTGGGAAGCCTTCCTGCAGCCTCTTCAGCTGGCCTGTGGGAGAGGTAGGCTCCATCTGTTTGAAGTGGACACCTGTTGTTTCTGTCTTCTGAGCATCACTTGCCACCCTTCTGGCAAAGGCACCACTTTTCCTTTGTAAAGTCATCCCTCTTCCACATTATATCTAGACCTTTGTCTGTGCCATGGGCCCCTCTGAACCTACCTGACAAGCCCCAAACTGATGTTTTAAATGTATCCTATGTACTGCATGTAGCCTAAAGAAGCCAACTATATTGAAATGTTTCAAATTATTAGAAAAATACAACTGTGATATGGAAATATATTTGCTTCTTTATCACCATTGTTATTTATTTATTTTAATTTTTTAAATTTATATCACCATTTTTAAAAACCAGGATCATGCTGGCCCCGGTGGCACATGCCTTTAATCCCAGCACTTGGGAGGCAGAGGTAGGAAGATCACCATGAGTTCAAGGCCACCCTGAAACTACATAGTGAATTTCAGGTCAGCCTGGGCTAAAGTGAGACCCTACCTTGAAAAACCAAAATACAATAAAATAAAAAATAAAAATGAATAAATAAAAAAAATAAAATCTAGGGCTGGAGAGATGGCTTAGCAGTAAAGGCACTTACCTACGAAGCCTAAGGACCCATGTTCCACTGTCCAGATCCCACATAAGCCATATGCACAAAAGTGAGGCAAGCACAAGGTCGCATATGCCCACTAGGTGGCCCAAGCAAGTTCAATTGCAATGGCTGAGGCCCTCGTGTGCCAATTCTGTCTCTCTCACTCTATCTGTCTGTCTCTCTAAAATAAAATTTAAAAAATTAATTTTAAAAAATTCAATAATTTCAAAGTAGTTTTTTGAGGTAGGGTCTCACTCTAGCTCAGGCTGACCTGGAATTCACTATGTAGTCTCAGGGTGGCCTTGAACTCAGAGTGATCCTCCTACCTCTGCCTCCCGAGTGCTGGGATTAAAGGTGTGCACCACCACGCCTGGATTTTCTTTCTTTTTAAAAATATGTTTTATTTTTATTTGAAAGATATATAGAGAGAAACAGGCAGATAGAGTGAATGGGCATATCAGGGCTTCTAACTGCTGTAAATTCCAGATGTATGCACCACCTTATGCATCTGGTTTACATGGGTTCTGGGGAATTGAACCTGGGTCCTTTGTTTTTGCAGGCAAGCGCCTTACCCACTAAGCCATTTTTCCAGCCCTCTTTTCCTTTCTTTCTTTCTTTCTTTCTTTTTTTTTTTTCTTCTTCTTTAGGTAAGGTCTCATTCTAGCGCAGGCTGACTGGAACTCACTTTATACTTCCAGGCTGGCCTTGAACTCACAGCAATCCTCCTACCTCTGATTCCCGAATGCTGGGATTAAAGGTGTGTGCCACTATGCCTGGCCTGAGTTTCTTTATGTACATAAATGAGTGTAAAACAGAAAGAATTGTGGAGAGCCATCCCAAAGCACTGGTGGTGGGCACCTTTAAGAAAGTGGTCACAGGTTGTTCTTTCTCTGAATTGTGTCAGTTTTTATTTAAAGACACAACAAATATGTATCATTTATGTAATTTTAAAAAATTACAATTTAAAGATGAAACAAAACAACTGTGTTAGGAGATAGAAAGTTCTCTCTCAACTTGTCTTTTTCTGAAGTGTCTGTGAAGGATTGTTGGGGTAGCAGAAGAAAGCATGCCTGTACCCACAATGCTCTGCTTCACAGAGGACTTACAATGTCTTGCTTGTGGTGTTGCCGTGGTCGTGATGCTATGACACATCTGTGAAGCAGTGCCCTTCCTCAGAACCTGCAACCCTTCAGCCTGCTCTAGAGCCAAGGAGATTCCTCCTCATATAAAACACTTTCTGGGCGGCCTACTGACCTGGATTCTCCTCTAAGCATCTTGACTCCAGCTGCCTTGGCTGTCAAATTGCATGGCCCAGATGACTTCTGTAAAGTGGAATTAGAGCATCTCACAGTAGGACAGAGGCCCTGGGGAGAGGCCCATGGACAGCGGGTTTAGGATGGCTGGTCCAAAGAATCTGAGTCTCCAAGTAGAGAGTTATCTTAACTGGGTGTCAGCCCCTCCAGCCTCCACTGAAGAACTGATTACACCTACCAAACTGCCTGGGTAACCCCTCAGCCCTGCACACTGTGGATCCTAGAGCTCTGAGCTCCCAGAGAGTAAAGGTTGAATGTGGGCACCAATTGTGGATCTGTAGCATAGTGCCTGGCACCCAGCAGGATACAAAAGTGCTTGCTGAATATAGTATGTATAAAATCTTGCTGTAGTTTTCCTATCAGTTTTTCTTTTTGTTTTTTTTTTGAGGTAGGGTCTTGCTTTAGCCTAAGCTGACCTGGAATTCACTATGGAGTCTCAAGGTGGCCTTGAACTCATGGCAGTCCTCCTACCTCTGTCTCCCCAGTGCTGGGATTAAAGGCGTGCACCACCACGCCCAGCTTCCTATCCTTTTTTTTTTTTTTTCTTCTTTTAATCAGACTTTAAGTTCTCCAAGGGAGTGTTACTGATGCCTTATAATAATAAATGTAAGGTTCAAAGTCTTATATAAAGAGAATTTGACCCACACAAAACTCTAGGTCAGGCTGAACACAGATGATTCAAGGAGTGATATTTCCCAAGACCCCAAAGCCATAACTGACAGAAAATTCAGGGATCTTCTTCATCTGCTACCTTCCTAGTAGAAATGCATTGTAAACCTTGTTGCCCTTTAATGGCAAGGACTATCTCTTTAAATGTTGCTTTTCTTATATACATGTATCACTCTAATATACAGACCATGTATACAATACATTGACTAATAACCTGATATAAAGCTGGTGTTTTTTTTTTTACAGAAAAAAAAAAGACTCACATCTTTGGGCTTTTTCTTCACCTATTAAATGGGCATGAGAAGGGCTTAGTGGTTAAGGCACTTGCCTACAAAGCCTAAGGACTCGGGTTCAATTCTCCAGTTCCCATATGAAGCCAGATGCACAAAGTGGTGACTAGAGGCCCTGGAGTACCCATTCTCATTTTCTCTCTCTCTTCTCTCTGTCTCTCCCTCCCTCCCTCTTTGCTTACAAATAAATTAATTAAAAATAAAAAAAAAATAGACATGAAAAAAGTCCTGTATACAAATCTTTGCCCTGTAAGAAGATAAGGGGGGGGGGGGGAAGCATGTTTCTACTCCTTCCCAACTTCCCTACTCCATGCTTTGTGCAGTCATTTTATGAGGCTGGGACGGGATCGAGGATAGTCCTTGCCAAACTTGTCACAGCAAGAGCTGACTCAAGGCCTGCTGAGTGCACTCACCTGTGGATTTGGAAACCCTTTAGTTATTTGTAGCATATGAAAGAGAAAGTGAACTGCTACATGTTCTCTCAAATGTGCTGGTGGATTCGGAGATGACCTTGGCAGGAACAAGAGGCTATTGCCGAACACAAAGAAATGCCTTCCTTGAGGTGGGTCATGACTGAGGGGAAAAGTGTCCTAGGACATGGTCTAGAGCCCTGGCTCTTCCATGAAGGGCTGTGTGACTCAAGCCATATCCTCTACCTATACAACCAAGCCAGTTGGTAACACATTTTCTTTAAAAAATTTTTAAAAATATTTTTTAAAGTTTTATTTATTTATTTGAGAGAGAGAACGAGGCAGAGGAAGAGAGAGAGAGAGAGAGAGAGAGAGAGAGAGAAAGAAAGAATGGGCACACCAGGGCCTCCAGCTACTGCAAACAAACTCCAGATGCATGTGCCACCTTGTGCATCTGGCCTACATGGGTTCTGGGGAATCAAACCAAGGTCCTTAGGCTTTTTAGGCAAGTGCTTTAACCAGTAACCCATTTCTCCAACCCTTTAAATTTTTTATATTTTATTTTTATTTATGAGAGAGAAAATGGGCACACACACCAGGGTCTCCAACCACTGCAAATGGGCTCCAGACACATGCACCACCATGTGCATCGGGCTTACTTGGGTACTCGGGAATTGAACCTGAGTCCTTAGGTTTCACAGGCACGTGCCTTAACCACTGAGCAATCTCTCCAGCCTAGTAACACATTTTCTATTTATTGCCCCTTTATAGTTCTTTCAATCAATAGAAGGTGAAGCCGGGCGTGGTAGTGCATGCCTTTAATCCCAGCACTCGGGAGGCAGAGTTAGGAGGATCACCGTGAGTTCAAGGCCACCCTGAGACTCCATAGTGAATTCCAGGTCAGTCTGAGCTAGAGTGAGACCCTACCTCGCAAAACCGGGGGAAAAAAAATAGAAGGTGAAAATGACTGTCAGGACAAACCATACAAAGCAGGTGTCTCAATTGTTTAGTTCATCTTGGCTCTAGTTCCTGCCTCCTGTGCAGAAGCTGGGAAATACCAGCATGGGGCCTTCTGGGCTGGCCATAGACTCATGGTGTTGTGGTGGCTGACAGTGACTATGGAGACCTATGCCCTCTTTCCCTCACTCAACAGTGGTTTGCTTTGCTTAGCCATCGTGTAGGATAGCATGAGGTCAGAGAAAGCAGATGTTGTATACATGGATTTAACCATGGTGCCTAGTTGGCACATAGCAGGTGCTCATTAAACATCTTTTGAATGATGGTTATTCCCCTGTGAGGGAAGCTGACTAAATCTGGACCCATCCCAGATGTACTAAATTGGAATCTGTGGTGACAGGGCTCAGGTAACTGTCATGCCCTGCAAAGTTTGGGAACCACAGCTGCAATGTCTGAATAAAGCATCCTATTATATCAGAGGAGAAAAATGCTGATGTTTTCACTTTTAAGCATTTGCCGGTAGAGACTGAAATAGTCAACTCTAATCCTATAGGCTCATTTTACTGTAGCCATTTCCGAGGAGCCTGAGAGCTCTGGGCTTTGCTCTGGGCATGTACCACATCCACTTTCACTTCTCTCAGGGGAGGAAAGGCCAATAAAAATGCAGAGAAGGTAGAAGTGGAGCCACATGAAGTCCAACTCCAGCAGTATTATTGCTCTTCCCTTGGAAGTCATAAAGTAAGAAAAATGCCCCTGTTCCAGCTTCCTCAGAGTGGTTAGCCACCAAGAGGGCCTTCTTACTGTCATGTAAGGATCTGTTGCTGAGATTTGATGTAGATCTGGGCTCAGGCTACAGCTGGACCTCTAGCTGCTTGGTCTGGAGTTGATCATTTTAACTCCTTTTGCAGTATTGAAGGATTAAACCTAGAGCCTTGCACATGCTAGGGAAATGCTTTACCACTGAGCTAAATCCCAGCTTTAACCCTCCCTCCCCCACTTTTTTTTTTTCAAGGTAGGGTTTCACTCTGGTCTAGGCTGACATGGAACTCACTCCATAGTCCCAGGCTGGCCTTGAACTCATGAGGATCCTCCTACCTCTGCCTCCCGAGTGCTGGGATTAAAGGTGTGTGCCACCATGCCTGGCTTTAACTCTTTTAAAGTTTAGTTTCCTTGGGGTAAAAGTTTGGGCAGCATAATTCACTCTGTGGAGGATTAAAATCCATTAAAAGGATTGAGAGATGACACAGCTCAGGTATGCAGAAAAGCTGCGATATTGGGCCAAGATTATCACCTGCCAGCACATCTAGGCCAGAGAGCTCTGCAGAGCTTCATTTAGCCTGGCTCTTTCACTTACCAGGTGGGAGACAGTCTGAGGTCAGGCGAAGAGCATGAGATGTTCTACCACCTTAAGTTTCTTGAGGGCATTTTCATTTTTTTGAGAAGGTCTCACTATGTAACTATGCAATTCTCCTGCTTCAGCCTTCCAAATGCTGGGATTATAGGCATGTACCATAACACTGTGCACTTGAAAGTTTACTTCAAGGGAGAAGCACACACTTCCATAAGGACTCCAGAGGGTGATATGGCTGATACTGCGAATGTCTGTGATGAAGGAGCTCATGGGACAAGATACTTCTCAAAAGCAAGCTAGTTATCTCAGGTGAAGGCTGACCTAAATGCCTTGCCAACCAGGGTTTGCTTTGAGGATACATAAATTAGTGTGAGAAAGTCTCTGAGGCAGGGCAATGGGTAGTATTTTTTCTTTTTTTCTTTTGTGGTAGGGTCTCACTCTAGCTCAGGCTGACCTGGAATTCACTATGTAGTCTCAGGGTGGTCTCGAACTCATGACTATCCTCCTACCTCTGCCTCCCAAGTGCTGGGATTAAAGGTGTGTGCCACCATGCCTGGAATTGGGTAGTATTTTTATTTCTTTCTTTTTTAACAGAAGTTAAAAAATATTTATTTATTTACTTGACGCGCCAAGGCCTCTAGCCACTGCAAATGAACTCCAGACACATGCGCTCCCTTGTGCATCTGGCTTACGTGGATCCTGAGGAATGGAACCGAGGTCCTTTGACTTTGCAGGCAAAACACCTTAACTGCTAAGCCATCTCTCCAGCCCTGGATAATATTTTTTAAACATAATTAATTGATTTATTTATTTGAGAGAGAGAGAGTGAGAGGAAGAGGCAGAGAAAGAGAGAGCAAAGAATGGGCGTGCCAGGGCCCCTAGTCACTGCAAATGAGCTCCAGATGCATATTGTGACTTTATGTGGATACTGGAGTCAAACCTGGGTCCTTAGGCTTTCCAGACAAGTGCATTAAGTGCTAAGCCACCTCTCCAGCCCCAATGGGTGGTATTTTTAATGTGTGTGCACCTATGCGTAGGTACATGAATACATGTGGAGGTCAGAGGATAATCTTGGGTGTCATCCTCAAAAATACTGTTCACAGCCTCCTCCCTATTGACTAGCTGTCATAGTTAGTGCTGGACAGTGCTATGCAGCCTGCTGGAAGAGAAAAGTCAACAGTCTGTAGCAGCAGTAGATCCTGCAAGCTACACGTTGGTCTACCAGGCAAAATGTGCCAACTGATGCAATGGTGGAATGACTGTTATGGGGGAAAATAAGTGCTGGTTTGAGAGAATCCATGCCTGGTACTGAAAACCTGTCAAAAGACTATGGGTGAGAGCTGGACGTGGTGGCATATGCCTTTAATCCCAGCACTCTGGAGTCAGAGGTAGGAGGATAGCCATGAGTTCGAGACCCTACCTTGAAAAAACAACAACAAAAAAGAATGCTAAAAGACTATGGGTGGGGAGGTCATAAGCTCTGGGGAGGGAGACTACTATTGATGTTATTTATGGGTAAGTAGATATATTATGCCCACCAAATTGCCTTCTAAATATTTATGTTTATGCTCATTTATTAATGCTACTCTCACTTTTGGTTAGAGAAGCTTCTCTTTTCATATGATGATGACATTGAGGAGACTCAAAACTTATCAAAGTGCTGAGAAAAAGTGACAGTGGAGTTTTTAGCATTAAGTGAGACATCTGTAGCACACCTTCCAAGGCTCAGGGACCTTTGGAGAAGAGGTGGCAGAAAGAATGTAAGAGCCAAAGGATGGGGAAGAGTGCTTTGTAATGCTATCTTCCAGACACAAAGTGGCCCTTGCATTTATGACTTCACAGTAGCTGATTCTAAGACCTACATAATATGAGGGCAAACAAATTCATGGCATCACATTCTCTCTGCCTTTCTCTCTTAAATAAATAAATAAATATTCTAAAAAATTTATGAAAAGGGCTGGAGAGGAGCTCTCTCTCTTCCTGCTGCTTTTCACCTGCTGTGGCAGAAGTGATGTCCAGTCTTTGCTCATGCCATACTTTCCCCTGCTTCCCCTTGAAAATGCTCTGCATGCAATCACCTTTAACCGCTGAGTCGTCCGTCTCCCCATCCCCCTGAGCCGAGAGCTCCAAACGCCAGAGCTGAGCCGAACCAAGATGAACAAGTCTAGAGTTTCCCCAGGATCTCCAAAGCAGCAGATTCTACCGAGCAGCTCACAACGTCCGAAGCCCCCACCTTCCACTGGCCGCCACTTCCCCATAGTGCCTCCAGGTCTCCAAATGCCCCCTGGTACCGGAGGGCCTCCGGGTCTGCAAATGCACCCAGGCCCACCAGGGCCCCAAGTGTCCACAGATCTCCTAAGGCAGCAAGATCCTTCAAAGGCCACAGTGTCCCCAGGACCTTCGGCGTTTCCACATCTGCCGGTGCCCTTCATCTTCCCGAGGAGGGCGCGCAAGGAGCGCACCGTGTACACCACACAGCAGCAGCGTGTGCTGGAAGAAGAGTTCCACAGAAACAAGTACCCCAGCTATGACGAGCGCTTGGTTTTGGCAGAAAAGCTTCAGCTGCCAGAGCCTCAAATCCAGGTCTGGTTCAAGAACTACAGAGCTAAAATATCTAGGCTGTATTTTAAGAATTATCTACAAGAGCCGCCCTGGATGTATACCAAGGGAGACCATGCTGACCTCTCCAGCTGCGGGGCTGGTGCTGGGCCCTCCTGCTCTGGAGACCACAAGGCCTCTGCTGATACGGATGAGGTGTGCCTGAGTCCCTCTCGTGACATCCCTCAACAGAGCCCTTCGGGTGTCTTCCATAGCCGGGATCAGGATTGGAATGGACGGAGCTGTAGGCGTGAGCATACGCCAGGGGTAGTTGAGGATGTTCCACTTCCACCCTCAACAACCGCAGCTGGAAGAGCTCCAACCCCTGCCCCGGAGGCAGCCCGGCATGACGCAGCCGCGCCAGGCACGTGCCAAGGCCCCGCTGCAGGCGCCCGTGCCCGGAGGCAGCCCAGCAGGCTGTAGAAGAACCAGCCCTGGGTACAAGCCCAACGCCAGTTCAGACCCAACCTCAGACTCAGCCGTAGACCAGATCTGGGCTCCCAGGGTGATGTCTTAGATTAGATGTCCATCCATCACCTCCAGTGTCTTTCTGGGACTAGGTGTTGCAAAGTAGCCCAGGCTGTCGTGTAACTCTGTGATCCTCTTGCCTCAACTTGTCAAGTGCTGAGATGACAGGGTGGTGACTGGGGCGATCGTTTTTCACACGCGCTAGGAAATCACGTTGAGTGTGTGTTGCTTATTTTATTTTTGTCAAAAATAGAATACTTATGCAAAATTCTTTCACACTAACATGTTCTACCTATCCCCAATTTTGTGGTTTATCCTTTTGTTTGGTAAATAAAGCATTTATTGAGGGAAAAAAAAAAAAAGGGCTGGAGAGATGGTGTAGCAGTTAGGGCAATTGCCTGTGAAATCTAAGGACCTAGGTTCAGTTCCCCAGTACCCACATAAGCCAGATGCACAAGATGAATACATCTGGAGTTTGTTTGCAGTGAGTAGAGGCCCTGGCATGCCCATTCTCTCTCTCTCTCTCTCTTTCAAATAAATAAATAAAATATTTTAAAAATTAAAAAATGATGACATCACAGCTGGGCGTGGTGGCGCATGCCTTTCTTCCCTGCACTCAGGAGGCAGAGGTAGGAGGATTGCCATGAGTTCAAGGCCACCCTGAGACTACATAGTGAATTCCAGGTCAGCCTGGACTAGAGTGAGACTACCTCAAAAAAAAAAAAAAAGATGACATCAAACAAGCACCTTTAACCACTGAGTTATCTCCCCAGCCCCAATTGATAACATCAAAATAGAAGGACTAGTTGGAAAGAAGGGGTTTAGTGGAAGAGGGACAGGGGAGGGTGGTGGAAGGGGATTATAATCAGGATACATTGTATCTATGTACGGAGGCTTTCAATAAAAAGTTAAGGCGGGGGGAGGGGTGTGGGGCTGGAGAGATGATTCAGCCAGTACTTGCACTTGACTGCAAAGCCTAAGCACCTGAGTTTGATTCCCCAGTACCCCATGTAAAGCCAGATGCACAAAGTGGTGCATCTGCTGGAGTTCATTTGCAGTGTCTGGAGGCCTTGGCATGCCTATTGTCATTCTCTCTGAATCTTTTCTCTCTTTCTGCTTGCAAATAAATAAAAAATATTTTTAAAAAGTTAAAAAAAATAGAATGGGGTTTGGGGAGATGGCTCAGCAGTTAATGGCACTTGCTTACAAAGCCTGTTCAAGTCCCCAGAATCCAGGTAGAGCTGGGTGCACAATGGCACATGAATCTGGAGTTCATTTGCAGCAGCAAGAGACCATCGTGTGCCCAAACATACAGATACATGTGCAAATACAAAATAAAGAATACCATCCACCTGTAAAAAATCTTTACATATATTTTTAAAATTTATTTGAGAGAGAGAGAGAGAGAATGGGCATGTCAGGGCCTCTGGCCACTGCAAACGAACTCCCATGTGCCACCTTGTGCATCTGGTTTACATGGGTACTGGGCAATCAAACCTGGGTTCTTAGGCTTTCTAGGCAAGTGCCTTATCTGTTAAGCCATCTTTCCAGCCCCTAATTTTTTGTTGTTGTTTTTTGGGGTTTTTTGTTTGTTTGTTTTTCGAGGCAGGGTCTCACTCTAGCCCAGGCTGACCTGGAATTCACTATGGAGTCTCAGGGTGGCCTCAAACTCACGGCGATCCTCCTACCTCTGCCTCCTGAGTGCTGGGATTAAAGGCGTGTGCCACCACTCCCGGCTGTCCCTAAATTTTTAAAAAATTATCTACCTATCTATTTATTTTAGAGAGAGAGAGAGAGAGAGAGAGATGGAGAGAGAATGGGTGCATCAGGGCCTCCAGCCTCGGCAAATGAACTCCAGACACACGTGCCACCTTATGCATCTGGCTCACGTGGGTCCTGGGGATTTAGACCTGGGTCCTTTGGCTTTGCAGGCAAGTGCCTTAACCACTAAACCACTTCCAGTTTCTCCTCCCCCATCCACCTTTTATTTTTATGACAGGGTCTCTCTCTCTCTCCTTTTTTATTTTTTTATTTTTTTTTATTTTTTCAGGTATGGTCTCAGTGTAGCCCAGGCTGACCTGGAATTCGCAATGTAGTCCCAGGGTGGCCTCAAACTCATGATGATCCTCCTATCTCTGCCTCCTGAGTACTGGGATTAAAGGCATGCACCACCAAGCCCTGTAAGGGTCACTCATTGGCCTGAAGCTCACCAATTAGACTAAGGTGGCTTACCAATGAGCCCCAGGAATCCTTGTCTCCACCTCCCCATAGCTGAGATTACAAAGATGTACCACTATGTCTGTTTTATTAGCATGGGTACTGTAGCTTGAACTCAGGTCTTCATGCTTGTAAGTAAGGCAAGCGCTTTACTGACTGGATTATCTTCCTAACCCAACCCTGGAGTTTATAAAATCAAAGCTGGGCCGGGTGTGGTGGCACATGCCTTTAATCCCAGCACTCAGGAGGCAGAGGTAGGAGGATTGCCACGAGTTCAAGGCCACCCTGAGACTACAAAGTGAATTTCAGGTCAGCCTGAGCTAGAGTGAGACCCTACCTTGAAAAACCAGAAAAAAAAAAAAAAAAAAAAATCAAAGCTGGGCTGGAGAGATGGCTTAGTGGTTAAGGTGTTTGCCTGTGAAGCCTAAGGACTCATGTTTGACTCTCCAGGTCCCATGTAATCCAGACACACAATGTGACACAAACATGCAAGGTCACACATGCACACAAGATGGTGCACACATCTGGAGTTCAATTGCAGTGGCTGGAGGCCCTTGCATGCCAATCCCCCCCCCCCTCTTTTGCTCTCTCTCTGATAAAAAATAATAAAAATAAATTTAAAAAATCAAAGCTCTTTAGCAGCCCTGTGGAGGCTTCCCTAGCAAGGTTCTGGAAAGCAATGCCAGTCTGTAAGCAAGGCCATAGCCAGAGACAACTAGGTCCTCTGAGTGTGGCCCCTGTCCTATAAAGCACACAGCACTAAAGGCCCCGCTTTGGGAGCCATCTCATAGGACTCTGACTCAGGGTCTCCATGAAATGGGCCTTGGAAGAGAGAGTTCCCTTCTGCTAGGCAGGGCCAGGCAATTTATTTTACTTGCATTGTTTCATTTGAAACAATGTGGAGCAGGGTCATCCCCCCCCCCCCCCGCCTCTTTTCAGATGAGGAAACTGAATCTGAGAGAGGTTAAGCACAATAGCCCCCTTTTGTGGGGGGGGGGACAGGTTATCAAGTCATCCAGGCTGGACTCAAACTCACTATGTAGTTGACGATGACACTAAACTCCTGACCTTCCTACCTCTACATCTCCAGAGCTGAGGTAACAGGCACACCGCACTCATTCAGTGCAGTGCCAGGGCCTGAACCTAGGCAAACACTGTCAGCTGAGCCACTCCCACACCTTTAAGTAACAACAGCACATAGCTAGTTGGCATCAGGATTCTGATCTGAAAGAATTGGGAGTCCACAGTAAGACAAAGGTCTGTAAGTGCTGGAGGGAAGGTAAGTCACAGTGGCCAGTGCCTGCAAGAGTATTTTCTCCTCAACCAGTCTAAGATTTCCCTGAGGTCAGGCTCTGTGCCGGGCACTTTACTTATTTTCTCCCCTATCATCATAACATCTCTATGAAGTAAGTTATTTTACTACCCCCATTTGTATAGATGAAGAAACAGAGACCTAAAACAAACTGATTTGGGGAGTTCAAAACCAGGCAGTGTGATTAAGCTTCTGAATTATCCAGTATTGGTACAAGAGGTTGCAGGGCCTGGACCAGAACCCAGGACTCCTGATTCCCAGTCTAGTGCTCTGGAGCTCGACAGAGGCTCTCTGTTGGCAGCAATGTTCCTTAAAAGCATGCTGGCCTTAAGCCCAAAGAGTGAAATCACACCCTGAGGTTCTGGGAACCCTCAGACTAGGGAAGAAGGAAGCTTTTGCTGGGCTGCTCAAGTCTGAGCAGGTGTGCTGGGGACTGTTTCCTCCTTGGGCTGGAAGGAGCAGAGCTGGCCCAGCAGGGTGGGAGGCATGGTGTGCTCATGAAATAGGCCTGAATCTTCTCGCCTTTCAGCCTTTATCCAGGCCCGCCCTCTACTCCTCTCTGGTAAAACAGAGAGTTCAAGGTTGAAGTCAGAAGGTCTGAGTTTTGGCTCTGCTTCGGGACTCTCTTCCTGTGCACCTTTGACTGTCAGTGTCCTCATTTGCACAGCGTTTGGAGGTGGTAGTGCTCTGTTCAAAATCCTCCAGCTTTTTCAGTTAGCACACTATTTATTAGTCACTTACCATGTTCTGAAGAAACAGCCACTGCGAAAGCAATGTAGGCCTTGCTTTCATGGGTCTTAGACTCTGGTAAGGAGGGACTGACTTATAGATCACATACCTTCACTGAAATCAGTGTACAATGGCTGCTGAGACGTCCTCAGGGGAAAGGACTACATATGTTGTGGGGTGAAAGAGGAGTGAATGGGTTAGTAGGTAGAAAGGTGGTGGGGGTAAGATGTCTTGAAGATGCCCTTGTGAAAAAGTTCGTCTTAGCAATAGAGAGAAGGTTCGTGGGTTTGAGGAAGCTGGCAGGAACCTAGCTAACTCAAGACATTGTGGGTTGGGGTAAATGAAGTGATTGCAGTTCCCCCACCCCAGGGGGAGGTTACTGGGTGGTACTGGGGAGACAAATGGTCAGGTTTAACAGGATATGGGTCAAAGCATCCTTCGAAGAAAACTTAAGCATGTCTCCTCCTCTGAGGAGCCGCTCCTGATTTCCCCGCCTTTGACCTGTGTATTTCTCCCTGTTGCTCTGGCTTTGCAGTCTGGGTACAGACCTGAGGCCAACGACGCTTTCTCTTCTTGCTGTTGAAGCGCACTGCGGCTTCAAACGCAGTTCTATGCCTCCCGGAGCCTCAGTTTCCCCAGTGGTGTGGAAGCAGGTTGTCTCGTAGGGTCCGCCCAGCGCTAAAGCAACGTGATCCGCTCGGGCAGCGAGGGGGAAGTGCCGCCCGCATTGCTGCGCAGGCACTGGCCGCCGGGCCGCGGTGCCTTCTCCCCGCCCGAGGCTGCGGGACCCGGTCGCGGCGGCAGACGCGGAGCGGGGAAGCGGGGCGGCGACCCCCGGCCCGCGCGGCCCCGCCCCCGCAGCCGGCGGCCCTGCGGCAGCCCGGCGAGCTCCGCCCTCCGCCGCCCGGCTGCCTCCTCCTCCCCCCGCCCGGCTCGCCCCCTCCCTCCTCCTTCCTCCCGGCCGGCTCGGCACTGACTCGGCCGCACGCTGCAGCCGCGGCTGGAAGATGGCGGGGAACGACTGCGGCGCGCTGCTGGACGAGGAGCTCTCCTCCTTCTTCCTCAACTATCTCGCTGACACGCAGGTACGGCCGCTTGGGGTCGCAGGCCGGGGGCCCTGGGGCCGAGCCGCGGGGCTGCAGCCGCAGCTGCGAAGGCTGCGCGATGCGGTGGGCTCCGTGGGGCGGCTGGGGGTTCCGTGCTGCAGATGCCCCTTTCACGCGCCCTGCGGTGCGCTCCGTGGCTGGGGAGGAAGCCGGCGCTCCCCGGCGCGTGCCGGAGCACTGGGGCGTACGGCCGCTGGAGAGGGGCTAGCCTGGACCACTTGGGGTCCGTCTCCCCCCTCGGGCAGAGTTGGGGGTGTTCCCACGCTTCTTAGGGCAGGTGGGACCGAGCCAAGGCGGGGGGACCCCGAGGCTGTCGCTGGTGCTGTCGGCGCGCCCTCAGCGCCTGGCGGTTGCTGCCGTACTTTCACGTGGACTTGTGGCCGGGGCACAAGGAGCCTCCCCCCACCCCGAGTCTCCTGGTTCTCCAGCCCCTGACACCCCAAGTGCTACTGTGGGTCCCCTGCAGCTCCCCAGCGGCTCCCTCCCGGCGGACTTTCCTGTCAGTTGCCAGCTACGGGCATAGGGGGTCCGAGGGGCACGTGGGCATGCGGTCGGAGACTGCGCCTTCCTGGTTTCGCTATCCGCGGGAGACCCCAGGGGGAGGGTCCGGCAGGACTGGGCGGTGGGCTACGGGGGGTGTTCCTGACTCCCCCGGCTCGGCGCGCGGCCTCGGCGCGCGCTCCACGGTGCGGGGGAAGGGAAGGCGAGGCGGCGTCCCGGGCTCCGCGGAGCCTCGGGGCCCCCGCCGGCGACGCGCGTGACAGAAGAGGGTGCCGTGGTGTGCGGCGGGGAGGGTGAGGAAGCCGGTGGCGTGGGGACCCACGAGGGGGTGCTGCTGGGACCACCCGTGCCGGGAACACGTCTGCAGAAAGCGTGCGCGCCCCCCACTCCGTACCCCATTTCCCCACCCCATGCCTGTTGCAAGCATAAAGTTTGGCTCCAGAGTTAGGGCTTTTTCTCCGGGCTCCCGGCTGCGGGTCCCCGGGGTGGCTGGGGATGCGGCGGAGCCTGAGCAGTGACCCTGCACGCGGCGGCACGCCTGGGCGCCGAGCGGGGCCGCGGGGCGGAACCCCGCGCGACTCGCGTGGGCTGGCTCGATGCCTGGAGTGGGAGCGCCGGTGCCGGCCCGTTTTGCATAACAGTGGGAGAGCGCGAGGGGGAGAGGGGCGGGCGGAGGGGGCTGGGCGGTGGGAGGGGAGAAGGAAACTTTGCTTCTGCTTATAGTCTGCCAGTCCTCGGGCGGTCGCAGCTGTCATGGGACCGGGTGGGCGGGGAGAGGCTGGAGAGCTGACTGGCGCGGAGACGCCGCCGCGACCTTTCGGCGGTGGAAGACTCCGGCGGCGACTTCGGGCTGGCGGCTGGGACGGCGCGGGGGAAGCGGCCGCGCGGGGCGGCCGCGGGAGCCCTCTGCCGGCGTCGCCGCGCGCGGGGCCGCGGGGTGGGCTAGCGGCCGAGGCCGGGCACGGTGCGTGGCGGGTGCCCGCGGCTCTGGGCAGGGGAGTGTTGAGTGAGCGGGCTGCGCGCGCGCGTGTGCGCGCGTGTGTGCGCGTGTGAGTGCGCACGCCGGGCTCGTACCTTTACCTCTGACGAAACTGCGGTGGTGCTCCCGCGGCCGCCGCCGGCCTCTGTGACACGCACCGCGCTCGGGTCTGCGCGGAAGGCGGCCTGGCCTCCGCACCCCGGGGCGATGATCGGGGGGGGGGGGGGAAGGAGGACGGGTAGGGAGACAGGTCCCCTGGGGTGATGGCGCCCTTCGATTTTGGGATTTCCTGGAGTCTTCCTCAGTCTGCACCCAGACTCCGGTCAGGGAGGCCTGAGCAGCTCGTCTCGCACAGGGACCCATAGCTAGAGTCGTCGCCCTGCACATGACCTGGGTTTTAACTCCGGCTTTGCGGGGTCACCAATAAGTTGTCATTGTTGCCCCTCAATCTACTCAGCAGGGCTGTTTCGCCCAAGGAAACTAGAATATCGGATAGTCAGGTGTCAGCAGAAGCAATGCAGTGAAAGCTAATCCTGGACTCTTTTTTTATATTTGCCACGTGACAGGCCGAAGCTTTCTCGGTGATCTTTGCGGCCCAACTTGGGACATGTAATTGATAGGAGAGCCTCGCCTCCGCCCCTAGAAGGCTCGGACTCAGCGGGAATGGGCGGGCCAGCCCGCGGCCGCCTCATTTTACAGCTGGGGAAAGAGGCTGCGAGTGAGCGGCTTGTTCAGGACCACTCAGCCAGGGGGTGACAGAGCCACCCAGGGCTCCTGACTCCAGGTCCTGTGTGTTACCTCGAAATAGCACTGGACTTGGAGTCAGAAGGCCTGAGTGGAGTCACTTTCCCCGCTCGCTGGCTGGGTGATCTTGGAGCAAGCCATTTTAACTCTCACGCCTGGTTCCTCCATCTGTCCAATGGGGCCTGCGGGGCGGCAAGAGAAGCCAAAGGCTGCTGGTAGGGGTGAGCAAGTGTTTGCATGTGAGGTGTCTGCTTGTTCTCGGCTCCCCTTCTTCTCCACAGCCCTTCCCTGACCCTCCTCTCCTCCAGCTCTCCCCTTGGAAGGCTTGAAGAAAGTGGATTGTCCTTGTCTAAACTACTTTCGTTGTCTTTGTAAATTTAGATTAGAGAGAATTTCTGCTTGGGAGACTTACCTTTTACCCACTGGGGGCAATGTACAGAAATTTAACAGAACCGGGGTTGTGAAAATTTCTTGGAAAGTTTGAAGAATAGATACCAAGAGGCTTTGGGCTGGTTTCCCCTTTGCTTAGGCCTGCCCCTTACACAGAGTGCCCTTGCCCGGCAATCCTCCCTGCCTTCTACCGCCTTAGGTTTCCCGGCCAGCTTGCCCCCCTTTCTTTTCAGGTTATCTTGGTTTTATTTTATTTATATATTTTTGGTTTTTCGAGGTAGGGTCTGGCTAACCCAGGCTGACCTGGAATTTATGTAGTCTCAGAGTAGCCTCCAACTCACTGCGACCCTCCTACCTCTGCCTCCCAAATGCTGGGATTAAAGGTGTGCATCACCATGCTGGCCCCTCTCCTGGTTTTTTCTTTAATATTTTATTTTTATTTATGAGAGAGAGAGAGAGAGAGAATGGGTGCGCACGCCAGGGCTTCCAGCCACTGTAAATGAACTCCAAGCATTTTATGTGTGAGTTCTGTGTCTAGTAAGATTCTAAAAACTAGAATTGTGCCTTTTCTCTGTTTGTGCTCACATGGCACTGCCAGACAGCTGTGCTCCTTTGTCCAGCTCTTGGCTAGGCACATGGATTACAGACGGGTACAGCTGGACCCTGCCAAGCAGAAGCTCCTGGGCTGGCAGGTGAGACAGCTGGGCAGTGAGTGTGGGGAGAAAGGAATGTAGAGGGCTGCAGCTGCCAGCCAAAGCGAGGGCTCCAAAGGCTGCAAGGCAACCCAGGAAATACGGGTTGTTTGAAATCGCTGGGGTGTTGAGGTAGCAATGCCCAGAATGTCAGAGATGAAAAGAATGAATCTTACATGTCATCTATTCCAAATCCTTATTTAAAAATAGCTCTAGAATTGTTAGGAAATACTACCAGGCATTAAGAAAAAATATAGAAGTATGGCATTTACCCAAAGATGGCCACTCTTACTTTTTATATATATTTCAAGAATCTTGCCTCCTATTCACATGATCACTTAAAATTTTTTTTTTTTTCCAGGTAGGGTCTCACTCTAGCTCAGGCTGACCTGGAATTCACTATGTAGTCTCAGGGTGGCTGAACTCTCAGTGATCCTCCTACCTCTGCCTCCCGAATGCTGGGATTAAAGGTGCACGCCACCATGCCCAGCTAAAAAAAATTTTAATTAATTTACAAGGAGGGAGTAAGAAAATGAGAATGGGCATACCAGGGCCTCTTGTTGCAAATAAACTGCAGATACATGTGCCACTTTGTGCATCTGGCTTTACCTGGGCTCTGGGGACTCAAACCTGAGTTGTTAGGCTTTGCAGACAAGTGTGCTTAACTGCTAAGCCATCTCTCCAGTTCATGGTCACTTCTTTTAAAAACAAATGGAGTTATTCTATGTATGCTACTTTGTAACTTGGAATTACACTATTTTTTAAAAAAAATTATTATTTATTAGAGAGAGAGAGAGAGAGAAAGAATGAATGGGTGCACCAAGGCCTCTAGCCATTGTAAATGAACTCCAGATATAGGCAGCACCTTGTGCATCTGGCTTACATGGGTACTGGGGAATCAAACCTGGATCCTTTGGCTTTGCTGGCAAGTGCCTTACCTACTAAGCTATCTCTCCAGCCCTCACATTGTTTTGTAAGTTGCTTTTTCTCCTCCAATGTGAACATTGTTATATATTAATAAATATTCTCCTTAATATCTTAATGGTTGTATAGTATTTCACATGTATTTAATCAATCTTTTATTGTTACTCATTTGTTTGTCATTTTTTTAGTATTGCAAGAAATGCTGAAACTTTGCATGTGTGTTCTTTCATTTAAATCCCTAGAAGGGAAATTGCTTCATCAAAGGAATTACATAGGCATTTAGTAAACACATCTGGATTGCCTTTTAGAGAAATTGTATTAATTTACACACTCATTGGCATGGTGTGGGAATGCCTAATTCCCTAGCCCTAACTCATGGTATTTTACATTTTTACCAGTTTGGTCTTCAGTAAATTCTGTCACCCTTATTGTTTTAATGTGTATTTCTTTGATTGCTTGTGATCTGAACTCTTCTCCCAGAAAATACCATTTGCAGTTCTTAGGATTTTTTTGACTACTTTCATACATATAGACAGTATACCATGATCATAATCCCCTCCCATCTCCCTACCTTTTTCCCCCTTCCTGTGGCCACCCCCACTGAATCACTTCTTTCCAAGTATCCCATTTGCAGTTCTATTCTGTACAATGTCATGTTTGTGAACCTGGCCCATTTTGCAACTGGAATCCTGACACCTCATTGTAAAGCTGGAACTGAGCACCTAGAAGGGACCCCAGCCACGTGGAGTATTGGGAAATGACTTGAAATTCTAGTGCCCCTAGCCCTTGCAGCCAGAGCAGCTGTTTGCTAAGTCAAGAATTCTGGCCATGTGTAGGAGCAGGAAAATGTGTAGCCCCTGTAGGGTGCTACACACACCTTTCACCTGCATGAGACTGGGGGCAGGGAACTGCTTCACCTGAGATCCGTTGGGGACGTGTTCCCCTGAGGCCTCAGCTCCTTTTTTTTTTCTGGGCTCCCTGGCTGGTGCTCACGGTGAGCATGCCTATGAAACCCAGGAAAGGCAACGTTCCAGCAGTTGGGCCCTGGGGGCTCATATTTCCCCTTCACCTTGGGGCCTCTTCTCCCTAGTTTGTGCAGGCCAGCCTTGAGCTCCATTTGTGCTATGATGTGAATCACTCTTTTCCTTCCCTCTCTGAAATAATAGAAGGAGCACTGGCTTGAGTCAGAAGCAGCCTTGCAAATGGGGCCTCGGGCTTGGAAGTGAGGTCATGACAAGAGCATTGTGGAGTTAACAGCTGTCTTCCCCCTTCATCATCGTCGTCAGCAGTGGCATTTATAGCTCATCCTCCAATTCACATGGCTGCTGAGCCTTCTGTTTGCAGTATTGATTTCTTCTCAGAGATTCTGTAGAGGTGCTGTTTTACAGTTTTACAGATTCCACAGTTTGTGAGTGGATGCTCACTGACACGCTACTCTGCTGATTTTGGAGTAAGTGAAGATGTGGGACTAGTGGGTGATGGGCCCAACCACCTGACTCTAAACTCCCTGAAGACCGGGACTGCTCTCTCTTTTTGCTCATCATTTGTTTTTCCAGAAACTTGAACAAATGATGACAAAGTGCGTAGGGAGAAAGAAGACAGAATTGCTTTTGTTTCTCTAGATCTACAGGTCTTACTTTGTGAAATGATAACAGAAACTAGCTGTCAGTAATGAAAGAGTATATAGCTGGGCGTGGTGGCGCACACCTTTAATTCCAGCACTTGGGAGGCAGAAGTATGAGGAGCACTATGAGTTCAAGGCCGCCCTAAGACTACATAGTGAATTCCAGGTCAGCCTGGGCTTGAGTGAAACCCTACCTCGAAAAACCAAAAAAGAAAAAAAAAAAAAAGAATATATATGTGCAGTCAGGTTCGTATTGCTGGTAGAAATCACCCAACCAAGAGTAGCTTATGGGAAAAAGAGGTTTATTTTGGCTTATAGGCTCAAGGAAGAAGCTCCATGATGGCAGGGAAAACAACAACATGAGCAGAGGGTGGACATCACCTCCTGGCCAACATAAGGTGGACCATAGCAATAGGAGAGTGGGCCAAACACTGGCATGGGGAAACTGGCTATAACACCTATATCCTGCCCAACAATACACTTCCTCCAGGAGACATGAATTCCCAAATCTCCATCAGCTGGGAACCTAGCATTCAGAACACCTAAGTTAATGGGGGACACCTGAATCAAACCATCACACTATATAAAATGAGCATTGAGCTGTTGCCTATAAAATGTGGAATTCTGTCTTCAAAGCATTTTCTAGAAGAACAGGATTAAATTTAGACCCAGTCCTGTGCATTCAGTCTTTTTTTGTTGAGGGCCAAACCTACAGCCTTACACATGCTAAGAAATGCTCTACCAATTGCACTGTATCCCTAGCCCCTCTTTCTACTTTTTATCTTTCATTATTATTATTTTGGTTTTTCAAGGTAGGATCTTGCTGTAGCCCAGGCTGACCTAGAGTTCACTATGTAGTCTCAGGGTGGCCTTGAACTCACGGTGATCCTCCTACCTCTGCCTCCCAAGTGCTACGATTAAAAGCATGAGCCACCATGCCTGGCTTCTATTTTTTAAAAAATATTTTATTTATTTATTTATTTATTTGACAGAGGAAGAGTCCCGCATGCGCGCACGGGAGAGAACTGTCTTCTACTTTTTATTTTGAGACTGGTCTCATTGAGTTGCCTAAGCTAGTCTTGAACTTACTGTAGCCCAGCCAGGTCTTGAACATGTGATCCTCTTGTCTCAGCCTCCTGAGTAGCTGGAATTATAGGCCTTTGCCACTAGGCTTGGCTTGCAATCAATTTTTAGTGTTAAAAAAAGAAAGAAAAACATGCTTATTGACTGTGTAAAGTGAATACAACCCAAATAAAGCCATTTGGAAGAGATTTTTCAGTTTCTGTCTTGTCCTTGACCAATTTCTATCTGTCTTCCTTTAAGGTATGGTGCAATATCATTTGGACTGGGTAGATAGACCTTTCAGTTCTCCCCTCTGCTGGCCTAGGTCCTTGTCTCATTCATTAATAGAATCTTGTAAATAACACCAAATGTCTGCCACATTAGACATAAACTCCCATGTATTTGTTTTTTTTTTTAATTTTTAAATTTTATTTATTTATTTTAGTTTTTTGAGGTAGGGTCTCACTCTAGCTCAGGCTGACCTGGAGTTCACTATATAGTCTCAACGTGGCCTTGAACTCACAGCAATCCTCCTGCCTCTGCCTCTCAAGTGCTGGGATTAAAGGTGTGTGCCACCATGCCCAGTTAGTCCTTTTTTTTTTTTTATTTATTTGAGAGTGACAGACAGAGAGAGAAAGAGTCAGAGAAAGAGAGAATGGGCGCGCCAGGGCCTCCAGCCACTACAAACGAACTCCACATGCGTGTGCCCCCTTGTGCATCTGGCTTACGTGTGTGCCCCCTTGTGCATCTGGCTTACGTGGGTCCTGGGGAATCGAGCCTCGAACCTGGGTCCTTAGGCTTCACAGGCAAGCGCTTAACCGCTAAGCCATCTCTCCAGCCCCCAGTTAGTCCTTTTAAATTAATGCCCAAACATTAAACTTGATGTTCAAGGGCCTCATATACTTGAACTTGGAGAGTAAGGCCCCAGGATTTATCCTGCGTTATCTACTTTCCCCAGGTTTTCAAGCTGTGTGACCTTGAGGAAATGTCTTACATCCCTGGCCTGAGATGATTCATATGCAAAACTCTGAGGATAAGAAGAGGATGTTTGCTTTTTGGAGACCCATTTTAGAATAATTTCTCCCTGGGGGCCTGGGCCATGCTATCTTTTGCTATCTCTTGGTCTCTCTTCACTATTTCCATGGCTCATCCTTCAAGAGCTAGCTTGTGGCTGTGGATGGGGCCCTCTTCTCCAAACTTCTGCTCTTATCCACTTTACAGTGGGCAAGGCCTGCTGAGCGTTCTGGAATCATTTCCATTGGGCTTGAGGCCTGTTCTACAGTTCACCTGCTGGAAAACCTCCCCCAACCTTTGGAGGTCATGTCACACACTGATTGTCCATTCTTGTGAAGAGTGGATGCAAGTCAAATGATGGACAGCACCCTCAGCCTGCTTGTCTAGGGTACAAGTGCTGGATACATCTCTGTGTGGGTCACATTTCTAAAGTCCATGGCATCAAGGAGTTTTGTCTGTTTCCATCACCATTTTTCTTTTCTTTTCTTTCTTTCTTTCTTTCTTTTTTTTTTTTTTTTTGAGGCAGGGTCTCGCTCTAGCCCAGGCTGACCTGGAATTCACTATGGAGTCTCAGGGTGGCCTCAAACTCACGGCAATCCTCCTACCTCTGCCTCCTGAGTGCTGGGATTAAAGGCGTGTCCACCACCCCCGTCACCATTTTTCTTCTCCAGAGAGCATGCAAGTTAGTGCCTGGAGCACAGCAGAGGTTTAGCACTCTTCACCCAGTGAGTGAGTAAATATGCTTGCCTGGGAGCCCCTTCAGGGCACCTACTGTTTTTCTCTGTATCTGTATAGCCTGAGAGTTCCCCAGAAGAGCCACTGCCGCCCTTGTCTTAATGTCTTTGTAGCCAACCTGAACTTTCAGCCCCAGCCTAAAAAACCTTGTCCTCCCTGGAAAGCCATTTAAGCTAGTTGTCCTGTCTTTCCCACTCATACAGCGTATGCTCTTTACTGCCTTGTGGTATCTGGGCACGTTTTCATCCTTGCAGCTGCACTGAGGCTTTGTAACAGAGAGAAAGAACAGTGTTTCTCCCAGGTCACCAGTATCGTTACCCACAGTTGAAGACTAGTTGAGGCTGTGCTTATAAAGTGTTTAGAAATATTCAGTCATAGTGGACCTCCAAACCCCCCAGCACATAGCTGCTGCGACTCACTCCTGTTCCATCCACCTGTCTGCCACATTCCATGAGTGTGTTGCTCAACAGATGTTTGTGGCTATCATGGACTTCTCCCAGCTACTCTGGGAGGTTAGTTCTGTGTTTCTACCTCCTACCCAACCCCCAGGGTCTCACTCTAGCCCGGGCTGACCTGGAACTTTACTCTGTAGTCCCAGGCTGGCCTTGAACTCACAGCAGTCCTTCTACCTCTGCCTCCTGAGGGCTAGGATTAAAGGCCTGTGCTGACCTTTTTTGGCTTTTTAAGGTAGGGTCCTATTCAGGCTGACCTGAAATTCACTATGTAGTCTCAGGGTGGCCTTGAACTCACGGGGACCCTCCTACTTCTGTCTCCTGAGTTCTGGGATTAAAGGCGTGTGCCACCATGCCTTTGTTTGTTTTTTGGAGGTAGGGTTTTCGATCTAGTCCAGGCTGACCTGGAATTCACTATTTAGTCTCAGGGTGGCCTCAAACTCATGGTGATCCTCCTACCCCTATCTTCCAAGAGGTGTGGGCCACCATGCCTGGCCATTTTTCTTCCCCTGAGGCAAGCCTGACAGACTAGTCCCCCACCCCCTTTTTAATATACAAGAAAGCTGCAGTAAGAGAGAGAATTTGTCCACTATGGCCTCCAGCCACTGTAATTGAACGTGTGCGTGCACATGTGTGACCTTGCACGTGTGTCAGCTTTTATGTCTGGCTTATGTGGGATCAGGGTTAGGGTCCTTAGGCTTCACAGGCAAATGCCTTAACTGCTGAGCCTTTTTTTTTTTTTTTTTTTTTTTTTGGTTTTTCGAGGTAGGGTCTCACTTTATCCCAGGCTGACCTGGAATTCACTATGGAGTCTCAGGGTGGCCTCGAACTCATGGCAATCCTCCTACCTCTGCCTCCTGAGTGCTGGGATTAAAGGCATGTGCCACCATGCCTGGCCCTGCCATTTAAGAAAAATATTTTTTTATTTATTTGTAAGGAGAGCGTGAGGGAGATAGAAATAGAGACAAGGAATTGGGGGGCCTCTTGCTACTGCAGATGAACTCCAGGTGTATATGACACTTTGTGCATCTGGCTTTATGGGGGTATAGGGAAGCAAGCCTGGGCCATTAGGCTTTGCAAGCAAGCTCCTTTAACTGCTGAGCCATCTCTCCAGCCCCTTGTGTTCCTCATTTTGTGAACGATGAACTGAGGTTCAGAGAGATTGGCTCAGTTGTTCAGGGACTTACAGCCAGTGAATGGCTGGCCTGAGGTGTTTTTTTAAATATTTCTTTTTATTTATTTATTAGAGATAGAGAGAGTACTGAGAGAGTGAGAATGGGTGTGCCAGGGCCTCCAGCCACTGCAAACGAACTCCAAACACATGCGCCACCATGCATCTGGCTTACGTGGGACCTGGAGAATTGAACCTGGGTCCTTAGTCTTCGCAGGCAAGTGCCTTAACCACTAAGCCATCTCTTCAGCACCAGCCTGAGTATTAAACCTTGTCCCCAGCAGCTTCTTCCCTGGCTGCGCTTGGGGACCATCCTTGGAAAGCATCACGTTTAGCCTGCCTTTCCCAGCAGCAGTGCGAGGAGACCCTGGCTGTTCCCCTAACCTTCAGCCACTTCTTATCTAACACTAGGACTGGGGTTTGGGATCTTGGCTCTGAGGAAGGTCAGAGCAGGTAGTCTTCTCTGAAACATTGTTGCCTAGGGTAGCTGTGATCTGGGTGGCTAGGACCCTGGTCTAGAAGTTTCATTTTTTTTCACATTCCTAAATCTCCAAGGCCCACCTGTACCCCTTGAAGTTGACCCACATGGGTTCTCTCATGAAATGTTCAAGACCTGCAGTGTGGGAGACTGGAGGGGGTGTTGGGAGTGTGTGGGTGTTTAGTGGGCAGCAAACTGGTTCTAAGCTCAGAGAGGAGGAATGTGGCTTGAGGTCACACTGCTAGGCCAGACATAGGTCTTCAGGCTTATGGTGGCCCCTGGACTCCTGCTCCTGCCTCCCTTTCCTAGGACAGAGAGAGTTAATACTCTAGTATAGATACACTTAAATGGTAGGTGGAGTCATTGATTAATTAGTTCTCCCTACAGGCCTGCCCTCGTGCTGCATGTTTCATATAAGACATTAAGAAAAAGAAAGACCCTATCTCTAAAAACTAATGACAAAATACAAATAAAATTAAAGATGGGCGTGGTGGCAGAAGTAGGAGGATCGCGTGAGTTCGAGGCCACCCTGAGACTACATAGTGAATTCCAGGTCAGCCTGGGCCAGAGTGAGACCCTACCTCGAAAAACCAAATAAATAAATAATTAAAATTAAATTAAATCAAAAATAAAATTAAATTAAATTAAAAAGAATGTCTGAGAAATAAAAATACAGTAAAATGTTTTTAAAAATTATAGAACATTTTCCAAGAAATTTTATAAATGCAAAACAAATTCACAAATTACTCTGAATGCTAAATAAATATCTAGTTAATAAACTCAGACTTAATACCTCCATTCAGCACTGGTTACAGCACTTCAAGGCTATGACATTGGATTCATTTATACGTAGTGGTGAAACAATGTGCTTATTAAACTTCTTTTTTATTTTGGTTTTTCGAGGTAAGGTCTCACTTTAGCCCAGGCTGACCTGGATTCACTATGTAGTCTCAGGCTGGCCTTGAACTCATGTCTGTCAGAGTAATTTTGTTTCCTTCCCTTGTACTAAAACTAAAGAGAAAAGTCCCATGGAATCTTAGCAACTGCAGCTAGACTGACTTTTGCAAAGACAAGTCCAGCTGGATGCCACTTGAAGACAGATGAAGTATCAGGTAGTGACTGAGAACTCTAGGGCTTTGGAGTTTAACTAGGTAAGTTTTCCTTCAGGGCCGTACCACTTCTTAGCTGATGACCTCTAGCATGTGTTTCAATTTCTCTGACCACCATTGCTTAATATGAAGAATTGGGGATAATAATTGTATGATCATCTTGGAAAACGTAGGCTAACTGCAGAGGTCGCAGAAGGCTTGCTGCACTGCCTGACACTAAGTAAACACTCGATAAATGATAAGTCACTATGTTGATGACAACGACAGTGATGCAAATGTAAAATGCACATAAAAACGTCAAGTGGAGTTTTCCGGGAGTCGGGATTGCCTTCAGGGACTGTCTTGCTTAATGTTCTTATCTTGAAGTGAGGGAACATTCTGGGAAGAGATGAGCCTCTAGTTCACCTAGCAGGGGCAAGATCGGACCCTGAGCTATTGTGTTCTTGCCAGGGCTGGCTTTGCAGGTCAGAACTCCACTGTCTGGGACTCACTGTCTGGGCAATCAGCTGGGCGAGCTCTGCCTGGCTGAGATGGATGCTCCCTGACAGCTCTGCAGCCGTATTTTTTCCTTGCCTGGCATAACACAGTCATTTACTAGAGGGAGAGTGAGGAGACACTAGAAACCAGGCCCTGAGCAGTTGCAGCAGCCAGCCCACGAGTCGTTCTCTGATGTTGCCATGGCAAACAGCCTTGGCAACGTGGCTGCTCATGCCTTTATTTCTGGTTTCAAGCTCCTTGTGGGAAAATGTGGGACTCAGAATATGGGGGAGGGCTCTACCTTAGCTTCTTGGCCTTGAGGATGACCTGGCTTCATGATCCTAAAAATTCCAGGCCATAGGAGCCCCTGCTCAAACCACCTGCAGCCCACCCTTGCATGAGCTGCAGGAACAGACTATTGGGTATGACCTTCAAGGTCTCAGATGCCCACCTATCCACCTGTGCATTTCTTGGTCCACCACTGAATGTGTGACCATGCCATATTGTACCACCTGTGACAAGAGCAGAAAAACAGTATTCACAATGTGAGCTATGGTGTTAAGTGTTCCCAGTCTGGCCTCTTCTTGAGCCATATCCTTCAACAGTGACATGGAAGCAGACAGGTGACAGTTGCTTAATAACCCTTGAAGAGATTGTTCAGCCAGGCTCTGTGCTAAATTCTTCCTACATACAATCACAGTTCATTGCAGATCAGCCCGTGAAAGCAGTCCTCACAGAGCCCCTTCTCACCCAGGCTGAACCCAAGTTTGTGGTGCTGGTGCTATTCTGAAGTTCCTTGTCTGGATCAAGAAGCTCCTGAGACCTGCCCATGGGTGTCTATCTGCTCCTTTCTCATTTCTACTTGCATCTTCAAGACCCACTTCAAGTCCCACCTGCTGTTACTCTGCCTCTCGGAAGTGCCCTTTTTGTCCTGCAATTCTAGTCCATTACACTTCGTTTCTTACTTTGGCTGTGTATTCTGCCATGCAGAGGAGTTCTTTCTTTTCTTTTGGTGCTAGGAATGGAACCCAGGACCTTCCACACTGTAAGCAGGCACTGAAGCATTGAGCCCTCAACCCTGCCTGATGAGTTTTTATCTGCCCTCCAGTCACACTGAAACACCACACATGGAGAAATTGACTAACCAAGAGAGTTACCCACTGAGAGGATTGGCTCAACAGGTAGTTAAAAGTCTGTAAGGGTATCATTATCATTATTAATAGTAATCATACCAAATAGTGAGCACATAGGTAGGTTGGTATGTGTCAGGGCCCAAGCCAGGACCTTCAGGTGCATTGTCTTGTTTAATCCTCCACTAGCCAGGGAGGTTGGTACTCTGACACCTGAGAAAATGGAAACTTAGGAAACTGCCCCAACTTCCTGCAGGTCACTTGACTGGGATGGGAACCTAGGTGTACCTATTTCAAAGTACTTGGTCCTGACCACTGCAGTGTGACTAGTTTGGCTGGGTCCAGAAACACTGGGATGGGTAAGAGGTGGGGCCTTCACCTGGGGATCAAGGTAGGCCCCCAGCTGAAAAGCAGATTTGTTTTGAGGAACACTTTGTGTGGGGAAGACATCTGTTCATTCTAGGCCCACTGTATACCAGGTCTGTCCCTACCTATGGCCCTGCTCTGAGCCTTGTTGAATGCAAAATGGTGGCCTCTTCCTGTTACAGACTTGGTTTATGTATTTGCTCTTCACTCTTCTCTGTCCTGTCAGGACTGAGGTTCTCTAAGGAGGAGGGACCTCTACTAACTCCTCTAAGGAGGAGTAAGATAGTTAGTTTACATGAGGTTCCCTTGTGCCATAAGGGCATTTGGGACACCGCAGTCCTCAATGCGTGCTTGCTGAGTGAACGAATGACTTTTGACTGTTCAGAAAATGCACCTAATATTTGCCTGACCCTAAAGGCTCCCTGTGCTTAGAACCGTTCTGTGATAAGTCAGTAAGATGTAGGGGGCATACCCTCCCCACAGGGGCCCACTGCCCTTGACACCAAGATAAGTCTTACATACAGAAGAATCAAAGGTAAACCCTTGTGGAGCCTCTGGAACTCCTTGGGAACACACCTCCAGAGGGTGGGGAGGGTGGGGCCTTATGGAATGTTAAGCCCTTCCAAGAATGCATCAGTTACAGGGCCTGGCTCTAACCCACCTGGGGACTGAGCTTTAGGAATCCTCAGAACTTCAGAGGTAGAGGCCGAGGAATCAAGGCTAACCAGCCTGGACTACATGAGATCCTGTCTCAGTAAGGAAAAAGAAAACAGAACAGTGTATATCATCCCCAAGGAAAGTATATTCTGTTCAAAAAACGTGTGTAATACATTTTGAGGAATTACCATTAAAAAAAAGTCTGTTCAAAGCAGACAAAAAGCCTGGCATGGTGGCATGTCTTTAATCCCAGCACTTGGGAGGCAGAGGTAGGAGGATCACTGTGAGTTCGAGGCCACTCCAAGGCTACATAGTAAATTCCAGGTCAGCCTGGGCTAGAGTGAGAACCTACCTTGAAACCCCCCCCCCCCAGTAAATAAATAAATAAATAAATAAAACAAAGCAAGCTGGGCATGGTGGCACACGCCTTGATCTCAGCACTTGGGAGGCAGAGGTAAGAGGATCACCATGAGTTCAAGACCACCCTGAGAATACAGAGTAAATTCCAGGTCAGCCTAGGCTAGAGCAAAACCCTACCTTGAAAAACCAAAAACAACAACAACAAAAAAACCCCAACAAAGTAGACAAAAGCTTTTGCCTTCTACATTATGTATAAACTTTCCTTCTGTTCACATTCCTTGATGATGTCAGGTAACTAAGGTGTTAGAGCCTTTGAGACTTAATGCAGTTTGTGAAACTGGGGTATTGTTTTCCAGGTTCCCAGACTTCATGAGGCAGTATCAAGAGCACTGGCTTGGTGACAAACACTGACTGTCCTCAAGATGCTGTAGCTTAGAATTAGTGGAGCTTTGGCCTCAGGGTCAGATTGTCTGGGTCAGTTTTGGGACTTTCAGCTGTGTGATCTAAGGAGTGAGACCAGCTGCTCTGTTGCTCTACTTAGCTCCCAAATGAGAATAATGATAGGCCTTACCTTCTAGGACCTGGAGAGCTAATCAGTGGTTCTCAACCATGAGTACACATCAGAACCAACTGCAGTGAAAAAAAAAATCCTCATAATTACGCATGTGGGGCTGTCCCAGGCCCCTTGAATGAGAATCTGTAATAGACTCTCAAGCTTGTATAAATATGTCTTTTTTTTTTTGGAGGTAGGGCTCAAGTTAGGTCAGGTAGCTTCTGCTGCTGTCATGAGAAATTTATGCTTGCTGGTCCTCTTCCTGAATGTTCTGAACTAGTCCCTCATCTCCAGGACCATGGTGACATCTCAAAGAGGCTTTCTCTGACCCTTCTGCTCTCCCCACTGTCTACTCTGAGACCCAGTTCTCTTTTCTCCCCCCTCCTTTTTTTTCTTGGTTTTTTGAGGTAGGGTCTCACTCTAGCTCAGGCTGACCTGGAATTTACTATGTAGTCTCAGGGTGGCCTCGAACTCATGGCGATCTTCCTCCCTTTGTGTGCACCACCACACCCAGCCCTTTTTCTTTCTTTCTTCCTTCCTTCCTTCCTTTCTTTCTTTCTTTCTTTCTTTCTTTCTTTTTTTTTTTTTTTTTGTGAGTGAGTGAGTGAGAAAGAGGGAGAATTGGCATGCCAGGGCCTCCAGCCACTACAGTTGAACTCCAGGCACAAGCTCCATCTTGTGCGCATGTGCAACCTTGTGTGCTTGCGTCACCTTGTGCGTTTGGCTTATGTGGGATCTGGAGAGTCAACATGGATCCATAGGCTTTGCAGGCAAGCGCCTTAATGACTAAGCCATCTCTCTAGCCCAGTTCTCTTCTTTAAGACATGTGGCACTTGGGGACACTCCTGTTTATTGGTATAAATCTTCTTGATTGCTTCTCACTCATCAAAGCACAGACAATTCTCAGGACTGTTGTTGCTTGTGTGGTGCCCATGGCATCCCTTGGACCAATTAGGGCATGGTACATGCTTGGTACTCAATGCATGTTTTTTTTTTTTTCTTTATTTTGATCTTTTTTTTAGATTTTAAAAATATTTTATTTATTTATTTGAAAGAGATAGACAGAGAGGGAGGCAGAGAGAGAATGGGTCTGCCAGGGCCTCTAGCCACTGCAAACAAATTGCAGATGCATGCTTCACCTTGTGTATTTGGTTTTACGTGGGTACTGGGGAATTGAACCTGGGTCCTTTGGCTTTGCAGGCAAGTGCTTTAACCTCTAAGCCATCTCTCCAGCCTATTTTTGTTGTTAGTTAGTTTTTTTGTTTGTTTTGTTTTTCGAGGTAGGGTCTCACTCTAGCCCAGGCTAATGTGGAATTCACTATGTAGTCTCAGGGTGGCCTACCTCCTACCTCTGCCTCCCAAGTGCTGGGATTAAAGGCATGCGCCACCACACCTGGCTACTGTTGTTGGTTTTGAGGTAGGGTCTTGCTGTAGGTCAGATTCACTATGTAGTCTCAGGGTAGCCTCAAACTCATAGTGACCCTACCTCTGTCCCCCAATTAAAGGTGACGGGCTCCCATACCTGGATAAATTTTTTTTTTATATTGTGGCAAAATACACATAAAATTGGGACTGGACTCCATCTGTAGCCACAGGCTGGCTTCAAACTCATGATGATCCTCCTACCTTAGCCTTCCAAGTACTGTTAACCTGCTTCACTAGTGCAATGTCCTCATTTGTTAGCACATGTCATAATTTCTCTCTTTCTTAAGGTGAGATAATATTCCAATGCATGCATATGTCCATATTTTGTTTCTTCATATTTTTGGTGGATATTTGGGTTGTTTCCACCTTACAGCCATTATGAATGATAGAACAAAAAGCATGAATATAAAGATACTGACCTTGAGACTGTGCTTCCGGTTCTTTTGATTATATACCCGGAAATGGAACTTGCTGGATCAATCCTAGGTCAATTTTGTTTTGAAGTTTTGAGGCCCGGCGATGCTAGCTCACAGCTGCACCGCCTCCATTCCCAGCAGCAGTGCACACAGCTTCAGCTGTTCCCTGGGCTCCATAGCAGCTGTTCTGATGGGCATCGCATTTAAGAATATTTATTTTGTTTATTTGGAAGAGAAAGAAAGAAGCAGATAGGGAATGGGCATGTCAGGGCCTCCAGCCACTGCAAATGAACTCCAGATGTTATGTACCAGTTTGTGCATCTGGCTTTATGTGGGTACTGGAATCAAACCTGGGTGGTCAGGATTTGCAAGCAAGTGCCTTAACTGCTGAGCCATCTTTCCAGCTTCTGTAGTATTTCTTGAATAGATGAATGAATGAATGAATAAGTGGATGAATTGACTATGATATACTGGTCCCTGTGCTGAATTTACTGAACCCTCCTAACATCCTAGGAATAAATACTCCTGGCCTGTTCTTTGCAGGTGAGATCTGGAGCTCAGGTGTGAGGGTGGTGCTGGGTTATAGCTCTTTTGCTGACTGAACCATGCAGAGGTCCATCTCTCCCCAACCCAGCAGGCAGGGATGGCCAGTGCCCTACCCCCAAAGTCATGCCCTAGTGGCCCAGTGACCTCAGGCCATTTTCTTCCTGAAGTTAAGCAATAACTCCTCCCTGTCTTGTGGGTGTGGCCCCCCTACCTGCTTTGCAGAGCTCTGGGCTGGAGGCCTCTTATTCTTTGTCTTAGCGGCTGAAGCCACTCTGTTCCCACTTTGTGGTCCATCCCCCAGCAGACATGTGACAATGTCCCCTCAACCCTGTAGCCTGTGGCCTTGGGGATGGTGAGGGTTGTTCTGGGCAGGGCACTATAGCTAGGCATCCCAGAGGACAATTAGTGTGTCTTGGCAGAGATTGCTCTGCCAGAGGCCTCTCTCCATATTATGTTTTTTTTTTCTCAATTTTTATTAATATTTTCCATGATTATAAAAAATATCCCATGGTATTACCCTCTCCCCTTTCCCCTTTGAAATTCCATTCTCCATCATATCCCCTCCCCATCTCAATCTTTCTACTTACATATATACAATACCAACCTAATAAAAGCTCTCCTCCCTTTCTTTCTCTTCCCTTTCTATCTCCTTTTTTAACTTACTGGCCTCTGCTACTGAGTTTTTTCCTTCTCGCACAGAAGCCCAATCATCTGTAGCTAAGCTCCACATATGAGGGAGAACATGTGGCGCTTGGCTTTCTGGGCCTGGGTTACTTCACTTAGTATAATTCTTTCCAGATCCATCCACTTTTCTGCAAATTTCATAACTTCATTTTTCTTTACCACTGAGTAAAACTCCATTGTATAAATGTGCCACATCTTCATTATCCACTCATCAGTTGATGGACATCTAGGCTTCCATATTATGTTTTAAAAATATTTTTTATTGGGCTGGAGAGATGGCTTAGCGGTTAAGGCTTTTGCCTGCAAAGCAAAGGATCCTGGTTCGATTCTCCAGGACCCACATAAGCCAGATACACAAGGGGGTGCATGAATCTGGAGTTTGTTTGTGGTGGCTGGAGGCCCTGGTTTGCCCATTCTCTCTCTCTCCTTTCACTATCTCTCTCAAATAAATAAAAATATATTTTTTTTTTGCCGGGCGTGGTGGCGCACGCCTTTAATCCCAGCACTTGGGAGGCAGAGGTAGGAGGATTGCCATGAGTTCGAGGCCACCCTGAGACGCCATAGTGAATTCCAGGTCAGCCTGGGCTAGAGTGAGAGAGAGCCTACCTCGAAAAACCAAAAAAAAAAAAATTTTTTTTTTAATTATTATTTTTTTTTACTTGTTTGTGGGAAGGAGAGATAGGTAGAGCACACCAGGTCCTCTTGCTGCTGCAAACAAATTCCCGATGCATGTGCCACTTTGTGCATCTGTCTTTACTGGGGAATTGAACCTGTGTTGATAGGCATTGCAAGAATGCGCCTTTAGCTACTGAGCCATCTCCCCAACCCAGTCTCTCTCCTTAGAGTCAAAGTAGATCCACGTGGTCCTCCTCCACTCCCAGATTGGTTGCTGAAGTCTTAGGGGCGGGGTGTACTGGAGGCAAGCAGGAGAGGGAGGAGTGGGTGCAGAATCTATTCTTCAGTTGGCGGAGTTGTATCAATTTGGTTGGTGAACAACTAGATGAGAGGTGTGAACTAGTTCCTGGTAAAGAACATAGCCTGGGATTCATTCTAGAGCTGGTTAAGAGTGGCCTGTGTCAGGTGAGTCTAGGGCCTGCCATTTAGCAGCTGAGTGACTGGCTTAATCTGTTTGGGCCTTGGCTTCCTTGTCTGCAAGATGGGTTTGCAGTGTCTATCTCAGTGGGTGGTTGAATTAATAACCATCTATAAAATCTGTTTAAGTGGTGTCTGGGTGTTCTTATCACCAGTAGGGACATTTACTATTGACCTGATGGTCTGATGACTGCTTGGTGAAGCAAACCAGTAGACCCCATGTGTTCCAAGATTGTGGACAATTGCTTAGTACCTCTTTCTGTTCATGCAGCAATCATACCCTCTGTACCAAAAGTTGGGGTGGCAGATTTGAACAAGCCTCATTCCCTGTTTTTGAAAAGATCTTCAGAAGGTTGCAGAGAGTGGCCAGGGTAGAGAGTGCAGACAGCTTTCAAAGCAGAAGGGTGCTGAAGTCTGAGCAGGAGTTGGCAGGCATGTGGGAGGGGCCTTGTCGGTGACTGGGTGATGACTGTGTAATGAGCTGGTGTGGAGGATCTGAGCTTCTTGGAGGACACCAGTGAAGGTTAAGAATAGGCAGGAAGAACTTAGTGGAGAAATCACGAGTAGGAACAGCAAGATTTTCAGCTGGAGAAACCAGCTGCAGGCTGCTTAAGTGGAGAAGTGAGGAAGCCTTAGGAGAGGTCCCGAGGGAAGGTGACTTGGTTTTCCCAGGCCACATAGGCAGGGAAGAAAGAGTGTTGTCCTGTGGTCTGCACAGATCACAGGATATGAAGCGGAAGTCCCAGAAGAATTTGCTGACAGGAAGGCTGGGGCACAGTTCTCAACTTAGTCCTGACTAGAATCCACCTCTATCATGGCCTGAACCCACCAGGTACCTGTGGAAGTTGGTTGTTTTAATGGAGTAAATCCTTACTAAATTTAACAAGGATACTCAGTATTGCCATAATAATTGTTACTACCCCTCTTCCACCATTAGCCTTTGCATATAACACTGTGAAATTTATTTCCACATCCAGAAGTCCTATCGCTGTGAGCATTTTTGTTTCCATTGTACCGACAGGAAACCTGAGGCCCAAAGATGTTGAAGTAACTTGCCCAGTAAGGTCACTAGTGGTGCATGAACTTGGCAGGAATGTGGGACTTCTGACACCCACACCAACCCTCCCAATCTGGAGAAGGGATGGCTTTTGAATGGACCCCTCAGCCATTCATGTCTGGGCCTTGTCTAGACTGTGTTTCCAGCGTACCTTGTCTTCTCTTTGGAGCAGTGATCCCCAGCCTGTTTGAAGTTACAACATCCTCCCATTGTGTGATTTTGCAACAATTGCAACTGTGAACTCCCCCAGAAAAATATAACTTCCACTGCTTTCTCTTTAGTTGTGAGTTAGGGAAGAAAAAGAAAATAGTTGCAGCTGCTTGGAGATTAGTGTTGTGGTGGGAACAGTATGCCTGGGAGCCTGGAGGGAGGGCTGGGCTATCCCCCTTCGCCATGTGGTTTTGAACTAATCTAGTCCCTTCTCTGGGCCCATGCTCTCACCACTCTTCCATGCCTTCCAATCCTGGAACAGAACTGTTCTAAGTATCCTGAGCTCTTTGGTAAATGCTGCAGCAGGACCCACCAAGTATTGGGCAGAGCTGGAGAAGATGACTTCTGCAGACAGATGGAACAGGTCTGTCTCAAATTGATCTCATGTATGCTGTCTCCACATCCAGTAGGCAAAGCCAGTTGCAGGTGCTTAACTCCTAGATTGTGTTCCCTTTCCTGGTGACAGGTGCTGACTTCTCTTTGAACTGTAAGTTGGAAGAAATCTGTCATGAAATCATGTGCCTTAAGTGAGTGGGTTGGAAGGAGGAGAACGTGGAGGAGGAACTCCAACAAGAGAATCCCTGATTCCTCACCTCCCCAGTGAATCACAGAACACTGGATGGGGGTGGCAAGATTGGGTAAAAATGGGGAACTATGATTTTTTTGTTGTTTTGAAGCAGGGTCTCGCTGTAACTCAGGCTGACCTGGAACTCACTCTATGACCTAGGCTGGCCTTGAACTCATGGTGATCCTCCTATTACAGCCTCCTAAGTGCTGGGATTTTTTTTTTTTTCAAGGAACAAGTAATTAAAATCCTCCATTGACAGATTATATATAAAATAATTTATTCCTTTCCCTTTTTACATTACTATTTTACCTATCTTGAACCAATTCTTTTTTGGTTTTTTGAGGTAGGGTCTCACTCTAGCCCAGGCTGACATGGAATTCACTATGGAGTCTCATGGTGGCCTCGAACTCACGGTGATCCTCCTACCTCTACCTCCTGAGTGTTGGGATTAACGGCATGCGCCACCACTCCCGGCTATAACCAATTCTTTTTAATCTAAAACTAAGTGCTTTATTCTACCTGCTTCTTTCTCTCTCAAATAAATAAATAAAATATTTTTAAAAACTAAGTGCTTTATAGTTTTTGAATATGCTTTTAGTTTAAAAGTGTTTGTTTGTTTGTTTGTTTTGTTTTTCAAGATAGGGTCTTGGCTCTAGCCCAGGCTGACCTGGAATTCATTATGTAGTCTCAGGCTGGCCTGGAACTCACAAGGATCCTCTTATCTCTGCCTCACAAGTGCTGGGATTAAAGGTGTGTGCCACCACACCTGGCTCAAAAGTGTTTAAATGAGGCAGTGTGGGTGAGCTCTCAGGTGTCCATAGGGTCTGCAGACTAGGCTGAGGGTGGTTTCCAAGGCTCAGGGTGGTCATTCTTAGGTAACTCTGGTGTCTCTCACACTGAGCTGTGGTTGTTGACTATGAGGTCTGTAATTATTTAAAGAAAGCTCACATCAAGTGGAAAGAGTGACCACACTTACCATGCCATGTGGCCAATAGGCAATTCAACACTGGAGCTACCCAGCTTCCTCTGACTCTTGCCAGCTGCCAGATTGTGTGGCTGGTGGATTAAGTGACTTGAACTGACAGGAAGGGCCAAGTGCCCACAGTGGGAGCCTGTGCACTCCATCCTGCGGCTGAAGCTGCCTGGCTCCTGGGGAGCTGTGCTCTTAGCCTTGCAAACCAGGTTAATGTAAAGCCATTTTATGTTTTTTAATTATCTATTTATCTTGGGGGGGGGTGTGCATATAGAGAGAGAATGGCCTTGCCAGGGCCTCCAGCCACTGCAGATGAACTCCAGATGCATGTACCACCTTGTGCATCTGGCTTACATGGATAATGGGTAATCAAAACTGGGTCCTTTGGCTTTGCAGACAAGTGCCTTAACCGTTAAGCCATCTCTCCAGCCCAGAGCCACTTTATAAAGTAACAGAAAGCTAAAAAATGACAAAATTTCAAACAAAAATTTGTACTGTTAAAATTCAGGCATTTATTTAATTGGGTTGTATAGTTTATTATTAATCCCAAACATTTAGGGAAATTATTTTTTTGCCTTAGATTCCTTTGACTGCTAAGCCATCTCCTTAGCCCTTAATCAATTAAGACACTACTACATAGCCCAGGTTGGCCTCAGTCTCCTCAGCCTCGTGAAGTGCTGGGATTAAAGGCATACTCCATCTACCATGCCCAACCTCTTTTAGTTTTACATATGTTTAAAAAATAATATTTTTATTTAGTTAGTTGCAAGCAAATAGAGATAGAAGATAGAGACAGACAGAATGGGTGTGCTGGGGCCTCTAGCCACTGCAAATGAACTCCAGATGCATGCACCACTTTGTGCAACTGGCTGTACGTGGGTACTGGGGAATTGAACCTGGGTCCTTAGGCTTTGCCAGCAAATGGCTTAACTACTAAACCATCTCTCCAGCCCAGTTTCACATATCTTTAAATTTTATATTTTGATTGTTTTGTAGAACAAATATCATATATGTATACTTTTTTTCTTTGAGGTTAGGTTCTCATTCTAGCCCAGGCTCACCAGAAATAATCTATAGCACCAGGCTGGCCTCAAACTCACAGTGATCTTTTTACCCCTGCCTCCCAAGTGTTGGGATTAATGGCGTGTGGCACCTCACCTGGCTAATTACACACACACACACACACACACACACACGTATGTTTTTCTTGGTTTTTCATGGCAGGGTCTCGCTGTAGCCCAGGCTGACCTGGAATTCACTATGTAGTCTCAGGGTGGCCTCAAACTCACGGTGATCCTCCTACCTCTGTCTTCTGAGCTGCTGGGATTAAAGTCATGTGCCACCACGGCGGCTTCTGAATTTTTTTAAATATTACTTTTTAAGTGCTTGTAAATGTTAGTTTTAAAAATATATATATAGGGGCTGGAGAGATGGATTAGTGGTTAAGCACTTGCCTGTGAAGCCTAAGGACCCCAGTTCGAGGCTCAATTCTCCAGGACCCACGAGCTATAGTGAGACACTACCTCAGAAAACAACAACAACAAAAAAAGATATGTTTATTTATTTCAGAGAGAGAGAATGAGAATGGGCATGCCAGGGCCTCTAACCACTGCAAACGAACTCCAGATGCATGCACTACCATGTGCATCTGGCTTACCTGGGTTCTGGGGAATTGAACCTAGGTGCTTAGGTTTTGTAGGCAAGCACCTTAACCACTAAGCCATCTCTCTAGCCCCTTAATAATTTATTTATTTACTTACTTGAGAGAGAGAGGCAGATAGAGAATGGGCACACTAGGGCCTCTAGTTCTTGCAAATGAACTCCAGATGGATGTACCACCTTGTGCTTTTGGCTTACGTGGGTCCTGGGGAATCGAACCTGGGTCCTTTGGCTTTGCAGGCAAGCGCCTTAACTGCTAAGCCATCCCTTCAGCTCAGCCCTTAATTTGTAAAACAGCCACATTGTAGACCTCACCTTTGGCCAAGTTTCCCTCCTTGGGCACAATTGTCCTCTGAGGTCATATTTATGGATTGATGTCTTTCTGTGACCTTGAGAAAGAAAGGCCTAACATATAGTTTAACTGCTATCCCCACATGACCTTCTGAGCCTCTGTCTCCTGTTTCACAAAGTAGCAAAAGCCTTTGCACTGCTGTAAGAGCAACCATGATGGGTCTGAAGGCTCAGTCCACCTCACTGTCATAAACAGAAGCTCAGCTGTGTCACTGAACCTCACCAGTTTCCACACCACAGCTACTGTAGCCATGCCTGTTTGTTTATTAATGCAAGCATTGTGTTATGCTCATAATTTATATTCAAGACCTGTATGTATTTATAAGAAACAATAAGAAGAGATCCTGTGCATTTTTAAAACTTTTATTGGCAGCTTTCATAATTATAGATAGTAAACCATGATAATTTCCTCCCCTCCCCCACCTTCCTTGTCACATATCTGCTCTCCATCATATCCCCGCCCCTCTCAGTTACTTTCTCTTTTATTTTGATGTCATCATCTTTTCCTCCTGTTATGAGGGTCTTGTGTAGGTAGTACCAGGCACTACAAGGTCATGGATATCCAGGCCATTTTGTGTCTGGAAGATGTATTGTAAGCAGACCTACTCTTCCTTTGGCTTTTTAAAAAATTAATTTTAATTTTATTATTTATTTATTTATTTGAGAGTGACAGAGAAAGAAAGAGGCAGAGAGAGAGAGAGAATGGGCGTGCCAGGGCATGCCAGGGCCTCCAGCCACTGCAAACAAACTCCAGACACGTATGCCCCCTTGTGCATCTGGCTAACGTGGGTCCTGGGGAACCGAGCCTCGAACCGGGGACCTTAGGCTTCACAGGCAAGCGCTTAGCCGCTAAAGCATCTCTCCTTTTTTTTTTTTTTTTTTTTTTTTTTGAGGTAGGGTTTCAACTCTAGCCAAATGACCTGGAATTCACTATGTAGTCTCAGGGTGGCCTCAAACTCAAGGCGATCCTCCCACCATACTTATTTTAAAATAGGTAATACCCATCTTAGTCAGTTGATGGTCACTGCCAAGTATTCCACACAGCGACCAGCCATTCTGTCAGGCTCCCATCACCCTAGAGCTTTGGCTTTTAGGCCACCCTACACATGGGGTGTGCCTCATGTGCATTTGTTAATGTGTACTGAATAGGCTGAACTACCTTGCTGGCAGGGAAGGCAAGGCCTTTATACCTGGGCTTCCTGACTTAATCTGTTACTCAGCTGGACCGTTTGAAGTGTTAACTGATCCATCTTGTGATTCAGGCTGCAGCAGCCAGAGCAGACCAAAGGGAAATGACTGGGAAGGGCCCAGAGAAGCCACCCATCCCCCAAGGAGACCCCACTGCCTGACAAGCTGACTTCCACATTGGTTTCCACTATGGTTCCACTGGAAAGAAGTGAATGGACCTGTTTTTGTGTTGTTTTGAGAATGTAATAAAGGCTCTGGTTTAAAAATTATGAAAGTTACAATTAGAAGTCATCCCCTGTGTTCCTATTCCTATATTTCTTTTTAAAACATTTTTTTATTATTTTATTTTTGAGAAAGAGAAAATGGGTGTGCCAGGGCCTTTGCAGACCGTGCATCCCTTGTGTGAATGTGTGACATTGCTCACTCATGTCACTATGCGTCTGGCTACATGGGACCTGGAGATTTGAACATGTGTTCTTAGGCTTTGCAGGCAAGCACCTTAACCACTAAACCATCTCCCCAGCCCCTATTCTTTTTTATTGGGGGAAGGGGTTTCAAGGTAGGGTCTTACTCTAGCCTAGGCTGACCTGGAATTCACTATGTAATCTCAGGGTGGCCTCGAACTCATGGCAATCCTCCTACCTCTGCTTCCTGAGTGCTGGGATTAAAGTCATGTGTCACCATGCCTGCCTACCAGCCCCTATTCTTGTATTTCTATTCCCTGGAGCATTTCTGTACCAGTTTTAAATATGTCCCTGAAACAATGTGGACACAGCAGATAGATGGTATGACTTTTCTTGCCTTTATTATTTTATTTTATTTATTTGAGAGAGAGAGAGGGGGGGAGAGAGAGAGCGAGAGAGAGAGAGAGAGCGAGAGAGAGCACACCACCAGGGCCTTCAGCTCCTACAAATGAACTTCAGATGCATTGCCATCTTATGCATCTGGCTTACGTGGAACCTGGGGGAATCAAACCTAGATCCTTTGGTTTAGCAGGCAAATACCTTAACCGCTAAGCCATCTCTCCAGCCCTCTTTTCTTTTTCTTTTTTGCAAAAACAGTAGCAAACTAAGAACATTGTTGTGTGACTTGCTTTTCTCCAATTAACACTTAAAAATATTTTAATTTATTTATTTTGGAACAGAGAGAGACATAGAGAGAGTGTGGGGAGGGGCACACCAGGGCCTGTTACTACCTACCGCAAAGGAATTTCAGATGCATTCACTACTTTGCATATTTTGCTTTATGTAGGTGCTGGGGAATTCAACTCAGGCCAGCAGGGTTTGCAATCAAATACCTTTAGCTGCTGAACCATGTCTCCAGCCCCACTCCTTTTTTTTTTTGAGGTAGGGTCTAGCCCTAGCCCTGGCTGACCTGGAATTCACTTCATATTCTCAGGGTGGCCTCAAACTCATAGCAATCCTCTCACCTCTGGCTCCCAAGTGCTGGGATTAAAGGAGTGTGCTACCACACCCAGCTATTTTTTTCTAAATTTATTTATTTATTTATTTATTTGCAAGAAAGAGAGAGAGAGTGAGAAGAGAGAGACTGATGGGTGTGCCAGGGCCTTCATCTACTGCAAATGAACTCCAGATGCATGTGCCACCTTGTGCATCTGGCTTACGTGGGTCCTGGGGAATTGAACCTGGGTCCTTTGGCTTTGCAGGCAAATGTCTTCACAGGTAAACCATCTCTCTAGCCTCACTTCATTTTTTTTTTCACTTCATATTTTTTAAAGATCATTTTATGTCACTGTGTAAAGGTCTACTTTAATTTTTGGCTTGAACAGAGATTGTTTGAGGCAGAAAGAGAAGGAGAGAGAGAGAGAGAGAGAGAGAAAATGGGCGTGCCAGGGCCTTTAGCCCCCAAGTGTCTTTTTGCACATATGTATAAGCATAAGATGAATTCCTCAGAGAGGAATTGTCCAGGTTCAAGGGTGTATCTGCGTTTTGGTGAGCATGAACACTGTATTCTTCATTAAATTCTATCAATTCATATTGTCATGGAAATGAATAAGAAGAAATCTTTGTTTCCTCAGCCTTCACCAACTTTCATACTATTAAACTTTTTTTATAAAACTTAAAAAATTATTTTTATTTATGAGAGAGTGAGAGAGAATGGGCATACCAGGGCCTCCAGCCACTGCAAATGAACTCCAGATGCATGTACCACCTGGGTCCTTTGGCTTTGCAGGCAAGTGCCTTAACTGCTAGGCCATCTCTCCAGCCCTATTAAACTTTTTTTGATGTTTGTCGATCTTGTGTCTCTTGGGAATTTTAATTTTTGGTGGGGGTTTCTTTTCTTTTTCTGATGTAGACTTGGAACTGTCTCTGTAGTCCCACTTCAAACTCACAGCAATCCTCCCAAGTACTGCGATTAAAGTTGTGCACCACTACACCTGGTCCTTCTGGAAATTTTAATTTTCAGTATTTCCCACATAATTAAGACTCACTATGTTTCCTTTCCTGTGAACTACCTGTCAGGTTGTTGATTTCTTATTGATCGTCATAGGTAAGCATATTCTCTAACAGGACCTGGGGTCTTTCTAGTGTTCTTCTAGTCCTCTGCAGCTTGGTTTGCAGAAGAAAGACCCTAGGGCTGAGTCCTGACCCTGGTTCTGCCACCTTCCCACTGTGAGTAGGACTAAGTCACTTGATCCCTCTGAGCCCCTGTTACCTACTTGTTTTTTTTTTTGAGGTAGAGTTGCACTCTAGCCCAGGCTGACCTGGAATTCACTAGGTAGCCTCAGGGTGGCCTGGAACTCATGGTGATCCTCCTGCCTCTGCCTCCCTCCGGGTGCTGGGATTAAAGGTGTGCGCTACCATGCCCAACTCTATTTCCTGCTTTATAATGTTAGTTTTTAATGGTCAGCAGTAAGCATGTTGGATTAGATGAGATAATCACCGTAAATGTGTTTTTATAAACTTTGGAAAGCTGTCACAACATCTAATTACAGTCATTTTACTTGGTTTCAAATAAATGATAAGATTTTAGACTCAAGATCTACTTAAATGGGCAAGCTAGGCCAGAGGAGAAAGGGCTGTGTGTACAGAGTCCACACATAGGAGGCACATGTAAAAAAACATAGTGGGCAGGATGGATCAGTGGTTAAACGCTTTTGCTTGCAAAACCTGCTGGCTTTGGTTTAATTCCTCAGCCACCCACATAAAGCCAGACACCTGTCAGAGGCTGGATATGACAGATAATAACCCCTGATATGTCTTGCTCTTAAGAGCCATGACTCCTGAGTTACATGGCAAATAATTCCACCTTCCAGAACAGCCTTTCTCTTTTTTGGCTGAACCTTTACACTGCAAAATGTCTTTTGGAATTCCCATTCTTCCTACTCTAGGCTACCCTGGACTGGGAGTGACTCTTTTCAGGCCACAGTGGCCTTATCTGTGGAGCTCAAAGGTCTGTGAAGATCCCTGAGGCCACAGGGCAGAGCCCTGCCAGTCTGACACAGGGTTCGGTTTAGTAGTTGGTGTTATTATTACTGCCTGGCTTTGTAGGAGGTATGGGACCCCATAGTCCAGATTCAAGGCCTTGCTCAGCTCTTAATTACTGGTTGGGTGACCTTGGGCACACTACAACTTCACCTCTCAGACAATAAAGGGAGACCTGTCTATTTGATGAATCGTAAGTGGATATAGTGGCTTATGCCTGTAATTCTAGCACTGTGAGGCTGAGGCAGAAATATTGCCATTAGATCAAATCCAGCCTAGACTATATAGTAAGTTCTAGTCCAGCCTGGAATCCAGTATGAGACACTGCCACAAACAAACAAACCCAGTGGGCTTTGTATATAGAGTCAACACATACATGTTAAAAATACTTACTAGGGCCTGGGGAAATGGCTTGGGGGTTAAGGCAGTTGCCTGAGAATACTAAGGACCCCGGTTCAATTCCCTAGGACCCATGTAAGCCAGCTGCACAAGGGGGCACATGCATCTGGAGTTTGTTTGCAGTAGCTGGAGGCCCTGGTGTGCCCATTCTCTCTATCTGCCTTTTCCTTTCTCTCTCTCTCTCTCTTTCTTTCTATCAAATAAATAAGTAAAATATTTAAAAAATACTTAATTGGTGCAGATGGTTCAGTGGACATTTATTTGTAGCAGCAAGAAACCCTAGTGTGTGTCCATGCACAAACACACACACACATACACACACACACACACACAGGTATAATACTGAAGTGGAGTTGGAGAGATGCCTTAGAGATTAAGGCATTTGCCTGCAAAACCAAAGGACCCAGGTTAGATTTCCCAGGACGTACGTAAGCTAGATGCACAAGGTGGAGCATGCGTCTGGAGTTTGTTTGCAGTGATTGAAGGCCCAGGCATTATTCTCTCTCTGCCTGTTTCTCTCTCTCTCAAATAAAAAATACTGAAGTGCCTATTTCATGTCCAGATGTTGGTGATTTAGCAGAGAAGCAGTCTCTGTCCTTGGGGACCAGTGTCGGAACCTGATGCATTATCTATTGGGCTGCTCCTGGAAGCTGTAGGACATAATTCTGTTTGGGAATTTATTTTTTCCTGTGGGATGCTTATTTTGGGGTGTGTGTGTGTGTGTGTGTGTGTGTGTGTGTGTGTGTGTATGGGGGAGAGAGAGGGAAAAGAATGTCTTGTGTGAGCACGGGCACTTGCATGCTACAGCATGTGTGTGGAGATGAGGGCACACTTGGGTAATGATCCTTGCCTTCCATTGTTTGAGGCAAGATCTCATCACCACCACAATCACCAGACTAGTTGGTTCCTAAGATTCGGAGGGATTCTCCTGCTTCCTCCTCCCATCCGGCTGTAGGCACACTGGGATTACAGATGCTTGTGCTTGTTACTGCATCTGTCTTTATGTGGGTTCTGGGGATTTGAACTCCGGGACTCACACTTTGTGGTGGTTTGAATAGAATAGATGGCCCCCAATATATTCAGTTGTTTATTTGTTTGTAGTTTGCATCTCTAGCCATCTGGCTGGAGGCAATGCCATTGTGTGGATCTTAAGGTGTGGTGGTGGGTTTGAGATTTCAATCTAAAGATATGCAAAGTGTGCCTAGCTGGAGTTCCTGAAGTGTGCCTGGCTTTTGACCTTTAGGCTTGTACTTCTCTCTCTCTCTGCTTGGGCCTGTGAAAGCAGGCCAGTTTCTTCTGCTTTTATGGAACTTCCCCTGGATCTGTAAGCTTCAATAAATCCCTTCCTCCATAACTGTTCCTGGTCTGGAAGTTCATCTCAGCGAACCTGAAGCTGACTAATACACACTTGTGACCTAAGCGCTTTCCATCTCTGGATATCACTGAACATTCTCCCCCAGCCCCAAGATACTCGTTGTGTAACCCTTGGAAGCCCAACTCTCCCATTTCCTCCTTCCCCCCAAATTGGGGTGGGCTTACCTATTTGGTCTGGGTGGGCTCTAGCCCTGTGTTCTGGCCTTGTTCAAGCCTTATGAAGAATGAATTTAGTTTGTGGCCCTCTAGACTTGTATTTTACCAGCTGATTATTGTGTTGTGGGGAGTGTCTTCCTCAGACAACCCTTGTTTAATACCCATTTCCTGTGTTCCAACCATGGGTTTGGGCCTGGCGATACAGCAGTGAGTTCAATCCTCAGAGGGTCCTGCAGCTGACACAGGAAGGCAGAATGTGGTCCAGCTAGTGTCAAACCAGAGAAGACAATCCAACAGCAAGGGGCTGTGTGAGGGAGGCAGTGGCTGTGCTATAAAGAGAGGGTGGGTCACACTTCACCAACATGCTTCTCATACTGAAGGCTGAGGAACCAGAAAGGAAGCAACCTTTTGGTGGAAAATATCCCAGCCAAAGACTTTGAGCTGTATCACCTGTCACTCTTCACAAAGGACATGAATGATGGGAGGAGGTCTTGCAAAGACCCCTTGTACATAGGAACATTGTTTTATTAGGCACTGTGCTAGTTAATGCTACCCCCCTCCCCCAGAGAGGCTGGCTGCTGCAGTATGATTTGAAATGAGTAAATTCTACAAGGCCTCTCTAAGGTGCAGAGTGAAGGCTTCTTGAATTCAGAGTAGTCCTGGCAGACTGTCCTGATAGATGAAGGCTTCCTTGCTGGCCCCTCATCTCATGGTGTCAGCGTTCACAGCCACCACTGACACAAAGTCAATTTTCACTCTTGGATCTCCTATCTAATGCCTAGCTGCTTGGAGAATTGCGGAGAGTGGAGTCAGAGGGGCTAATTTGGCTGCTTAATATAAGGGCGGCTTTTATAGCTGGAATATTTCAGGGAAAGGAGCATGGGCGGATGAAGCGGCGAGGCTGGGAGTGGGAAGGGAGGCCCAGCTGAAGAAGCCACTGGCCACAAAGCTGGGAAAGTAGGGATCATTGGTAAGCCTTGAGATCCTTGAACTTCTGCCTAGGGAGGAAGCCCTTGTAACCTCAGTTTAAGTTCTAGAGAAGGCTACGTAGGTAGCCTGAGGCATTTTATGGCTCAGATTAATCTCCCTGACTCACAGCCTGAGTAGTGGTTAACTTTCTCCTTGTCTCCTTATAAACCAATATCCTTGCCATCCACTGCTCAGCACTGTGTGTGCCTAGTGCCGACCAGTGCAGGGTGTGGGTCTGTGACAGCGTGACGGCCATGTGAGGGTACAGCTCTCAGAGGTATGTGGTTATGTGCCCAGGCGGATACTCTGTTCTCTCTTTTGGGAGTAGGCAGTTGAGGTGTGCTTCCCAGGAGCTAATCCCAGGGACTCAGGGTGCCATGGACAGACATGCACACATACTAGAGCCTTCCTTCCAGTCTCCATGGTGTCTTGTGTCTCTACTCTCTCACTGGATTTTGTTCTATTTTAAATCCAAAAACGATTCAATAACCATGACGTTTGTTTTCGTATCTTTGAAGATATAGTTAATTGTATACATTCCGAATTTCCTGATACTCATGGGTGCCTTTATTTGTCTTTCTCTCTGCTTTTTTTTGAGAGGGTCTCGTGTAGTCTAGGCTGACTTTGAACTCAGTGTGTAGCTGAGGTTGACCTTGAGGCTGATCCTCCTGCCTCCACCTCTCAGGTGTCCTACTTTGTTTTTGAAATCTGAAACAAAACTTAAAGTTGTATTACAAAGTGATTTTCGAGGTGGGGTCTCACTCTAGCCCAGGCTGACCTGGAATTAAGTATGTAGTCTCATGGCAGCCTTGAACTCATGGCGATCCTCCTACCTCAGTTTCCCAAGTGCTGGGCTTAAAGGTGTGTGCCACCACACCCACGAAAGTGATTAAATCTTTATGGAAGAAAATTGAGGAAGTACAGATATATTCTTCCAGAGAAAATAAAACCCACTCATTATTTCACTAAGTTGCTACCATGAGCACATTTTTCTTCTCATATTCATTTTTTCTTTTAAAAACTATCCAGGGCTGGAGAGATGGCTTATGGTTAAGGTACCTGCCTGCAAAGCCAAAGGACCCAGGTTCAATTCCTCAGGACCCATGTAAGCCAGATGCATAAGGTGGCACATTCGTGTGGAGTTCATTTGCAGCAGTTGGAGACCCTGGTGGGCCAATTCTGTCTCTCTCAAATAAATAAATAAAAATAATTTTAAAATATATTAAAAAATACTATCCACTCATATTGTCTGTGATCTCTTTTCACTTAGCATTGTGTTGGATAATTTGTCTTTACTAGGTCTTATAATCTTTATTAAAGTTTGAGAGTTCTTTCCCATGGAGGTTGTTATATGTATATATTTAACTGGTATTAAATGTTCTAACTCACTGTCTTGATGATGGCAGGGTGATGTGTTTTGTGGTTTGTTCTTGTGAGCTTGTCACGTTTTACTCCTGACCTTTTGCGAGGAAGTGCTTCTTGTTTGCCTCCTTTCCTTGTGACCTGGGCAAGTGGCTATCTGTGGTGAGTAGTCCTGAGGTATGAACCAGCAGTGGGCCTGCTGCATGCAGCACACCTTCCTTAACACTGTAGTTGGCACATGGGGGCAGGAGGGTGGGGAGATGCTGCCATTTCTTATTTGGTGGCCAGTGGGAGGCTGGAGCTGAGTCACCTGCCGCTGCAGCTGTGGAACAGCATACAAAAGAAGGCTGGGCTGAGCCTGGGCAGGGTGGACTGTAAAGATGGGCACCTCCCCTCTCTTCAACCACAGGAACAAGGGTTTGGTTAAGGAAGACCCACATCCATCCCTAGGCATTCATCCAGCAGCAGCATGGAGCAGCTGTAAAGCTAGGCTTTGAACCAGCGACGTGCCTGGCTATCAACCCCCCACCCCTTGACCAGACCAGGGGCTGCCCACACCTACCCTGGCTAGTGAGGCTCCGAGAGCTCAGGCTATACCATTTGCCCAAGTCAGGCAGCTTATTAGTGGCAGAGGTGAGATCTAAAGTGTAAGTAAGTGTAAGAAGCTGTAGGGGGCAGATACAATGAAGAAAGCCATGGGACATGGCACTTCATAATGCAGAGAATCTACAACAGTAAGGTGGTCCATGGACTTAGTCCTTCAGCATATGCTGAAGTCCATGCTTGACTTCTGTGCTTCTATGAGCAGACTGACCTCAGTGAGCCAGTAAACAGCCCTGCTGGAGGATTGCCGTAGGCAGCCCGGGCAGTGGGGCCCTTGTAGCCCCAGTGCTATGCAAATCTAACACACATTGTCTTACTTGTTCACTGGTCACACAAGGAAGAATGGGACCAGAGGCTGTTCACGGCTGCCCCTGGGGAGGAGAATAGAGTCTTCCTCCAGTGTGTACCAAGGTGTAACTGAATCCCATTTGAACTGGCCCTTTGAACTTTCAGGGAAGCCTGTCAGTTCTTGAAATAAAGGAAAAAAAGGTAAAAAGGAAGACTTTGTGGGTCTGCCTCTGATTTCCTTTTTCTTTTTCCAGCTTTATTGAGGTACTCTTGACAAGTAAATATTGTAGAAACTTCAGGAATACAATGATTTGATACATGTACATCTTGTGAAATGACTACAATCAGGCGAATTCATGTATCGCTCCCAGTGCAGTGTGTGTGTGTGTGTTTTGAGGCAGGGTCTCACTCTAGCCCAGGGACTCACTCCTCCTACCTCAGCCTCCTGAGTGCTGGGAATAAAAGGCGTGTGCCACCGTATCTGGAACCTTTCAGTATATTTTAGGAGTACAAAAAAAAAAAGTACAATATTGTGTTACAATACCCACATGGATTTGCTAAACTCTCTAGAGCTTAGTTCTCTTGCCTATTGAAACTTTGCACCCTTTGACCAATACCTTCCTTTGCTTTTGGTCACCACCATTTTTCTGTCTGCTTTACCTTGGGGTATGTAGATAGCGGAAATGAAAGCAGACCCTTGAAGAGATAGCAGTATTCGCCTTCATGGAAATCAATGTGGAAGCTTCTCTGAAAGTTGAGCTACCATATGAGCCAGCTACACCAAAGGTCTCTCTGTCCTGCCACAGAGGTACTTGTACATCCATGTTTGTTGCTGCTCTAGTCACAATAGCTAGGGATGGAATCAGCCTAGATGCCAATCAACTGATAATTAGCTAATGAAAATGTGGTACACATATACAAATCGGCTGTAAAGAAAAATGAAGTTAGGAAATTTGTAGGAAAATGGGTGCAATTGGAAAAAAATTAGACCAAGTTGAGGTAACCCAAGCCCAGAATGACAATAATCACACGCTGTCTCTCATATGCAGATCCTCACATTTTTTATTATTTTATATTATTATGTTATATATATAGAATTATTTTATATTATATATATACATACATACATATAATTAACAGCTTCCATGCTTGTGTAAACAATATCCCATGGTAATGCCCTCCCTCCCCCCACTTTCCCCTTTGAAACTCCACTGTCCATCATATTCCCTTCCCCTCTCAATCAGTCTTTTATTTTGATGTCATGATCTTTTCCTCCTATTATGATGGTCTTGTGTAGGTAGTGTCAGGCACTGTGAGGTCATGGATCAGATCCTCACATTTAATGATTGTATGTAAATAAGGGGAAGTGAGAGTGAGCATAGGCCAAGATTTGAGATGGGTGGTCATAAGAGGGGAGCAAAAGGTAGAGGGAGGGGGAGACAGAAAGAAACATGTAGTATGAAAACAGAAAAGAGGCTGTGTTGTATATTGTGGGGGAACCCAAAGAGAAAGGGAAACAAGATTTGTTTGACAACAGTATCTTGAAACCCGACTCTTTGTATACTAATTAAAAAGGAGAGATAGCTGCACTTCTGTCAGTACTGAATATAATAGCCATGTTATGCAATAGCCTACTTGCCCACCAATGAATAAAGAAAATGTGGTACAGCATGGGATATTATTCAGCTATAAAGAAGGAAATTCTCTCATTTTCAGTAAAATATGATAGAACTGGAAGTCATGATGCTAAGTGACAGATGCTAGATGCAGACCAACATATACTACATGATTTACTTACATACGGACTCGAATAAAACAGTTGTGACAGCCAGCCAGGCTTGGTGTCGCACACTTTTAATCCCAGCACTCAGGTGACACAGGCAGGAGGATCGCCATGAGTTCAAGGCCACCCTAGGCTGCATAGTGAATTCCAGGTCAGCCTGGGATAGAGTGAGACCCTACCTTGAAAAACTGAAAAACAGTTGTGACAGTAAATTGACAGACCGTGGGTCCAAAAACAGTTGTGACAGTAAATTGACAGACCGTGGGTCCAAAAACAGTTGTGACAGTAAATTGACAGACCGTGGGTCCCAATGTCTTCAGTCCCCTGATCCAGAGCCTAGGAGCTTGTGTTATCCATGGACAGCCAGAGGCATTGCCAATTTCATGGCGGTATCATGAAGCTAACCAAGAGACCATGTGGCTAAGGAACTCAGCCTGGTCCTAGGAAGCACCCAGAGTTTCAGATGCTTGTCCTGTGCAAGCTCCTTCCCCCCAGAAAAGCTCAGGATGCCTGCTGGCCTTTTCTTTGGCCAGACCTGATTCTCGCTGGGTTCATGTGTGAACCTATGTGAGGGGGTGTGTAAGGCACAAGGGCAGTGACAAGTAGAGAGGCAGGTGGTAACTTATATCAGAATGCTCACCGAGCTCTGGCCACTACTTTCCCAGTCCCAGCCTTCTCTTTGTTCTGAGGGGGAATTCCAAGGCCCTCAAGAATGGACAAGAGGAACCAGGCATGGTGGCCCACACCTTTAATCCCAGTGGTAAGAGGATTGCCATGAGTTGAGGCCAGCCTGAGACTACATAGTGAATTCCAGGTCACCCTGGGTTAGAGCAAAACCCTACCTGGGGGCGGTGGGTGGACAAGAGGATGTGTTACTCAGCATCCTCTGGGGTGGGCTTAGATTATCTACCAGCTGATTTCTGTGTGAGATAGCTATCTCTGTAGACAGTCTGGGTGTAACTGAATAAATCTGGTTTCCATCCTCTGCTTTTCCCTGCAGGCGATGAGGTTCTGGGAAGAAGTGGATTGTGGAGCACCCACCCAGGCCCTTCCCTGCCCTGAAGCCTCCCTGCTGTTCTTGGCTCTGGTCCTGCTGGTCCCATTCTAGAAACTTGCTTTGGGCTATGTCTGTAGGTGACTTAAACCTGTTAGGAGTTACAGCTCAGGGCTGGAGAGGTGGCTCAGTCAGTAAAGTGCTGGCTGAACAAGTATGAGAACTGAGTTTAGATCCCCAGCACTCACATGAAAGCCGGATACAACAGTGTCTGTGTATAATCCCAGCAGGGCAACAAGGGTCTAGTGATTAGCAAGCAAGTCAGGCTAAATCAGTGAGCCCCAATGAGCTTCAGGCTCAGTGAGAGACCCTCTCTCAAAAAATAAGGTGCACGCCTTTAATCCTAGCACTTGGAAGGCAGAGGTAGGAGGATTGCCATGAGTTCAAGGCCAGCCAGGGACTACAGAGTGAGTGAGTGAGTGCCAGGTCAGTCTAGGCTAGAGTGAGACCCTACCTCAAAACAAACAAAAAGGTGTAGAGCCATTAAGGAAGACACCCACCATCAACCTCTGGCCTCCACCTCACAAGGGCACATGCCTACACACACAGCATACAAACACACACACAAATAAGCATACAGGGGACTGGGGAGATGGCTTAGTGGTGAAAGGGGTTTTCTTGCAAAGCCTGAAGCCTGCAAAGCCGGGCTTCAGTTCCCAACACCAATATAAAATAAGTAGCTTCTCGTCGATCCAGCAGCCTGTACCTGCCCCAAGGCGACGGCCATATCCCCTCCATACTTGTCTTCCAGAAGAGAGGAAGGGGCCCACCAGGGGCCTTTGACAAATGAGGGCTTACATTTCTATAGGTTGTTTCATAGTTGAAATTGTAGCTTTCAAGAAATTAAAACCACTTGGATTTTGTAACTGTCCGATGAAGTCATCAGAGAAAAATAAAGGAACTTTTTTTGGGGAAATATAAGTAGTTTCTGTTTTAAAAACTAATTTATCTATTTACTAGAGAGAGAGAGAGAGAAGGAGAGAGAGAGAGAGAGTGTGTGAGTACACACACGCCAGTCCTGTGGCCACTGCAAATGAACACCAGACACATAATCCACCTTGTCCCTCTGGCTTTAAGTGGGTACTAGGGAACTGAGCCAGGGTCCTTAGGCTTTGCATGCAGACACCTTAACTGCTGAGCCATGTCATCTACTCCCAGCCCATTTTGTTTTATTATTTGTAGGGATGAGGTAGTCTGAAATAAGGGAACCAACCAGTTAGAAAATTGAGGGTAACTAGGAAAGAATATACCAGGCCTGGTAGAGCTTTAATGAATAAACTAATCCATATTGGTCAACATTATCACTTATGAGGCATTTTCTAGAAGCCAGGCAATTTGATTAGCACTTTGAAGCTAATGTTTCTAGTCCATTTTACATAACAAGAGCAGTATCACTAGTGCCATAGTTCAAAAAGAGAAATTGAGGCTTAGCAATAACCAACTCTGCTAACAATACACAGCTTGTGTATCACACAGCAGAAACCTTGACCAGTGTGATTCAGCCTCCTAGGAAGTAAGAAACCTCTTAAGTGATGTTAGGCTAATCCTGAGCCAGGTGTGGTGGCACATGCCTTGAAACCTAGCACTCTGGAGGCAGAGGTAGGAAGGTCGCTGGGAGTTCAAGGTCACCCCAAGACTCATAGTCAGCCTGGGCTAGAGTGAGAGCCTACCTCGAAAAACTACAAAAAAAAAAAAAAAAAAAGTCTGTCCTGAATCTAGGTCCCAGAGGGCTCAGTAGGCTGTGCTCTTGGTCTCTACCATAGGGGCTGGGTTTGTACCTTTACAGAGCACAATGGCACCTAGTCACATGATTTCATTGCGTCCTACCAAAGGCAATTGTGGGATGATGGAATTCTCTCTCCCCCACTCCAGATCAGGTGAGTGTCCTCCTCAGGGAAGTTCTCTGTGCCTCTGAGTGAAGCAGGGATCGAGTTTGTGCTTTGAGAAGCTGGCTCTAGAACCAGTCCAAGGGGACATGGCAGGGGTGTGAGCAGGAAACAGAACCAAGGTGTTTCTCAAGTCATTTTGGCTGGTGGTACTGGCCTGCTGTGGCTGTCATGGAGAAGAGGACCAGGTCCCCTGTGGAGTGGAAAGAGAACTGTCCTAGCAACACCCTGCACGCTGGCAAGGCTGTCCCTTTGCACCAGGGGAGGAATTCTACCTGTATTGGAGAACAACAGTTTTCTTTCTACAAAGTTGGGCATCTCAACCCATTTCCCACACAGTCTTTGCTGGAGCGGAGAGGGTGGGTTGACAGGTCCAAGAAGGAAAGTTCTGGGGTATGGAGCTGTTTGTGCCGGAGGAACCAGAGTCTACATATGTCTTCTGCCTCTAGCTCTTTTCTCTGCTTCAGGGGATATGGTCTGGGTAAGGCAAGTTGGAAAGATTCCTGGATAATAAGATAATTGTTTGGGGGCTGGAGAGATGGCTTAGCAGTTAAGGCGCTTGCCTGCAAAGCCAAAGGACCCAGGTTCAATTCCCCAGCACCCATGTAAGCCAGATGCACAAGGTGGCACATGTGTCTGGAGTTCGTTTGCAGTGGCTGGAAGCCCAATTGTGCTAATTCTGTCTCTATTTCAAATAAATAAACAAAAATAAAATATTAAGCTGGGCATGGTGGCATATGCCTTTGATCCCAGCACTAGGGAGTCAGAAGTAGAAGGATCACCATGAGTTTGAGGCCACCTAGAGACTACATAGTGAATTCCAGTCAGCCTGGACTAGAGTGAAACTCTACTTCAAAAAGCCAAGTAAGGGCTGGAGAGATGGCTTAGCAGTTAAGCGCTTGCCTGTGAAGCCAGAGGACCCCGGTTCAAGGCTCGATTCCCCAGGACCCACGTTAGCCAGATGCACAAGGGGGCACACGCGTCTGGAGTTCATTTGCAGTGGCTGGAGGCCCTGGCGTGCCCATTCTCTCTCTCTCTCTGCCTCTTTCTCTCTCTGTCACTCTCAAATAAAAAAAAAAAATTTAAAAACCAAGTAAATAAATAAAATATTAAGAAAAATATTAAAAATAATTTTTGGGCTGGGCGTGGTGGTGCACGCCTTTAATCCCAGCACTCGGGAGGCAGAGGTAGGAGGATTGCCATGAGTTCGAGGCCACCTTGAGACTCCATAGTGAATTCCAGGTCAACCTGGGCTAGAGTGAGACCCTACCTCGAAAAACCAATAATAATAATAATAATAATAATTTTTGGGGAATTGTGGTTTATTCTGGACTCCCAGGGGGAAGTTTTCTTCCTGGTTTTTCTTCAGAGTAGGTCTGTTGTAGGCATTGGGGAACTTTGAGGATATGACAAGATGGTCTTGTGACATGCTTATAGGCATGGGATTCAGCGTCAGTAGATTCATGCTTAGAATTATAGGTAGCTAGATCCTTATTCCAGACACTTCTTGGTCTAAATTTGTCTCCACATAAGAAAGCGTCATGCTGCCCTGGTTCCTGCTATGCCTGCTTAGCATTGTGGCTGAAGGATGGACCATTCACACATTGCGGTGGGCACCTCACAGCTTCAGAGTATAGGAATAAGCCTTTGGGTCTTTCTCCCTACTTGAAGGACCTGATCATAACCCCCTGCTCTCTCAATTTTGTTTTTATCACTTACCATTCAGCAGGGCCTGGATTTACTTCCTTTTGCTGCTGTTACAAATCATTACAAACTTAGTGGTTTTAGGCTGGCCTGGGGTTTGATACAGAAAGAATAGTGGGAGGAAGGGAGGGTGCACACACATGCCAGCCTCAGGGTAGTTACTTGAGCAACCCTGGACCGGTACCATAACCTTCCCATACTCAGTTTCTTTATCTCTTAAATGGGAATAGTATCACTTCTTATTCTTGTGTTAAGAATAAGAATCAGAAAAAAAATTAGAGACTATTATGGTGACACAAAAGTTTCTTAGGAAAGCATCACAGGACTTAGGTGGCTCAGCTTGATGCACAGTTGTTACAGGACCAGGCACATGGAAGCTTATGTGGAAGAGGTTGCTCTAGAGGAGAGCAGGTCCTTCATCATTGTCAGCTGTAGCTCTGATTTAGAATCTTGTAGGCATTGGGTGATTGCTTTGTGGAGGTAAGGGCAAGTGTCCCTGCACATGTGCTTTGTGCCCATGCATGTGGACACTACTCCTGCAATTGCTATAATGTGAATATTCCCAGCAAGGCCAGTTTAAAGCTGCTGCTGTGTCACTGGATGGCCTCTCCAAGCTATTCTAGTGCCTCAGCTTTACAATCTCATTTGAACCCCTAGGCAGCCCTGTGAGTTGGGTGCCATCATCATCCCAGGGTCACAGACAGGGCCATGGTCATAGTCATCTGCCATGGGCATTGTGTGTAGTCAGGACAGGCCTTAGAGACCATGTGGTCTGGAACCTGTGGAGTAGACAGCCAGATTAGACAGACCATGATGATGCATTATGTGCAGAGGGAAGAGACCCCAAGGGACCTGTTCCAGTCTGGATTGGGGCTGGTTCCATGAGCCTCTGGCAAATAGCTCTAAGAGCATGATGGATATTTGGCTATTGTTTTAGTGGAGGCTTCCACTGTGAGCTTGTTGAGCTGACATGTTACCACGATGTATCTCTCAGGGACATGCTGGTGGCATGTCAATGACAGGTTGACTGTGATGCTCCTGCTACTCTGGCTGTCATGGGATGCGGAGTTCGGATGAACAACGTGGCCAGGCTTGCCTGTGCCCATAGAAGGGGTTTGGCTGTGCTGGCATGGTGATGCTATGTTGCTCGTTTGTTTCTTTGCTGGCGCTGTTGTGATTAAGTCCCACAGACCTGATGACTTAAACATCCTTTGTGGTGGCTTGAAACTAAAATGTCTCCCATAAGCTCATATATTTCAATATTGATCCCTAGCTGGTAGAAATTTGGAGACGTTGTGGGGCCTTTTGGAGGCGGGTCCTTGTTGGAAGAGGTGTGTTGATAGGAGTGGGCTTTGGAGTGACACAGCCCAGCTCCAAGTTCACAGCTCAGACAACTTTCCTCCTGCTGCTATGGAATGGGATGCCTGGCTGTCTGCTTCTGCTGGGCCCTCCCTGCCACGATGAAACATCCCCTTGAAACTGTAAGGTGAAATAAGCCCTGTTGCTCTGTAAGCTGCTTCTGGTTAGGTGTTAGTCCCAGCGACGAGAAGGTAAGTGCTACAGCCTCCTAGAGAGCGGACATCCAGCAGGGCTGGTTCTCTGAGATCTCTCTGGTTGGATGTAGGTGACATCTTTTCCCTGTGAGCTCACATTTACCTTGCCAACCAGCTCTACATGCCTTATCTCCTCTCCTTGTGCTGCCACCAGTGATGTTGGCCTATTTCATGACCTTCTCCTGGGAAGATGAACCAGTGTATTCTCCCCAAATAGGGCACCTGACCAGAGAAATGATTCTACCCAAATTTCACTTGGTGAATCAGTGAATTTATTTAGGGCTACTTATAGGAGCATGAGCAACTTAAAAAGTTTCTCCCCAGCAGTTGTTAACTGCTTGTATATCTGTAAGGAGGGACAGAGCCTCTTGAGCCCTTCCCCCTACAAGCAGTTATCTGTCTATATACCTTCAGGAAGTACTGGGACTTCATTGAACAGTCAGTCTCCCCACCATGACAAAAAGTTAATGAGCTCAGTTGTGTGCAAGGCTCTTGGAGGCAATCAGAGTTTCTGAAAGCGCAAGAAAGCAACAACTTTGTCATGCCTGGAAAACAGTATTCTACATCACCTGCACTTTAATGTCCCTCTCTGAAGATCCTTTCGTACAGTCACATCTGAGGGAGGACTTTAAGGTTTCCTTATGAGCCTAGAGTAGTTCCTGTAGGCAGTGCTTTCTGTAACCACTGTGCTGGGGGGGGGGGTCGTGGAGGTGATGGGACAGTGCCTGGGGAGCTGATGTGTCATGTTCAGTATGGCAGCCTCCTGAAGCTGTGCTCAGCTGGAAGTGTGTCTGGTATGGGAGGTGATGGGTCTGACTTGGCTAATATGGGGAGACGGTTTCCAGGCAGTAGAGTTTTTTTTTTATTTTTATTTTTTTTAAGAAAACCCATATGCAAGTATGGACATTCTTTATTTTTTTAATTTTTTGTTTTTTATTTATTTATTTGAGAGCGACAGACAGAGAGAGAAAGAGGCCGATAGATAGATAGAGAGTGGGCACGCCAGGGCTTCCAGCCACTGCAAAGGACCTCCAGACGTGTGCACCCCTTGTGTATCTGGGTAATATGGGTCCTGGGGAATCGAGCCTTGAACCGGGGTCCTTAGGCTTAACCGCTAAGCCATCTCTCCAGCCCTGTTTTTTTCATAGAACTGTCCTGCCACTGTTCCAGCCAGGCCCACGCTTGGTATTTCTGGCCTTTGCTTTCTTGGTGTTTGGGACGATCACGTGGGCTGTGTGTGGTGGTTGCTCAGTCATAGTTACCCACAGGAGGGGAAGACACCTCCAGCTCTTGTAGGCTGGGGGGCAGGGGTAGGCCCCAAGGTTATGTCCTACACTAAGATCCATGGCAGCCAGCACACCTCATCATGTACAAAGGAGGTGTCTGACAGTACAGGTGTATGGACAGAGCTTGGCCGTTTTTAATCCCAGTTAGGAGCAGAGGAGGCATTTTCCTGGGGTCCCTCCTCAGTGTTGGCCTGAGTGCCCTTCTGAGAGAAGTCATGGTGGCATAGGGCATTTGACTCCCAGTGGGAGGTCAGGGATGGCCCCATGCAGTGGAAGCTTGATGGAGCCCTGTACCTCTCTACCCCATGGTGGAGATCCTCAAAGCAGCTATACAGGGTCTGCTAGTTTTGCTTCTGTTAACTATGCATGGGTCCCATTCCATCAGCTGCAAAACAGTCTCAGAGATCTGCCATAGCCCAGTGTCTGTGAAATAGAAGTGGTACCATACAGGCAATACTCCTGGCCAGCCACCTGGCACACAGTCAGGGCCCCGTACAGGTTTGCTGTTCTGTTCTCCTGGGTTTGGGTTCCATGTGCTACCTGGCCGCAGTTACCACATCCAAAGCATTGGAGTGGGTAAGTTGGGATGTTCTCTGACTCCTAGCTTTGACATTCAGCATGCAGGCCACACAGCCCTTTAGAGCCAAGTCCCATTGGGATGCCAGAGCTTTAGGGATGAGTATAATGGGGGTCCTTGGCACTTGTGTGATCTAGCTGCAGAGCCTGAGCCTTACTGCCCCCTCCCCCGCCCTGCACTGAGCTCAGGGCCTGTCAGAAAGTGACTGGGATTCTCTAGGACCCGCTAAGTAGTCATGGAGGTAGGGCGAGGCTGCTGGTTGTGAACTAAGCACTCAGTGGCTGGACTTGTCCCACTGCACGCTTCTCAAGACTAAGACAGGCTCGTGGTGAGCAGGGAGAGCTGCAGCCGGCCCTGACAGGTGCAGATGGTGGAACTGGTTCCCGACTCTGCCTGGAGTCACCTCCCCTCTTTGGTATTGTACACCTGGCAGTTGAGCACTATGGAAGAGGTGTGTAGGGTGGGGTGGGGCACAGCCCAGCTGTGAACTCTCACCCTCCTTGGGTTTCCTGCAAAAGCAGAGCCCACAGGCCAGTGTACTTCTGCATCACGAGAGGAGCTGGGGAGTCCCAGGTGCTCGTCCCCATCTCTAGCATGGACTCTTGGATGGTTTCACTTCATTTTCCTTCCCTTCAGAGGATACACCCATCCTGGCACCTCACTGGATGATGCAATAGGAGGTGGGATAAAGGGCAGGACTGAGATAGCACAAAGACTGAGATGCCCCTTTAGCACCCGTGGCAAGCAGAACTTGTCAGTGGCTGTACTTTCACCCTTGAACCTTGATAGGAGTCAGAACCCCTGTGATGCTCCTGTATTCTTGATGGAGCTGGCACTCTTCCTGATCTGAAAGAACTACTGGATATGGGCTGGAGAGATGGCTTAGAGGTTAAGTGCTTGCCTGTAAAGCCTAAGGACCACGGTTCAAGGCTCGATTCCCCAGAACCCATGTTAGCCAGATGCACAAAGTGGCACACACGTCTAGAGTTTGTTTGCAGTGGCTGGAGGCCCTAGCGCGCCCATTCTCTCTTTCTCGCTCTCTCTCTTTCTCTCTCTGTCTGTCGCTCTCAAATAAAAATGAACAAAATTAAAAAAAAAAAAAGTGAAAAAAAAGAACAACTGGATAGGCATGCTGTGTGCTAAGGGATTTAGCCTTAGCACAAGGCTTGCCACTTCCCTTCCTCTGCCCCAAAAGGGGAGCCAGGAAGCACTCAGAGTTCTAGATATCAGGCCTTTTTGTGACAGGATTTCATGTAGCCAAGGATGGCCTCAAAGTCTTGATCCTCCTACTTCCAACTCTGGGGTGCACCATTATGCCTGGCTCATCAAGCTTTTCCTCTCCTCCCTCTCCCTCCTTCCCTCTCCAAACCTCTCTCCCTGGCAACTCTGGAGCACCAGGTTGTCTGTAAGGAAAGTAAATCAAGAGAGACAGAAATCAATATTCAATATACAGTCTTCCCCTTTCTGCTTCCTGGCTTTGGCCTTCTTTTGGCATTCTTTCAATACAACCAAGCTGCTTGAGGCCAGCACTGTCCTCTGGTTGTTAGATTTCAAAGCACAAACACATCTTCCTCTGCTGCTGTTTGCTGAGCCCACCCCCTTCCTGCTCCCTTCCTAGTGGGTTCCTTTGAGACCCCTTCTGTGCTCTGCACTAGCTGTAACACGCACATAAAACAGGCAGCGGTGTGAGGGGAGTGAGGTGATGGAAGAACGTGGCTCGGAGTAGAACGAGCCAGACTATATATAGCTCCATTACCATTTAGCTCGTGACCATGGCCATTTGTTGTTTTCTCCCTGGGCCTTGGTTTGCCAATCTACACTATGAAAACTTTGCTTGGATGCAGTATTTCCCAGAGTGACACATTTATTTTAGGTTGGATAGTTTTTTATTGTTTGGGACTGTCCTACACACCCACTTTTAGCTTCCCAAGCCTGAATCAAATCACTGTACAAGATAGAGTACCCAACGCTTCCACCCCGGCCCTAATACTACCTAAGGTTGGCAACTGTTGGCCCTGGGGATCTTGAGAACTGCAGTGAGGGTGTGATGTAGACCTTGAGGGATGGACCCACCCAGAGGCTCCACTGTCTGGTAATGGAGGGTTCCCTTTATTGAGTCTCCACTCTGCCTCTGGCCAGTTGTGGGCCTCAGGCAGTTCCAACAGGATGGTTGTGTGGTTCTTTATTGTTGGTGGAAATGGCCCAGAACCTTTTCCCTTTGGCAGTTGTAAGTGGGTAGGGCAAGTCGGTTCAGACCCTCTGAACTCCGCCCCGCCCCGCCCCGCCCCGCCCCCGCATGCTGCCCTGCCTGCTTCCTGCTCCTGCGGCTGCCCTGCCCCCACCGTCTCTTCTGTGACAGTGGCAGGCGCTCTTTGGCTGGTAGCACACTTCAGTTTATAAGAGAGAGGTTGTAATTTACATTTTGCAAAAGCCAGCCCAAGACTCAGATGGGGGCCTTGACTTGTGTGAAGCCACAAAGGCCAGGGCTGGAGTCAGTGTGAATGAGTCCTACTTCTCCACGACCCCCCCCCCCCAGGTAGGGTCTCCCCCACGCTGACCTGGAATTCACTATAGTCCTACTACCTATGTCTCCCAAATGCTGGGACTAAAGGCGTGCGCCACCATGCCCGGAAAATATGACTTCTTGTTACTAAAGCAAGTTTGTGGTTTGTTTCATCTATTACTTATCAGGCACTTAATATGAACCATGGCTAAATACTCTTTCTCTCTCTCTGCCTGGTTTACAGATGTAGAAACTGTTCTTCAGAGAGAAGTCCAGAAACAAAGGTCCTAGTTGCTTAAAGTTTTGTGTCTCTAGAGCCTATTCCTTTCCTGCCTCCGCCCCCCCCCCAAAAAAAAAGCCACCACCCCCTGGGCTATTGGCTGCTCCTGTGTAGTAAAGACTGGCTTGAGCTGTGCTGAAAGCCAGGAGTGGGAGGGGGCCTCTGGCTGCCAGCCCAAGAATGTGTTGGGAAATTCCTCTACCCTCCCACACTGGGGTACTAGGCAGGAAGAGTTAAGTGGCTGCCTCTTGCCCATGGATCACAGAGGCCTCTTCACTCCTTTTACAGTCTGGCTTTGCTCAGAAAACCATTGGGCAGTGTCCCCTCCCCCTGCATCTGAACTTTTTTGCCTTCTTTGGTTCTCTCTTCCCAGGAGAGCTGCACAGCCTAGTCCTCTGCCCAGGGCTTGTAGCTTCCCAGGAGGAGACACTGGAAGTAGAGATTTGAAAGCTGTCCACTGCATCCTGGTGCCTACATGCATGAACCACAGTCAGCTGAGAGAGAGAGAGAGAGAGAGAGAGAGAGAGAGAGAGAGAGAGAGAGAGAGAAAATGAGAATGAATTGGCGCACCAGGGCCTTAGCCACTGCAAATGAACTCCAAACGTGTATGCCACCTTGTGTGCATGTGTTACCTTGTGCATCTGGTTACGTGGGTTCTGAGTAGTCGAACCTGGGTCCTTAGGCTTCACAGGAAAGTGCCTTAACCACTAACTAACCCATCTCTCCATACCCCCTTTTTTAGGGGGTGGGTTTTGAGGTAGGGTCTAGCCCAGGCTGACCTGGAATTACTGCGATCCTCCTACCTCTGTCTCCTGAGTGCTGGGATTAAAGGCACACTAACTAAGTTTTTCTGACCCAGTCTTCTCATAGTTAAGACAGAAGTGAGGAGCTGGGGGTGTGGCTCAGTAGCTGAGCACTTCCTAGCAGTCCTGGCTTCTGTTCCAAGCACCTGGGAAAATAAACAAACAAATCAAACTTTAAAGGTGAAAGGTGTTAGAATTCATGAATGTAAACATGATGTATCATGCCTGGCTTATTCAATAGCAGACTCTCTTGCCCCTGGGGGGAGAGAGGCTGCCTCTTATCCTCAGTGTCAAGTTTTGGTACCCCCTCACCACATGGTGTAACTGGACTGCCTCAGCCATCACCACACCACCTATGTTTTTAGGGGACTCTCACTGAGCATCTACTCCATACCAGACCAAGGGTCCATAGATTATCGGTGGGTTCCTGCATCCAGGGAGCGCTGGTGACAGACATATCCACAAGTAGACAAATTAGATGAGATAGCTGACCAGGCTGAGGGAAGAGGTAATGAGGGGTGGGGGTAGGGAATCAGGAAAGACTTGCTCCAGGAGTAACTTTGCTTGGCCGGGAAGAACATTTGAAGGAGCCCCTAGGGAGGCCGGTGTGGTAAGAATAGATGTGGAGGACAGAGAGGGGTGGACAGGATCAAGTCCCTGGGTCCTAGCTCTGGGTGTGTGAATGCTATGAATGTCTGATGAAGGAGCGACAGGAGACCTTTCCAGGCCCCTCCATGTGGTTCAGCCAGATTGTTCCCGTCACCAGGTGGTGTTTCAACACCCTCTGCCTGCCCTGGCAGTGACTACCCCCAGTGGAGCAGCTGAAAGGACATCTGGGTGAAAGGGCTTTCATGGGGCTGGGTGGAGGGACTGGAACCTGGGATGAACTCCTAGGTTCATGGTATCAAGCTGTTCCTGTAGTGAATAGAGATGTGTTGGGGGAGGCAGCTTGAGCCCACACACCCTAGGCTTGCCCTCTCCTGCACCATGAGTGACAGTAGGGGAGCAGGAACCACATGTGGCCAAGGCCTGGCCCCAGGCCTAAAGGGTTCACATTCACCTACTTTGTTTTCCACCCTGAGGTGACCTTGTTTGGTCCTCTGGACCTTAAATTGGGTGTAGGACTTCAAGTCAAACATAGCCTAGTATTTGGTGGGTAGAGTCAGACTGGGAAGAAAATGGGGGTTAATCTAGCTTCACTGTCTCTCCACTGAATGGGAGACAGGGCCTCCTTTCTCCCCAGCCCCACGTTCCCCATCTATCCAGTGAGAGGTTTGAGCTAGGGTCTCTTTGGCCCTTCTAGTTTTTGACAGTCTGTTCTTCCTGTTGTAGTTTTGTAGATCCTTGGCAGAGGAGGGGTTTGGGTTTTGTGGGGAAAGGTGCATAGTATGAAGCATGATGAATCTCAAAAAGCATTTATATTTCTGGGCTGGAGAGATGGCTTAGTGGTTAAGGTACATGCCTGCAAAGCCTAAGGACCCTAGTTAAATTCTGCAGTTCCCATGTAAGCCAGGTGCTCATGGTGGCGCATGCATCTGGAGTTCGTTTGCAGTGGCTAGAGACCATGGCATGCCCATTCTCTCTCTCTCTCTCTCTGTCTTAAATAAATAAGAATAAAATCTTTAAAAATAGTCCTGGTTAATTAAAAAAAAGCCATTTATATTTCTAGCATTAGGCTAGAAGTCTGGGACCCAGAATTAGGGCGGAGGTGATTCTATCACCAAAGCAGACATAGTCTTAGAGAAGCTGAATGAAAAACAAGAAGACTCTAAGCCAAGTTTCTTCCAAGTGGGCAATGGCTGTGGAAGTTTTCAAATCAGAGGGCACAAGTCTGAGGAGGGCATAAGAGCTGCCTGCAAATCTTTGCCACAGAGATGGGTTTCTTGGTGACTGGAGGTCATGGGAAGAGGTGCCAATGTGAGCTGAGAGGAGCAAATGGCCAGAAGTAGGCCCAGGTAGAACAAGCTGCCTGCCTGGGGTTGTAGGTACTTTCCTGCTGGGGAGGTAGGTATGAGAGGGCACATGGATGGGCACCTGACAGTTGGCTATCCTTTGTCCTTTGGAGCACTGGCCCGGGTGATTCTGCTAGTTCTGGATGGCTGCCATCCTGTAGCTTGGGTTCAAGTTTAGGCCTGCCACATGACTCTGGGCCAGTCATGCCTCAGTTTTCTCCTGTGAAAAGGAGACAGCATGGCTGTCTGCCCCTGTGGTTCCTTGACAAGGGGACAGTGAAGTCCGAGCTGTGTGCGGCAACCACTGAAGCTGGTGAGGGATAGCTACCGCGGGCCAGCATGCTGGCATCTAGGGGCGGGCAGGGAGAGGAAGCTTCTTATTTTCAGAGCTTCAGTCAACTCATCTACATAGCTGCATTACCACTTTAAGAAATTTAGTTTTGGGGACAGCTAAGTGAAGGTAAATACACGAGCAGGGCTGGGCGTGGTGATGCACAGCTGTACTTGATCCCGGGACTCAGGAGGCTGAGGTGTAGCACTTGTCTAGTGTGCATAAGACCCTGAGTTTGACTCCCAGCATCACAATACATGAATACACAGTACACAAATAAGTAAATAAGATAAATACATAAGGGATAGTGAAACCTGGAATGAGTGCCAACATATGCAGACATCACCAGTCCATCTCTACCTTCTCCTGCTGGTCTTGGTTATGGTTATTTATTTGTTCGTTACATGGCCCTATAATCTTCATATGTTCAGTGACACTTTACTTTTTAAAATTATTTATTTATTTGACAGAGAAAGAGGGAGAGAGAGAATGGGCATGCCAGGGCCTCCAGTCATTGCAAACAAACCCCAGACACATGCTCCCCCTTGTGCATCTGGCTAACGTGAGTCCTGGGGAATTGAATCTGGGTCTTTTGGCTTTGCAGGCAAACACTTCAACCACAAAGCCCTTTTTTTTTGAGGTAGGGTCTCACTCTGATCTGGCTGACCTGGAATTCGCTATGTAGTCTCAGGGTGGCCTCAAACTCATGGTGATCCTCCTACCTCTGCCTGCCGAGTGCTGGCATTAAAAGCGTGCGCTACCATGCCCAGCTTAATTTTCTTATTATTGACAACTTCTATAATTATAGACAATAAACCATGATAATTCCCTCCCCCTACTTTCCCCTTCATAATTTCCCTGTCCATCAGACACCTTATTGTTAACTATAAGACTTGACCTATGAGTTAGACTCTATTTGCCATTGCTAAGTAAAGGAAAATAAGCATAAATGCTATTGATTTCTGTGGAGCAAGTGACTCAGTTGATATATTAAGGGAGTATGTGCATGTTTCTAGGGACTGAGTGGGGTTGGAGATAATTATGATTTGTTTCCAACAAAATAAACTGGTATGAACTCTTGGTGGAAGTGGTTATGGGTTGAGCCCAAGAAGGGAAAGGGGGAGATTAAGAGAAGAGAAGCAAGAAGGGAGCCTGGCCATGAGCAAGGTACAATCCAAAGGGTTAAGAGGTTGGGGCTGAGAGAGGGTTGATGGTCAGCTGGGATTGAGGCGAGCCTGGCTTGGAATGTGACCCGTTCCTGCCACTCACTTGCTGTGTGACCTTGGCCAAGGTATTAGAAGCTCTTACTTGTTTTTTGTTGTTGTTTTTGCAAAGATCAACAATCACAACACACATGTGTGTGCGTGCCTTCTTTCTCACCAGGGACTAGGCTCCTAATAAATGTTTTGGTGGTGGCAGTCTACCACAGTGAGATCCAAGTGACTCAGAAATGTGGGGGCTGGAAGCAGTAGCTACCAGGATAGATATTAGGGGAAGAAGCAAAGATGTGGGTGAGTGGGACTTAGACATTTGACAGATCCCTGCACTTTTAGAGAATGGAGTCTTTTCTCTGAAGTAGGTTTGAGCTCAGAGTCACCAAGCTGATGTCCAGGTCTGCAAGGCGCCCTTTCATGCAAGGCTGAGTGGAAAGGGAGCTGGTCCGGGCAGGGTACTGACAGGTTCTCATTTATTTATAGCTGGATTTGGGGTCATGTGGCCCTGGGTACTGTCATAGCTGGATGCCTTGCCTTGCTAGTGAATCCCAGGCCTTCTGGCCCAGAGGTTCCACACATTTTCTGGTGCCCTGATGTGAACCCACAGGGCTGGGCTGGCCTCCTACTAGATGCTTAGCATTCTCTCCTGACTCCCAGCAGGCTTCTGGGGTGTTGCCAAGCATCTGCTGAGATAGAGGTGGGGGGTGTGCAGGGAGGAAGGGAGAAAAGTGTGTGTGTGTGCAACAGCTAGTGGGACTGCTCAACCAGGGCCCTGAGCCTGCAGAGGGACCCAAGGACATGGTGCTTAGGGCAGGGTTTCTGGGCTGGACATGAGCACTCCTGAGTTCTGGTGCTGAAGGCACACTGGGTTGAGAGCAACAAGGGGAGGGAGAGAGAGAGATAGAGAGACAATGAACATTGGCTCCTTCAGGCTATCATCATCCTGAAGTATATCCCTCCTGCCATATTCAGCACCCCAGAAACTAATGCATTACTTTTCTTTGAAATCCAGGACCAGTCATTAACGAGCATGTGTCATGACCCAGTAGCCTACTTGCTCTGTTGGATCTCAGCTATTTCCCCTTCCCTCCCATCTTCTTCTCTTTTCTCCCATCTCTTCCTTCTCTCTAGGCACCTCCTGCCCTCTCTGGGTTGCTGTAGGTCTAAACCAGGAAGCCTTCCTGAGTTCCTCCTTCCTTATTGCTCACAGCTTGCTTGTCACCTGGTCTGGTCAATTCTACCCCCAAATCTAGATCATAAATAAGTTCATTCCAGCCACTGCTCTTCATTTTACTACCTCCACCCCCCCTCCCCAAGCCCAGTGATACATGTGGGTATAGAGAAGCTACCTGATTAGGTCTCCTGTGGTCATTTTTGCCCTCATGTCCGTGTGTCAGCCAGACTGCAAACCTGCCATGTCCCCATCCTGTCTGTGCCTTGCAGAGCCTCAGTAGCTCCATGCTTTTAGGGCAAAGGCCAGCCTCACCATGGCCTAGATAGCCCATCAGTATATACCCCAGTGTTCCTTGCCATCATCCTTCATGGGTCCCCACACTAGCTGGGTAAGCTTCCCTCAGTTCCTTCTTACCAGGTTCTAATGGCCTGGCCTGAGTGGGGAAATCTGTATCACTGCCATATCTTTTTTCTGCCTCACGTAGGGACATGGTGTTGGTTAGCACTGAAGTCATGGCTCAGGACAGGGGAGAGTGTGCATTTTCTTCTCTCAGGTGACCTTGGCCCCTTAGGGGGATTTCCACACTGATGCTTGGAGGTCAGGGGGCATGGAAAGCCTCTTCTAGGGCAGCAGGAACCCTAAGTCCTGGGTAGAATCTTCCACTGGGACCAGCTCCTCTCAGGGCCTCAGTGTTCTGTGTACCAGGACTTGGGCCAGCTGCTGTTATGTAAGGGACCTGCTAGTTCTAAAGGTAGCATGGGAAAGAGGCAGAGCACCTCCTAACAAATTGGTGTGTAGCCAGCCAGACCCAGGCCAGGATCTCACTGTCATCACTCATTAGCTGGATGATCTTGGGCTTCTTGTGACCCTGGGTTTTCTTCGTCTGTGAAGAGGGATGGGATAGTTGTTTCTGTTTCATAAGTACTAGGAAGATGGAATGAGGCAGCCCACGGATGGCACTGGGACCAGGTAGCTAAACGTCTGCTGATTCTTCATCAGCAGGAAGAATTCTTTGCTTTCCCCCGTTATCTTGTATTACCAAGTGTTCATGGACAGCCTGTGAACCCGGGCACTCCTCTCTCCTCTACATGAACAAAGGCAAGACTCTTCTTTTTTGGTCTTTTGAAGATGCCAGATGAGTGATCCAGGTGTGTCTCTGAGTCAGGATTGTGACTGTCAGGCACTGGTGGCACCCCAACCCACATTGGCACTACTGAAAACAGAGAATAGAATGGTCCTGTTGACTCTTCCCCTCATCTATGTGGTGAATGACCCAAGGCTGAGGCAGTGCTTGGCTTGCAGCAAAGGCAAGGCAGGGCTAGAGGCTGACACACCTTCTTCCTAGAAAGATGCCTTGGGCAGGAGCCACTGTACAGAAGCAGGTCCATATATGTGCCATCCCACATACCATTGTCAGAGGGTGGGCTCCTGTGAGTCCTGCCATATGCATGCTGTTGACTTCAGTAGTAGCAATGGGGGAGACCATTAGATCTCAGTAAATGTTGGTGACTGAGTGACTAAACGACCTTTCAGTAGAAGCAGAATCCTCTCCCAGGCCTGTGAGCAGAGTGTTAAGCCACTTGGCTCCTACCAATTATGTTTCCCAGGGTCAGTAAGTAAGCACAATGCATTTGAACCAAACTATTGCATTTACTGATTCCCACAACTCTTTTTTCCTATCATGTATGTTAAAAAGCCCGGCTTTAAAAAGAAAACAAATAACAACAAAACACGCTTGCTGGCCTCTGCATGCCCAGATCACAGTGGTGGCATATTTAGGAGAAGCTACAGGATCCACGTCACTACAGATACTTTTCCTACCTTCATTAGAATGGATTTAGCTGATTTGATTATAAGTGACATAGTTCACTTAATAGCTCCCTCCCTCCAGAAGGAATTGGTTGATTCCTATAACTAAAAATGTAGGAGACATGAACACTCATCTGTTCACCACAGATAGGACACAGACAACAGATCAAAGTGTGATTACACCAAAACCAGTGAGTTTAATGTGGTTACTTACGGAGCAGAGTGAGGGACCACTTAAAAGAACATGGAGCCTCTAAAGCAGCTGTATCACCAAGAAGTCTTATCTCAGCACGGATGACAACCTCCCATGGCCACTTCAAGGAGCTCACTGTGTTAGGCTACCCTGTGGATGCGCTCTCCTTGGGCTTTTGCTGAAGGGTTACTTTCAGAGCACGGAGACCTCAAGGCACCGTACCATGGAGAAGTCTCATCCCAGTATGGATGAGAACCTTCCTATAGTGCTCGGGTGGAGCTCCTTGTCCCTGGATCCATTACCCACTATATGCTGACTCACTCTCTCTGCCTTGGCCACGAGATCTGTCATTGCACACAGATGGCACACGCGAACCTGAGCTCTCAGGTGGGAGGTTGACTGACCTTCCCCACACCCCTCCTTCTATGGAGGAATGTCAACAGACCCGATCTCACAAGCCTCTTGTGAGTTGTCTCATCTGTTTTTGATAAAGCTGGCAATAGTTGTTTACTGCTTTCAATTGTGGAGGAATTTGCTATGCAACAGTAGGGTTCAGCTTCATTTGGATCCAGGAGCTCCATCTCGCAACTCTACCTTCCTCTGATGTGGTTCTGTTTCCTGCAGACTCTTTTAGTCAGTGAAGAAATAGCCATGAGGCTGTTTTTTTCAATGATGTTATTATTGTTTCTTTTTTCTTTTCTTCCCCTTAGTACTGGGTATTGAACCTAGGACTTCAGACATGTTAATCAGTTGCTTTATCGCTGAGCTATATTTCCAATCTTTTTTAAAAAAACTTTTTATTTTGAGGCAGCATTTCAGTAAGTTGCCCAGGTTGGACTTGAACTCAGACAAGCCTTGAGCTTGCTGTCTTCCTGTGTTGCTGGGATTACAGGCCTGTATCATCAGCCCTGACTGCCACAGGGTTCCTTGTGGGTCAGCTTGGTGCTAACAGCAGGAGAGCACCTCTTTTCCAGATGTGGCCATGTTTAATGGGACACATAATCAGCCTTGAGTTGATCATGGTGGCATTTGGTTGCCTAGGACTGGACCCTGGGCCCAACTGCTAGGACAAGAATGTGTCTGTAGGCTCAGTCTCACTGACATTAGGAGAACTGGGATGAGAGGCCTTGTCTTTCAGGAAGATGATGTAGGGGTTAAGATCCCTCATGCCCACACAGCCTCCCCACTTTTATATTAAATACCCAGTCCCTTTCTGGGTTAGGATTTGAATGGGATTAGGAACATATTACCTCCCACACCCTCCACTGGTGTCCACAGTCTCCAGAGGGGCTGTGCTGATGGAGAACACTAAGAACATCTGCTCTTACAGTCTGGCTGTCAGGAAGGTGAGGCTGTGGGGCTGAGCTAAGCAGAGCATCTGTGTCGAGCAGTTGGGACCTAGAGAAAGAGATGTAGCTGTGATTATGTTTTACCCGCAGGGGCCCTATGATTAATGACTGAATCTGTAGGAACGTTGGTGTGTATATAGGGGCATGCACCCTGTCTCCCAGACATAACTAGGTTTAGAAATTGCTTGAGTTTGGATTGAAGATTCTGTCTATACAATGGGAAGGTTGGTTTGGTGATCTTCCATCTGTGATCATCTTTAACAACTGTTGGAAAATCCAAAGCTGTGGTGTGGCTCAGAAGAAGCCTGTGATTGATTACTAATGCCTGCCATGGGCAAGGACATTAAAAGTGGTGGTATGTCATTCATGTATATTTTTTCAGCTCTTTCACTTTAGATGTGAATCAACAGAACAAATAAGAGCAGCCTTGGGGCTCAAAAGAGAAGCAAATGAAAGACAGACACTTGCATGGAAAGTGACCTGAGAATTCAGAATTATTCTACTGGGTGTGTGTCCTTGGGGAAGCCATGTTCCTTGCTGAAGTTCACTGTCCTCATCTGCAAATGGGACAAACCATCCATTCCTGTGAACTAAGCAGGGTTGTTAAGGAGGATGGGATGAAGTCATGACTGTGAAATCATTTTGTCATACTTAAAATAGCAGCAGCAATTACATGGCACTTTTTTTTTTTTTTACCAGGCACTGTGCTGAGTTTTTTGTTTATATCCTCATTTAGTTCTCAATCACCCCATGAAGTATTTACTATTGTTTTCCTTGGTTTATAGAAAATGATACTTGGGCACAGGTGTCAAGTCACATGCCCCACATCACACAAGTGTAGAGCAAGGTTCAGGCCCAAGCAGCCTGGTTGTAGAGTCTCTGTTCTGAACCCCTTTATTCAGGTGCTTCTTTCTGCAGACTAGAGGGCCATGTACCTCATGGGGTTCCCCCAAGGCAGCACCTCTAAATCCTTTTCTGCTTAGGAAATACCTCATGAACACAGGTGGAAATGGGTCTGCTGCAGACTATGTTGACGTTGCAGGACTTGATGACACTATCCCCAGACCTTATAGGAGGTAAGGAAGGGGATAAAGTACAAACTTAAGGATCTGCCCTGATCACCAGTGTCACTGTCTGTGTTCACCTGTTGGCTATACCTCTGAGTGACCAGGCAAGTTCCCTAAAGACTCTGAGCACTAGTTTCCTCACCTCTGAACATGGATGCTAATCACACATACTGTGTAGGGTTATTCTAGGCAGTCAGTGGGATAACGTAAGAGATGTTTGATAACATGAGGATGCAGAGGTCAAGGAAAGTGGCAGCCTGTGCTGCTCATCTCAGGACCAGGGCCTTTCTGCAGCATTATTTATAGTAATGCCCTGGTCAGCTGTGAGCACACCCTTCCTCTCACACTCTCCACTCCAGATCTCAGGCTTGCTGATCCCTTGAGGCGTGTCTCTGCCCTCACCCCTTCTCCCCTCCACCTGCTCTCCCTAGGCAGAGACAGCTCTGCTGGCAACAGCTGGTGGCAGACTCCTGTCCTTGCTGCTGTAGCTTCAACTAGTCCAATCCGGAATGAGCTGGTCTGCAGCCTGAGCTTGCTTTCTGGAGGCCTCTGCTGCTGCTTAAAACATTGTAATGGTAAGGAGCATAGTGGAGAGGCTCCTGGCTCAGGTGTGAGCCAGTGCCATGCCAAAGGAATGAGCAAAGACAGGTGTTAGCTCACCAAGGGTCCTTTTCCCATTGCTTGCTCTGAGTCTATTCTGCTGGGGTCTCAGGGAGATCTGCTTGTGCAGTGGGGCCTGTAGTCTATGGGATTATGTATGAAGTATACAGATTTCAGGACCCTGGCACCTAGATAGTGACAGTAATGGTTATTTCATTACTTGGGAGCTTGGATAAAGTACAGATTTCTGGGTCTTCCCTGAGATGGATGCAACATCTCTGGGGCCCATGTACAACATCCCCAGGAAGATTCTGTAGTGGGTGGTTAGAAACCAAATCTGGAGGTGGCAGAAAAAATGTAAGAACCAAAGGAAGAACACAAGATAGCCTGGATATTCATGACCCCACAGCGCCTGACACTACCTACACAAGACCCTCATAATAGGAGGAAAAGATGATGACATCAAAATAAAAGAGAGACTTAGAGGGGGAGGGGATATGATGGAGAGCAGATTTGTGAAGGGGAAGTGGGGGAGGGTAGGAAATTATCATGGCTTGCTGTTTATAATTATGGAAGTTGTCAATAGAAAAATATTAAAAAAGAATTAAAGCCAAAGAAAATTTGGTGGAATATTGAATTTCTTCATAACAATATTCTGCCAGAGTTGAATCCAGTGGAGTGGGCCTGTAATCTCAGCTACTGGGGAGGCTGAGACAAGGGCAAGGTTGGCCTGGGTTATGGAGTAGTTTAAGTCCAGTTTGGACAACTTAGTGGACCCTTCTCCAAATTAAAAATGCAAAAAGGGCTAGATAGAGTTTGGTACAGCATTTGCCTAACATGTGTGAATCCTGGGTTCAATCCTCAGCACCAAAACCAAACAGACAAACCAAAATTCTTGCCCAGTTTGAGGATGCACATCTGTGGTCCTAGCCCTCAGGAGGCAGGTGCAAGGAGGATCACAGGTTCAAGGCCAGTTAGGACTGCATTACAAATGCCATGTAAACTTTAAAATCTTTTAGCCTTGTGTGGTGATGTATACCTTTACTCTCAGAACTCCAGAGGCTAAGGTAGGAGGATCCTTCATGAGTTCAAGTTCAGCCTGGGGCTATGGAGTAAGCTTCAGATCAGCCTGGGCTAGAGTGAAACCCTACCTCCAAAAATATGAAAAAACAAATCTTTTCTGTTAGGTTTCTTCTTGTCTCTCTTCTCTTGAGACTGCAAGATGCCAGGCCCTGGCACTGCTGCAGAGTGTCTGGAGATACCCCTGCCTCTCCATCAGCTTCTGGCTCCTAGAGGTGGGCCAGGAGCTCCACTCAGGCGTTCTCATTTGTGGAGCTGGCTGAGCCTGACCTTGTATCCTCTCCTGCAAATGTGATGCTGTGATTTCATGGCCCAGAGAGACGAGCGTTTCCACAGCCGAAGTATTTCTGCAGAGCAAGTAGTAGAGAATATTTGCACCAAAAGGGAGTCTTTCACTGTGAGAGCCCTTCTCTCCCCTCTGCAAAGGAAGTCCGCCTTGAAGACCTTGAAAGCCACAATAGTAAAGAAAACATTGAATGTTTTACAGATTAGGACAAGGGCCTATCTCAGTGCTGCAGGCTTTTCCCCCTTATATATCAAGGGTTCACCAATGAAGGTACACTCAGCAAACTGGATGAATGAGCTCTTTCTAGGCCCAGGGACCCCCTAGGGCACATATTATAAATCCCTGCCTAAGGTCCAATGCTTCCTCATGGCCGGAGCCACATCAGGGGCCTCCGTAGGGTGTGAGGTGTCCCTTGGGCAAAATCAAGAAAGAGGGTGTTGAAATTCAGGGAACACACACCTGGCTGAGCAGGCTAGGGCAGGGCATGGAAAAGGTGGAGCCCACACATGCTATTTGGAGTAAAGGGTGGGGAGGGCAGGACACAAGGCTGTAAAATAGGAACTAGCAAGTAGACTTTGCATCTGGCATCATCAGGACCCAGCAGGGCTCTTTTGGAGCTCCAACTCTCAAGGGAGACTTGTGATCCTTCTAGGGCAGAGTAGAAAATGGGAGGCAGATGTGGAGTCCCTGTTCTCATGCTGTAGAGCAACTCCCAGAAGCGGAGTGAGCAAAGAAAGGCAAAGTCAACCCGTTCATTCAGTGTTGGGGCCTGGATTATTAATTTTGAAACCGGGTCTCATATAGCCAAGGAAGACCTTGAGTTTATGATCCTCCTGCCTTCATCAACCAAGCGCTGGGATTCTAGGCCAGTGCTGAGATTACGAGCATGTGCCACTAGTGCCAGATTTATGTGGTGCTGGGGCTGCAGCCCAGGGCCTTGTGCATGCTAAGCAGAAATGCAAACCTAGCCCCAGGAATTACATGTGTTTTTTTGTTTTGTTTTTCCTAGGCTAACCTGGAATTAACTAGGTAGTTTCAGGGTGGCCTTGAACTCACATGATCCTCCTACCTCTGCCTCTCCAGTGCTGGGATTCAAAGCATGCACTACCATGCCTCGCTAGGAATGAGTTTTTATACAGACACTAGCACTGGGTAGCTGGGATTTTAATTATGGCCTTTAGGACTCCCTTGCCTGTCTATTACAACCTTAGTTTATTTTTAATTTGTTTGTTTGGGGCTGGAGAGATGGTTTAGTGGTTAAGGCGCTTGCCTGTGAAATCTAAGGACCCAGGTTCAATTCCTCAGTACCCATGTAAGCCAGATGCACAAGGTGGCTCATGTGTCTGGAGTTCTTTCGCAGTGGCTAGAGGCTCTGGTGTGCCCATTCCCTCTATCTGCTTCTCTCTCTCTCTAGTAAGCAAATAAATAAATAAAATAAAAATTAAAAAAATCTGGCTGGGCGTGGTGGTGCACGCCTTTAATCCCAGCACTCAGGAGGCAGAGGTGGGAGGATCACTGTGAGTTCAAGGCCACCCTGAGACTACAGAGTGAATTCCAGGTCAGCCTGAGCCAGAGTGAAACCCTTCTTCTTCTTCTTCTTTTTTTTAGTTTTTTGAGGTAGGGTCTCACTCTAGCTCAGACTGACCTGGAATTCACTCTGTAGTCTCAGGGTGGCCTCGAACTCATGGCGATCCTCCCACCTCTGCCTCCCGAGTGCTAGGATTAAAGGCGTGTGCCACCACGCTCGGCACCTATAGGCTTTTCAAGTACTGTAACTACCTTCTCATCGCTGGGACAAAACACTTTAACAGAAGCAACTGGTGGGAGGAAAGTATTTATTTTCTTTACAGTCTCAAGGGGAAGCTTCATTATGGCAGGGGACAGCATGGCATGAGCAGAGGCTGGACATACCTCTGCCACAGCAGGTGGAAAATAGCAGCAGGAGAGTGAGCCAAACTCTAGTGAGGGGGAGCTGGCTATAACACCCCTAAGCCTGCCTCCAACAGTACACCTCCTCCAGCAAGGCTTCACCTTCCAAATTGCCATCAGCTGGGGACCAAGCATTCTGAACACATGAGTTTATGGGGGACACTTAATTCAAACCACCACAACAAGCAGTGCTTTAACTGCTTGCTGAGCCATCTCCCCGTCCACGTAACAGCCTTTGAGTTCTCCCATTGCAGTGACACCTTGAGGGTTATTGTGGGATTGGAAGTGTGTGCTGAGGAGTCAAGCTGGAACAGACAGAGCCGTGTGCGGCTGCACGCCCCGGTCTCCTTACAGTTGGCAGAGCCTTCTTCTTCAAGAAGAACTTGTCAGTTTCTTTATGGCGTGCTTCCTTGGGGAAAGGAACTGTGACTTCCACTCACTGGTGTCTCATGTCCATCCTTGAGTCCCACAGAAGTGTGTGCTTGCTCTTCTTGAGGCCTTCAGAGCTGTGTGGATAAAACGACAGGTCGGATATCCTCAGTCACTACCTCCAGGTCACCTTCCTGAGGGTCCCTCTACCCTACCCTGGTGGGTCCTCCCTCATCCTGGCTGCTACTGTTCTTTCCTCCTGGCCTCTCTGACAGCAGGTGGAGGCGGCTGCATTCTGTGTGGGCAGGGAGTGGTTTCTGCCTGCCAGGAGCCCCTGACTCAGAGGAGAGGGTTCTTGCCAGCAGAGAGAAGTAGTTATATCATCAAGTCCCGGGGGAAAACAGAAGGAAGTTGGTTTGTCTCTTGAAAGATCTGAGCATGTTGCTTAAAGGAATGCCCTGTACTGCCCTGGTTGGCATTCAGTCTGTCCATGTTTGTGGGAGGCAGGTCACACTAGAGCTTTCCCACACATCTTGCATAGCCAGCCTGTCTTCTGGAATCTAGAAGAGCACTGACAACCATCACAAAGACCAGGTGCTGTCCATAAAGCAGTTCTTCAAAACCCAGAGACTTGTTTTACACGGAGCCTTGGGTTTAGAGGGCTGGTGGGCCAGTCACTGCAAGTGGGGAACAGCACCTGAGTAGGGAACTGTGGCTCTTCCTAAAGGCAACAAAGAGAGGCAAGCTAGCTGAGAGCCAGTGTTAAGAAACTGGAGGTCAGATGCTTCACCTGAGCAGAGGTGGCCACTTTTTTAAAATTTTTATTTTTGAGAGAGAGAGAGAGAATGGGCGTGCCAGGGCCTTTCAGCCACTGTGGACGAACTTCAGATGCGTGTGCCCCCTTGTGCACATGTGCGACATTGCATGCTTGCGTCACTTTTGCACCTGGCTATACGTGGGACTTGGAGATTTGAGATTTGAACAAGTGTTCTTGGGCTTTGCAGGCAAGTGCCTTAATAACCACTAAGCCATCTCTCCTGCCCACCACTCTTTTTTTTTTTCTTTATTAGTTAGTTTTGTATTCAGCAAATACACTCAGTTTGGTACCATTATTAGGCTCATCCGTGACCTACCCCTTCCCCTTGGCCCCTCCTTGTTGAGGTATATGGGTCATGCATTGTGGAGTTAGCCACAATGGGTAAGATAAATGTCTCTGCATATCATGACCCAACATGTGGCTCTGACATTCTTTCCACCCCCTCTTCCACAAAATTTCCCTGAGCCATGTTGGGTTCATTTTTGGTCTCCTTCAGTGATGAGGTGTTGGGGGCCTCTGAGGCTCTGGCTCTCTGATTTGGTAGGAGTTGACTTTTCTCTGTGTTGATCTCCTTCCCCCTTGTGCTGGTATCCGGTTCATCAGGAAAACAGCCCCCTTGCTTGTTTCGCCAATTTTTCTTAGTTTCAGCCGGGGCCCTTTCGAGGTATGATGGGGTGGCTTTCTCCTTAGGATCTACATCTATCTTTCTTTCCCCGGGATTTGCAGCGCAGCTAGGCGGTTGCCATCTTGGCCGGAAGTCTGACCACTCTTTTTTTGTTTGTTTTAATTATTTATTTATTTGCAAGCAGAGAGAGAGAGAGAGAAGAGCAAGGGGGAGAGATAACGGGCACCACAGGGTCTCTACCCACTGCAAATGAACTCCAGATGCATTTGCCACCTTGTGCATCTGGCTTTATGTGGGTGCTGGGGAATTGAACCTGGCTTGTTAAGCTTTTCAGGCAAGTGCCTTAACTGCTGACTATCTAACTAACTATCTCTCCAGCCCGAGGTAGCAACTCTTAAGACCCCAGTGCCTGAGGCAGCATGGAAGCAAAGAAAAGGACGTGTGTGTGCCAGACAATGATGATTCCAGGACTCAACGAACTGCCTTACAGCCTTGTGGGTCAGATCCCTATCCACAGCCTATTTTCGTAAATAAAGATGTATTAGAACCTGCCATGCCCATTTGTTTATGTGGCCTCTGAGACTGCTTTCACAGGGCACATGGGGTGGTTGTAAAGAGAACTTATGGCTCAAAAGTCTAAACAGAAAAACCTACCAGCCCCTGATGATGTATGCTGTATAGGAAAGGTTAAAGGGTCAGCTTTGGCTAGATAAGATCAGGAGGCACGAAGTCTCTTGGAGGTCTTCTGTGTATGGCTGATGCTGTCAGCCACATGTTAGGGCTTTAATGAATGGGAAGGTGTCAGATCATATGGGTTTCTTCATAGAGTTCTCAAATGTTAAGGCCAGAGGATAGCACTGTCCAATTTGACCCTTGCACAACCATATTAGAGAAACTGAGGCCAATGGAGGCAAGGAAACTTGGCAGAGAGCAAGTGTGGCAGAGCTCAGTCTCAAGAGAACCCTGGCCAAAGTACTTTGTTCAGATTTGCTGTTTTACTGCACACATGTATTAATGTATGACCCCACCTCCCCCCACACAGCGGAGTTTGTTCTCAATAAAGTGACACATGTTCTTGCCTCTAAAGGGCAGTTGCTTATTTTGTTTCTTCTGTGACCATTGCTGTGGAGCAAAGAGAAGAGTGGGCATAGATTCCTGTCTTGTCCTGTATAAGGAGGCTGTTGTCCTGGCCAGGCTTGTCTCATAACAACAGGGCTAAAATGGTCACAGGCACTTCTGTTCTGGGCCAACTCCTGCACAGCAGCTGCCTGTCTGCTACTGATGGTGTGCTGTCTGCTTAGCACCTGCCCTTCGTGCTGTAACTCAGTTGGGACACAGGCTTTCTCCACTAGACCCAACATCCTGGAATGCATCCATTGTGGGGACCAATCCCTTGTGGATATGTGATCCTGTGCATCTTAACTATCTCAAAATAGAAAGTGAAAAGAGGGCTGGAGATATGACTTAGCATGCATAAGGCCCTAGGTTCAATTCCCAGTTCTACAGTACTCAGGAAATAAAAGATTTTCTCATGTTGGCCCTTAGTTTCCTCTTAACATAAAATGTTAGACCTGTTGTGGCAAAGGTTCCTTCTCACTCTGCATATTCTAGCGTAGAGGTTCAATGTCACAGCTTAGGGTTCCCAAATCACCAAAGGAAGTTAGCAGACCCCTGTGGGCTGGTGCCCCTGCCTGTGAAACGGGGATAGACAGGACTCTGCCTGGACTCCCACAGCTGTCATGCTTACAGCACTGGGTGAAGGCCTGACCAAGGGCTGTTCCCACTGGAGTCTGTAGGTATACACCCTAGACCTCCAGCCTCTTGGGCAACATTGGCTAGGGAATTTCCCAAGCAGAAGAGATTTGCATGCTCTGGAAACCTGATCTGGAAATTAGAGGCCTGGAACAAATCTTAGGAGCAGGAAGCCATGGGCTTCCCAGGGTGCTGCATGCTAATGTGAGTCAAGGTGTGGACGCCACAGCCCTGCCAGCTCTCTCCCTTCCAGGCACCAGGTCTAAGAGGCTGTGACAGCTAAGCAGAGTGAAGCTATCACCTCTGTCCCACTCCTGTATTTTTCTGGACAATCCTTTTTCCAGCTGCTTCTTTTGGGGATTGATTTGAGTAGGGGTGGTGTGTGTGGATGCATGTATGTTTAAAGCATTATAATATAGTAACTAAGAACCTGCTTGTTGCTTTTTTTTTTTTCTTTCCGAGGTAGGGTCTCACTCTAGCCCAGGCTGACCTGGAATTCACTATGTAGTCTCAGGGTAGCCTCGAACTCAGAAAGATCCTCCTACCTCTGCCTCCCAAGTGATAGAATTAAAGGTGTGCACCACCACACCCGGCAAGAACCTGTTTTTGCAGTCTGATATCCTTCCACCAGCTGGAAAAACTCAGTTTCCTCCTCTGTAAAATGTGGATGATGCCAGGGGAAAGATTAAGTGACAGTGCATGTAAGAACATAGCTCACTTTCCCACACCAGATCAGCCCATGGTAAAATCTGAAGACTGCCTACTGCATGCCAGACAGAAAACTATAGGAAGTAAGATGGCATTTGGGAGCAAAGCTTCCATTCTGGTGGGTGGGGACAAATTACACACATGTGAACAGAATAAGCGCCATCATTTCAGACAGTGATGTGTGTCATGAAGCAAGTAAGACACAGCCACAGGGTGGGGAGTAAGACAAAAAGGAGGAATGGCCACTATAGAGTAAGAGTCACAGAGAGCCTCTTGGAAGGGGTGATATTTGGGAATGCCTGGGGCTTGGTAAGTAAGGCAGAATCGTCAGAAAGAATACTGGTACCGTTGGCAAGGACCTTGTAAACCACAGGTGTTTAGATTCTTAAGTGCAGTAGCAGAGTCTTCAGACATTTTTGAATAGCAGGTATGGTGACAGCACGTGATTTTACATGTATTGGGTCAGACTGTATGCCCAAGTCTGATGGGGATTTAACTCCCTCCCATCCCTAAGCTTCTGGATTAGTCTCAAGCTTCCTCCTCCCTTACCCTACAGCCTTATATGACCCACATCCTACCCTGAGTCTTTGGGGCCCAGAGCTGCTTCAAATGCTCCTTTGCAGAATGTACACAGGTGGATCCTTGAGCTCTGTGTTGTCTGGGGACAAAGCCTGGGGTGGCCATCTCCAAAGAACAGTTACAGAGACTTCCAGATACTGTATAAAGTGCTAAACAATGTCATACATAGGAGGTCTGTGAACTTGGGAAGAAATATATTTATTTTCATTAATTTCTAGCTATAATTTAGGTTTTCCTTAATTATGAACGTAGGTGACAAATATTATTGGTGCCTATGACATTGTCACTAGTACAGATCACAGATATTTTCTTTTTTTTTTTTAGCCTACAGCACCCGGTATTCCCAGGAGGTCTCCCATCCAAGTACTAACCAGGCCCGACCCTGCTTAGCTTCCCAGATCAGATGAGGTCGGGCGCGTTCAGGGTGACAGATATTTTCATATCACATTACAGAGGTTCTCTAGAAATATTTAGTATTATTGCTACTTTGGAGTTGTGGGTAACTAGACTTGCCACTAACTCATTATTTGATATGTAAATAAGGAAATTACTTCTATAACAGAAATTTGCCCTTTTAAATATTGTGTAAATGCTTTGATATCATTGCTTCCTTTCATAATCCTTTATTTATTTGTTATTTTTCCCCTAGAGGCAGACTAGCCCAGGCTGACCTGGAACTCACTCTGTAGCCCCAGGCTGGCCTCAAACTCCCGGGGATCCTTATACATCAGCCTCCCTAGTGCTGGGATTAAAAGCTTGTGCCATTATGCCTGGCTCATAATTCTATATTTTATTTTTCTCATTTGAAATCATTTCATTTATTTATTTTTTAAAAATATTTTATTTATTAGAGACAGAAGAAGAGATACCATGGGCATATGCCAGGGCCTGTTGCTGCAGCATACAAACTCCAGATGTATGCATCTGGCTTTACATGTGGGTGATGGTGAACCAAACCCAGGCCATCAGGCTTTGCAAGCAAATGCCGTTAACTGCTGAGCCATCTTCCAAGCCCTAATTTTATTTTTGTGTCACACATTCATAGACATTCTGAAATGTCTATAACTTTACCATATAGCGACGGACCCATGACTCAGACAAGGTTCAAGGCTTGCTTTATTTTATTTACTTATTTGTTTGTTTGTTTGTTTATGCGAGATAGAGACAGAGAGAATGGACATGTCAGGGCCTCTCATCACTGCAAACATACTCGACATGTGTACCCCATTGTGCATCTGGCTTTACATGGGTACTGGGGCTCAAGCCTGGGGCAGGCTGACTTTGAAAGCAAGTACCTTTAACCACTGAGCCATCTCCTCAGCCCCGGTGCTTGTTTTAGAATCACTCTATTTTATAGTGAATGAGCTGAGGTTCAGAGTTGCTGAAGATCTTGGTCACAGTCTCAGAGCTGGTTGAGTGACTGTGCTCAAATCCATGCAGATCTTTCCCATTCCAAAGTCAGAATTCTTCAAGACCTGTCAGCGTCTCAAAAGCAGCCCCATCAGCTAAACCTGCAACTGCTTTGAACAGAGTCCACGCCACATCGCTTCCAGACCTTTTGGCTAAGATCAAGTGCAGAGTCCATACCACGCGCACACAAATTATATTTTATCTGAAAAACAAAAAGCCACCTGTAATCCTAGCACTGAGGTATAGAGGCAGGAGGATGAGTAGCTCAAGGGCGTCCTCAGCTAATAGCAAGTTAACAGTGGTGGCACACATACCTTTAGTCCAAGCACTCAGGAGGCAGAGGTAGGAGGATCACTGTGAGTAAAAGGCCAGCCTGCACTTGAGAGAGACCCTACCTTGAAAAACCAAAATAAATAAATATATGGAAAGGAAAGAGAAAAACAATTTTTTGCATTAAACTCCTAGCATGCCCTTGTTTTCCTGGGATAGGCAAACATTTTCCTTAACAGATAAATGATCTATCTGGTCTTGAAGGTCTTAGGTATGAAAGGAGCTCTGAGAATGCTTCTTTTTTAAAAAAATTTTTATTTTTATTTATTTATTTGACAGAGAAAGAGGGAGAGAATGAATGGGTGCAGCAGAGCCTCCAGCCACTGCAAACGAACTCCAGATGCATGTGCCCCCTTGTGTATCTGGCTAACCTGGGTCCTGGGGAATTGAACCTGGGTCCTTTGGCTTTGTAGGCAAACGCCTTAACCATTAAGCCATCCCTCCAGCCCTGTGAGAGCATTTCTTATTCCTGTTTGCTCCCATGAGTGTGTGATCAGAGACAGAGAATGTAGACTGGGATGGCTGTGAACAGGCAACAAAGAGAGTCCAGGGCCAGGGGCCTCTGTAGCCCTCTAGCTCTGGCCAGTAGCCTCGGCACAGCTCTGATATGGCAGGCCAAGGTCCTGTCTTGACTGTTGCTAACTTAACACTGTAATCTTGACCGTGTTACTCAGTTTCCTAAGGTGACCTGGACAGTATGTCTGCCTTTAACCTAGTTTGGGGCATTGAAGTAAGGCATCTGTAAGGTACTTGGTATCTTGAGAGTGGTGGTTATTATTGGCTGGATAGTACCTAGCTGTCAGAGATCCCTGGAAGGGTGGTCCAAGAAGGACAGACACCTCTTTGCTGCCTGAAATGACCCGGGACAATTGCTAAACTCCCACTGAGGCCTTAGCTATTGCTGGAAGCATCCTAGGTGAGCCACCAGCATGGTGATGGGCTTCTTATCCGTCTCTCTCTGTCCCTGCCCCAGTAAGAGCAATGGAGGCTCTATTTCACACACCTCTGTATTTAATAAGCAGGACTATGATGAGGTTTGGTGACCTCAGGGCCCAAATGGACTGTCTGCTGGCTTAAGCAGCACTTGAGTCATTGCCCAGGGACAAGCCGTTGGCTGACTGCCAGCAGTGGAATTTACCTCTGATTCTCTGCTTTCTGTCTTCCTCCCTCCCCCCCCACACTAGGCTCCACTTTAGGATTTTCAACTTCTTTGGTTTCAGGGGGCCATGGGCCTAGATAGATAGCCAAACATTGACATATTCTCATGCTCACTCAATGACCTGTCACCTCCAGTCGAGGCCCAGGCTCTGGGTGGGGGTTGACCCTGGGGACCCAGAACCTGACTCAGGAGAGAAGCTCTGAAAATGTACACACATGGAGGACACACCCAGTGGCCTAAGTGTCCAAAAGGAGACGGAGAAGAGGGACAAGATAACTGGGTTTTGAAGGAAGGGTTGAAGCATGTATATGATAAACAAGAACCAAAGCCTACTGCTGGCAAAGGGTGTTAAGGGAAGCAGTAATCTCCAGCCTCCCCCCATGAGCAGTTCTTCATTCCTGCTCTCTCGTACTCTTACTGTGCTTGAGGTGGGGTCTCTCTCTAGCCCAGACTGGCCTGGAACTCACTCTTTAGTCCCAGGCTAGCCTTGAACTCATAGTGATCTTCCTGCCTCTGCCTCCTGAGAGCTGGATTAAAAGCATGTGCCACCATGCCCAGCTTCTTCTTCTTCTTTCTTTTCCAGCTTCTTTAAAAAATTGCCTATTTATTTAAAAGAGAATCACCTCCTGAAATGCATTCGCCACTTGTGCATCTGGCTTTATGTGGACACTGAGGAATTGAACCTGGGCTGTCAGACTTTGAAAGCAAGTAGTTTTACCACTGAGCCGTCTCTCCAGCCCCTTCCCTCATACTCTTACTATTTCCTTGTGTGACCTGGTAGTCATCGATGCCCATAAGAAAGATTTCTTCCATCAGTATAAAACCACAGGCAAGGTCATATATAGTGCCAACTCTGTCTTTCCCTTGTGGCAATGGCTGTGTTCATGAAGAAGGAGGTTTCTGATCAGTGCTGTAGGAACAGTGATGGTCACTGCGCATGGCTAGAAGGTTATTGCTAAGAACCGAGGGATGAGAAAGCCCACAGTATATAGGGAAGCTTGGATGGAACAAAGTAGGGCTGCCTTACCAAGTGGCTAGGAGCCTTGTCTTTGGATTCAGAAGATTTGGTGTTGAATCCCAGTTTCAGTATTTTCTAGCTGTGTGACTATAGAAAAGTTTCTTTGTCTCTCTAACTTTTAATTTCCTCATTCCTCAAATGGAACTGATAATCCTTCCCTTTGGAGATACTGGGCACTTTTCAGTGAGAGCCCTCACTCCCCCCAGAGCCACCTGATCGAAAAGAACAGCCACCTTGTTTTTGCTGCTGTTGTTATCATGTGACTGACTGATGGGTGGGGTTGAAAGCTGACCCCTGACAAGCAGGTCAGGTGCATGCTGGGCAATTCAGGAGTGATATTTGGAAGGGGGAGAGCCAGCTGATTGATCTGCAACTCAAAATAGCCTGGAAGTGCAAGAACAACAATAAATAAATGGGTTCCGGATGCTTTTAAATCTTGGCATTTCCTGGTCTTGGTTCAGCTGGACCAGACAGAGCTTCATCAGCATTTACTGCAGAGGCCGCAGCACATACCTCCCCTGGCCCCAGCCCAATGCTGCTTTCAAGAAAATCAGATCTAGAAACATTGGGATCTCTGGCATAGGGCCTGTGGGTGCTGGGGATGGGCTAAGGATCAGGCAGTATCAGGGTTTGTCCTGGGTGGGGGCGAGTAGAGGATGAGGTGTGAGGGAAGGCCTGACCTTGTGTGATGAGTGGGCCAGTGAGAGCCCAGGAACAGACAGGCCTCTCAGATCATCTCTCCAGGTGTTGATTGAGCATTTGCACATGCCAGGCACCAGGGATACAGTGTGACCATTAGCAAAATGCTCATGCAAATAATGTTAATACTGTTCTAGAATGTTCTGTACCTGGCTGAGCGTGGATAGTCAGTTTCCTCAAGGGGTCTGCAGGTTCAAGGAAGTAAAAGTGGCAAGTGAATAGGAACTAGCTAGGCACAGCATTTGGGGAGAAAGGGTGTTCCAGAGAGAAAGGAACATGTGCAAAAGCTCGATGGGAAGAGAAGCTGGCTGCTGCTGGGGACCAAAAGCAGTTGGGCAAGTCTGAGAGCTCAGGCAGGCAAGTGCTACCACAAAATGATATAGGAGAGAGGTAGCCAGGAGCAAGACCCTGTAGGGTCTACAGGCCAGAGAGGGTTTTGATCTTTCCTTGGGTGGACTTGGGGTGGTCAGTAAGCTCAGATCTGCATTTCAGGCCCAGCAGCCTGGAAGGAGCTCAAGCGAAGGCAGGAGGCTGTGCTTGCCTTGAAGTATGGCATGATGGTGCTGTGGATTGGAGCCATCTCAGAATTTAAGGGTTAGCTTACTACCTGGGTCTTGAGGAAGCTGTGGAGCAGCCCAGTGATCCAGACTGTCTGCAGCTATTCCAGCAGCTGCTTTAGGACTGAGTTATTTTTTCACTAATGGTGGCTGTCTTGAGCACTGGCTGCCCCAGACATCATGCAACGCCCTTCTCATTCAATCCTGATAAGAACGTTAAGGACCTGGATAGGGCTGCTGTTCTGCTCTATGGTGCTGAGGCTCAGAGAGAACTGGCCAGAAGCGCACAGTACAGGCCCTCCCCCTGCACTAGTCTCTCGAGATGGCTGTTTTTGGTCCACTTGGAGACTTCTTGGTGTGGCTCGTGGCTCTGGTTTAAGTCTAGTTGCTTCAGGGACTCTCAGTGTTTTGGCCACAAGAATTGGTTCAGAGCCAAGTTAGAAAGGCAGTGTTGCATTTGGCCTGAGTGGACACAGTCATGTGGTCCTTGATTCTTGATCAGGCCTGCTGGCTTTTGGCTCTTGATTTTAGCATGTAAGCTGGGCAGCTATGCCTCTCAGATTCGAATGGTCTTTGCTATTTGTTTTCTTCTTGACTTTCCCCCTCCTTCTTCCTCTTCTCTGCACCCACCCCCCCCAGTTCCCCAGTTGCTACCACAGGGTTTTTTGCTGTCCACTCTCAGATGTGCAGGCAAGACTGGAAATGGAAGAAGAGGGCTTCTTCTTCCTGGCTTCTCTCTGGAGGGATGGAAATTAGCAACTTGGGCAGCTGTTACCTGCTGGGCTCCAAGGGCAGCTGTTGGCTTCTGTGATTTCACTGAGCCTTGTGGCAGTGCCCAGAGTAGTCCTCAGTGTTAGCAGTGGTCTCTAGATGTGGGTAGCCAGTCAGAAGTGTTTGGGGGTGCACCCACTTGACATGCTAAGCTCTCCTCCTGATTTTAAAGCTTGCTTCCCAGCTGGAGAGATGGCTTAGTGGTAAGGCGCTTGCCTGCAAAACCTAAGGACCGGAGTTTGCTTCTCCAGCTCCCATGTAAAGCCAGATGCACAAGGTGGTACATGTGTCTGGAGTTCATTTGCAGTGGCTGGAGGCCCTGATGCTCCCATTCTCTCTGTCTCTGTCTTTCTCTCTGCTTGCAAATAAATAAAATGAATAAAAATATATATTTAAAAACAACTTGCTTCCCAAACTTGAATATACATGTGTTTTACCAGGAGATCTTGTTAAGCACAGGTTCTAATTCCCAAGGTCTGGGATGAACATGAAAAGCTGCCCCAAATGAAGCTGTCACTACTGGCTGTAGAGACCCCACTTTGAGGAGCATGTGAGGACCTAGCACTGCCACGACACTTGGTCCCTCATCTTCTTCCTCCTGAGGAGTTGCTGAGGGGCCCTTCAGGCTTTTTGTCATACCCAGCATGTCGCATGCTGACCTTGAATGTGCCAAGGCCTTGGTTGGCTGCCCTTGGTCTCAAGGCCGACCAGTGTTGGGATATGAGGAACAGAGGTTTAAAGAGCTAAAGTGACCCATCCAAGGGCCTATGCCATTAGCACAAATAATTCAGGTCATGGCATTCTCTGTTACTGTTTCATCATGTGGGTCTAGTTTTCTTCCTCTCTTTTAAAAATATTTTATTTATTTATTTGCAAGCAGAGAGAGATAGAAAAGAGACAGAATGGGTGTGCCAGGGCCTCTAGCCACTGCAAATGGACTCAAGATGCATGCACCACTTTGTGCATCTGGTTTTATGTGGGTACTGGGGACTTGAACTCAGAGTGTTAGCCTTTGCAGGCAAGTACCTTAACTGCTAAGCCATCTGTCCAGCCCTTCTTCTCTTGAACTTACTGTGTAACTTTACAGAAGTCACTTTTCTTCTCTGCTTCTCAGCATCCTGTTGGGAAACAAGGCTTAACATTTGCCCTGTTGAGAAGAGCAAAAGGGAGAATGTCTGCTTTAGTGTGCAAAGGTCTTTTATGAGCTCCAGTAGGGTGGGAAGAAAGGCTTGATCCCACTGTTGTGTAGTGCAGATGAGGGCTCCTAGCCTCTCACCTGTTTCCTGATTGGCTTGGATGACAATCAGGCATTTTCTGCTCATTTCTAGTTCTTTTGTTCCACCACCGTATGCTGTCAAGAGCCCTGTGGCAGATCCTGTGGCAGTATTACCCCCCCCCCATGCCAGAAACCACCCTCTTTCTTAAAGGTGGTAGATCAGTGAGATTCAGTGATAATCTCTTTGCCTGCTTCATTCCTTCACTTTGGAACATGTTCTGCAGAAGGCAGGTTCTACCCTGGCCAAGGCCTGCTGAGCCTGTCCTGTGGAACATCCTGCCTGGCCCATGGCTCTCCCTGGCTGTATGACCAAGAGGGGCCTGTAGAGCCAAAAAGAAAATAATAATGATAATAATTAAAAAAAATCTATTTTCCCACAGCTTTATCTGGGAGCCTGTAGGTCTGGATTTCTCATCATCTGACCTACTGGAAAAGGAAAAGTTTTCCATAGGGAATAAATGGATATGGAAACCCCTCCCCCCTCCAAAGGGGGGTGAATGTGAGGGAGAACATCATTATCCCTGTAATGTGAGACAGATAAAAAAAAACTGACCAGACAAGTGGGGCTTTGTCCTCTGCCCAACACCTCCTACCCATCCCACAAAGGCTTAGTGATCACCTAGTCTGTACCTGGTACCATTCTAAGTAAGTTCTGGGGTCACTGACAGAAAAAGGCCTGATCTAGCCCTGTGCTGTAGAGACAGTCAGTTCCCAGATTGGCACTGTGACTATAAGTAAAGCAAGTGCTGTGATCGGGGTGCCCTGGTGGGCCAGGGGTCTCTATCCTGAAACTGCATGGTGGGACAATGGCCTAGACATAGGAGCGTTGAGGTGTTCAGGTTGGGATTTCGAGCTTTGAGTGTTGTGTTCAGGAAGGAAGTCCACTGTGCTGCTATGGGAGAGGCTGGGAGATGGCAGGAGTTTTCAGCAAGAGAGAGTGATTGACTCTAGTCTGCACCCTGCCTGGCTCACTGGGGTGCTGGGCAGTCCTCCCCTCCCTTCCCCTCCCTGGGTACCTCACTAGAGTGTTGCCTGGGCTTCTGAACCAGAAGGACTCAAAGGAGCCAATAGGCATTGAGAACTTTCCCCTTCCTGTTATTTCAAAATCTAACCAATAAAGTTGCCCAGAGACAGAACTTTCTCCATAGTGTCAGTCACAGCACTGGTTATCCTGAGTAGTGGCAACAAGGAATTCAGGCTGAGGTCTGAGCTCACATTGGCCACATTGCCCCTCAGCTTCTCTGTTCATAGAACATGGTGAACCCACTTTGCTTGGCTCTCTTTATTTATTTATTTTTTAAATTATTTTTTTTTATTGACAACTTCCATAGAAAACCAATGGTAATTCCCTCCCTCCCCCCGCTTTCCCCTTTGAAACTCCACACTCCATCATATCCCCTCCCCCTCTCAATCAATCTCTGTTTTATTTTGATGTCATGATCTTTTTTTAAAAAAGATTTATTTACTTATTTATTAGAGACAGAGAGAGAGAGAGGGAGAGGGAGAGAATGGGCGCACCAGGACCTCTAGCCACTGCAAATGAGCTCCAGACACATGTGCCACCATGTGAATCTGGCTTACGTGGGACCTGGAGAATTGAACCTGGGTCCTTAGGCTTCACAGGCATGTGCCTTAACTACTAAGCTATTTCTCTAGCCTGATTCATGATCTTTTCCTCCTATTTTGATGGTCTTGTGTAGATAGTGTCAGGCATTGCGAGGTCATGGACATCCAGGCCATTTTGTGTCTGGAGGAGCATATTGTAAGGAGACCTACCCTTCCTTTGGCTCTTAACATTCTTTCCACCACCTCCTCTGTGATGGACCCTGAGCTTTGGAAGGTGTGATAGAGATATTTCAGTGCTGAGCACTCCTTCTTCTCAGCACCCTGGTGCCTTCTGAGTCATCCCAAGGTCACTGCCATCTGAAAAGAGAAGGTTCTCTACCAAAAGTGAGAGTAGCATTAGTATATGGGTCTGAACATTAAGGGAGGTGCCAGGCAGTTTGGTGAGCATAATGTATATATTTAGCCAGATACTAGCAGACATTACACCCCTAGGGCTCATGACTACCCCTGTTGTAAGTTTTCAGTATCAGGGTTGTATTTCCTCCCATGGAGCGGGCCTCCAATTAAATTAGAGGACTGTTGGTTTTCCCCATAACAGACATGCCACTATTGCATCTGTTGACTCATTTGGCCTGACTGGCCAAATTTAAGGCTTGCAGTGTCCACTGTTGAGTATCTCCACTGGTGATTTCTCTCTCTCCCATTGAACTGCATGCACCATAGCTTTTCCAGCTTTCTGACTTGGTTCTCTTTTTTAAAATTTTATTTATTTATTTATTTTGAGAGAGAAAGAGAATGAAAGAGGCAGATAGAGAGTGTCCACACCAGGGTCCCCAGGCACTGCAAACGAACTCAGATGCATGTGCCACCTTGTGCACCTGGCTTATGTGTCTGCTGGGGGGGGGGTCAAACCTGGGTCCTTGGGCTTTGCAGGCAAGAGCCTTAACCACTAAGCCATCTCTCCAGCCCTTGCTTGGCTCTCATGGACCACTCAGACTAAGTGGTGGAAACTGAGGCCTGAGGAGTGGTTGCTTAGTCTGCAGTCTTGGTCAAATTGATCTCACAAAGCCCTTAAATCACCATCAAAAGGTTTGTGTGTTTATATGGGCATGCACACACAAGCAGATTTCAAATGTAAAAGATTTCAACCTATTTCTTATGTGTAAATATGTAAGAATAGAAACAGAATGGTTTTTTTTTTTTTCCAAGGTAAGGTCTTGCTCTAGCACAGACTGACCTGGAATTCACTCTGTAGTCTCAGGGTGGCCTTGAACTACCTTTGCAGGGATTGAAGACATGCGCCACCACGCCAGCTAAATGTATTTCTTATTGTCTAGGTGCATCTTGTTGAATTTACTGAGGTTAAATGGTGTGATGGCTGGCCACTGTATGACTCTTGGTTAATAAAAATGGAAAAACTAATCAAGTTCCTTAGAATCCCTCCCTTTTCAAAGCCCAGGTCCTTGCTGGGTTTGTGAGGGCAGAGCGCAGGCTGGGGGTCCCCCAGGGAGCCCAACGTGGGAGCCACAGGACCAGATGGGCCATGCTGTCCTCCAGCTTCCACGCAGCGCAGCAGCGGGTGGCAGTGGCCGAGTGCTAAGTCATCGTTCCCTGTGGGTTGGGTTTGCGAGTAGGCTGAGGAGCCCAGTCTGCTGTGCAGTCTTGCTTTCACCCTGCTAAGGCCAAGGGATACTCCCCAGATTCCTACCTGAGGGTCCTTTCCCAGCCAAATCCCCCAGGAACCAGCCACCTCAGGGCCGCCTGTCTTCAGCAAGACACAGCAAAGCCTCAGTGAGCCGCAGCTGAAAGTACAGACATGTACCTTGCTGGCCTGTTGAGCGTGACATTTCCTCAGCTGCTACACAGAGGCTGCCTGACCTTCATTCTCCTGCCAGGACCCCTTTCTGCCTCTTTCTAGGTTATTTATAACAGTGCTAACAGGCAAAGGACTTTTCAGCTGAGCCCTGACTGGGCTCTGCCATCTCTCCTGCCAGCTGGGGCAGGAGACCACATGAAGAGAAGCTGTGAAGAAAGTGGAGCTGCAGAACTCAGAGGGGCCTTCAGGGGGCATGTGCAGCTTCTCTCTCTCTCTCTCTATCTCTCTCTCTCTTCTTAAGTCTTTGGGACTTTTTTTTTAGCGTTTTCTTTTATTGTGGTAAAAACACATAGCATTTACTGTTCTTAATGTGTACAAAACAGTGTCATTAAGTACATTTGCCATGCTGTACAGTCACCACCAGCCTCCATTTCTTTTTTTGTTTGTTTGTTTTGTTTTGTTTTGTTTTGTTTTTCGAGGAAGGGTCTCGCTGTAGTCCAAGCTGACCTGGAATTCACTATGTAGTCTCAGGCTGGCCTTGAACTCATGGCCATCCTCCTACCTCTGCCTCCCAAGTGCTGGGATCAAAGGCATGTGCCACCATGCCCGGCTCCTAGTCTCCATTTCTAAAACATTTTCCGTCTACTCAAACCAGTACTTTTTCATACACCTCACCCAGAAGGGTGGGCAGCTTCCTCGGCCCATGACTCGCCCCCACCCCCATGAAACATGGCAAAGAAGTGGAATGCTGGGCAGTGTATGACAAGAAGTCCAGAGGTTGCTCCTTCAGCAGCAGAGGGGTGGAATGGGAACATTTCCTGGGCCTGGCAGGGACTCCTAGCTTTCCTTCTTGTTCAGGAAGGGGTCAGAATGTGAGCAGATGCCCTGATTCCAGCAAACCTGGAATCAGCTTTCATCTTTCACTTTTCCTAAGCCAACTCCATTCACTTAAAGCCTTTATGCCTTTATTATTAACAAAGGAGGTGTTTTGCACTTCACTTCAAAACTCAAAGCCAGGCCTGTAATTTCAGCTTATTCGGGAGACTGAGGGAGGAGGATGGAGAATTCAAGGCTCCTCTGGTCTACAAAGTACATTCAAAGCTGGCCTGGGCAATTGTCTTAAAATGAAAACATATAAAGGGCTTGGGATGTAGCATAGTGGTAGAACATTTTTGCAAGGCCTAGGTTTCAATCCCCAGTACCTCAAAACCAACCAACCAACAAATAGCAAAGCAAGCTGAAGGTCAAACAGGTAGGTGGTGTGTGTATGTAATTCCAACACTCAGGAGGCTAGGCAAGAAATCAAGAGTTCAAGGCCATCCTGGGCATATAGTGAGAACCTGTCTCAAAAACCAAACCAAAACAACAAAAATTTGAAGGTCACTCACTCCTCTTTTAGTCCATTTGCTACCTCTGTGAGGAATTTAATTGCAGTTCCTATGGAAAACACTTTATAGCTTTCCCAAACACCATCCAAAACACCTCACCAGATAGGGCCTGTAAAATTCCATAGCTAGTGGAAGGCTGGAGGCTCCATTGCAGAGATGTTAAAATAGAGTAGCTGGGTGTGGTGGTGTACACCTTTAATCCCAGCACTTGTGAGGCAGAGGTAGGAGGATTGCTGCAAGTTCGAGGCCACCCTGAGACGACATAGAGAATTCTAGGTCAGCCGGGAGTAGAGTGAGACCCTATCTCAGAAATAAAAACTAGAGGCCTAGCAAATGACATGACCTAGGACATGATTGCATTTCAGTCTCCTGCAGGAAGTCTGTCACGTTCCACCCTTGTGGAGACCAGCATGAGGCACTTGGCTCCAGTACAAATGAGTCAGTAATAAAATAAATCGTATTTAGGCCTGGAGAGATGGTTTAGTGGTTAAGGCTCTTGCCTGCAAATCCAAAGGATCCCAGTTCCACTCTTCAGGACCTGCGTAAGCCAGATGCGCAAGGGGGCGCATGCATCTGGAGTTCCTTTGCAGTGGCTAGAGGCCCTGGAGTGCCCATTCTCTCTCTCTCTACCTGCCTATTTCTGTATCTCTCTCTCTCTCAAATAAATAAATAAAAATAAAATTAAAAAATCATATTTAATTGTTTAAAAAACAAAAGCTGGGCGTGGTAGCGCACGCCTTTAATCCCAGCACTTGGGCGGCAGAGGTAGGAGGATTGCTGTGAGTTTAAGGTCACCCTGAGACTACATAGTGAATTCCAGGTCAGCCTGGCCTAGAGTGAGACCTTACCTTGAAAAATTAAAAAAAAAAAAAAATAGTACAAAATAACAAAATACATATGCTAAGCAAAATACCACGCATTTAAAAAATATTTTTATTTATTTGAGAGAGAGAGAGAGAGAGACAGAAATAGGCAAGTATAGAGAGAAAATGGGTGTGACAGGGCCTCCAGCCACTACAAACGAACTCCAGATCCATGTGCCACCTTGTGCATCTGGCTTATGTGGGTCCTGGGGAGTTGAAGCTGGGTCCTTTGGCTTTGCAGGCAAGCACCTTAACCTCTAAGTCATGTCTCCAGCTCCCGTATTTTAAAATAAATGCAGGAGCCTAGGTATGTCATGATAGCCATACTGGCACCTGGGGCTAAAGAAAAACTAAGTAGTACTACTGACCCTCCCTTTATTTATTTAGATTAGAATTCTGGTATTTTGTTAATCATGGGTGAAATTTTTTAAAAAGAATACTGCATTTAGGGCTGGGGAAGCAACTCAGGCAGTGTAGTGCTTGCCGCACAAGTGTGAAGACCTGTGTTTGGATCCCCAGCACCATGAAAATGCTGGGCATGGTGGTGTACATCATGAGTATCAGCACCAAGGAGGCCAAGACAGGGAATTCTTGGGGCTCACTGGTCCAACAAGAGACTCTGTTTCAAAAAATGAGATGGAGAGCAATAAAAAAAAAGACACCTGATATTGACCTCTGGCCTCTAGAGACATGCACATATCTGTGTGTGATCACCCGCACACATACATATGTCCACACATATAACAATAACCACATGCAACCATACACAGACAAAAACAAAAGATTACTGCATTTAAAACATGCAGTATTTTTTATTATCTAGGTTTTTGGTGCCCAAGGGTCTTATTCGTAGTCAATTTCTATGCACTACTGTGATAGATGACTCTGCCCCCCTCCCCAAGTCCCCAGGCCTCCCAAAGCCTTTCAACCACTCCCGAGTGTCAAGAGAGCAGCTGAGGGTGGCATTTGATCCTCACAGTCTATTTTTGGGCCTGCCCTTCAGCAACTGATAAATGTTGCATTGGACAGAGTAGATGTGCTGAAATGGTGAGTGTTGATGTCAGCTGGCTTCTGTGATCATGCGTCTTCATTCCTGACCTCTCAGAGGGGCCTAGAACTAGAAAAGAAAAGGAATGCTCAGCAGTTTTGTTCCCTTAGGATTTGACCAAACATGAAATTATCATATGCTAATTGAGGCCTCTAGGCAATACAGCCTTGTTTTGAGCTGTATGGAAAAAAAATTTAACACATGCTCTTTTGCTTTTGTTCACCGCCATTTACAGTTTACAAGGCACTCATTTTTATTTTACTTTATTTATTTGAGGGGGGGGGGCATATATATATAAAGAAAGGGCATACCAGGGCCTTCAGCCACTGCAAATGAACTCCAGATCCATGTGCCACCTTGTGCATCTGGCTTACGTGGGTACTGAGGAATCGAACCTGGGTCCTTTGACTTTGCAGGCAAGCACCTTAAGCACTAAGCCATCTCTCCAGCCCACAAGGCAATCATTTTGTCTTTTGCACATATCTTTATTGACCACCCACTACATGCCAAACATTGTGCTAGGCACTGGGGACATGGTAGGGATAAGATGAATAGGGCTCCTGCTCCCAGGAAGCTACTGATTGAGGGAATCAATAAAAAGCATGTAAATTTAAAATAGGAGAATATTCTGGAGGTGGAGGATGATTGCACAACAGTGTAGATAATTAATGCCACTAAACTGTATGCTTAAAAGTAGTTAAAATGTGGGCTGGAGAGATGGCTTAATGGTTAAGGCACTTGACTACAAAGCCAAGGACCCAGGTTCAATTCCCCAGGACCTGTGTGAGCCAGCTACACAAGGTAGCACATGCATTTGGAGCTCTTTGGAGTGGCTGGAGGCCCTGGTGTGCCCATTCTTTGTCTGTTTCTCTCTGTCAGATAAATAAAAATAAAGTAGTTAAAATGGGCTGGGAAGGTGGCTCAGGAGTTAAAAGGTGCTTGCTTGCAAAGCCTGCAGGTCTGGGTTCAATTCCCCAGTACACACATAAAGCCAGATCCACAAAGTGGTGAATGTATATGGAGTTCATTTGCAGTAGCAAGAAGCCCTGGTATGCCCATATTCCCTCATCTCTCCTCTTCTAGTTTAACTACTGGTAAATTTCATGATATATATGTTTTACTATAATTTTAAAAAGATATTTTATTTTATTTATTTATTTGTTTGACCGAGAAAGAGGGAGATAGAGAGAGTGGGCACATGACAGGGCCTCCAGCCACTGCAAACAAACTCCAGACATGTGCGCCCCCTTGTGCATCTGGCTAATGTGGGTCCTGGGGAATTGAACCTGGGTCTTTTGGCTTTTCAGGCATGCGCCTTAACTGCTAAGCCATCCCTCCAACCCATGTTTTCTTATAATTTTAAAACACTAAAAAGGGGTGTGGGTGGGGAGAATATCAGAAAAGTATTCATTTTCCCAGCATGGTGCTAGGAAAGCCAGCGAGGGTGGTCTGGTCAGGATGCCAAGGCCAGAGAGGCCCACACAGGGAGGGACACTTAATCTGGAATGGAGATGGTGAGAAGAAAGCAGCCACAGTGAGGTGAAGGGTGCAGAGGCCAGGTGGAAATCCAAGCCACTCCTTGCTGCGTGCAGGAGGCCCAGCTACTACTTGTAACCAGGAAGGCACAGCCAGGGCCAGCTCTGCCTCCAGATCTATACCTGTGCATCACTGGGCAGCTTAGCAAGTGCCTTTCCTGCCACTCTGCTTTGAATTCAAGAGGCCCTTGAGCTCAAGTGAGTAAAATTGACTGGACGGGCAGACAAGTACGCTGTGCATAGCTCAGCACTTTGTGCTGTACCGCTGCACATACGCCGACCTCTTACTATTTCAAAACAGGCACTGCCTCCCTGGGCCAGACAGCTGTGTGCCTGCTGAGAGGAGTTCCTGGCAGTGGCCAGTATTCATGTGCCACAGGTAGGAAGGCACACCCTCTGAGACCTCAGTGCCAGATGAGTGGAGTGGGCTCCAAAGGCTGTGCCAGACCCTGCAGAGCTCCCCACTCCCAGGCCATCCCACCCTGCCCAGCAGCCTGAGGCCACAGATCTGAGATACATCTGAGGGGTGAGGGGCTGCTTGGAGGTGGGAGTGGGAAAGGTGACAACAAGCAGGATAAAACCTGTTCTGGGGACCTCTGTGTCTCCCTTGGCTTTTCATGGTGGGCGGGAATCTGATGTATGGGCCACAGCTGTTGAAGCAGTGGTCTGTCCTTTTGGAAAGCTTTGAACAGAAGACACAAGAAATCCTTGTTTGTGTCTTGATCCTGCTAGGAGCTAGCCGTGTGGATCTTGGGTGACTCTTGTTGCCTTTCTGTGAACCTTACTCCCTCAATTTTATTTGCAAGATAAGAGATTGGTCTTTCGAAGTATAGCAACAGACCATGCCAGCGCCCAACCCCCTGCAGTGTTAAGCAATGCCTGTGAGGCTGTGTTTCCTGTGCAGTGGAGGCAGACTCTGTGTACACCAGTCACCTTATCTGATGAGTGGAAACTGTGGTGGGGGATGGGAATTCTTAGGCAAAGGTTAGATAAAGCGCCAAATCATGAAATCCAGTGCCTAAAATCTCAGTAAAGCCATGTGACCTATGCTTTCATTTTGTTAGACTTTGTCTAGAGGACTGAGATCCCAAGTTATTCCTAAAGTCCATGCCCCATGTTCAGTGTCAGTCCATGTCCCAATGTCCTGTCAGGGACTGATGCAGTTGGATCAAGACCTTAGAGTCTTATCAAGCAATCTAAGTGCAAATTCCTTCCAGGTTCTTACCATTATCTACTCATCTTCAACCTGATCTCATCCATACAAAACTTGACAGCAATTTGATTGTCTTTAGTAAGTCACATTGCTTTGATCCTTTCTATAGCCCACCACTTAGTTTTACTGAGATTTCTTCTTTGCTCATGTTCTCTGGGTATGAACCATTCTGTTAAACTTTGTAAAGATAATAACAAATGGGTTGGGAAGAAGCAATGGTTCCCAGAACACAGGCTACTCAACTGGGGAAGCAGGTGTCTGGGCCAGAAGAGGAGAGTGAGGATGTGGCCTGGAGGAGAGGCAAGCGTGGGCAGACCTAGCTGGTGGGTCAGCTTGGGGCTGTGTGCTGAGTACCAGACACCTCATAGGGTTAGGCTTGGCTACAAGTAGCAGAAAACAAAATGGCAAAAGTTCTGAGTGGACTCCCATCCAGGGCGTAAAGGTCAATGCCCAGCATAGTCCTGATGCCCTGCTCATGTGCAGAGCTGCTGCTCCAATCACAGTGGCACCTGGGCTCCCTTGAAATAGGTAGAGTCAGGCCCAGGATTGTAGCCTAGTTCTGAGCACTAGACCCTCTCTTCCTTCCTGGGCTAGAGGCCCCATTCTTACCAGACCTTCTCTCCAGTCCCCTTCCACTAGCCTTGACCTTCTGTTTGGCTGGAGCTTGGGGCCTGGCTTATGCCATATGCTTCCATGGGGTGCCAGTGGAGGGGCTTAGCCTTGAGTGATGGGAAGTAGGCCTTTCCAAGAGCCCTGGTATATCTCTGCCTTCATGCAGTTCTGTGCTTTTGGGTAGTGTCAGAGCCCTACCATTTTATCTACTTTTTTTGTTGTTTTGTTTACTTTTATTTATTTATTTGAGAGCAACAGAGAAAGAGGCAGATAGATAGAGAATGGGTGTGCCAAGGCCTCTAGCTACTGCAAACAAACTCCAGACTGGCTAATGTGGGTCCTCAAACTGGGGTCCTTAGGCTTCACAGGCAAGTGTTTAACTCCTAAGCCATCTCTCCAGCCTCCATTTTAGCTACTTATTCTTTCTGGAGCTTAATCTTGTGTTTGTGTCTTCTGGGTGTTATTTCTGGTGATGCTGTATTTCTGTGGGAACTAAGATCCTCTACTCTTCCTACTGTTCTTCCAGAAGTCACTTTAGGAATTTTATATTAATTTGGAAGACAGTAAGAATATTATTATCTTTCTTTCTTTCTCCACCCCCCCCCCCCATTTTTTGAGGTAGGGTCTCGCTCCAACCCAAGCTGACCTGGAATTCACTGTGTAAACTCAGGGTTGCCTCAAACTCACAGCGATCCTCCTACTCTGTGCCACCACACCTAGCTGGTTTTTTTCCCCCTAACGTAAGAGAGATGACTTATTAGCCTTCACTTTTTCATTGATAGGTGATACAAGTTTCAACTGGCACACAATCTACAAAGGGGATTTATTCACTCACAACTGCAGAGCACAGGAGAGGGGGCACAGCTGGATATAGAATGTAAATTATTTTGTCCAGAAACTGCCTTTTTTCATTGCTTGTTGCTTGGCTTTGTGTTGCTCTGGTGGCTGTATTCTTCAACTGCTGTTCCCAGGCAGTGACAAAGATGGCTGCCAGTCTCTCTGGAGTAGCTGAGCCCCCTTGACCAAATGCTCTAGCACAATCTTGGTGTTTGTTCCCACTCACTGAAAGGAAATGGCTTTGTGGGGGCTTCACATGCATTTATCTCACTTTCTTCCTAGAAGGCAATGAGTCACAGGGTTGGAGTCTAGACCAGGCCAGTGGTAATTGATTAGTACTGGCTGCTAAGGTTCCATGATATAAGGGCATGAATCCCATTTATAAGAACTCCACCCTCACTACTCAATTACCTCCTAACACTATCACTTTGGGTATTAGGATTTCAACAATATGGATTTGTAGGTTCACAACACTCACATCATAGCAATCTGTGACCACTATTCTGGCAAGTGCTAGGCTCTCAGCCTATCTGTCTTCCTTATTTTTGTAAGAGGCCTGGGAGGTAAGCTGCTTTTAACTATCCGTGTTTGCCTATGGAACCAAGGCAGCGAAGGTTCACTTCTTGGTCTTTGTGTCAGTAGCAAGCCCAGAGCCTGCCTTCTGCCCACCTTGGCTCTATACTTTCCATTTCAAGATGGTCCTTTTTGCATTTGTGTTTTCCCTCTGGAAATTCATTCATTAATTTATTTATTGGTTTGTTCATTAAATACTGAGTTCTAGCAAGATATTTTTCCCAAATCTACTGGGATCTGAGACTTTTTTTTTTTTTTTTTTTTTTTTTGAGGTAGGGTCTCACTCTTCTGAGGCCCAGGCTGGTCTCAAACTCATAGAGATCCTCTAACCTCTGCCTCCCAAGTGCTGGGATTAAAGGCATACACCACCACACCCAGCAGATATGAGACATTTGGTAAGTTCAGAATTGTATGGAAGGCTTGGGTTGGAGGGATCCTGGAGCTCTGTCCAGTCTCAAATTCTCTTTGTGAACCAAAGGCGGGCGGGGGCCAGGGTTGTGACTCACTGAAGGACTTGGGGTACCTATTGCATAGGTCTGAAACCCAAGCTGTCCTTATAGCCACTTTCCAGCCCTCCTGCTTCCTTCTACTCAGGAATTCTGAGAATTTTCTCTGGGCTAGGTGCCAAACTAGGTGATTTGCTGATTGTAGGCAGGATTATGCAGCCACCAATTTTTCCTGGAGATGCATTCTTTCTGAAACAGGGAATTGATTTCTGACAAGATACATAGGCTACCAGTGAAGCCACTTATGTGAGTCTGGATAAACCCTGTTAATCTACTGCCATGGTCATTTATCTCCCTGGCTTGAGGAAGCCACAGCCCTCTGGGATGTGGTGTTCCTGGAGGAAGGGACACATGGGCAACACCTGAGTAGGGGACCCAGGAGGGGTGAGCCAAAGTGAGGCCAGTGGCTGTGCATGGGAAGCTGGGCATCATGCATGCCTGTTGTCCACGGGCCTGTCCTTGCTCAGCTGCATGCTGGTTATGGGACTTGGGCATTCCCAACCTTCGTCCTAAGCCACACTTCCCCTCTGAAAGTGCCAACGAATAGTCCTAAGTGTTACCTTCACTTACATAAGCAGGGTGACAGACCATGGTACAGGCTTTCTAGGAAGAAGAAAAGTTTGGATTTAACTTTCACCCTCACCTCTCTAGGACTCTAGGTGTTTTGAGTTGAAATGTACCCTCCATAATATGATATGCTGAAGTCTTCAGAATGGGACTTTATTTTGAGATAGGGTCTTTGCAGAGAAGACCAAATTAAAATAAGATCATTAGGGCACACATAGCCTCATCTTACACGTCTGGTAGCCTTATCAGAAAAGGAAATGTGAGTGGGGCGTGGTGGGGCATGCCTTTAATCCCAGCAGAGACAGAGGCAGGAGGATTACTATGAGTTCAAGGCCACCCTGAGACTACATAGTGAATTCCAGGTCAGCCTGGGTCAGTGAGACCTTACCTTGGGAAGAAAAAAAAAGGAATGTGGGCTGGAGAGATGGAGAGATGGCTCAGTGGTTTAAAGTGCTTGCTTATAAAGCCTAAGGACCCAGGTTTGATTCCCCAGTACCTATGTAAGCCAGATGCACATAGCACATGTGTCTGGAGGTTTTTTTTTTTTTTTTTTTTTTTTGCAGTGAGTAGAGGCCCTAGTGTACATTCTCTCTCCCCCCTTTCTCTCTTAAATAAATAAATAAATAATATATATATATATAAAGGAAATGTCTGCAGAGAGGCTTACATAAAGTGAGATAACCTGCCAAGCCAGGAGAGAGGTATCCACAAAAGTGAGCACTTTCCTGGTGGCCAGAGGAGCTCATTCACTGGCAGTCTGCTGTCCAACCTCCAGTCATGTGGCAGTGTGTGTTTCCCTTGCTTATGTCCACCCATACTGCAGCCCTAGTAAAGTAATCTGAGTGTTCCAAGTTTCCTGGCCAGTAAGGTGGGGACAATGACACCTACCATGCTGGGTTATTTTAGGTCCATGTGAGGCACTTAGAAGGGTCTTTGGCATAGAGTAAGCACTCAGTAACAGCAGTGCCTATTAGTCCTATGTGTGACCTTCTGACTCCACTGGCAGAGGCTGTAGAAGGCAGGAAACCGGGACAGAGCCAGAATGCCTCAGTTGGGACCTTTCCCAGGGATCTGGGTTACCTAAGGCATCCCTTCAAAAGCCTCTAAATGTGAAAAAAGCCAAAGACTCCCCATTAGTGTAGTGCCTAATGGTTTTTAGCTGGAGTGGTCTTGGCCTAATTGACAGGCTGCAAAATTGAGGCTCCATTTTATATGCTGACTACACTCAGAGTATGTTGAGCTACTGTGGGATCAGTAAGTACTGTCATCATGGCCACTTTATGGGCATTTTGTAAAGGAGGTGGCATGACTGCCAGGGAGGGACACTCCCTGGATGACCATGAGCAGGTTCATTATCCGCTTTGGGCCTCAATTTCCATACTGGCAAAATAAAAGAGATAGAACAATTAGATCAGGAGCTCTTAAGCCACATCTCAGGAGGCCTGCAAGTTATGTGTGAACTTCGTGTGTGAGCGTGCATCTTGGGGAAGAGTCTAGAGAGCTTATGTGGCTTTTCTTTTTTTAAAAAAATTCTTAATTAGGTGGGGGTGAATGGGCATGCTAGGGCCTCTAACCACTGCAAATAAACTCCAGAAGTATGTACCACTATGTACATCTTGCTTACATAGGTTCTGAGGAGTCAAACCTGGGTCTTTTAGGCTTTGCAGGCAAGCACCTTAACTGCTAAGCCATCTCTCCAGCCCTCTTTTTTTCTTTCTTTCTTTCTTTTTTCTTTGATAGCACTGGAGATTGGATCCTGGGCCTTATGCATGCTAGACATTCTACCAATATCCCACCACCATCTCAGCCCCTTATCTGGTTCTCTAAGGGGCCTTTGACTGCCTGGCTGATCTGGGATTCTGATTCTAAAGTTGTTTCTGAGAAACAGGTCCTCTGGAGGTGGCTGCTCCGAGGGACCAAAGACATAGTAAAAGAGTATCCCAAGAGCGTAATTACTGCTGAGAGCTTGGCTAGCCAAACAGGCCTCCGCTACCCAGCGCCTCCTATCTCGGCTTCTGGCACTGTCCTATCCCATAGGTCCTAGGTGGTGTTCAAGGGGTGGCTCTCAACTTGTTGCCTCCCCTTTCCTGGGTGGTCCCAGCAGAGTACCCCATCTTCCTGCTGCTCTGCTTGTCCCACCCCCATGACACTTGAAGTAAAACCCAAATCTCTTACAGTCCCCAATGGGGACTGCTTCTCTGCTGTCATCACCCTCCATCCCTCGAACCCCTGTCACTGAGCTGCAATCTTGATGACTTCAACACGTTGAGCCCAAGACTCAGTCCCCACTGGGGTCTTTGCCTTGCTCTGACCTGCCTGGAATGCTCCCCCTCCCTCCTCTATCACCTCTCTTCCTGCTCCTCCAGGAAGCCTTGCCTGCCCCACCCTTATCTGAGATCCTGGGCTCCCTGTCACCCACTACTAGAGCACCTGCTTTTCTCTTCCTTCACAATGCTAACCCAACTAGTCATTAAATATCCATGTGCTTTCTCCCCGCACAAAGAAGGGGCTGAACCCTATATGTCACAATACTTGGCTCTTCACAGCAATGCGTCGGAGCCAGAATGGCTAACATCAAAATGACTGACAATACCAAACCTTGGTGAGGAAGGGGAACAACTGAACTCTCACCCAGCTGATGGAGTTATAAAGTGCCGCGACCACCCTAGAGAACAACCTGTGGGTTTTATTGTTATATGGAATGACTCAGCATTTAAACCCACACACACCTAGTATTTGTCCTAGATAAATAGACATATGTCTATATAAAGACATATACAAATATTGCAGAGGTACTCATAATGGCCAAAACTTAGAAGCAAAGCAACTGTCTATGTAGAACAGGCAAAACGTCTGCATTGCCACAGCCTGCTTGGGCACTAAGGGGACAGAAGCTCCAAGAGGCAGCTTAGAGAACCATCCTGAGGTCATTGTGCAGGCAGCTGCTGCTGGGTGCTGGGATTCCTAATAGGGATTGGATAATGATCAAGGGACTGGTGAGACTGTGGAGATCCAGAGTTCTAGGTAGTGCTATTCTCCCCTCCACTGTCTCCCATCCAAGCACTAACCAGGTCCAACACTGCTTAGCTTCCGAGATCAGATGACATCAAGCGCATTCAAGGTGGTATGGCTATAGACCCCTCTTCTCTCTCAAATTTATTATTAATACCCTTTTTCCTTTGAGGCAAGGTCTCACTCCAGCTCAGGCTGACCTGGAATTAATCTCAGGGTGGCCTCGAACTCATGGCAATCCTCCTACCTCAGCCTCCCATGTGCTGGGATTAGAGGCGTGTCTCATCATGCAGGACGTAGCAGCAGTGTTCTCTCTGGTCTTCAGGCTCCCAGCCAGGCCCCAGGTGTGCAACTGGTCTTTGGAGTCACTATTTATGCAGTATCCACTCTTTTTTTTTTCTTCTGGTTTTTCGAAATAGGGTCTTGCTTTCTAGCTCAGGCTGACCTGGAATTCACTATGGAGTATCAGGGTAGCCTTGAATTCACATCAGTCCACCTACCTGTGCCTCTCAACTGCTGGGATTAAAGTTGTGTGCCACCATGCCTGGCTCAGTGTCCACTCTTACCTTTGGAGGATGTGTTCCAAGTTCCCAGGTGGATATCTGAAACCTCAGATTGTTCCAGGTCCTGAATACTGTGATTTTTCCTACACACAAAATCTAAATTATTTTTCCATCTTTACTAAAGCACTTATTCCTCATGTTGGCCTTTTGCAGTTTGAGGTATGAAAGCAAAACCAGTACATACTTCTTTTCTCTTCTTTATAGATGCATGGATTGATTCTTTATCTTAGCAATATTAGCATAGGATTTTTCTCTTTCCTGGCTATTTCTTTTTTTAATATTTTTATTTTTATTTATTGTATTTTATTTACTTATTTGAGACCAACAAACAGACATAGAAAGAGGCAGAGAAAGAGAGAATGGGCACACCAGGGCCTCCAGCCAAAGGAACTCCAGATGCATGCACTACCTTGTGCATCTGGCTTATGTGGGTACTAGGGAATTGAGCCTCAAACCGGGGTCCTTAGGCTTCACAGGCAAGCACTTTACTGCTAAGCCATCTCTCCAGCCCTTTCCTGGCTATTTCAAGAATTCTCACCTTTCACCTAAAGGAAGTACTTTACAGATTCTCTTTGCCATATGTGCATCTCTGCCCTTGAACTTTGGGGCCATTAGTTAGTTAGTTTGTTTGTTTACTGATTTATTTGAGAGCGACAGACAGAGAGAGAATGAGAGAGAATGGGTGCACCAGGGCCTCCAGTCACTGCAAATGAACTCCAGATGCATGTGTCCCCTTGTGCATCTGGCTTACGTGGGTCCTGGGGAATCGAGCCTTGAACTGGGGTCCTTAGACTTCACAGGCAAGCGCTTAACCACTAAGCCATCTCTCCAGCCCTTTTCCTGGCTATTTCAAGAACTCTCACCTTTCACCTAAAGGAAGTACTTTACAGATTCTCTTCGCCATATGTGCATCTCTGCCCTTGAACTTTGGGGCCATTAGTAAGTAAAAGAAGGGTTAAGTGAACGTAAGCAGTGCTGCGCTGACTGCAACAGTATATGTGCTTGCTGTAGAGGATGGCTGCAAAGAGACTAACACATGGGTGGGCTGCAGTGTGGACACCTGGACGAAGGGAGCCCTCATATTTACATATTCACATCCCAGGGAGACTGAGCAGGAGGACTCCTTAAGACTTCATTATGCTCCCAGAGTGGCACATAATTTAAAATGTAGAAATTACATATTTCTGGAATGTTGCATGCAATTGATGGTGGGTAAGTGAACCCACAGATAAGGGAAAATTACTTCAGATGTGTGTTTTATTTGTATAATTATTTGCTTAACATTTTCCTTCCACTCCCAGCATATAACCTCCAAGTGGATAATGGATGTTTTGTTTGTTTGTTTGTTTTGTTTTTTTGGTCTGTGTCCATGGTTATTGTCCATAGCCTATCACTTGGCTCAGAATGACTTGGAACTCAATATTTAGGGCTGCTGAATATGTGTGGATTGGAAAACGAATGGGCAGGTGGAGAGCAGGAGTGGTGGGAACACATCCCAGGAGACACACTTTTGGGCACAGTAGTGCCATGGCCTAGACAGCCAGACATGGCTGTGTGTGAAGGCTATGCAGGCGGGATTCTTGCAAAATGCTAGTTTGACCCACATTTGGATAAAAACCCCTTTCCTGTGTCAAGTTGAGCTAATTATATACATTTATTCATAATTTATGAGGCCTAGTAAGTGGGAACAATTAGGAAATGGGCTGGGCAAAATCTATTTCTCTGTTGCGTTCGCCTTTTTTTGTTCTCTGAAGCAGGTTTTGCCCTTCTCTGCCTGCCATGAACCATTGCTGCTTTTATTATGACCTTATCTGAAGTCACTACTCCGCCTTGACATTATAGAGCACTCACTGGACCAGGCTATACTATTGCCTCTTTTACTCTTGACCCTATAAGGCAGGTACTGTTACTGTCCCCATTTTACAGACAAGCCAGTTCCATTTCAGAGGGTCAGAAGGGTCTTGTCAACTCACAGCTGGTAAGTGAAGGTTTCAACCCAGGTTAGCCGGGCCCTGGGCCATCTTCCTCATCTCTCTGGTATCCCACTGCAGGAACAGCCTCTGGGAGTGCAGTCTTCAGGGTAGTCCTTCAACTAGGTGACTGGTAACGTGGGTTATCAGGTGAGGAAGTGATCACCTGATTCAGTGGGTCTGGGGCTAGTCTGAGAATCTGTATTATTTCTACCATAACAAGTTCCCTTGTACTTTGAGAATGCTGATCAAGATGGTGCTGTTTAAATAGAGTCCCCTCCAACTCCCTTCTACCCCACACTGCTGGTGGATGTGGGACTCTGTAAACCTCCATGTAGACATGGACACGTCTGTAGCAATGGACAGTTCTCATTTCCTTCTCTTTCCACATGTGGATTTTCTGCTATGTGTGACTGTTCTGAAACTTAGATGATGATAATGATGCTGCTGATGATGATTATTATTTTGGTCTTTTAAGGTAGGGTCTCACTCTAGCTCAGACTGACCTAGAATTCACTCTGTAGTCTCAGGGTGGCCTTAAACTCTTGGCAATCCTCCTACGTCTGCCTTCCAAGTGTTGGGATTAAAGGAATGTGCCACCACACCTGGAGATATATATATATATATATATGTGTGTATGTATATTAGAGAGAGAGAGAAGATGAATGGGTATGCCAGGACCTCTAGCCCCTGCAAATGAACCCCAGATGCATGTACCACCATGTACGTCTGGTCTGGAGAATCAAATCCGAGTTCTTAGGTTTTGTAGGCAAGTGCCTTAATTGCTAAGCCATCTCTCCAGCCCTAAAACTTATATTTTTTGATTGATGTGTCTTCAAAGTGATCCATAGATTTGCCTCATTCTTTTCAATGGAGCTATAGTATTTCATGATTCCTGTGTATATGGATTGATTTGCCTCTTACCTACTGACAGATGGTCTTCTACATTTTAGACATTACAGATAACCCCTTAAAATCCCTGGGGATATGGGTGTTTCTTCAGAACCTGATAATCACTTGGTAATGTCAGTCATTACTATTGCTGTATGTTGTATCATGATGATCATGCAAGGATGTTGGCCCCTTTACAGGTGGGGACATTTGTATAAGGGAGTAACTCTACTTTCAGGCTGTAATAAAGTTTTCAGAAAAACCAGTTCTAGTAATGAGGGCAGGTTCTTGAGGGGTGTGTAGGAGAGTACAGGAGAAGGGGAGGAGGCAGCAGAGGGTATACACTGGTAGGGCACAGTAGGTTAAACAGTGTCAAGAGATGTGGCATATCTTTCCATGTGTTGGTCAACTGGCAAAACTGGGCCTTGGGAGGGAGGGTCCAGATCGATAGCTTTGTGAATAATAGAGTCCCTGGTTGGGTCTAGTTGAGCTCAGTTCTGATCACCTCTTTCTTTCCTGTTTCTTCAGGCTGAGGGATCCGAGGAGGAGCAGCTCTGCGCTGACTTTCCAGAGCTTGACCTCTCCCAGCTGGACGCCAGTGACTTTGACTCAGCTACATGCTTTGGGGAGCTGCAGTGGTGCCCGGAGACCTCAGAGACTGAGCCCGGCCAGTACAGCTCTGATGACCCTGAGCTCTTCCAGGTAGGCCCCTGACTCTCACCAGCCCTGTCCCATGTCCCTTTCTGTCTCCCAAAGCCAGTTCCGCACTGCGCTCCCACCTTCTATGCTTGCCCAGGCCAAGATGTTCCCTACCACCCCAGGCTCTTGGTACCCTATTTCCTGCCTTGGATCTGGGCTAGTTCTCTCTTTCCCCCCACTCCGATGTTGTCACTTCTGGAAAAAAGAGTCCTGTGTTATCACTTCTGGAATGAGCCGCCCCCTCTATCCTCCCAGGGAGAAGCAAACCCCACGATGGGCTAGTGACTCCCGAGTCCTCTGTTCCTAATTATATAGTTCCATTTTACAAATGGGGAAACAGGCCTGGAGAAGTTGGGCAAGTAACCTACTTAGTAGCTGAACTAGACTCAGTCTTCTGAATTTGTGGCTTGTACCAGTAAATACCAGCACTTTTCCTTCGCAATGCTGAGGCTGAGGCAGAAAGATTCCTGAAGATTTGAAGCCATCCTGGGCTACAAAGTGAGACCCTGTCTCAAAAAACCAAAATGACCACCACAACAAAAACCCAATCTGCTGCTTCCTGAGCCAGGAGGACTTTGTGACCAGCAGAATGCCAGGATGAGGACTGTCATTACTGAGCACCTTGTTCCACAGCTCAGTCCGTATGATTAACTCATTCTGCTCTCTAGAGAGAGGACCTAGAGGTTCTTTAACAGAAGGTAGTGCCAAGAGGCACTCTGCAGCAGGCCTTTCAGCCTCTGTTAAGGTGTTGTTCCCGTTACAAAGCCATTTCTGTGGAGTAACGGGATGGGGTGGGATGTCTGGACTGTGCCTCAGAATAAAGCAGCCTCTACATATTTTTGCAATGTGTGTAGGTTCAGGGCATGGAGGGCCGTAGTTGAAACAAGACTGGCCATGTCAAAGCTGGGTGATGGAGGCCTTTGGACTCATTATTCTTTCTTTGAAATCTCCCCCATAGAGATGAGGGGTAGACGCCATAGCTGCATGTGCCCATTGGCAACAGACACTATGTGGTGTACACGTGCTGTGCCCATATGCTACCATGTCTTCTCAGAGAGTACTGCCAGTGAATTTTGTCAGTCCTTCCAGAAAGTCCTAGCAATCTTCCTGCCTGTTAGACTCACTGTCTGGGGAGAGAAACCTATCCCTAGATCAGCACACATATCCACAGCAGCAGAGATTATGGCTGGGTACAGGAGCAGAGTACACCCTGCAGACCAGCATCAGAAAGGACTTTTTAAGGAAGAGCACTGCAGCCTCAGGAAGCAGACGAGGCTGGAGAAGCAGGAAGCTTGCAGTGCTGTGGAACAAAGGCTGCAGGAAGTGCTGGGAGATAAGTGCAGTAGGCCAGGGCCTCACCATGCGGTCTGGTGCACCGTGCTAAAGAGTTTGGATCTTTCCCAAGACTATTCTAACCTGTAAGTTACACAGTATTATTTGTTTTTTCGAGGTAGGATCTTGCTCTAGCCCAGGTTGACCTCGAATTTACTCTGTAGTCTCAGGGTGGCCTTGAACTCACGGCAATCCTCCTACCTCTGCCTCCCGAGTGCTGGGATTAAAGGCATGCGCCACCATGCCCAGCAAAGTTGCACATTATTAATAAGCCATTTTATAGTTGAGGAAAGTAAAGCCCAGAGAGCTGAAGTAAGTGGCTAGAAGTCATGCAGTTAAGAAGGGCTGAAGCACAGATGAGCCCATACCCTGTACTACTATGCAGACCCCTTATATGAGGGGTGGACCCTGGTTCTGGCTCAATCTAGGAACTCTGGTTTTTAAAATTTATTTTTATTTTTTTCAAGGTAGGGTCTCACTCTAGCCCAGGCTGACCTGGAATTCACTATGTAGTCTCAGGGCGGCCTGGCTCTTTCTGTGTTTTGAGGTAGGGTCTCGCCCTAGGCCAGGCTGACCTGGAATTCACTATGCAGTCTCAGGGTAGCCTCGAATTCACAGTGACCCTCCTATCTGTCTCCTGGGATAGAGTGAGTTCTGGGATTAAAGGTGGGTGCCACCATGCCTGCCTATGGAAACTCCATTGTTTAAAAAATTATTTATTTGATAGTACACACACACACACACACACACACACACACGAGAGAGAGAGAGAGAGAGAGAGAGAGAGAGAGAGAGAGAATGAATGGGCACACCAGGGCCTCTAGCCACTGTAAACAAACTCCAGACACATCTGCTACCTTGTGCATTGGCTGTACGTGGGTACTGGGGAATCAAACCCAGATCCTTAGGCTTTGCAGACAAGGGCCTTAACTGCTGAGCCATCTCTCCATCCCTGGACCTTCATTTTTAAATAAATTTGAACCTTGGGGACTAGTGGACCATTTCTCCAAAACACTTTCAGATTGTGGGGGGTTGATATGAGAAGAGCCAAGGTGCTGCTGGAGACCACTCCCCCAACTTCACAGAGCCCCCTCCCTCCATGCCTACTTCTCCCAGACAGAGCTCCAATAAGCCTCTGAAGTCCTGCTATTGCATGAAGTGGGTTCAGAGCCAAGAGAGCCTGGTGTAGCTGCCAGGCTCCCAGCCCAAGGAGGAAAGCAGTCCTTACAGCTGGAGGAGCTGTCCCCAGACCAGGTCAGTGCTGTGTAGTGCACCCCAGCACAGCAGTTGTGCAGGAGATGATGTGGTCAGAGCCTCCCCTGCCTCCACCCTCACCAGCATAAGCTCTGGGGCTGTGTCTGCATTGTGCATGTTGTATTCCTAGGACTTTGCCCTGTCCATGTCTAGTATTCTGTTGGCACCTAAGTCATCACATGAATAAAGCCTTAGACATCTGGAGCTCAGGCTGCTTCTCCTGATTCATTTGGTCAATTACTTGCCCTCATAGACACATATTCTCCTACTGTGGGCTCCCTGATGACAACGGTTACATCTCCGAGGCCCTCCCACACGGTAAGGGCTTGCTAGGTGTTAAACACACGAACTGATTGTAATGTTTTCTCTCCTGCCCTGGGCCAGGTATGACCCCTTCCAAAACCTTGAGCTGAGACCCAAAGGGCACAGGTTCTGGTCTTCCTTTTCTTTCTCTCTTAATTTTTTTTTTTTTCAAGGTAAGGCCTCACTCTGGTCTGTTCACTCTGGTCTGGGCTGACCTGGAATTAACTATATAGTCTCAGGGTGGCCTCGAGCTCATGGCGATCCTCCTACCTCTGCCTCCCACCCGGCTTTCATTTTCTTTTTAATATTGTTTTCTGTTTGTCTGTCTATCTGAGAGAGAGAAAGCCAAATAGAAAGAGGAAGTCATATATATATATATATATACATAGGGAGAGAGAGAGAATGGTCACTGCAAACAAACTCCAGACATATGCACCACCTTGTGCATCTGGCTTTACGTGGGTACTGGGGAATTGAACCTGGGTCCTTAGGCTTTGTAGGCAAGTGCAAGGCCTCTAGTCACTGCAAATGAACTCCAGATGCATGCACCACCTTTTGTGTCCGGCTTTACATGGGTACTAAGGAATCAAACCTGGGTCCTTAGGCTTCACAGGCAATCACCTTAACCGCTAAGCCATCTCTCCAGCCCAGGTCTTCCTTTTCTGACTAGCTCAGACAGTTTTCTCCTGAGTTCAGTGGGTGGGTGTTGCTGAACCTGACACCCTTGTCAGAGCCCTGTTCTAACAACTGAATGACATCCTTGCTATGGGGACAAACAGGGAGAGTGGAGAGCAAGCAACAGCTATAAAGATTAATAACCTTTTAGGACCAGGGACATTGCTTTCCATTTCTCTGTATGTCCCAGACAGGTACTTAGTGACTATCTATTCAAAAAAGGTGTTTGCTGTGTGGCCTAGGCAGGTAGACCCCTTTGATGGAGCCTCAGTTTTCCCATGTGAGGAATGGAGAAGGAACATGGGCTAGATCCATGGCTCTTAGTCTGTTTAGGGTGGAGGAAGAGTCACTGGCTCCTTTCAGATGCTGATAAATCATGGACCATTTCCCAGAAAACCGGCTTGTGAGGTAGTGGGCAACCTCCTGAGCTTCTCTGACTTGTGAGGTACCCTGGACAGGGGAGGATTTCTGAGTGTTCTTCCAGCCCTGACAGTCTAAATGCTGTCGTGTACCATTCCCTCAAACCACCCCTGACCCCCAATTAAAATATTTCCCTCAGATTTCTCGAAGGCTCCTTTCTTCTAGCTTGAAATGAGCCAAAGAAGGTGGGGGTGGGGCAAGTCTATTAATATCCCTTCCTCTTCTGATTAGCACTCCATTAATTTGCACTCTGCTTCTAAACCAAGCAGGGAGAGTGAGCTAATGGGTCCAGGCATAGGCTAGGTGGCCGGCTCCAGTGATGTCTTGTTCTGTTCTAAGGCGCCTACAGGATGGCCTGGGGGCCCAGAGGGAGCCATGGCAGCATAAGCAGGGATGGCCTTTCTTCCAGCCTACCCCCGATGCTCCAGAGCTGAGTGGACCCTGGCAAAGGAGTGATGGGCATGCCTTGTGTTAGTTATTGTTTCCGTCCAACATCATGGTGCCTTGAGGTCTCTGCCATTGTGTGCTCATTTCTACCCCATGCCTGAGCTCAGTAAGTCAGCGCTGGTTTTCTAAGACCTGGTTTTCACCCTTGACCCTGATCTCTGTGGCTTTGACTAGTCTCTGTTCTGAGGCCTCAGGCCCCCTGTTGTAGAAAGAACTGTAGGTGGTAGGCTCCCCGAGGAAGGCCAGTTGAGCCTGGTTGGGAGTTGGTGTCTAGAGCCTGTGTCACCAGAGATGCTGGCCTGGGAAGGGTCAGTGCTGCCACGTGGGAATATGGGAATATGTATAGCATGTGTTTGATACCCCTGGTCACTAGATGAAAGAGCCCTTCCAGCTCCAATGTGTGATAATTCAGAGCATCCTGTGGAAAGAGTAGGGATTTTCATTCCAGCCAGGGCTGATGATGTCATCTCTGGATGCCTGCCTTCTAGAATCTGGCCTCTGAGGCACTAGATTCAGCTCCCTCTGTGTTGTTCCTTGTCTGTGCCATTCACTCAGCAACTTTGTTGCATCCAGTCTGCAGACTGAGCCTCAGGGCTATGCCTTCCCTTCATGTAAAGCCAGAAGAGGGACACAGCTTGCTGAGAGTCTCCCTGCCAGTGGCAGAGCCCCATCTGCTCAGCCCCAAGTGTGGGCAGTGGGCCCCAAGTTCCAAAATCTTAATTCCTCATTAGTCTGGACAAATTATTTTGGGATCAGAGCCTTTGGGGTCTGGTTTGGAGATGGGGATACTTACAGCTTGGGGCAGCCATGAGTCCACAGGCCTGGCTCAGACCCATTAAAGTTTTCTTTTTGACCTTTCTTTTATTCTTAACTCTGTTCTAAAAATTACAAACACTTTTATTCTCCTCTTCCCAAGTTTGCCCTTTGAGTCACTCAGCTGCAGCTCTGGTCGTAAGGCCTGGAACAGATTTAGTGCAGCCATAAGGTCATCACAAGATGCATTTCCTGAAGGAAGGATAAGCACACACTGCGGTGGGAAAGCACGCCTGGGGAGGCATCATGTGACGTCACGTACTTCTAGGATTGGCCCAGGGATTGGGGTTTCTGACGTAGGCCCTGTGATCTCACCTAGAAGCAGTGTAGCCTCTGTTACTGGCCTCTGGCATGGGCCTTGAGGACTGTGATCCTCATAGATATAGGCAGTAGGAAGGGCAGAACCCTGGTTCATCAGTGCACGGAGCACATGGCCAAGGACCTAGTTCTGCCCCAGACTTGCTGGGTGGTCAGTTTTCTCTCCTGCAAAATGGAGGTAAGAGTAGTGCTTTCCTCACAGGGCTATTGTGGGAATTCTTCAGGTGCTATTGGTGGAATCTTCTTCTCCCTCTCATGGCTGGGCCTTTGTACTTGATCTCCCCTCGGCCAGAGTCTTCTTTTCTTGCGTGCACATGCATGCACATGCACTGGTGCACGTATGTACATGTGTGGAGGTAAGAGGACAGCCTCAGGTTTGTCTTCAGGAGTGCTTTCCACCTTTTTGGGGCAGAAATTTACCAATTAAGCTAGACCAGCTAGCAGAGGAACTGCCTTTCTCTGCCTCTCCAGTGCCGGCATTACTGTGATGCAGCCGGCATTTATGTGGGTACTGGGGACTGAAGTCAGCTCCTCATGCTTGCAAAGCAAGTACTTTACAGACTCAGTTATCGCCCAGTCCCCCAGTATTACTTTCTCTTAGCCTTTTGCCTGGCTTCTACCTTTCAAACTGAAGTTTCTCAGCAGCTCAGAGAAGGCTTTCTGGCCACCCTGGGCAGCCTGCAATCTTCCCATTCTTCCTCTATCCCAGCACCAGCTGGATTCCCTCAGCTTTTCTCACTCTGAGCTGCACTCGCTTCTTCTCTTGTTTAGCTCCACTCACCACCAGAGGCCAAGCTCCAGGCGGCCAGGTCTTGTGGGCGAGGCACAGCGCCTTGTGCTGGGAGGGAAGGTGGGAAGTGGTGGTTGCAGTCAGGTTCTCACTGCTGGCAGAAATCACCCGACCAAGAGCAGCTTTTGGGAAAAAGGGTGTATTTTGGCTTACAGACTCGAGGGGACACTCCGTGATGGCAGGGGAATACAATGGCATGAGCAGAGGGTGGCCATCACCCCCTGGCCAACATAAAGTGGACAATAGCAACAGGAGAGTGGGCCAAACACCAGCAAGGGAAAACTGGCTATAACACCCATAAACCCACCCCCAAAACAACACTTCCTCCAGAAGGCATCATATCCATCAGCTGGGGAGACTAGCATTCAGAACACCTAAGTTTATGGGGGACACCTGAATCAAGCCACCACATTCTATCTCTGACTCACCATAAACTGATATAACTGATATATATATCTGATGTAAAATACAATGCATTCAGTCCAACTTTAAAAGTCCCCATAGTTTTTATTAATCCTAATGATGTTCAAACATTCCCATAGACCAAGATCTTTTTTTTTTTTTTTTTTTTTTTTTGGTTTTCTGAGGTAAGGCCTCACTCTAGCTCAGACTGACCTGGAATTCACTATGTAGTCTCAGGGTGGCCTCAAATTTACAGCAATCCTCCTACCCCTGCCTTCCAAGTGCTGGGATTAAAGGTGTGTACTACCACGCCCAGCCCAAGATCTTTTTAACTAAGCCATAATGCCAAAAAACATACCAAAAAAACCCTCATAATGGCACAGAATAAACATTCACACTGCAAAAGATGGCATTGGGCATAGCAAAGAAATATTCAACTAGTACAAGATTTAAAACAACCAGGGCAAACATCAAACTCTATAGCTTCAAGTCCAACAACTCTAGTCAGAGACAAATCTCCAAGTTCAATGATTCTAACCAGCAACAAGTCTATGGAGTTCCAGTTCTGTCCAGCTAAGCCACTCACGGTCCTGGAAAACTTCATCTGGGACTGACAGCTCTCCTTAGCAGTCATCTCATGGTCCTAGCATCTCCACTGGGTCTCCACTGCAACCCACAGTTCATCCTCTCGGCTCCATCAGGTCTTCATGCAGGTAACCAGCAAACCTGCTTCACACTGCCCATGGCTGTTTCTAAAACACAAGACCGTGTTGTAAATTCAGTGACCCTCTCCTGCATTTCTTATACTCCATAATACCAGGTAGGGTGCCAATTTATTAATCCAGGGAGGAATAAAGCAGGCCTTGAAGAACAGGACACTCCTTAAGCACTCAGGCCCCTTCAAAACAGTCTACATTCTTCCTGTTGCCCCAGTGCAGGTCAGCTGGCCCAATCTCAAAAGTTGTAATCTCTCATATAATTGCAGCTGAATGGGCAGAAATGTCAGCCTAAAGATTTCATTTCTGTGCCATATTCCTCTGTTCACACCAGTCCATTTCTACGCAATGCAACCCTGCACAAATTCTCAGGACATGGGCATAACAGCAAACCTCTCACACAAACTGTTTCTAGCCCAGTCCAGGCGAAGCTCTTTCTCACCCCCATAAGCCAAACCTCATGTCCATAGTTCTTACTGCATTCAGGTCTGAGTTTGACCAGAATAGTCCATCAAGCTGTACTTACAGCACCACAGGGCATCTCTTAGGCCAAGGTTTCAAATCTTCCACATTCCTCTTGAAAATCAGCTCCAAAAGGCCAAAGCCACACAGTCAGGTAGGTGTCCAGCAGAAAATGACCCCACTCCTTGGTACCAACTTTACTGTTGCACTCAGGTTTGCATTGCTGGCAGAAATCACCCTACCAAGACAGCTTTTGGGAAAAAAAACTTACAGACTTGGCTTACAGACTTGAGGGTAAGCTCCGTGATGGCAGGAGGAAACGAAGACATGAGCAGAGGGTGGACATCACCCCCTGGCCAACATAAAGTGGACAATAACAACAAGAGAGTGTGCCAAACACCGGCAAGGAGAAACTGGCTATAACACCCATAAGCTTGCCCCCAATAATACACTGCCTCCAGAGGCATTAATTCCCAAATTTCCATCATCTGGGAACCTAGCATTCAGAACACCTAAGTTTGTGTGTGGGGCGCCACCTGACTCAACCCACCACAGTGGGTTTGCGGGAGGGGAACTGCTGTCCCTCTATCACTGTCATTGGAATGATAGAACTATAGTTGTCACAGTAATGAGCAGTAGCTTTGTGCCAGGCACTGTTTCCTAACCTTTTTACCCACAGTCACTCAACAAGAACTTCTTGGAGTTAGAGGGCCTGTCTATTGTACCATCTGACAGGTGAAAATTAATTTGCCTGAGGTCCCAGTTTGTAAGTGTGGGCTCTGAGCTCTACCATGACACCCCTTGCCTCTCCCGGAATAAGTGAGGAAAGCAAGTCCTGGGTCCCACAGGAACCAGAAGCCATTTTACCATTGCTCCCATTGTCACCAGCACTGTTGACCCCTGGAGTGCCTAGCCTCAACCAAGGGGCTGGGACCCTGTTCCCAGTGATGGAGAGCAGCTGAGACCCTGATGGAGGAAGCAAGTGTCTTCTGATGGACCACACTATGCCCCAGGTCACAGCCTGATGAGCAGCAGAGTCAGCACTAGGACTCCAGCAGGGAAGAAATCAAATGCCATGGTTCTCAGAGTCTGACAGGCGGACATGTGCTCTCCCAGGAACACTCAGCGGAGCTGGTGGAACAAGGGTGCAGGGACTGGCAGGAGGGTGGTGGCGGTGCTTCACTTGGCAAGAGCAGGTTTCCTTCCTGTAAGCAGCTGGTGTCACATGGTGACTAACCCTTTACCTTCCCCTCCTGGTCTTTTCCTCTAGATTGACAGTGAGAACGAAGCTCTCCTGGCCGCCCTTACCAAGACCCTAGATGACATCCCCGATGATGACGTGGGGCTGGATTCCTTCCCAAGCCTGGATGGTGGAGAAGACACACGGCCCTGTGTCCCCGCTTCGCCTGCCCCCTTGTCTACACCCCCCAGCCCTTCCCCAGTGTCTGAGGTGGATGAACTCTCACTGGTAAGAACATGGTTGCAGCTGGGGCTGGATGTCTGCTAGATGGCGGCCATCTGTTGCATGTCTTTCCTCTTTACCTGTTTTTTTTTTTTTTTTAATTTTTTTTATTTTTATTTATTTATTTGAAAGTGACACAGAGAGAAAGACAGAGAGAGAGAGAGAGAGAGAGAATGGGCGCGCCAGGGCCTCCAGCCACTGCAAACGAACTCCAGATGCGTGTGCCCCCTTTGTGCATCTGGCTAACGTGGGTCCTGGGGAATCGAGCCTTGAACCGGGGTCCTCAGGCTTCACAGGCTAGCGCTTAACCGCTAAGCCATCTCTCCAGCCCCTTTTTTTTGCTGTTTTTCTGAGGTAGGAGACCCTCTAGTCCAGGTTAATCTGGAATTCACTAATGTAGTCCCAGGCTGGCCTTGAACTCACAGTGATCCTCCTACCTCTGCCTTCTGAGTGCTGGGATAAAAGGTGTGCACCACCATGCCCTGTGTTGTCCTCCTCTGTCTTCTTTTTTTTCTCTCTCTCTTTTTTTGTTTTGTTTTTTCAAGTTAGGGTTTCACTCTAGCTCAGGCTGACCTGGGTTCACTCTGTATTCTTTTTTTTTTTTTCAGTTTTTCAAGGTAGGGTCTCACGCTGGTCCAGGCTGACCTGGAATTAACTATGTATTCTTAGGGTGGCCTTGAACTCATGGCGATCCTCCTACCTTTGCCTCCCACGTGCTGGGATTAAAGGCGTGCACCACCATACCCAGCCCTCTTTTTTTTTTTTTTTTTTTTTTTGTTTGTTTTTTGAGGTAGGGTCTCACTCTAGCTCAGACTGACCTGGAATTCACTATGGAGTTTCAGGGTGGCCTCGAACTCACGGTGATCCTTCTACCTCTGCCTCCCGAGTGCTGGGATTAAAGGCGTGCGCCACCACGCCCAGCTCTTTTTTTTTTTTTTTAACTTACAAAATGGAGCCTGTACTTTGTCTTCACTGAACTGTGCATTTTAGAAACCCTTCAGGTGAGTGTGTGGGGCTCTGTCTCCTCCTTCTTGTTGCTTATGTAGTACCCCCATGTAAGAATATGCCACTGTGTAGTGAACCATTTCCTGCTTGTGGAAACCCACGCTATCCACTGCTCCATTGTTTTGTGGTCATTGGTTGCAATGTCTGGATAAATTACTGGAAATGAAATTTCTGGGTCTGAGGATATATTGATCTTTCAGTTCAGACAGGCCCTTCTAGGTTTCCCTTCATAGAGACCGGACTAGTTTCTGTTCCTACCAGTACAAGTCAAATGCTTTTAGGGTGAGTGTGCGTGGGGTCTATGTGGAGCTGGGAGAAGATACTAGCTGATGGCATTGCAGTGGGTTTGGACCTCCCCAGTTACGAGAGCATTTGCTCTCGATTGGAGCTGAAGGCATTGTGGGGTGTAAAGTCCAGCTTCATATAGATGCCTTGGGCTCTTCTCTCTCCATGAAGCTGTGGCTTCTGGGGCTGGTTAGACTCATCTGGGAAATCAGCCCATGGCAGGGGGTGGGAGAATTCTCAGATCATGGAGGGTTGGAGCTGGAAAGGTCCTTGGTTCACTCAACTCTGGAGGAAACTGAGGGCTAGGGGAGGGGAGGGTCTCTGCTATGGTCACATGGTGAGTTGGCATGCCAGCAAAGCCTAGAACCTAGGTGTTCTGACCTATATGCTCCGGTCCTGTCCATCTCTCACTATCTTTAAGGTCCCCAAAGCAGCGGGAAACATTTAGTAAGCATCTACCATGTACTGACACAGAATGTGTTCAGTCTGACACTGTGCCTCTTACTGATGGGAATCCTCCTACTTCCTTCCAACCTGGAATAGACTACCTGGGTTTGAATTCCAGTCCTGCCAATTAAGGCAGAAGCCCTCCCTTAGCATCTTGCTGACTCATCCTCATGACTCGGGGGTAGGGGGTGGGGAGTGGATAATAAGACCTGAGTCAAATGCTGCAGGGAGAATTCATTCACCCCTGAGAGACACTTAGGACAGTGTCTGGTATACAGACGTTCCCAGGATATAATGGTTAATAGTCCTGGCACAATCATTGATAGTAACAAGGTTGAGAAAGCCATTTTTAATTAATTTATTTATTTTGGTTTTTCGAGGTAGGGTCTCACTCTAGCCCAGGCTGACCTGGAATTCACTATGTAGTCTCAGGGTGGCCTCGAACTCACAGCGATCCTCCTACCTGTGCCTCCCAAGTGTTGGGATTAAAGGCTTGACCCCCCCTCCCTCCCAAGAGTGCCATTTCTGCACATCTTGTGCAGAGGGATTGGATTTAGGTGAGGGAAAGCGTGACCCTACTGGTCAAAGGTCACTTTCCTCCCAATGCGTTGCCTGAGGGCTTCTGTTTCAGACGCTGTGCTAAATTCATGGGGAGTAGGCTCACTAGTCTACCAGCAGTTCAACAGTTTTAGAAAGGCAGTAAGATGTCATCTAGACAAGACATCTTGCCTTAGATCCCAGAGAACCCACCCATGGACTTAGAATGACCTGTGGACCTCTACATATCTTTGTATTTCCTGAGGTCCTAAGATCTATTGGCCTCTTGGCATAAAAGAACAAAATTTCAAATTCAGCTATTTCGCCTTTTTGCTACTCCTTGTGCCTGTGCAGAGGAGAAAATGGCTTGCCCAAGGTGTCACCAGGGATGGGGTTGAGCTGGGCCACAAACCTCTTTCCTCTGGTCCAGGGGTCTTGCTATCCAAAGTCAGAGTCACAAACACCTGTGCTGGTCATGGGTGGTGGGGAACCCTCCAGCTCCTCAAAATGTAGGGTGTAGCTCCCCAGGAACCATTTGGTACCTCTGCAGTATTTTCTTTATCCTCTTGCCTCTTTCCTACCCTTGGGTGCGGGGAACCTGCAGATGCGCTCAGCCTCTGCTCTCTCAACTGTGTATGTGCCTGCAGCAGGCAGAAGCGGGCTAGCGTTCTATTTAAAACAATAGTTGAGGCCTGGGCTGCAGCTCAGATGCTAGCATGCTGTCCTAGAATGCACAAAGCCCTAGATTCCATAACAGCACCACATAAAGAAGGCATGATGGTGTACACCTGTAATCCCAGCATTTGGGAAGTAGAAGCAGGAGGATTAGAAGCTCAAGGTTATCTTTGGCTACGTAGTGAGTTTGAGTTTGAAGCCAGCCTGGGCTGCATAAGACCTTGTCTCCAAAGGGGAGAAGGGGAAAGCAGGCATGGAGGTTCACATCTGCCATCTCAGCAGGCTAATGCAGGTGTGCTGCTATGAGCTCAAGGCCAGCTTAGCCTACACAGTGAATTGAGGATAGCCTGAGCTACAAAATGAGACCCTTATCTCAAAATACAACAAAGAAAAGCTTAGACTAATGAAAATTTAGCATTCTTCTACTTGTGTGCAAAAATCTGGGTAGTTTGGAGGCTTAAATTAGATGAGTAATATTCATAAATGATAAATATATGCTATTAAAAGGTGGACAGCCAGGCGTGGTGGTGAATACCTATAATCCCAGCACTTGGGAGGCAGAGGTAGGTGGATTGCCCTGAGTTTGAGGGCACCCTGAGACTACACAGTGAATTCCAGGTCAGCCTGGGCCAGAGCATAATGCTACCTTGAAAAACCAAAAAAGAAGAAGGAGGAGGAGGAATACATGTTTTAAATGTCATATAAATTCTGGAGTCCCATATCAGAGAATCATTTTGTTACTTAATTTCCCAGTCTGCATGTCTGTGTGTGTGCATACGCACATACCTACCTGTGGTAGTTTGAATAGATGGCGCCCTTTTGCCATTGTGGAACTTCCCCTGGATCTGTAAGCTTCAATAAATATCCCTTCCTCCATAACTGTGCCCGGTCTGGAAGTTCATCTCAGTGAACCTGAAGCTGTCTGCTATACTACCATACACATGCCTATGCAGAGTATACCAATAATCTAACAGAAGAATGAATAGGCATCACGCAGGGCCTGTTTTTCTTGGGTCATTGACTCTGCTGCCCATAGGATGATGGTGTTGGGGATTTTGATGGGCAAACTGCTTTCTGTATTATCAATTCTCCCCAGGGTCCCTGAGGGCATCCATGTGGTGTACCCTGTCTGAACATGCTTGACCCAAACCTCTCTCCCTCTGCCTCTTCCCAGCTTCAGAAGCTCCTTCTAGCCACATCATCCCCAACATCAAGCTCTGATGCCCAAGAGGGAGCTGCCTGGCGCCAGACCAGCCTCAGGTCCAGAAGCCAGCGGCCTTATGGCAAGGTATTTCTGCACATGCTCAGAAGTGGCTTTGACCCCTGTATGGTCTCTTGGGAAATCACTATCAGCTTAGCAAGGAGTGACAGGTTCAGTCCACCTCAGTTTCTCCCCCTGTTCCTCACATAGTTCTTGTTGAGTTGGTACCCTGTGCTCTCCTAATTGAATCTCAGCACAGTAGGAGCTTCTAGAAAGAGCTCTAGATTTCCCTACACTGGATTGTTTCAAGCAGTAAGATGTTGGCTTACAAGCAGGAACAGGAAGGCATGCACTCCCACAAGGCTCATGATCTCATGGGGTAGAAAGGAGCAGGATCCTCACTGGCTGTGGAGGCCACAGTCTGTAGTGCTGGAATTTGGGGATTTCTTTCTACCAATTTAGAGCCCTGTACACCAAGGATTGAAGCAGGTACCCCTTTCTCCTGGGACCTCTTTCAGATCTAAAATGGGGTGAAACAACTGATTTCCAAGGGTTGCTGCTACTGACAGCTGCTGCCCTTCATATGGCCCTCCAATGGCTTGTGCATTGGTCCCCACCCAGGCAGAGCTGGGTGCCCATCACCCAATAGCTCAGTGGCAGGAGCCTCTCTTGCCTGGGCTCTCTGGGGAATAGGCCTGTCCCTATGCTCCCTCCCTGTTGGTCTTTACCGACCTGAAGCAAAGACCCCTTTCCTGTGTCTCCTTCTTTTCAAAGTACTGCCAGGCCCCTCTGGGAGTGTCTTTTTGCCCTCCAGGAGGCCTAGCACAGTTAGAGGGTCTAGACAGAGTCCTGAACTTGGGTAACCAGGTGAGACACACCTGGCAGCCACGTGGGAACTATCTAGCAAAAAGCGAAAAGGGGGGCTAGAGAAATGGCTTAGTGTGTCTGTGAAGCCTAAGGACCCAGGTTTGATTGCCCAGTACCCACCATGTAAGGTACCGCACAAGGTGGTGCACGCTTCTGGAGTTCGGTTGCAGTGGCTGGAGGCCCTGGCACACCCAGTTTCTCTCTATATCTGTCTCTTTCTCTCTCTCAAATTAGTAAGAAAAAAAAATCAATTTGTTTATTTTGAGAGAGAGAGAGCGAAAGGCAGATAGAGAATGGGCACTACAATTGTACTCCAGATACATGTGCCACCTTGTACAACTGGCTTATGTGGGTCCTGGGGAATTGAACCTGGGTCCTTTGGCTTTGCAGACAAGTATCTTAACTGCTAAGCCATCTCCCCAGCCTATAAATAAAATATTTTTAAAGGGAGAGGGGAGGGGCTGGAGAGATGGCTTAGCAGATAAGGCTTTTGCTTCGGAAGCCTAAGGACCTAGGTTCAGTTCCGCAGTTCCCACATAAGCCAGATGCACAAGGTGGCACTTACATCTGTAATTTATTTGCAGTGTCTATAGAGGCTGCACCCATTCTCTCTCTCTCTTTCTATCTGCCTTTCTCTCCAATAAATAAATAATATTTTTAAAGGGAGAAAGGGAAGCTCCTGTGCTCAATAGATGGGATGGATCGAGCTGGAGAGAGACATGGGCTGGTGCCTGGTGCCACATGGCTAAGGTGAAAGATACCCACCTAGAGAGAACCCCCCTTTTATCTGTGGGCACTAGGAAGCCACTGAGTGTTTGTTTTTTCTTTTTACAAAGTTTTTTTTTCATTTTTTAAATTTATTTATGAGTGACAGAGAGAGAGAGAGAGAGAGAATGGGCGTACCAGGGCCTCCAGCCACTGCAAATGAACTCCAGATGCGTGTGCCCCCTTGTGCATCTGGCTAACGTGGGTCCTGGGGAATCAAGCCTCGAACCGGGGTTCTTATGCTTCACAGACAAGCGCTTAACCGCTAAGCCATTTCTCCAGCCCACAAAGTTTTATTTTGATTTTTACTTATTTGAGAGAGTGAGAATAGGAAGGAAGAGAGAGAGGGAGAATGGGCATGCCAGGGCCTCCAGCCACTGCAAACGAACTCAGGATGAGTGCGCGCCCTTGTGCGTCTGGCTTTTTGGGTCCTGAGGAATGGATCCTGGGTCCTTTGGCTATGCAGGCAAGCGCCTTAACCACTAAGTAATCTCTCCAGTCACCACCCCCCTTTTTTTCTCGAGGTAGGGTCTCACTCTAGCCTAGGCTGACCTGGAATTCACTATGTAGTCTCAGGGTAGCCTCCAACTCATGGCGATCCTCCTACCTCTGCCTCCCAAGTGCTGGGATTAAAGGCGTGCACTGCCACACCCAGCTTGAGTTTTTCTTTTAAAATTTATTTATTTATTTATTTGAGAGAGAAAGAGAAAGAGAGAGAGAGAACGGATGCACAAGGGCCTCCTGCCACTGCAAATGAATTCTAGATGCATGCACCACTTTGTGCATCTGGCTTTACCTGGGTACTGGGGAATTGAATCCTGGTCGTTAGGCTTTGCAGGCAAGTATTTTAACTGCTGAGCCATCTCTCCAGTCTGAGTTTTTCTTTTTATAACAACTTTGTGTTCCATTTGCATATTACAAACATCTATTTATCTGTGTATCATCCCTCTAGAAATGGAGTCTAGTTGTGTTATCCAAGCTAGCCTTAAACACCTAATCTCAAGTGATCTGCCTCAGCCAGAGTGTTGGGACAATAGACATTTGTTACTGCACTAGTCTAAGAGCTATCTATTGTAAAAGTACAATTCTATGATAACTTAGTAAATATATTCTAATGTAGCCATGACCACAATTTAGTTGGGGGACACATACCTGTGGTTCCAGAAGGATTACCTTATGCCTCTATTTACAGAGAACCTCCCAGGGCCCAGCTCCAGGTGACACCCATATCTGTCCTGGCCTTGTGCTGGAAGGTGTGGGGCAGGGGATATGATTCTCAGAGTGGGCTTTGGTGGTATATCCGGAAGGGTCTTCAGGGGCTCAGAGGCTAGGAGCCCTCTTAGGAGGCTGGTATCTCTCCCTCACCCACTCAGAATGTCAAGGCTCAGCTCTGCCAGAGGCTCTGGTGAGGTGAAGGAGCCCTCTGGCCATTCCCGTGGGCCTGGTGAGTCACACTGGGCCCCATAATAGGCAGAGGGAGGAGCATTGTACTGCTCCCTACTCACTTTGGCTTCTTTTCATCTCCAGGTGGACAGCACCCAGGACAAGAAGGCCCCCGTTCCGCGGTCTCAGAGCCGAGCTTGTTCAGAACTGCATAAGCACCTCACCTCTGTGCCACCCTGTCTCCCGCCTAAACCCTGCTCCCCAGCTCCACACCTGAGTCCCCAGCTCCTTACCAAGGATGTCGGGGAGGACTGTCCGAGCCCCTGTCCAGATTCAGCCTCCCCCCAGAACTCCACAGCACTGGGCAGGGCCAGCCCCAGTACCCAGGTTTCCAAGGAGGACATGCGGGCCATGGTGCAGCTTATTCGCTACATGCATACCTACTGCCTGCCCCAGAGGAAGCTGCCCCCGGGTGCCCCGGAGCTGGCCCCCAAGCCCTGCTGTAGCCCCTCCAGGCAGGTTCCTCCCCGGCCCTGGCACCCTGCCAAAGCATCCTGGGCAGAATTCTCCATCCTGAGGGAACTTCTGGCTCAGGATGTCCCCTGTGATGTCAGCAAACCCTACCGCCTGGCCACACCTGTCTATGCCTCCCTCACACCCAGGCCCAGGAATTCCAGAGACAGCCAGGCCTCCCCTTCCCACCCCTCCCCAGCGGAAGAGGTGAGGATCACAGCTTCCCCTAAAAGCACGGGGCCCAGACCCAGCCTGCGCCCACTGCGGCTGAAGGTGAAAGGGGTTGTTGGCCGGTCCACCAGGCTGGAGCAGGAGGAGGAAGAAGACGAGGAGGAGGAGGAAGAAGAAAAAGAGGAGGAGGAGGAAGAGGAATGGGGCAGGAAGAGGCCAGGCCGAGGCTTGCCATGGACCAAGCAGGGGAGGAAGCTGGAGAGCTCTGTGTGCCCTGTGAGGCGTTCTAGGAGATTGAACCCTGAGCTAGGTCCTTGGCTGACATTCACTGATGAGCTGCTGGTCCCTTCAGAGCCCCAGGGTGCTCTGCCTTCACTGTGCCTGGCTCCTGAGACCTATGTCGTTGAGGAGGAACTGGGTAGCCCCACAGATGAGGATAATAGTCAAGACCAGCAACTCCTCCTGGGATCCCAAATCACTGCCCTGGAGAGCCCGTGTGAGAGTGGGTGTGGGGACACGGATGAAGACTCCAGCTGCCTGCAGCTCCCTTCCAGAGGTACTCAGTCTGTGGTCTACAGGAGGAGCTGGGAGTGGGCACAGCATGCCTCACTGGTTGGGCATTCCCTCTGGCTTTCTTCTACTTCCCTTTCTATACAATGAGCTGTTGGGCATATCTTCAGGAAAACACCTGTATATGTCACCTATGGGAAGAGCCAGGCACTGCTTACTGAACAAGGAGCAAGGGGCCTGCCCCCATAGGGCTCATGTTTAGTAGGGGAGACAGACAAATAAAGAGTAAACAGCTGGGCATGTTGGCTCAACCCTGTAACCCCAGTACTCAGCAAGAGGACGGAAAGTTAGAAGCCAGCCTGGGTTGCAAAAGGAGACCTGTTTCAACAAATAGGCAAAAAGAAACCAAGGCTCATAGCTGTTTAAAGAAGGATTCCATCCATGACTATCCAGAACCCGCAGCTTGGGTCCTGGGGAGTTAGCACTGAGAACACCTCTGGGCCTCTGTGCTGAGGTGTCCCAGCAGGGGTCGCCCTTGTGCCCATCTGCTCTTTCTGCAAAGTCAGAAGTTATACTGGCTGAAACCCTGGGGTGCAAATACATGCTCCTGCCCCTCTAAAAATGGCCAAGGCCATATGCCATCTGCATGAAGGACAGCTGTGCTTGGCACCCCTGGATGTATGAATTCTTCCCAGAGGTGAACATCTATTTGTGGTATGTGTAGGGGAATCTTATTCTTCTTTTTTCTGTCTTTTCAGACTCCCCCAGGTGCCTCATGATGGCCTTGTCACAAAGGTAGATTTTAGAAATTATTGGTATATTATTCCGTGATACTTTTGTCTGATTGAACTTGTGGACTTGTGCATTGGGGAGGGAGATCATGAGCCCCTGAGCCTGGCCCTGTCCCCAGCCCTTGACCTGATTGCCATCGGGCCCTCAGGAGCCAGACTTGAAAGGGAGTTTGTTTTCTAAGCTGGTCTCTGCTGGCCCAGGACCAAGAAGAGGACTTGAGCCACTTCCATAAGCTGTCCTTGTCAGGTTCTGAAGATGCTTCCCTTCTCCCTGGGGAAAGTTGACGAGGCCGTGGGACGCATAGGACATGTAGTGAGTTTCTTACCCTTTCCAGGCCTAAGTTGCTCTGTAAAGCAGAGTGACGGTGCTTGTCCTCTCTCCGCCCTTCAGCAAACTTTGCCTGTGTCTCCCAAGAGCTGTATAACTTGAATTTTCCCTGGCAGCAGAACTAGGGTCCATCACAGTATCCCTTGCTCCCCTTAACCTAGGGGCCATGGAAACCTGCTGCTGACTGCCTCTTTACTTTCTGCCCTCCCCTTACTAGTGACCCCCCTTTTGGCAAGAAGAGCTTTGAGCAGACCTTGACCGTGGAGCTCTGTGGCACGGCAGGTGAGCCAGGGGTTGGGGAGCTGGGACGGCCCCAGCCATAAAGCTCCAGTGAAGACACTTATTTCATCCTCGAGCAGCGGCTCAGACAGGAGCGCTTCCTGCTACCATGGCTCCATAGGCTGTCCTGGCATCGAGGTGCACAGGCCAGCCCTTCCGCTGCCAGTGCTGGGGGCTGAGGTGATACGGGGATCAGAAAAGAAAGACAGCTGGGTGTCGAGGCCTGTCGCTGTAAGTGTCCATACACTTGGAATGTACAGGCTGGACTGTTACAAGTTCAAATCCAGCCTTAGCTACAGAGTGAGTTCCAAGCCAGTTCCCATGAGACCCTGTCTCAAAATAAAAAGTATAAAGTGGGCTGAGGATCTACTTGAGTGGTAGTATTTGCCTAGCATGTGCAAGGTTCTAGGTTCCATGCCAAGGCCACACACAAAAAGCCCATGGTCACCCCCTCAAGAGTACTGCTTAATATATGCTCATTTCAAAGTTATGTACAAGAACTCTGGGAGCACAAGAGGGTCGGTCCTTGGCAGGGGTGTGGCTGGTTAGACTGCAGCTCATCCAACACAGAAAAGCATCAAAACTGTCCTTGTAGAACCAACAAACATTGGGAAAACAAAAAGGAGTTTGCCTAGAAGCAGAATCGGTGCTTCCAAGGTGCTGGCCACCTGGTCCTGCCGTGGAAGTGTCGAGTGAGGGAAGAGCAGTCAGAAAAGGATGGAAACACAGAGGTGTTCTCATACTTAGTCTGTAGGTTTCAAGAGCACCAGAGGAAGAGATGGGCATTGTAGCAAGTTCCTATGGTATAGTAGGGAGACCAGAGGTCAAGGTCAGGTACAGGGCCATCTTTGCAAGGTAGGAGGTGAAGCAGGAGCAGATACCACTCCTGGACACATTAGCTGCCATTTCCAAAGCTATCAAAGGAGTAGCTCGGGCCTGATACCTGCCATCCACCCACCCACTGGAAAGAGGTGACACGTAGCCACTTCTTTGCTACCCCCAAGCTGAATTCCTACTGTCCTTGCCTTTGTCCTCACATGTCTTTCTCTTGCCTGGGCAGGACTCACCCCACCCACCACGCCTCCATATAAGCCCATGGAGGAGGACCCTTTCAAGCCGGACATCAAGCACAGCCTAGGCCAGGACACAGCTCTCCCTCCCCCCTCCCTTGAGGCTGTTCACCTCACAGCTACCCCAGGGGCTGCACACAAGCTGCCCAAAAGGCACCCAGAGAGGAGTGAACTCCTGTCTCACCTGCGGCATGCCACAGCCCAGCCAGCCTCCCAGGCTGGCCAGAAGCGTCCCTTTTCCTGTTCCTTTGGAGACCATGACTACTGCCAGGTGCTCAGGCCAGAGGGTACCCTGCAGAGGAAGGTGCTGAGGTCCTGGGAACCATCAGGGATCCACCTTAAGGACTTGCCCCAACAGGGTGCGTCCCTGCCTACTGAGACAAAGGCCTGTGGGAAGGAGGCAGAACAGAGCTGTGATGTCCCACCCAAGGACAGCATGCAGCTGAGAGATCACGAGATCCGTGCCAGCCTCACCAAGCACTTTGGGCTGCTGGAGACTGCCCTGGAAGATGAAGACCTGGCCTCTTGCAAGAGCCCAGAGTATGACACTGTCTTTGAGGACAGCAGCAGCAGCAGTGGCGAGAGCAGCTTCCTCCTGGAGGAGGAAGAGGAGGAGGGCGGGGAGGAGGAGGACGACGAAGAAGAGGACTCAGGGGTCAGCCCCCCTCGCTCTGACCACTGCCCCTACCAGAGCCCACCTAGTAAGGCCAGTCGACAGCTCTGTTCCCGTAGCCGCTCCAGCTCCGGCTCCTCATCCTGCCGCTCATGGTCACCAGCCACCAGGAGAAATTTCAGGTATGCTTGGTGGCCTCAGGAAAAGTGAGAGTGGCTGATCACCCATTAGGTGCCAGGGGATAAGGAACCCCACAAACTTGTTCTAAAGCTGGGGCTGCATGTTCTGGTGGGTCAGAAGCTGATGTGGGCCGCTTCTGGGGTGGAAGGCAGTGTGTGCAAAGCCTGGCATGAGACTGTTGGGGAGAAAGAGACTCACCTTCTGGTCATGTGTGGCTCATGTCCCAGTGAACTTTCCCTTGCTTTCCCTTTTATATGTGTCAGATGGCTAGATTTTGTTGCACACAAACAGGCCTACATGGCTTTAAATCAATGTGATGCTAGCCTGTAAAAGAAAATGAGTATAAACTGCCGGGCGTGGTGGCGCACGCCTTTAATCCCAGCACTTGGGAGGCAGAGGTAGGAGGATTGCTGTGAGTTCGAGGCCACCCTGAGACTCCATAGTGAATTCCAGGTCAGCCTGGGCCAGAGTGAGACCCTACCTCAAAAAAAAAAAAAAAAAAAAAGAAGAAAAAAAAAAAGAAAAGAAAATGAGTATAATTCCAAGCTTCTGAAAAATACCCAGATGAAAGCCATGATGAGATTTTTTCCCAGTCGTGATCCTACTGTGTTGTGCATTGCCCATGACTTGCAGCAGTGAGTGACCTTCAAAGAGCCAAGTAGGATCAGGAGCTAGTTTGCACATAGCACCTTTGTGCACTGGGTCCAGAGAGGGAGCTGGCCCCAAACCCAGCTTAGGAGCCAGGCAGAAAGCACAGAAGCTTGGCAGAGTTGGTAGTGGGAAGGAGAGCAGTTTTCCTCTTTCTTTGGTCAGTTTTCCTCTTTCTTTGGTTATAGAAGGACCTCATCTGTCCTATGGTCCCCAGCACTGTGCCTGAGATGTGCCCGAGTGGCCACTAGATGGTGCAATTGGATCCAGAGCAGAGCAGCAGAATCACCCAGGGTGTTTAGATGCTGAGCTTGGCTTAGGGGCACCCTGAACATGTGATTCCACAGGAGTGGATCGTTTTCATCTCTAACAAGTTCCTAAGTGATGATCTTGCCAAAGTGCCCACACGCTGAACCAGTGTTCAGATCAAGTAGATATCTTGTTTTTATATTTACACATCTCTACTAATGGCTCTTAACGGTTTGAAGGTGGCATGTAAGCAAACACCCTTCTCCCCATCAAACTGTGCATAAGCATCAATATTATAGGGTTCATGGACACCCCCCCCCACAAGCCAGTGTGATTTTATTCCAAATAATTTGTCCTTTGTTTTCTATCATAAGCCTTTTCATAGTGAGCCTGGAAAGCTACCCCTCTGCCTTCTCCAGATCCACTTTCTTCCCCTTGGCCAAGCCTCCCTCAGCAGGAGACACACCGAGGCCAGTTTAATACCACCAGCCTAACTCCACCATCCAGTCCAGTTTCTGCCCCCCTGGAGGAAAGGTCCACCAATCCTCTTCCAAATGAATGCTGGTCTCTTATTCAGTAGCATTTGAAAGGCATGCCCCTTCGACTTGGGCTTCACAGATGCACTTGGAGAACACTTATGTTTCTTATCCCCATTTTACAGGGAAGCTGAGGCTTAGAGAGGTTAAACAGAACAGGCATTCTATGAAGCAGTTACTGGGCCAAGCATCTAAACACATTTTCTCATTTAATGCTCACCAGTGACCTGATCAGAGATGGGCACAATTGGTTTTCCCAATTTTGCAGATGAGGAAGTGAAGCTGAGAAGGAAAGTTTTTATATCACTGAGTCAAGGTCATCAACAGGGAAGTAGTGGAACAAACAAAGGCTGTGTGACTCAAGAGCCCATGCTTTTAGCCTCCAAGCTGTATTCTCATATGGAGCCAGGCATGGTGGCACACACCTTTAATCCCAGCACTTTTGAGGCAGAGGTAGGAGGATCACCATGAGTTCAAGGCCACCCTGAGACGACATAGTGAATTCCAGGTCAGCCTGAGCTAGAGTGAAACCCTACCTCCAAAAAAAAACAAACAAACAAACAACAACAACAACAACAAAAGACTCATACCAGCCAAGGGCACAGCATGTGGTACTGTGGATGACAGTCAGCCCGGTAGCTGGCCAGTCATGGGAGAGGTGATGCTTGGATACAGCTGTTCCGGGCCAGGGGGTAAACCAGTGTGCCCTAGAGGGCAGCACCTGCTTCTAGCTCTGACTGCTCTCATGTCTCCCGTTGGGTGATCTCACCATGAACCCAAATCTCAGGTTTTCATCTGGGCAGGGGTGGGAGGGTTATAGTTTAGTGGTAGAGTACTTGGCTAGCCAGCACAAGACCCTGGGTTTGGCCCCAGCACTGAGAAAAAATATGTCTCATTTGGCAAATGGGAACATATAAAACCTCCTGGTTTTTCATCAGATCAATTAAGACACGGATGTGAAAGGTCTTTTCTAGGGCAGAGAAAGGTGGGTTTGTGAAGGATAGGACTAGAATTATGGATTGAGGCCTGGGAGCTGGCACTGGGCATATGTACTAGTGTTTAGATTGACCCTGCTGCCACATGAGGCCAAGCCGAAGCTGGGTTTCTGCAGGAGTGAGACTGGTCCCACCAGCCCACTGTGCTCCTGACAGTAACTGTCTCTGCTTCATTCACTGACAGATACGAGAGCAGAGGGCCATGTTCCGATGGAACCCCAAGCACCTGGCACAGCAGGAAACAGCGGGAAAAGGCCATTGTAAGTGATCTGGGGCCCCAGAACCTCAGGTGAATGGAACCAGCTGGAGTAACAGGAAGTGCTAAAGCCTGTCAGCTTTCAGCACCTGCCTAGGGAATAAGGGACTGTGGTCTTCACGCAGGCCATGATTATGTTTCTCATTTGAAATCACAAGGCTCACTGAAAGCCATCACCATAATATGTAGTTGGTGGCCACTTAAGGCTCAGCTTCAGGGGCCTTGAAAGAACCAAGAGGGAAGATTGGAAGGGGGAGTCAGACTGACCAGGCCATAAGCCACACCTTTTGCGGCCTCCTGGCTTCCCTGGGGAGCAGGGATTTGGGCCTTGTGCTTTGTAAGGGTCTCCTCAATGTAATTCAGGCGAAAAGAGCTAGAGAGTCTATTTTACCTCCCTACACAGCTCCTGGATCTTCCCAGAATCTGGCCCTAGGACCTGACATATGAGGTTGCCCACAAAGCTACCCAGAGAGGATCCCCAGGAGCCTGCAATGTGGAGCTGGGGACAGCCAGCTGTGCCATGTATCTAGAAAGAAGGGAGGAATAACAATATGGGCTATTGTCTACAGTTATGAAAGTTGTCAATAAAAAATAAATTAAATTGAAAAGATTATAAAAATACAGAAGGACAAAAAGACTCACTGGATGCTGCGCTTTAAGGAATTGGGGGATGTGTAGGGGATGTGGGCATGGCTGTCTGCCAGGAGGATGTAATGTCAAAGGCTGAGCATGGAGGATCTTCCTTGAGAACACAGGAGATCAGTCAGCAGTTTGACAAGCCTGGTATAATCCTAGATTTTTTTGTTTGTTTGTTTGTTTATTTGTTTTTTGAGGTAAGGTCTCACTCTAGCCCAGGCTGACCTGGAATTCACTATGTAGTCTCAGGGTGGCCTCAAACTCACGGTGATCCTCCTACCTCTGCCTCCCGAGGGCTGGGATTAAAGGCATGCGCCACCATGCCCGGCTTAATCCTAGATTTTTGGTGACAGTAATATCCAAGGCAGATGAGGTCCCCACTCCTATGGTTGAGGCAGGAGGAAAGAAAATGACCTGTGAACAGGAGCAGTCATGGGATTCAGAAATGGTATAAACTCTGTGAGATTAATAGTCATGACTAAAATGTCTGAACTCAGCAGCTGTGTTTGGACTGTCTAGGTGATGTCTTTACATGGGTGATGAGAGAGAGGAGCTGGCCTAGAAGGATGAAAAGGAGCATCTGGGGCAGCAAATTGCAGGAATTCAGGACCTGCTGGGCGTCTTTGAGGAGGAGCTTTCTCTACTGATCTAAATGGACCCAGACATGTCATAGTGTGGGGTGTACAGTTCTGGTAACTGTGCATACAGTCTTGCTTTTAAGGCTGTCTCTGGGATTTCTTCCCTTGTGTCTGTGGTCGGCAGGTGGGTCGCCTGGAGAGTCGCTGGTAATTCCTGTTCTCAGAGAAAACATGTCTGAGCTCCACACCATATCTTACCCACTGAAATACAGGTGTCCAGGCAGTACCTTTCACTCCATCGTATCCCAGTTCTATTCCCTCTGCCAGTCTGTTTGGGTGCCCACCATGACTGAAGGTGGCCTCTTAGACACAGTGTGCTATGGCTTCAGTCATCTTGCCGTGAAAACTCAAAGATGATGGTAGTTCCAGTCACCTAAGTGCTGCTATATCATCATCTTTCTTTTTAAAAACATATTTTATTTTTATTTATATATTTATTTGACAGAGAAAGAGAGAGAATGGGCATGTCAGGGCCCATTGTGCATCTGGCTAACATGGATCCTAGGGAATTGAACCAGGGTCCTTTGGCTTTGCAGGCAAATGCCTTAGCCACTAAGCCATCCCTCCAGCCCTCATTATCTTTCTGTACAGTGCTTTCTGACCCTTGCAAACAATCAAGCTTCCAGTGCATCCTCAGCCTAGTCAAGCTCCACCCCTCCCCCCCCAGCTAGGCTTGAAACAAGTGCCAAGCTATAGAGTCTGCAATTGTCCTGATGGGGTAAACCCTCCCTCTCAGCCCAGGCTCTGCTCCATCTCTCTGTGCACATGGGTGCTTCCCCTGGAGGTCACTTCCCCTCCAGCACAAGGGCAGTGGTTGTCATTGTCCTCTTTCTGACTCTAGCAATGTTGCTGCTCAGCCAAGCGTGGATAGGGATGAGGATTTCATGTGAGCAATAACCAATGACAGGGACCCTCTCCGTCCCTCTTCTTGAGCAGGGTGAAGGCCGTGTGGTATACATTCGAAATCTCTCTAGCGACATGAGCTCTCAGGAACTGAAGAGGCGCTTTGAGGTGTTTGGCGAGATTGTGGAGTGCCAGGTGCTGACAAGAAATAAGAGGTGAGTTAGGCCATTGTCCACAGGGAGAACCGGGAGGGACACAAGTTCCATCCAGGGCTCTGCACACAGAAGATGCTGAGAAGATGTGTGGGAACAAATGGGATGAAATTCCCAGCTTATGTCTGAAGAGCCAGGCTGGTGGTGGTCACGGAACCAGTGATGGCAGTGAACACTGCTGACAGGTGATCAAGTGCCAGGCAGTTTCCATGCATCCTGTCATCTAAACATTTGACACTCTTCTGACTCAAGTGTTGTTATTTCTACTGCCCTCCACACTGGAGGAGCTCAGACAAAACAATGAGCAAGAACTGGAGCCCATGTCTGCTTCTGTGTCCCAGTAGTTGTGAAAGCAGCAAGCACCCTTTGGCAGTGGTGCCTGTGTTGGGATGTCACTGAGGTGCATCTCCATGCCGCTTTGCTCTGTAGCAGCAAATCCTGGCCTTCTGTCTGCTAGGCAGTCCTGGCTTGTCCTCACTCACCCGAGGGAGCTATCTGCCAGGTAATCTGCAAAACAAATGAACGAACAAAAAAATAAAAGAAAGAAAAACCAGAAAAAAAAAGGTTGCCTAAGAATGCTCTGTAGAAATTTCTATTTTAAAGCACTTCTTAATTATCTTCTATTACACCTGCAAACTAAATTATTAAGATTTTAATATTCTGACTTAACTGATAATAAAAAGCATCAGTAAGAAAATAGTCTCTTTAGCCTGGGCTAAAGTGAAACCCTACCTCAGAAAACTAAGAAAGAAAGAAAGAAAGAAAGAAAGAAAGAAAGAAAGAAAGAAAATAGTCTCTTGTCCAACTAGTCTCTTGTCCAACAATTATTACATATTTCATACTCATTTGGATGACTACTATTAAAAAATGAAATAGTTGCAGTGTTCCAAATAAGGAAAAATTTCCATTTCCTGTTTTTTTTTTTTTTTTTTTTTTTTTCAGTTTTCCGAGGTAGGGGTCTCACTCTAGTTCAGCCTGACTTGGAATTTACTATGTAGTCTCAGGGTGGCCTCAAACTCATGGCATCCACCTATGTCTGCCTCCCAAGTGCTGGGATTAAAGGCTTGTGCCACCACGCCCAGCTCCATTTCCTCTTTTTATGCACATCTGGATTTACATATGTGCTAAGGAATTGAACTCAGGTCAGCAAGCTTTATAAGCAAGTGCCTTTAAGTGCTGAACCATCTCCCCAGTCCCCTATTTCCTCCTTTTATTTTTTTTAATTTTATTTATTTATTTTGGTTTTTCAAGGTAGGGTCTCAGTCTGGCTCAGGCTGACTTGGAATTAACTATGTAGTTTCAGGTGGCCTTGAACTCACAGCGATCTTCCTAGCTCTGCCTCAAGTACTGGGATTAAAGGCATGCGGCACCACACCTGGCTTTATTTCCTCTTTTTAAACTGTATGGTGCTAGGTGTGGTGGTGGTGCATGCCTTTGATCCCAGCACTCAGGAGGCAGAGGTAGTATTGCTGTGATTTCAAGGCCAGCTTGGGACTACAGGGCAAGTGTCAGGTCAGCCTGGGCTAGAATAAGACCCTACCTCAAAAACCAAATTTTTATATATGTTTTGTGTCTAAACTGTATAATGTTCCTCAAATTAATAGCAGTTGTACCTTGTGCAACTAAATTTCCAATGTACCAGTTTTTTTTTAACTGTGCTTCAAATAAATAGAAACATAGTTATAAAAAAATGAAACAGAAAATAAATGCTAGTAAGGATGTAGGAAAATTTGAGCCCTGGTGAAATATAGACGGATATATAAAATGATACAACTAATATGAAAAACACTTTTAGCAGTTCCATAAAAGAAATAAATATAGACCTACAATATGATCCAGGAGTTTGACTTACAAGTATACATTCAAAACAACTGAAAACAAGATTCCAAAGAGATTCTGGTCACCTTGTTCACAAGTAGCCTTGTCCACAACAGCCAAGAGGTAGAGACAACCCAAATGTGGTATATACATATAGTCGAGCCTTAAGAACCTCAAGAAAAAAGCAAGTTCTGATCCAGGCTATCATATGGATGAATATATATGGATAGCCACTGGCAACATTATGTTGTCAATAGGTTACTTGCAAAAAGACCAATACTGTATGTTTCCATCCATATATGTATGTAAAGTAGTCATGTATTTTTACCACAAGTGTTTTTGATTGTTTGTTTTTTGAGGTAGGGTCTCACTCTAGCCCAGGCAGACTTGGAATGCACTATGTAGTCTCAGAGGGCCTTGAACTCATGGCGATCCTCCTAAGTGCTGGAATTAAAGGCGTGCGCCACCATGCCCGGCTTTACCATAAGTTTTTGAGTCATTACTGTATCTATTGCTTTCTTGTTATGACCAAATAGGAAGGAAAGAGTTTATCTCAGCTTAGGTTTTGAATGCATTTTGGTGGGGAAGTCACAGCAGGCCAGCTAGTCACATTTCAGCCAGAAGTGGTAGGCAGAGGGTGAACAGGAAGTGGGACTGGACCATAAAGCCTTAAGGCCCACCCCGTGACCTCCCGAAGGGCTCCTCATCCTAAAGGTTCCACAGCCTTTCCAACACACTAACTGGGGACCAAGTATTCAAGGGTGTGAGCCTTTGTAGGGTATTTTACATTCAAAGTCCATTCAGATTACACAGATAGAACTTTGTAGTTTTCTAGTCTTTAGGTTGTCATATAAATATAACAAAGAAAACAAATTAATACCCAAGGAGAAAGGTCAGTTTATTAAGTAAGCTCTTTAACATGAAGTCTTGGACATACTGCTGTTTTCACACATTTGAAGAGGCAGAAGGGTTCCAACTTTGCCCTGGCTCAGAGAGGTGTTGGTAGATGTGATTGCTTTTAGTGTTATTAGCTACTGCTTGTCAGCCTGCCCTGAGCAGCTGGAGGAGATTGGGCACCAGAACCCTTCCCTGTGGCTTTCCTCCTGGGTACCGTGTCTGCCTCCAGCTGCTCTTAGCAGCTTAGAGACCCCAAGGGAAGCAGGGGTTTCCCTCATAGTTCAGGCAAAGATCTGGGACTGAGCCCTTTGGATTTTGGCTTTCAGTGACAAGCTCATGTCCAGGGAGGGCTACCATCAGCTGACTTTCCTCTTTGCAGGGGAAAGAGCATGAACGCTGAGCAGGGCAGATGTAGTAGATGTCATCCATACAAGATAAGATGGGTCCAGAACACCAGCAACATTAGGATGGTGGCAAGCTGGCTGCCAAGAAAATGGAGGTTGAGGGTGGTTTTGAAGGGTGCAGAGGATGGTAGAGTGGGATATTTGTGAGAAGAAGCATGGCAAAGGCAAGGGCAGGAATGAGGAGGGAAATACAGGGGAGTATGAAGAGCACTGGTTTCACGTGGGGCATGGCACCTGGTGGCTGACAGACATCCAGGTCAGCTTCTCCCTCATGCTACACAGGTCATCTCTCATGGGGGTGGGGGGGCATGACATGGGTACCAAACCTTTGTGGCTTCCTGCATCTCGCAGCGGTGGGGTCTTCAAGTGTCTAGCATGCTGGCCTAGAAACACCCTCCCTTGTCCTCTCCCCAGAGGTGAGAAGCATGGCTTCATCACCTTCCGGCATTCAGACCATGCGGCCCTGTCCCTGAGGAGTGGCGCTGCCATGAGGAAGCACAGTGAGCCTTCCCTCCAGCTGAGCTCCGGGAGGCCCCGGCACTTCTGCTGGCCCAGACACGCCCACTACGGTAAGCATGCGCAGCCCGGCCTTGTTCTAGTGAGGACGCAACCGAAAGGGCAGTGCCTTCCTTTCCTGACACCCAGACTGAGAGACTGTGGGCCCCTGTGGACACAGCTCATACCAAGCTCCACTGTGCCTACTTCTGATCGGTTTAACTCTGCCATTTTGCTTGAGATTGCCATCTTGCTTGTCTTTTGGCATCTGTTACATCTTGTTCTGTTTTGCAATTAGTACCAACAACAGAAAGTCAGCTTCCTGTGCCTTTAGGAAGTTGTATTCTGTGCTCCCAGCTGGCCAGCAGGACCATGGCTGTCATGCCACTTTGACCTCAAAGGACAGCTGCTGCCCTCCCCCATGAAGGGTCACCATCCTCCTGACCAAGCAGCAACTTTGCTATGGGTCGAGCGCAGTGTACCAGCACTGTCATGCCCCTGGCATTTGGGAACAGGATGGTGAAGATAGACAAAGGACAGTATAGGAAAGAAGTATTTGGGGGGAGACCCCAAGGGAGTCTGACAGGGAGAGTATCAGGAGACCTAGACGGGCTCAAGTCACATCCTGCTCCACTTGGCTGCATGTCCACTGCACAAGATAGGTTCATTAGCCTTCTCTTATGTGACTTGGCAACATGTTACTAGTGGGTGGGAAGAAAAGTATGAAGGAACGGAGAAATCTAGGATGTTTGGCTGGACAGGAGCTCTGGGGTCCACTGCTTAGGGATCTCTTGCCACTGAGACCCTAAGATGTGGACAGCATGGCAGAGATGTCACAGCAGGATGGCAGTTGGTGTTTGCACTCTTGCTTTGTGATACCCTAGCCACACCTGCTGTATGGTGCCCACCCTCAGAGGCAGGTTCATGGGTCACCTGGGCTCTCCAAGTTGCTCACCACCTTCCCTCTCACTGACCCCCAGATCCCACCTCAGAAGAGGCCCTTCCCACATCTGGGAAAAGCAAGTATGAAGCCATGGATTTTGACAGCTTATTGAAAGAGGCCCAGAGGAGCCTGCATTAATATCAGCCTTAACCTTCGAGGAATACCTCAATACCTCAGACAAGGCCCTTCCAATATGTTTACGTTTTCAAAGAGATAAGTATATGAGAAGGAGAGCGAGCAAGCGAGCGTGAGAGAACACACATGAGAGAGACTTGAACCTGCTGTCCTTTCCTTTTAAAAACAAATCAATGTTTACATTGAACAAAGCTGCTTCTGCCTGTGAGTTTCCATGGTGTTGACGTTCCACTGCCACATTAGTGTCCTCGCTTCCAACGGATTGTCCTGGGTGCACCTCGAAGTGCTGGGTCAGTCACCTTCTGCCCAGCTGACTTCCTCTTGTAGACTTGCAGCCGTGTTCACCATAACATTTTTTGTCTGTAGCGTGTGATGATGAAATTGTTACCTGTGAATAGAATCAGGATTATAAACTCATTTTTAATTGAAGAAAAAAAGCATATCCTTAAAACAATGTATTTATGGCTCAGATGTACTGTGCCTGGATTATTGTATTGCTTCCTTGATTTTTTAACTATGCACTGTCACAGGATGTTTGCCAGTGAGCTGTGCTGCTCCCCTGGTCACATTGTCCTGGAGATGCTGAGTGACCAGTAGGCTGGTCCCAAGAATATGCCGGGCAGTCACAACTCGGGAGAGTGGAGAGAGGTGTCTCATTATCTTCTGCCAAGCCCATATCCGTCTCTTATTTTGAACAAGAGACTCCCTTTCATTCCCAGCTCTCACTTAGAGAATGCAACTGTTAGTACTGAGAGCCCGGAGTGTATGATAAATAGGAGGGTGGGGTTGAGCTGCATTTGTTTCATTCCCCAAGGAAGAAAGATTATGCCCTGAGAGGGGAAATGTCTTGCCTGAGGTCCCATGGCCAGGGAGGGAGTAGACAGAGCAGTGACCTCATAACAGTCTTCTGACGCCTTGTCACAGAACGCTTCCACAGTTAGCACTGACACGCAAAGCTACGGGGCTGGGAGAGGTGTGTTTGGCTGAGGTAGGCAACAGAGCAGAAGCCTAAAGGCTCATTGTGGGGCTAAGTCAGCATTAAGCATATTCCAGCTCTGGCACAGCCTGCAGCTTCGATGGTGAGTGGCTTGCCCTGGATGTGGATACATCCTGGGGTGGTGCCCAGACTCCATCTGGGAGCAGTCATTTTTGGGGGACAGCTGCTAGCCCAGCCTATGACTGCTCTTACCTGTTCCTCTTGTGAAGTTGTAGGTGGGATCAGGTAGGAGCTGGCTGGGTGTGCGGGTTGAGGGTGAGGAATGCACTTTCCAGGTGACAACTCAGGGAGCATTGGCAGTGGCTCTACTTCTTGACTGCCGTCAAAGCCACGTCCATGGTGATGTGTGACGGCAACAGAGGATGAGCACTCATATGCTTCATACACAGAGAGTCCTCCTTGACCGCTTTTGTACATCAGGGTTTCTTAGAACATTTTCATTTTTTTAAAAGGTCCTGCCATTTTAAGAAAGTTTGAAAGTAACTCATTAAACTAAGCTAAATTAATCTGCTGCTAATGTCAAGCCTAGTCCTTTGAGAATTAGTGACCTTTCTTTTAAAGATCATCAAATACCTCAAGTAGGGAAGTTGAGCCTGTGATCTTGTCCTGAGGTTGGGGATACTCCCCACTCACAGAGAGAGGAGATAAACTTTAGCAGAAATGGGGAAGTTGAGTACCTGTTTATCAAGGCAGTTGATTCTAGACCTGTTTTCTTTTCTGGAAAATGGATTGAGGGGGAGTGGTAGGCAGGTTCCCACAGTCATAGCTTCTCTTAAGGCAGTGTCTAGTTCAATATGGCAAGTCTACAGCACATATTCCACTATTATAACTAATAGATCATAGCCCACTTATTCTTTAAGCCCAAATATGCTATCAGAACCCTCAATACAGTGTGCTGGGCAGTCATTACTAATTGATCAGTGTTTAGATTTTTTGACAGCCTGGTCTAATCTTTGGAAGACGCTCATCATTCTACAGTACCATATGCTACCTGGGTTTCCTGCTGTCCTGTACTATCCTGATCCATGAAAGAAAAAGCCCTGGAAGCCAGTACCTGGCGCAAGACTCTCAGTGCCACTGTGACACACTGCCCTATAGGAAGGGGAGGAAGAAAGGAGTAGAATGGCAGACAGGAACGTATCTGGGAAAGTAAGCTTTGACCCTGAAATCAGCTGATGGGAAAGAGACTAGATTCAGTCCAGAGAGCTACATGAGTTCTGACTCCATGAATTTCCTGCATGTCTTTACTGAGTCTTTTGTTGGGCCTTGGACTGTGACAAGCATTGTCCAGATGACTCTGGGGCCCTCCTATATTCTTCTTCCTCAGTTGTATTAGGACAAGGGTTCTCCCTTGGGCTGTTGATTGCAGACAGTAAAGAAACACAAAATTTTAGCAACAGAGGAGTCTTTTGTGCCCCCTTCAGGGCCAGAGTCAGCGGAAACTGCCTTGTCTCTTCAACCCCGGGTAGTTGGAGGTCACTTAGATGTTGGCTTGAGCAGAACAGGGCCCTGGGTATGGCGCTGGGGACTGACATATGGAAGGTTGGTGCCAGGGCACTGATGGGGAGGGTGCCTGCGAACAGCATCCAGTAGTCTCTGTTTGCCCTTCCATACAACAAGGTGACAAGTTCTGCAGATGAGCAGCCCTGCAAGTGACCTCTCTCCACAAGACTCATGTGGTGCTGTGTATTATTTACTGAGGAGACAGCAAGCTCTCTCAAGAACCACGAGTCCACCATTCTCTCTTTCCCAACAAATTAAGGAGGAACCCAGAGGGAGCAGCTGCCATTGGCAACCATCTCATCGTAGCTCTGTCCTGGTGTGTCTTGATGATGTTTACATGTGATTGCCATATAGCATCCTGTAGACTGCTGACAGCCGCCCAGGCAGGGTAGGCTCGCTGTCATCTCTGTGCCATGCTGGTGTTTTCCAGAAATGTCTGATTCAACTGCTAAAGTGGAATTCTTCCATCTCCTTCCTCAGTCGGTACAAGGCTGAATCAGAATCCTTGTTCTCAAGGGCTCTGGTTACCGAAGGAAAATGCATCAAAGAGGTAAAGAACATGAGTGGATGGAGTGCAGCTAAGGCCTTTACTCTCTCTCCCTGGTGGGCTACTGTCAACATGGCTATGAAAGCTGCTGTGCAGATGGTGAGCGGAAGGCTGTGGAGACATGGGCAGCCCGGTTCTGCACTGCCAGCTCTAGCCGGGGTCCACCCCACACCTTGAGTTCAGTTCTCTCACCTGAGCCTGCCTCTGGAGAGGCAGGGCACCCCTCTGTGAAGCAGAATAAATCTTAGAGGATGTGTTGATGTGATCCACTGAGGTCAAAAGTATTTTTCTTAACATTTGAAATGTAGCTGTTGCCCTCAGCTTGGGGAACCCCATATCCCAGAGTCAAATGTGACCAAGGAAAGTATAATAGCAAATAGAGTGAACTTAATGGTTTCATTGGCCAAAGAAGAGGGATTGATCCTCTCACCATTCCCACTGGGTCAGAAGGAAACTGACTAGTACCTAGGTGCAATTTGTGAAAGCTGGTCCCAAAGTTCCTGAGGCATTTGCACACAGAGATGGGCTCCAGGACTGTTTGCAAAGTCTGGAGAGACAGGGTAAGTACAGAGAGAGCCTGGGAGCTGGAGATCCACATGCATAGAGATGGCCTTGGCCTAGAACAGAGGAGCTGAAGGAGCCTCTGCTGTCAGCTGCAGAATGCCCAAGAAGCAGATAAGCAGAGATGGATGCTTGCACTAGCCAATGAAAGCACTTTGAGAAAACCTGACATTGAGCCTGGCTCCACATTCTCTCTGGAAAATATGGGTGTCTGTGTGCAGTACTCTCCTAGAGAGTAGGTCAGGGTCAGAAAGAGGGCTGATGTGAGGGAAAGAGCAGAGGAGGTTTCCACATAGTAGCCTCGGCAGGGAAATCTGCAAGGGCCCAGCACTTGCCTGGCTTCTTTGCTGAAGCCCTAGAAACAGGGACTGATGGATTTACATCTTGGTACCCACTTTGTTAAAAATTAAAAACAGTCCATTGAAATGCTTTGTGGAGCAAATCATTTAACTATAAGCCATCTCAGAATGAGGAACCCAAGGTTTCTTTATTTGCTGTGCAATCTAGGGCCCATTTCCTGAGCTAGCAAATGAGGCAGCAGACTGTCACTCCCTGGAAGTCAGTTCCAATCTCTGGCTGTGCCTGCCCGGCTGGGGAAAAGGCTCTCAGCAAGATTGCCATACCCCAGAAGGATCAGACCCATAGGGTCCTGGCTGAGTAGCCTTGTATGAGTACACCAGCTCTCCAGGACAGATCCAAGCCATAGTTTATTGTGGGGTTGGTGGCTATGTCCAATCTCACGTTAGCCCTTTATCATCCCCACTGAACAGCTTTTAATCTGAATGTTGTGCCCACTTGGCTGTTTCTCTGTCTTAGTTGCAGACAATACTTAGCAATATACTTGTTTTACCTGAATAGCTTAACTTCAGCACTTTTCACACATTTCTTTCAAATGATTGTAAAAGACATGGGCAACATTGACCGTACTGCATATGCTTAGAGCAGCTTTCAGTTCTTGATTCTTAGTGGTACAGCACCAATGACTGGGCCTTCGGGATTTGAGATAACAGACTTTCACAAGGTTGTTTCCTAAGAATATCACACATTGAAAGGAGTGCTGAAATCCGATTGCCCCAAGTAGAGGCTCGGGGTAGATGGTTTTGTAGGAGGTCAGTCTTGTGTTATTCAGCAGCTCCCAGAGATGTTCATGTGACTTTGCGCCTCCACGCTGTACTTGTTTTTGTCAAAGGATTCTCCAAGGAAGCCTTAACAAGCCTCCTTTCTCCCTGTGCTGGCTCTGCCCAGTGTGCTCATAGAGGGGATGAGTTTCCACCTTAGCACTTTGCCTTATTAACATGTGGTCGCCATTTAGTGGCCATAGACAGTATTCACCAGCCACCCAGATGAAAGGCAGATGACTCACTTTGGCATGCCACCATGCCGTCCAACATGAACTTGAGAAAGAAATTACAATAGCATGAGTGAATTGTCTGTGTTCTCAGAGCTCATCAAGGTCAGAAAGTTCCAGGAGCAGTCACTTAAGGTCTCACACAGTCTGATCAATGCACTAGTTATCCTGTGGGTAGAAAAGATGGGTGGGAAGGGGTTTACTGTAACTGCAATACTGGCAGCCCAGCTGCTGATCTTGTTATGTGAACCTCTGCTAGGTGACCCACTCTGTACTCTTGGGACAAGAGAAAAGGTTGGGTGTGAGGATTGGGGAAAGAAGGGCCCTGGCCATCACATTTGATGTGGTCCACTGAATAGCCAAACAGGTTTTATTTTTTTGTTTTTGTATTTTATATTTTTAAATCTTGTCAAATGTGTTTTGTGTTAGGAATAAAAAGTCATAAATTATTCCCAACTTTTGTTTCTTGAGGGATGTTCAGATTCCAATTGAAACAGGTTGGAAATCTTACAGGGAGCATGGTCTCAAGTGGGGGGTCAAGGTAGTGTGCACCTGGATTTCCAGATGGTTGTAGAGAAGATGACCATCCAAAAGTCCAGCTCCATGCAGTCTGTCCCCAGAAATTCACACTCACTCCCTCACCTCCTGTGTCCTGCTGATAGCATCGTCTCGGAGGCAGCTGCTAATGGAAGCCAAGGCAACCTCCAGCTCCTCACCCCCCAGTTCCACAAGTGGTGTCTGCGGCCAGCCTTAACCTACGGCAAAGTGATCCCTATGGTCCCTTCCATCACTTCCAAACCTTGGGTTTAAAATTCTTTTCTCTCAGTATGACCATGCAGCCTAGAGAATTCTTAGCAATAGGGAGCCAGGACTCTCCTGGCTCTGTGACAGGGTCAAACAAGGGAATGGCTAAACTTGAGAGGTTTTGTCATCCCCAGGGGTACTACTGTAGGGGCATTATTTATTAGAAAGTTCAACAAGGTAACTACAGTCTGGGGTGCATGAGTGGAAGGTTGTGTTTTTAGGGTGTGGAGTGTGTGTGTGTGTATGTGTGTAATTACATTGATGCATTTCTTGAAAAAGGTGCAAGAATTTCACCTACACAGAGGGACACATCTGCTTTGTTATTTATAATAAAGAGCTAAATTTAAATTTTTTTAAAGGACACTGCTAATGATTGAGAATCAAGTTTTTAGTTTTGCTATTTTTTTTAATTGGTAGAGGATTTTTATATATTTTTTCCATTTTGTTGGGTTGTGTCCATATTTATATATATACTTTATCTGTAAGAGGCAAGGTAGAAACCTTGGCTTTTAATTATTGTGGTTGTCATTGTCCCTATTTTATTTTCAGTGTGATTTCTCTGTCTTACCTTCTAAATGAGAAAATGTTTTCCTGTATTTGTACATTGTCAGATTCTATAGTTTCATAGATAATTTAACCAAATTGCTCTACGTATTGTTCTCCTGTGAGTATAAAGCTCTATTTTACTGTCTGTAAATACTTCAGAACTGGCTTCTTTCCTCAAGCTCCCACTGTGGAGTTATTGTTTACATCACAAAACTGTAGAATCTCTATGCTCATGTACTGTAAATAGTGAGGTGATCTGCTTATAAATAAACTTAAATACACTATGGAGATTAAAAAGAAAATACCACCTACAGCCCTGCCCAGATGTGTTATTCTTTGTTGGTCCTCTGAGCTCATTGGGGATGCTAGCCACTAAAATGGGGAGATTCCAGATCTAGCCTCCCCTTCTCAGAGAAGGGCCTAGTCACAGGTTTGGTTTACTTTGGTTTCTATTTTATTTATTTATTTTTCAGTGCTGAAGATTGAATTCAAAGCCTAGTAGGTATGAGTACCACTGAGCTACATCTTCTGCTCCTTTGAATTTTTATTTATTTCTTGTCTTTTCTTTTTTAAATATTTTATTTTTGTGTGTGTGAGAGAGAGAGAGAGAGAAAGAAAGAAAGAAAGAAAGAAAGAAAGAAAGAAAGAAAGAAAGAAAGAAAGAGAAAGGAAGAAAGGAAGAAAGAAAGGGTACACCAGGGCCTCCAGCCATTGCAAACAAACTCCAACAGATGCATGCACCACCTTGTGCATCTGGCTTACGTGGGTTCTGAGAACTTGAACCCAGGTTCTTAGGCTTCATAGGCAAGCACCTTAACTGATAAGCCATCTCTCCAGCCTTCCCCCACTTGAATTTTTGAGACAGTGTCACCTATTTGGCTCAGTCTGGCCTACAACTCACTATGTAGCATAGGCTGGCCTCAAATTTAGAATTCTCCTAAATGTTGAGATTATAGGCACATACAACCACAGCAGAACCAGGCAAAGGTTGCCCTTCACACCTCATCACAAGTCTCAGTTCTGGGGCTGGAGACATGGCTCGGCAGTTAAGGCACTTGCCTGCAAAGCCTAATGATTCCCAGTACCCATGTAAAGCCAGATGCACAAAGTGGCACATGTGTCTGGAGTTTATTTGCAGTAGCTGAAAGCCCTGGCGCTCGCTCTCTCTCTCTCTCTCTCTCTCTCTCTCTCTCTCTCTTCTTGAAAATAAATAAAAACATTTTTTAAAAATTCTTAGTTCCCTCTCCCTACCCAATACTTAGTTCTTTTTTTTTTTTAATTTTTTTCTTTACTTATTTGAGAGTGACAGACAGAGAAAGAGGCAGAGGGAGAGAGAGAGAGAATGGGTGCGCCAGGGCTTCCAGCCACTGCAAACGAACTCCAGACGTGTGCGCCCCCTTGTGCATCTGGCTAACGTGGGTCCTGGGGAATCGAGCTTTGAACTGGGGTCCTTAGGCTTCATAGGCAAGTGCTTAACCACTAAGCCATCTCTCCAGCCCAACACTTACAGTTCTTGATAACCATTCAGACTCATCTCACATGTCAACGGTTCCATGGGTGACTTCTGGCCGTGACCTACACTTTCCGAACAGACATCCTTGTTTTAGTCAGCTACTCCCATAAGCATACTAAGTAAATATGCTCTAAGCAATAGCTGGCCAGTAAACATCTGTTCACTGTTAGACATTTTACAGAGAACAGGTCTGAACTGTTTGGGTGAACTTGAAACCTTTTCCTTTGTACATCTACTTCCTGTGAGTGAGGTGAGAAAGCATTATCTCCAAGACTGGAATGTGTATGTGTGTGTGTGGGGGGGTGATTTCCTCATGTGTTAAAGGGTGTAACTCTTATATTGCTTTAAAACTGTTTTGGGTTTTGAGTATGTGTGCATGTGCACACACACTTGCTTTAGACGAGTGCTATATCTCTGAATGGCAGCTTCAGTCCTTTAAGCGCAATCTTTGTGCAAGATACCCATGACCCCCACAGAGGGTTAAAATATCAGTGAAGAGAATTACATGCTAACAAGAACAGATATGAGGCTGGCTTAATGGTTAAGGCACATGCCTGCAAAGCCTAATGACCTGGGTTTGATTCCTCAGTACCCACATAAAGCCAGATGCACAAAGTGGTGCATAGAATTCATTTAGAACAGCTAAAGGCTCTGGCATGCCCATTCTCTCTCTCCTTGCAAATAAATAAAATATTTCTGAATGTATTAAAAAAAATTAAAAAGAAAGTAGAAAGACAATCCACAGTATGCTAGAAAGTTTCTGCAAATCAAATCTGTAAATTATTGGATGGGTACTAAGAAAACAATGTTTTTAAAAAAGATACACTAACACATTACAATTTCATATTATGAACAAAGTTTCATGTCATGTTATAAACAAAATAATTCAGATACTATATTTTCTCAATCTAAAAATATCTTAGGTTGTAGAGGTGGGAAGATGGCTCATTGGTTAAAGGTGCTTGTTTGCAAAGCCTGCTGGCCCCAAGTTGAATTCCCAAACCACCCACATAAGCTGGATAAGTGTCTGATGGTTCTTTGCAAGAGCAAGAGGCCCTGGCATGTCCATACACACATGTAAATAAATAAATAGTTTTTTTTTTGTTTTGTTTTTTCGAGGTAGGGTCTCACTCTAGCCCAGGCTGACCTGGAATTCACTATGGAGTCTCAGGGTGGCCTCGAACTCATGGCGATCCTCCTACCTCTGCCTCCCGAGTACTGGGATTAAAGGTGTGCGCCACCACGCCCGGCTAAATAAATAGTTTTTAAAAATGTCCTAGCTAGAAGGAAGCAGATGATGATTTTTTCCAGTACAGTGAGTAGGGCTGTTCCTACTTTGAACAGAACTCTGCCATGAGTTAGCATCTAACATCTGTGTGACTGCTCAGTGTTTGCTGCCCCTGACCTTATTATAAATGGTAGATAAGCCCTAGCTGCTTTCCATTCACTGCAGGGCCCTCACTCCATCAGCCAGGAATTTCTAGATAGGTCTAACCTGTGGTACAGTATCACAGTTACCTTCTTGTTGCTGGAGACAATACCCCACTAGAAGCAGCTTATGGAAGGAAAGGGTTTATTTTGGCTTACAGGTTTTTCTGTGTTTTTTGTTTGTTTGTTTGTTTGGTTGGTTGGTTGTTTTTTTGTTTTTTTGTTTTTTTGGTCTCCCTTTAGCCCAGGCTGACGTGGGATTTACTAGATTGTTCCAGGGTGGCCTCAAACTTACAGTGATCCTCCTACCTCTGCCTCCCAAGTGCTGAGATTAAAGGTGTGTGCCACCACGCCTGGCTTGGCTTACAATTTTATGGAGATGTTCTAAAATGTTCTATCATGGTGGAGAAAGCAGGGTCATAGCTGGCGGTCTAGACGCCACAACTCCATAGCAGCAAGAGGGAGGTAGTCCTGAGCATTGGTGGAGTTGGGCTACACCATCCCGAAGCCCACCCCAGGGACATACCTCGTCCAGCAAGTACCCACCTCCCAGAGGCCCCCCACTTTCCCAAACTGGCACCAGTTAGAACCAAGTATTCAGAACACATGAGTTTATGCGGAACATTTCATTCAAGCCACCACATACAAGGAATGGAGAGGCAGACACCTTGAGACCTGTGTTTGAGACTCAGCACTGTGTCACACTTCTATACAGTGTGAGCTCAGACAAGCCCCCTCTTTGACTCCTGCTTCCCTAGACCATGAAACGAGAATTGCTTAGACACACTCAAAGGGCCTTGCTATTCTTAGGAAGCTGATTCTCAGAAGCCATACTGTTCAAGGGAAAGTGGTTCCAATCTGGGGTTCTGGGGTCAGGCTATTTGGATTGAGATTCTGACTCCACCCTCATGAGCTGGTTGTCCTTGGCCAGGTTTCCTAACCTCTGCAAGGCTTTTCATCACCATGTACCAAGCAGAACTAGTAACAGTTTCTCTGTATGGCTGTGAGCATAGCACTACATCATGCATAGTGGTTAGGATAGCGACAGCCCTTAATATTAACTGTGATCCTCATCTTGCACAGACTTGAGGTGCTGCCCACGGCCCAGGGTAAGATTCTGACCCTTTGGACTGATTGAGTAGGCTGAGATATGGAAAGGAAAAGGAACCTGTCCCAGGGGCTCAGAAATGTAGTGATAAGGCCAAGGCCACCTCCAGCAGCATGCCTATATGTTCTCTACCCTGCCACTTCACCACTACATAATATGCTTAGGGACAGGACCAGTGCTCTTAGAGTATCAGCGACAGCAGGGCTGAAAATCCATCTTGGGAATTAAAAGGTGGGAGGTCAGATGTATCCCACTGTAACATGACCTAAGCCATGTTACATGTAACATCGAGAGAGCTAAAGCCTCAAGACCACAGATCAACCTACAGTGGAAGTCATGGGATATGTGCACAGTGCACTGTGTTCTCTGACCTTGAACATCTTCTGGAGGGAAGCCAGAGAACTGGACTGTGAATTTGGCCCAGCCCCACCCTTCCCTGGCCTTCAATTTCCTCCGTTCTCTAAAAGGGAAGGTTAGAGTTAGATACCATTCTCTACAAGGGAAGGTGAGAGTTAGATGTGTGATCCTCATACAAGCAGCTTGGGGAGACCAGACAGTGTGGTCCCTCTCCTCAAATAAACTGCTTTAGCTGCTCCTACAAAACCTTCATTGTGGAAGAAGGAAGTGTCCTAGACCCGAGGTCTGCTTTTGGGAGATAGGAATGTGTTGTATGCCACCACAGAAGTAAATAGAAAAATCCAGAATGTGGGACAACTGACGTGGTTTCACTGGCAAATTTAAGAGGAGCATTTGCAGATTTAAAGAGAAACAGTGGGCTGGGGAATGGCTCAGCAGTTAAAGGCGCTTGCTTGCTAAGCCTCATGGCCCCGCCCCGTTCAGTTCCCCAGTACCCATGGAAAGCCAGATGCACAAAGTGGCACATGTGTCTGAAGTTCATTTTCAGCAACAGGAGGCCCTGGCACACCCATTCTGTCTGTCTTCTCTCAAATATTTGTTTAAAAAGGAGAGAGAGAGAGAGAGAGAGAGGAGGCAGGCATGGTGGCCTTTAATCCCAGCACTCGGAAGGCAGAGGTAGTAGGATTACTGTGAGTTGGAGGCCACCCTGAGACTATGTAGTGAATTCCAGGGCAGCCTGGATTAGAATGAGACCCTACCTCAAAAAAACAAAACAACAACAACAACAAAAAGCCTGTCATAACAGTATATATACCTATGTGAAAGCTGGATTCCTGGGACTATTTGGCCAACCAATATAGCCTAATTGGACAGCTTCAGGCCAGTGAGACACCCTGTCACAACAGAAGGCTTGGATGATGTTCCTGAGGGTAACACCGGAGAGTATCCTCTGGCTTCTGTACACACACACACACACACCACACAAAAAGTATATGTTATACAAGCAAGCAAGCGAAAAGAAACAAGTAAATTCAGTGGGTGAAACTTGTTTGTATTAGATTCAAGTAAACCAACTCCTAAAAACATTTTTGGGTGATGATGGGGAAAGTTGATTCAGGACTGGGATCACAGTGAGATTCCCGCAAAAGCAGACTAACCTGGACTCTGGGCAGCAGGGGTGAGTGAGAGGTGGGAGCCTAGCGTAACCAGTGGGGATCCTCAGGAGACCTGGACCTACAATGGCTTTGCACAGTTGTCCCATGTTGGACACAATGGCCAGGTCTTTTCAGGTGGCTTAGATCAGTCCTTGGGTATAAGTCCTCCTGGAAATGTAAATGAAGAAATCCATAAAGAAGCTGTCTGTTGTAATTCCAAGTCCTTTATTGAAGAAGGCGTGGACTTTGTGGCTGAACAGTGTCTACCACAGCTACATGTAAGGTGCTCTTCTCCATGTGACAGTATTAGGATCCGAAATACCCTTAGGTCTGTACAGATGTTTCCCTCCCCCTTCTCTGAGGTAGGGTCATGCTGTGTAGAGACCGGACTTCCTTGGAACTGTTGATCCCCTATCTCCCTTCTGAGTGCTGGGATTATAGTCGTGTGCCATCACCCCTGGAAAGACGTGGAATCCTTAACGATGTGCGATTCCTTTAAAGATGTTGGCAGAATGAAATAATGCATATGGAAATTGCTGTTGCATGCTATAGTTAAACTGGCATGGTAGTGCAAACCTATAATCACAGCGCTAGGGAGTAGGGGTAGGATTGAGGGTTTGAGGTCAGCTTGGCTATGTACTGCCACCCTGTTACAAAAAAAAAAAAGAAAGAAAGAAAGAAAGAAAGAAAGAAAGAAAGAAAGAAAGAAAGAAAGAAAAGGGAAAAATAGAAAATGTAAAAAGGATAAATGAAACAAATAGGACCAAACCTTAAATATTCAAATCTGGGTCAGTCCATGGTTATTCAATATCCTCTCTACTATTAAAACTTTTTTTAACAAAACATTAAATGAAAGCATTATAAGAAAAGGTTCACAGCAAGCTCATAAATCTGGCAGTAAGTAAAAGTCTAATTGATGTCTATGAAATGTAGAATCCTTGGGTTTAACTCAATAGACTGCAAGGCTAAAAGAAAACTGTTTGAAAACCCCTCAGTGAGGTGCGTGATGTATTTTCCACCAGCTCTCAACTTCCAAGTCTTTTGCTCCTCAAGCAGACGTAGCCGTTCCACTGGCCTGGGTGGCTCTTCCTCCAGAGGGTAGTGCCGTCTGCCATCAGCTTCGGGCGTGCTACTGGACGCAGCAGGATTTGGACGCGGGCCCTCCACCAGGGCCAGGATTCCCCCCGAGCTGGTTTCCTGCCGCTGCTGCAGTAAGACAGGGAAGAACCCAGCAGGTAAGAGGAGGCTACAGTATATTCCCTTAGTCCTGTTTGGACCAACCTCGAGGGCTTTCCACAGCCAGCAGATAGCCATGTGTGCAGAGGACAAACTGGAGTTTTGCACAATTAAGAGAACCAGGTCCCTTTTCTAAGGGTGACAAATGGCAAACAACACTTGGCAGCAATGTCTGGGACACACCATGAGTGTTGGACACTGGCAGTTGGGGGAGAAAGTCCCTGTGCCACCTCAAGGTGGCAGATGCCACTTAACTCCAACCATTTGTCATGAAGAAATACAACTGGTGTGGTCAGTCCTCCATATTTGAAAGCAAAAAGCTAGAAATCTGGATTTTTTAAATTTGGGATATCCCAACTCTAAAATATGGGCAGCGAATTCACTTTTTAAAGAACAGCTTTAGGTCTGTGGAGTAGAGAACTTGCCTAGCACGCACTAGGCCTAGATTCAATCCCCAGCACTGTTATTTTAAAAAGGGAAAAATTGTCGGGCGTGGTGGTGCACGCCTTTAATCCCAGCACTCGGGAGGCAGAGGTAGGAGGAGTGCCATGAGTTTGAGGCCACCCTGAGACTCCATAGTGAATTCCAGGTCAGCCTGGGCTAGAGTGAGACCCTGCCTCAAAAAACCAAAAAAGAAAAAAAAAGGGAAAAATTGCAGGCCACAGGTTTACACAGACCTCTGTAAACCCAAAAGACAGTTTAAGTAAATTAAAGAGACACTTCTTCCTCTGCACAGTTCACTCTCATTGGAAAACTAACATCTTTATACATCTGTAGGGACCTGGATGTATAGAATAACCCCAGTAGTGTGCAAAGCATGACTTGTAACTACCAATGGTGGCTGCACTTGCACTCTAGGCCTGCCCAGAGCGGAGCGAGGAGCCAGCAGCTAAGGCCCACATGTCAGAGGGACACAGGAAGTCAGGCAGCATGGGGCAGTTCTATGAAGAACCAGAGTACACAGCTAGACAAAGAAAGGAGTGGGAGGAGAGATGGTGTTATGACAGGGTTTAGCTGGACAAACATCCTATTTAATTAAAGCTTGGTAGAAAATTCAACAAGGAATCTTTTTTTTTTTACTAGTTGTGTACTTTGGTTTCTTATAGGACTTGGCTTTTAGTCCCTGCTCCACCCTGACTTACTTCCTCTGCACATAGTCATTCTCTTTCTCTCTGTCTCTCTCTCTCTTTCTCTCCCTCTCTCTCAGGAGAGACCAGGCTTGCCTTGAATTCAAAGCAATTCTCCTGCCTCAGCCTCTGCAAGGCAGGGATTATAGGCATGTATCTCTGTACGGGGCTCCACACAGCCCTGTGTACACATGGTTCTTACTGTGGACCGGGTCAGGGCCCTAGCTCTGTTCTGCTCAGGGTAGTGTGGGAAGCCACAAAGGCGGGGACACCACTAATAGTTTTGTAAGTCAAACTCACTTTGAATTCAAGGGAGCTCTTTCTAACCGTGGGACTGAATGGGGTTGTAATAGATAGAGGGCTCTCCACCACTGTACTATGAAAGCAAAGGTTCATGATGGGCTAGATCGAATTCAAACAGACAGAAGACCAGAAACGCGACTTGTACAGTTTCCTCCAACTCATAATTCTAGGTTTTCTCCTGGGCCAAGGGATAGGAGTAAGTGTCTTCAATCTTGGAGTCAGATTCTGCCCTCTGCTGGGTAGCACTACTGACCATGGGTCTGTAGTGTCCCTCAGCCTCAATCTGGGGACCAGGCTCTGGCACGTACTGACTGTGTGACTTGGCCATGATCTCAGAGCGGGGGCAGTAGTCCAGGCCCAGACCCATGCGTGCAGTACATGTGCATGGCCAGGGCTCCGCCCCCTCTGCAAACCTTGCTTGGCTGCCTGCTCCTTCTGTTTCTCCTCCTCTAGTGCCTTCATCTTGGCTTCATACTCGTCGGCTAGCGCCTTCCACTCCTTGCGGTTGTTAGTGATCCCGTCCAGCATAGGGGTGATCTCCTCATGGAAACGTGAGAATTCCTAAGGAGGGGAAAAGAAGGGAAGGAGAGAGGGTGATGGGGGAGAGACAGAGAAAGAAGGGGGAGAAGGAAGAAGAGAGGAGCCTGTGGAGCAGGGTCTGCACCCCAGGGCCTGGACTCAAGGTGGGCCAGTCTGCCCAGCAGTGCACTGAGCTGCCCCGATATGCATGCTGACTCTGGGGATCCTCGCTTAGAGCCCCCTCCCATGCACACACACAGCCCCTTCTTTCAGGATAAAGTGCAAACCCTTTACCATGCTGTTCGCACTCCTCCATCCATCCCTTCCGCACCTGGAGCCCCCAGGCCCTCCAAGTCTCACCTCATAAGTCTTTCTTTTGTCGGCTTCCCACAGCTGATCTCTTGGCTGGAACACTACCCTCTCCTTTCCTTGGGGCTCCCACTTCCCTTACATGTCCTTGGGGATTCTTCTAACCCCCTAGGTAAACTGAGTCCTCGTGGATGTTCTTAAGGCATCTCTTAGGACATGTCATTTCATCATTGTATCCTTTGCCTGCCTCTTCCAGAAGCTGACACCCTAGCAAAACTGGCACTCTTGAGAGGGCAGAGACAATGCTGCCTCATTCCCTAGGGTGGCCCTGGCTTGGCACAGGGTAGGGGCAAGAAGATACTTGGTAAATCTTCACTAGGGAAAATCAGGTTGTTGAAAAGAGTATTCTTTTTCTCATGTGTGTGTGTGGTGTGCATGCATATGTGTATGCATGTACATATGTCTGTGTGCGTGTGACAGCCAGAGGTCAATGTTAGATGTCTTCCTCAATCACTCTGCACCTTACTTTTTGAGACAGAGTCTCTCACTGAGCTCACTGATTTGGCTGGGTTATCTAGCCAGCTAGCCTCAGGGAGCCACCTGTCTCCATCACCCAGCACTGGGATTGCAGGTGTGCACGGCCATGGCCAGATTCTACATGGGGGCTGGGGATCTGAACTCAGGTCCAGCAAGCATTTTCCTGTCTGAGCAGCTCCCCAGCCCCAAGAAGAGGATACTTGAGGACTCTAGCAGCTCCAAGGGTTAAGACAATGCCTCGAGCACATCTCATTACAAGTTTGTGAGGCAATTTATCTCCTTGGGTCCCCAGAGGCTCCTGCAAAGTGGAAACCAGGTTTGTCTCGTCAGTCCTGCATTGCAGGTGAGGAGGCCAAGATGCAGATGAATGGAGTACGTTTGTCCAGGTATGGGCCACTGCAGCAGAGGCCAGCCAGCGCCATCAGGCTCAGAGATGCCTGGGCTGGGTCTAGGCCCTGCCACAAGCTGTGTGGCCTTGGGCCACTTGATGCCAAAGCTCACCTCTATCCAGAAGCTAGGACAGGAACAGCATCTACCAAAGGGTGGCTGCAGCGAGGCAGGAAAAGCACGGCAGTCTTGACCAGAGGCTCCACTTGGTCTGTTTAATGCCACAGGCGCACTTGAGCCCTGTGGGGCACCATACTTCCTCCCAGCAGAGGAACTGCCGCTCACTCAGCGGAGAGCACTGCACTGGGTATTAGGAGTCTAGCTCTAGTCCTGCCTAATAGATCATCCAGAGATTCTGGCCTTTCACTTCTCATCTCTGGCCTGTCTCCTCTTGTGTAATGTGGACAAAAGAGAAATTAAAAGTGGAGCGTGAAGCTGGGCGTGGTGATGCATGTCTTTAGTCCCAGCACTCAGGAGGCAGAGGAGGATCCCTGTCAGTTCAAGGTCACACTGAGACTACATAGTGAATTCCAGGTCAGTCTGACCTACAGTGAGACCCTACCTCGAAACACCAAAACAAAACAAAACAAAAAATAATACACTATAAAGAATTCTTGGCTGGTCATGGTGGCTCAACACCTTTAACCCCAGCACTCAGGGGCACAGGTAGGAGGACCGCTGTGAGTTTGAAGCCACCCTGAGACTACATAGCCTGAGCTAGAGTGAGACCCTACCTCAAAAATAAATAAATAAATAAGTGGAACCAGGTGTAGTAGCTCAGGCCTTTAATCACAGCACTCAAAAGGCAAAGGTAGGAGGATTGCTATGAGTTTGAGGATAGCCTGGGCTACATATTGAGGTCCTGTCTCAAAAGAAAGAAAAAAAAGACAAAAAATAAAATAAAAAATGGGAAGTGGAGCCTGGAGCCAGGCATGGTGGTGCAAACCTATTTTCCCAGCACTCTGGAGGCTAAGGCAGGAGGATCATGGATTGGAAGTCAGCCTGAGCTACACAGAAAATTTTACCCAGCCTTAGCTATGTAGCTAGACTTTATCTCAAAATGGGGGGCTGCGACAGATAGTGAAGACTGATTTGGCAGCAGTGGGTTTCTCAAGAGGGGGAATGACCTTGAACAAGAGCTCAATGAGGAGTTTCAGATTCTGTTTTCATGACAACTTTGTGTCTGAAACCATGTTTAGTCATTTGTCTTGATTACTGAGCAACTTGGATGTGCCAGCTCTAGGCTTCAGCCTTGGATTCTGTCATTCTGCTCCCAGAAGACCTGGTACCATTGGGCATGACAGCCATGTGCAAACTATCCCAAAACTTGCTAGGGTTTGTTATCCCTGCTGTCTTTGGGAATCCTTCATTGACAGAAACTTCTATTTGGTGCCAAGGAAGTCAGGGGCCTACCTTGTAGACAAAGGTACAAACGAAGTCAATGAAGCCAACTTGAAGCTTGGGGAGCTCATCTGCTTTGTTTCTGTCCATCATGGGCTGTCATGGGAGGAAGAGTTACATGTTTGAGGAGCAGGAGGGGTTCAACCAACTGATAAAGCATTCATGGTCATAAAAGAAAATAAATCAGCCGGGCATGGTGGCGCACGCCTTTAATCCCAGCACTTGGGAGGCAGAGGTAGGAGGATCTCCATGAGTTCAAGGCCACCCTGAGACTACATAGTGAATTCCAGGTCAGCCTGAGCTAGAGTGAGACTCTACCTTGAGAAAACACACACAGACAAAAAGTAAAAAAAAAAAAAAAAAAAAAAAAATTCTCTTGCTCTCGCTAAAAAATAAATATTTTTTTTAAAAAAGGGGGGCTGGAGGGGGTTGGAGAGATGGCTTAGCAGTTAAGGTATTTGCCTGTGAAGCCAAAGGACCCAGGTTTGTTTCCCCAGGACCCACGTAAGCCAAGGCGCACATGTGTCCGGAGTTCATTTGCAGTTGCTAGAGGCCCTGGCATGCCCATTCCCTCTCTGTCTGTCTCTCTTCTCTCAATCTCTCTCTGGCTGCAAATAAATAAATAAAATTAAGTAACAAAAATGTTTTTTAAAAGAAGGGCTGGAGAGATGGCTTAGCAGTTAAGGCACTTGTCTGCGAAGCCTAAGGACCCATGTTCTACTCCCCAGATCCCACATAAGCTAGATGCACAAAGGTGAGGCAAGCATAAGGTCACACATGCCCACTAAGGCCTTGGTGACCAATTTTCTCTCTCTCTAAATAATAAAAAATATTAGCCGGGCGTGGTGGCGCACGCCTTTAATCCCAGCACTCGGGAGGCAGAGGTAGGAGGATCGCCGTGAGTTCGAGGCCACCCTGAGACTCCATAGTGAATTCCAGGTCAGCCTGGGCTAGAGTGAGACCCTACCTAAAAAAATAAATAAATAAATAAATAAATAAAAAATACTAAAAAAATAAATTCTTGGAAAGGAATTTGAAAAATTCTTAACATAACCATGAATGCTATCATCTTTTAATATGAATTATATTTTCCATGAAAAAAATAAAATAAAATAAAAAGAAAAAGATTCAAGCCCTAAACCAATCAGGCTTCCAGGTCTGACTAGCAATTTACAGAAAATGGGGGAGGGAAGGCAATAATGTTCAATAATGTGCAAAGGATGTAATTGACCAAATGTACAATGTAGCAAACTCAGCCCAACAAGACACTCACTGAGTTCAATAAACACACAGCATATTACAAAGAGAGAATGAAAGACAAGAGAAAGAAAGGCAAGGAGCAGATGATGCTTAAAAGAGATTTAACAAACTGGGGCAGTGAGTTCTGTGCTTGGGGCCTGTTTTAGGCAACTCAACAGACTTCTTAGTCAGAGAACATGAGCAGACACTGGGAATGAAATGATATTAAAGCACCCTTGCTCACTTTGTGACTTTGATGGTGTTGTGTGTACTTACTGTGTGTGTGTGTTCAAATTCTGTATGTATGTGTGGGTGCATGTGTGCCACAGTGCACTGCAGAGTCAGAAGACAATGTCCGGATGTGGGTGTCAGTCCCTACCTTCCACCTTGTTTGCTTGGCGAACGCCAGACTAGCTGGACTGTAAGCTTTGGGATTCTCCTACCTCTGTTTTCCAATGCCATAAACACATTAGGATTACAGACCTGTGTACCACTATCCAGCCTTTCTACCTAGTTTGTAATAAAACCTTGTCTCTTAAGGACTGGAGAGATGACTCAGCTGTTAAAGATGCTTGCTTAGTTGGGTGTGGTGGCACATGCCTTTAGTCCCAGTACTAGGGAACAGAAGAGGTAGAAGGATCACTGTGTCTTCAAGGCCAGCCTGAGACTACACAGTGAATCACAGGTCAGCCTGGGCTAGAGTGAGACCCTACCTCAAAAAAAAAAAAAAAGAAAGAAAGAAAGAAAGAGAAAAAGAAAAAGAAAAAGAAAAAGAAAAAGAGACAGAGAGAGATGGGGGATATTATAAGTCCTTGGGACTCTTGCTCATTTTCAGGATCCTAGCTGGTCTTCCTATAGCCCTCACCCTGGACCTAAGCCTGATGTGGTGGCCCCTGAACCTTAGCATACCTTCATAGTTCAGCCCCCGCCCCCCCCCCCCCCCCCGCTAGTGGTTTGTTCTTATGACCTGAATGTAAAATGTCCTCCAGAGCCTCCTACTTAGTCTCCATGTGGTTCAGGAGGAAGAGCCTTGCTGGAGGAGGTATGTTGCTGGGGGTGGGCCTTGGGGTTTAGCAAGTTCACTCAGATGATTCTGCCCAGCTGCTAATATATGAAGATGCTTTCTTCACTTTGTTGAACCTTCCCTTTGAAGCTGTAAGCTGGAAATAAACCTTTTCTTCCCCCAGCTGCTGCCGCTTCTGGTAGAGCACTTTGTCCCAGCAATGCTATGGTCACCATGTATCTTTTTTTCTAAATTAACTGATTATTAATTATTTGTGATGGGAGAGAGAGTATAGATATACCAGGGCCTCTTGCCACTGTAAATGAACTCCATATGCATTGGCCACTTTTTTTTTTTGTTTGTTTGTTTTTCAAGGTAGGGTCTTGCTCTAGCCCAGGCTGACCTGGAATTAGTCTCAGGGTGGCCTTGAACTCATGGTGATCCTCCTACCTCTGCCTCCCAAGCGCTGGGATTAAAAGTGTGTGTCACCACGCCCAGCTATCCACTACTTAAAAAAAAAATTTTTTTTTGTTCACTTTTATTTATTTATTTGAGAGCGACAGACAGAGAGAGAAAGAGGCAGAGAGAATGGGCATGCCAGGGCCTCCAGCCACTGCAAATGAACTCCAGACACGTGCGCCCCCTTGTGCATCTGGCTAACGTGGGTCCTGGGGAATTGAGCCTTGAACCAGGGTCCTTTGGCTTCACAGGCAAGCGCTTAACTGCTAAGCCATCTCTCCAGCCCTCCACTACTTTTTTTAATTCATCCTTTCCAAACCTGCTCCACCCCCAGGGCTCCAGGAGATAGCCTCTAAGTGGTCCTACTACCTATGGGAAGCCAGCTGACTATCCCTGCCAAGTTAACTCCTCCTATCCCCATGGTCAATGATGTTCATGTGGGACAAGCTTCTCCTTGCTGGCCTGCACACTTAGAACAGGGCTAGGGAGAATGGGATAGCTCTGTGCCACTGGAAAGGCAAGAACAATGTGTTTTGGGTCCAGTCAAACTCTGGGTAGCTGAGTGAGCTAAGGATCCTCAAACTGTCAGAAGGGCTTATAATTATAATTAGAGTGACCACTACTGCCCCTCTCTCAATCTGTTCTCAAGGAATGCAGTTGAGGGTGGTCAGAGCACCACTACTAGGTAGGGTCACACATCCCTATGTCTGTGGTCACACCTCTGGGTGAGGATGAGACCACATGCCTGACACCCCTGTCTACTCACAATGGGATTCTGTTGCAGCACTGTGCGCTCCAGGTCTCCTTGCTCCCAGAATTCAGCAGCCACCAGCAGAGCTACCTGCAACAGATGGGCTCCATTAAATGCATGCACACATTCGTGCATGAAGGCATACCAAAGTCCCAACTCCAATTATCCTGCCCCTATTCCTATCCTACTTGGGTTTCCACCTCAGCCAAAAAGATGAACCCATTCCTGCCCTGCCACCCCACTAGTCACTACTGGACAGACTGGCCTCCATGTCTTGGCCAAATGGGTGGAGCTGGGCTGAGAGTCCAGCCTTGATACCTGTGGTCAGCAGTGCTGTCCCCCCCCCCCCCTTGGGATGGAAGGACTCCATACCTTGCTCTGCACCTCCCAGGGCTTGGTGATGGCGGAGAGGTCACAGGCGGTCATCATCATGGCCCTGGATACACAGGATGCTTTCTATCAGCCCAGAGGCGTGGAAAGCTGCATACACTGACTCTCGTCTGGCTCACTTCCCCAATGTACCTGCGGTTTGCTGTCAGGTTGAATCCTGCCTCTGAAGTGTTAGAGGTTTGACATTGAGCCATTAAACCCTCTCTAGGCCTGCATTTCCCTGTCCATGAGGATAATGATGGTGCTTCTCTTACAGAACAGGCACAAGATTCAAGGAGATAATGCATGTAAAAATCTTCATGTAATGCTGAGTATGCTGGCACACACCTTTAATCCCAGCACTCAGGAGGCAGAGGTAGGAGGATCGCTGTGAGTTCAAGGCCAGCCTGAGATTACATAGTGAATTCCAGATCAGCCTGTTCTACAGTGAGGCCCTACCTCAAAAAACAAAAAATAAAAAAATCTTCATGTAGTGTCCAGACATAGTATGTGTGCAGTAAACATGCATTGGCTTTCTATTATCTACCAGACACTATTCTAGACATTATGTAATCAATTTCATTTAAATCTCACCCTGTGTTCAGAGTCCCTTTTCTCTTATCTAGTGCATAGTAATGTATTTCAACTTCCTTCTCATTATTGTTCCCTACCCAAAAAACTTTTCACACATTTTTTTTCTCTAGTTGCCCCAAACATGAACATGAACATGAACATGAACATGATTTTCAAGGTAGGATCTCACTCTACTCCAGACTGACCTTAAATTCACCATGTAGTCTCAGGGTGGCTTTGAACTCATGGCGATCCTCCTACCTTCCAAGTGCTGCGGTTAAAGGTGTGCACCACCACGCCTGGCCCAACCATAAACATTTTTTTTTTTCTCGAATGTAAAAGCAACAGGTTTCTTTATTGCAAGCCTAGGCCTGGGCTCCGTCCACACAGTCCAGCACAGCGGTAGTGAGGGAGAGAGCCCCTTTCTTTTGGGGGAAGGGGTTCATATAGGAATTCGAACAAAGAAGTTGGGGATAGATACATGATTGGTTGATTTAAACAGTTCTGATTGGCTTGGGCCAACCATAAACTTTTAAAGATATGTTTGGAGGGTCACAAACCATTGTAACCACTGAGATCTCTGGCACCCCTCCTCCTCAGGAGACACCTTTTGCTCCCTTGGAGTACACAGGACTCTGTTGCAAATGAACAGTGCTGAAGGCAGTGTTGCCAGTATGTAAGGCGGGGCTGTGCATGAGAATCAGCGGGGGGAAGGTGAGGAAGAATGGCTTCAGAGTTTGCTCTCAAAGCAGTTTCACACCATGCACTCCTACACAGGTAGGTATGATAAAAAGGTAGGGACAAGGATGAAGAACTGGAGCAAAAGGTGGAAGTGTAGGAATTTCAGCAGACACTTCACAGATGGCCCTCCAGAGCCCCAGGGGCAAGCTGGAGAGATGTCCCGGTGGGTGAAGAGCTGAACAAACCTGAACCTGACCTTGGAGCCCGAGCCCCAACATAAATGCCGGTATGGTGGTGTACAGCTGTAATCCTAGCACTTGGGGACAGAAACAGGAGACTCCTTGGTCACTGGCCAACTCTTCTTGTCAAATTGATGAGCTCTAGGTTCAGTGAGAGACCCTGCCTCAAAGAATAAGCTTGAGAGCAATCAAGTAGACACTCATCACCTACATCTGGCCTCCACACACATCCACCCACATACATATGAATGCATACACACACCACATACACATGGAAAAAGCCCATGCTGAGGGCGCACATGCTGGGATATGCAAGGGAAAGCAATTGAAGGTTTAAAGCAGGGCCGCCTCCTCAAAACTGTGCTGCAGGGGAAGAGCTGACAGCAGAGAGGGAAAGGGCTGGCCTAGAGCTATGGCCGGCGCAGGAGGCGCAGAAGGCACGGCTCACGCTGACTTAGACTCAAGGAGGGGAGTGGTAAGGGAGGCAGAGCTTGAACCTCATCTACTTGGATGATTTTACAAGCTCTATCTGGGACATTTTATAGAAGCTGGGCTGGGAGGCCGCAAGAGTCATTCATAAAATATTAACTAGTTTAAATAAAACCTTTAGTTCTATAAACCCTCAAAACGCATATAATTCTTTTAAGTGGATCACTTTTCAGAAATACAACCATTTCCTAGAAACACCTTTATACTTTATAATAACTGCAGAATACATGTCCTAGGTTTAATGTCAAGTGTTGTGGACATGTGACACTTATTAGCAAGTACATTGGAGAAATAAATCCGTAGTTGTGCATACAAAAGTCAGAGTTCCCTGGTACCTGTCATTGTCCCCGTGTTCGATCCAAAGGTGTGGCCAGGAGATCACAGGGCATTTGCTTTACTGAGCTGAAGGATCACATGGAAACAATCCTGGAGGCTGGGGAAACACACCCAAGTGCTTTATAGTAGAGACTTCGTGTGTGCATGGGCTAGGGGAAGGACATACAGGCCCAGAAAATCCAAAGCCTTATTTATGCCTTAAAGATGACGCATTACATTCCCTTCAGTACCACCCTAGTTGTGCACTGGGGTCCCAGGTGCTGTTCCAGGCATGGGGAGATCCAGACAGGTGTATACAGAGCTCACAGTCACCCAAGGAGCACAGAGAAAAATAATCTCATCACAAGGCTAAGTGAGATAGCAAGCATGAGGTACCAAAGCGAAAAGGAAAGGCAGGTCCAAAGGTTACGGGAGAGTAACTGGCTCTACCCGGGACACCTAAGATGTTACAGTATAGCAGGACTTTGAGGGGTGCATAGGCACTCTCTGGTATGCCTCTAAATTTTCCCCTTTGGGAAAAGCTGTGTTTCCCCAAACTTGTATGTTGAAGCCCTGAGCTCAGTATGATTGTATTAGGAAGTAGGGCCTTTCCAAGGTAAGTAGTTTTGGGTAAGGTTGTGATACATCTGTTAACCTGGTAGAGGGAACACTGGGCACCAAAGTCCTGGTGAAAGGAAGTCTGGCATTCAAAAAGATGGGAGGTGGGAGGAACTGGTGGGAACTCAGGTTAGAAGCAGGCCAAGACCATGTGAACCTGGGTCCCCAGGCCACAGACAAGTTTGCATCTTCAAGGCAATAGGAAAAGCCATGAGGATTTGAAGAAAAGGGTGAAGTGGTCAGATTTGCATTTCACAGAGACCACTAGTTTTGGGGTGACAGTGGAGCGTAGTGGGGCGCTAAGGAGGAAGCCAGTACAGGGAATAGACAAGAGATGGAGAAAGTGATAAGGAAAAGAGTCAGGGAGTCACAGCCCTTCAAAAGTGAACTCAGGGTGTGAGGAGGGAAGTGGGGGAGGAGAGGGAATTATGATGGTTTATTGTCTGTAATTACAGAAGCTGTCAATAAAAAAGTTTAAAATAAAAGTAAACTTGGACTGGAGAAATGGCTCTGCAGTTAAGCCTAATAACTTTGGCTCCATTCCCCAGTACCCACATAAAGCCAGATGCACAAAGTGCCACATGCATCTGGAATTCTTTTGCAGGGCTAGAGGCCCTGGCATGACCATTCTGTCTGTCTTCTGTCTCTCTCTGCTTGCAAATAAATAAGTAAATGAAAACATATGTATATATATGTGTGTGGGTTTTTTTGTTTGTTTTGTTTTTTTGGTTTTTTGAGGTAGGGTTACACTCTAGCCCAGGCTGACCTGGACTTTACTATGTAGTCTCAGGGTGGCCTCAAACTCATGGTGATGCTCCTACCTCTGCCTCCCGAGTGCTGGGATTAAAGGCGTGCACCACCATGCCCAGCATAAAATATTTCTTTAAAAAGTACACTCAATGAGGCCTAGAGGTAGAACAGACATGAAACAGGAGGAACAGGGAGGCCTGACGATGGAAGAGAGAGAAAGTGCGTATGGTTACAATGGGAAGGAAAGTCAGGAAGATCTGTGGGCTCAGAAACCCAAACCTTATCCTCTTGGTAGGCCAGAGTCACCAAGAGAGGTACAGTTAAGTACCTGCATTCAGCGCTTCGGAATGAGACCCAGCTGAATCCCATCTACCATCTTCTCCCGATTTGCTGTGTCCAGAGTAAGGTGCCTAAGGCCACTTAGCCTCCTCTGTAAAATGAAACAAGCAGCCTGGGTTGGAGCCTATGAAATTCTGATGTTGTGGGTGAAAGGCAAACTTCAGTGGTTTCACATGGTCTGACGTAATATGTCCCTCCTGACGGCACTGTGATGAGCACAGACCATAGTGAGGAGCACTCGTTTCAACTTGTCCTCACTTTATCGAGTTACCATTTAGTAGGGTGGCCAACGCGTCTTGAACTCAGCTGTGAGATCCAGTGGCCTTCTTCCTGCCCTCTAGCCAACTTCCACGAGAACACATTCTGACCACCCATCACCCAAGCCCTGCAGGTCCACTCTCAAGTCCCCTCTGGAAGTCCTTGAAGCAGCCTGAGGGTGCACTGGGTGTTTGGAGAGGGCCACAAATACCTGTGTGTCACTAAGTAAGTCTTTGTCTCTCAGATGCTCACTCTCGTCCTTTGTAAAATAGGCCAAGAGTTGGGAAACCATCCAGGTGTGGTGGCACAGGCCTTTAATCCCAACACTCAGGAAGCTAAAATAAGAGGATCACCATGAGTTCAAGGCCAGCCTGGGCTATAGAGTGAGTTCCAGGTTAGCCTGGGCTGTAGTGAGACCCTGCCTCAAAACACACACAAAATAAATAAATCAAAAAGAAAAATAAAAAACAGAGTTGGGAGTGTTTTTTTTGTTTGTTTGTAAGTAGCGAACATTTTCAGTTTTACAAAAGACAGGGTCTCTATTGCATCTCTTTATTTTAGTCCGACTTAAGAAGCAAAGCAGAGTGGTGGACTTAACCATTCAGCAGAATGCCAAAGGCTCACCACACTTTTGGAGACCCTTGAAAATGCCTGAATTTTAATTTCTCTTGAAATCAGAGCTGAGGGCTGGAGAGATGGCTTAGTGGTTAAGGTGCTTGCCTGCAAAGCCTGAGGACCCATGTTTGACTCTCCAGATCATATGTAAGCCAGACGCACAAGGTGGCACATGCATCTAGAGTTCAATTGCAGTGGCTGGAGGCCCTGGCATGCCAATTCTCTCTCTCTCTCTCTCTCTCTCTCTCATGCATGGTGGTGCAAGCCTTTAATTAATCCCAGCACTCAGGAGGCGGAGGTATAAGGATTATGTGAGTTCGAGGCCAACCTGAGACTACATAATGTAATAAATTCTAGGTTATCCAGATCTAGAGTGAGACCCTACCTTGAAAATAGAGAGAGAGAGAGAGAACTAGGGCCTAGGAGGCAGCTGTCAGTAAAACGCTTGCCATGAAGGCATGAGGACCTGAGTTCGATCTCCAGCATTTGATCTTCAGCACCCACATAGAAAATCTGGGTGCGGCGATTCACACCTGCAGTAGGGTCCTTGGGACTTGATGAACTCTGTGTTCGACAGAGATCTTGTCTCAAAAAGTAAGGGGCAGACAAGGAAGACAGCCAATGTCAACCTCTGGCCTCCACATACTCACATGTATATGTACACACAAGCACACACATACAAAGTAAACAAAATGTATAGGGGCTGGAGAGAGGTTTAGCAGTTAAGGTACTTGCTGTCAAAGCCAAAGGCCCTAGGTTGAATTCCCCAGTACCCAGAAATGCAAGGTGGTGCATGTGTGGAGTTTGTTTGCAGTGGCTGGAGGCCTTGCATGTCCACTCTCTCTCTATTTCTTACTCTGTCTCTCTTAAATAAATAAAATATTTAAAAAATTTAGAGAGAATGAAAGCTGGAATTGAGACATAAGGGGCTTGAGGAGGAGTGGGAAGAGTTGGTCGCTCTAGAGTTAACAAGTAGGGATCATAAACAAGAGCCAGAAAGGGATCTAGTGCAAGTGATTTGGTTCAGGACATGGCAAGGAGTTAGGTGTGGGCCTCAGATCACAGGAAACTCATCCATAAGCACACTAAGACAATCAGAGCACTGGAAGAGAGTGCTAGGGGTTCCTTAGGTTGGATTGAAATTCTCAAGACTGCAGGATCTCAGAAATAAGTGTTTATAAAACATTACAGAAAAAGAAAGGGCCAGGTCCTGGGACAGGAACCTGCAGCTACAGCAGCCAGGCTGGGGGCAAGTGGATGTCCACTGCACCAGCTTTCCATAAGCTTTGGGAACCTGCCTGGCTTAGAAATAAGATAGGCTGGTAGATATGGGGCAGGGGGTAACCTATATGGAGAAGTACTCGTCATGTCTCAGCTGACTGGGGTCATAAGCATAATATGATAGTGTATTGTGGTTGTCCTCATAGACTTTCCTTCTTTTTGTTTTGTTTTGTTTTGTTTTTTTTGTTTCTCAAGGCAGGGTCTTGCTCTACTCCAGGCTGACCTGGAATTCACTATGTAGTCTCAGGCTGACCTCCAACTCACAGTGATCCTCCTGAGTAGTGCCACCACACCCATCTCTCCTCCTAGAGTTTAGAGACAAGGTTTCAACGTATATTTAGGAATGTGGACTCAAATTTTTGTTAGCTTTTTGTTGGTTTGACAAGACTGTTCAGTAAATAGTTCTTTTATTATCTGTCCTCTCCTCTATCCCTCACCCCTACCTGCCTTGAAATTAAATTTAGGACATCTCAGAATTTTTCTTTATTACAATTTAATTCCAACACTCAACACCTGAAATTAGCATTGACCCCACAGATTTAAGGATTCTACCCCAGAGGGCTGCCCTCATTTCAGAAGCCAGCTATGAGTGTTGTGCCCTAAGTTGTACATCTTTCTCAGTTAGCTACCAAGTATAGGGGATCCTTACAACTCCTCTTCAGGCTCAGTAATTTGTGGGATTAGCTCACATAACTCAGGGAAACACTGCTTACACTTCCCCAGTTTATTACCAAGCACACAACTGAAGGACAACCAAACAAAAGAGACACATAAAGCCAGGCATGTGGCATACACCTTTAATCCCAGCACTCAAGAGGCAGAGGTAGGAGGTTCTCTATGAGTTGCAAGCCAGCCTGGGACTACATAGTGAACTCCAGGTTAGCCTGGACTAGAGCAAGACCCTAACTCAGGAAAAAGAACAACAACAAAAAAAAAAAAAAAAAAAAAAAATGCATGCTTCCATGGGTCCAGGAGGGTGTGGCCATGGTCTTCTGTGTTTCAGGCTTCCATGCCCTCTTCAAACACACCAGCCTCCCAACGCCTCCATGTGCTCAGCAACTGGAGATTTCTGAAACCTCTGCTTAGAAGTTTTTATGAATGTTTTATCCCATAGGCAGGATAGATTAAACCATTAGCCACTGGTGACTAACTCAATCTCTAGCCCCTTCCTGGAGGATAGAAATTGGCACTAAAGCCCCAAGGGTGCAACTGCCCCGCTCTACCCAGGTGAGAAGCAATTCTAATAAGACAACTAATGGCTAAAGGAGTCACAGTGATTCTCAGCCAGGGAGGCCTGGATCTTTGCCATCATCACAAAGCTTTTTTTTTTTTTTTTTTCAAGGTAGGGTCTCACTCTAGTCCAAGCTGACCTGGAATTCACTATGTAGTTTCAGGGTGGCCTCGAACTCACAGTGATCCTCCTACCTCTGCCTCCCGAGTGCTGGGATTAAAGGCACGTGCCACCACGCCCGGCCTGAAAGCATTTTTGATTGGCACAGCTCGGGAGGAGGGGCTGCTACTGACACCTGACAGGTAAAGCCCAGGGATGCTGTTAAGCAGTCTATATTGAGCAGGGCAACCTCACAACAAAGTTAATCGGCCCAAGATTTCAGTTGCTGCCAAGGTTGCAAAACCCTACTTTGTAGGTCTCTGAGCAGATTTTATGGACAATCTACTTAAATAGTTTTGAAAATTGATAAGTTTCTTATATAGCTAAAACTATTCAATTATAGGTTTAAGTATCTTCAAAGGATCTAGTTTGTAGCACATTATAAATATAAACAGCAAAAGATAATTTATTACAATATAGCATAAATTCAAAATAATTAAATAGCATAGTAATTTTTTCACTTCTATAAATATTTTTGTTGAGGCAGGCCCAACAGACTGGCTTTTTTTTTAATGAGAGAGAAAATTGGCATGCCAGGGCCTCCACCCACTGCAAATGGACTCCAGATACATGCACCACTTTGTGCATCTGGATTTATGTAGGTATAGGGGAATTGAACTCAAGTCATTAGGCTGTGCAGACAAGTGCCTTAATAACTGAGCCATCTCTCCAGCCCTAAATATTTTTACTTATTTATTTGCAAGCCGAGAGAAAAGAGAAACAAAGAGAATGGGCATGCCAGCCACTGCAAATGAACTCTAGATACATGTAGCATTTTGTGCATCTAGTTTTATGTGGGTACTGAGGAATCGAACTCGGGTTGTTAGGCAAGTGCCTTAACTGCTGAGCCATCTCACCAGCCCAGCATAGTAATTTGATACCACTAAAAAGCCCATCATCTAGGGCTGGAGGAATGGCTTAGTGGTTAAGGTATTTGCCTGCAAAGCCAAAGGACTCAGGTTCGATTCCCCAGGACCCAGGTTAGCCGGATGCACAGGGTGGCGGCACATGTGTCTGGAGTTCGTTTGCAGTGGCTGGAGGCCCTGGTGCGCCCATTCTCTCTCTCCCTCTTTCTCTCTGTCAAATAAATAAATAAATAAAAATAAAATATATATTTTTTAAAAGCCCATCATAAGCCGGGCATGGTGGCACACGCCTTTAATCCCAGCACTCGGGAGGCAGAGGTAGGAGGATCACCATGAGTTCGAGACTACCCTGAGACTACATAATGAGTTCCAGATCAGCCTGAGCTAGAGTGAGACCCTACCTCAAAAAACCAAAAAAAAAAAAAAAAAAAAACCACAAAGAGAAAGAAAGAAAATATTAGTCAGTGAATGAATATTTCTTATTGCTAGGCTGAGATAAAATCAACACCTATTTTCTGCCCATTTTTTATTTTTGTAAATGCAAGTACTTAAAAACCCTAGAAGTGGAAGTGCAGTTACAACAATGTCACTCATTTCTTGGGTGTCCTGTGACTCAGTTGTTGAAAACCCTACAGCGATGACTATGCTGGGCGACCTAGCAGCAGCAGTCCAGTTAGACTCTCCTTCCATTTTGTTGAAAGTTAGCACTAAAATCTTACTTCTCCCATTTCTGGGAATCATGCCATGAAGACAGAACAAAGACTTCTCACAGGACTCTTAATTATACCTCTGATATTTTCTCAGAAGCACTTATGTTGGCTCAAGATGCTGCATTAGCTAAATTTAAACATTATTAATTTTAATATATCTTTCCAGTGTTATGTTTTTTATAAAATGCTTTTATCTTAAAATAATCTTCAATTATGTTCTCATCAAAACTTTGAAGCTATAGATTTAACTCACTAGTTTATGAAAATGTTTGCCACATAACATCACTGGAAATGCCAGCTTGCACTGTCTGCTGAAGTAGCCAAAGCAGGCTTACTTCCCTCAGAAAGAGTCTTATTGGCAAGTTTTCAGTTAGTAAACCTATTAGAATGCATCCCAATGACACCCACCTAATCTAGTATTTATACTTTTTTCCTTTTATTTTTAATTCTAAGAAAGGGAGAGGTAGATAGATAATATGGGATGGATGGATGGTTAGATAACAGGAGACAGACAGACAATGCTATGGCTTGGATCTTGAATGTACTCCTAAGACCCCTGTGTTGAAGGCTTAGTTTCTAACCCATGGCACTATTGGCATTTGGTAGAGTCTTTGGGAGACAGGACTTAGTGGAAGAAAGTTAGGTCTGTGGAAGTGTCCCCTTAGAGGGGATATTTGGACCCTTGTCTCTCCTCTTCCTTTCTCTTTGTTTCTTGGCCACCATGAAATGGGTAGGCCTCCTCTACACACTTAATGCCACCATGTTGTCCTATGTAGCTACAGACCCAAAGCAATAGGGCCAGGTGACCATGAACTGAAACCTCTAGCACTGCAAGACAAATTAAACCTTTCCTCCTTTTTAAATTTATTTTGAGAGAGCGGAAGAGAATGAGTGTGCCAGGGCCTTTAGCTACTGTGAACAAACTCCAGACACGTGTGCCCCTTTGTGCACATGTGTGACATTGTGTGCTTGTGTCACTGTGCATCTGGCTTATGTGGGACCTGGAGATTGGAACATGAGTTCTTAGGCTTTGCAGGCAAGTGCCTTAACTGCTAAGTCATCTCTCCAGCCCCTTTCCTCCTTTTAACTTGATTAAGTTGTCACAGTGACAGAAAGCTGTCTAGCATAGCCAGACAGACAAACAGAAAGATAAATAGGATGATTGCTAGGAGATAGATAGATAGATAGATAGATAGATAGATAGATAGATAGATAGATAGATAGATAGATGATAGATAGACAGACATGTATAAAAGCAGAAGTTGCTTGAGGGTGAAAATCAATAGTAGAGTCTTTGGGTTGGAGAGATGGCTCATAGGTTACAGGCACATTGTTTTCAAAGCCTTATGGCTGGGTTCAATTCCCCAGTTAAAGCCAGACACACAGTGACACATGCATCTGGAGTTTGTTTGCAGTGGCAAGAGGTCCCAGTGCACCCATACTCATTCTCTCTCTCCTTGAAAATAATAAATAATTTTTTTCAGGGGCTGGAGAGATAGCTTGGCAGTTAAGGCATTTGCCTGCAAAGCTAAATGACCCAGGTTCAATTCCCCAGGACCCACCTAAGGACCCATTCTCCCTCTCTCTACCTGCCTATTTCTGTATCTCTCTCAAATAAATAAAAATAAAATATTTTTTAAAAAATAATTTCTTTTTCAAATAGTAGAGTCTGAAGCAGCTTGGCCTATGACCTGCTGCAGGCTTCTGTGGTAGTGGCCTGGCAATGGAGCCCCCACCGGGAACAGAGAACGAGGAGAGTGGAGAAGGCTTGGCCACAGAGGAGTCCGCCTCCATGGAGGAGTTCACCATTTTGAAAACCATTAGCTGTGGTGCTTTTGGTAAAGTGTACCTGGGACAGAAAGGTGGCAAGTTGTATGAAGTGAGAAGTGTTCAAAAAGCAGACATGATCAATGAAAATAGGACTCCTCAGGTTCAAGCTGAGAGAGACACTTTGGCACTAAGCAAAAGTCCTTTTGTTGTTCATTTTATTCCTCACTGCATTCAGCGAGCAGCAACATCTACTTGGGATTTGAAGCCAGACAATATGCTTATTTCTTTTTAAATCTTTATTTATTTGAGGGGGGGCAGATAGAGAGAGAATGGGTGCACCAGGGCCTCCAGCCACTGCAAATGAACTCCAAATGCATGTGCCACCTTGTGCAGCTGGCTTATGTGGGTCCTGGGGTATCAAGCCTCAAACCGGGGTCCTTAGGCTTCACAGGCAAGTTCTTAACCACTAAGCCATCTCTCCAGCCCAATATGCCTATTTCTAATGAAGGCCATACCAAGCTGACTGATTTTGGCTTTTCCAAAGTTACTTTGAATAGAGAGATCAATATGTTGGATATCCTTATCACATCCTTGATGGCTAAACCTAAGCAAGGACCCCAGGACAAGCACTTTCTCTCATTAGTTCTTTGAGATTTTTTTTTATACCTGTTGCAGAAAAGATCAAGGCACTTCAGACATCCTTTCAACCCATCAGTCTGAGCCACAGCTTTCTCAAGGATTAATCTGCCCCATGTCTGTAGTTCAAAAGGACCCTACCTATTCTAGCAAACTACTGCAATCATGTGGACATACATATACATATGTATATATATGAAAACATCTTGAAATATTTGCATCCAATTCAGAAGTGCCTGCAAAACTTCTAACCTACTCCAGTCTAGGAAAAGACTGTTTACATCTACTGCCAATAGTCAGTCCCACCCCCTTGTATCAAGTATGGAATCAGAATGCCACAGCAGTCCCATATGGGGAAAGGATTGCCAGGAAATGACAAGACATCAGGCTCTATATTGAGTTGGAATGCAATTGAAATGTTAGGTGCAAAATCTACAAATAGCATTGAGACCAAAAGTTTCCACAAGAAGGATCTTGAATTAGCCCTTTCTCCCATTCATGACAGCAGTGCCATTCCTGACACTGGAAGCTTTTATGTAAACCTTACTAAGAAATGCTTCTCTGAGGAACTTTCTTGGGAAGCAAAAGAAGTGGGTATAAATACTGAAAACCTGGCTATTGACATAAGACAGTCTGGTTCCCGTCAGTCAGATCCATGGACTGTGAACTCTAGTGATGTGTCTGAAGAACACCTTGGGCAAAGAAACTTAAAAAGAAACTTTCAGTTGGTGGACTCAGTCCCTGTCAGGATATTACACAACATAAGAAGAACTGTGTCTAAGAATTCCAGCAGAGCGATGAAATGAGCCATTCTTATACAAATCAAAATACAGGCATGACTACTAAAGTCCAAAATCTTAAGCTGTAAGTGTACAGAAGTCATCAGAATGACTGTGCCAATAAGGAGAATGTTGTCCATTGTCTTACTGAGAAACAAAGACCAGAAAAATTACATATACCGATGATAGCAAAAAGCCTGTTTGAGCCGGGCGTGGTGGCTCACGCCTTTAATCCCAGCACTTGGGAGGCAGAGGTGGGAGAATCACCGTGAGTTCGAGGCCGCCCTGAGACTACGTAGTTCCAGGTCAGCCTGGGCTAGAGTGAGACCCTACCTCGAAAAACCAAGAAAAAAAAAAAAAAAGCCTGTTGTCTGAGCTGGATGAAGATTGTGAAATGACTAGTAAAATGGATTGTCTTGTTTGCTCTGATAAAGATAGAGCTCCTAAGATACTTTATATGGACTCAGATTTGTTTCTCCCTGGGATTTACATAATGGAAAGCTCATTAGAAAGACAGTCCTTTGATCCAGATAATAGCATCTTTTGAAGAATCACATGTTGAAGGATCAAATAATGAAACAAATATTTTATTACCAAACTGCCAAGAAAATTCCTTACTCAAAGATGATTGGCACTCTGCTTTTCAAGACTTTAACCAAATGTGAGCTCCTCCAAAGATGGTGAAAACATTAACCCTTTCAAAGAGAAATGCTGTAGCTTTTCACAGTTTTAGCAGTCATATTAATGCATCCACTAACTCCGATCCATCCAAAATGAGCATTGCTTCTTTAGAGATGATGGACATTCCATGCTCACATCCCATGGCTGTAAGCCCTATGCAGAAAGGAAGAGCCCGTATGCCACATCAGACTCCACATCAGGCCAAGTCAGGAACTTCATACCAAACTCCAAAGAGTGTGTGGACATTTGAATATATGGCCCCCAATATATTCAGTGTTTTATTAGCTTGTAGTTTGGATCTGCAGCCACCTGGCTGGAGGCGGTGTCACTGGGTGGATCTTAAGGTGTGGTGGTGGGTTTGAAATTCCAATCTAAAGATAGGCAAAGTGTGCCTAGATGGAGTTCCTGAAGAGTGCTGTGCTGTGTGGCTTTTTGGCTTGTGCTTCTCTCTCTTCTTGGACCAGTGAAGGCAGACCAGCTTCTTCTGCCATCATGGAACTTCCCCTGGATCTGTAAGCTTCAATAAATATCCCTTCCTCCATAACTGTGCCTGGTCTGGACGTTCATCTCAGCGAACCTGAAGCTGTCTGCTGCAGAGTATAAGAAGAGAGGCAGCTCCAGTGGATGATGGGAGAATTCTAGGAACCTCAAACTACCTGGCACCTGAGCTCCTAATGGACACAGCTCACGGTCCTGTAGCAGACTGGATACTCAGAGTCTGCTTGTTTGAATTTCTGACAGGAATCCTCCCTTATCTCTATATAGATATTCTAGAAAGAGATATCCCTTGTCCAGAAGGCTAAGAAAAGCCATCTGATAATGCTCAAAGTGCAATGGGACTCCTTTGAACCACTGATAGTAAGAAGAGAGCTGGAATGCAAGCACGGAAGTGCCATCCTCTCTTCAGGGACGTGCACTGGGGACATCTGCAGCATGGAGCCATGCCTTTCATACCCCAGCCTGACAAAGAAACAGACACATCCTACTTTGAAGCCGGGAATAATGCTCAGCACCTAACCATATCTGGATTTAGTCTGTAACAGGCAAAGGTGTCTTTCCTCAAACTCTGAACTATAGAATAAACTTCAGTTATTTGTTCCTTACTGCTAGACAGATCTAAAGGGGATAAAAATCATTATTTTACCTGTGCCAATGTATGCAACAGCTTTTACAGAGTTAAAATGCTATAAGGAATATAGTCAGTAATTTATCTTAATCTTAAAACTGTATATAAATCTTCAAAGCTTTTCTCATCTTATTTATTCATAGCACTTTATGAGGATTAAAGTATTAGTAAACTATAATGACACTACTACTATAGATAGAGAATGGGCCACGAGCTTATCTGTTGATTTCTATCTACCATTCAATCTGGTCTTAAAATAATCTTTAAAATGTACTGTTTCATCTGAATTTAATTTACTTGCACACAATTATCTGTGAAACTGGTTTCAAGGACATTCATTTAAGACAAGATATGTAACCTCAAAAATATATCTGAGGCTGGGATTACACCTGTAACCCTTACACTTGGGAAGCACAGGCAAGAGGATGGCTTCAAATTCAAGGCCAGCCTGGTGTACGTATTGAGATGCAGGTCAACCAGGACCACATAGTCAGATCTCAGAAAAAAAAAAAAATGAAAAAAGCCAGGCATGGTAGCACATGCCTTTAATCCCAGCAATCAGGAGGCAGAAGTAGAAGACTCACTGTGAATTCAAGGCCAGCTTGAGACTACATAGTAAATTGTAGTTCAGCCTGGGTTAGAGTGAGACCCTACCTAAAAAAAAAAAAAGCTACCTCGCCTGCCTCTGTCTCTACAATTCCTGTTTGTTTAAATGGTGCTGGGAAGACTCAGTATGAGTTACTCCTAGTAACTTTAACAGCCTGTTCAGTAATAGAAAATGTCATGTTTTAGATCTTATCATTTTCAGAGACAGACATAATAGTAATAATAACTTACTTTTGCTTAATGAATAAAGCTGATCATTCTTTTCAATGTATACGTACTAAGATTCAAGCTCACAGGCCATGTCTTAAATTGATTGAGGCTTTCAGCATATTCTTAAAAGAGCAAAGTTCAGGCTTGTATGTATTATTGTTAAGTGTTCTGTTGATAGAGTAATTTATTAAATACCTTTTGCACTCTCAGCTAGAGGCCTCCTCCCTGCCGACTAGCTGTCAGGATTGTAGAAAGAGCCATGCAGCCTGCTGGGGGAGAAGAGTCATCAACGGTCTTAACCAGCAGTGGACCCTCAAGCGCTATGGCTGGTCAGCCAGGCCAAATGTACCAACTAGTACAATGGGAGCATGTCTGTTATGGGGGAAACCAGCTGCTCTCTGGTTGGACTGGAGGCTGGCTCCACGGGAGGGATTGCTACTGGCACTGAGCACTAATGAAAAGCCTGTGCTGGGGAGGTCATAAGCCCTAGGGGGGAAACTACTACTGTTGTCTGGCTAAATGGATAGATAATGCCCTTCAAACTGCCCTCTAAATACTTATATTTTTGCCCATATATTAGTGCTACTCTCACTTTTGGCTAGAGAAGCTTCTGTTTTCAGATGGCAGTACCACTGGGAAGATTCAAAACTCAACGTACTGAGAAGAAGTGACAGTGGAGTGTCCAGCACTAAGTGAAACATCTCTATCACACCCTCCAAAGTTCAGGGAGCACTGTGGGAGAGGTGCAGAGAGGATGTAAGAGCCGAAGGAAGGAAAGAAGTGTTTTGCAACACTGTCTTCTGGACACAAAGTAGCCGTGGAGCTCGCGGCCTCACAGTGGCTGACACTGCCCACTCAAGACCTGTTTTCATGGTGGCATGAAAACAGAAAGAGACTAGTTAGAGTCCGGTGTGGTGGTACACACCTTTAGTCCCAGCACTCAGGAGGCTGAGGTAGGAGGATCACTATGAGTTGGAAGTCAGCCTATGGCTACAGAGTGAGTTCCAGGTCAGCCTAGGCTAAAGAGAGACCCTGCTTTGAAAAAACAAGCAAGAAAATAGACTAGTTGGAAAGAAGGGATTCAGGGGAGAAGAGATTTGGGTGGGGGAAGGGACAATGGTGGGAGGAGATTATGATCATGGTATACTGTCTGTATGTACAGAGGTTGTCAATATAAAGTTAAAAAGTAGGGGCTGGAGACATAGCTCGGCAGTTTAGGTGCTTGCCTGCAAAGACTAATGACCCAAGTTCAATTCTCCAATACGCAAGTAAGCTAGATGTACAAAGTGGTGCATGCATCTGGAGTTTATTTGCAGTGGCTGGAGGCCCTGGCACATTCTCTCTCTTTCTCTCTCTCTCTCTCATAAATAAATAAATAAATAAAATAGTTTTAAAAAGTTTAAAAAATGCTTCATATAATGTGGACTACTAGGAAATATATTTGATCTTTGTCCCCAGTTCTTTGAATATAGCTTCCAAAACCCTTGGAATTTTCTGAATAAGAGGAGTGTCTTGTTTGTAATAAACTCCCCCCCCCCTTTTTTTGAGGTAGGGTCTCACTCTAGCCCAGGCTGACATGGAATTCACTTAGTGGTCTCAGGGTGGCCTTGAACTCATGACGATCCTCCTACCTCTGCCTTCTGAGTGCTGGGATTAAAGGTGTATGCCACCACACCCAGCTATAAACTCCTTTTGATTGTGTCTAATTTTATGCCAATGAGGTGACTTAAGTTGGGGCAATGGGGTCCCTAGATAGCCCTGTGTTGGGGCTCATCACCAGGAGGACCGAATGCTTATAGGATTAGAACTTCCAGCCCTATTCAATGTATGAGCAGGGAAGGTTGGTTGGATACTGAGCTATATTAAAACTTTTGAGGGCCAGGCATGGTGGCACACACCTCTAATCCCAGCACTCTGGAGGCAGAGATAGGAGGATCACTGTGAATTCAAGGCCAGCCTGGAAGTACAGAATGAGTTTCAGGACAGCCTGGGACTAGAGTGAGAGCCTACCTCAACAAACAAGCAAACAAACAAACAAAAACTTTTGCACAGTGCTGGGGAGATGGCTCAGTGGGTAAAGTACTGGTACAAGCCTGACGATCTGAGCGCAGATACTTAGAACCCACACAAAGCCAGTCATAGTAGTGTGCATCTGTAACCCTAGCACACCTACAGCAAGATAGGCGGTGGAGACAGGAGAATCCCTGGAAGTTCATGGGCCAGCCACCCTGATGTATGCAGCAGTGAGCAAGAGATCTCACCTTAAACAAGATAGAAGGAAGGACTGGCATCTAAGGCTGTCCTGGCCTCTACATGCTCACTGTGCTGTGCGTTTGCCTGCACTCACACACATGAACACACAAACATGCCATACACTCATGTACACATGCAAAGATTTAAAAAATATTTTGAACAACTAAACTTGAGCTTCTAGGTTAGTGAACGTCTGCATGCTGGGAGAGTGGCATGTCACCAGACTTGTCCCTGTGTATGCCTCACCTGGCTATTCTTTATACTGATATATAAGAATATAGATAAAAGATTTCCCTGAGTTCTGTAAGCCATTGCAGCAAATTATCATAACTGAAGAAGTCATGAAATGCCTGACTTTTAAGTTAATGAGAAATATGTGAGGCACATTAGAAATGAAGGCAGGGGCTGAGGGTATAGCTTGCCTACACATGTTCAAGGCCCTGGGTTCCTTCCCCAGCACTGGAAAAAGAAAGGCAGAAATGAGGGTAGTCTAGATGGAATTAGCCCCTAAGTTGTAGCATCTGATCCTAACTCCAGGTAGCTATTACAGGCAGTGAATCAGATTGTCCAGTGGGAGCCACAGGAATCATAGGAGTGAGGGGAGGAAACCTGCCCACCCTGAGTCACAAGTGTTCTGTGTGACAGTGTAAGGAAATGTGGGGGCAGGGGGTGCTTGTTGGCTTTTTTTTCCGAGGTAGGGTCTCACTCTGATCAGGCTGACCTGGAATTCACTATGGAGTCTCAGGGTGGCCTCGAACTCATGGCAATCCTCCTACCTCTGCCTCTCAAGTGCTGGGATTAAATGTGTACTTTTATCAGAATATATAAGATAGGAAAGGCCTGAAGCCTTCCTCAGTCTTATAATGTCTTATTAGAAAAATCTTCCAAATGTTTCAGTATGTCAAATAGTTCCCCCATTCCAGAGGTTTTTGCACCTGGGCTAGTGGTCTACCTTAGGAAGAGTGAAGAAAAGGAGGAATCTACCTTTACTTTGTAAAGTGGGAGAAGAGGGCTGGAGAGATGGTTCAGTGGTTAAAAGAACTTGCTTGCAAAGCCTGATGGCCTGGGTTCAAATCCCCAGTACCCATCTAAAGTGGTACATGCATGTGGAGTTTGTTTGAAGTGGCAAGAGGCACTGATGTGCCCATTCTCATTTCTCTTTATCCTTGAAAATGAACAAATTGTAAAGTGGGAGAGGAGTGAGGACTGCCTTGCCTGATTAGTGTCAGAGAACAGAATTTAGAAACTTGCTAGGTAGTGAAGGCAGGAACCCTGAGAGTCAGCATCTTGCTTTGTGTCCTTGCCTACAATTCGGCTGCTCCATGGGTACAGTTTTGCCTTTTGCCCTGGCCTTGAGACTGGAAGAGTTAAGTGAACATTACAGGGCTTGAGAGATGGCTTAGTGGCTAAGGCACTTGCCTGCAAAGCCAAAGGACCCAGATTCGATTCAACAGGTTCCACGTAAGCCAGATGCACATGGTGGTGCATGCATCTGGAGTTCATTTGCAGTGGCTAGAGGTCCTGGTGTGCCCATTCTCACTCTCTCGATCTCTCCCCAACCCTCTCTCTCTCTCTAATAAATAAATAAACAAAAACAAATCTTTAAAAAAATGTGAACATTACAGTTAAAGCAGTAAAATTGGGAACACTAGAGAAGAATAAGAAGACTTGCCGCAGGGTATGAGATGACAAAGCAGAACAGATAAGAGGAAGAGCAGGGTTCTGAGATAAATAACAGTCAGTCTCAGCCAGCTCTGGCTGGCTCCCATTAATCACCCAACCCTAAACACCTTCCTGTAGACTCAATGTGTGCTCTCCTCCCTGACCCACTAGTCAAAGTCCTCTATTCCACTTAAGCTCAACCCTTAATGCCTTCCTGTAGACTCAGTGTGTGCTCTCCTCCCTGACACAACAGTCAAAGTCCTCTATTCCATTTAAGCACAGCCAATAAAGTTTATCCCAACTTGATTTCTAATATTCATATGGGCCAAAGGCCGGTTCATCCTCAGTACTTAAATTTCTGGTCCAGAGTGATGGATGGCAACTTGTCTCTGTCACCTATGGGAAGGACTCTCCCCATATGAGACTTCTTCTCTCCGTGCTTTCATAGATACTTATTCATTTGCAAGTAGAGAGAGAAAGAAGCAACAGAAAAAAGGACACACCAGGGTGTTTAGCCACTGCAAACAAACTCCAGATGCATGCGCCAGTTTGTGCATTACATGGCTTTACATGGGTATTGGCGAATGGAACTGAATCGTTAGGCTTTGTAGGCAAGCACCTTAACTGCTGAGCCATCTCCCTAGCTCCCTCTGTCCACTATTTCTTTACAATAAAGTTTGCTCCCTCTCTGCAATAAACTTTTTCTCTAAACTTGCTTTCTCTTTGAAACAGTTTCTCCTTTACAACTCATCCTTTACTGGCCATGATATTCATTCTTCAAATTCCTTGAGTCTCTGGCTCAGTGGAGCTCGAGTCAGAGCTGAGTTAGCTCTGATAACTGCTGAGAGTCCAGCACTGTGGCTCCCGAGGTAAGCCCACTTAGGAGCTGAGATAAGGCTCTGTCTCTCTCAAAGACATCCTTTTCCTGATTCCCTTAAAGGCACCCGCACTCATGTGAGCCTTGGAAGGCTTTAGGTCCTTGTGGAGAGAGGTATGCTCACTCTTAAACCTGCTGCCTAGGTTACCTGGGCTCTTACAGTGACTGAAATCCTGCCTCTGTTTGAAAAGAATTAGATGTTATATCTTTTATATGATAGCATGTCTTTGCAAGGTCTATATGATTATTGAAAGTAATGTAACTTACTAAACTGGGTCCAATTAGTAGGTATATAAATTGTTTTCAAACTTCTATGAAAAGAAATCATGTGGCAACCAAGGACTTCGTTTACTAGTGGGGGCGTCCTAGACGCAGGCCTGCTAGGTTAGAAGAGGAGCACTTCCAATTTTGATGGGGTTATAGTTTCGACATGAAGTGTCCCCTCACAGGCTCATGTATTGAATGCCTGATCCCCAGCTGGTGGTGCTATTTTGGAAGGTTCTGGAAACTTTAGGAGGTAGGATTTACCTGAGGAAATCCAGGTTTGACCCCCCCCCCAGGACCCATGTAAACCAGATGCACAAAATGGGGCATGCGTCTGGAGTTCGTTTGCAGTGGCTAGAAGCCCTGGTATGCCCATTATTTCTCTCTCTCTCTCTCACCCTCTCTCCCCCTTGCTCCATCCTTCCCTCCCTCCCTCTTTCTCTCTCCTCGAATAAAAAAAATTAAAAAAAATTTTAAAGTAATGGACTAATTAATTTTGTGGAGGAAATTTTAAAACAGTGTATCATTCAGGCTGAGGCATGGAAATATTACTGGATTCTTTTAGCCAGGCTTAGAGTGAGAACTGGGAGCAAAAGAATAACAGAAGAATTTGAGAACACATAGTCTGGACAGAAAAAGAATAAATTAAAAGTTGTGGACAAGGATGTGGTTGTTAAAGAGATTAACACCATCAAAAAAGATGGTGCAAGCTGGGCATGGTGGCACACACCTTTAATCCCAGTACTTGGTAAGCAGAGGTAGGAAGATTGCTGTGAGTTCAAGGCCACCCTGAGACTACATAGTGAGTTCCAGGCCAGCCTGGGCTAGAGCAAGACCCTACCTCGAAAAACCAAAAACAAACAAACAAACAAAAATAAAACAGTAGTTTTTCCTTAGCCCTTCACTTGCATTTTCACTTTGGTTTTCAATTGTGTGTGTGTGTGTGTGTGTGTGTGTGTGTGTATGTGTGTGTGTATAGTGTGTGTGTATAGTGTGTCAGTATGTGTTATGTAGTGATCCCTGATTTTTATATAGTCAAATTTATCCACCTATGTTATAGCTCATGAATTTCAGGCCACACGAGAGAATTCACTCTGAAATTATTCCTTTTAATAAATGCTCTCCCCACTCATTTAAAAATTCTTGAGTCATCTAGAATTTACTTTTTTTTTTGTTGGGGGCGAGGAGATTCAAGGTAGTGTCTTGTTCTAGCCCAAGTTGACCTGGACTTCACTATATTTATCGCAGGCTGGTCTTGAACTCATAGTGATCCTCCTATGTCAGCCTCCCAAATGGTGATATTAAAGACATGTACCACCACATCTGGCTTTTTTTTTTATTTTAAATGAGAGAGAGTGTAAGACAGCAAGAGTGAGAGAGTGAGAAAGAGAGAGAGAATTGGCACACCAGGGCCTCCAGCCACTGTAATCAAACTCCAGACACATGTGCTACCTTGGGCACATGTGTGACCTTGCACATGTGTCACATTATGTGTCCTGTTTACGTGGGACCTGGGGAGTTGAACATGAGCCCTTAGGCTTTGCAGGAAAGCACTTTAACTGCTAAGCCTTCTCTCTAGCCCCCCGCTTTTTTTAGTTTCTTGAAGCAGCGCCTCACTCTAGGTCAGGCTGGCCTGGAACTCACAGTGATCCTCCTGCCTCAGCCTCCACAGGAATGGTAACTGGCCATCACTCCCAGTTTATGTTCTAATCTTTTTAAAAAATATTTTTATTTATTTATTTGCAAGGAGAGAGAGGGAGGGAAAGAGTGTGAGAGAATGTGTGTGCCAGGGCCTCTTGCCACTGCAAACAAACTCCAGATGTATGCACCACTCTGTGCATCTGGCTTTATGTGAGTATTGGGGAATTAAATCCAGATTGCTAGGCTTTGCAGGCAAGTGCCTTAACCACTGAGCTATCTCTCTAGCCCTACGTTCTAATCTTAAGTCCCTAAACCAAAACCAGTGTGCCCTTTCCACCCAGTCAGTTCTTCTGCTGTGCCATGTTGAAATGCCACTGCAGCAGCTTCTGGCTGCCTGGGAGTAGCCACAGGCTCAGCATCACTGTTGTTCAGAGGGAGCAGGTCACACTGCTCCCAGCATTAGAGGATGTCTCTGGAGGCCTGTAAGGGGAGGTCAATGTGCTACGTGGCTACAGCTCTATCTTAGTGCGTGCCTCCTCCGTTAAGATTTTAACACTTGTAACATGATTACCAGTCATTTCCTTGGAAGCATCTGGGGATAAACAATGTTTTCTTGGGATCAGGGCTAGGCTGTCTTTACTTAAAACCCTTCCTGAGGGCTGGAGAGATGGCTTAGAGGTTAAGGCACTTACCTGTGAAGCCTAAGGACCCAGGTTTGATTCCCCAGTACCCTTGTAAGCCAGATATACAAGGTGGTGCATGCATCTGGAGTTCATTTGCAGTGGCTGGAGGCCCTGCTGTGCCCATTCTCTCTCTTTATCTGCCTCTTCCTCTCTGTCCCTCTCTTTCTTTCTTTCTTTCTTTCTTTTTTTTTTTTTTTTTTTTTTTTTTTTTCCGAGGTAGGGTCTCACTCTGGTCCAGGCTGACCTGGAATTCACTATGTATTCTCAGGCTGGCCTCGAACTCACAGTGATCCTTCTACCTCTGCCTCCCGAGTGCTGGGATTAAAGGCATGCACCACCAGGCCCAGCCCCTCTCTTTCTGAAATAATAAGCTAATAAATTATTATTTTTTAAAAAAACCTTCCTGAAATGTTAGACCTGCTGCCACTGCTGAGTGATGTGGCCTCTGCTGTCACCTTGCTGCAAGTCTGGGACCAAAGCCCAGGATGTATCTGTGATCACCTGGGATGTGCTGAGAAGGTTAATGGGCAGTCAGTGGAGCAGGCAGTGGGGGTTCCCCGTATCCTTCTGCACAGGCAAGAGGGAGGTGAAAGTTCTGGATAGATGACTGTTGTCAATTGTTCATGGTCTCCTGTTCTCCTATGGGCCTGCCTCCTGGCACCCAAGCCCTGCCTTCCTCCTCTTTCTTCCCACCTCTTGGTCTACATTTGGAAGGCATTCTCTGGGGATACCCAGGGGAATGCTGTCTCTGATGACAAATGGAGTTCTAGATTTGTTTGAAATTTATTTTCACATAAGCAGCAGACTCAATGGGCCCATCTTTTATTAAGTCCTTAGTTTGCCCAGTTTTTTAAATCCCTCATTCCTATAAAGCACTTCTAAGGCTTAACTATCAGTATGATGTTGTATTTTCTTTCATTAACCTGCTTTGTGTAAATAAAGCAAACCTTGTAAAACAAAACAAAACAAAACAAAAAAAACCCTTCCTGACCATCACCATTGATGTCCAGGACCCCTCCCAGAGAAACAGGGACCATTCAACATGGGTTACATACTCAAAAACACTCACATTTTCATTTCTCCCCCTTCCAGTAATTGAGTTGAATTATGGCAGCATACTATAGAATTGATGACAGGCAGTGTAAATTTGAGTCCTGGTACAATCCCACTCACAGGTACATATGCTTTATACATTTCATAACTAATTAATGAATAGCATAACTGCATTACAGAAGATTGTCATATATAAAGGAACACCTAAAAATTAAGCCTATGTATTTTGAGTGACATAGCTACCGTTTGAATCATCATTAGTAAATATTTTTCATTTCATCAAAAACTGGAGGCACCGGTCATGGTGGTGCACACCTTTAATCCCAGCACTTGGGAGGCAGAGGTAGGAGGATCACCGTTTGAGGCTACCCTGAGAGTACATGGTGAATTCCAAGGCCTGTGCTAGAGTGAAACCCTACCTTGAAAAAACAAAAAACAAAACAAACAAACAAACAACAACAACAACAACAACAAAAAACTGGAGGCTAAGCCTTTAATCCCAGCACTTGGGAGGCAGAGGTAGAATGATAGCTGTGAGTTTGAGGCCAGCCAGGGACTACAGAGTAAGTTCCAGGGCAGCCTGGGCTAGAGGGAGATGATACCTCAGAGTAAAAAAAAAAAATAACTTGAGGGCTGGTTAGTGGTTAAGGCATTTACTTGCTAAGCCTGAGCAATCAAGTTTGATTCCCCAGTACCCACATAAGCCAAATGCACATGGTGGCGCATACGTCTGGAGTTCGTTTACAGTGGCTGGAGGCCCTGGCATGCCCATTCTCTCTCTCTCTGTCTCTCTTTATGTGCCTCTTTCTCAAATAAATAAATAAATAAAAATAAAATATTAAAAAAATAACTTGAGGCTGGGTGTGGTGGCACATGCCTTTTGTTTCAGCACACAGGAGTCTGAACTAGGAGGCTAAGGAGGATCACTGTGAGTTTGAGGCCAGCCTGGGTCAACAGAGTGAGTTCCAGGTCAGCCTGGGCTATAGTAAGACACTATCTCAAAAGAAACAAATAAAGATCCTTGAAAGTTACATCATTTTACTACCCAATACTTAGATTTTACCACTGAAATTCTTTAATTACGGGGCTTTTGTGTACAGAGAAATGGAGCAATACTATATTGTATTTTAGTGTTAAAATAAAAGAAAAACATCATGTATCACAACTTGTGCCATTAAGTTTGGGCATATCTTCATGCTTTCATATGTACAAGGCCTCCGAACTGGCAAGTGTCTCTGAGCTCTATTGAGAGCTGTCAGAGCAAACTACCCCTGTTGGCCCCAGACTGACACAGACCAGCCTCCACTCACATAACGATTTCCTTCCGTGTCTGCTCCAGCATCATGTACTGGGTCCACTCTTGGGGACTCTCATACGTCTTAGACTGGTCCACGATCTTTTGGAACATAGTCCTCTTCCTACAAAACACACCAGTTTGTTAAAGGGGGCATGTGTTAGAATGAGGCAACATCTGGGCCTCTAACATGCTCTGTTCAGGTGGGGCTTGTTAAATTAATATAACTAACAAAGCAATGTGCAAAGAGCCAAGTCCTAGGAGTGAAAACCTAGGTTCTACACTGGATTGCACAGATCTGCTATCTGATTTTGCTTTCCTCATCTGGAGAATGGAAGTAAGAACATCTTATACATAGTTGTAGTCTGGGACCAGCACAAAGCAAAGGTCAGCTGGAGCCACAGTGTTTGTCGTTATGATCATCATTATTAAAATGAGAAGAAATACAAACTTGAAATATAGGGCAAGGTCTGTGGCAATGATCGCAATGTCCATCATGTGGATTGCATGCTCATGCTGACGACGGTTGAGGTTTTGAAAGATATTCAGGCTCTGAGGAGAAAAGTGAGAAAAGATGTTGACAGTAAAGTCATCCACCTATGAGTGGCCACTCTAGATGGTGCATAGAATGACAGCCCCCACCAATGGGAAGAAGACTGTCCAGACACATTCAGGCTTCCGGAGAGTGAGACCTCCTCCTACCTCCTCTCTCAGCAGTGTTTTGCCAAACTCCAAGTGGTGTCTTTCCAAGATTGAGGACCCATGGAGCTTAGCCAGAGGGTTCTGTGACCTGAATGAGAGAGAAAGAGGACAGAATCTCAACAAGACATGGGCAAGATGGAGATTAAAGATATCATAATCCAGGCCAGCCTCCTCCTAATTCTGCAGGCAGAGACTGAAGTCCAGAAACAAGGAGGATTCACACCAGCTCACACAGTGAGGCAAACAGAGTAGACATCAAGTCTCCTGACTGTCTTTGGCTTCTCCACAGGGGAATGTGAATCTCTTCTGGATCATGGACTATTCAAGGTTCCATTACTCCAGAAAATGGCATGGACACACACAACGCCACATGCTGTTTTAGAGTTTTAGTTTCCCTGTAGCCTTAGCACTGAACTATCCTTTGATGATACCTGAGCCTAGGGGAAGGTACTGAATTCCCACAAGCAATGTGCTTATTCCTTTATTTAAAAAATAACATTTTTGAACATGTGTCAAAAGCTGTGCCTACTATTCAGAGTCCCACAGTGTAAAAGGTAAACACAATCTCTTGCCTTAGAGCCTCCTGGGAACATTGAGAAGAGACAGGGAAGCATGACTTCTAGTGTTCATCCTACCTTTCAGGGCCCTGAGCATAGTCTCGGAGTCTTTATGTAACATGGGGATAGCGCTTGCCCTGGTCTGCCTAGCCCAAAGGCTACCAAGAGATTCCAAGGAGACTGTGCTCCAAGGTCTATGCTTCAGAGGCTGACTAGAATATCAGTTCTGGTAGGACAGGGTCTTTGGTTTGGCAGATAGTTCACCACGCCATATCAGAGCATGACAAATAGAAGATGACTGAATGAACAGTTTTCCATTACTAACATGTTGGCTCACATTAGTCCAACAGGTGAGACAGGGAAGGAAGACAACAGAAGTTTCATCGACTAGTTTCCTATTGCTGTTGTAACAAACTGTCACCAACTTAATGGCTTAAAACAGCAACAATGTACGACCTTATAGCTCTGAAGTTAAGACATATCAAGTATCCTGGGGCTTCCTTCCTTCAGAAAACCCTGAAGGAAACTTTTTCTTTGCTCTTTCCATCTTTTTAAAACATATGTTTAGGCTGGAGGGATGGCTTAGTGGTTAAGGTACTTGCCTGCAAAGCCAAAGGACCCAGGTTCAATTCCCCATGACCCATGTAAGCCAGATGCCCAAGGTGGTGCATGCGTCTGGAGTTTGTTTGCTTGAGGCCCTGGTGCACCCATTTTCTCTCTTTCTCTCTCTCTCCCACACACACTTTCTCTCTCTCAAATAAATAATTAAAAATATTTTTTATTTATTTGCAAGGAGTGATGAGAAAAAGAGAAAATGCCAGGGCCTCCTACCACTGCAAACGAACTTCAAACACATGTGCCACTTTGTGCATCTGGCTTTATGTGGGTGCTGGGGACTCAAACCCAGGCCATCAGGCTTTGTAAGTAAGTGCCTTTAGCCATGGAGCCATTCCCCAGCCCTCTCTCCATCTCTTTCTTTTATTTTTATTTTTGTTTATTTTTATTTATTTATTTGAGAGCAACAGAGAGAGAAAGAGGGAGGGAGAGAGGAGAGAGAGAGAGAGAGAGAATAGGTGTGCCAGGGCCTCCAGCCACTGCAAAAGAACTTCAGAAGTGTGTGCCCCCTTGTGCATCTGGTTTATGAGCCTTGAACGGGGTTCCTCAGGCTTCACAGGCAAGCACTTAACGCTAAGCCATCTCTCCAGCCCTCTCTCTCCATCTCTTGAAGGCTGCTTACATTCCTTGCTGGTGGTTCCTTCTACTGTCTTCAAAGACAGCAGTAGCCTCTTATTTCTTCCTGATCTCCTGTCTCCTCTTACCAGGACCCTTCAGATTACAGGAGCTGAATGCATTGTCCTAGCTCATATCCCAACTCCTTAGCCACATCTGCAATGTCCTTTGTATGCCTGGATTTGCAATGTGGACATCTCTGGGAAGTCATTATTCTGTTTACTGCTGGAGGTGAAGTGCAGGAGGAAGTGGCATGCCGTGGACAGTAGTCTAGGGGCTGTGCAGACATGACTAATGGCTCTATGGGAAGTGGGGGGGCCAGTAAGGGCTGACTCACTTCATCTGGTAGAGGTTGTTGGTGCCTCTGTGGTCGATGTCATGACAGAAGGCAGCGGTGACCATGGCCAAGGCCTCTAGGTCAGTGAAGTATCGCTTCAATTTTCCTGTCTGGAAAGGCAATTGGACGTATTATTAGTTTTGTGGGATGGAAGCAGGGCTGCGAGTGCATGGATAGGAGGATAGGAGAGAGCCTGTAGCTTACACACATGGGGCTAATTTTACATACATGTATATAATGGTTTGCGTGTATGGCCCCATAGACTCAGGCTGGCAACTTGAGACTCCAGTAGGCAGAGCTCTACTGGGGAAGAGGTATGTCACTGGGGGTGGATCTTTGAGCCCAGCCCAAAGGTGTATGAAGAAAATTTGGAACGCTGGTGGTTTTGTGGTGCTGGCTGTTTGGTGGTGTCTCTCTGCTTGACTCTATGGAAATGAGCCAGCTTCTGCCATTGATGGTGTTCTGGAATTTGTAACTGTCAAATAAACCCTTTCCTCCTATAAGCTGCTTTTGGTCCAGTGTTAGTTCAGCAACATGAAACTGACTGCAACAGTGTGTGTGTGTGTGTGTGTGTGTGTGTGTGTGTGTGTGTGTGTTGGTTAGAGAACAACAAGCTCAGTGAGTCAGGTCTTTCATTGGCTTGGACTCATCAAGTAGGCCAGACTAGCTGGCTAACAAGCCCCAGGGATCCACTTTTTTCCACTTTCCTAATGCTGGGATTATAAGCATTTTCCACCACACCTGGTTATTTCCCCAACCTCTTTTTTGTTGTTGTTGTTGTTGTTGTTGTTTTGTTTTGTTTTGTTTGAGACAGGGTCTTATGCCCAGGCTCACCTCAACTTGACTATGTAGCCGAGATGATACTGAACTCCTGGTCCTCTTATGTCTACCTTTTGAGCTCTGGAATTACTAGCATGTGCCATATCCAGTTTATGTAGTACTGATCTCAGTGCTTTGTGCTTGCTAAACAAACATTCTGTCAGATGAGCTACAAATCCCAGCCAGGTCTGATCTTATTCTATCTCTTGCTTCGCCAAGTGACTAGAGGTTTGTCCCAGACTATGGAATTTCCTGGGATGGGGAACTGGGACAGTCCCAAGTAGACAGGGAAAACTAGTCATCCTATTTCTGTGACCTCAGCTGGGCCCATGTCCTTCTCAGCCTCTGTCTCCTCACTATCTGCACATCGGCAGTGGAGGGCGCTGGGCCAGAAGAGTGTAGAGACACTTGTAGCCACCATGTGTGGGAAACTTTGTAAGTCTTTGAATGTTGCCAAACTGGTAAAACAAACTTTCCAAACCTGGCCTACCAGTTGAGAGCAGACTCCCTCAAACTTCCTTATTTATGCAGGGATTGGCGTGAAGGTGGAGAAAGCTAATGCCATGATTGAAGGAAGTAAACCAAATCTCCAGGGGTGGTGGTGGCTCATGCCTATAATGGTGGAGACAGACTGGTCAGGAATTCAAGGTCATCCTCAAGCTACATAGAGGGTTGGAGGCCAGCCTGGGCTACATGAGACCCTGTCTCAAAAAAAAAAAAAAAAAAAAAAAAAAAAAAGAGCTAGGCATGGTGTCACATGTCTTTAATCCCAGCATTTGGGAGGCAGAGGTAGGAGGATCACCATGAGTCTGAGGCCTCCCTGAGACTACATAGTGAAAAAAAAAAAAAAAAACAAAGAAAGAAAAGTAGGGAGGAAGGAAACTAAACTAAGTATGCTGGTCACCTTCTGGTAGCCTGGTCAGAACTCCCGCCTTCAGACCCTAGCCTAACACCTGCTTGGCTGTGACCTTGCTAAGCCTGAAGGGGAAGGAATGGATACAAGGTGCCTGAGCCACAGAAGATACTTGTAGATGACATAGGTGGGGAAAAGTGTGTAGTGAGATATAATGGGTTCTGAATACTCTGAGCCAAAAAAACAAAGAAACTGAAACAAATATACAAAGGCTATCCAAAAACATTGTAGCAATATTTGTCATAGTGAAAGATTAAAAACAACCCTTCACATTCCACAATAGGGTGTTGGGTGAAGAAATTATGCTATATTTAAGCAACAGTTTACAGTCAGCCCTCTTTATCTCTAGGTCCAAACAATTGTGGACCAAAAAAGTATATTTTTTAAATTGTGTCTGGGGGCTAGGGATGTGGCTTGATTGGTAGAGTGCTTGCCTAGCCTGAAGTCCCATCCCTTGTACCATATATAAACCAGGTATAGTGGGCACACACCTGTAATCCCAGCACACCAGAGACAGAGACAGGAGGGTCAGAAATTCAAGATTCAGCTACATTGTGAGTTCAAGGCCAGCCTGGTATATGAGACCATGTCTCAAAAACATGTGTGCGCTGGATGTATACAGACTTTATTTTCTATTATTAGTGCCTCAGTATGACAACTACTGTGTAGCACCGCGACTGTAGCGGGCAGTACAGACAACTATAGGGACTGAGAGCACGCAGGATGAACAGGGTGCAAGCACTGCAGAAGCTGAGGCATGAAGATCGACTTCACGGCCAGCGTGGGCAACAGAGTGAGATCCTGTCTCAAAGAAAAAGTATGTAGGGAGATATGCATAGGTTATATGTAAATGCTATGCTATTTATGAGGAATAACAAGCCCCTGCCCCAAGATAACAAGCAACAATTGTACCGCGCACCACGACACTGAGAGATGGATGAACCTTGAAGACATACAAAAGGACAAGTACTGTGGCTCCACTTACATCCCGTACTCAGAGTAGTCAAATGCAGAGAGAAAGAAAGTAGAAGAGAGGGGATGAGGGGCTGGAAGAAATTGGAGTTATTGTTTAGTGGGTGCATGAAGGGTTAATAGCCTTCCCTGAAAACTAAAGGGAACTAAAGAGTTAATAGCTGTCCCTAAAGCTTGCAGGCAATAAAGAAGTTTGGCACCTTCACTGACTGATGTACTCCCATTAGCCTAGGTGGCCTTGAAGGACCAGAGACCTTCTGAGTATCCTCCCTTAGACATTCCTGGCTGAAGAAGCCTATTTGAACAAGGACACAAACAGCTCCAATTTTCTTATCAACTGTACCTGGTCCAGTCTGTTTTTCTTAGGATCCTCCTTATAACCTTACACCCCAGCCTGGCCCAGTGCTTCAGCCTTCATCCCACGGGAAAGCTGAGGGCCTCACTGTTTCTCCCAATAAACAGTCGTCTGTAGAGATCAAATCCGGTGTTCTCTTTTGCTTTTCTCTTATACTTTCCTTACAGTGCAGAGTGTCTGTTTGAGGTGATGAAAATTTCTAGAAATGGATAGTGATAGAGGCTGTAGAACACTGTGAATATACTTAATGTTATGGAATTGTGCATCTAAAAATGGTTTAAGTGTAAATTTTATGTCTTACATATAACAGAAAATGTGTTTCATATGTGTGTATTTATATAGTGAAAGAATCTGATTGGTATATTTATGTTTAACAGAAGAATGTAATAATTATATATTTTCAAATGAAAAGATTACAGAATAATATTCCATTAGTTATAAAAATACTGTGCATGTTTCTCTCTTTCTGTATACATAAAGAAACTTTGGAAGGAGTTTTGCCATAGTTATCTCCAAATAACCAAACTTTAACAATCTTTATACATTTCTAAATCTTTCCTTTTTGTTTTTTGACATAGAATTTTGCTGCGCAGCCCTGGCCAACCTGCTCTACCTCCTGAGTGCGGGGGTTGCACAGGGGAGCCACCACACTCAGCCTGCTCTTGGAATTCTTTTATGCATGTATTCTTTTTACAATTCTTAAAAGGTGAGAAATAAAAATGACAATGCCAGGGCTACCATGTGGTCCCTGCTCAAAGCCAGAGCCCATCTCCCCTCCTCTATGGCCCCTCCGTACCACCAGCAAGGAAAACATGGTCTGCCCCACGTTGAAGCCGTGCCGCCAGTTGTGGTAGGTGATCCTGCGGTAGCCCTTGCTCAGGGAGTACATGAATCGCACCAGCGCCTGCAAAGGAACATTGTGTTATGGAGCAGTGGACCTGGACAGGTACCCGGGACCTGCCTCCCAAGACCTAAGGTCCTCCAACCCCATCACTGAATGAGAGAAAGCGAGGTCTTGTTCAATAGCTCTGGATTTATTAGAACTGGGAGTGTTCAGGTGGGGGTGGGGGTGAGTGTGTAAAATGAATTCAAGACTGATATTGTCTCAGGTAGGGCAGCATTTTTTTTTCTTTTTAGTTTTTGGTTTTCCGAGGTACGGTCTCACTCTGGCTCGGGCTGACCAGGAATTCACTATGTAGTCTCAGGGTGTCCTCAAACTCACAGCGATCCTCGTACCTCTGCCTCCTGAGGGCTGGGATTAAAGGCATGTGCCACCCCACCCGGCTATTTTTTTTTTTTTTACTTCTTTTTAAAAACATATTTTTATTTATTTGCTATCAGAGAAAGACAGAAGAGACATAGGCAGAGAGAATGGGCTGGCCAGGGCATCTAGCCACTGCAAATGAACTCCAGACACATGTACCACCTTGTGCATCTGTTGTTACACAGGTACTAGGGAATCAAACCTGGGTCCCTTAGCTTTGCAGGCAAGTGTCTTAACTGCTAAGCCATCTCTCCAGCTCAGGGGTAGCACTTTTAAAACTATTTCTTTCATCAAAGCCTGGGAAATTCTGTGTACCATCCCCCCCACATGCCCCTTGTCTGCCCATCCCCCATGCTCTAAACCCACAGGGCACCTCATGAGGAGTCTTGCAGGGAAAGATGTGGCCTAACCCACCTCTCCCCTCCTTGTGAGGACTTCAGAGCTCAGGGCCAGCAGGAGAGCAGCAGTGCAAAGGAGTATCACACCTCAGCCTACAAGGCCTGAGCTCTGAGTCCAAACATGGGGTGCTCACTCTCTCCACAGTACTCTGTAGCTAGAGCTGTTATCTTAAAATAGGGTCAAAAGAAAAAGCTGAGTACAGCAGCTCACACCTGTATAACCAGCACTTAGAGACTGGGGTGGACAGACAGCCAGGAGTTCAAGGCCAACCATACATAGTGATATATAGCCTGGGCCACAGAATGAGAGCCTGTTTCAAAAAAAAAAAAAAAAAAAAAAAAGGAGGAAGGAAAGAAGGGAGGGAGGGAAGGAAGGAGAGGAGGGAAAGGGAAGAAAAAAGAAGAAAAGGGGAAATGAAAGATCTTGACCTTACCTCTTGTGGAATGTGGAATTTATCCACTACTTTGAGCTCATAATACATCTGAATCCCACATTTCACCAGCTCCAGTTCTGTAAGTGGCAGGTCACTGAAGTGGAATTTATTAATTTCATATTTCTCTGGATCTGGCAGCTCTGCTTGCTGTATCAGAAGTGGAACCAACTGATGAGGCGACAGGAACTGTTCCTGGTCCCCAGCCCTGCTCTGCCAGGATAACCAGGGAAGGGTGAAAGAACACAGACAGCCACCAACACACACTCAGGCACCTGAGCCGGGTCTGCCTCAGGGCAGGCCACTCACCAGGATCTCAGCCAGCTCCTCTTCCTCACAGTCCCAAGGCTCCTTCCCATATACTTCTCTGGTTTTCTGCCAGGGCCAAAAACAAAGAAAAAAGAAAAGAAAAAGAAAAATAGATAGGTTATTATATCAAAAGCTCAACTAGGGGGCTGCAGAGATGACTCAGCAGTTAAGCACTTGCCTGCAAACCCTAATGCCCTGGATTCGATTCCTCAGTACCCACATAAAGCCAGATACACAGAGTGGTGCATACATCTGGAATTCGTTTGCATTGGCTAGAGGTTCTGGAGTGCCCATTCTCTCTCTCTGTCTTTTCTCTGTATCTCACTGCTTGCAAATAAATAAATAAAATATATTTTTTTTTAAAAAAAAAAAAGCTCAACTAGGAGCTGGGCAGGGATGGTGGAGCATGTCTTTAATCCCAGCACTCCTGAGGCTGAGGTAGGAGAATCACCAAGAATTCTAAGCCTCCACTCTTCCATTTCCACTTTGCTTCTTCCTCCAACATCCTTGCAGCAGAATTGTCCACTTAGAGAGGCTACCCTTAATCATTCCTGGAGCCATGGAAACCTGCATCAGCCACTTACTTGCAATGTTACTGAATGCCTCTGAACTTCAATGTCTTCATCTGTAAAATGGGGATGATAAAGGTCTTTAACTGATATACTTGATAGTGCAGGGTTCTTTGGTTTGGTTTTTGGGTTTTTTGCTTGGTTTTGGCAGTGCTGAGGATGGCTCCCGGGGCCTTGCACAGGCTAGACTAGCACTCTACCACTCAGCTACTCCTCAGGCTTTTCTCTTTGAGACAGGGTCACACTAAGCAGCCCAGGCTGGCCTCAGATTTGCCATGTAGCCCAGACTGGCCTGGAATTCTTTTATTTTTTTTGAGGCAAGCCCAACAGACTGGACTTTTATTTAATGCAAGAGAGCAAGAGTGAGAGAAAATGAGAATTGGCATGCCAGGGCCTCCAGTCACTGTAATCGAACTCCAGACATGTGTGCCACCTTGTGCACATTGGCAACCTTGTGTGTTTGTGTCATCTTGTGCGTCGGGCTTATGTGAGAGCTGAAGAGTCAAATGTGGGTCCTTACGCTTTGCAGGTGAGCACCTTAACCACTAAGTCATCTCTCCAGCCATGGCCTGGAAGTTTTGATTCTCTAGCCTCAACCTCCCATGTGCTGGGATTATAGGCATGCACCACCACACCTGGCTTGCAAACTCATTTTTAAGCATAATATGTGCAACTAATTGTATGTGGTGACATACCTATAATCTTAGCACTCAGAGAGAAAGGCAGGAGAATTATAGGCTTGAAGCCAGCCTTGCTATGTAGAGAATGTCATCGCAGCCTGGACTATATAGCAAAATCCTGTCTCAAAAACGGGGGACTGTACATAGGTTGTTACTAGAAAATTTTCAGTGCCAGGGATGGGATACCTTCCAGTGAGTGGCTGGCCAGGGAGGCCCCTGATGCCCCCCAAAACATTACTGGTCATTGCCAAGGCTCTTGGTTTCCCACCAGGAATAGATGGTAAGACCCTATTGCTGAAGATTTCACATACTTGGGCTGAAAGGTCACTGAGAAATCCTGCTGGATATGAACTCCTCTGTGTAGACCAGCTGACAGAAAGCTGGAAAAAGCTATACTGCATGCAGTTCAATGGGAGAGAGAGAAATCACCAGTGGAGATAAACAACAGTGGACACTGCAAACCTTAAGTTTAGCCAGCCAGGCCAAATGAGCCAACAGGTGCAATGGTGGCATGTCTATTATGGGGAAACCAACCACCCTCTAATTGGACTGGAGGCCCGCTCCATGGGTGGGAATACATGCCTGATACTGAAAACCTGCAATAGGGGAAGTTATGAGCCCTAGGGGTGAACATCTGCTGGTGCCTGGCTAAATGTATATACTATGCTCACCAAACTGCCTGCTAAGCACTTTTCTTAATGTTCATACTCATATATTAATGCTACTCTCACTTTTGGTTAGAGAAGCTTCTCTTTTAGGATGGCTCAGGATCATTGCGGAAGAGGTGGCAGAAAGAATGTAAGAGCCAAAGGAAGGGTAGGACCCCTTATAATGCACTCTTCCAGACATAAAATGGCTTGGATATCCATGACCTTGCATACAAGACCATCATAATAGAAGGAAAAGATGATGATATTAAAATTAAAAAGAGACCGGGGAGAGAGAGGGGGGAGGGGTATGATGGAGAGTGGAGTTGCAAAGGGGAACATGGGGAGGGGGGAATTACCATGGTTTATTGTCTGTAATTATGGAAGTTGTCAATAAAAAAATTTTTAAAAACAGGGTAGGGCCTGAAGAAATGGCTCAGTAGTTAAGGTCCTTGCCTGCAAAGCCTAACAACACAGGTTTGAGTGCCTAGTACCCACATAAAGCCAGATGTACAAAGTGGTGCATGCATTTGGAGTTTGTTGACCTCTAGCCAAAGGCCCTGGCACGCACATGCTCTCTCTCGCACACACTCTCTCACTCTCTGTGTCTCTCTTTTGTCTCTTTCTGCTTGCAAATAAGTAAAAATAAATAAATAAAAAGATTATAAAACAAAATTTCCAAGTTCCATTTTTACGTCCTTTGACGCTCAAGGTAGTTGTGTTAAGTCTTACCCTGTAATTTTTGCTTTTGATACCTCTTTATGACTTAACAATAAAAAATGTATGGTTTTTATCAACTGTCTCCAAAATAATCTCTTGTTATGCAGGGAGTACAGTTCTTCCATTCATACATGGTTTCAGTAGTTGCTTCCCTGACTGCAAAAGCATTCTCATTTACTTGTAGCATCAGAGCACCTTTGAGTCAGCAGTACATGTGTTACCTTCCCCATGTACTCTGGGGTTGAGTATTCAACACATATGTAACAATGTATTTTTGTGAATGAGAGTTGGCATGTCAAGGCATCCTTTAGAAAAATAGTGTAATAGTCTTAATATTTGTTTTCTAAAGTTGATACTGTGGGTTATTTTGTGAACATCTTGATGTTTGGGACCTTTTTTTCTCAAAATAAACAGTCCTTATTAAACCAGGAATTTGGAGGAAAAAAACTGCTGCTAAAATAATGTATATGAGGCATTGTCGTGGTATGGTATATGCATATATAGTGCACAGAATACACTGTCTAGGTATAGTGTATGCATATATAATACATATGAGGGACACTGTCCTGGCATGGTATATGAAAAGCACTGAGATAAAATCATGTCATTATGTTTTATTGTTACTCCTGACTGGGAATGAACCATGGTCCTGGGTCCTCCTTTCTTTTGCTAGATGATCTGGGGCAACTTTCTTCCCTCTCTGGACCACCCACGTATCAGAGGAGGGGACATAGGCCCACTTGGTTTTCTGGGTATTTGTTGTTGTTGATTTTTAAAGCAGGGTCTCACTCTAGCCCAGGCTAACCTGGAACTCAGCCTCCCTAGCACCACCATGCCCAGCTTGTTTCTGACTTTTTAATATTTTATTTTTATTTATTTATTTATTTGACAGAGAAATGGAAAGAGAGTAAGAGAAAGAACATGCCAGGGCCTCCAGCCACTGCAAACAAATTCCAGACGCATGTACCCTCTTGTGCATCTGGCTAACATGGGTCCTAGAGAATTGAACCTGGATCCTTTGGCTTTGCAGGCAAATGCCTTAACCACTAAGCCATCCCTGCAGCCCATTGTTTCTGATTTTTTTGTTTGTTTGTTTTTTCGAGGTAGGGTCTCACTCTAGCCCAGGCTGACCTGGAATTCACTATGGAGTCTCAGGGTGGCCTCAAACTCACGGCGATCCTCCTACCGCTGCCTCCCGAGTGCTGGGATTAAAGGCATGCGCCACCACACCTGGCTTTGTTTCTTATTTATTTTTTATTTTTTTCTTTATTAGTTAGTTTTGTATTCAGCAAATACCGTCAGTTTGGTACCATTATTAGGCTCATCCATGACCTACCCCCTCCCCTTGGCCCCTCCTTGTTGAGGTACACAGGTCATGCATTGTGGAGTTAGCCCACAGTTATGGGTAAGCTAAATGTCTCTGCATATCATGACCCAACATGTGGCTCTGACATTCTTTCTGCCCCCTCTTCCACAAAATTTCCCTGAGCCATGTTTGGTTCATTTTTGGTCTGCTTCAGTGATGAGGTGTTGGGGGCCTCTGAGGCTCTGGCTCTCTGATTTAGAGAGATTTGCTCAACCATGTTTATAGCGGCTCAATTTGTAATAGCTAAGTGCTGGAATCAACCCAGATGTCCATCACTAGAAGAATGGATAACTAAGATGTGGTATATCTACACAATGTAATTCTATACAGCAGTAAGAAAAAATGACACAATGAAATTTGAGGAAAAATGGTTGAACCTGGAACAGATCATTCTCAGTGAACTTACCCAATCACAGAAAAAAAATCACCACATAGTCTCACTCATCTACAGCACCTAACCTGAATCTACCCAAGATACCTTACATACCCAGCAAGCATCTCCTAGACTAGACACTAGGATGGAAGGGGAGGGAGGGGAGGGCATCAAAGGGGTGGGAAACACAAATCTAGACCCAAACGGCAATGGTACCATAATTTTCTACTTACTAAAAGACAGACCAAATGTTTCTGATTTTTTTTGATCTGGAGAAATGTCTGTTAAATTCTGGTTGGTTCACTAAAGCTGTGCCTTCATTGGGTACACATATCCATCATTACTGCTGAGATTATGGATGGAATCAAGCAAACCATGAAGCATTTCATCTAAACCGGATGTTTTCTCTTCCAAATTATAGGGTATGGGTAAAAAATGATTGTGTTTGCTATGATATCTTCCCAGATTAAGATTGTTTGGCAGAGGGCTTAAGTAGCATGGAGTCACAGGTTTAATCCCTAATAACAAATATACCAGGTGTGATGCCACACACCTGTAATCCTAGCACTTGGGAGATGGAGGCAGAAGTTCAAGGTAGGGCTGGAGAGATGGCTCAGCAGCTAAGGCGCTTGACTGCGAAGCCTAATGGCCTGGGTTTAATTCCCCAGTACCCACATAAAGCTAGATGTACAGAAGCGCATGCATCTGGAGTTCATTTGTAGTGGCTAAAGGCCCTGGCAACCCATTCTCTCTATCTGTCTCTCTTTTCTCTATCTCTCTGCTTGCAAATACACAAATAAATTTTTTTTTAAGTTCAAGGTAATCCTTGAGCTACATAACAAGTTTGAGGCCAGCCTGAGATACATGGGTCCCTGTCTCAAATAAATAAATACAAAGAAAGAGAGAGAGAAATAAAGGAAGAAAGAAGGATAGAAAGAAAGGAAAGCTAGAGAAAGAGGGATGGAAGGAAGAAAGGGAGGAAGCGTCAGTCACTGAGGATATTGGCTTGTGTTGTTTCAACTTGTGAGGAGTGTACACTGTCTTGAAAGCACGGTGGGGTATCATATTCAGGCCATTTGGCTAATTCAACTTGATTGTAGAATCTTGGTCTCTTTAACATCAAAACCTCAGGAATAATGAACCACTGATTCTCACATATACTTGAACATCTAATCCAATTTCCCACCTCAGATAGTGAGGAAGAAATCCCTCACTTGTGGTGACTATATAATTAAGAAACAGAAACTGTATGGCTGGCTTGGAGACTGAGAAACTATATGGTTGGGCTCTGGGAATTCACCCAAAAACAAACAAACAAACAAACAAAAAAGCTGGTCATCCAGAGCAGTTAATCACTGCTTCTGTGATCAGCCTGCCCTGTTCCCTGTGCCTTCCTCAACACAAAAGAATTTCTGATTACTACTAAACTTTCAATAAGTTTAGGCCACTCTCAATTATAGGTAGAGACAGACCCAACATACTTTAACCCCCCAAATTCACCCTTTGAAATTCCCACTTTTGGGGCTCCTGTTCAGTCAATGGATGCAAGAGCATGTCTGATGTTTCTGCCTGTACTGTATCTCTGAACCTCATTTCACAAAGCCTATTATACACTCCTCTACTGGCCTTGAGGATATCTCTGGGCCCAGAATATTAATGTTCTATCACCCTGTGGGCAAAGGACCCCTCCAGCAGAGCTGATACCCCTCCCATTTCAATGGGATTCCTCATAATAGCATCCGGATACTTGACCACTTGGCATGAGTTTGGATCACTCTTGGATGGGGTGCTCGCCATTTCCAGAGGCATCTCATTCAGAAGAGTGGCAAATAATTTGTTCATTTTCCTGATTAAGTGAAACCTAATCACACAATAGGTGATTTGGGGACAAGTTTCTCCCACTTTGAGCTCAATTTTAGAAATCCGTACCCTGCCACTTTTCTAGGCTAATGTTTATAAAGCATCAAACAAGATCATAAATGAAAATTTGTTTTATAAACTGTTTTACTTTTGTTTTGCTTTTTGGTTTTTTAAAAAATATTTATTTTATTTTATTTATTTGAGAGACAAAGTCAGACAGACGGGGAAAGAAGGAGAGAGAGAATGGGTGATCCAAAGCATCCAGCCACTGCAAACGAACTCCAGAGGCATGCACCATTTTGTGCATCTGGCTTACATGGGTCCTGGGGAATCAAACCTAGGTCCTTCGGCTTTTCAGGCCAATGCCTTAACAGCTAAGCCATCTTTCCAGCCCTGTTTTTTTTTTTTTTTTTTTTTTTTTTTTTTTAACAGTAGGATCTGTCTCTAGCCCAGGCTGATCTGGAGTTCTCTGGAATTCACTATGTAGTCTCAGGCTAGCCTCAAACTCACAGCAATCCTCCTACCACCTCTTAAGAGCTGGGATTAAAGGCATGTGCCACCATGCCTAGCTAACTTTGTTTTTTTTTTTTTTTTTAATTTTTTTTTTGTTTATTTTTATTTATTTATTTCAGAGTGACAGACAGAGAAAGAGGCAGAGAGAGAGAGAGAGATTGAGAGAGAGAGGGAATGGGCGCGCCAGGGCCTCCAGCCACTGCAAACTAACTCCAGATGCATGCGCCCCCTTGTGCATCTGGCTAATGTGGGTCCTGGAGAATCGAGCCTTGAACCAAGGTCCTTAGGCTTCACAGGCAAGCACTTAACCGCTAAGCCACCTCTCCAGCCCAACTTTGTTTTTATTTATTTATTTAAGAGAGAGAGAGAGAGAGACAGAGGATGGGCGCATCAAGGCCTCTAGCCACAAAAAATGAACTCCAGATGCATGTGCCACCTGTGCATCTGGCTTACATGGGTCCTGGGGAATCAAACATGGATCCTTAGGCTTTGCAGGCAAGTGCCTTAACTGCTAAGTCAGCTCTTCAGCCCTTGTTTTATTTTGAGACAGTCTGTTGTAGTCCAGGCTAGCTTTGAACTCACTATGCAGGCAAGGATAACCTTGAACTTCTGATTCTCCTGCCTTCACACCTCCTCCCCCAGTCCTGGGATTACAGGCCTGTACCACCAGACTTTTTTTTTTTTTTTTTTGGTGCTGGGGATTGATCCCAGGACCTCATGTATGCTAGGCAAGTGCTCTACCACTGAGCTACTTCCTCATCTCTAAACTGTGAAGTGAGAAACCTAAGTGAGGGCTACCTGCTCCCTTTGAACTACTGCTTTGCTCACTAACCTCTCTGTCTATCACTTACTTGGGGTTCTTCTAATTGAGCTGACCCCATAGGAGGGAGGCTCTGAGGAACAGACCCTCATCCACTGGTCTGTCAGATAAACATTTCTGTCGGAATAGGGGCTGATGTTGGTTGTCTCTGTGTCCAGTACCAAGTCAGCCCTGAGCTGAGTGAAGACTGGAGGCTTTAGACCTGTCAAGCCAGAGTCAGGCCTCAAGACTGCGGTGACTCTGCGAGGTGTACTGGTCTTCAGGTCACAAAGAGCCATCATTAGTGACCACTCTGCCACTCGCCCATCCATCCATCCAACTCTGAGGCCTTCTGTATCTGGGCTAGGCAGGAGAGAAAGGACGGCGGCAACCCACACGCAGGCTGGACAGGTGCCTGGCCTGCCTCAGTCTGCCCGTCCCTCCCAGGCACAGAGTGAAAGAGTAAAGAACGTTACGCACCAAGATTTTCTGAATTTCTTCATTGTCACACTTCACATGATATTTTACAATGTCCTGGAAAATATCCTTCCTATTTTCAAGTTTGTTCATGGACTCATAGGTGTCAGGATTTAAGACAGACCAGCCCAGGAACTGAGTCAAAGACTGCAAAGAAAAAAAAAAAGGAAGAATCAGAATGATCCCGACCCTAACTTAGGGCAGGATTCTCAAGGTGTCTGTTTTCGCAGCTATAAAATGGTTTTGATGAGCTGTGTGCTGCCAAATAGGCAGAGATTTTGTGAAGGAACAATAACATACTGTGTGTAGGTGCTGGAAAGATGGCTCAGCAGTTAAGGTGCTTGCGTACAAAGCCCAAGGACCTGGGTTCAGTTTCCTAGTGCCCTCATAAGGCCAGAGGCACAAAGTGGGACATGCATCTGGAGTTCATTTGCAGCAGCTAGAGGCCCTGGCATACCCATTCTTTCTCTCTCTCTCTCTCTTTCTCTCTGCTTGAAAATAAATAAGTAAAAATACTGCCTATAAATGCATTTTAAATAAAGTTCTGACCTACATGGTGAGTGAGAGGTATAGGTGCTTTCTTCTCAGTTTTCACATGAACCTAAAACTGCCCCCCCCCATGAAGGTCACTGGTTACATATTTTGGAATGCATGTGTATATGTAGTATTGTAGGCACATGTGCACATCCTATGCACACACATGGGGAGGCCAGAGGAGAACATTTGGTGTCTTCCTCTATTACTCTTCCACTTTTTTCCCCTGGGATGAGCACTAGTAATTCTCCTCTCTCCTCCCTCCCACCACCAGACTGGGGTTACAGTCATGCATGGCCATGCCCAGATTTTATGTGGCTGCTAGAGATTGAACTTAGGCTGTTTCAAGCCCTCATGCTTGCAAGAGCACACCAAGCACTTTCATGAGCCATTTCCCCGGCTCCTCAATTACATTTTTTTAAAATGATTGTTCATTTTATGAGAATGAGAGAGCAAGAGAGAGAGAGAATTGACATTCCAGGGTCTCTAGACACTGCAATCGAACTCTAGATGCTTGTGCCACCTTGTGTGCGTGCATCACCGTATGTACATGTTTCGCCTCGTGCATCTGGATATGTGGGATCTGGAGAGTCAAACCTGGGTCCTTAGGCTTTGCAGGCAACTGCCTTAACCACTAAGCAATCTCTCTAGCCCCCTTGATTACAATTTTTAAAAGGAATGTAGAGGGGCTGGAGAGATGGCTCAGTGGCTAAAGGCAATTAATTGCAAAGCCTGACAGCTTGGGTTTAATTCCCCAGTATCCATGAGTAAAGTGGCTCATGTGTCTGGAAGTTCATTTGCAGTGGCAACAGCCCCTGGCATCCCCATACCCTCCCCCCTCTCTTTCTCTCTGCTTACAAATAAATAATAAATCAAAATATTTTTTTAAAAAGCAATGTGAGCCGGATATGGTGGCTCACACTTTTAATCCCAGCACTCGGGAGGCAGAGGTGGGAGAATCACTGTGAGTTCGAAGCCGCCCTGAGAATACATAGTGAGTTCCAGGTCAGCCTGGGCTAGAGTGAGACCCTACCTCGAAAAAACAAAAAACAAAACAAACAAACAAAAAAAACAAACAATGTGAACTTCTCTGGCAGCATGGGGCAGTACAGAAGTGAGAGTGGAGAAATTGGCCATATTTAGGATGGTGCCACTGGTGAGTTCCCATCCCTCCAGATGTACACCAGGGACCCATTGTACAGCTCTGGAGGCCCAGCTCAAAGCTGGCAGACTCTGAACCCTAGTGATGCATGATGTTGGGGTTTATGAGGGGTCCCTCAGAAGTTATGAACCCCAACTTTTGGGTTCTGTCCTACCTTTAATAAAGAATTAATAAAGATGGACTCAAGAAGGATGGATTATTAAGCTTATTTAAGGGGAAATCACAAATTGTGGAGTTTATTTAAAGGAGATTGGGGTCTAGGAAGGAAGGCTAAACATGTGGAAAGAAGGAAGCATGCTCTCATGTGTAAACAATCACTGTCTAGGTTATAAGGTTCATTTAAGAGAAACTGAGGTCTTCAGAAAAGGACGGGAACAGAGTTGTAAGCACGTGGGAAGTCACACTTAGATGTGTTTGTAGAGAGACTCGGAACACACATGGCATCTGCCCTGTGCTTTCCTGAAGAGGGAAGTATCAAAGCCCGAGAGAAATTGAGGGTCTTTGGGGAAAACTAGAGTAGAGCCACAAAACACATGGTGGGTAGTTAAACTGAGATTTTTAAATATTTTATTTATTTATTTAAGAGGAGAGAGAGAATGGGTGTGCCAGGGCCTCTAGCCACTGCAGATAAACTCCAGATGCATGCACCACCATTTGCATTTGCATCTGGCTGACATGGGGACTGGGAAATCAAACCTGGGTCCTTTGGCTTTGCTGGCAAGGTCCTTAACTTCTAAGCCATGTCTTCAGCCCTAAACTGAGACATTAAAGAAAATTAGGGTAGAGCTGAAGAGAAACTGAGGCTCTTGGCAAGAAGTTAGGGTAAAGCTGCAAGCACGTGGACTTGAGAGAAACTGAGGCTTTTAAAGAGAAATCAGGGTAAAGCTGTTGGCACGGGGAAAGCAGAAGCTAAGAGCTTGTGTAGGGAGAGCTGGGAGGAGCCCACATGGCATCTGCCATGTGCTTTCAGAGGCATTGAGAGAACAAACAATGAGGCTTAATGGAAAAAAAAAAATGAGAGGGTGGCTATCAAAGAAGAAAGTAAGAAATTCAGAGGAGAAATGAACGATGAAGAGGTTACACTCATGGCTACCCTAGTTTAGAGTAAGTACACAGGTAGCAAGTCTAGAGTTGGTCAGAGCACACATGTGGTAGATCTGGAGATCAGTGAAAAATCATACATGTAAGTAAAGGGAGAAGTTATCCCAAACTATAAAACAAAGGCAAGAAGAAAAGTTTAGATCAAGAAACAAGACAATGCTCTCCCACCCTACCCAGCCAGGCTGGGTGGGATAGAGGCCAGACTCATGTGTGTTTGAACAGCACAGGGTAAGAGCTGCAGAAAACCACACACACACACACACACACACACACACACACACACACACGTACATGCACACACACAAAGGGTCATGTCTAGAGAGCAAAGGGAAGGGCTTAAAGGCCACAGCCTTTATAGCATCAGATTCAGGTACGTAAGGGGAAGACCTGATTGACTAGTAAACTTGAAGGACAACCCTGAGGGTCAGCCCATCTGGGTCAGCCCACCCAGGCAGTGCAGTCGACTATGGGCAGCAAGGGGCGCTATAGATAGGTCTTGATCAAATGAGTTTCATTTCTGTCAAGAGTTTTATTCTTGTTTCACAGAGAGGTGGCATGCCAGCTGGCACCTCAATCCCTAACTGACACTGTTTATAAAAAGGTAGCTTTCTCCTACCCTTCTTCACTAGCAGCAAAGGGCCTCCCAGCACCCCATACCTCCATGAGAGTCTCGTCCATTTCATCAAAAGGCTTTCCATCTTTGCGATTGTAAAACGTGGCCACCCCGACAATTTCTTCCTTCTTGTTCACAATTGGCATGGAAAGGACATTTTTAATCATCCATCCAGACTCGTCCAGAGGCTCTTTCTACAAAAGAACAGCTGGGCTTTATGCCTCCATTGGTTCTGGCCTGCACAGGCAACTGGAATAGACTGGGGCTGGGGCAGGACCTTGATTAACTAGCTGAGGAGAGGTGGTGAGAAGGCTAAAACTTGGTGGTCTTTGCATGGGTTTAGGTTTAGCCACCTGTAAACACTTTGAGCAAATAGCCCTGGAGGCTGCAACTCCTTAAGCCAGATAGTGATGGTTTCTATCCCCAGGATGTCAGGGCCAGTATGTGCCTGGCAGAGTATTAGGTGTCAGGGACACAATGAGGCAAGAAACATCTCAGACAGTGACCGACCAAGCAAAGTCCCATGGTCAGAAAGGAGCAAAACTGAAAAGGAAAATTATCCTTCTCCCCTTTCCACTGGTACATGGCATTTTTTTTAATTCATGTTTTTACTTTATTCAAACTGCTTCCCAAGAAAGTAAATGGATTCTAATGCATTCTAATGCTCTTTCTGGAGACAGAAAGAGTCACATGACTTAAAGAACAAACCAAAATGGCTTACCTGGAATGCAAAAAAGTCCTCTGCAGGTGCATTCATGATATTGCAAATCTGAAAGAAGAAATAAAGGAGCTATAGTTAGACCTGAGCTAGCATCCAGGGAAGTGCTCTGTTCAGAATGCCATGTCCTTGCCCAAGGCATTTGCATTGGCATCATCAAGTAGGCATACTCCAGATGGCTTTGGGGTTATTAACTGAGGTTACTGGATAGAAAAGTCATCTTACAAGCCGAGCGTGGTGGCGCACGCCTTTAATACCAGCACTCAGGAAGCAGAGGTAGGAGGATCACCATGTGTTTGAGGCCAGCCTGAGACTACATAGTGAATTTCAGGTCATCCTGGGCTAGAGCAACACCCTACCTCAAAAAGCAATAGGAGAGAGACAAAAGAAAAAAGAAAGAAAAATCATCTTAAAACATTACTTTTTTCTTTTTCTTTCTCTCACTTTTATTCTCTCTCTCTTTCCTTCCTCCTTTTCTTTTTTTTTCAAGGTAGGGTCTCACTCTAGCCCAGGATGACCTGGCATTCACTCTGTAGTCTCAGGCTGGTCTCTAACCAGCAGAGGTGGGAGAATTTGGTGAGTTAGAGACCATGGTCACTATGGCAACTACCCAGGCAGGCATTCTTCTCCTTCCTTTTGAATTTTCTGCCAGCTCCTTACCCACCATGCCTCAGTAGGTTACCTGCTGTTTTTCACCACCACATCTGCTTTCATCAAAGCCAGCAATCACCTCTCAATGACCAAATTTTATAGTGTTCTCAGTTCATTTTTTTTCTTATTTTAAAATGATATTTATTTATTTATTGTGCATGTGTGTGTGTGCATGCATGTGTCACAGGGTGCAATGTGGAGGTCAGAGGACAACTTTTAGGTCAGTACTCACCTCCTACCTTGTTTGAGAAGTAGATAGCATTCTTTTTTAAGTACTTTATTTATTTGAGAGAGAGAAAGAGGCAGATAGAGATAGAGAGAACAGGCATATCAGAGCCTCCAGCCACTGCAAACAAACTCTAGATACACTCACCACCTTGTGCATCTAGCTCTATGTAGGTACTGGGGAATCGAACTCTGGTCCTTAGGCTCTGTAGGCAAGCTCCTTAACTGTTAAGCCATCTCTCCTGCCCCCTAGATGGCAGGACAATACCCGAGGCTGCCTTCTTGCCTGTATGTCTATACAAGCATCTATGTGCACGTGTACCTGCACACACAGGCACATGTACAGGTATGAACATGCACATATGTATATTTCAATAGTCACCTGTAGATTAAAGTCCAAACCCCTTGATGTGACATCTGAAGCCTACTATGATTTGGTTCCTATCTCCTTTTCCAGCCATGTCTCTTCCTGTGTTCCTGTCTCAGCCTAGTATTCCAGCAACACTAACCACATACACTGTTATCAGCCTCTGTGCCCAGATCTGCACATCACAAGAGTCTAGACATGGAATGTCCAGCAAAAGCTCACAGGCTAAAGGCTGTGTTCCTTAGTAGCCAATGCTAGAAGTAGTGGAAATGAGCCTAGTGGAAGCTCTCCAATCATTGGGACATGCCCTTGGAAGGAACACTGAAATCCAATCATTGGGACATGCCCTTGGAAGGAACGCTGAAATCCAATCATTGGGACATGCCCTTGGAAGGAACGCTGAAATCCAATCATTGGGACATGCCCTTGGAAGGAACGCTGAAATCCAATCATTGGGACATGCCCCTGGAAGGAGCGCTGAAATCCGCTGCTCCTCTTTCTCTTCTTGGCTTCCTGACCACCACAGTGATGCACTGCTTTGTCATAGGCCAAAAGCAATGGAGCCAAGGGGTAGTGAATGAAGCTCCAAAACTGTGGCCAAAATAAACCCTGCCTCTCTTTCTAAAACTTTATTTATTTGGTAGAGAGAGAGAGAAAGAGTATGGGCATGCAGGGTTTCTAGCCACTGCAAATTAACTCCAGATGTATGTACCACTTTGTGCATCTGGCTTTATGTGGGTACTGGGGAATTGAGCCCAGGCCATCAGGCTTTGAAAATCAGCACCTTTACCCACTAAGCCATCTCTCCAGCCTAATCTTTTTTTTCAGGGTAGGGCCTCACTGTAGCCCAGGCTGACATGTAATTCATAGTCTCAGGCTGGCTTATAATTCACAGTGATCCTCCCAAGAGCTGAGAGGTACGCCACCATGCCCAGCCCCTTTTTATTAATAAGCTGATTTTCTTTAGTATTTGTAACAGTCATGGAAAACTGACTGGTATCCATATTGTTCTCTTGTCCCAGAATCCCTTTCCTGTCTCACTTGCCTAAGATCTACTGACTTTAAAATTCAGTTCAGAACAACACACTTCTAGGAAATTAAGGCTGGCTTTGATAGCCCTACAATATACCATGTACATCTCTGTTATGGCCTTATCACTTTGCAGTATCAGTATCTGTTAATAAAAATATCTCCTCATTTGATTATGAGCTTCAGAACAGAAACTGTACCTGACCCATGATCTACCTTTGTATGACAGAACCATTCTCAGCTCCTGGCACATAGAAAATGCCCAGTAAATGAATATCTTCCTCTATGGGCAGCCTTATGTAGTATGTGCCTGGGGAAGGACTGCATGGTGACTAAGGCCACACATGGGGGTGGTATGTTCTGAGGTACAGGGAACCTTTGACCCTGAGGGGGTGGGTTTGAATATGAAATGTTTCCGGCTCGTGTGTGGACTGCTTGGTTCCTAGCTGGTGGTCTATCTGGGGAGGAGATGGAAACAGGAGGTGGCACCTAGCTGGAGGAAGTAGGTCACTTGGTGTACACCTTAGAAGAATAGAGCTGGCTCCTGGCCAGCTATTTTGTCACAGCAATGGAAAGTCTGACTAACACAGGAAGGAGAGGAGGCAATACAATGGTGCTGTTGTATATGACAGCTGGAAATGAGATAGGGTTGGAAGTTGGGAATTGCAATGAAGTCTTGTATAAGGGGTTGATACTTAGTATCTGGGGAGCCAGGTAGACCACCCAGTCATGGCACTGTCCCTGACACATTTGCATAAGTATCCTTGGTTCTCAGTGATACTGCATTTTTAAAAGTATTTTATTTATTTATTGTTTGAGAGAGAAAGAGGCAGATGAAGAGAGAGAGACAATGGGCACACTAGGGCCTCTAGCCATTGCAAATGAACTTTAGACACATACACACCTTGTGCAGCTTGTTTGCGTGGGTACTGGGGAGTCAAACCTGGGTCCTTAGCCTTCGCAGGCAAGCACCTTAACTTCTAAGCCATCTCTCCAGCCTGAGACTATATATTTTTCCATCTGTGGTGGCTAATCTCATTGTCAACCTGACAGAATCTAGAGTCACTTAGGAGACAAATCTGGATATATATATATATATATATATATATATATATATATATATGTATATATATATATGTATGTATATGGGAGTTTCTAGATTAGGTCAATTAAGGAGGGAGGACCCACCCTAACTGTGGATGGCACCATTCCATGGACTGCGTCTGAATAAAAAGGAAAAAGCAAGCCCGACATGGTGGCACATGCCTTTAATCTCAGCACTTGGGAGGCAGAGGTAGGAGAAGCACCAGGAGTTTGATACTAGCCTGAGACTACATAGTGAATTCCAGGTCAGCCTGGGCTAGAGAGAGACTTTGCCTCAGGGGGGAAAAGAAAAAAGGAAAAAGCAACCTAACCAGCAGCACTCATCTCTCTGCTTAAAAAAAATTGTTTTTAATTTTTATTTATTTGACAGGGAAAGAGAGAGAGAGAGAATGAGCACGGCAGGGCCTCCAGCCACTACAAATGAACTCCAGACGCATGTGCCCCCTTGTGCATCTGGCTATCATGGGTCCTGGGGAATCGAACCTGGGTCCTTTGGCTTTGCAGACAAACACCTTAACTGCTAAGCCATCCTCCCAGCCCTATTTATTATGTTTTTTCAAGGTAGGGTCTCACTCTAGCCCAGGTTGACCTGGAATTTACTATTGTGGTAGTTTGAATATATGTCCCCCATAAACTCAGGTGTTTTATTAAAACTTCTAACTTGGATTTCCAGCCACTTGGCTGGAATAGGTGTCCCTGGAGGTAGATCTGATTTCCAGCCTAAAGGTGTGCAGAGTGCTTGAGCTTTGCCTGGGTTCCTGCTGTTTTGCTGCCAGTTTCACTCTGGTGTGGTTGTGTCTCTCAGCTTGGATCTGTGAAAGGGAACCAGCTTCTTCCAACATCAGTGGAAAGTCCCTGGATCTCCCATAAACTTTGTCTTGTTTGGAAATTCATCCTAGCAAGCGTGGAGCTGACTACAACAGCTACGAGTCTCAGGCTGGCCTCAAACTCAGTGATACTCCTACCTCGGCCTTCCAAGTGCTGGAGTTAAAGGCGCATGTCACTAGGCCTGGCAAGTGGCTTCTTTTTTTATTGTTGTTTTTGAGGTAGGGTCTCATTCTAGCCCAGGCTCACCTGGAATTCACTACATAGTCTCAGAGTGGTCTTGAACTCTGGGAGATCCTCCTACCTCTGCCTCCTAAGTGCTGAGATTAAAGATGTGTGTTACCATGCCCAGCTCGGGAAAGTCGCTTCTTTTATTATTTAGTTGCAAGGAAAGAGAGGGGAAAGAAAGAAACAAGGGCTTTCAGCCACTGCAAATGAATGCCAGATGCATGTGTTACTCTGAGCATCTGGTGTTATGCGGGTACTGAAGAATCAAACCCAGGCCCTCAGGCTTTACAAGCAAGCGCCTTTAACTGCTGAGCCATACCTCCAGGCCTAAGTTGGTTCTTGTGTGTTTTGGCAAAGCAACAAGGAAAGTAATTAATACACCACCTAAGGACTATTTCTCTGGTTTTCTGTTTCTCCAAGTGTTAATTTGCTGTTCATTTCTGCGGGTCTGACATCAAGTGAATTAGAAAGAATCAGGCTTTAGAAACTCACACTCACCCTCATTCTTCCCACTCTCTTGATCTGAAATCCTTTCACTCTCCACCTGATTCAACAACTGCCCTGCCCTTTAAGCTCTGTCACTTACCAGGCCATTTTGAGCAACATAAGTGGGGAGACCACTTACTAATGCCCAGTGGTCAGGAGGTGGGTTCCTGTAAAAACCAAAGACAAAAATGGTGACTTTCAATTAGGAGACTGTCCCTCTTCTACTTTCTCCTGGGCCCATATCCCCACTTTATACTCATTGCAGCTGGCTGACCCAAGAAGGCTGCTCAACCATCTTACTGTGATTTTAGAGATGGAGGATGGGGTGATAAATAAAACCCATTACTAATCGCCCATGAAGTGTTACTATAAACATTCATCCCACTGATTGCTAGTGGAAGCTGAGCAAAACCAGACAGCATCATTCCCTCCTAAAGTTAGTAGCTTCACACTATGAAGAGAGGAAAAGCTCACTGACCATGTGTTCCTACAGGTACTAAGTTAAGTTGCTTTACACACTCATTTCTAAAAATAACAATATCACAACTTTTGGTATTTTTAAAATATATTTTATATTTGTTTATTTATTTGAGAGACAGAAAGAGAGAGAGAGAGGAGAATGGGCATGCCAGGACCTCCAGCCACTGCAAACAAATTCCAGATGCATACAAATGAAGTTGATGCATCTGGCTTATGTGGGTACTGGGGAATCAAACCTGAGTCCTTAGCTTTAGAGGCAAATGCCTTAACTGCTAAGCCATCTCTCCAGCCCTGGTTTTTTTTGTTGTTGTTTGTTTGTTTTTGTTTTTTTGTTTAATGAGAGAGAGAGACAGAATTGGCATTCCAGGGCTTCCAGCCAGTACATTTGAACTCCAGAAACTGTGTACCACCTTGTGCACATGTGCGACCTTGCATGCTTACATCACCTGTGTGTCTGGCTTACATGGGACCTGGAGAGTCGAACATGGGTTCTTAGGCTTTGCAGGCAAGCACCTTAACCACTATGCCATCTCTCCAGCACCAGTTCTGGTTTTTAAAAAATATTTTTATTTATTTGCAAGCAGAGAGTGGCAGAAATAATGGATACACCAGGGCCTCTTGCCACTGTAAATGAACTCTAGACGCATGCACTACTTTGTACATCTGAATTTACGTGGGTACTGGGGAACCAGACCCTGACAGACAGGCTTTGCAAGCAAGCACTTTAACTGCTGAGCCATTTCCCCTGCCCTGCAAAATGGCATTTAAGTCAATAGTGGGCCACATGTATGATAGTGGTCCCATACGATAATATTACCCAGTTATGCTGTAGTCTTCTTAGTGTGTGTAAGCACAATCTGTGGTGTTAACACAATGAAAAAGCCACCCAACGATGCATTTTTCAAATTTTCTTGCCTTCTTTAAGGGACACATGATTTGATTATATTTTGCTTACTTATTGAGAAAATACATAGAAAAATGCATTCCAACCTTCATCAGTTATTAGAAAGCAAACACCTTGGAAACTCCATACAAGTCAAGAATACCACTGTCAGTACTTTGGGAACCTCAGAGCAGACTTGCCCCTCCCAACTGCAGTCTTTTCTCTATCCCAAAGGCAACCATTTCAGCATGATAATTACATTTTGGCTTTTCTGTACGAGGTACACTTCTCTGTACTCTTTAATTTGATTTTGCTTGTTTTTCAACTTCATTTGGATGAAATTTTTCAATGTATATTATTCTGTTTGTCTTCTTTTTCACATTGCTATAATCCAATTTTTAATTGATTTATAGTTTTCCCACTTGTGACAGTACAACAGCTTATCGATTTCAGTGTCATGCCCTATCTCCAAGCACAGTTTTGGACTAATTGAAATAGTGCTGCTCTCTGAGTTCTATATGGTATATTCCTAGGAATGGAAATATGAATTCATAAAATGTGTATTTTTTAATGTTTTATTTATTTATTTATAAGACAGAATGGGCATGCCAGGGCCTCCAGCCACTGTAAATGAACTCCAGATGCATGCATCACCATGTGCATCTGGCTTATGTGGGTTCTGGGGAATTGAACCTGGGTCCTTAGGCTTCACAGACAAGCACCGTAACTGATAAGCAATCTCTCCAGTCCCATGATGAGTATTTTTTAAACTTTATTGTTTTGTAAGGCAAAACTTCTTTTGCAGATAATTGTACCAATTTACACCCCATTATTGGTGTGCTAAAGTTTCCTCTACTCCATATCTCTGTCAATACTTAGCATTTTCAGACTTAAATTATAGCTTTTCTGATAGAGTCCTAGGATATGATTGCTCTTTTTGTTTGTTTGTTTGGTTGGTTGGTTGGTTTTGCATTTCTCTGTAAAATTCATGAAATAAGAGTGCCTTATATAAAAGTATTTGTTGACTTCCGGTTAAGATGGTGGCATAGGAACCATGCCAAAGCAGCCTAGGCGAGAAAAAGCCAAAAATAAACCCAGCAAAATACACTCTTCTATTTAAAAGTGAGGAGTATAAGAAATTATCAACTGTAGCAGAGAAGTAGGAGAGATCCAGAGTGTCTAGAGTCTACAGAAGCAGGCAGAAGTGGCTCCAGCAGCAATGGAACTAGGTCTGTGGGGCCACGGCTGCCACTTGGCCTGAGCCACAGGAAAAGCCAGGTGAGGGGATTCTCCACTCATACCAGAGCTCCTCACAAACTCAAGAAATGTGAAGGGAGGATAGCAGGGACCAACAGAGGAGCATCTTGTGAGAAAGAGGATCATGAGGACCAGTGGGGGAAATTCAGCCATCATCCACAGCCTCCCCTCCCCACCAACAACGCAAGCGCCAGCAAGCACCAGAGACCTGGGGAAGGGAGCTCACTGACACAGCACCTGGCACAGGCTACCAGAGCAGTGACCCAGTGACCAAGCCAGCCTACCTGAGCCCACAGTAGAGCAAAGAGGGACCCAAGCAGGAGCGCACAATAATTGAGACCAAAACCATGCCAAAAGGTAACTAGGATTACACTAGGTCAGTGCCTGCCAAATAAGCCTGGTATATAGGCTTGAATAGGAAGTGCTAATTGTACCTTCCATGTCAGGGTAAATTATATGTTAAATCTGATGGGTGGTCTGATTTGCCATTCTTAAATAAGCTATATTTTGGGTTTGTCATTTGTTGCTTCCTGATTTATAGTGCCTTTGTTTCCTCTTCTGTCATTCATTAGGGAAGGGTCTCACTTGGTCACAAGCTGACTTGGACCTTAACAAACTAGAAATCTTGGCCTTCTAGTTGGCAGGATTAAGGGTGTGGGACAACACACATCCTAAGGGATTGTGACTTTGTTGGAGGATCTGGTTGTCATAATACCTACTCTTGCATAAATATTCTGGGCCATTTTTCATTGAATGTGTACATTGTTTAGTAAAATTTTAGAATCTGCCTGTATTTTGTTCCACTCATCCTACTTGAATACTCTCATAGCAGGCAAATCCAACATCAAGGGTCACTTTTATAGTTAATCTGAGAGTCTTAAGAGCCACACCTAGCACTTTAAGCTCCTACCTGAAGATATGTACTATCAGATTTATTGATACATCTAATAATACTGCAGATAATTAGAAAATCCAAGCATTAAATTAATCCAAGATGCAAAAATATGTATATTATAACACAAGAAACACCAAAAATCAAGACAATACAAATCCACCAAAAAGTACTAATACGTCAAAAATGACCTCAAGTGAGAATGAGTTAGAAGAAATGCCTGAGAAAAATTTCAAAAGAATGATTATAAATATGCTCAAAGAAGTCAAAGAGGAAATCTAACAGATGAAAGAGGAAATCAAAGGAATCAAAGAAGACACAGGAAACCAATTTAATGAAATAAAGAGGCCAATACAAGACATTAATAGGGAAATAGAAATAATAAAGAAAAACCAGTCAGAATTACTAGCAATGAAGAACACAGTCAATGAAATAAAAAACTCTGTAGAAAATCTCACCAGTAAAATGGATGAAGGAGAGCACAGAATATGTAAACTAGAAGACCAGGTGGCAGATCTAATACAATCCAACAAAGAGAAAGACAAACTAATAGGAAAGTATGAATAGGAATTTCAAGATATTTGGGACACTATGAAAAGATCAAACATAAGAATTCAGGGTATAGTAGAAGGAGAAGCATTTCACTTCAAAGGCATAGTAGGCATTTTCAACAAAATCATAGAAGAAAACTTCCCCCATATTGGGAAAGAGATGCACAGATACAGGAGTCCTTTAGAACACCAAACAGACAAAACCTGGAAAGAACCTCTCCTTGCCATATTATAATTAAACTACCAAACATAAAAAACAAAGAAAATATATCAAAAGCAGTTAGAGAGAAAAATCAAGTTACCTACAAAGGCAAGCCCATCAGGATCACAGCAGATTACTCAACACAAACTTTAAAAGCCAGAAGGGCTTGGAGTGATGTATTAGAAGTCCTGAAAGATAACAACTGTCAACCAAGGTTACTTTATCCTGCAAAGCTATCTATTAAAAAAGATGGAGAAATAAGGACATTCCACAAAAAAAGCAGGCTAAAGGGATATTTGGAGACAAACCCAGCTCTACAGAAAATACTTGAAATAATCTTCCATGCTGAAGAGAAAGAAAAGCACACATATAAGGAACCTGGAGAAAACAAACCATACTCAAATACTAGTTAATACAAGAGAGCAGAGGTAAAACCAGAAGAACTACAAAACGAGAAAAAATGGCAAAAATAAACACACATCTTTCAATAATAACTATTAATATCAATGGCCTCAATGCCCCAACCAAAATACATAGATTTGCAGACTGGGCTAAAAAGCAGGGTCCTTCAATTTGTCGCCTCCAAGAAACTCACCTTTCTACAAAGGATGGACACTATCTTAGGGTGAAATGTTGGAAAATGGTGTTTCAAGGAAATGGGCTTAGAAAACAAGCAGGGGTCACTATCCTAATATCTGACAAGGTAGACTTCAGTCCAACATTAGTTAGGAAAGATTAGGAAGGTCACTTTATATTGATTAAAGGCACACTCCAACAGGAGGACATTACAATCCTAAACATATATGCACCAAACATGGGGGCTCCCAACTTCATCAAACAAATGCTATTAGACACCAAACACAGTTGTAGTGGGTGACTTCAACACCCAACTCTCATCATCCCAGCCAAAACTAAACAGAGATGAATCTGGATTAAATGAGGTCATAGAACAAATGGACCTAGCAAATATATACAGGACATTTCACCCAAATGCTGCAGAATACACATTCTTTTCAGCAGTACATGGAACATTCTCTAAAATAGACCATATATTAGGACACAAAACAAATCTTAACAAATACAGGAAAGTAGAAATAATTCCTTACACTCTATCTGCTCACAATGGGGTCAAACTACAAATCAATAGCCAGAAAAACTACAGAGCATACACAAGATCAGGGAAACTAAACAATACAGTATTAAATGATGAACGGGTCAATGAAGAAATCAAGAAGGAAATCAAAAAATTCACACAGTAAAATGATAATGAGAACACAACATACCAAAACCTTTGCGGCATAATGAAGGCAGTCCTAAGAGGAAAATTTATAGCTTTAAGTGCCTATATTAAGAAATTAGAAAGTTTGGAAGTAAACAACTTAATGCTTCACCTTAAAGCCTTGGAAAAAGAACAAGGCAAACCGAAAATCAGTAGGTGGGAAGAAATAATAAAGATTAGGGCAGAAATTAATAAAACAGAAACAAAAAAAAAATCCAAGGAATCAATGAAACAAAGAGTTGGTTCTTTGAAAAGATAAAAGTATTTGTTGTATGAATTGCTTTTTGTAAGCTTCTTTCTAATGTCTTTTTCTTGTTTTTCTATAGCCCTTCGTTTTAATATTTATTTATTTATGGGAGGGAGGAAAAGAGAGAAAGAAAGACAGAGAGCTCACTACGGCCTCCTGCCACTGCAAATGAGCTCCAGATGTGTGGTGGATTGATTCAGGTGTACCCCATAAACTTAGGGGTTCTGAATGCTAGTCTCCCCAGCTGTTGGCAATTGGAAATTAAAGCCTCCTGGAGGCAGTGTGTTGTTGGGGGGAGGCTTATGGGTGTAATAGCCAGTTTCCCCATGCCAGTGTTTGGCACACTCTCCTGTTGCTATTGTCCACTTTATGTTGGCCAGGGGGTGATGTCCACTCTCTGCTCATGCCATCGTTTTCCTCTGCCATCATGGAGCTTCCTCCTTGAGCCTGTAAACCAAAATAAACCTCTTTTTTCCCACAGGCTGCTCTTGGTTAGGTGATTTCTACCAGCAATGCGAACCTGACTGCATTCGTCACCTTCTGCAACTGGCCTCATGTGGGACCTGGGGAATTGAAAACAGGTGGGGAGGCTTTGCAAGCAAGCATCTTTAACTGCTGAGCCATCTCTTCAGCCCAGTTCTTTTTTTTTTTTTTTTTTTTTTTTTGGTTTTCTGAGGTAGGGTCTCACTCTAGCTCAGACTGACCTGGAATTCACTATGGAGTCTCAGGGTGGCTTCGAACTCATGGTGATCCTCCTACCTCTGCCTCCTGAGTGCTGGGATTAAAGGCGTGCACTACCAAGCCCGGCTTCAGCCCAGTTCTTTATAATTGACCTATAATACTTTGTATATGCTTTTTTTTTTTTTTTTTTTTTTTGAGGTAGGGCCTTACTCTAGCCCAGGCTGGCCTGGAATTCATTATGGAGTCTCAGGGTGGCCTTGAACTCAGGGCAATCCTCCTACCTCTGCCTCCTGAGTGCTGGGATTAAAGGTGTGCATCACCATGCCGACTTTGTATATTCTTGATATGAATTCATGAACTTTCTGTCAGTTATATGTTGTAATACCTTTCCTCACACTTTTTAGTACCCAGTCTCTTAGGTTTTCTCAGATTCTCACCTCCTTGTATTTATACCTTGGTATAAATGACATGTAGTTCCCTCCAACCATGGGTCATGACTAGGCTGTGTGATTAGAATATGATGGAGATGAGTATGGTATTTATTTATTTATTTAAGAGAATGAGAGAGAAAGAGAGTGAGAGAATAGGCACAGCAGGGTCTCTATCCACTGCAAATAAACTCTGGACACATGTGCCACCTTGTGCATTGGGCTTATGTGGGCACTGGGGACTTTAACCTGGGTCCTTAGGCTTCACAGGCAAATACCTTAACCTTTTAAGCCATCTCTCTCGCCTGAGTATGATACTTTTAAAAATATTTATTTATTTATTTTATTTATTTGCAAGAAGAGAGGAAGAAAGGGAAAGAGAAAATGGGTGTGCCAGGGCCTCTAGGCAGTGCAAACAAACTCCAGACTCATGCATCACTTTGTGCTTTACGTGGATACTGGAGAATTGAATCTGGGCCATCAGCTTTGTAAGCAACCACCTTAACCACTGAGATATCTCTCCAGCCACATGAGTATGGTGTTTTTGAGACTGAATCATGAAAGCTTTTGTAGCTTCTACTTGTGTGCTCTGGGGAAGTAGATCACCATGCCATTAGGTAAATCAGTGGCCCTATGTGAAGGTCCATGTAATCAGGAACTGAGGCATCCTGCTGACATCCTGAACCAACTTGCCAACCTCATGAGTAAGTGCCTAAGGAAACCGATCTCCAGTCGCTGTTGTCTCCATCTTCATCCTCAGATGACTGCAGCTGTAGAGAGCTGCGTAGTGCCGCACCTTAAAGATGGCGCTGGTTGCCGCCTTCCACCTTCCCGATGGTGAGTGCTCTCTGTGGTAAACAACTCCATATTTGGCTGGGGCTGATGATCTGGCTTGCCTCCGCATATGTGGGCCTATCTGCAATCACCACGTGGCGTACTGGGGTTGGTCGACCAGAGGCCTTATATACGATGGGCTGGCTTTCCTCTCAGTCAGTCAGAAGATTGTTCAAGGTTCCTGAATAAACTGCTTAAAGAAGAATCCAAGTGTTGCGTCTTCCTTGCTGGTCGAGGCGGTCGCGACAAGTGGTGGCCCGTACGGGGACCCTTCAAGGGATTCAGAACTTTTTGCAGTCAGGGCAGCGCGCTGGTAAGTTCCCAGGTAAGTGGGACGGAAGGACCGCAACAAGAGCGGTTAGATTGCTCTTCTCTGTAGATAAAGAGAGAGCGGAATAAGTTCGCGGGACAGCGAATCAAAAGTGAAAGTTCAAAAAAGGCACTGCTAGGTTGATTATGGGTGCTTCACAGTCGCACCCAATTTTTTTGGCTCTGAATGAGCTGCTTCGTTCGAAGAATTTAAAGCTTAAGAAAGGGACTTTAGAAAGATTTTTGGAGGAGTGCGATACTGTCGCCCCTTGGTTTGCTGATTCTGGCAACCTTACCATCCCATCTTGGAATAAGCTAGGGAGAGACCTCGATTTTGCCTGGGACCAAGGCACACTTAAGCCTGGTGTTCGCCCTATTTGGAAATTAGTACGAAGTTGCCTTGAGGATCAAAGATGCAATGACGCGATAGAAAATGGCCAGGCTGCTCTAGAAATGTTACAAGAGGAAAGATCAGAACAGGCGAACAGCAAGAAAGGGGAAAAGCACAGAACATGACTTTACCCTGATCTGAAAGATCTTCAAGGCTTAGATGGCCCGGAGTCTACGGACTCTGAGGCCGAAACCAGTGATTTAGAAGAGGAAGACCTACAGGCCCTCAGAGAGCAGGTGGAAAAACTTAAAATCAGAAAAAGGGAGAGAAAAAGGGAAAAGGAAAACCCTGGAATAGACCCAAAGATGCAGGGCAACTGTGGGCTTACGCCTCCACCGCCATTGCCACCAGTATATAGTGAGGCAGGACGATTCGCTCCTGCTGGGTGCTCGGGGCAGACTTTTTGCCCAGAGACATGGAGACAGGTTCGCATAGAGTTACCTCTTGCTTACCCTGTATTCCAAGATCCACAGGGACAGAGGTATCATGAGCCCTTGGATTTTAAGGTGATAAAATCTCTGGCCGAATCAGTCCGCACTTATGGTATTACAGCCTCATTTACATTGGCTCAAGTGGAGGCTCTCAATAGACATTGCATGACACCTAGTGATTGGTGCAGCCTGGCACGTGCATGCTTAAGCCCAGGACAATACCTGGACTGGAAGGCCTTTTTGATAGAGTATGCAAATGAACAGGCTGCTGCCAATCACACAGCAGGACAGCCGGCCTGGGATAGAGATATGTTGCTAGGGCAAGGCAGGTGTGCTAATCAACAAACAGGCTATCCTGTTCAGGTGTTTGAACAGATCAATCAAATTGCAATCAAGGCCTGGAAGTCGTTGCCTAATAAAGGGGAAGTAAGTGGAAATCTTACTAAGATCCTGCAAGGACCTATGGAACCTTTCTCTGATTTTGTAGCCCGGCTGGTAGAAGCTGCAGGCAGGATTTTTGGAGACCCAGACACAGCTATGCCTCTATGGGATTAATGGAAGTTGTACTGATGTTTCGCCCATGGTTATGTTAGGGGGCGGAGGCTTTAGTAATGCTAGTTTTACATGGAATAGCTCTGAAATTTTTGAAAAAAGCCTTAGTCGGAGTGCCTCCGGTAGCAATATGACTTTCTCTCCTACTCCTGTGTGTGTTTGGCCTCCATTCGTATGGTTGGTCAGTAATGGCAGTATAGAAAATAACTGGTTAAACTGTACCAATGAGACATGCTTTTACGCCTTGTGCTGGGATGCCTCTAAGCATCCCATAGCCGTGGTTACCCGCATGCCTCGATATGTGCCTGTTCCCGTAGAAGCACCTAGCAGTATGACCTTGCTGAGGCCCAAAAGAGATTTTGGCATTACAGCCGCCATTGTGACTGCTATTACTGTTGCTGCCGTTGGGGCTACAGTGTCAGCTGTGGCTCTGTCTAGCACGGTTCAGACAGCCTCAACTTTGAATAATTCGTCGGCCACAGTGGCCCATGTTTTGGATTTGCAAACATCCTTAAATTCTCAAATAAAGGGGGGACTGATGATTGTTAATCAACAGATCGACCTGGTCCAAGAGCAAGTAGATACACTTTGGCAGCTGGCCCAGCTAGGTTGCGAATGGAAAATGCCAGGATTGTGTGTCACATCTGTTCAGTATGCTAACTATACAAGAGCTGCTAATTTGTCTAGATCTCTGTCTAGTTTTCTTCTACAGAATTGGTCGCTTGATTTTGAAGATACCTTAAAGGAGCTGAGGTTGGCTGTGGTCCATGTGAATTCCACCAGAGTGGATCTCTCTCTTGCCACAGGATTATCATCATGGTTGACATCTGCTATGAATCACCTGAAGGAGTGGGTGGGAATAGGAGCCTTAGCAGGCCTTCTAGTGTTGATTTCCTTAGTCTGTCTGTGGTGTTTATGCAGAATCAGAGCTATGCAGAGGCGTAGTGCAGCCATGATTATTCAAGCTTTTACAGCCATGGAAATGGGACAGTCCCCCCAAGCCTGGTTGGCCGCTGTAAAACCTTGACGCTCAGGATGCGAGGCAAAGCACTGCACCCCGAGTCAGCTTTTGGCTTTTGGCGACTTGGAGAAGAGTATGTTCGTTTGCATGTGGGTTGATACCCCAGATCCCGCCTCTGAAAAAATGGTATCGGACGGGTCTGGCACTCATGGGATGGATAACAGCTTATGAGGACCAGACAGTTGTCCTTGTGAACTTCAGAGATCGAACCTCTACTCTTGCCTGTTGCGTCTTAAAAACAAAAAGGGGGAACTGTAGAGAGCTGCGTAGTGCCGCGCCTTAAAGATGGCGCTGGTTGCCACCTTCCACCTTCCCGATGGTGAGTGCTCTCTGTGGTAAACAACTCCATATTTGGCTGGGGCTGATGATCTGGCTTGCCTCCGCATATGTGAGCCTATCTGCAATCACCACGTGGTGTACTGGGGTTGGTCGACCAGAGGCCTTATATACGATGGGCTGGCTTTCCTCGCAGTCAGTCAGTCAGTCAGAAGATTGTTCAAGGTTCCTGAATAAACTGCTTAAAGAAGAATCCAAGTGTTGCGTCTTCCTTGCTGGTCAAGGTGGTCACGACATGCAGCCCCATGAACCATCCCTAACTGAAACTGGCCCAGCCAACCACACCCAAATTCCATAGAATAATAACAAATACAGATTATATATTATTACTGTTGTTGTTGTTTTAAGCCACTAACTTCTGGAAGATATGTGAAGTTAACTATACTCTCAAATAATATCTTCTGGTATAAACAGAAATACTTGTTCTTAATGTCATCAAATATGTTACTATTTTTGATATTATTGATGCTTTTTGGAATCCTATTTTAAATTATTTTTCAATCTTTAGATTATAAAGCTATTTGTATTATCTTCTAAAAGCTTTATAGTTTTGTCTTTCATATTTATTTTTATTTTTGTTTATTTTCAAGGTAGAAACTCACTCTAGCCCAGATTTACCTGGCACTCACTCTATAGCCCCAGGCTGGCCTCGAACTCACAGTGATCCTCCTACCTCTGCCCAGCTGTCTTTCATATTTAAACTCCTAACTTGGGGCTAGAGAGAGGGCTCCATGGATAAGCGCATTTGGTGTGCACAAGGACATGAGTTCAATCCCCAGCACCCACATAAAAAGCTGGCCATAGTCCCACATGCCTATAGCCTGAGCGCTAAGAGGGGTATAGACAGGAGGATCATGGGGCTTGCTGGCCAGCCAGTCTAACCAAAATATAGTGCAAGCTATAGGTTCACAGAGTGACACTATCTGAAAGAAATGAAGAATAGCAACAGGAGACCCCATGTCCTGTCTGCACGTGCATGCACACAAACACACACACCCCATGTGCCACACAAGATATTAGACACACTAACTCACCTAGAACTTAGATTTGTATTATAAATGTAAATATATATATGTATATATATGCATATATATTTGGTTTTTCAAGGTGAGGTCTCACTCTACCACAGGCTGACCTGGAACGCAATATATAGTCTCAGGCTGGCCCCGAACTCACAGAAGTCCTCTTACCTCTGACTCCCAAATTCTGGGATTAAAGGCATGTGCCACTATGCCCAGCTTCTAGAATTTTTGTTTGTTTGTTTTTTGAAGTAGGGTCTTGTTCTAGCCCAAGCTGACCATGTAGTCTCAGGCTGCCCTTGAGCTCACAGTGATACTCTTACCTCTGCTTCCTGAGTGCTGGAATTAAAGGTATGCACCACTACACTCAGCTCAGAATTTTTTTTTATGTTTTTTTTTTATTAGTTTTGTATTCAGCAAATACAGTCAGTTTGGTACCATTATTAGGCTCATCCGTGACGTACCCCCTCCCCTTGGCCCCTCCTTGTTGAGGTATACGGGTCATGCATTGTGGAGTTAGCCCAGTTATGGGTAAGATAAATGTCTCTGCATATCATGACCCAACATGTGGCTCTGACATTCTTTCTGCCCCCTCTTCTGCAAAATTTCCCTGTCAGCTCAGAATTTTGATTGAGATTGTATTGCATGTATAAACTGATTTGGAGAAAATATATTCACAATAGTGGACCATCCATCCATGACATGGTATACATTTGCATTTATTTAAATCTCTTTTTATTTATAGCTTCTTTCATTTCTCTGGATAATATATCTTAAGTTTCTCTGTAAAAATCTCACCTATCTCTTAGTTACATGTATTTTTATGCACTCTGTATATGTGCTATTAGAAATAGTATATAACTACATCTTTTCTAACTTTGCTACTTGTCTATAGATATGCAAATGATTTTGTTTGTTGATTTTCTACTTATTTACCTTGTTAAATTCCCTTATTAAATTTTCACATTTTGAGGCTGGGACATGGCTCAGAGGTGAAAGGCACTTGCTTACAAAACATGCTGGCCCAGGTTGATTCCTTAGTACCCACATAAAACCAGAAGCACAAAGTGGCACATTTGTCTGGCATTTGTTTACAGCAGCAAGAAGTCCTGGAATACCCTTATTTTCTCTCTCTCTCGCTCTCTCTTTCTCTCTCTCTCTCTCTACTTACAGATAAATAATATTTTTTAAAACTTATACAATTTTCACATTTTACCTAGAGTCTTTGAAGTCCCACATGCCCGGTCCTATCATCTACAATGAATTTGTTTCCTCTCTTGACAGGGTGTCATGTAGCCCAGGCTGGCCTTGATTATGCTATACAGCCAAGGATGACCTTGAATTTTTCTAATCCTTCTGCCTCCATCCCACCTCCCCAGGGTAGGGAGCACAGGTATGCACCTCTACATCCAGTTTATGCAATGCTTGGGATCAAACCCAGACCCCTGAGCATGCTAGGTAAACACTCTACTAACCAACTGAGCTACATCCATGTATTCCTTTTCTGAAAGTGCTTCTATGATGCTTTCTGTAACATCTGGGTGGATTATCTTTCCTCTTCCAGGTTCTAGAAGTTGCCCTTGGAGGCCAGAAGGTTAACAGTTCCATCCACTACTACCATATCCATTTAGGGTTTCCTTTTCAAGCCATTCCTTTGCAATTTATCCCTTTGTCATAGACTGCTAGACTCTAACTCATGGCTGTGAAAAAACACCTAGCCAGAATCCAGTTAAGAAAGGCAGGGGTTATAGCAAGGCTTGATGGCATATGACATTAATCCTAGCATCAGGAGGCTGAGGAAGGAGGATTACCATGAGTTCAAGGCCCACCTGGGACCACAAAGTAAATTCCAGGTCAGCCTGGGCTGTAGTGAGACTATACCTCAAAAATTATATATATTATAGTACACATTTTCCTGTCCTTTTGTGCCACAACTTTTAGGGGCTGGAGATATTGCTCAGCAGTTAAAAGCACTTGCTTGCAAAGCTTGACATCCCTGGGTTTGATTCCCCAGTATCCACGTATAAAGCCAGATGCACAGTGTGGCACATGTGTCTGGAGTTTGTTAGCAGTGGCAGGAAGCCCTGGTATAACTATACTTTCTCTCTCTGCCTCTTTCTCTCTGTTTCTCTCTAATAAATATTTTTTTTAAGAAAACAGCTTTTTTATGTCAGTGCCACATAATAGCGCAATATCTTCAAGTTACTTTTTATGTGGCAATTAAATTCAATGGGATAGCAGCCAGCAGTGGTTGTTCAACATCAGTTCAACTGAAATTACAATATAAGTCGTTATGACTAAGTTCGTACTTAAGCAGGCAGTAATACTACCTAACTGAAATAGCTCCTTGATTTATGTTTAAAGAAATTATTGTTTTGGTTTTTCAAGAAAGGTTCTCATTCTAGCCCAGGCTGACCTGGAACTCATTCTGTAGTCCCAGGCTGGCCTTGAATTCACAGCTATTCTACCTCTGCCTCTCAAGTGCTGGGATTAAAAGTGTTTACCATCATACCTGGCTAAAACAATTATTGATATACTTGGGTTTGAATATCAACTTAACATGTGCTTTCTATTTTCCCATCTGCTCTATGTCCTGCCTTCTGCCCAAACTGTTATTTGGCCTTCCCTTGGTGTGATTATTTATTATGAAATTTTCTCCTGTTAGTTTGCATGGCACATATATGGCTACTATCACTGATGCTTGCAAATATTCTGGCTGTCCTTCCTTCTGGGTACATGGTCAGGTTACATTCTCTATTTACTTGAGGTGACATATGGCAATATGACTGGCTTTGGTCAATGAAAAGTGAGTGAAAGTCATGTGTGTTACTTCTAGGTGGGCATTTTAAGAGCTAGTGTGAACTTTCCTATGTACTCCCTTCCCTGTGGCAATGCCTTTCAATCTTCTAAGGTTCAAAATGGTGACTGTTTTATCAGCCTTGGTCCCTGACTGATGATAATCCTTGCAAAATAGTCCCAGCCATACCCACCAATTGGCAAAGAGTATGTCATGGGATGGCACAGTGAAGCTTTGTTGCTTTATGTCTTGTGGTTACAGCATGATCCAGCCTATCCTGGCTGATTTTTGTTTATTTATTTACTTTTTGGTTTAGAAACAGGATGTTGCCATTTAAAAAGCTTAAAACAGAGGACATAGGACTAGGGCTGGAAGGAACAGGGAACTGTTATCTGAAACTGGTGAGATGTAATATTTGATAAGTGCGGATAAAACATCAGGGGAATTAGTGACCAGTGATCATTAAAAGAAGATAAAGAGGGCTAGAGAGCTAGCTCAGTGGTTAAAGGTACTTGCTTGCGGAGCCTGGCAGCCTGGGTTTGATTCCTAGTTCCCATGTAAAGCCACATGCATGAAGTGGTACATGTGTCTGGAGTTCATTGCAGTGGCAGGAGGCCCTGGTGCACCCATACTCTTTCTCTCTCAAATACATAAAATATTTTTTAAAAGAAGATAAATTGAGTTTAATAAATGTGAAACTCTAGCAAAGGGGTTACAAAGTAGAATGGTTAGTGCTGGGGAAAAGGCTCAGTGGCTAAAAGCACTTGTTTGCTAAACCTTTTGGCCTGGATTCAATTTCCAGCTGCCCATGTTTATAAAGCCAGACAATGGCAAGAGACCCTGGTGTGCATACACATACATCAAATAAGTAAATAAAAATTTTTAAAGAAAGCAGAATGGTTGAAGAGTGTGCATTTGACAAGTAAAAGAAGAAAAAGACATGAGCTTAGAAAATAATCAGAGAACCAGACATGACGGTGTGCACCTACAATCCCAGCACTTGGGAGCTGAAGCAGGAGGATTATGATGAGTTGGTTTGTATTATATACTGAAACCCTGTGGGAAAGAGGGGAAGGGGAGGAAAGAAAAGGAATAGAGAGAGAATGAATCAGTCTTTATGCAAGCAGGCATATAATGGAATAGAAAACCCAAGAATCAGAGGAACCAGATGCAATCTCTCTTCCTCAAACAGCAGCAAGAGAAACCCAAGAGCTTGCTTGCCTGAGTGACAGAGGGGTGTTAGAATTTGGCCTGGTTATGAAGGCTGAGTCAGCATTTCCAACTGCACCTATGGTTTGAGGATTAGGGCAGCATGCAGTAAATCCCTTCAGCTCTTCAGCTAGGGAAAGCCTCTGGGGGCAGGGTTACTTAAGGTGTGGCTCTTCTACAGAGCCTGACTGCACCTCAAGGAGTCTGCAGTTACACCTCTGAGAAAGCCAGTCACGTGCCAAGACAGAGCTCTGGGTTTAGCTGTTGGTACAAGTGAAATTCAAATTGATAAGAAGGCATTGGGGGACTGGGGAGGTGGCTCAGTGATTAAAGGCACTTGCTTTTAAAACCTGCAATTCCCCAGTACCCATGTAAAGCCAGATGCACGAAGTGGCACATGTGTCTGGAGCTCATTTGTAGCAGCAAGAGGCACCTGAGAGAAGGCCTTGAAACTTTCTGGAAGGCTCTGCTCAAAATGGTCTTTGAGTCCCAATTCCCTACAGATCTGCTCAGTGTCCTTCTCTGTCCTTCTCATGAACCTCCTTAGAGGGGAGGGCACACAGTCTTGTTACCAAGTGTAGTTTAGCTGGTCTTGAATGATTTTAAAATGCATATGAAAAGCCAGGCATGGTGGCACATGCCCTTACTCCCAGCACTCAGGAGGCAGAGGTAGGAGGAGAGTAAATGTTGGGGCTGAGTCACTTTCCTTTCCAGCTTCTTGCTTTTGCTTTTGCCCTTTCTTGGGCCCCAGGAGTAGCACCACAGAAAGTGATTGAAAAGCCCTCATTTGATGCTGTCATTTCATTCTACAAATGGGAAGTTGAGGCCCAGACAGGCTGCTTAGTAGCACTGGCTATGGGCTGGGATTTCCATCTCATACACAATCTAGCATGTTGTAGCTTTAATCAAGCCTCTCCTCCTTTTCCTTTTCTCCTCATTTTCCACCTCACCCAAGTCTGCAGAACTTCACATTGCTGTCCCTGTTTCTCTAACAAAAGGCATGTCCATACTGGGTTTGGTTAGCTCTTATCTGGGAACGAGCAGTCATAGGCTTATGGTGGTTGATAATATGCCCCCTGTTCTGCATGTTTGGAGATGCAACTTACGGAATCACTTTAATGTCTTCTTTGCCGTGCAGGATATAGTCAATGACTTTGTAAAAGTTAATTTCCTGGCAAAAGAGGTAGAAAAATTACACAGTGAGAGAGAGAGAGTGCTCATGTATGCAACCATGAAACAAGTCCTGTTTTTTTCTTTTAACAAGAGAAAGAACACGCAAAATGTAGCCCATGCCTAGGGAGCATCAGCCCCGCATCTTGTGTACTGTCACCTATCCTGCGTTTGTCAAGACGCACCAAGCCTGTCCCCAGCTCACACTCTAAGGGTGGTCTTACAGCCTCTGGTACTCTCTGCCCTCAGCCTGCCCACAGAATTCAGCATGATCCTTTGTGGAGCCAGCTGGCAGCCGTCAGGCAAAGGCTGGAATCTGAGACAGGGAAGAGGGATGTGAAATTTTCCAAGGGGATATGGAGGTCAGTGTAAGGAGAAAGAGATAGAGTCCAGAGAGCAGGAGCTGGGAAGGAGGTTCCCATCTATCTAGAGACACAGTCAACCTCACCAGCTGCTGTGTAGCACACTCCCCTTGGTCACAGTTTCACACAATGGCTCTCTCCTGTGTTATCGTCTCTAGATAATTTCCCCCTTCCTCCATCCCTCCTACCTTCTTGCATCATTAACCCTCCCATTCTCTGAAAGTAGATTGCTCAATTATATGACTCCCTAGTCTGCACGTAGCTATGGGCAGGTGGCTTCAGCTCTCTCATTTTTCAGGGAAAATTCCATGACTTTATCAGGTCCAAGTGTGATGAGCACTTTAGCAACAAATTACAGACAGGAAAAACTGAGGTTCATGGACTCCTGTAAAGTGAGACAGTGAGCTAACACCAGAGCCTAGGACTTTGACTTCCAGGCTCAGAGCCCTTGCAGCTGTGTCATTTATAGATTAAACACTTCAATCATTGTGTGGTATCTTCCTCAGTATTTGGAATATAGCTACTCCAATGGTGGGTCTTTGGACTGATGCTATCCTATAAACAGGTACTTAGAAACAGCTTTTGCAAGAAACAATGGCTCCATGCTTGTACCCTTCCCTTTGGCTATCAGACTGTCATCTTTTCACTCTTGTAAAATTAGTACTTTTTAAAATTTTCCTTCATCCTGCCCCCCAGCTCATCCTCCTGGAGGAACCAACCCCTGTGCCTCTTCCCTTCCTCTCTAGGTCCCTTCGCAGATCCTAAATGGACTCATAACTGCCTGTCCTTAGTGAAAGAATGTTGCAAACCTGCTTCCAGGCCCTGGAGCGAGGAAACCATAAGCTCCCCACCTTGGGCCATGGGGTGAGCTGTGCAGACCACCGGGGATGTGGTGATGGGAGGCGCTAGAGAGCAAATCTCTCCAATCCCCACTCCCAATAAAGTTAAATAAAGGCATTCGTCTCATTATGTCTAGCCATACTAAAATGATTTTGGAAGAGCGCTTCTTTACCAAGTAGAATGAATTATTTGGTATGTATTAGGAATTTATGACTACAATTAAGGGAAGTATGGGGAGTGCTGTTTCTATAGATTAATGCTTAGAGTTTGGTCACTGTGATTATTATTTTGAGTAAGGCAGAGGACATTTCTTAAGAAAAATTTAAAAGTCCAAAAGAATCAGGCAAGTATGCTTGGCATTTTCTCTGGCATCCAAACAAAAGAAAGGGAAAAAGAAAAAAAAGAAAAAGAAAGAAAAGTTAATGCTTTCTGAGTTAGAACTCAGAAAAGCAGTTAGGTTATTATGTCCAAGGGCTAGAAGACACATATTAAACTAATTTTGGTGTTTCCTGGGTTTTGATGTGTCATTATTTGGCTTCTTTTGATTGTTGGTTTGTTTTTTCAAGGTAGAGTCTCGCTGTAGCCCAAGCTGGCCTTAAACTCACAGCTATCCTCTTACCTCAGCCTCCTGAGTGCGGGCCTGCACCGGGCCTGACTTTTTTTAAAGACTTATTTACTTCTGAGGCTCACTCTAGCCTAGGCTGGCCTAGAAGTCACTCTAACCCAAGGTGGCCTGTTGATTTGTAGCAATCTGCTGCTTCCTTGCTGCAGGATGTCATCCATGCATCACCACCCTGTGGGGCGGGGCAGGCAGGCTTCCTTGACTCTGTAGTTATTGACTGTACAAGGTAAAGCCATGTCCCTGCTTTATCCACACAAGATGTTTTGATTAGGGTTTTAACATGTCTGAAATTTGGCTTAAACTTCAGATTCAGGACATGTGGGAAACTGCATTCAGAGTCCCTTTGCAGACTAATGGGCTAGACTTAACAAGTGTGGGACTACCACGTCCCATTCTCAAAATTAATATGTTTAATAGAAAATACAGGAGTGTTTAGCAGGAGTCTGGACCTTTTTTTTTTTTTTTTTTTTTGGTTGTTGTTGTTTCTTTTCTTTTGTTTTTTTTCTTTTCTTTTCTTTTCTTTTGTTGAGGCAGGGTTTCTTGTAGCCCAAACTGGCCTCAAACTCACCATGTGGCTGATGATGACCTCCTGCCTCCACCCTCCAAGTGCTGGAATTACAGGTGTCAACCACCATGCCTGCCTTAGGAGTCTCTAATTCTTTTCTGTCAAAATGGGATATCTTTCAGACCCCATTTACTTCCAAGAAGGTTTATTTTTTTTTTTAAGCTGTCTGGAGAAAACCTGGGATCCAGGGCCCCCTTTCCCAAGAAAAAGACGAGCAGTTACATTCACCTGTAGAATACAGCCTTTTCCCTATGATTTTCTATAAATTGTAAGATGGCCAAGTGTTTGGGGCCAGACTTCTTCCCCTCCATACAGTTGGCCAAACTAGAAATATATCTGTTTCCCTTTATCAATTTCTGCTTCCTAATTTGTTTTAAAGTCCTGGGAAATTATACAGTGGTTTAATGAATCTAAATGCACAGTGACATTACCTTTGCACAATGAGGTAAAGACAAACATTGAGAGTCACCTCTCAGCAAGTTTTATAATAATGTGATTTAGTTAGCTTAAGTCTGTGAAATCTAATTTAGAGAAAGGGGACTTATACTTTGTTTGTGTTTATGAAGTTCCCTTTTTGACAATATAGCTTTATCATATTTTGAAAAGCATTGGTCCAAAAAAATATGGGACTATTAAACAAACTAATCTCTGTTTTTGCTACAGGTACTCTGAGAAGTACTACCCTAGAAATTTAGATGCAGATGCCTGGTCCTGAGCTTCCTGACTCAACTTCTATAGAGAGAAATTTCTGATCAGTTATGGGGTTCTGCATGTCTGTTTAGCTGGCAGAAGACCAGTGATCATGCCTTCTTCAGCCTCCTGAGGAAGAGACCCCACTCCTCAAAGCACCTGGATTGAACACTTCTGGGAGGTAAACTGGCCAAACAAAGCTGAAGCTGGAACTCCTCCAATGGTGTGGGCTGCCAGGGGTAAGGAGCCCCCTAGAACAGGAAGCATCTAGCAGAATGATCCCGAGGACAATGACTAAGACTCCACACATTTGTTTGTACGATGTGTGCTCTCTGGCCCATTTCCCCAGCTATAAAATTAATTCAATGGTGTGTGTTTACTTATTTGCTGCTCCTGTTTTCCCAAAGTGCAGACCCTCGTCATACAGAGCCGCCAAAGACAAAGCTGAGTTGGATGCATAGAGACCCTGCAGCCCCTGTACTCCTCTGGCTCCCTTCCTGAACCCCACTCACTAATCCATGGCTAAGGCAGCTGCTCCCAACTCTAGGGTTGTAAGAACAGTTGGGGGAGGGATAAAACTGAACCAGATAATCTTCTTTTAATTTTTTTTGTTTATTTTTATTTATTTATTTGAGAGCGACAGACAGAGAGAAAGAGGCAGATAGATAGAGAGAGAGAGAGAGAGAATGGGTGCGCCAGGGCCTCCAGCCACTGCAAACGAACTCCAGATGTGTGCGCCCCCTTGTGCATCTGGCTAACATGGGTCCTAGGGAATCAAGCCTCCAACCGGGGTCCTTAGGCTTCACAGGCATGCACTTAACTGCTAAGCCATCTCTCCAGCCCAGATAATCTTTTTTAAAATATTACTTGAAAGAGAGAGAAAAAGAAATAGATAGGCAGAGAATGGGTGCACCAGGACCTCTAGCCACTGCAAACTAACTCCAGAGGCACCTTTAACCAATGAGCAACCTACCCAGCCCAAAAGACCCTATCCGAACCTATATACATATCATTTCTCTCCCTTTCCCCCAACCCCTGGCCCCCCAAATGCCTAAACAGCCTAGCCTGGCAACATGGTCTGTTGCAGAGCGTAGGTGGTTTCCTCCCAAGCTCACGTGGCCACCACTGCCACCCAGGAGGGCCGAGAGAGCACCGAAGCAAGTATACTACCACGTATCATTAGCTAAAGCAAGGACCCACTGTCAAAGTATACTTTTCACTGAATCTGAGCAGTTTCTACTGTAGCCCAAAACATTTTAAAGTAGTGAAGCTATAGCCTGAAAGTGGTTCTGAAAGCCAAACATTATCTATGTGATTTGGTGAAGCTATGTCACTGGGAGGGGAGCACAGAGCGGCCTTCTTGACCACCTTTGTGTCTTTGTCTGGGTCTTGGCTTGCCTACTCTGTGTGCCCAGGCGTGGTGGGTCCTGGGCCTGGCAGGCTGCCAATCACTAACTTTAGAAAAGCTAGGAAGAGATATTCTTTTGAAACCCATGGGAGGATCAAAAACAAAATCAGTGTGCTTTAGGTTAATAGAGCTTTTACTATACACTGAAGCCAAGTTATGTTGCCTTCAAGGGTATATTAATTCGTAAATGAATTCACAGACTCTGGAAAAATCAAACCTGAGCCATCAAGAGCACCTTTGTTACCTTCCACTGAGCAGTGAGCACTGTGACACAAGAGTCTTTGAAAAAGCCATGAGTATACGGCAGCCAAGTCATGAGTCATGAAATATGGCAGTTTTAAAACAAGTGCTAGATTTGGGTTTTTTTCCGTGAAGCCTAAGTTTCCATAATTTAAAATAACTCTCTTTCTCTCTTTTTTTTTCTCCCAATTTCTTCAACTGTCGAATGGAGAAAGTAAGGATAATTCATTCATAAACTATTTAAAAGAATAGATGACAATTGGGCCTAGTGACACAGACCTATAACCCCAGCTATTTGAGAGACTAATGCAAGAGTATGGCAAGTTTAAGGTCTGCTAGGGCAACATAGTAAATTTAAGGCTTTCCTGGGCAACTTAGTGTCTTAAAATAAAAACAAGTTTTTTTTAAAAAAAAATTGCAAAAAGGGACAAAGAAATAGCTCAGTAGTAGACCATTTGGCTAACATGTGTAAGGTTCTGAGTTCAATCCAAAAACAAAACAAGAGAAATGTACCCAATACAGGTAACTTGCCCAGCAGACAATGAGGCTCAAACCTAACCCTAGCCAGCTTTGGTTTTGTCTATCCATATGCTGACTGCATATTGGTGTGAGACAGGCATCAGTGACTGCAGCCCTACAGGATAAACTACCCCAGTATGACAGATAAGGAAGGGGAGACTTCTGGACATATATCCCAAAGCTATAAGACTAGCTGGGGTCAGAGCTTAGGTGTCTTCACACTACACCCACATTCTTTTTTGTTTTTCAGTTTATTTTAGGCAGTGTCTTGTTCTCTAGCTCAGGCTGACCTGGGCTATTCACTATGGAGGCCTCAAGTTCATGACAATCCTCCTACCTCTGCCTCCTGAGTGCTGAGATTAAAGGCCTGCACCAACATGCCCTGCTAGACCCACATTCATTTTTTTGGGGGGGGGGTTGAAGTAGGGTATCCTCCTACCTCTGCCTCCCAAGTGCTGGGATTAAAGGCATGTACCACCATGCCCAGCCTAGGCCCACATTCTTTATAGATGATCTACCTGTGGCTAATCTTGCCTCTGGGCCCAATTCAGGCCTGTGTGTGTGTCCCTCATGGTGATGTCCTAGACCTGCAACTGACTTTGGAGATTAACTCATGGATAATACCCCGTGGGTAAGAATATGGATGAGCCAAAGGATTATTTGACCAAATTCAATCTCTCTACAGGTGAGTAACCAAGCAAAATCTGAATCTTTCATCTTAACTATAATCTTTTAAAAAAATACTTTAGGAACCTGGGCATAATGGTGCATGCCTTTAATCCCAGCACTCGGGAGGCAGAGTAGGAGAACGGCCATGAGTTTGAGTCCAGCATGGGACTACAGAGTGAGTACTAAGTCATCCTGGGCTATAGTGAGACCCTACTTTGAAAAAGCTCCCCCTCCCAAATATTTTTATTTATTTACAAGCAAAGAGAGAAGGGGAGAGAGAAGAGAAAGGGGAGTATTGGTGCCACTGCAAATGAAAATAAACTTTAGACACAAGTCATTTTGTGTATCTAGCTTTACATGGGTACTGGGGAATCAAGCATGGGCCGTGAGGCTTTGCAAGCAAGTGCCTTTACCACTGAGCCATCTCTCCAGCTTCCTTAACTATGGCCTTTTTTGTCACAACTTTATGCCACATAGTCTTGTAAGGACTAAGCCCTTGCTATCTGAGATGAGAAACATTTAGAGAAATAAAAGGGCTTTGTAAAAAATGAATTTAACCAGGCATGGTGGCACAGACCTTTAATTTCAGCGCTTGGGAAGCTGAGGTAGGAGGATCACTGTGAGTCTGAGGCCAGCCTGAGACTACATAGTGAATTCCAGGTCAGCCTGGGCTAGAGCGAGACCCTACATAAAAAAAAAGAAGAATTTACTGCTATGACTTTTTGAAACATTTACTTGAAAGAGAGATTGTAACATTTGACCAAGCATATCAGATTAATTTAATTCAGATATTTTCACTGAGTACAAACTAATTAATAAAAATAAATAAATAAATAAAAATAAAATAGGATCAGTCACATTCACTTTGTCCCCAGAAACAGATATATATCAGTCTTCACTATTTTCTGAACATAATTACATGGCTTTTCTCTCTCTTCTTTTTCAGCAGTACTGGGGATTGAACCTAGGAGTCTATACATGCTAGGTAAGCCATTTATCACTAAGATCCCTAGCTCTCCTTTTACTTTTTTTATGAGATGCAGTCTCACTAAGTTGCCCAAGCTGGCCTTAAACTCACTCTGACACTCAGACAGGCATTGAACTTATGATCCTTCTGTTTCACTCTCCTAAATAGCTGGGATGCTTTGTTTTGTTTTGAGACAGTTTTTCACTGTAGCCCAGGCCAGTCTGGAACTCATGATGTAGCCCAGGCTGTCCTCAGACTTGTGGTAATCTTCCTGTCTCAGCCTCCTGAGTACTAGAATTACACATATCCACCACCAGCCTTTGCCTGCTTTTTCATTCTTGAATGGGCAGCACAAGGCTGAGTGACCTTTGCCATGTTTCTCTGGGATACGTACACATGTGTGCAGGACTTCTCTTGTATTTCCTTGGAGCAAACCAAAAAGTGCACACTGCTACCTATTACAATGAAGCTGCAGTTAACCATTATCTGAAAGCAGTGCTGTCAACCTCTATGGAACTTCTTGTCACAAAAACCAGAGTGACACAGTTGATTTGAAAGGCTCAGAGCAGATGTTGACTTTCTGTTCTTCTTCTTCTGAGCAATCACAGCATTTGAATACCTCACTATAAAGTTTGTTAGGTGCCTATAATGGCTCCCAAGACTGAAAGACAGTTTGTGACTTCATACTAGATGCAGTCCCAAATTCACCTGCTGACATTTTTGTTACTCGCAATAGTCTTTCATTTGTTTTTGTTTTTGTTTTTTTTTTCTAGGTAGGGTCTCACCCTAGCCCAGGCTGGCTTTGAACTCATAGCAATCCTCCTACTTTTGCCTCCTGAGTGCTAGGACTAAAGGTGTGCACTACCACACCTGGCTCATGACAGTCTTTGAGAAAAATGGCCAGCGACAGACTGGTACCTTTGCTGTGGCCAGCTGTTGGCTCCTAAGGAGCTTATTGACCTTGTAGATTTCTGTTTCTGTCAGTAGCAATGGGGCCTTCTGTTTTCTACTCCGCCCTTTCTCCTCACTCTTCCTCCCACCTAGGCTCCCTTTCTGCAGTCCCTGCCAGTGTCACAATCTGTTCACAAGAGACCTCAAAATGAAAGCCCTAACCAAGGATGAGACAGTCACCTCCATGACACTTCTTAAAGTGATCAACACTGGGCAGCTCTTACTGGTCTGGTCTCTGTGAGAAAATGTCCTGGTCAGCTCATTCTCCGTCAATGAGGCATTTGAGGGAAAAGAACCAGAGGAATTGGAGGCTGACAATCATGACACTGGACATGACCAGTGGCTTTTGATTTGAGAGTTCTGCTTAGAGAGCTAGATAGCAGAGCAGCCAAGGCTGGGAGTTAACTGAAGCTGGCTTGTCTAAAGGCCATGTTAGTCTCTACTCTGCTGTCTCAGCTTCTAACTTTCCACAGTATACAGGTTTAGCTTGTATGTGAACCCATGAAAGAGCTCTGTGGGATCGCCTGCTGACATGAAAAGGTTGGACTTTAAAAAGCTGACCTTGGGCTAAGAATAGCTCAGTTGTTAGTGTGCTTGCCTAGCATTCACGAAGCTCTGAGCTGATCCCTAATACCACATAAACTTGGTGTAATAGCACATACCTATAATTACAGTTATATAGGAAGTTTGAGACCAGCCTGGACTCTAGGAGACTCAGAGAAAGAAGGAAGGAAGGAAGAAAGAAAGAAGGAAGAAAAGAAAGAAAGGAGAAAGAAGGAAGAAAGGAAGAAGGAAAAGAAAGGAGGGAGGGAGGGAGGGAGGAAGGGGAAGGGAAGGGAAAGAAAGAGAGAGACAGAAAGAAAGAAGAAAGAAAGAGAGAGAGGGAAGGAAGGAAAGAAAGAAAAGAAAGAGAACACAGGGCGAGGAGTAGAAAAAGACGCTGGTGTAGCCTGTGGCCAGCTTAGACTGCATTCCAAAGAGGCAGATGTTATGCAGCTCCAAACAAGTCCATTTTGTGGGGTTATAGGTCTAGTTTTGACTGACCTTCCAAATACTTTTCAAAATAAATTAAGAATCCAAATACTTATTGGAAATATTTGATCATTAAATACTAGCAATTTCTTTTATTCATTTTTTTAAATTTTTATTTATTTACTTATTTGACAGAGAAAGAGGGCGAGGGAGAGAGAACGGGCATGCCAGGGCCTCCAGCCACGGCAAACAAATTCCAGATGCACGTGCCCCCTTGTGCATCTGGCTAACGTGGGTCCTGGGGAATCCAACCTGGGTCCTTTGGCTTTGCAGGCAAATGCCTTAACCACTAAGCCATGCCTCCAACCCAACAATTTTGTTTTTTTTTTAAGTACAAAGAAAAAACTTTAAATTGATGTAGCCAAACAAGTCTATCTAGTGGCTGGAATTGGCCTTCTGGCTACTGATTTGAACATTCTTGATTTGATTTGAAGCTTCTTCCTAGTGCTAATTGATTCTGACTTCCTTCTGGGTAAATCCTTGAGCTTGACCTTTCTTAATTGCCTATGAGTATTGATTTCTGCTTCTCACTGTGAAACTCCAGAAAGGAATTAAAAACATTTGCAAATGACAGGGTTTGGTTATTGTGAAGAATTATTACAGCTCAAGGGAGACAACCTAATCCAGAGAGGATAAATACATGTGTTATAAAGAAATGTCCTTCAGTAGGGTCTACTGGGTCTCGCATCTGAATTTCATTAAACATTTGTTCAACTGAAAAGGTTACAAAGAAACTTACCCTTCCATCTGGAGTTCTGGGACCAGAGTAGGGTGGAGCCTCACCCATCAGAACTGGCCACACATCAAAAAATTCCTAGAAGTGAAAAAAAATTAATTACATGTTTTGAAATAGATCAACAAAAGAGATTAAGAAGCCCAGGGCTAGATAGATGGCTTAGCCATTAAGATGCTTGCCTGAGAAGCCTAAGGACCCAAGTTTGATTCCCCAGTACCCATGTAAGCCAGATGCACAAGGTGGAGCATGCATCTGGACTTTGCTTCCAGTGGTTAGAGGCCCTGGTGTGCCCATTCTCTCCTTCTCTACCTGCCTCTCTCTCTCTCTCTCAAATAAATTAATTAATTTAAAAAACATAATAAAAATAAAAGAAGCCCAACTTATACGAGTTGCCTATTACTGAAATTTGAAGGTGGGAAGAGTTCACTGAAACCTAAGCTTGGAAGAGCAGAGTTAGAGAATAAATAAATCTGTAAAATACTGATAAACATACCTGTCTGATCAATACCTATAACAGGGAGCTGAGTTAAGATATCCTGTGTATTGTGCACATGAGAGGGAAAGTGAAGTTTTTATGGCTAAGTTATGCTAAGGACATGCTAAGCATGTGTTTAAAGGCTTAACTGTCTCTTTCTAGTGTCATTTATAGCAGTAGAATATTAGAAACAATTCAAATGTCCCACCAGAGGAAACATATTAAATCAACAAGACCATATATATTAACAATGATGTTACAGATATGCATGTATTGATCAAAAAGGTGTCCTTGGAGCTGAGTGTGGCGGTGCATGCCTTTAATCCTAGCACTTGGGAGGTAGAGGTAGGAGGATCGCCATGAATTCGAGGCCACCCTAAGATTACATAGTGAATTCCAGGTCAGCCTGGGCTACAGTGAGACTCTACCTCGAAAAACACAAAAACAGACAAAAGAAAAGTCCTTGGGCTGGAGAGATATCTTAGTGGTTAAGGTACTTTCCAGCAAAGCCAAAGGACCTAGGTTTGATTTCCCAGTGCCCACATGAGCAGGATGCTCAAGATGACGTATGCATCTGGAGTTCATTTGCAGTGCCTAGTGGCCCTGGTGCACCCATTTTTTCTCTACCTGCCTCTCTCTCTCTCAAATAAATAAAATATATTCATAAAAACAAGGGGGCTGTAGGGATGGCTTAGCGGTTAAATAATGAATAAATAAATAAATGAAGTGTCCCTAATAAGCATAATGAATGAAAACCAAGGGGCATCAAAAACACATCTCATAACCCCACTTGTTAGCTACAGAAAGACTACTTAAAATAGTAGAAGGTATGTGAAAAAGCTCACAGGGTATTAAAATATTTCATGAGGGGCTTGAGAGATAATAGTTCAGTGGATAACAGTGCTTAATAAGCATCATGACCTGAGTTTGGATCCCCACAACCCACATAAAGCTGGACACAGTGGTAAGCAGCTATAATCTCAAACCTCCTATAAGGGGATGGGAGATGGAGACAGGAGAATCTTGGAAGCATAGTAGACCAGCCAGCCTGATGTACAAATAGTGAACAACAAGAGACCATGCCTCAAACTACATAGAAGGCAAGGACCAACACCAGAGTTTGTCCTCTGACATCTATACATGCACCATGGCACATGTGCATGTATAGATGTCAGAGGACAGCCTGAGCCTAATTCAGGGTCACACTGGGCCTACCCCCAAAAAACAAGAAAAGGACACATTGGCCATATCTTTTCTCTGCCACATCTGCTTATAGCACAGGCAGAATTCTTTTCTAATTCTTCCCTGTCTTCTCTTTAGATAGAATAAGTCCATATTCCCTTTAAATACCAGATGTACTCTCTTTAAGCTCTCTATTTACCTACTACCCAGACCTTTTATCTATAATGTTAACAGTAAGCAGATAGGTTTTCCCTGAAATGTACTCACTTTAAGGTCTTTAATTAGTCACCCGTTACTTGAACATTTACCTATGACATTGAAAGTAAACAGATGTACTTTCTCTAATAAAAAGACAAGTGCTTCCCTGGGCTGTAGATGCTGTACTTGAAGTTTCCACCCTGTGAGGCAGCTAACGGGGCGGAGCCCATCCTGCAGATGTGGCTGGAGTATCAGAGAACCTATTTCCCTTAAAGTAGCTGAGGTTGGAATACAGGGTAGGGAAAGAGAAGTCCAATACTTTAAGACATGGAGCTATTAAGCAAAATAAGCAGGGGCATTACCCTGAGGCTGACTCTGTCCTGTGAGCTCCTGGACAGCCATTTGATTCCTCTACAGCAAACTGAAACTTAACTTGTTATGGAAACAACAGAAACCTGGCCTGGAAATTTAGCTCAGTAATAAAGCTCTTCCCTAGCATGTGCAAGGCTGTGGGTCCCTGGTTCCACAGGGGGCCTAGTGAAACAGCTCTCCAGAGGCGTCCAGGCAACTGTGGAGCAGGGTCTTGAGTGGCCATGAGTGCAATGGGAAAAAAACCACCCAGGAGACAGCGTGGGAGAGCAACTCCTTTATTTGTCAGGGGAATGGGTTTATAAGAATTTGGGAAAGAGCAGGAAGAGTCATAAAGGGATCAGTTAGTATAAAGGTCCTGTTGATGCCTGATTAGCATGTAGTGACATCATGGGTGAGTGGAAAAGGGTCACAAGGCACAAGGTCTTGGCAGTGGCAGGAAAAGGTATAGGGTATGGGTCACAGGAGGATTGGCTGTTTGAAGGCTGCTGGTTGATACCTCATTAACATATAGGGACATGCCCGGCAAGCAGCAAAGGGTCACAAGGCTCTGGGGAAAGCGAAACCTAAGTCTTTTTTTTTTTTAATTTTTTTGTTTATTTTTACTTATTTATTTGAGAGTGACAGACAGAGAGAGAGAGAGAGAGAGGGAGAATGGGCATGCCAGGGCTTCCAGCCACTGCAAACAAACTCCAGATGCGTGCGCCCCCTTGTGCATCTGGCTTACGTGGGTCCTGGGGAAATGAGCCTCAAACCAGGGTTCTTAGGCTTCACAGACAAGCACTTAACCACTAAGCCATCTCTCCAGCCCCCGGAACCTAAGTCTTATCGGGCCGTCCAGGTGTTCCAGGCTGGGGGAGGGAGAGCCTCACTCCTGCAGGCCTCAGCTGAGGTTAGTTATCCAGGTCTAGGCTCGCTACATCCTCTGAGAGGGAGCAGCCCTGCTCCTGCCGCCTCAGGACCCGAAGTTGTTGAGGTCTAGGCCAGCTGCGACCTCCTATGGCCCCCTGCTCTTAACCGCTCCTGGCAGCTCAGGGCCACTTTAACCCTCAGTGGCCTATACAAGGCCCTAGATTCTATTCCTAGCACTGGCTAAAAAGTTAAGTTGGAGGTATGTTTGTAACAAATAGCAGTTTCAGCCAATCACAGGTGATCATGGACCAAATCACACCTAAACACAGCAGATGTCTAACTTGTAGCCAGTCAAGTTATTTACTTGAACTTTACTTTCTCATTCAGCCTAGAAAGATCACTGTTCAATCTGTAGAGCAGAGTTCTTGACATCTTTCCATCTTGAGTGCTGCCTGATCCATGATCATCCTTTATGGGAGAAAACTCTACTAAACTTCTTTTAAGTTTTTCACTTACCATGGCCCAAGACCTAGACAGAAGAAAGGAGCTGCCCTGTCAGCCTCTGTGTTGGGTTAGGTCTGGCCCAGCAGGGGAGGCCTTCCTCCTCCAGGGCCCTCTGATCATTCAGCTGTTACTCTATTACTGTTTAGGGGCAAACAGCAGTAATCTGTTAGCACTGGGTTGTTTGGGTAGGATGCCACCTCCCCATCTTGTTCCTTTGACTATCTCATTTTGGAACAGTTTATCACAATGGTTTGCTTAGTCCAATAATCATCCACAGTACGAGCAGAAGGGAGTCCACATGAAATTCAGACTCGATATCTTCAGCTTTCTGCCCAGGTGGGCTCTTTTTCTAGATTACTCACAACAGACAGAAACTTAGTTTCAGTGAGACTATGAACTGGAGGTCTATCTGAGACCTAGATCCCGTTCGCCATTTGATAGGCAGGAATGAGTAAGACACAGTGCATGCCCTACAGAAGATGAACTAAGGGATGGAGAGATGGCTTAGTGGTTAAGCGCAGTTCGAGGCTCAGTTTTCCAGGACCCACGTAAGCCAGATGCACAAGGTGGCGCACGCATCTGGAGTTCATTTGCAGTGGCTGGAGGCCCTGAGAGAATGGAGGTCCATTTTCTCTCTCTCTCTCTCTCTGCCTCTTTGTCTGTCCTCTCAAATAAATAAATAAAAATAAACAAACAAAAAAAGAGATGAACTAAGAGGGACCCACCCTGAAGGGGGTGGTATTGTCCCTAGTCTGAGGGTCTCAGATAAGGAAAAGGGAGAAAACCAATAACGTAGGAAATCTTTTTCACTTTCTGCTTCCTGTCACCTGCTGTACTTTACCATGCCCCTTTTCTGAAACTTGGAGCCAAAATAAACCCTTCCTCTTATATGTTGTTTTGATGAAGTATTCTATCACAGTGATAAATAGCCTCGAACAGCAGGTATCTTTAACTGCTTAGCCCTTGTCCCAGCCCCTTCCGTACATGTTTTAAGAATTTCTGAAGGTGGCAACTTTCTCTGGACTTTCAACCTGCTCAGAAACTTAGTTTGCTTATTTTCTTTATATTTATATTTATTTCTTTATTTGAGAGAGAGAGAGAGAAGGGGTGCACCAGGGCCTCTAGCCACTGCAAATGAATACCAGATGCATATGTCACCATGTGCATCTGGCTTACATGGGCACTGGGGATTGAACTTGGATCCTTAGGTTTTGTAGGCTAGTGCCTTAACTGCTAAGCCATCTTTGTAGTCCAGTTTGTTTATTTTCTGACACAGGTTCTCATTATGTAGCTCTGGCTAGCCTGAAACTCATTTTGTAGACCAAGCTGGTCTCAAACTGGCATAATAGTCCTCCTCTGCCTCCCAAGTGCCTGGTTAGAAACTTCTCCATCATTCACCTTTACCACCTCACCCACCTTTTCCTCACATATGCTTTCTCCTCCAGTGATGAAGGAACATACAGGTTGTTTGTACTCACCCAGGCTCTAGATTGACTTTCCCCTCTAAAGGCTGTATGCCTCTCTTCAGTAAAGGCTTGTATAAAACCACTTACAGCTGTCCAAATTCCCCTAGCCTCTGTTCTGTTCTGTGCTAGCTGAATGTGTGACAAGACTGTGCTCTGGTCTCTGTCTGTATCGGTTTTTTTGTTTTGTTTTGTTTTGTTTTTGTTTCGGCTTTTCAGAGTAGGGTTTGCTCTAGCCCAGGCTGACCTGGAATTCACTGTAGTCTCAGGGTGGCTCCGAACTCACAGTGATCCTCCTCCCTCTACCTCCTGAGCGCTGGGATTAAAGGTGTATACCACCATACCCAGATTTTTAGTTATTTTATTGGAAAGGTCTGTTCATGAAGTTTTCTCACCTTCTGCTTGGTCATGTCCAAGAGACCCACGGAGTACCTGTCGCAGTTGAGGAAGGCACGGACCGTGTACAGGGCTTTGTGGAACTGTCTCTCAATGTCTGTGAGCTCTTCGAAGACTTTGCTCCCAGACCATAGCAGTATCTGAAAAAAATGTATTTAGAGATTTTGAGGTACAAATCATTAGCTCAGTTAGCTAGAGAATAATAATTTTATAAAATTCTGTAGAGTTTATTCATTTAATTCTCACAATAACCTAGGGAAATAGCCTCACTGGCCCCATTTTAGAGATGGAGAAACTGAGGCTTGTAGAGATACAGTAGCTAGCTGGCTTACATTAGGCTCAACTCTTTCTTATTTCTTGTATCTCATATATTATTAATTGGAATAAAAAAGAACAAAGGTGCCAGGCATGGTGGTGCACACCTTTAATCCCAGCACTTGGGAGGCAGAGGTAGGAGGATTGCCATGAGTTCAAGGCCACCCTGGGACTCCATAGTGAATTCCAGGTCAGCCTGGGCTTGAGTGAGACTCTACCTTGAACAAAACAAAAATCAAAAAACAAACAAAGAAACAAATAAAAGAACAAGGGGTTGGGAATGTAGTTCAGTGGTAGAATGATTGCCTTATGTACACAAGGCCCTAAGTTTGATGTCTAACATTGCAAAAACTGTAAAATTACAATAAATAATAAATATTAATTGAGCACAAGTGCCCTACATATATTATCTTACTTTGCTAGCAAACTTTTGCTATTGCAAATTAACTCCAGATGCATGCACCTGCCACTTTGTGCATCTGGCTTTATGTGGTTACTGGGGAATTAAGCCCAGATTGTCAGGCTTTGTAAGCAATAGCTTATAACCACTGACCCATCTCAGCCCTACTAGCAATCTTTTGAAGGTGGAATGTAATTATATCCTCTTTTTTTTTTTTTTTTTTTTTGTTAAGGCAGGGTCTCATGTGGCCCAGCCTGGCATCAAATTCACTGTATAGGGGCTAAATAAATATCTCAGTGGTTAAAGGTGCTTGCTTGCAAAGCCTGACATCCTGGCTTTGATTTTTCAGTAGCCACATAAAGCTAGATGCACGAAGTGGTGCATATGGCTAAAGTTCATTTGCAGTGGCAGAAGGCCCTGGCATGTCCCTTTCTCTCTCTCTGTCTCTCTCCCTGTCTGTCTCTCTCCTTTTCTCTCTCTCAAATAAATAAGGGCTGGAGAGATGGCTCAGCAGTTGACACTTGCCTGCAAAACCTAATGACCTGGGTATGATTTCCCAGTACCTACTTAAAGCCAGATGCACAATGTGGTACATGCATCTGGAGTTCATTTGCAGTGGCTAGAGGCACCAGTGTGCCCAGCTTCATTCATTCATTCTCTCTCTCTCCTTGCAAATAAATAAATAATAAAAACATTTAAAATAAATAAATAAATATTTTTAAAAATCACTGTGCCTCTAAGGCTGACTTGGAATTCATTGATCCTCCTGCCTTTACCTCTCAAGTGCTGGGATTGTAGGCTTGTGCCACCACTCATAGCTTTCCATTTTTAGAGAAACTAAACGGCTTGCTTAGAGCGTAAGTGCTCAGTTAATGAGCAAGGATTCAAATCCAAATATTCTGACTTGAAAACTTGTACACTCTGGGCTACAATCTTACAAACATTTACAAGCACCCACCACCTCATGCTGCTAGGGACTCTTATCAGACAATGCACAATGGTTCCCAGGTCCTTTCCTTACCACTTGCCCTGACCACATAAATGTGGCAGTGGAAGGACATATCCAGTCTAGTCCATTCCCTGGAGCCAAGCTTCTTACCTGGCCACGCCGAGTCTCACAGTTGTGCAGGTAACTCAGATGGAACACCTTCATGATTAGATTCACAAAGTTGAGGTACTTGAGAAGAATCTAAAAAATCAAATAGCAAGACGAAGCAGGTGAAAAAAGAAATCCTTTGTAGCCCCATCTACCACCAGCAAATGTCTGAATATTTCCACAGCTTCAACAGAGGCAATTTGCACAGATGGGACATGGCACACACACTCAAAATGCTGCATTGTGAATGTAATCTCACAGTGTAGCATGTTGATTTATTAAAGTGAATGCATTAATAGATAACTAATGTTAATGGAATTTGATGCCCCTATGATGTTGTGTATGTGTATTACCTGATTGTACTAGTATACTATGAGGTACATACTATGAAATCACCCCCATTTTACAAATAAAATAAGGAGGTCCAAAGAAGTTAAACAATTTGGTGAAGTTCAATAGCAAGATTCCAAAAGAACCAGAATAATTACCTAAATAAACCCAGTGTCTAGACCATCATCCTACCTGCCTCCAGAAATTAGCAGATGAACTCCCTGTCATTTGTTTATTGTTTCTGTTTGTTTTGTTTTTAAATATTTTTATTTTATTTATTTATTTGTGAGTAGAGAGAGATACAAAGAGAAACAGAGAAAGAGAGAATGGGCATTCCAGGGCCTCCAGCCACTGAACTCCAGATGCATAAACCACTATGCATCTGGCTTTACATGGGCACTAGGGAATTAAACTTGGGTCATTAGGTTTGCAGGCAAGTACCTTAACTGAAGAGCCATCTCTCCAGCCAATTTCTTTAGTTTTTTGGAGCTAGGGTCTCAGTCTAGCCCAGCAGATCTGGAACTCACTCTGTAATCCTAGGATGGCCTCAAACTCAAAGCAATCCTCCTACATCTTCCTCCCAAGTGCTGGGATTAAAGGTGTGCACCACCACGCCCAGCTTTTTTAAAGTATTTTTTTGGACAGTCTTAGCTGCAGCCCAGGCAGATCTTGAACTTGTGGTGATTTTCCTGCCTTGGCCTCCCAAGTGCTAAGATTACAGGTGTGTTGCAGTTACTTTCTCAATGCTGCAACAAACATCTGACCAGAAGCAGCTTATGGGAGGAAAAGGTTCTATTTCAGCCTTACAGAAACCAGAGGAAGGATTATCATGGTGGGAGAATCTGGTTTACTTCCACAGATACATGGCAGAAAGACACCACCAGCAGCTATCAAGCACAAACAGCCAGAGCTCAAACAGGCTCATTACACATGAAGTGAAAGATCTGCTCCCAATGACACCTCATCCAGCAGGCTGCTGGAGACTTAAGTTGAAAGCTTAGCCAAAAATACCTTAGGTTGGGCTTGAGAGATGGCTTAGCAGTTAAGGTATTTGCCTGCAAAGCCAAAGGACCCAGGTTCAATTCCCCAGGACCCAAATAAGCCAGATTCAAAGGGTGACATACACATTTGGAGTTCATTTACAGCAGCTGGAGGCCCTGACACATGCATTCTCTCTTTCTCTCTCATAAATAAATTAAATTAAATATTTAAAAAATACCTCAGGCTATGTGGCCCTCCTAGACTTTATCAACTTCGACATTGTTGAAAAGTCTAAAACCTCATCTGAGATTTAAGACTGTCTCTGAACTGTAAGTCCTGTAAACTCAAAAGACAATTTACACACTTTCAACACATAATGGCATGGAGTAAACATTTCCTTTGCTAAAAGGCATAGCAAGGAGAGACCAATGCAAAATCAATAACAAGTAGGAAAACATCAAACATCTGTACTTCAAGTTCAGCATCCATAACCAGTGACAAAACTCTCTTGATTCTCAACTCTGCCTTTCCAGCTGGGCTGAGTAGCCATGGGGAAAATTCCATCCTAAACCAGCAGTGCTCTATGGCAGTTGTTCCACAGTCTTGGTACATCCAAAACATCCTTGGGTCTATACTGCAAACCACAGTTCATCTTTATAGCTCCATACAATGTCTTTACTTGGTTCCACACAGGAATTTCAACCCTGTTTCACATGTTACATCTCAGCGGCTTCTGAAACTAGCTCACCTTAACATGATGGCCTTACTGGGTCTTCATACAGGGATTTCAATCCTGCTTCACTTTGCCCAGGGGCCATTTCAAAAAGCAAAACTGTTGCACTTCATGACCCACTTCTCTGCAATTTTCATGCTTCCAAAACCAGCACCAGGTATGAGGCATAGCCAAATTTGTAAGTCCAGGGGGGAATAAACTTTGATCTTGAAGAGAAGCATACTCTTTTACCAGTCTTCCTTCTGGCTCCCTTCAATAGCTCAACCTTGGCATCATTTCCATTGTTCTAATGCAAAGCAGTTGGCCCACCTTTAATGGTGGTAATCAACTTAACAATTTTAGCTCCAGTAACTTAAAACCTGTCTCTGTGCCTGTAACTTCAAACCTGTTTGATTTTTTTCTTGTGATAAACTGTATATTTTTCATATCTTTCTGTTCTATACCTTATGCCAAGCACACTAGTCCATTAATTTAATTTAATTAATTTATTTATTTGGTTTTTTGAGGTAGGGTCTGCTGCTATAGCCCAGGCTGACCTGGAATTCACTATGTAGTCTCAGGTTGGCCTCAAACTCACAGCAATCCTCCTACCTCAGCCTCTTTTGTGCTGGGATTAAAAGCGTGCACCACCACACCCATCCAGTCCATTACATTTTTTTGCTGTTGGTTTTCGAGGTAGGGTCTCACTCTAGGCCAGGCTGACCTGGAATTCACTCTGTATTCTCAGGGTGGCATCAAACTCATGGCAATCCTCCTACCTCTGCTTCCCAAGTGCCTTCCCATGCCTAGCCTAGTCCATTAACTTTTAAAGTCAACCTTGCTCAAATTCTTAGGGCTTGGGTAGAATGCAACCAGCATTTTTACCAGTAGCCCATTTCCAACAAAGTTCTCTCTTTCTGTCATAGTTCAGCTCCACTCTGCTGGAATGAACTTCCAAACCAGGCATAATTTATGGGAAGAAGGGATTTATTTGAAGTTTACAGATCCAGGGGAAATTCCATTGATGGTGGAAGAAACTGGCCCCTTTCACAGATCCATACAAAGACAAAAAGCTACTACCAGCCAGCCAGCACCACGAACAAGCAAGAGTACAAGTGTGCAGCAGCAGGACCTCCAGAACTCATTCTTCATACCCTAGGCTGGAATTCAGATCTGCTTCTAGTAACACCTTAGGCCTGGACCCCAGAATCTGCCCACAGTGACACCTCTTCCAATCAGGTAGCTGGAACTTCAAGTTATAAGTTTTACTAAACTGCTGAGTCTATTGGGGGACATAAATTCAAGCTATCACATTTCCCCTATAAAAGTTCATAAGCCAAGTCTCCACAGTCCACAATTCTCTCTGCATTTAGCATTTTCAAACGCTCACCAGAATAGTTAATAAATCTCTGCTTATAGCACTGCAAGATTTCTCCAGTCCAAAGTACCAGATCTTTCTTCATTCCTCCTGCAATAAAGTTCCAAAAGACTGAAACCCACATAGTCAGATTCACTGTAGCAATAACTTCACTCCTGGTACCAATTTTCTGTTGCAGTTACTTTCTCATTGCTGGAACATGCACTCAACCAGAAGCAGCTTATAGGAGGAAAGGTTTATTTCAGGTTTGTATATTCAGGGGAACTTCCATCATGGTGGAAGAAGCTGGCTCACTTTCATAGATCCATAGCAAAGAGACATCACCAACAGCCAGCAAGCACAAACAGGCTCTTTATACACCTTAGGGCTGGACTAAAAGATCTTCCCCCAGTGACAGCTCCTCCAGCAGGCTGCTGGAGACATAAGTTGCAAGCTTAATAAAAAAATGCCTCAGGGGTTGGAGAGATGCCTTAGCAGTTAAGGCACTTGTCTGCAAAGTTAAAGAACCCAGGTTCAATTTCCCAGGTCCCACATAAGCCAGATGCACAAAGTGGCACATGCATCTGGACTTTGTTTGCAGCAGCTAGGCCCTGGTGAGACTATTCTCTCTCTCGCTCTTGCTCTCTTTCTCTCTCTCTCTCTCTCTCTCTCTGAGTTCCAGGTCAGCCTGGACTACAGTAAGACCCTACCTTGAAAAACCAGAAAAAAAATACCTCAGGCTATGTGGGACATACATCCACATCCAAGCCACCACAAAGTATGAGCTGCCACACCTAGCTTATCTCCCTTCTTCACACAGGGAAACTAAAGCCAAACCAAATAACAAGACTCAGGATATTTCATAAGATAGCCTACCCCAGAAATTTCTCAAGTACTCTTACCTCTTCATCTCCTTTGGTGAAGTGAGGTTCATCTATTTTATTCACAGCCATGATTACAGCCACCACATCCTTCCCATTCATGATGGGGGAAGCCAAGATATTCTTGGTCTGGTACTCTGTGAGGTTGTCCACAAAATCACAGAAATGCTCGTCCTAAAAGAAGGCAGAGACAAGCACAGGTGGGCAAATGAAGTACAAGAACAGTAAAGCAGGGCTGGAGAGATGCTTGGCAGTTACAGTACTTGCCTGCAAAGCCTAATGGCTGGGGCTCAACCCCTCAGTACCTATGTAAAACCAGATGCACAAGATAGCACATGTATCTGGAGTTTGTTTGCAGTGGCAAGAAGCCCTGGCATACCCATTCTTTTTCCTTCTCTCTTTTTCCCTCTTTTTCTATCTGCCTCTTTCTCAAATAAATTAATTAATTAATTAATAAAAAAGAACGGTGAAGGTATTGACAAAGCAATGAAAGCATTTGGGCAAGAGTAGGGCAACCAGAGGTGACTATGGAAGCCTGAAAAATCCAGTAGAAAAAGAAGGCCTGAGGGGCAGCCCAGCAGGGTATGGAGGAGGTGCACACAAAGTTATGTGCGGGGGGGGGGGGGGCAGTGACTAGAAAGAGAGGGTTTGAGAAGGCTTTGCTGAGCTCATGACAATGAAGCCCAAAAGAGAAAGTTGAGTGGGAGCTGAGAGGGAGTAAGGGGAAGCACCTCAGAAGGTACAGCATGTTGATTGCTAGCAGGCAGTGTGCATTGAACTTACTTGCTTGCTTTCATTTTCACCCTCTCAATAACCTTTGAGTTAGGTACCATTATCTCATCCTACAGAAGGGGGACCTATAGTTCAAACTTAATGCCACTCTTGTTGGTGTCTTTATAACCTGTGCTCAGCTCTACTGCCTCTCACAGAACTCTTGATAAGGCTAAGCTTGGGTCTAGCTCAAACTTGGTCTTCAGCAAAATGATTTGGTATTTTCAGCTTTTTTTCCTTTTGTTGTTATTTATTTACCCATATAAGGTAAGTGTGTGTGTGTGTGTGTGTTTGTGATCAACTGAATTTAACTAAGGTTGCTTGCAGGACCATAGGTGGGATACTTATATCTTCTCTAAAAGTCTGGTTGTAGCACCACACAGCCATTCTACAAATCTCAATGGAAGCGCTACTACATGTCAGGCCTATGCCAAGTGACTAAGATTCAGAGCTATAATAATTTGAACGTACATCCCCCAATAGAATCAGATGTTTTTAATAAAGCTTGTAAACTGGATCTCCACCTGGTTGGAAGTGTCACCGTGGGAAGATTCTGGGTCCAGCCCTAAGGTGTCCCTGGCTGAATTCCAGCCTAAGGTGTGCAGAGTGAGCTCTGCCAGCATCCCCGTTGGCTTTGCTCTGGCGTTTGGTGATGCTGCTGGTGGTTTTTCTCTTTTGCTGTTATAGAGCTTCCCCTGGATCTGTAAACCTGAAATAAATCCCTTCCTTCCATAAACTGTCTGGTTTGGAGGTTTGTCCCAGCATTGTGGGAGCTGCCTGCGTCAGGTGTTGCTTGCCTGTAGACAGATGCCTAAGAGGAATATCTGGTGAGTCACTCCATTGCCCCTCCACCTGGTCTTGTTTTTGAGCTGAAGTCTATCTTTGCTAATTCCATTCTGAGGTCACTATTCCCCTGTGGAACTGTGGTTGCAGATGTGCTTGGCCATGCCCTCGTGCTTATGTAGGAAGTGTCCTGAACTGCTGAACCATCTCTCTAGACCAGAAGTTAATTATTTTTTTTTTCAAGGTAGGGTCTCGCTGTAGCCCAGCCTGACCTGGAATTCACTATATAGTCTCAGGGTGGCCTCGAACTCACAGCAATCCTCCTATCTCTGCCTCCCGCATGCTGGGATTAAACCCATCTAGTTAGTTTTGATTATTAACTCAGTTGGATTGAGAAGTGCCTAGGAGATGAGTAACATACCCCTTTGGGTATGCTATGAGGATACTTCTACTGGAGATTAAGTAAGGAGGGAAGCTCTCCCCTGAATATGCGTGGCACCATCCCATATAGGCTGAGGATCCAGAGAGGCTAAAAGGGGGAGAGGAGAAAGTCAGCACAGTGATTACCTTTCTTTGCTTGCTGACCAGCATGGTACAAACCCGTGTCCTTTCACACTTTCCCCATCCTAATGGACTGAAAGGTTTGAAACTACAAGCCAAAACCAATCCTTCCTCCCTTCAATTGTCCCTGTCTGTATTGGTTGCAATGATGCAAGAGAGAGTAATACAGTAATACAGAACATAAGGGTTTGGCTCAAAGCTGTGGAATGCAGAGGAGGACACACCTTCACCCCAAAGCTTAGGAGGCCAGTAGAGGCTGTGGTGCAGTCCATGTGGTCAGGAGGACGAGACAGAGGCTAGATTGTTTTCCTATGCTTGAAAGAATACACCTTTCTGTTTCTTGACTTCCCACATTTCTCAGGACATGAGCCTACCCACACTTTCACAGTGCGTGCTGTCCTGAGAATGAAATGTGTTTCATAGAGTCAGCTCTTCTGGAACTAAGACTGCAGAATTTCCCCCACAATTCATAAATTCTGAATGTTATGCCCTTTGTTTTTGGGTTTCTTCCATGCACAGTGGAATTAAATAAACAGACAACAACACTATGGTCAGTGAAGTGGTTTCAAAGCAAAGGGAGGGTAAAGGCATTAAGAGGAGCTGGTAATGCTCTACTTGAATTAGCGTTTGAGGATTACACAAAATCTCTAAAGCAGCATTAGCCAAGGACAGTGAGTGTTCTGTGCTATTCTCCAAGGACACTGACAAATACCTGGGAACAGATCAAGATGGGACATGCTCAGATTCATTTCATGAAGTCAGTTCAGTTTTGCAATGTTTAGTTCTAACTAGCAAAGCAAATACTTGGGTCTCATTTGCATCTGAGGCAGATATTTCTAAACCTACCAGAATCTTCTTTCCTACTGTAACTACTTGTCTAGTTGCTGTGATCACATCCTTGACAAAACTAACTTAAGGGAATAAGGGTTCCTTTTGACTTATAGTTGGAGGAATTACATACCAGCACAGTGGGGAAAACACAGGGCAGGAGCAGGAGGCAGCAGCTTACATTGCATCCACAGTCAGGTAGCAGAGAACAGTGAATGCTGATGATTAGTTTGCTCTCATTTTTATGTAGCCTATCTAGAATCTCAGCCCATTGACTAGTAGATTGTCCTACCCAAATTAACTCAATCTAAAACTTTTCTCATAGATGTCTGTCTCCTGGGAGATTCTAGAACTTACCAAGTTAACAATAATATTAATCATCACATCCACTGAGTTCTGAGCCTGGGAACTCCCTCATGAGCACTCCAGCTATCAAATGACAGACATTCACACAATTGTTATCATCTTGCATTTTCAACATAATATACATTCTAGACAACCATGCCATAGAACCTCATAGGATCAGCTACTCCACTCAAACAATGTTTTTCTTTTTTGGTATTTCCAAGGTAGGGTCTCACTCTATCCTAGGCTGACCTACAATTTACTCTGTAGTCCCAGGCTGTCCTAAAACTCACAGTGATCCTCCTATCTCTGCCTCTCAAGTGCTGGGATTAAAGGTATATATGTATCCATGCCAAGCTGGATTTTTAAAAATTTATTATTTGTTTAGAAGCAGAGATAAATAGAAGGAGAGACAGAGAGAAAGAGAGAGAGAAAGAATAGGCACACCAGAGCTTCTTGCCACTGCAAATGAACTCCAGATGCATGTGCCACTTTGTGCATTTTTGTGGGTACTTGGGTATCAAACCTGGTACATCATATGTTGCAAACAAGTGCCTTTAACTGCTGAGACATTTCTCCAGGCCCCTGGCTATGGTTTTTTAAATTAATTAAGTAACTTAGTGTCAGGATCACTATGCAGTCATAGTTGGCCTGTAATTCACTGTGTAGCTGAAAGTGGCCTCAGAACTCACTTTCCTACTGCCTCAGCTTCTGGACTGCTAGAATTATAAGCATGGACCACTATGGCTGGTTTAAGAGTTTAGATTTAAATTGCACTGCAATTCTGTTTCCCGTTCTCTAATCCCTAGTTCTCCTTTTCAAACATTCATGGTGCTAAGCTCTTTGAACCCCATGGTGAGATCCATTATTTATTGAATAATCAGGGTATACTAGGCTCAGAGCCAGACAACTCATGTATATTATCTCACCAGCCCTGCCACACAGAGATATTCTCTTCCTCATTTCTGGACAAGTCCCTTGTTGGTAAGTAGTACAGCTACTCATTCATTAATTGATGTTTGATTTAGTCACTGATTAATTCATTCATCCACTCCTTCTATCACGTTTATTGAGCCTTGGCTCTGTGTCAAGCACTGAATATGTCAAGAGCAATTCTATGAGGTTATTCTTATTAGGAACTCAGTTTAGTTGGGTTTAATATTAAATATGAACCCACAATTCAAGCCATAGTGTGAGTCAAGTGACAAACTGGGGTGTTAGAGAGGAAAGAATTTATCATTACTGGCTTCAGGGGCTTCCCAGTACACTGCCTCACTTTCCCCTGTGGTAAAGTCAGAGTGATGGATGGTGTCCTTCTTGAGGTCTCCAGGAAGGGAGAACAGAGACAGACTAGAGAGTTCTTGGAATTGGCAGTCCTCTCTGGCTCAGCCTTCAGAAATGGAGTTGGTAAGCCACAGCAGAGCCCCAAAGGGACGTCACTTATTTATTCACTCACTCAGTCCACTGCAGTGAGTACCCATTCAGTCCCAGGCACAAGACTATGTGTCAGAAACACACAGTGAACATGATACAAAGGTACAGACAGCTACATGGACTTTGCTGCTAGGAGAAGTAAATATTGAATGGCAAGTAGAATTTCTACCTTTAATAAATAAAAATACAAAACCCCAGTTAAATTAGATTTTCAGATAAATAATAAATGATTTTATGAAGTATGTGCCACTTGGGACATACTTGTACTAAAATATTCTCCGTTTATCTAAAAGCCAAATGACAGGCTAGAGAGATGGCTCAGCAGTTAAGGTGCTTGCCTGCAAAGCCTAATGACCTGGGTTTGATTCCCCAGTACTCACATAAAACCCAGATGTACAGAGTGGCACACACATCTGGAGTTCATTTTCAGTGGTCAGAGGCCCTGGAGTGCCCATTCTGTCTCACTTCTCTCTGTCTATGTCTACTTTAAAATAAATAAATAATAAAATATTTAAAGGGCAAATGTAGCTGATCATCTTCCATTTTATTTGGTAATGGTGATCTCAAATCTTCTAAAGAGAGCCCAAAGGTCAGGGGGATGTTTCTAGGGCTGTGGAAGTACAGTAGAGCCCTTGGAAGTTCCTTTTGTAGTTTTACAGCCCAACAATACAGGATTGTAACCGTTGCCCAGAATTTTGAAGGCAATGGAGGCTAAAAGTCTGACTTGATGGTTATTCAGGGGCAACACAGATCCTAACCCACACCATCTTCCTCCTCTTCCACTCAACTTCTACTTACTATTAATAGAACTATGTCCTTCCCAGAGCTAAGAATGAAGTAGGATTTCCCAGGGAGAACAGAACTATGAAAATGCTGAGCACACAGGACTTCTTGGCTTTGACTGACTTCACACCTATGTCTGAGTCACAGCCAGGGACAGTGCCCCAGGTCTATAGGCTTTCAGGGAGAGATAGGTGTGGCTTCCAGGGTGAACTTTGAGAGATGAACATAAGCAATATGCCATATGGCAGCACAGAGGCTCAGTGAGCTGTTAGATCTGGATCTTGTGGAATCAGCGAATCTTCCTAAATCCTCAATCCCAAATTCCAAAGTCTAAGGAACTCTCAGCACTTGTGCTCTCTGTTTTACCACAGAGTCCAAATGGGAGCTCCAGAAGGGAAGGTTAAATGCTTTTTCATATTCTACACAGACCTGGCATGGCATCTGTTACTTAGAATAGAACTTCACCAACAACCATGAGACAGTAAGGGATAGGTGCTGCCAATGTGAGCTATCACAATACACCAAGAACACAGCTACATGCAAAAGAATTCTCTTGTTCAGTGCTTCCAATGCTGTGAACCCAGGAAAGCTAAATGATTTGTCAAGGCCATGTTCCTAGAAAGTAACATGATTCACACCCAGCTCTAAATTCAAAGAATAAGGTTGTAACTCCTGGTCTGTGATTAGAAATGACCTTTTCCAAATGACACTAGGTTCCATGATTTCCCTTTATAGACAAGGAGAAAGTATGGAGTAGCAGAGTGCTAAGACCATGGACTCAATGTCAAAGCACCTGGAGTTAAATTCCTTTTGTCTGTACCTTTTTTTCCTTTGTGACCCTGAGCAAGGGTTTCAGTTTCATCATCTATAATACTGAGATAATAAGAGTATGACCTAACATTGTTCTGAAGGAAAAATGAGAGAGCTAAACCATACTGGGTGCAATTAAAGACTGGAGAAACACAGACTCCATCCAGCCCAACAGGTCCTCCTGAAAGCCTACTGAGTAGAGAGCTACTGCCCCAGCCCCAGATGCCAAGGGCGTCCTATGAGGGGGCATCTGTCTGGTGTTTCCCATAGAAGCTGAACTTGATGACCCTTTGAAGTCCTAGCTTGGAAGCAAAGTTCTGGTGACTGTGGACAAGCCCCTTCTTAAGAACTCCTGGATCTAGGAGCTGGGGGTCAATAGCTCAGGTGCTAAAGTGTCTTCCTCTAAGCATGAGGATCTGAGTTTGATTCTATTGAAACTATTGGGCATGGTGGCTCACTCTTGTAATCCAGCACGGGGGAGGCAGACACAGGTAGATCAGCTTGCTGGCCACATTGTCATCATATTTAGTAAGTTCCAGGTCAGAGAGAGACTATCTCAAAAAAGGTGGACAGCATCTAAGGAAGAACACCTGAGGAGTCCCTTGGTCTCATGCACATGCATGTGTGTACACACACACACACACACACACACACACACACACACACACACACATCTTCCAGGTCCATTTCCTTAACTATTAATAAGGCAGTTACAAAGATGAGCTCTGGGCTGGAGAGATGGCTCAGCAGTTAAGGCACTTGCCTGCAAAATCTAAGGACCAGGGTTCAATTACCCAGTACCCACATAAAGCCAGATGCACAAGGTGGCACATGTGTCTGGAGATTTTTTGCAGTGGCTAATAGCCCTGGCATGTTCATTCTCTCTCTGTTTTTCTCTCTCTCTACTTGCAAATAAATAAATGTTATTTTTTTAAAGATGAGCTCTGAGGTCCCCTTGTTCCCCTCTTTTAAAAGCATTTATTTATTTATTTATTTATTTATGAGGGTGCAGATAGAATGAATGCACCAGGGGATTCTAGCCACTGCAAATGAACTCCAGATGCATGTTTGTGCATCTGGCTTACATGGGTACTGGAGAATTGAACCCAGGTCCTTAGGATTTGTAGGAAAGTGCCTTAATAGCTGAGTCATCTCTCCAGCCTCTTCCCCTCTTTTTAACTTTAAGTTCTATTTTTGGGTGGGGAAGCTTGTTTTATTTGAGAGAGAAAGAGAAAGAGGGAGAGAGAGAGAAAGAGAATGGGTGCTCCAGGGCCTTCAGCCACTGAAAATAAACTCTAGATGTGTGCACCCCCATGTGCACATGTGCGACATTGTGAGATTGCATCAGTGTGCATCTGGCTTATATGGGACCTGTAGATTCAAACATGAGTTCTTATGCTTTGCAGGAAAGTGCCTTAACTGGTAAGCCATCTCTCCAACCCATCTTCTTCCTTCTTCCTTTTTTTTTTTTTTTTTTTTTTTGAGGTAGGGTCTCACTCTAGCTCAGGCTGACCTGGAATTTACTATGTAGTCTCAGGGTGAACCCGAACTCATGGTGATCTTCCTACTTCTACCTCCCAAGTGCTGGGATTAAAGGTATGCACCACCACACCCGGCCCAACTTTTTAATATATTTTATTTATTTATTTATTTATGGGAGAGAATGGGCAAATGCAAATGCAAATGAACTCCAGATGCATGCATCCCTTTGTGCATCTGCCTTATGTGGGTCCTGGACAGTCAAACCGGGATCCTTTGGTTTTGCAGACAAATGCCTTAACCACTAAGCCATCACTCTAGCCCAACTTTAAGATTCTTAATCTGAAATATGGCCAGAGGTTAGGTGAGGACCAAGGTTAAAGACTATCCAGGATACATCTTGAAAATGGTTGCACACAGGCTCTCGGTATAGCCAGTGTAACTGTAAATGAGACCCACATTGGCCCTGACATTTGGGGGCAAATTCTGAGGATGTGAGATATGAAATCATTGCAAACTTAATTGAGTGTGATGCTCCCATGCTCTGTTTGCCTATCATCTGCTTTATGTCAGGCATTGTTCTGGATCCTGGAATAAATGCTTGGTGAATAAGGAAGGCATAGTGCCTGACTCTAGAGTTTTTTTGATCAATGATTTCAGGAAGCCAACTACTGTAACAGAAGGTGTCACAGTGCAGTGACTAAGAAGTTAAGCTGCAATCTGTAGGATAAATAGGAGTTGGCCTGGGCAGAGCACTATGGGAAGAACTGTATTGTTGTCTTTAATTTAATATCCAGAAAATGGAGTTGACTTGTCCATGGTGATCTGACAAAGGGGTCTTTTTCAGAACTGCCTATGGACTGCAAATTTGTTTTGTTTTGGTTGGTTTGGTTTGGTATTTTTGATGCAGGATCTCTCTGTAGCCCAGGCTGGCTTGGCACTCACTTTGTAGTCCATTCTATCCTCAAACTAGTAATGATTCTCCTGGTGTAGTCTCATGAGTGCTGGGATTACAGACTTAAGCCATTAAGCCCAGCTAGGCTGCTGTATTCTTAGAAGAAAGCTATGTTCTTAGCTAAGTGATCAGTGTTAACATTTTCAGTAATGGGACATCAGCCATCATGTCTCCTAATGTAGAATATAAAGAAAAACAATATTTTCCTAGAGATACTCTTGTCAGGAATGCAAAAAATAATTTAACCATGAAAAAATATTAGACAGCCTGATGTGGTAGCTCACATGTATAATCCAAGTGCTTGGGAGGCTGAGACAGGAGGACTGTTGAGAGAGAGAGAGAGAAGGAGAGAGAGAGAGAATGGGAGCACGTAGAGAGAGAAAGAGAGAATGGAAGCACCAGGGCCTATGCCACTGCAAACAAACTCCAGGTGCATGTGCCTCTCTGTGCATCTGGCTATATGTGGGTACTTGATAATCAAACCCTGACCATCAGGCTTCGCAGGCAAGTGACTTAACCACTGAACTATCTCTCTAGCCCTCTTTGTGTTATTTTATTTTTGAGGCAATCACAAAAGACTGGCCTTTTTATGTGAGAGAGTGAGAGAGAGAAAGAATTAATATACCAGGGCTTCAGCCACTGCAATTGAACTCCAGGCACGTGTGCCCCCTTGTGAGCATGTGCAACCTTGTGTGCTTGTGTCACTGTCTGTCTTAAATGGGACCTGGAGAGTCAAATATGAGTCCTTAGGCTTTGCAGGCAAGTGCCTTAACTACTAAACCATCTCTCATCCCATCTTTCCATTATTTTAAACTCCTGCTATTTTCATTTTTTTTCTAAACAAAAAGTTTTAAGTCAATAAATAAAGAGAGGGGCCATATCCATTGCATCATGAACTCACATCAGCTGTGATTACCTGTAGAAGATTGGGGCTATCAACATTCTGTTATGAAAGTCATGAGTCTCCACCCTTCCCTGTGGAGCTATTGGCAGTTAATGTTTGCTGAGGAAGGGAGATATTGTTTTCAGTGGTGTAGCCATTGGTAAATTGCCCATGTTGTTGTAAATAACCTCTACCTTTGTTCATGTAATCAACCTCATTTAAACTCAGTCAATCTCAATTAAACTCACTAGGTCACCAAAAAGAAGAAGGTTGAAGAAGAGGAAAGGAAGAAAGAAAGAAAGAAAGAAAGAAAGAAAGAAAGAAAGAAAGAAAGAAAGAAAGAAAGAAAGAGAGAGAGAGAGAGAGAAAGAAAGAGAGAAAGAAAGAAAGAAAGAAAGAAAGAAAGAAAAGAAAAGAAAAGCTCTCTCTCTCCCCTTCTCTCTGCCTCTCCATTAAATATAAAAAAATAAAATAAGGGGCTGGAGAGATTGGCTTAGCAGTTAAGGCACTTGCCTGCAAAGCCAAAGGACCCAGGTTCAACTCTCCAGGACCCATGTAAGCCAGATGCACAAGGTGGCGCATGTGTCTGAAGTTTGCTTGCAGTGGATGGAGGCCCTGATATGCCCATTCTCTCTCTCTCTCTCTCTGTCTCTCTCTGTCTCCCTCTCTTTCTTAAATAAATAAATAAATAAATAAATAAATAAATTTTTTTAAAAAAGAAAAGAGGGCTGGAGAGATGGCTTAGTAGTTAAGGTGCTGGTCTGAAAGCCAAAGGACCTCAGTTCAATTTCCCAGGACCCACGTAAGCCAGATGCACAAGGTGGTGCATGCATCTGAAGTTCATTTACAGTGGCTGGAGGCACAAGCATGCCCATTCTCTCTTTTTCTTAAATAAATAAATAAATAAATAAATGAATAAATGAATAAATAATTTTTTAAAAATGAAAGAAAACAGATGGAAGAAGCCAGAAGTGGTGGTGCACATCTTAGTCCCAGCGCTCTGGAGGCAGAGGTAGGAGGATCACTGTGAGTTTGAGGCCAGCCTGGGACTACAGAGTGAGTTCCAGATCAGCCTGGGCTAGAGTGAGACCCTGCCTCCAGAAAACAAAAAAAAGAAAAGAAAAGGACATCATCAACTTTGCAGTAAGGTGGTGGCATAGTATAGCCATGCCAAAGCAGTCTAGAGAGGGAAATAAGCAGAAAAACAGAAAAATGCACTCTTCTACTGAAAACTGAAGATGTAGAAATTATCCTCAACCACAGCAGAGAAGCAGGAGAGACTAAGATCTTCCAGAAAAGACGAAACCAGCCAGAATCTTGCCAAGGTGCCAGTCACCCCAGTCCACGCCCACTGCCTGCCCAGCACAGAGCTGCAGGAGCAGAAACCGGGTAGAGGGATTTTCCACTCACAGCAGCCTCCTTGCAAAGTCAAGAAACCTGAAGGGGAAGACAGCAGGCACCAGCTGAGCAGGAGCTGAGGGAGAACACAGAGGGACCAGCTGAGCAGCTCCAGTACAGTTTCAAGCATCTTGCACAGCCTTCCATCTCCAACTGTCAGGGCAGTGGACCTCCAGAGAACTCATTCACCCCCAGCCACAGGGCATCCAGCAGAGCTGATCAGAACACCAGATCCACAGTGCAACAGAGAGGGATCGAGGTGGGTACTCAGCATTGATAAGATTGGAAACCATCCCAAAAGGTAACAAGGCCTACTTATACAAACACAGGTACATAGGCCTGCATTGGAAGTGCTAATCTTTTTCCAGGCCAGGTCAGGTTATATGTTATATATTATTAGTTGGCTTTGCCAATCTCAAATAAACTATATTTGGGGGTTAGCTATTGTTACCTTTGATGTTTCCTGATTCACAGAGCCTTTGTCTTTTTCTTCTGTCATTATAGGGAGCTGGGTATGACTCAGTTCCAGCTGACCTGTCACACATTTCAGACCAGAAATCTTAACCTCCAGTTGACAGGATTAAGGGTTTGGGGCAACACACACCCTTAGAGACTTTAACTTTATTAGATTATCTGTTTGTTTTAATCCCCACTACTGCATAAATACTCTGTGATGGTTTGGATTGAATGTGCATATTGCTCAGTTTAATATTAGAATTTGCCAATAAATTGCTCCACCCAGTCTACTAGGACACTTGAATAGCAGGCAAACAATACCTATGATCACTCCTGCTGTTTCCTTGCAGTATAAGAGCTACACTTGGCACCTTAAACTACTACATTGAAGATATATAAAGTCAGATTTACACAGCTAAGAACACTGCAGGTAATTAGAAAACACAAAAATCTGTACATTATAATATAAGAAACACAAAAAATCAAAGACAATACAATCCTGCCAAAAAATATAAATCCACCAGAAATGACACAAAGTGAGACTATTTGAGATGAACTGCCTGACAAGGATTTCAAAAAAAAATGATTATATCTATAATCAAATAAATTAAAGAAGAAATCAAAGAAGAAAGCAAACTCCTGAAGAAGAACACAGGAAACCAACTTAATGAAATAAAGAGGTCGGGCTGGAGAGATGGCTTAGCAGTTAAGCACTTGCCTGTGAAGCCTAAGGACCCCAGTTCAAGGCTCGATTCCCCAGGACCCACGTTAGCCAGATGCACAAGGGGGCGCACGCATCTGGAGTTCCGTTTGCAGTGGCTGGAAGCCCTGGTGCACCCATTCTCTCTCTCTCTCTATCTGCCTCTTTCTCTGTGTCTGTCGCTCTCAAATAAATAAATTTTAAAAAATGAAGAAAAAAATTTAAAAAAAGAAATAAAGAGGTCAATACAGGACATGAGTAAAGAAATAGAAATAATGAAAAAATACCAATCAGAAATATTAGAAATAAAAAAGCAGAGCCAGGCATGGTGGTGCACACTTTTAATCCTAGCACTTGGGAGGCAGAGGATAGCCATGAGTTTGAGGCCACCCTGAGACTACATAGTGAATTCCAGGTCAGCCTGGAGCTAGAGTGAAACCCTGACTCAAAAGAAGGAGAAGGAGGAGGAGGAGAAGGAGAAGAAGAAGAAATGAAAAGAATTGAAAACCAGAGTAAGTCAAATAGAAAACTCTGCAGAATGTCTCACCAGTAGAATGGACCAAGGAGAGGACAGAATATCTAAACTAGAAGACCAGGTGGTAGATCTAATACAGGCCAACAAAGAGAAAGACAAAAAGGAAGACTTAAATGAGAATCAAACATAAGAATTCAGGGCTTAATAAAAGGAAAGAAAAGCCGGGTGTAGTGGCACATGCCTTTAATCCCAGCACTCGGGAGGCAGAGGTAGGAGGATCGCCATGAGATCAAGGCCACCCTGAGTCTACATAGTGAATTCCAGGTCAGCCTGAGCCAGAGTGAGACCCTACCTTGAAAAAAGAGAAAGAAAGGAAAGAAACTCACTCCAAAGGCATAGCAGGTATTTTCAATAAAATCATAGAAGAAAACTTCCCCCCAAATAGGGAAAGTGATGCCAGTGCAGATGCAGGAAGCCTTTAGAACACCAATCAAACAAAATCAGGAAAGAATCTCTCCCTGTCATATTATGATTAAACTACAAAACACACAAAACAAATAAAATATGTTGAAAGCAATTAGAGAAAAATCAAGTCATATACAAAGGCAAGCCCATCAGGATAACAGCAGATAACAAAACAAACTTCAAAAGCCAGAGGGCTTGGAATGATGTATTCCAAGTTCTGAAAGATAATAGCTGTCAAACAAGGTTACTTTATCCTTCAAAGCTATCCATCCAAATAGACAAAGAAATAAGGACATTCCACAACAAAAATGGGCTAAAGGAATATATGAGCACTAAACAAGCTCTACAGAAAATACTTGAAAGGATCCTTCATGTGGAAGAAAAAGAAAACACACACATAAGGAACCAGGAAAAAAAAAAAAAAAACATACTTGTGGTGGTTTGATTCAGGTGTCCCCCATAAACTTAGGTGTTCTGAATGCTAAATCCCCAGCTGATGGAGATTTGGGAATTAACCCCTCCTAGAGGGAGAATATTGTTGGGGGTGGGCTTATGGGTGCTTTAGCCAGTGTCCCCTTGCCAGTGTTTGGCACACTCTCCTGTTGCTATGGTCCACCTTATGTTGGCCAGAGGGTGATGTCCACCCTCTGCTCATGCCAACATTTTCCCTGTCATTGTGGTGCTTCTCCTCAAGCCTGTCATCCAAAATAAACCTCTTTTCCCAGAGGCTGCACTTGGTTGAGTGATTTCAACCAGCAATGCAAACCAGACTGCAACAAAACTCAAATACTAGTTAATACAAGAGATTAAAGGAAAAACAGGAAGAACTACAATACAAGAAGAATGGCAAGAATAAATACACAACTTTCTATAATAACTCAATGCCCCAACCAAAAGACACATGTTTGCAGACTGGGTTAAAAAGCAGGAGCCTTCTATTTGTGGCCTCCAAGAAACTCACCTTTCCATAAAAGACAAGCACTGCCTTAGGGTGAAAGGCTGGTAAATCGTATTTCAAGCAAATGGGCCTAGAAAACAAGCAGGTATTGATATCCTAATATCTCACAGGGTAGACTTTAGTCCAACGTTAGTGAGGAAAGATAAGGTAACTTTATATTGATTAAAGGAACACTCCATTACAATCCTAAACATATATGCACCTAACATCGGGGCTCCCAATTTCATCAAACAAATACTATTAGAACTAAGGTCAGGGGCTGGAGAGATGGCTTAGAGGGCAAGGGCTTGCCTGTGAAGCTAAGAACCCTGGTTCCAGGCTCAATTCCCCAGCACCCACATTAGCCAGATGCACAAGGTGGCACATGCATCTAGAGTTCCTTTGCAGTGGCTGGAAGCCCTAACGTTCCCATTCTCTCTTTCTCTCTCTCTCTCTCTAAAAAATAAATAAAAATAAAAGATTTAAGGAAAAGAACTAAGGTCACAATAATACCAAACACAGTTGTAATGGGTGACTTCAATACCCCACTCTCCTCAATTGACAGGTCATCTCTGTGAAAATAAACAGAGATGCATTTGGATTAAGTGAAGTCATAGAACAAATGAACCTAACAGATATCTACAGAACATTTCACCAAATGCTCCAGAATACATATTCCTTTCAACAGCACATGGAACAGTCCCTGAAACATACCATATATTAGGACATGAAGCAAACCTTAACAAATACAGGAAAATAGAAATAATTCCTTACACTCTATCTGATCACAATGGGATTAAACTACAAATCAACAGCAAGAAAAGCTATAGAGCATACACAGAATCATGAAAACTAAACAATACACTACTAAATGATGAATGGGTTAATGAGGAAATAAACAAGGAAATAAAAAATTCATAGAATCAAATGATAATGAGAACACAAAATACCAAAACTTTGGGACACAATGAAGACAGTCCTAAGAGGGAAATGTATACCTTTAAGTACCTCTACTAAGAAATTAGAAAGGTTACAAGTAAACCACCTTAATGATCCACCTTAAGACCTTGGAAAAAGAAGAACAAGGCAAACAAAAATCAGTAGATACTAAGAAATAATAAAGATTAGGGCAAAAATTAATAGAAATCTAAAAAACAATACAAATAATCAATGAAACAAAGAGTTGGTTCTTTGACAGGATAAACAAGATTGATAAACCCTCAGCAAATCTGACAAAAAGAAAGAAAGATGAGGCACAAATTAATAAAATTAGAGATAAAAAGGCACCATTACAACAAGTACCAAAGAAATTCAGAAAATCATAAAGACATACTTTAAGAACATATACTCTACTAAGTTTGAAAATCTGAAAGAAATTAATTTTTTTTTTTTTTTTGGTTTTTCGAGGGAGGGTCTCACTCTAGCCCAGGCTGACCTGGAATTCACTATGGAGTCTCAGGGTGGCCTCGAACTCATGGCGATCCTCCTACCTCTGCCTCCCGAGTGCTGGGATTAAAGGCGTGCACCACCACACCCGGCTCTTAATTATTTTCTTGATTTATTTGACATAAAAAATAAAATTAAGATGAGATTAACCACTTAAATAGACCTATAGCAAGTATGGAGATCCAAGCAGTTATAAAAAAGTCTCCCAGCTAAAAACAGTCCAGGCCCAGATGATGAATTTTACCAGACCTTCATGGAAGAGCTAACATCAATGCTTTTCAAGCTTTTCCATAAAATAGAAAAGGAAGGAATTCTACTAAACTCCTCTATGAAGCCAGCATCACCCTGATACCAAAACCAGACAAACACAGAACAAAAAATGAAAACTACAAACCAATCTCCCTCATGAACATAGATGCAAAAAATTCTCAACAAGATATTGGCAAACAGAATACAAGATTATATTAAAATGATCATTCATCCCTACCAAGTAGGCTTTATCCCAGAGATGCAGGGATGGTTCAATATATGCAAATCCATAAATGCAATACACTATATAAGTGGACTGAAGGACAAAACTTACATGATCATCTCAATAGATACAGAAAAGGCATTTGACAAAATCCAACATCCCTTCATGATAAAAGTACTACAGAAACGGGGAATAGAAGGAACATATTTCAACATAATAAAGCCTATTTATGACAAACCTACAGCCAACACAATACTAAATTTGGAAAAACTTGAAATTTTTCCACTAAAATCAGGAACAAGACAAGGGTGTCCATTCTCACCACTTTTGTTTAGTATAGTACTGGAAGTCTTAGCTATAGAAATAAGGCAAGAGACACACATAAAAGGGACACAATTTGAAAAGGAGAGATCAAATTATCATTATTTGCAAATGATATGATTGTGTACATAAAGTATCCTAAAGACTCTACCATCAAACTGTTAGAGCTGATAAACACCTTTAGCAACATAACAGGATAGATACACAATAAATCAGTAGCTTTCCTATATACTAACCGCAAACATGCTGAGGATGAAACCATTCAAAATTGCCTCAAAAAAAATAAAGTACCTTGGAATAAACCTAACCAAGGAAATGAAGGATCTCTACAATGAAAACTTTAAAACACTCAAGACAGAAATTGCAGCAGACACTAGGAAATGGAAAGGCATCCCATGTTCTTGGACTGGAAGAATCAATATTGTGAAAATTTCAATCATACCAAAAGCAATCTACATAGTTAATGCAAATGCCATCAAAATTCCAATGGCATTCTTAACAGAAATAGAAAAAAAACAATCCTAAAATTCATTTGGAACCACGAAAAACATAACTGGCCCAAACAATTTTGAGCAACAAAAATAAGGTTGATGGTATCACCATACCTGATTTTAACCTATACTACAGAGCCATAGTACTAAAAACAGCATAGCATGGTACTGGCACAGAAACACATAGATCAATGGAACAGCATAGAGGACACAGATGGAAGTCCAAGCAGCTACAGCCACCTGATATTCAACAAAAATGCCAAAATACTCATTGGAGAAAAGATAGCCTCTTCAACAAATGGTGCTAGGAAAACTAGGTATCTATATGTAGAAGGATGAAAATAGATCCTTATCTCTCTCCATGCATAACAATTAAGCCCAAAGGGATCAAAGACCTTAATATCAGACTCAAAACTCTGAACTGTTAGAGGAAAAAGTAGAGGAAACCCTTCAACATATTGGCATAAGCAATGACTTTCTGAATATAACCCCAGTGGCTCAGGAAATAAAACCGCTACTCAACCACTGGAACCTCATGAAATTAAAAAAGCTTTTGTACAGTAAAGGACACTGTGAATAGAGAAAAGAGGCAACCTACAGAATGGGAGAAAATCTTTGCCAGCCATACATCTGACAGAGGATTAATATCCAGGACATACGAAGAACTCAAAAAACTAAATACTAAGAAATCAAACAACCCAATTTTTAAAAATGGCCTATGGAGGAGAGAGAGAAACCACCAGTACAGATACCCAACAGTGGACAATGCAAGCCTTAAATTTGGCCAGCCAGGCCAAATGAGCCAATGGATGCAATAGTGGCATGTCTGTTATAGGGGAAACCAATCACTCCCTAATAGGACTGGAGGCCTGCTCCAGAGGAAGGGAATATATGCCTGATACTAAAAGCCTATGGCAGGGGTAGTCATGAGCCCTAGGGGTGTAATTTCTGCTGGTATCTGGCTAAATGTATATACTATGCTCACCAATCTAGTAAGCATTTCTCTTAATGTTCACACCCATATATTAATGGTACTCTCACTTTTGGTTAGAGAAGCTGCTCTTTTCAGATGGTAGTGACCTTGGGATGATTCAGAAGGCACCAATGGTGCAGAGAAGAAGTGACCAAGGAGTGCTCAGCACTGAAATGTCTCTATCACACCTTCTAAAGTTCAGGGTCTATTGCAGAAGAGGTGGCAGAAAGAATGTAACAGCCAAAGGAAGGGTAGGGCTCCCTACAACATACTCCTACAGACACAAAATGGCTTAGATATCCATGACCTCTCAGTACCTGACACTACCTACCCAAGACCATCATAACAGGAGGAAAAGATGATGACATCAAAATAAAAGAGAGACTGATTGAGAGGGGAAAGGAGTATGATAGAGAGTGGAGAGGCCAGAGCTCCAGTGGTGCAATTGGTTAGTGCATGGTACTTATATGATAGAGAGTGGAATTTTAAAGGAGAAAGTGGGGGAAGGAAGGGAATTACCATGGTTTATTGTCCATATGGAAGTTGCCAATAAAGGATTAAATTTTAAAAAAATGGGCTATGGAACTAAATAGAGAGTCTCAAAAGAAGAAATACAGATGGCATATAAATATCTAAAAATATTCTACATCCTTAACCATCAGGGGAAATGCAAATTAAAACTAGTTTGAGATTCCATCTCACTCCAGTCCAAATGGCTATTATCAAGAAATCAAATGACAATAGATGCTGCTGATGATGCAGAAAAAGAGGAACCTTTCTCCACTGTTGGTGGGAATTTAATCTGGTCCAGCCATTATGGAAATCAGTGTGGAGGCTCCTGAGACAGCGAAAAATAGATTTACCAAATAACCCAGCTATATCACTCCTAGGCATATATCCTAAGGACTTATCATACTACCTTAGAGATACTTGCACATCCATGTTTATTGCCACTCTACTCACAATAGCTAGGAAGTGGAATCAGCCTAGATGTACCCCAACTGATGAATGGATAATGATGATGTGGTACATTTATACAATGGATTTCTATTCATCTGTAAAGAAAAATGAAATTATGAAAATTTCAGGGAAATGGATGGACCTGGAAAGGTTTATACTTAGTGAGGTAACCCAGACCCAGAATGACAAGTGCCACATGTTTTCTCTCACATGTGGATCCTAGATACAAATGTTTGGACTTTGTATGTGAGTCAGAATAAAACTCAGTAGCAGAGGCCAGTAACCTGGAAAGGGGCTTTAAGGGAGGGAGGAGATGGGAGGATTTAAAGGGATGGTATTGGATATCTGTAAGTAGAAAAACAGATTACTCAGGGTGGAAAGACCTAAGTGAGGTCAGGGGAAGAGACTGAGTGAAGAAAAGGTAGAGGGAAGGTTAATCAAAATCTGAGAAGGTATGAATAAGTCATATGGAAACCTAATTTTTTGGACAATGGTATATCCAGAAGCTATAGATTGTTACTAGAAAATTTTCAGTGCCATGGATGGGATACCTTCTAGGCAGGTCCCTGGAAAAAAAACATTACAGGCCATTTCCAAGGCTCTTGGTTTCCCACCAGGAATAGATGGTAAGACCCTATTGCTGAAGACTCCACATGCTTGGGCTGCAATGTCACTGAGAAATCATGTGGAAGCTGAGCTGAAAACCTCCTCCCTGTAGACCAGCTGACAGAAAGCTGGAAAAAGCTCTGCTGCATGCAGTTCCATGGGAGAGAGACAGAGAAGTCAACAGTGGAGACAAATAACAGTAGACACTGTAAGCCTTAAGTTGGGCCAGCCAGGCCAAATGAACCAACAGGTGCAATAGTGGCATTTCTGTTATGGGGTAAACCAACTGCTCTCTAATTGTTCTGGAGGCCCACTTTATGGGAAAAGAAAATAGAAGGGGTCTAGCTGGAAAGAGGTAAAGGGTCATTTGGAGTGGAGGGGGAACAAAAAGGAGTAATGGGTGAGAATTTGATCAAAAACATTATGTATGAAAATGTCAAATAAAACCCATTATTATGTACAATCAATATACATTAATAAAAAGTAAAGAGGGGGCTGGAGAGATAACTTAGCAGTTAAGGCACTTACAGACAAAGCCAAAGGGCCGAGGTTCAGTTCCTCAGTACCTACATAAAGCCAGATGCACAAGGTGGCACATGTGTCTGGAGTTCATTTGCAGTTGCTAGAGGCCCTGGCACACCCATTCTCTCTCTCTCTCTCTCTCTCTCTCTTTCTCTCTCTCTCTCTCTCAAATAAATAAACAAAACATTGAAAAATTAAAGAGGGGCTGAACAGATTGCTTAGTGGTTAAGGTGCTTTCCTGCAAAGCCTAACGACCCAGATTCAATTCCCCAGAACCCACATAAGCCAGATGCACAAGATGGCACATGGACCTGGAGTTTGCATGTCCCTCTCTTTCTTTATTTGCATCTTCCTCCCCTCTCTCTCTCCCTTAAGTAAATAAATTAATAAAATAAAAATAAAAGTAAAGAGGTTCAAGGGTTGAGTGTGCTTCTTTCACTAGCACAAGGACCTTCTTAAAGGAGCTTTTGAAACCACTGGAATTCCAATATCCAGAACCTCCATTAATAGTTGGGCATGGCCATGTACTCCTGTAACCCCAGTCTGGTGGGGAACAGAGATGGGAGAATAGTGAAGGGCTTGAGAACAGCAAGCACCAGAATCAGTGAGAGACTACACACACACACTACACACCACACATGCTATGCATATGCAAAAAAGATTCCTACTAAAAAAATTAAGGACTGAAACTTGGGGAACTTAAAAGATAAAAAAAATAAAAACAGAGGAAACATGTTATCATTAACCTGGTTTTGGTGGCCAGCAACCCCCAGCCCAGTTGTATCCCAGAACTCTAGGAATAGTGCCATAGTGTCTCACTCTTATAGGAATGAGAGTACCTCTTCTGTGTTGGGGACATTGGCGATCTTTTTAGAGTGTGCAACATGGCCCACGACACCCATGTCCAGAGGGAAGACGATCTCTGAGTCGGGCATCACCAAACAGTCCTCCAGGACAGCATCTTTGTGGACATTGAAGAGCCGGGTGGCAAGCTCTGCGATGCCATTGCGGGTCCTGTACATGAACAAACTCATGCGGTCGGCCCGCAGGAGGAAACACAGCTTCTTCATGACATTGAAGGTACTCTTCTCCGCCTGTAAGTTCTCCTGGAAGTCCCGCAGGAGATCAAAAATGATTTCACTCTCCTCCACGCTGTTCACTGAGTGGTAGTGGCTAAAATCCACGGCTGCCTCCTTGGCCCCAAGAAGGTCTGAGATGACCTTAGCCCGATAGTGGAGGTTGTAGTATTGTTTGGCAAAACCAATATTTGAGTCCAAGAACTTCTCTACCTCCTCTGCTGTCACATCCCCCATGGCTGGAGATCCTTCTAGCACTTCTTCAGAGGGGTGAGACTGAAGCCTTTCACGGGTAACTTTATGGCCCGTGGGAACTCTGCTTCAAGTGGACTTCTCTGTCTTGTTTGTGTATCTCACTGTGAAGGCCCCACAGTGGAGCAGGAGCAAACTGGGGAATTAAGTTATTAATATTTCCCAAGAGTAAGGATTATGAGGATCAGGGCATTCCAGATGCTGCTGGGCCCCAGGTGAGAGAAGCTAAGTGACCCCTTTCTACTTAGGCCTGCTAAGAGCTGAGAAGAGGCTTCCAGACAGAGAAGGAAGCGGGCTTAAACAGCAGTCAGTCGGAGAGGGCAGAGCAGCCCACCACCTATTCATGGGTCCTCTTGGACAATCAGAAGAGCTAACAACTCTGCCCATATTCCTTCATGCAGAAATAGCTGGATCTAACTACCCCCCCATCCCCTCTTTTAGCCTTCTATTCATTCCCCCCTCTGCAAAGGCTCCAGTGTGGGCTTTTGCTACCCAGCCTGCTTACCCATGTGTGTCATGGAACTGGCACCACCTCCTCATACTGAGTTCCTGATCACTACATACAGGACTTTCTTGGCTTTAGATTTCAATAACTCTAATTTTAGCATGCTAAGAGCCCTTATAAAAACAGTATGCTTTCATAGTTCTTCTTTTATTATAAAAGTAATATGTGTACTCTGTAGAAAATATCACAAAGAAGACAATTAAAATCACACATAACTTTGCTGCTCAGAGGTACTTTGGTTAACATTTTAGTTGTACATTCCAAGGAAAATTGTCTTTAAAAAACTGTTTGTTGGGGATGGGGAGATGGCTCATCAGTTACAGCTGCTTGCTTGTAAAGCCTGTAGCCTGGGTTCAATTCCCCAGGACCCAAGTAAAGCCAGATGCACAAACTGGCACATGTAAAAAAAAAAAAAAAGTGGCACATGTGTTTGGAGTTTGTTTGCAGTGTCAAGAAGCCCTGGCATGCCCATACACTATCTCTCTCTTCTCTCTCTCTCTCTTTCTCATAAATAGAAATATTTTAAAAAACCATTTCTCTCTCACCTAATCTTTTTCCCAGTGCTTTGATATGTATTTTTCTTGGGTTGTTTATCAGAAAGGCACATCCAGGGGCTATCAACTTGAATAAATCTAGAAACACTGGAATGCTAATTAATATGCCCCTTCTGCACACCAGGGAGGTGGAAAAGAACACCTTTCTTTTTGGACAACCTTGTTTTAGGTTCCATGACATCTCTATGCTGCAAATCTTTTAAACACTGTGGAATGCATGATTATAAGCAACTGCTGGCCCTTTGAACTTTGTAAAGGGACTTTACTGGAAAGTAGATTGCTTCCTTTGTAATAAATCCTTGGGATCACTGCACCCATTAAACACTGTGTACAAAGGTGCCCCTCCGGACACAATGGTAACCATTATGACTTCTGCATAGACTAGCTTTGCAAGATTTTTTTATATTTTATTTTTATTTATTTATTAGAGAGAGAGAATGGGTACACCAGGGCCTCTAGCCTCTGTAAACAAACTCCAAACACATGCACCACCATGTGCATCTGGCTTATGTGGGTTCTGAGGAATTGAGCCTGGGTTCTCAGGCTGCTCAAACACGTGCCTTACCCACTAAGCCATCTCTCCAGCCCTTTTGCAAGATTTTTAATTCAACATACACTTGTGACATTCCTCTATATCCTTATGTGTAGTACTTCATTCTTGTTTTAGAGTATTCAATAAATGAAAAAGTCATCATTTATTTATCCGTAAGGAAGAAAGAAAGAGAGAAGGAAAGAAAGAAAGAAAGAAAGAAAGAAAGAAAGAAAGAAAGAAAGAAAGAAGCAAAGAAAGAAACAAAGAAAGGGAAGGGGAATGAAGAGAGGGAAGGAAAGAGGGGAGGGAGAGAGAGAAAAAGAGAGAAAGAAGGAAGGAAAGAGGGAAGGAAGGAAGGAAGGGAGACAGAGAAAGACAAAAAGAGTGAAGATAGGAAAGAAGGAAGTATGGGAGGGAGGGAAGGAAGGAAGGAAAAAGTGTCTCTATCTGGCAGCCTACACAGCCACTTGAACTCCAAATTTGCCACCATAACTAACCTGAGCGCCCTATCCAGACACTTTCCCAGCTCTGCACATGCCATCTGCAGACTGTGAGGTTTCAGCCACATTGGACAACTCTGGTTCTCCATTGTCCACTGGCCCTACTTATGATCTCTGGTTCTCTTAATCCAACTACTATCTCCCAGTTGTTCCTCTCATATGTCCTGTTTATTTCCTTTATCACATTTATGCCTGAGAAATTATCTTGGTTGTTCCCTTGTCCTACTATCTGTCTTTGGGCAGCTTTGTGAGGGCAGGGACCTGTCAGAGGTGATCCCTCAGGCCCTAAAATGCTATCTGGAATATCTTTGGTTTTGTTTGTTTGTTTCGTTGTTTGTTTGTTTGTTTTCTCAAGGCAGGGTCTCACTCTAGTCCAGGCTGATCTAGAACTCACTCTGTAGTCCCAGGCTGGCCTTGAAGTTACAGCGATCCTTCTACCTCTGCCTCCCAAGTTCTGGGATTAAAGGCATGTGCCACCACACCTTTATTTTATTTTAATTTTGTCTGTAAGTCTCACGTGTTCTTGACTAAAAGTTAGAAAATAAATGAAAATACAAAGGAGAAAATAAAAATAAAACATAATCCTGGCTGGAGAGGTGGCTTAGCATTTAAGGCACTTGCCTGCACAGCCAAAGGACCAAGGTTTGATTCTCCAGGAACCACATAAGCCAGATGCACAAAGTAGTGCATGCTTTTGGAGTTCAGTTGTAGTAGCTGAAGGCCCTGGCACACCCATTCTCTCTCTCTCTCTCCCTCTTTATCTCTCTCTCAAATAAAATAAATGAATAATTTAAAAATAAATAAACATAATTATATGACATATATATGGGGGGGGGGTTCAAGATAGGGTCTCACTCTAGCCCAGGCTAACCTGGAATTCACTATGTACTCTCAGACTGGCCTCAAACTCATGATGGCCCTCCTACCTCTGCTTCATTAGTGCTGGGATTAAAGGCGTGCACCACCATACCTGGCTGACAAATAATTTTTTGAATATTTAATTTTTTTGAGAATACTTATCCATACCAGACTGTAACATGGTTTTTCCCTCTTTACAATAGATCATAACCATCTTTCAGCCTCACCACACCAGAGACCAGTCTTCCAGAACATCAAACGTACATTCAAACCATATATAAACCATACCAAGATAAACCTAAAATGTCAAGAAAGGGCTGGAGAGATGTCTTAGCAGTGAAGGTGCTTGCCTACAAAGCCCAAGGACCCAGGTTCAATTCCCCAGTACCCATGTAAGCCAGAGGCACCTGGTGGCACATGCATCTGGAGTTCATTTGCAATGGCTAGAGGCCCTGGCATGCCCATTCTCTCTCTCTCTCAATTGTTCTCTCTCTGCCTCTTTCTCAAATAAATAAATTAAAATTAAAATTAAAAAATCATGCAAGTTATACATTTTTTACTTGGGAAAAATTATTTAATCTATGGCCTCAATTTCCTCATTTGCAAATTGTAGATTACAATCATACTTATGAATAGAACTTTGTAAGAATTATGCTTTGAACTTCATTGACAGTTGGCTCCCAAATATAGGTAGTACGAATGATAATGGGGCTGGAGGAATGGCTTAGCCATTAAGGTGTTTGCCTGCAGAGCCAAAGGACCCAGGTGCGATTCCCCAGGACCCACATTATCCAGCTGCACAAGGAGCACATGCGTCTGGAGTTTGTTTGCAGTGGCTGGAGGCCCTGGCATGCCCATTCTCTCTCTCTCCCTCTTTCTCTACCAAATAAATAAATAAAAATAAAATATTTTAAAAGAAGAATCATAATGTTGGGCTGGAGAGATGCCTTAACGGTTAAGGCCACTTCCTCCCTTCCTTGCCTGTGAAGCCAGAGGACCCAGGTTTGATTCCTCAGAACCCACATAAGCCAGATGCACAAAGCAGCACATGTGTTTGGAGTTTGTTTGCAGTGGCTGAAGGCCTGGTGTGCCCATCACCCCCTTCTCTCTGCCTCATCCTCTCTCTATCAAATAAAGAAATAAAAAAATGATAGTGTAAGCTAAGTATGAGGCAGTAATACTTACTGCAAAGTAAAAGTAATACATATACCTATTTTTCTATTTTTTTAGACAGTCCCTGGTTGGCCTCTGGATCCTCCTTGCCTCTATCTCTAAAGTGCTGGGATTACAGGTGTGTGCTGCCATGTCAGGCTCTTTTCTTCCCTCTGCTTTCCCTTCCTTTTCTTTCTCCCATTTCCCTTCCTTTCTTCTTTCCTCTTCTCCTTCCTTCTTTCCTTCCTTACTTTCCTTATTTTATTCCTTCCTTCCATCTTTGGAGACAGGGTCTCACTGCGTGGTGCAAACTAGCCTGCAACATAGCTTAATGTATTCATTGTATTAACAACTGTTATTCAAGCTGTTTCATTCTGTATGTGATATGTTTTGCTTTGTTTGGCTATTTGCTTTAAACTGAGTCTTGATGTAGCCTTGGCTAGTTTCAACTGCAATCTTCCTGCTCTGCCACACAAGTGCTGGGATTATAGTCACGGCGAACTTGTTGCTATTTAATGAACATTAAATGGTGAAATGTTTGTATGAAATGTTTGCTTACTTTCTTATATTCCTAATCAAATGCTTGGCCAGAAAGATAGAACAAATTCATTTCTAGTCTTTTAGGATGTTATCTTGGCTACTCAACAATTTGGGTTTGAATAAAGAAGTAATGGGAAAATCAATATTTTAATGCAAAGATCATTTTTCATTTTGAATATCCAGTTCCCACAGTTTTTAGCCCATGTTCCAGAAAGAACAAATGGGGGATGCTGGGATTGTAATTGCCATGAGATGTCAAATAACAGATCATTTTCTGTACCTAAATATTTATGAGTTATTTGTGCTCCTTCACACTGGGTGTAAGAGTCACATTTATTTTCTTTCTCCAAATCAAATTTTATATGTTCCAGGACTGGAGAGATGGTTTAGCAGTTAAGGTGCTAGCCTGTGAAGCCTAAGGACTCATGTTTGACTCTGCAGGTCCCACATAAACCAGACACACAAAGTGATGCAAGCACACAAGGTCATACATGCTTATAAGGTGGTGCACGTGTCTGGAGTTGGTTTGCAGTGGCTGGAGGCCCTGGCATACCAATTCTCTCTCTCTTGCATAAAAAGACTAGTCTGTTGTGTTTGCTTCAAAATAAATACAATCTTGTGTGTTCCAAATTTCTACCACACAGTTATAACAGGGTATTAAATCTTAATAATTATGATGAATGACCCACCCTATATGGTCATGTGATGGCCTGCTAGTATAACTTGGCCAGCCCATAAGAACCTCTGAGCTTTAGCCACTATGCTACCACAAGCATGCCTCTACCCAAGATGGTGTGACCATGAAATGCCAACAGTCTCCTCTGAGCTGGGGCTCAGGAGTCATTGCTCTGATTAGGCTTTCCTACTCCCAGGATCCCTCCCTGTGGGCCACCCACAGAGAAGACCTTTCTTTTTCTCTAGGGAAGGAAAAGACCCAGGGTCTTTTTACTTAAGGACCCTGCAAAGCCCAATTCTTCCCCCACCCCCATTTTTTTTTTTTTTTTTTTACAAGATACATTCTTACTCTAGCCCAGACTGGCTGGAATTCACTATGTAGTCTCAGGCTGGCCTCGAACTCACAGAAATCCTCCTACCTCTGCTTCCCAAGTGCTGGGATTGAAGGTGTGTACCACCACACCTGGCTCTTTCCTTTCTTTCCTCCAACTCTTTTCTCATGTTCCCTGGTTGTCTAGTGGTTAGGATTTGGCACTCTCTCAACTCTTTTCTCAGTTGTACGGGAGGTTCTCAAAAATTTCCTTGTTTTTTACCTTGCTACTTGGCCCTTCATTCCCTCCCATTCAGGAAAAAATTCCCTCCCAGACCAATAGGGAGAATGATTACTTTCTTAAGCTCAGCTACACAGTAGCTCAGAAAGGCATCCCCCACCTAAGGACTGGAGGTGAGGGGGCAGAAGAAAAATATCTAGTTCATGTAAAATGCTATTCATATTATTAGCAAAATAGGACTGAAGTTGTAACTCAATAATAAAGTACTTGCCTGTTTGAAGCCCCGAGTTAGATCTCTAGCTCTGTTACAGGAAACTGAGGCACAAAGAACCTGCATCAGAGACTGAGTGGAAAATCAAGATGAATGTTTATTATCACACCGGTATGGGCTCAGGGGAATCTCTTTCAAAGCCTGGATACTGAGCTCTGATGGTTCAAATTTTCTACACATCATCTAAGCCTCTTTTCATTATTGGTGGACCTCAGAGCATCTGTTTGGTGCCAAGCACCTTAAGTCTGCTATAAACAAGTTTTCCAGAAGCAGAAAGTGATTAGCTTGAGAGAGAAGCTTGCAGCTGTGCATGGAGATAAAACAGTAAAAAAGCCAGGAGCAGGGGGGCACACTTTTAATCCCCGTACTCGGAGGCAGAGGGAGGAGAATTGCCCTGAGTTTGAGGCCACCCTGAGACTACATAGTGAATTCCAGGTCAGCCTAGGCTGCAGAGAGATTGTACCTCAAAACATGAAAAACAGGGCTAGAAAGATGGCGTAATGGTTAAGATGCTTGCCTGCAAAGCCAAAGCACCCAGGTTCAATTCCCCAGGACCCACAAAATCCAGATGTACAAGGTGTCTGGAGTTTGCAGTGGCTGGAGGCCCTGGCATGCCCATTTTCTCTCTCTCCCCCTCCCTCCCTTTGTCTTTCTCTCTCTCATATAAATAAATGAAAATATTTTATTTTCAAAAATGAAAATAAGTAAAAGTAAAAACATAACAACAAAAACAAGAACTTCAAGATAAGTTACAGTACAGAAATGAAACTGTAGAACAGGACATGACCTTGGAGCAATACTAAGACTTGATCTTGAGGCAGGGGCTTCAGAACCCTGTCAGTTTCTGAGTTAAATTTTTTCCTTCTTTCTTTCCTTCTTTCTTTCCTCCCTTCCTTCTTTCTTTCTTTCTTTCTTTCTTTCTTTCTTTCTTTCTTTCTTTCTTTCTTTCTTTCTTTCTTTCTTAGGTTTAGAGAGACTTTATTAGATTAAAAGAAGGTAAGAGAAGAAAATGCAGAGAGCTCCTGCCATATGGGGGGCAGAAGGGGGTAGAGAGCCTGTGTGGGAGTAGGCACGGTGGGCTGAGACGAGGGAAGGCTTACCAGAACCTGGAAGTTCAGGAGCCAGTAAAGAGACCTTGTCCCCCTGGCAAGGGTCTACTTATAACTTGACTGTGGTAGGGTTTGCCTTCAGACACAGGTGAGCCAGAGTGAAATCTGATTGGTCTGGGCTATGGGCTGAGTTAGATTTTCTGTCTAAAGTTCTTTCATTATAATTGTGATCTCCACACCTCCACAGAAAATTTATATCTGAGCTCTACACCAATTAGGTCATAATATCTCAGGGGTGGGACCCAAATATTAAATATCGCAATCTTTTAAAAGTTGCCTCAACAAATTCTAATGTGTAGGCCCACTGAGAACTAATGCTATAGAACAAACATGGAAGGCAACACAGGGAGCAGCTGCCGAGTGTTTGCTCCACAAGGCACCCCTGGACAAGAGTGGATGGGGAAATAAGGAAGATTTACTTTTCACTGTAAACTCTGTGTGTGTGCTGAGGGCTGGGTACTAGGCATTGAATCCAGGATGTTACACATGCTGGCACATACATCACTATTGAACTACACTCCAAGTTTCTCTTTAGCCCTTTGAATTTACTAAGTTTGTGTTACTGTTTTCAAAAACAATGAAATGGTTATTTTTTCAGAAAAGAATAAATCAGGGCTGGAGAGATGACTTAGCCATTAAGGCATTTGCCTGCAAAGCCTAATGACGTGAGTTTGATTCCCTAGTACTCACATGAAGCCAGATGCACAAAGTGGAACATGTGTCTGGAGTTTGTAATGGCTGAAGGCCCTGGCACACCCATTCTCTCTGTCTCTCTTCTCCGCGTCTCTCCCTGCTTGCAAATAAATAAATAGAAATATTTCTAATTGCCATAGGCTTTTATTGATCCAAATATATTTGCCACAAAACAAGTTATAATATGATCTAGCTGTAGTAATAATAATTATTCCACAATTCAGATTTTATTATTGCCTTTGTAATCCAGTTGTAAAGCCTTCTGAGACCATGTGTCCTATGTTTTTGACAGCATGCTTATTCATGCTTACTTCAAAATAGACATATCTGTATACCAAATTCTAATCTTGCTTCTACAGAAAGAGATGTGTTTTGATCAGAAAAGACTATAAGGAAAAATATTGTTGTAAGGCATATTATTAAAAGGATATAAAAACAATATGGAAAGGTTATGGGACTTAAACTGAGGAAGGTTGGGGTTGTCTGTGGTAAAACAGGTTAACTTAAAAGTTTTCACTCTTCATATTTTTTCTCACCTTAATTGTTCATATAGTTCAGACTTTACTCTTTGTAACAAGTTGATAAATTTATTTATATTGTCATGTCTCAAATCAACATTAAATTGAGCTATACCTGTATTTCCTACTGTTAGACTCTGACTACTGGAAAAAAAACCTAAATATTTAACAAAGTCGATTCATTTTTAATGAAATTATGTTTGTTTATTTAAATTAATATAACTGACATTCTAAATATTAAAAAGAGGGATGCCTAGGGGGACTGATGACCCAGGAAAATGGCAAGACAAACAATCAGAATCTAAACAGTCTATTTATAATTAAGTATGGGGACAAACCCCCCGCAAAACAGAAGATTTTTTTAAAAAACTTAAATTGTCATTTTAAAAGTCTTATGGTAAGAAAGTTTTTGTTGGTAGTTATGAGATGAACTGACTAAGAAAAGTAAAGTATGTAGATGAAGGTATGAGTAAAGTATGTAGATGAAGTTATGAGTAAGCTTAAACAGAGGGTTAAAGACAAAGTTGATCAAATCTTAAAGTATTTGATCAGATTACAGAGTTCTTGAGATATATAAGATGACTATTAACCAAGGGCTTATATCAGACTAACAAAGAATGGCCCTAGTTGGTAGCAGGATGCTATGGTATTCATGTTGTAAACTTAAAAAACTTTAACTCATTGATATTAATCTGGTCATGATAATGGTTATGAAAGACTGACTTTAAAGTTCTCAACCATGTTTGCTATGTTTCTCTATTTGTCAACCTTTTACTAATTAATAAAATTATTGTAATCTTTAAAAAAACCTTTAAGATGGCTCCTGTCTTGTTCATGCTGTTTTACTGGGTGGTTATCACTGAGATTATTGTCTCAGTCTTATAAAAGGTAATTTAGTCATTATGACTTTGTTCTTAGAGAAACTGAGGAAACTCCTCCTGTCCTAGGAAGCCTGCAATATACAGTGTTAATATAGTTTGTCTAGGCTTCATATATTCTACTAGTCATAAATATTGCCTTGTGTTAAACTTAAAAATGATTCAATGATTAAAGGTAGTTGATGAAGAAATCACTTTATGTCTATGATAATGTCTCTAATGTATGTTAAAATCAGACTAATTTAGCTCAACAGTGACCAGGTTTGACTTTATTCTTAAGCTATGTATGCTCAGTACATAGCTTAAGTCTCAATCAATGTTTTACTTAAGTAATTGTGTCATTTCTTGTATCTTAAGTTCATTGCTTATAGATATATTGATACTTCAGACATATTCCCTGCTCTAGAAAAATGATATTAAGTGCTGCTGTTCTGCTTCCAGTTTGTGGGGTAATTGATACCCACACAGGCATCTAAACCAAATACAAATGCCAAAACTTTATGCTGTCTTATTTGACATGTTCTGCCTGTACTTATAACTATTACATATCTAAAGGATAAGATGTGCCTGCCATCTGAAAAGCTATTTCTCTGTATTTCTCTTGCCTTAATTGTTTACATGGTTCAAACAATTCTCTATAATAAGGTGATAACTTTATTTATAATGTCATACCTCATATTATGATAAAAGAAAAGTTAAAAGCCTCTGGACCAAGTTATGTCTTGTACTATAATAAAATTGTATGCTAATTATGCCCCATACTACATAGTCTTTTGTACTGACACTGTAGGTTTTGTACTGTTTCAAGGCCATAGTTTGTATTACAGCTTCTGGTCACTACTAAAGTTATCTTGGGTTTCTTCTTAACTCCATAACACAGCTACAGCTATCTCTCTACTAGTTAGTTTCTGGCCAGTACTAAAATTATCTTGTGTTTCTTCTTAACTCCACAACACAGATAGCTCTCTACTAGTTAACCATTTTTTCAGGCTTTGAAAGAGATTCCCCTGGACTTATGCTGATGTAAAAATAAACTGATTCTCCACCCCATCTCTGGTGCTGGTTCTGTAAGCCTTAGTTTCCCATATCAATATCAAGGTTTATAAGATCAAGATATTTTAAGTAGTTTTATCTATTTATTTATTTAAATTCTATCTGAATGTGACATAAAAATCAAAAATAAGACTTTATTTTGTTACATAGGATACCTGTTTACAACTATAGGTTTCTTAAATGATATACTCTTATATGTTTTCCTATTGGGTAACACTTTTATTTATTTGCTATAAACTTATTCTAATAAATAAAACTGGGCCTAATTGTATAAAATATGTTTCATTATGTTATATGACCAATATAATTATGTACAACATAATTTCATTATGTTTATAAAATAAATAACATATTATCAAGACTAATCAAAGATTTGGCCTTTCAGCCTAACATACTTCCATAATTTCTCCAAAGGTAAGACTTTTTGATCTTTGGACCAAGTAAGCAAAGACCATTAACCTTCAATATTAAAGATTTACACACACATAGACACAAAAAAAGAACTTTAAACCTAAATTTCAAAATTAGTTAACTTCTTAATCTCTATCATATTTAACTTTAAAATAATTTAAGATATTTCAAATATTGCTTCAATACTAATCTCTTATACTTCTTACCTTACTTAAACCAAATCTTTATATTTCCCACAACTTCCAATTAATCTACCATCCAAGTTAACAACTCCTTCCTTACCCATCTCCTATATTATTATTTTTTTCTACCTTAAATATAATGTTCATGTCACCTGTAAATGTCATGTCACATGCAAAAAACTCATACATGGATAATAACCAGACCATATTGGCTAATAGATTTGACATGATCTAGGCGTTTCTTTCCTAATGGCTCTGATAACTATTACTCTCCTGAAGAGCTGCCTCCTTGCCTATTCATAAGATTGACGTGGGATAATAGCCTACTATGTACACAAACTGCAAACTGAAGTTTGGCAAATGGGAAACTAAAAGCTGAAACTCCCAAAAGCCACACCTGTGTGACTAAGACTTCAATGATGGACTATAGTGATTGTGGAGAGGTAAATGCTAGCAATCCAGAGTCAATAATATTTTTGGCTGTATTAACCCTTTTAATGGCCAATAATATTATTTCTTTACATGTGACCTGACATCTCTCTGTGGCCAACTAAGATATCTATTGATATAAGTTAAGAAATCTCACAGTCTACCCCCTTCAAGTTAAACCTATCCTGTCTCTGACATGTACTTTATTCCTCTGATTATGATAATATTTGATATGTATGATAATGACCTCTCTTTTGGTCCTTGCACACTCAAATGCCTCAGTAAATTCCTCCTGGACAATATACATGCCTTCACTTCATAGCCAGTCACTAAATTCTTCATGGCCAATAAATAGCCCCTGAACATCCAACTTCCACAGGACTGCACAGGATACCCCAAAAGACATACTGCCCCCCCCAACAGGAAACAGCATAAGTGTTCACCATCCCTGTTCCAGCCCATGCAGTCCTCCCCAAAATGTCCCACTCACCCCCAGTTCTCCCCAGTTTCTTTTATCCTTCCAGAGTCTGGACTGAAGGGTTAATAGCCTTCCCTGAAAACTAAAGAAAACTAAAGAGTTAATAACAGTCCCTAAAGCTTGTGTGGGCAATAAAGAAACAGCAGGAAGCTGGGCATGGTAGTGCATGCCTTCAATCCCAACACTCGAGAGGCAGAGGTAGGAGGATCACTGTGAGTTCGAGGCCACCCTGAGAATAGACTGAATTCCAGGTCAGCCTAGATTAGAATGAAACCCTACCTCGAAAAACCAAAAAACCAAAAAACCAATAAACCAAAAAAAAAAAAAAACAAAAAAAAATAAAGGAGGTATTCAGCCTCATTAAGTTTGATACCTTCCCTAATTGATGTACTCCCCTTAGCCTAGATGGCCTTGAAGGACCAGGGACCATCTGGGTATCCTCCCTTAAACAATCCTAGCTGAAGAAGCCTATTCTGAACAAGGACACAAACAACTACAAGTTCCTTATCAACTGTACCTGTACAGTCTGTTTTGCTTAGGATCCTCCCTATTAGTTTGAAACCCAGCCTGGCTCAGTGTTATAGCCTTCATCCTGCGGGGAGGCTGCTGCCCCTTTCTGTTTCTCTCAATAAACAGTCTGTCTGTAGAGATCAAGTCTGGTGTTTTCTCTCTCTCTCTCTCTCTCTCTCTCTCTCGTGCGTGCACGCGCTTGCCTTTTTTTTTGTTTTTGTTTTTGTTTTTCGAGGTAGGGTTTCACTCTAGCTCAGGCTGACCTGGGATTCACTATGTACTCTCAGGGTAGCCTTGAACTCACAGCAATCCTCCTACCTCTGCCTCCTAAGTGCTGGGGTTAAAGGCATGTGTCACCACGCCTGACTGGTATTCTCTTTTGCTTTTCTCTTACACTTTCCTTATAAGCAGAGGGTGGAAATCACCTCCTGGCTAACATCAGATGGACAACAGCAACAGCAAAGTGTGTCCAGAATATATTTTTTTTTGTTTTTTCAAGGTAGGGTCTCACTCTATACCAGGCTGACCTGGAATTCACTATGGAGTCTCAGGGTAGCCTCGAACTCATGGCAATCCTCCTACCTCTGCCTCACGAGTGCTGGGATTAAAGGTGTGCGCCACCACGCCCTGCTTCAGGATTTTTTTTTTTTTTTAATCATATAGCAATGACTCTTGAATAGCAAATTGGGCACAGGTCATTAAGAAGTGGGAATCAACGCACTGTCTAGCAGGGCCTGAGGGGAAGTGGCTTGTCCCACTGAGGAAGAATGGATGGTCAGGAAGTGCAGAAGTGAATCCTAATGTAGTCCTTGACCTGTGATAACTTTTTTGCTGGCCCACAATGCCCCAGTTAATACATTATGAGTCAGTTTTTTGTTAAGCCTTATCCCTCAGGCTGTTGCCCCTACCTCCCATGAACCAGAGACAACAGGTGGGAAAACGCTCGGGATTTGACAGAACAGAGGGTAATGAGATCCAGGTGCCAACTGGCCAGGGTGCTGACTCATAGTTACAGATGAAAAGCAGATTATTATCCAGCTCTCCTTCAGCAGGAAGCTTGTTATCTGTTTCCCCCTTAGACTGTTACAGAGCTATTAGAGTATTAATGAAGGTAAGATGAGTGTGCATATCAAAGTCCAGCTCTATGAGGCCTCTAGGGATGTTGAGGGGGGGACACAATAGTAAACTACAGCTGCAGATGCTGAACTGGGTGTGTGAGCCACCAATGGTTGTCCTAAGGATTCTTCTCTAACACCCTCCCCTGGCATTGGGACATAGCAGAATATTCTTAGGTGTGGGCAAGTGACAGCTTCCACTTGTATCTCTATTCCACTAATGCTTTTCAGAGTTATGACCTCTGCGAATAATAATATTGTGACCTTCAATTTCTCCATCTGTAATGAAGACTAATGTGAGTGAAAAAAAGAGCCACTGTTAATTTTGACTAGTATTGTTATATGCAAGGATGGGTTAAATTTTTATATTTGACTAGTACAGTGAATGTACTGATTAAGAAAGTCGTCTTTGCAATAAGATTGGATTGAGTTAAAATCATTCTGTTGCTTATTAACTGGAGGACTGCTGGCAATTTACTAGCATCTCTAAGTCTCATTTCCTCAGAAATCTGTACAAGAATCATAGCCAGGTGTGGTGGCTCATGCCTGTAATCCCAGAATTTGGGAGCTTGAAGCAGAGAGATTACCATGAGTTTGAGGGAAGCCTGTGCTACATAGTGAAATCCTGTTTCAATCAAACACACACACGCACACACACACACACACAGAGAGAGAGAGAGAGAGAGAGAGAGAGAGACAGAGAGACAGAGAGACAGAGAGACTCCTAGTAGTCCTCCTAAACAGTGAGGATAAAAGAATGAATGTGAGGGCTGGAGAGATGGCTTAGCGGTTAAGCGCTTGCCTGTCAAGCCTAAGGACCCCGGTTTGAGGCTCGATTCCCCAGGACCCACGTTAGCCAGATGCACAAGGGGCACACGCATCTGGAGGTCCTTTGCAGTGGCTAGAGGCCCTGGCGTGCCCATTCTCTATCTATCTATCTGCCTCTTTCTCTCTCTGTCTGTCGCTCTCAAATAAAAAAAAAAAAAAAGAATGAATGTGAAAGGACTTTTCTCTTCTGGCTATAAATATCCACCAAATTGACAATTATTGCTGCACTATTTATTGGGTATACAAAGTTACAGAGCATTTTATACCCATTGCCTTATTTGATCCTCACCAGAACTTCAAGTGCCAGGCCACTGACTGTCGTTTGAATAGTGAGACTGTTGATGCCAACTGAAGATAATTTGTCCTCAATCATATGAGACAGTAGCAGGAACAGAATCTATGTGTTCTGATTCCTGATATAGCCTGTGAGCTTGCAACTATAAATCTGATGCATGACAGAAACTTAGAGATCATTATCTGTAGGTAGTTCCTTAAATGACTGTGAGGAGATTCTCTGGGAAGGGATGAAAAGGAAGTTCATCAAGCTTCTTGCATCTAGTGGACCCACACAAGATGGACAATGATTACACACTATTGACCAGCTGAGGCAGATAATTAAAGCAAGAATGCATGATAGGGGACTGGAGAGATGGCTTAGTGGGTAAGGCACTTGCCTGCAAAGCCTAAGGACCCAGGTCCCACATAAGACAGATGCACAAAGTGGCACATGTGTCTAGAGTTCATTTACAGTGGCTGGAGGCCCTGGTGTGCCCATTTTCTCTCTCTTTCTCTCCCTCTCTGTCTCTAATAAATAAGTAAAACTAAAAATGAAAAGAAATTTGACATCTTGGTGTCAAAAAGACAGGATGCATGATAGGAGCTGGAGAGATGGCTTAGCTGTTATGGCGCTTGCCTGTGAAGCCAAAGGACCCAGATTTGAGTCTCCAGAACCCACATAAGCCAGATGCACAAGGTGGCACACATGTTCCTTTGCAGTGGCTAGAGGTCCTGGTGCACCCATTCTCTCTTCCCTCCCTCCCTCTCTCATAAATAAATAAAAATAATTTTTAAAAAAAAGAATGTATGGGCTGGAGAGATGGCTTAGCAGTTAAGACACTTGACTGCAAAGCCAAAGGACCCAGGTTCTGCTCCCCAGACCCACATAAGCCAGATGCACAAGGTGGCACATGCATCTGGAGTTTGCAGTGGCTGGAGGCCCTGGCATGCCCATTCTCTCTCTCTCTCTCTCTCAAATAAATAAGTAAAATAAAAATAAAAAGAATGCATGATAGGATGGGACTGGCTGGTAACTTTACATAGGGTAGTCAAGGATGACCTCGCTAAAGCAGGGGATAAAAATATAAAGGTTTGGATCAATAGGTGACCAACCAGGATTCAGAGAAAAAGGCGGGGAAGGGTGAACCAGAGTTTAGTATATGTGGAAGGTAGTGAGGAAGAGGCTGAGGACTTGGGGACTGGGTTTCTCTACCAGTCACAGAAAGCCACAGAGGGTAAACAAGAGTTGAAACTAAATTCCACGTTTGGTTTTATATTTCTATTTACATTTGGGGGAAAGTTTTTTAGAGGTAGGATCTCACTCCAGTCCAGGCTGACCTGAAACTCACAGTGTAGTCCCAGACTGACCTCAAACTCACAGCAACCCTTCTATGTCTGCTTCCCCAGTGCTGGGATTAAAGGCGTGCACCACCATGCCCAGCAAAAATGTACAGCGTAGACTGGTCTCGAACTCCTAATCCTCCTGCCTCTGCTTCTTCAGCACCACCACATTTAAATTTTATTTATTTATTCACAAGCAGAGATATAGAACAGACCAACAGACAGAATGGGCACACCAGGGCCTTGAGCCACTGCAATAGAAATCAGGACGCATGTGCTACTTTGTGGATGTGGCTTTATGTGGGTGAACCAGGGTAGTTGGGCTTTGCAGGCAAGCACCTTAACTGCTGAGCCATCTCTCCACTTACATTTTCAAATATTTTTATATTTATTTGAGAGAAAGAGAGAAAAAGAGGCAGACAGACAAAAGTATGGTCGCGCCAGGGCCTCTTGTCACCAAAAACGAAATGCATATGCATGTGTCACTTGGTGCATCTGGCTTTACCTGGGTACTAGGGAATAGGACTAGGGACGTGAGGGTTTGCAAGCAAGCGTCTTTAATAGACCATCTATTTACATTTATAAAAGAGCCTCTAATGCCGGGCGTGGTGGCGCACGCCTTTAATCCCAGCACTCGGGAGGCAGAGGTAGGAGGATTGCCGTGAGTTCGAGGCCACCCTGAGACTCCATAGTGAATTCCAGGTCAGCCTGGGCTAGAGTGAGACCCTACCTCGAAAAAACAAAACCAAAAAAAAAAAGAGCCTCTAGGCTTTTTGGTGGAAAATAGGTGGTCCTGGAGCAGGAGCTTTATTTAATATTCCAACCAGCCTTCTGCCATTCAGCCTCTGAAAGGCGAAGGGGAACAAAACGAACCAAGTACTCACAGGTGCAGAGCACCCCGCGGCCTTCTCACTGAGCTAAGACCACTACTCGCAAGACGCCCCTTTCGGTCCGGCTTGGAGAAACCGCCCTAAGAACCCGGCCGCGTAGCCCCAGGACAGCCAATCATGAAAAAGAAAGCGGTCGGGGGCGGGACACCTCGCTAAACAGGAGTGTGTCATTGGCCAGAAGCGGAGCGTGGTGGCCTGGCGGCCGTGGCGCTCCCTCCGGGCCACGTGACTGCCACGGTCGCGGGCATGCGCGCTGGGGAGCCTCCCGCAGCTCTCCGCTGGCGGTGTGTCGGGGCCGCGCCCCTCGGGCCAGGCCGGCCGGGCCGCCTCCTCCGGGGCCGGGCCATGGGCGGGCACTCGGTGTCGCAGGTTAAAAGAGAGACCGGCGGTGGGCCGAGCTGCCTGTGCGGGTGCCGCGGTGTCCCCTGAGCCTGGCCGCCGACCGGGAGGACGCCGGGCCACCGGGCAGCGCTGAGAAGGTGAGACGGCCGGGGCGGGCGGCAGCGCGCCGCCTGTCGTCCGGCCCTGGAGCGAGGGCTGTGGTGGCCGGGCGGCGGGCGGCGGGCGGCGGGCGTGCGTCCCGGAGAAGCCGCGAGTAGACTGGGGCCGGGTCGGCAAGTGGCAGCTCGCAGCTTTGTTGTAAATTGAGCCCGACTCGGTCTCAGCTCTGTGGGAGCTGGATAAAGGAGGGGGACAGATGGGAGAAACAGGCCTGGGGAGGAGAGAGAGCCCTTGGTTTCCTCAGTCATTAAAACCAGACACCCCTTAAGTACAAACTCCTCTTTCAGACTCATTCACTAAAGTTGGATTCTTTCACTGGTTAGGTGGGGACACAGATGTCAAAGAGGGCTGGGGTCTTCAAAAATTGCAGATCAAGTCATTTGCAGGGCTAGCACTTGAACCCCAGCGCTCCCTAATGCAGATGTCAGAGGGCCCCTTTCCTTGCACAGACTGGGGACTGCCAGTAACTTAGAAACATCCAGAAGCTCCTTTCTGGCATCTATTCTAGTACCATCTCCCCCCTACCCTTCCCATAGCTGTTCTTGGGAGGCCAGGCTGCTGGGGATTGAACCCAAAGCCTCTTCCAAGTGTTCTGAGTTACGTTCTCGCCGCAACACTGTTTCTCTTCTTTTATTTATTTGAGAGAGAGAGAAAGAGGCAAATAGAGAATGGGCGCACCAGGGCTTCTAGCCACTGCAAATGAGCTGGGAATAGAACTTGGGTCCTTAGTTTTTTTTTATAAAAGCAAGCGTCTTAACTGCTGAGCCATCTCTCCAGCCCCAACACTTGTGGTTCTTTATGTCATATCTAGAACCAGTGTGATATACTGTGTTTTCCTTAGCAGAAATGCTTGCTTTGCTTTTGAAAATTAGATCAATAAGAAATGAGGATCATTTGGGACTCTTCTGTGTTTTTTTATATTTATATTTATTTTCAAACACATACACACATACAGAGAGAGAGAGAGTACATGGGTGTACCAGAGGCCTCTTGCCACTGCAAACAAACTCCAGACACTTGTACCACTTTGTGCATCTGGCTTTATGTGAGTACTGGGGAGTTGAACCCTGGGCCAGCAGGCTTTGCAAATAAGCGCCTTTACCCACTGAGCCATCTCCCCAGCCCTCATTTAGGAATCTTAGAGTTTGCAAGAGACAGACTAATAGCTATAATTTATTAAGCAAAGGCTTTAAGTCAGACACTGCCCTGAATACTTGTATTAGCCTTAGAACAACCCAACAAGTTACTTGGTAATGTTGTGCCCATTTTGCAGGTCAGATATTAATGCCGAGTAGAAGTGTTCACCCAATACCATAAAGCTGTTGGACAATGTATCTGGGATCTAGAACACACTAGTGATTCTTTAAGTGTGACCCCAAGCCCATCAGCTCAGCATCATCAGGGTACAGAGGCTTGCATTTCTTTGGATTTGAAAGGACTGGCCCAAGAATTTGTATTTGTATGAAAATCATTGTATAGTACTGTAATGTGCTGCCTCCTAGGGAAAGATCTAGAGATGAACATATTCAGGCTTTAGAGGTCTCCAAATTGTATTAATAGGGCTTAGTTTAGAGAATAGATATGTACTTGGAGCAAAAACCCCAGGCAGATACTTGGCAAACAACAATATCATGATGCAAGCTCAGTTTGTCTTGAGGAAAATGGTAGATGGTGAGTTAAACGAATATTAGAAAAATAGAGCTGGGGAGATGGCTCAGAGGTTAAAGGCACTACTCTCCAAGCCTGGTGACCTGAATTTGGGTCCCTAGCACCTACATAAAGCTGGTTGCAAAGTGGCACATGCATCTGTAATACCAACACATGGGAGGTGGCGTAAGAGGTGGAGACAGGAGAGTTCCAAAGCTGGGGACCAACTAGACTGGTCTTTCTAGTGGCAAAATAATAGCAAAGACCCTGTCTCCAAACAAGGTAGAAGGAGAGAACCCAGCACTGCAAGGTTTTCCTCTGACTTCCACATGCATGTTGTGGCACACTCATACCCATACATTTGCATTACACACACTCACAAATAAGAACAATGAAGAAAATAAACTCCCTTTTCCTTCTTGCAAAGCTGTTTAACTGTTACTCATCCATTCACTCAGCAAATATTTGTGAATGGGATGACCAAAAGGCCATGGAGAAAAATTAAATGAAGCAGAGGGGTCAAGGAGGCAGATATATGTGCCACTTTGTGCATCTGGCTTTATGTGGGTACTGGAAAATCAAACTTGGGCCATTAGGCTCTGCAAGCAAGTGCCTGTAACTACTGAGCCGTCTCTCCAGCCCTAGTTAGTTGTTTTTGATAACTGGAAAGTAAATACATTTTCTTGTTATATTTACTTGAACTTGTTTTAAGTAACAAAATGTAAATGTTGAAGAAGGATAACCTAGGAAGTTTAAACCCCCTTTTCCTATAGCATTTGACATGTGCTTTATAGGACTAGAAAAAAGGACCAAGCTACATGAAGGGCTTGGGGGTAGGCCCAGTTGTAGAACACATACTTAGCAAGCTGAGTCCCTGGGTTTGGTCCCTAGCAATACTCCTTACCAAAAAAGTACCCTCCCCCCCCCCAAAAAAAAATAGAGATCGCAGAAAAAGGCATCTGAGTCAGAAGGTCACACACTAACATAAGCTGCTTCATATTTTCATGGATTACTGACTAGAGCATGGGTGATGGGAAGAAGCAGAGAGGCTGCAGTTGAGGGCTTGCTCTCAGAATGTTACCCTGAAGTGTTTAGATTATACGTAAAAGAGGTGGAAACCACTGCAGATTGTTGAGAAGCATATCCAAGTTGTTGGTCTCATATTGTTAAGATTTCTTCTTGGGCTGAGGAAATGGCTCAGTAGTTAAAGGCCTGGATTCGATTTCCCAGTACCCATGTATAAAGCCAGTTGCACAATGTAGTGCATGCAACTGAAGTTCGGTTGCAGTGGCAAAAAGTCATGGAGTACCCGTGCTTACTCTCTCTCAAATAAATTAAGTTTTAAGAAAATATTTATTCTTTTTAAGAAGAAGCAGGTAGCACAGTGATCAAAAAATGTGAGTAAAGTAGGGCTGGAGAGGTGGCTCAGCAGTTAAGGCACTTGCCTGTAAAGGACCTGATTTCAATGCACAAAGTAGCCACATGCATCTAGAGTCTGTTTGCAGTGGCTAGAGGCCCTGGTGTGGCCATATTCTCATTCTGTCTGTCTCTCTTTCTCACTCTCTCAGCTGTGGTGGTGCACACTTTTATTCCCAGCACTTGGGAGGCTGAGGCAGGAGGATTGTTGTGAGTTTGAGGCCAGCCTGGGAATACATAATGAATTCCAAATCAGCCTGAAAGAGAGAGTTCTAAGGCCTCTTGCCACTGCAAATGAGCTCCAGATGCATGTATCACTTTGTGCATCTGGCACTACCTGGATACTGGGAAATAGAGAGAGAGTGTGTGTGTGAGTGTGAGTGTGTGTGTGTGTGTGTGTGTGTGTATACACCAGGGTATTTATGTGGGTGGCCAGAGAATTGAACCCAGGCCAGAAGGTTTGGTAGGCAAGTGCCTTTAACTACCGAGTCATCTCTCCAGCCCCATTTTTAAACTTTTTTTTTTTTTACAATTTATGATTAATTTTTCCCTTTCATTACCTTTTAAAAAAATTATTTATTTATTTGAGAGCGACAGAGAAAGAGGCAGAGTGAGAGAGAGGGAAAGAGAGAGAGAGAGAATGGATGCACCAGGGCCTTCAGCCACTGCACACGAACTCCAGATGCATGTGCCACTTTGTGAATCTTGCTTATGTGGGTACTGGAGAATTGAGCCTCAAACTGGGGTCCTTAGGCTTCACAGGCAAGTGCTTAATTGCTAAGCCATCTCTCCAGGCCTTTTCATTACCTTTTATCCCCCTTCTACTGAGCCCCTTCTTTCCCCTTCCACTGAACTCCTTTTTCCTAATTAATCCCTCTTCCATTTTTTTTCTCCTGCATCATCCATTATGACATGTTGATGGGCTCAGTATTGTACAGATCATGTGCAACTAAGGACTGCTGTGGTGATGTCATGAATGGAATGCCCACTTCATGTCCTCAGACAGAATTCCCAACGCACTCCTCCCATCCTTTAGATCTTACATTCTTCCACAACCACTTCTGCAGTGGTTCCTGAGCCCTGGAAGGTGTGATAGAGATATCTCATTTAATGCTGAGCACACAGCTATCACTTCTCAGCACTTTAATAAGTTTTGAGTCTCCTTAATAGCAGTGTCTTCTGCAAAAAGAACTTTCTCTGGCCAAAAGTGAGAATAGCACTAATGTATGGGCATAAACGTAATTATTTACAGAACAATTGTTGGGTGTTTTAGGAAGTGTCTCAGTCTATCCCAGGCTGAACTGGAACTTAACTTTGTAGCCCATGCTGGTCTTAAACTCATGGCAGTCTTCTTACCTCAGCCTCCTTTTTTAATAAGCTGGAAACAACTAAGTTTTGGGTTATTTTTAAATCTAGTCTGATAATCTGTCTTTATGGGGGAGTGTAGACCATTTTGTTTAAGGGAATTGTTGATAGGATTATTATTGACATAGTTGTTATTTGTCTTTTCTGTCTTCTTTTGAATTAGTGTTTTCTGTGACTCCACCTTTTATTAATTTACTGACCGTAATTCTCTGTTATTAGTGGGTTTACTTTATGGCTTATAGGATGTATTCTTAACTTGTTACTATCTACCTTTAGATGATAATATACCCTTTCATAAATAGTATAGAAGCTTTAGGAGTCTTCAATTTCATGTCTTTTGGTTTCATGGGCATATATGGTAAACTATATTACATAAAATTGGCCTTGAATAAGTATACAATTCATTGATATTAAGTATATTCACAGTGTTGTATAACTGTCACTACTATTTCTGGAGTTTGTTTGCAGCAGATGAAGGCCCTGGCATGCCCATTCTCTCTATCTATGTGCCACTGCCCCCCCCCTTTCTCTCTCTCAAAATAAATACCCAAATACTTTAAAAAAATTTAGAGGTGGACTGGAGAGATGGCTTAGCAGTTAAGGCACTTGCCTGCAAGGCCAAAGGACCCAGGTTTGATTCCCCAGGACCCACGTAAGCCAGATGTACAAGGTGGCGCATGCATCTAGAGTTTGTTTGCAGTGGCTGGAGGCCCTGGTGTGCCCATTCTCTCCTCCTCAAATAAATAAATAAAAATAAAAATATTCAAAATTTAGAGATAGGCCAGGGGTGATGGCAAATGCCTTTAATCTCAGCAATTAGGAGGCTGAAAAAAAAAATTTAGTGGTCACCCTTGAGTCTATAATGTTTGTTTTCTTGTCTCTCCTCTCCTCCAGGTAGGGTCTTACTCTAGCCCAGACTGACCTTGAACTCTGTAGCCCAGACTGTCCTTGAACTCATAGCAATTCTCCTGCCTCTGCCTCCCAAATGCTGGAATTAAAGGTATGCACCACCCCCTGGCTTATAATGTATATATTTTAAAATATTTTTATTTGTTTATTTGAGACGGGGGAGGGGAGGGAGGGTGGGCATGGGTACACCAGGTCCTTCTGCCACTGCAAATGAACCCTAGACACATGCATCACTTTGTGGCTTTACATGGGTACTAGGGAATAGGACTCAGGCTGTCAGACTTTGCAAGCAAGTTCCTTTAACCACTGAGTCATCTGTCCGACTCCTATAATATATTTTTAAACAGAACCTATCTTCAAATATTGTACTATTTTGCATCTAGTGTAAGACCTAAATTCCCAGATTTCCCTCATTTGTGCTTTTATTGTCACATATTTTATATATGCCATAAACAAAATGCATTTCTATTTTTGGTTTAAACAGTTAGCTTTTAGAGTAAAGATTTTTTTAATTGAAAAGAACTTTATTTATATTCAATTGTTCCATTTCCTGGAATTTATTTCCTTGATATGTTGACCTGAGTTTTAGCCTGGTATGTGCTTTTTGCCAGAAGAATCTCACTGTAGGAGTGCCTGCATGGTTGAGGAAGTGATAGCTGCTGACACAGCCTCGCCTTCTTTTGCTACTGCTGTGGCTTCACAGCGGCCCCTGCCTGGGGCAGCGGGTAGTCCAGCTATGGATTGCTCATCTATAGACAGTCCTGTCCCTAGCCAGCACAGAGCAGAGCAGCACTAGGGAGGAAGAGGGCAGGATGGCTGTCCACATATGTAGTAGACTGGCACCAGGAGAGTAAGCCCAAAGGAAGGCTGTGACAGGTCAGTGGCCTAGACTTCTTCACTGGTGATGTGGCAGTAGAAAAACGTACAAATAGAACAATGTGTCCAATCTTCATGGTACGGTTGAAGAATGGGACTTGATGGAAAACGCTCCCCTGCCAAATATCCTCTCCACTGAATCCCCTCTTCTTTCCAACTAGTCTCCTATTTTGATGCTGTCATTTTTCCCTCCTATTATGCGGGTCTTGTGTAGGTAACATGAGCCACTGTGAGATCATGAATATCAAGGTCACTTTGCATCTGGATGATAGCATTGTAGCAATCCTCCCCTCTTTTTTTTTTTTTTTTTTTTTTGGATTTTCGAGGTAGGCTCCCACTCTAGCTCAGGCTGACCTGGTGGCCTCAAACTCAACGGCGATCCTCATACTTCTGCCTCCCAAGTGCTGGGATTAAAAGGTGTACGCCACCACACCCGGCTGGTCTTATATTCTTTCAGCCACCTCTTCCACAGTGGACCCTGAGCTTTGGAGGGTATGATAGAGATGTATCACTTAGTGCTCCACTGTCATTTCTTCTCAGAACATTGGCCATTTTTTGAGTCACCCCAGTGGTCATTGCCATCTGAAAAGGGAAGCTTCTTTTACCAAAAGTGAGAGTGGTATGAATAAAGGGGCTTAAACATAAGTGTTTAGACAGCAATTTGATGTTCAAAATATATCTTTATATATATGTGTATATAAATATATATATTATATATATTTATGAGCCAGACAACAGTAGTAGTTTCCCCCTAGTGCTTATTACCTCCTTAGCCACAAGTTTTTGACTACATTTTACTATTGGGCAGGAATTTCCTCCTGTGGAACAGGCCTCAAATCTAATCAGAGAGCAGTTGTTTTCCCACACACACAGACATACCACCATTGCACCAGTTGGTACATTTGGCCTGGATGGCCAGCCATAAAGTTGGCAGGATACACTGTTGGTTAAGACTATTGATGACTTTTCTCCTTCCAAAGGCTGTCGCTGTTTCCAGCATCCTGGCAACTAGTTAATAGGAGAGGCTTCCATCTCAGCTCCATGTTGTATTTTCAGTGACCTTCTATAGGCTGTTCTTGCCTTAGCTATACCTAGACCTCAAAAAGTAGATGGACATTGACTAGTATAAACAGTAGAGATGATGTGACTAAAAGGTATGTGATTAGAGCTGCATTAAAAACATTATACTAGGCCGGGCGTGGTGGCGCACGCCTTTAATCCCAGCACTTGGGAGGCAGAGGTAAGAGGATTGCCATGAGTTCGAGGCCACCCTGAGACTACATAGTGAATTCCAGGTCAGCCTGAACTAGAGTGAGACCCTACCTTGAAAAACCAAAAAAAAAATAATAATAATAAATAAATAAAAAATAAAATAAAAACATTATAGTGAGCCGGACGTGGTGGCGCACGCCTTTAATCCTAGCACTCGGGAGGTGGAGGTAGGATCACCGTGAGTTCGAGGCCACCCTGAGACTACATAGTTAATTCCAGCGTGAGACCCTACCTTGAAAAACCAAAAAAAAAAAAAAAAAAAATTACAGTGGAGTGTGGTGGCACACATCTTTGATCCCACCTCTCGGGAGTCAGAGGTAGGAAAATCTGAGGCCAGTCTGGGACTACAAAGTGAGTCCCAGGTTAGCCTGGACTAGAGTGAAAAAAAACCAAAAACATTCTAGTTGCAGACAGGATATATGTTTTGTTTTGGTTTTGGTTTTGGTTTTGGTTTTTTGGTTTTTTTTTTGTTGTTGTTGTTTTTGTTTTTTGTTTTTTTAAGGTAGGGTTTCACTCTGGCCCAGGCTAACCTGGAATTCACTATGTAGTCTCAGGGTGGCCTCGAACTCCTGACGATCCTCCTACCTCTGCCTCCCGAGTGCTGGGATTAAAGGCATGTACCACCATGCCTGGCTTGTTTGTTTGCTTTGAGACAAGGTCTCTTGTAGCTCATGCTGGCCTTGAACTTGCATTGTAGCTGAGAATGACCTTGAATGCCTGCCTTTCCTGCCTCTGCCTCACAAGTGCTGGGATTACATACCACCACAGTTGATGGATTTATTTTATTCAGCAGCTGCTAAAGAACTGAGAAGTAGAAATCTCTCCAAAACAATCCCTGGATATTGTTAAGGCAGTAAAGGAACACTATAGTGCCCAGTGTACTGGAGTCAATGCTGTCTCAAAGGACTTTCCACTGTATTTCTTATGAGAGATTATGAGAGGTTATGAGACCTGGTGTCTTTTTTCATCCAGAGTTATTAATCCTGCCTATCTCAGAAGACATAATGAAGCAATTCAGAATTATCCTATTGATGTTAGATATAGTTTCTCCACAACTATTGCCTTCTCCGGAGATTCATCCATGTTCAGGGATTTTGGACATCACTTTCAAAATATTTGAAAAGAACTGTTTATAACAGGATGAAAATGAGTGGCAGTAGACATGAAGATTTAGTGATATACAAGTTACTACAATCACATGTAGCAATATGCATTTTGGAGGACCATGGCTTGCTTCCATGCCTGGGTTCTACCAAGTATGCCTCACTAAAAAGAATTAATAAAGAAATTGCATCATATCATAAAATTGACTTCAGAGTTTAAGGGTTTAAGGAGAGAGAAAAGAGATGATCTTTCTAATTATCTGTTTTGTCTGGGTGGCTAATTGAAGTTTTAAATTTCACTTAAAGTAGTAGCTCAAACATGATTATTTAGAACATTTTAATAAGCTTATCAACATGCAGATGTAGAAGACAGCTAAAATTATTGCTCTTCCTTTGAATATTTAGATCTGATGTGTAACAAAAAAATGGATATAGCTCTTTCTGTGCCAAGTTATTGTATAAAGTAGGGGCTGGAGAGATAAATTATTGAATTATCCAGGGATTTATCAGTGTGCAGACAGCTCTATAATGATTGTGTTGTACACTTCTAAATACGCATTGGAAGAGCTCGTATTTCATGCCTTTTGTACTTTGGGAAGACAATCAAAGAAACAGTACAGTATTTGAGAGAGAAAAAAGTGACCAAATGAAGGATAAGTTTTAAGCTTCATGAAACTTGGCCTGCATTTCATGAGATTATAGGTATTCTGAGTTGCTTCCATTCCCTCCTCCTTCCTCCTCACCATTGGTTTCCTTTGTGAGTGCTTTTAGAACTAAGAATCTAGTATCTTGGATTAACTGACACCTGTTAGTGTTTTCTAATTACTTTAATTCTATAGCTTGATTTAAGACAAGATTGTTGAATCAGTATTCTAGTTCTTCCACTGAGCCGCACTCCCACTAGTATTATAGTTCACAATGTTGTTTCTTGTTTAAATTAAGAAACGACATGGGCTGGAAAGATGGCTTAGTGGTTAAGGAGCTTGCCTGCAAAGCCTAAGGAACCATTTTTCAATACCCCAGTACCCACATAAGCCAAAGATACAAGGTGGCACATGCGTCTGGAGTTCACTTTCAGTGGTGAGAGATCCTGTGTGCCCATACTCATTCCCTATCTCTCTCTCTCCCTCTCTCTCTCTCAAATAAATAAATAAATAAATAAATATTAAAAATCTTAAGAGTTGGGTGCGGTGGTATGCACCTTTAATTGCAGCTCTTGAAAAGCAGAGGTAGGAGGACTGCTGGGAGTTTGAGGCCACTGAGATTCCATAGTGAATTCCAGGTCAGCCTGGGTGAGAGCAAGACCCTACCTCAAAAAAAATTATAAGAAATAACAGAATAAATTAATTCATTACAAAGTTGATATATTTAAAGCTTAACACCATCCTGATAAAGGCACAAATTTCTCTTTTTATTTTTGTTTTCCTTCTTTTTTTTTGAGATTATTTATGTATTAGAGACACACAGAAAGAGAGAGAGAGAGCATGGGTGTGCCAGGGCCCCTAGCCATGGCAAATGAACTCTAGACGCATGCATCACCATGTGCATCTGGCTTACATGGGACCTGGAGAATCGAGCCTGGGTCCTTAGGCTTCCCAGGCATACACCTTAACTGCTAAGCCATCTCTCCAGTCCAAATTTCTCTTTTTAAACAAAAATATTCCTGGGCTGAAGAGTTGGCCCAGTGATTAAATGAAGTTGCTTGCAAAGTCTGATGGCCTGGGTTAGGTTCCCCAGAACACAGACAAAAGCCAGACTCACAAACTGGTGCATGCATCTGGAGTTTATTTGCAATGATGAAAGGTCCTGGTATGCCCATTCATTCTTTCTTATCTGTCTAATAAAAAAAAATTAAGGGCTGGAGAGATGGCTCAGTGGTTAAAGGTGCTGGTTGTAAAGCCTGACAACCCAGGATTGATTCCTCATTGCCCACATAAGCCAGATGCATAAAGTGGTACATGCATCTGGACTTTGTTGCAGTGGAGAGAGGCCCTAACACAGTTATATTCTCTCTTCCTCTCTCTTTTATCCCCTCTCTCACTTTCTGCTTCAAATAAATAAAATTTTAAAAATAAAAAATAAATATTTCTGTAATGTGTATGTGTGTAAGTAAGTAAGTAAGAGAAACACTTGCTATTCCTTCAGTGGCTCCATTATTTATTTATTTGTTTGCAAGCAGAGAGAGAGAGAGAGGGAGAAGTGAGACAGAGAGAATGGTCATGCCAGACCTTCCAGCCGCTGCAAACAAACTCCAGACACGTGCCACTTTGTACATATGGCTTCACATGAGTAGTAGGGAATCGAACCTGGGTTGTTTGGCTCTCCAGACAATCTCTCATACCACTGAGCAGTCTCTCCAGCCCCTCCATCTTTTAAAGGATTTTTTTTTTTTCTGGGTATAGACTGCTGAGTTGAAAGTTACTTCTATAAAGAAATAATCTGGCTTTCATTGTTCCATGAAACCTGCTGTGATTCTTATTTTGTTCTTATGTAGTTAAGGAGTGTTTTTCCTTTGTCTTCAAGATTTTCTTATTCTTGTTTTGAACAGCATGAATGTGATATATGTAGGTGATTTTTTGGTTTTGTTTCATTTCTATGTTTATCCTTCTTGGTAGTCTCTACAAAATTCTTGTATCTGGAAAACTCTTGGCCATTATATCTTCAAATGTTTCTTCTGCTCATTCTTACTTCTGCAATTTTAATCATGCATATGTTAAATAATTTGATGGGTCACACAGCTAGTGGATATTCTGTTATACTATTGGTATTGAGTTTCTTTTTTTAACTTTCAATTTCACTTCAAATTTGAGCAAGTTATTTACTGGAGTGTGGGGGTTTGATTCAAGTATCTCCCATAAACTTACGTGTTCTGAATGTTAGGTCCTCAGCTGGTGGCAGTTTGGGAATTGAAGCCTCCTGGAGGCAGTGTATTGTTGGGGCAGGCTTATGGGTATTGTAGCCAGCTTCCCCTTGCCAGTGTTTGGCACACACTCCTGTTGCTGTTGTCCATCTGATGTTGGCCAGGAGGTGATGTTCACCCTCTGCTCATGCCATTGTTTTCCCTGCCATCATGGAGTTTTCCCTTGAGTCTATAAGCCAAAATAAACCCTTTTTTTCGTACAAGCTGCTCTTGGGCAAGTGTTTTCTGCCAGCAATGCAGACCTGACTGCAATAGTAAAATTGGTACTGAGGAGTGGGGTTATTACTGCTAGCCACCTGAGGAATGTGGAAGGATTTGAAATCTTGTCCTGAGAGGCTCCTTGTAGTGCTGTAAATACATCTTGATGGACTATTCTGGTCAGAGTTGAAAGACCTGAATGCAGTAACTGTGGTTTGTTAGGGTGAGAAAAAGCTTTGCCTTGACTGGGCTACAATCAGTTTGTGCGAGAAGCTTGCTGTTATACCTGTGTTGTGAGAACTTGTGCAGGGTTGCATTGCATAGAAATGGACTGGTGTGAGCAGAGGGATATGGCACAGAAATCTTTAGGCTGAAACTTCTGCCCATTCAGCTGCAATTATATGAGAGATTATAACCTTTGAGATTGGGCCAGCTGACCTGCACTGGGGCAACAGAAAGAATGTATTAAGGTCTTTGATCCATTTGGACTTAATTCTTGTGCATGGAGAAAGATAAGGATCTATTTTCATCTTCCTACATATAGACATCCAGTTTTCCCAGCAACATTTTTTTTAAGGAGACTGTCTTTTCTTCAATGAATGAATTTGGCATTTTTGTCAAAAAATCTGATGGCTATAGCTGTCTGGATTTACATCTGGGTTTTCTGTTCTGGTCCATTGATCTATGTGTCTATTTTTGTACCAGTACCATGCTGTTTTTGTAACTATGGCTCTATAATATAGGTTAAAATCAGATATGGTGATAACGCCAGTTTTATTTTTGTTGCTCAAAAGTTGTTTGGTTATTTGAAGGGCTTTGTGCTTTCAAAGGAACTTTAGGATTGCATTTTCTATTTCTGTGAAGAATGCCACTGGAATGTTGATGGGAATTGCATTGAATGTATAGATTGCTTTTGATAAGATAGATATTTTCACAATTTTGAGTTTTTTTTTTCCAGTCCAGGAACATGGGGTGTCTTTCCATTTCCTAGTGTCTTCTACAATTTCTGTCTTAAGTTCTTTAAACTTTTAATTGTAGAGATCCTTCACTTCTTTGATTAGGTATTTTCCAAGGTACCTTATTTTATTTATTTTTTTAAGGCAATTGTGAATGGGAGTGATTCTCTGATTTCATCCTCAGCATGTTTGTTCTTAGTATATAGGAAGGCTACTTATTTCTGTGTGTTTATTTTGTATACTGCTAAGTTTCTAAAAGTGTTATCAGCTCTAACAGTTTGTGAGTAGTCTTTAGGGTCCTTTATGTAATAAAGAATCATATCATCTGCAGATGATGATAATTTTACCTTTTGCTTTCCAATTTGTATCCATTTTATGTGTGTCTCTTGCCTTATTGCTATAGCTATAAGACTTCCAGTACTATACTAAATAAAAATTGTGAGTATGGACACCCTTGTCTTGTTCCCAATTTTAGTGGAGAAGTTTCAAGCTTTTCCCCATTTAGTATTATGTTGGCTGTAGATTTGTCATAAGTAGTCCTTATTATGTTAGGATATGTTCTCTCTATTCTAAGCTTCTGTAGGACTTTTACCATGAAAAGATGTTGGGTTTTGTCAGATGCCTTTTCTGCATCTGTTGATATGATTATGTGATTTGTCACTCAATCCATTTATATAGTGTATTACATTTATCAATTTGTGCATGTTGAACCATACCTGCATCTCTGGGGCCTGGGTTACCTAACTAAGTATATTCCTTTCCAGGTCCACCCATTTCTCTGCAAATTTCATAATTTCATTTTTCTTTACCACTGAATAGAATTCCATTGTATAAATGTACTACTTGACCTACTTGGTTGGGGTAAGTGATCATTATGATATATTCTTGTATTCTGTTTGCCAGTATTTTATTGAGAATTATTATACCTATGTTCATGAGGCAGATTGGTCTGTAATTTTCTTTTTTTGTTCTGTCTTTGTCTGGTTTTGGTATCAGGGTAATGCTGGCTTTGTAGAAAGAGTGTGGTACTATTCCTTCCTTTTCTATTTTATGGAAAAGTTTGAGAAGCATTGGTGTTAGTTCTTCCACGAAGGTCTGGTAAAATTCACCAGTGAATCCATCTGGACTTGGACTTTTTTTAGTTGGGACATTTTTTCTTACTAACTGCTTTGATCCCCATGCTTGTTATATGTCTTTTTAAAATTTATTTATTTATTAGAGAGAGGGAGGATCTTGCTCTAGCACAGGCTGACCTGAAATTCACTATGTAGTGTCAGGGTGGCCTCAAATTCCTGGTGATCATCTTTCCTCAGCCTCCCAAGTGCTGGGATTAAAGGTTTGTGCCACTACACCTGGCTCTAATATTATTAATTGGTGTTTTTTCTCTCATTGTTTTGATCATATTTGCTAAGTGTCTATCAACCTTGTTTATTCTTTCAAAGATCCAACTCTTTGTTTCATTGATTCTTTATATTGTGTTTTTGGTTTCTATTTCATTATTTTCTGCCCTCACGTTTATTATTTCTTCCCATCTACTGATTTTTAGTTTGCCTTGTTCTTCTTTTTTCCAAGGCTTTAAGGTGAATCATTAAGTTGTTTGCTTGAAACCTTTCTGATTTCTTGTTTTGTTTTGTTTTGTTTTGTTTTGTTTTGTTTTTCGAGGTAGGGTTTTACTCTAGGCTAGGCTGACCTGAAATTCACTCTGTATTCTCAGGGTGGCCTCGAACTCATGGCGATCCTCCTACCTCTGCCTCCCAAGTGCTGGGATTAAAGGCGTGCGCCACCACTCCCGGCTCCCTTTCTGATTTCTTAATCTGGACACTTTAGGGTATAAATTTCCCTGTTAGGACTGCCTTCAGTGTGTCCCAAAGGTTTTAGTATGTTGTGTTCTGATTATCATTTGATTGTATGAACTTTTTTATTTCATCTTTGATTTACTCAATGACCCATTCATCATTCAGTAGTGTACTGTTTAGTTTCCATGATTTTGTTTATGCTCTGTAGTTTTTCTTGCTGTTGATTTGTAGTTTAATCCCAATGTGATCAGATAGTGTGAGGAATTACTTGTTTTCCTGTGTTTGTAAAGATTTGCTTTGTGTCCTAATATGTGGTCTGTTTTAGAGAATGTTCCATGTGCTGCTGAAAAGAATGTGTATTCTGAGCCAGAAAGATGGCTTAGCAGTTAAGGCACTTGCCTATGAAGCCTAAGGACCCCTGTTCAACTCTCTCAATCCGACATAAGCCAGATACACAAGGGTGAGGCAAGCACAAGGTAACACATGCCCACTAGGTGGTGCAACTGTCTGTAGTTCAATTGCAGTGTCTAAAGCCCTGGCATGCCAATTTTATCTCTCTCTCTCTTGCTCTTGCTCTCTCTAAAAATAAAAATAAAAAAATTTAAATGTGTATTCTGTAGCATTTGGATAGGATGTTATGTAGATATCTGTTAGGTCTATTTGTTCTATGACATCATTTAATCCAGATGTTTCTCTATTTGTTTTTTGCTGGGATGACCTGTCAATTGATGAGAGTGGGGTATTGAAGTCACCCACTACAATTGTGCTTGGTGTTACCTGTCTAATACTGTTTGTTTGATGAAATTGGGGCCATCCATGTTAGGTGTATATGTGTTTAGAATTATAATGTTCATTTGTTGAATTGTTCCTTTAATCAATAGAAAGTGACCTTTATCTTTCCAAACTAAAGTTTGTTTGAAATCTATCTTGTCATATATTAGGATTGCGACACCTGCTTGTTTCCTAGGCCCACTTGCTTAAAATACCATTTTCCATCCTTTCACCGTAAGATATAGCGTCTTTTAAGGAGAGGTGAATTTCTTGTAGGCAACAAACAAGCATCCTGCCTCTTAATCCAGTCTGCAAGTCTGTGTCTTGGTTGGGGCATTGAGGCTATTGATATTAAGAGTTATTGTTGAAAGGTGTATATTTATTTTTACCATTCTTCTTATAGTGCTTCCTGTTTTTACTTGACTCTCTTATATCAACTATTCTTTGAGTATGGTTTATTTTTCCTGGTTCCTCGTGTGTGTACTTTTCTTTCGGTGTGAAGGATCCCTTTGAGTCTTTTCTCTTTTTTTATTTATTTTTATTTATTTATTTGACAGAGAAGGGGGGAGAGAGAATGGGTGCGCCAGGGCCTCCAGCCACTGCAAACAAGCTCCAGATGCGTGGGCCCCCTTTTGCATCTGGCTAACGTGGGTCCTGGGGAATCGAACCTGGGTCCTTTGGCTTTGCAGGCAAATGCCTTAACTGCTAAGCCATCCCTCCAGCCCCCCCCCTTTAAAAATACAAACAGTACTACTTTATTAAAATACTGGGATTATTTCATGTGATATTTTTGTTTCTCCACCATTTCTATGTCTGACCACTACTACTATGTCCTATCATAACATTCCATACATACTTAAAACCAATCAAAGGGTGGAGTCCAGGTTTAAAAACTAAGCAGGCATTTTAGACAAGACATTCTTGGCAATGGAACTTGGGCAACATTTATCAAATATGGTAGAGAAAGTTCTCACTTTGCATTATAAAAAAGACAGCCAGATATCAACTGCTATAGAAATGAAGATGGAAAATTTCAAGGAACTGTTTAAACCACTTTGTTTTTTTTTAAGGTTTAGAGAGACTTTATTAGATTTAAGAGAAAGAAAGAGGAGAGAGTACAGAAAGCTCCTGCTCTGTAGAAGACAGGAGGGGGTAGGGAGCCCACATGGGAGCAGGGGTTCCCTCATCTCAGTCCAGGTGGGCTGAGATGAGGGGGACTTACAAGAGCAGGGACCTGGAAGTTCGGGAGAAATGAACAGCCAAAAGAGAGCTAAACTCAGAGATGTTGAATAGCCTCCTGGTCGGTCATCCGGAAGCAATTCTTCACATAATTGATAAACTTGCCTTCCACTTTGAGACGAGAACCACCCTTTTCTATACTTGCTTGCATTTTTGCTTGAATGTCTTCAACATAACTAGGTCCTTTAGGTGTTTTAGGAGTTTTTTTCCTATTTTTTGAAGACTTCTTGGCCATTTGATCTTGGTGTTGAGGGTTTTGAGTCTTTCCCATTTTGGTTTGATTTTTGTGCATTTTGGGCTGGAATATCTCATCTAGATTTCTTCACTGGAGCTTTTCCTTCAGCTTCATCATCATCTTCATCAGCAATTTTTACTTCCTGTGGAACTTTGTTACCACCTCCAGGTACAGATCGCTTTCCAGACATATTTAAGAATTTTATTTCCTCTTCATCTTCTGATTCTGCATCTTCCTCCACACCTAAGTGCTGTCCCCTAATATGCACAGGCCCTGAACCACACTTCAACCTTAAGACCACAGGTGGTGTAATTTCAGTGCCCCCAAGAAAACCGTTGGTTGTACAGACATTTTCAAAGTTGCCAGTGTTACTTCAACTGGACTGCCTTCAGAATTCATTGCCTCTGCCTCAGTGATCTGCCCCAGCCCCCAAAACTGACCGTTCTTAATGATAACTGGTGCTCATTTTCATCTTTATCCATCTTAAAGTGATAATCTCTGTCAGCCTTTAGTTCACAACTGAAAAGGTAGTTCTGAGGCCTCAGCAGGCTAATGTCCATGTCCATCAAATCTTCCATTGGAGGGTGGCACGCATTTGTGGTGTGAGGAGACAGATGGAGACAATTAACTATGGTGCCTCACATAAGATGTGTAGGACAGAATCACACTAGGGCCTTTGAGTATTTTCTGTAGAGCTGGCTTAGTGGTCATATATCCCTTTAGCTTGTTTTTGTTATGGAATGTCCTTATTTCTCTCTCAATTTGGATGGATAGCTTTGCTGGATAAAATAATCTTGGCTGACAGTTGTTGTATTTTGGAACTTGGAATACAACATTCCAAGCCCTTCTGGTTTTTAAAGATTGTGTTGAGGGGGCTGTAGGGATGGTTTAGTGGTTAAGGTGTTTGCCTATAACGCCACAGGACCCAGGTTCAATTCCCCAGGACCCATGTTAGCCAGATACACAAGGGGGCACTTGCGTCTGGAGTTTGTTTACAGTGGCTGAAGGCCCTGGCACACCCATCCTCTTTTTCTATCTCTGTCAAATAAATAAAATAAAATAAAAACAAAGTTTGTGTTCAGTAATCTGCTATTATCCTGATGGGCTTGCCTTTGCATGTGACTTGATGCTTCTTACTCCTTTTAATATATTTTCTTTGGTTTGTGTTAATAGTAATTGTAATAAGGTGAGGACAGGTTCTTTCCTGGTTTTGTCTGTCTGATGGTTTCCTGTATCTGTATTGGTATCTTTTTCCTTATTTGGGGGAATTTTCTTCTATGATTTTGTTGAAAATATCTACTATGCTTTTGGAGTGAAATTCTTCTCCTTCTATTATACCCTGAATTCTTTTATTAAAATTTTTTTACCGTATACATATACATATATATATATATATATATATATACACACACACATATATACACACACATATATGTATTTGACTATATATATATATGTTATTGACAACTTCTATACTTACAGATAACAAACCATGGTATTTCCCTCCCCTCTCCCACTTTCCCCTTCATAACTCTGTTCTCTGTCATATCCCCTCCCTCTGTCCATTAGTCTCTCTTTCAATTTGATGTCTTCATCTTTTTCTCCTATTATGAGGGTCTTCTGTAGGTATTGCTAGGCACTGCGAAGTCTTGGATATCGAGGCCAAGTTCTGTCTGGACAGTTGTATGTAAGGAGTAGTGCCCTTCCTTTGGCTCTTCCATTCTTTCCACCACCTCTTCCACGATGGACCCTGAGCCTTGGAGGGTGTGAGATGTTTCAATGCTGGACACTCCTCTGTTCCTTCTTCTGAGCACTATGTTTCCTTTTGGATCATCCTGATGGTCATCAGCATTTGAAAAGAGAAGCTTCTCTAACCAGAAATGAGAGTAGCATTAATAGATGAGTATGAACATCAACTGTAGTGCTTTCAGGGCAATTTAGTGAGAGTAATATATGCATTAATCCAGACAAGACCAGGCTTTATACCCCTAAGGCTCATGACTTCCTCTGCCATAGGCTTTTAATTAAGTTTTCAGTACCAGGCATGTATTCCCTCCCATAAAGTGGGCCTTCAGTCCAATTACAGAGCAGTAGGTTTCTCCCAGAGCAGACATGCCATTGTTGCACTCGTTCAGTCATTTGGCCTGTCTGGCCAAACTTGAGGCTTCCAGTGTCCATTGCTTTCACCGCTGATGATGTCTGTCTCCCATTAAGCTGCAGACAGTGTAGTTTTTTCCAGCTTTCAGTTGACTGGCCTACAGGGAGAAGGTTTTCTGCTCAACACCAGCTTGATTTCTCAGTGACTCTGCCGCTCAGGCATGTGAAGTCTTCAGCAATAGGGTCTTACCATCTCTTTCTCATGGGAAAGCAAGGGCCTTGGCAATAACCTATAATGTTTTGGAGGCAACAGAGACCTCGTTGGCCAACAACTCACTGGAAGGTATCCCATCCCTGGCACTGAAAATATTCTAGTAACAATCTATGGCTTCTGGTATGCCATTATTCAAGAAAATAGATTTTAATATGTCTTATTCAGAATATCTTGAATTTTGATTGACACTCCCTTCCATGCCTTTTTTTTATACAATCTCATCCCCTGACCTCCCTTAGGCCTTTCCCTTCCCTGTAATCTATTCTTCTACTTACATATATACAATACCGTCCCCTAAAGTCCTTCCCTCTCCTCCCTCCCTTATAGCCGTTTTCTAGCTTATGAAGCACCTCTGCTACTGATTTTTGGTTCCAGATCACACACAAGTCTATACATTTTTAGCTAGGATCCACATATAAGAGAGAACATGTGACATTTGGCTTTCTGGGCCTGGGTTACCTCATTTAGATAAGCCTTTCCAGACTCATCCATTTCCCTGCCAATTTCATAATTTCGTTTTTCTTTAATACTGAATAGAACTCCATTGTGTAGATGTACCACATCTTTATTATCCATTCATCTGTGAATGGACATCTAGGCTAGTTATATTTCCTAGCTATTGTGAGTAGGGCAGCAATCAACATGGTTGTGTAAGTATCTCTAAGGTAGAAAAGAGTCATTAGGATATATGCCTAGGAGTGCTATAGCTGGATCATATCACAAATCTATTTTTAGCTGTCTCAAGAACCTCCACACTAATTTTCACAATGGCTGGTCCAGATTACATTCCCACCAACAGTGCAGAAGGGCTCCCCTTTTACCGCATCCTCACCAACATTTATTGGCATTTGTTTTCTTGATGGTAGCCATTCTGACAGAAGAGAGGTGGAATCTCAAGGTAGTTTTAATTTGCATTTCCCTGATAGCTAAGGATGTAGAGCACTTTTTTAGATGTTTATACGCCATCTGTATTTCTTAAGATGAGAACTGTCTATTTAGTTCCATAGCCCATTTTTTGATTGGGTTTGATTTATTGTTCTGTTTTTTGAGTTCTTTGTATATTCTGGATATTAATCCTCTGTCAGATGTGTGCTGGCAAAGATTTTCTCCCATTCTGTAGATTGTCTATTTGCTCTATTCACAGTGTCCTTTGCTGTACAAAAGCTTTGTAATTTCATGAGATCCCAGTAGTTGATTAGTGGTTTCATTTTCTGAGCAATTGGGGTTATATTCAGAAAGTCATTACCTATGCCAATATGTTGATGGGCTTGCCTTTGTAGGTGAGTTGCTTGTTCTCTCTAACTGCTTTCAATATGTTTTCTGTGGTTTGCATGTTTAGTAATTATAACATGGCAAGGAGAGGTTCTTTCCAGGTTTTGTCTGTTCGGTGTTCTAAAAGCTTCCTGTATCTGCATTGGCATTTCTTTCCCAATTTGGGGAAATTTTTCTTCTATGATTTTGTTGAAAATACCTACTAAGCCTCTGGATTGTAATTCTTCTCCTTCTGTTGTACCCTGAATTCTCATGTTTGATCTTTTCATAGTGTCCCAGATATCTTGAAATTCCCATTCATACCTTGCTATTAGCTTGTCTTTCTCTTTGTCGGACTATATTAGGTCTGCCACCTGGTCTTCTAGTTTAGATATTCTTTTCTCTCCTTCATCCATACTACTGGCGAGACTTTCCACAGAGTTTTTAATTTCACTGACTGTATTCTTCAGAGCTAGAATTTCAGCCTGGTTTTTCTTCATTATTTCTATTTTCTTACTCATGTCTTGTAATGACCTCTTTATTTCATTAAGCTGATTTCCTATGTTCTCTTTCAGAAGTTTGTTTTCTTTAATTCCTTTGTTTTCTTCTTTGATTCCCTTCATTTCTTCTCTGATTTCTTTAAGCATAGATACCATCATTTTCTTGAAATCTTTGTCAGGCAGTTCATCTAAAACAGTCTCATTGGTGATCATTTCTAATGGATTTATAGTTTTTGGTGGGACTGTACTGTCTTGATTCTTTGAGTTTCTTGTATTATATTGTAGCAACTTTTTCATCCTGAATTGATTGGATGCTTGGGTTTTCTACTTAACTGCAGTGTTCCCAGACATGGCAATCCACCTCTACATACCCTCAGGATATGAGTTCCAGGTGCCAGGTATAGCTCTTGTCTCCCAGTGAAGTCACAGAAGTAATCCTAGGTGTTGAGTTTGCTTGCTAAGCAAGTATCCTAGTAGACTGGGTGGAATGAATAATTTACTGGCAAATTCTAAACTTCAACCGAGTAACATACACAATCAATAAAAACCAGTACAAAGTATTCAATTGTGGGGATTAAAACAAACATAGTCATATAAAGTCAAAATCCCTAAGGGTATATGTTGTTCTACACCCTTAATCCTGTCAGCTGGGAGGTAGAGATTTCTGTTCTGAATTGGGTTCCAGGTCAACCTGGTTCTGGATCAGACCCTGCCCCCAATAATGACAATGAAGCAAATGACAAAGGCCCTGTAAATATGAAAACATCAAAAGCAACAATATTCAACCCCCAAATACAGGTTATTTGGAAATGTAAAGCCAACCAAGAGTATATCACCCGTAACCTGCTATGACAAGGGAAGAGAGATTAGCTCTTCCAGAGCAGGCCTATATGTACCTGATTTTTTTTTTTTTTTTTTGTCAGTCATCCTCATTACCTTTTGAGGTGGCTACTAATCTCACCAATGCTAAGTATCCACCTCGATCTCTAGGTGGTGGTGTGCTGTGGAGCTGGAGTTCTGGTCAGCCGTGCTGGTTGCTCTGCCACTGGGCTCTGAATGTCGGAGGTTCGTGGTTCTGATGGTGGGGGATGGAAGAGTTCAGACTTCTGGAGTTGCTTGCACTTTTAGTGGCTCTTTAGTTGATCTCAGCTGTCTTTCCTTCAAACTTCTTAGCTTTGCAAGAACGCTGATGAAGTTGAAAAATCTGTTGTTTGTTCTCTGCTGCCGCCGCCGCCTGGCATGGCAGTGCCTGGCGGGTATGCAGATCGCAGGCCATGAGCGCCTCAGTGGGACTCTGGCCATTTTCCTCCTTTCTGGTGCATCTTGTTCTCTCTGGCTTCTCCGCTGTATCTAAGAATAACCTATACTCATTCACTTTTCAGAAGAAGAGTGTAATTTTGCTGGGATTTTTCCTAAACCCCTCCCTAGGCTGGTTTGGCATGGCTCCTATGCTGCCATCTTACCCAGAAGTCCATTGTTTTTCTTATACCCTGAATGCTTATGTTTCATCTCTTCATAGTGTCCCAAATGTCTTGAAATTTCCATTCATCATTTATCTTTGTTGGACTGTTTTGGATCTGCCACTATATCTTCTGGTGTAGATATCCTGTCCTCTCCTTGATTCATTGTACTGGTGAGAATTTGTACAGAGTTTTCTATTTGACCCACTCTCTTTTGCATTTCTATTATTTCTGGATTGGTCATTTTTCATAATTTTTATTTCTTTACTCATGTCCTGTATTACTTCCTCTTTTTTCATTATGTTGGTTTCCTTTGTATTCTTGGGATTCCTTCAGGTGTTTGTGTTCTTCTTTGATTCCTTTGATTTCTATGAACCTATGTTCATTCTTTTGAATTTTTGTCAGGCATTTCATCTAAGTCATTCTCACTGGAGGTCATTCCTGACAGATTTATACTCTTTGGTGGAATTATATTGTCTTGGTTTTTTTTTTTTTTTGTATTTCTTGTATTATAATGTAGAGATTTTTGTATTTGAGTTAATTTGATGCTTGAGTTTGGCAGTATTCGTACACATGTAAATATGATGTTATATATCTTCAGGGTAGGACCTTAAGGTGCCAGGTATGACTCTTATATTACTTCCATAGTAACTGTAGAATTGACCCTAGGTGTTGGGTTTGACTGCTATGTAAGTGGAACAAAATACAGGGCAATTCTAAAGTTCAGCTGAGCCATCAAAACCAGCACAGATTACTTATGTAAAAGTGGGGATTAAAACAAACAGATAACCTAACAAAGTCAAAGTCTTTAAGGGTGTGTGTTGCCACATACCCCTAATCTTGTCAACTGGGAGACTGAGATTTCTGGTCTGTAAAGGGTTCTAGGTCACCATGGGTTTGAGTGAAACCCTGCCCTCAAGAATGACATAAGAAGAAGACAAAGACAGTATAAATCTGGAAATATCAAAAACCACAAAAGTCAACCTCAAAATATAGTTTGCTTAAGAATGGTAAAACCAACCATCAAACAAATCTAATTTATAACCTGCCCTGACATGGAAAGTGCTATTAGCATTTTCTTTTATGTACGTATTTTTTTTTATTGACAACTTTCATAATTGTAAACAATATCCCATGGTAATTCCCTCCCTCCCTCCACTTTCCCCTTTGAACTCCACTCTCCATCATATCCCCTCCCCCTCTCAATCAGTCTCTCTTTTATTATATTTATTTATTTATTTATTTATTTATTTATTACAGAGGAAGGGATTTATTGAAGCTTACAGATCCAGGGGAAGTTCCATAATGGCAGAAGAAGCTGGCCTGCTTTCACAGGACCACACACACTGAGAAAAGCCACAAACCAAAAGCTCCACGGCACAGCACACTTCAGGAACTTCAGCTAGGCACACTTTGCATATCTTTAGATTGAAAATCTCAAACCCATCACCACACCTTAAGATCTGCCCAGTGACATTGCCTCCAGCCAGGTGGCTGCAGGTGCAAACTATAAACTAATAAAACACTGAATATATTGGGGGCCATCTACTCAAACGGTTGCCACACATGGGTACTGGAGAGTTGAACCTGAGTTGTTTGGCTTTGCCGGCAAGTACCTGACCCACTAAGCCATCTCTCCTTGATTTTGAGTCTCATGTAGCCCAGGCTGGCCCCAAAATCTCCATGTAGGGAGAAAGGCCTAGCTTCTTTTTTTTCCAATAATCAACTTCCATGATTATAAACAATATCCCATGGTAATGCCCTCCCTCCCCCCACTTTCCCCTTTGAACCTCCTCCACTCTCCATCATATCCCCTCCTCCCCCGAATCAGTCTCTTTTATTTTGATGTTATGATCTTTTCCTCCTCTTATGATGGTCTTGTGTAGGTAGTGTCAGGCACTGTGAGGTCATGGATATCCAGGCCATTTTGTGTCTGGAGAAGCATGTTGTAAGGAGTCCTGCCCTTCCTTTGGCTCTTACATTCTTTCTGCCACCTCTTCCACAGTGGACCCTGAGCCTTGAAAAGCGTGATAGAGATACTGCAGTGCTGAGCACTCCTGTCACTTCATTCCAGCACCATGATGCCTTTTGAGTCATCTGAAGGTCACTACCATCTGAAAAGAGAAGATTCTCTACCAAAAGTGAGAGTAGCATTAATATATAGGTATGAACATTTAGAGAAGTGCTTACTGGGCAGTTTGATGAGCATAGTATATACATTTAGCCAGACAGCAGCACAAGTTACACCCCTAGGGCTCATGACTGCCCCTGCTTTAGGTTTTCGGTATCAGGGATGTATTCACTCCCATGGAGCGGGCCTCCAGTCCAATTATAGGGCAGTTGGTTTCTATCATGACAGACATGCCACTATTGCACCTGCAGGCTCATTTGGCCTGGCTGGCCAAATATAAGGCTTTCAGTGTCCACTGTTGAGTATCTTCACTGGTGATTTCTCTCTCTCCCATTGAACTGCATGCAGAATGTCTTCTTCCAGATTTCTGTCAGCTGTTCTACATGAAGTAGGTTATCAGCTCAGTTCCAGCAGGATTTTTCAGTGGTCTTGCAGCCCAAGTATGTGGAGTTTTCAGCAATAGGGTTTTACCATCTATTCCTGGTGGGAAACCAAGGGTCTCTTTTATTTTGATGTCATGATCTTTTCCTCCTATTATGATGCTGTTGTGTAGGTATTGTCAGGCACTGTGAGCACGTGGATATCGAGGCCATCTTGTATCTGGAGCAACACTTTTTAAGTCTACCCTTCCTCTTAACATTCTTTTTGCCACCTCTTCTGCAATGTATCCTGAACCTTAGAAGGTGTGATAGAGATACTTCAGTGCTGAGCACTCCTCTGTAATTTTTTTTTCAGCATCATGATGCCTTCTGAGTCATCCCAAGGTCACTGCCATCTGAAAAGAGAACTTTCTCTAACCAAAAGTGAGAGTAGCATTAATATATGGGCATGAGCATTAAGAGAAGTGCTTACTGGCAGTTTGGCGAGCATGGTATATACATTTAGTCAGACACCAGCAGACATTACACCTCAGGACTCATGACTACCCCTGTTGTAGGTTTTTGTTATCAGAGATGTATTCCCTCCCATGAAGTGGGCCTCCAATATAATTAGAGAGTGGATAATTCATCAGTTGAGGGACATCTAGGCTGGTTCCATTTCCTAGCTATTGTGAATAGAGCAGCTATAAACATGGTTGAGCAAGTATCTCTAAGGTAGTGAGATGAGTCCTTAGGATATATGGCTAGGAGTGCTACAGCTGGGTCATATGGTAGATCTATTTTCAGCTGTCTTAGGAACCTCCACACTGATTTCCACAATGGCTGCACCAGATTGCATTCCCACCAACAGTGTAGAAGGGTTCCTCTTTTTCCACATCCTGGCCAGCATTTATGGTCATTTGTTTTCATGATGGTAGCCAATCTGACAGGAGTGAGATGGAATCTCAATGTAGTTTAAATCTGCATTTCCCTGATGTCTAGGGATGTAGAACATTTTTTTTTGATGTTTATTTGCCATCTGCATTTCTTTTGAGAACTCTCCATAGCGCATTTTTAATTGGGTTGTTTGATTTCTTATTATTTAGTTTTTTGAGTTCTTTGTACATCCTAGATATTAATCCTCTATCAGATGTATAGCTGGCAAAGATTTTCTCCCATTCTGTAGGTTTCCTCTTTCTTCTATTCACAGTGTCCCTTGCTGTCCAAAAGCTTTGTAATTTCATGAGGTCCCAGCGGTTGATCTGTGGCATTATTTCCTGAGCAATTGGGGTTATATTCAGAAAGTCTTTGCCAATACCAATATGTTGAAGGGTTTCCCCTACTTTTTCCTCTAGCAGTTTCAGAGTTTCAGTTCTGATATTAAGTTCTTTGATCGATTTGCACTTAATTCTTGTGCATGGAGGGAGATAAGGATCTATTTTCATCATTCGATAGATACATACCCAGTTTTCCCAGCATCATTTGCTAAAGAGGCTCTCTTTTCTCCAATGAGTATTTTTGGCATTTTTGTCAAAGATCAGGTGGCTATAGCTATCTGGACTTACATCTGGGTCCTCTATTCTGTTCCATTTTCTACATGTCTATGTTTGTGCCGGAACCATGCTGTTTTTGTTACTATGGCTCTGTAATATAGGTTGAAATTAGGTATGGGGATACCACCAGCCTTATTTTGTTGCTCAAAATTGTTTTAGATATTCGAGTTTTTTGTGCTTCCGAATGAATTTTTGGATTTTTTTTTTTCTGTGAAGAATGCCTTTAGAATTTTGATGGGGATTGCATTAAACGTGTAGGTTGCTTTTGGTAAGATTGCCATTTTCACAATACTGATTATTCCGATCCATGAACAAGGGCTGTCTTTTCATTTCCTAGTGTCTTCTGCAATTTCTCACTTGAGTATTTTGAAGTTTTCATTGCAGAGATCTTTGACTTCCTTGGTTAGGTTTATTCCAAGGTACTTTCTTTCTTTCTTCCTTTCTTTCTTTATTTATTGATGCAATTGTGAATAGGAGTGATTCATCAATTTCATCCTCTCTGTGTTTGTTGTTAGCATATAGGAAGGCTACTGATTTCTGTTTGTTTATTTTGTATCCTGCTGCATGGCTACAGGTGTTTATCAGTTCTAACAGTTTGCTGGTAGAGTCTTTAGGGTCCTTTATGTATAGAATCATGCCATCTGCAAATAATAACTTGATCTTTTCCTTTCCAATTTGTATCCCTTTTATGTGTGTGTCTTGCCTAATTCCTATGGCTAAGAGTTCCAGTACAGTGTTAAATTAAAGTGGGTCTGTGGATACCCTTGTTCCTGATTTTAGTGGAAAAGCTTCAAGTTTTTCTCCATTCAGTATTATGTTGGCTGTAGGTTTGTCATAAGTAGCCTTTATTATGTTCAGATATGTTCCTTCTATTCCCAGTCTCTATTGGACTTTTATCATGAAAGGATATTGGATTTTGTCAAATGCTTTTTCTGCATCTAATGAGATGATCAGGTGATTTTTGTTCCTCAGTCCATTTATATAATGTATTACATTCATCAATTTGCATATGTTGAACCACCCCTACATCTCTGGGATAAAGCCTGCTTGGTCGGGGTGGATGATCTTTCTGATACATCCTTCTATTCTGTTTGCCAATATTTTGTTGAGAATTTTTGCGTTGATGTTCATGAGGGAGATTGGTCTGTAATTTTCTTTTTTTGTTCTATCTTTGCCAGGTTTTGGTATCAGGGTGATGCTGGCTTCGTAGAAGGAGTCTGGTAGGCTTCCTTCTTTTTCTAGTTTATGGAAAAGTTTAAGGAGCATTGGTGTTCTTCCATGAAGGTCTGATAAAATTTACCAGTGAATCCATCTGGGCCTGGACTTTTATTCCTTGGGAGATTTTTGATAACTGCTTGGGTCGCCATACTTGCTATAGGTTATTTAGCTGTTTTATCTCATCCTCATTTAATTTTGATGGGTCATATAAATCAAGGAAATCATCCATTTCTTTCAGATTTTCAGACTTAGTGGAGTATATGTTCTTATAGTGTGTTCCCGTGATTTTTTAAATTTCTCTGGTATCTGTTGTGAAGGTGCCTTTTTCCTCTCTAATTTTATTAATTTGTGTCTCTTCTCTCTTTCTTTTGGTCAGATTTGCTAAGGTTTATCAATCTTGTTTATCCTTTCAAAGAACCCAACTTGTTGTTTCATTGATGTTTTGTTTTGTTTTTCTGGTTTCTGTTTCATTAATTATGCATTCTATTTTCCTGTATTTGTTAAGATTTGTTTTGTGTCTTAATATATGGTCTGTTTTAGAGAATGTTCCATGGGCTGATGAAAAGAATTTGTGTTCTGCAGCATTTGGCTGAAATGTCCTGTTTATGTCTGTTAGGTCCATTTGTTCCAGATGCCTCATTTAATCCAGATGCCTCTCTGTTTATATTTTGCCAGGATGACCTGTCAATTGATGAGAGTGTGGTGTTGAAGTCACCCACTACAACTGTGTTTGGTGTTATCTGTGACCTTAGTTCTAATAGCGTTTGTTTGATGAAGTTGGGAGCCCCCAGTTAGGTACATATATGTTTAGGATTGTAATGTCTTCCTGTTTGAGTGTTCTTTTAATGAATATAAAGTGACCTCCCTTACCTTTCCTAACTAATTTTGGTCTGAAGTCTACCTTGTCAGATATTAAGATAGCAACCCCTGCTTGTCTACTAGGCCCATTTACTTGAAACACTATTTTTCAACCTTTCACCCTAAGATAGTGTCCATCCTTTGTAGAAAGGTGAGTTTCTTGGAGGCAACAAATTGAAGGATCCTGCTTTTTAACCCAGTCTGCAAACCTATGTCTTTTGGTTAGGGCATTGAGGCCATTGATATTAAGAGTTATTATTGAAAGGTGTGTATTTATTTTTACCATTTTTTTTTTGTTTTGTAGTTCTTCCAGTTTTACCTTTGCTCTCTTGTATTAACTAGTATTTGTGTATGGTTTCTTTTGTCCAGGTTCCTTATATGTGTGCTTTTCTTTCTCTTCAGCATGGAGGATCCTGTTAAGTATTTTCTGTAGAGCTGGTTTTGTCTTCAAATATTCCTTTAGACTGCTTTTTTGTGGAATGTCCTTATTTCTCTGTCTATTTGAATGGATAGCTTTGCAGGATAAAGTAACCTTGGTTAACAGTTGTTAGCTTTCAGAACATGGAATACATCATCCCAGGCCCTTCTGGTTTTTAAAGTTTGTGCTGAGTAATCTGCTGTGATCCTGATGGGTTTGCCTTTGTATGTGACTTCATTTTTTAACAAAATATTTTATTTTTATTTATTTATTTGACAGAGTAAGAGAGGTAGAGAAAGAGACAATGGGCATGCCAGTTCTCCAGCCACTGCAAATGAACTCCAGACATGTGTGCCCCCTTGTGCATCTGGCTTGCATGGGTCCTGGGGGAAATCGAACCTGGGTCCTTTGGCTTTGCAGACAAAGGCCTTAACTGCTAAGTCATCCATCCAGCCCTTGATTGTTCTCTCTAACTGCTTTCAGTGTATTTTCTTTGGTTTGTGTATTTGGTAGCTAAATATAATATGGCGAGGAGAGATTCTTTCCATGTTTTGTGTTTGGTGTTCTAAAGGCTTCCTGTATCTGCATTGGCACCTCTTTCCCGATTTGGGGGAAGTTTTTTTCTATGATTTTGTTGAAAATGCCTACTATGCCTTTGAAGTGAAATGCTTCTCCTTCTACTATACCCTGAATTCTTATGTTTGATCTTTTCATAGTGTCCCAAATACCTTGAAATTCCCATTCATACTTTCCTATTAGTTTGTCTTTCTCTTTGTTGGACTGTATTAGATCAGCTACCTGGTCTTCTAGTTTAGATATTCTGTCCTCTCCTTCATCCATTTTACTGGTGAGATTTTCTACAGAGTTTTTAAATTTCACTGTGTTCTTCATTGCTAGTATTTCTGACTGATTTTTCTATATTATTTCTATTTCCTTATTTATGTCTTGTATTGACCTCCTTATTTCATTAAATTGGTTTCCTGTGTCTTCTTTGATACCTTTGATTTCCTCGAGCATATTTATAATCATTCTTTTGAAATCTTTCTCTGGTATTTCCTCTAAATCAGTTTCACTGGAGGTCAATTCTGATGCAGTAATACTTTTTGGTGGATTTATATTGTCTTGATTTTTGTCTTTCTTGTATTAAAATGTACATATTTTTGCCTCTTGGATTAATTTAATGCTTCGATTTTCTAATTATCTGCAGTATTATAAGATGTATCAATCAATCTGATGTTATGTATCTTCAGGGTAGGAGCTTAAGGTGCTAAGTGTGACTCTTAAAACTCTCTGAGTAACCACAAAAGTGACCCTTGGTGTTGGGTTTGCCTATGAGAGTATTCAGTTAGGCTGAGTGGAACAAAATACAGGCAAATTCTAAATTTAACTAAACACTCTCTCTTTGTCTCTTTCTCTCTCTGTCTGTCACCCTCAAATAAATAAAACAAATAAAAATAAACAAAAAAAATTTATTAAAATTTGACTAAACAATGTACACTTTCAGTGAAAAGCAGCCCAAAGTATTTATTCAAGAGTAGGTATTAATGCCACCAGATCCTCTAACAAAGTCACAATCCCTAAGGATGTGTGTTGCCCCACACCCTTAATCCTGTCAACTGGGAGGTTAAGATTTCTGGTTTGTAGAGGGTTTATGTCAGCTTGTGACCAAGTGAGACCGTTCCCCAACGAAAGACAGGAGAGGAAACAAAGGCACTGTAAATCAGGAAGCAACAAATGACATGCCCAAAATATAGCTTATTTAAGAATGGCAAATCAGACTATCCATCAGATTTAACATATAATTTACCCTGACATAGAAGGTACAATTAGCACTTCCTATTCAAGCCTATATACCAGGCCTATTTGGCAGGCACTGACCTGGTGTAATCCTAGTTACCTTTTGGCATGGTTTTGGTCCCAATTATTCTGCGCTCCAGCTTGGGTCCCTCTTTGCTCTACTGTGGGCTCAGGTAGGCTGGCTTGGTCACTGGGTCACTGCTCTGGTAGCCTGTGCCAGGTGCTGTGTCGGTGAGCTCCCTTCCCCAGGTCTCTGGTGCTTTCTGGTGCCTGTGCTTACAGTGGGAGGTGGGGAGGCTATGGATGGTGGCTGAATTTCTCCCGCTGGTCCTCATGTTCCTCTTCCTCATGAGCCGTTGTGTTGGTCCTTGCCATCCTCCCTTCACATTTCTTGAGTTTGTGTGGAGGCCGGTGTGACTGGAAAATCCCCTTACCTGGCCTTTCTTGCGGCTCAAGCCAAGCCTTGGGGCTGTGGCCACATGGACCTGGTGCTACCATTGCCGTTATTGGAGCTGGTTCTGCCTGCTTCTGTGCTCTCTAGACACTTTGAATCTCTCCTGCTTCTCTGCTGCAGTTGATAATTTCTTATACACCTCACTCTTTATTAGAAGAGTGTATTTTGCTGGATTTTTTGGCTTTTTCTCCCCTAGGCTGCTTCCTGGTTCCTATGCCGCCATTTTAACTGGAAGTCTCCACGATTCGCACTTTAATGCAGGCCTGTATACCAGGCTTTGGGACAAATATTGACCCAGTTTAAGCAGGCCATTAGTGGGCTGGAGAAATGGCTTAGCAGTTAAGTCACTTTCCTGCACAACCTAAGGACCCATGTTCAATCTCTGTCCACATTCCATGTAAGCCAGACAAAGGTGACACAATGCAAGGTCATATGTGCACTAGGTGGCGCAAGCATCTGGAGTTTGACTGTAGTGGCTGAGTCCCTTGTGCACCAATTATCTCTCTGTGTTGCTCTTGCTCTCTCTAAAAAAATAAAAATAAAAGAAATAAGCCAGGGCTAGAGGGATGGCTTAGTGGTTAAGGTGTTTGCCTGCAAAGCCAAAGGATCCAGGTTCAATTCCCCATTACCCACATAAGCCAGATGTACAAGGGGCTGCAAGAATCTGGAGTTCATTTGCAGTGGCTGGAGGCCCTGGCGCACCCATTCTCTATTTCCTCTCTCTATCTCTTTGCTTGCAAATAAATAAATTAAATTTAAAAAAGAAGCCAAGTGTGGTGGAGCATACCTTTAATCCCAGAACTCAGTAGGCAGAGGTAGGAGGATCACCATGAGTGATCCCTATGATTACATAGTGAATTCCAGGTCAGCCTGGGCCAGAGTGAGACCCTACCTTGAAAAACAAAAAAATTAATTAATTAATTAATTAAAGTAGGCCATTACCTTTTGGGATGGCCTAAGGTCTCACCCATGCTGAGTGTCTACCTGGGTTCCTCTTTATTGTGGTCTGGGCTTGGCTAGGCTGGCTGGGTTTATGGATCTGCTGTTCAGACCAGCTGTGCAGATGCTGTGTGGGTGGGGGGTGGTTCTCCCGTGGTTGCTGGTGCTGGAAGTTGTGGGAGGGGAGGCTGTGGAGGGAGCTGCTCAGCTTGTCCCTGCTATCTTCTCCTTCCAGTTTCTTGATTTTGTGGGGAGGCTGGTGTGAGTGCAAAATCCCTTCACCGTGGTTCTGCTTCTGCAGTTCAGGCAGGGCCATGCGGGCTAGGGGACTGGGATGACCAGAGCTGTGGCAGAAGCTGAGTCTTCCTGCTTGTGTGGTTGCTAAAAGCTCTGGGTCTCTCCTGCGGTTGATAATTTTGTATGCACCCCATTTTGGTAGAAGAGTGTATTGTGGTGTTTTTCTGTTCATTTCCACCCCCATGCTGCTTTGGCATGGCTACTACACCGCCATCTTAACCAGAAGCCAAGTTTGTTTGTTTTTTTAATTTAATTTCTTTTGAATTTGGGTAATATCTGTTGAACTGTCTTTGAATTCATTGATTCTTTGGCTTCGTCTGATTAACTGGACAGTCATAAGAGTTCTTCATTTGAATTTTGAGGTTTTTCTTATTTTTAATGTTTCTATATTATTCTTTCTTAGTTTTGCATTTCTCTGTTATACTTGCCTAGTATTCATTTTTATTTATTTTTCCTTCTCAGCACCCATAGATGTCAAGATTTGGATTTGGTCAGGCTTTTTGTTTTCTTTTTGAAAAATTATTTTTAGCTGTTTATTTGAGAGAGAGTAAATGAAAGAATAAATGAGAATTGGGCATGCCAAGAACTTCTGCCACTGCAAACTAAATGTACACACCACTTTGTGCATCTCGATTATGTGGGTATTGGGGAATTGAGCCTGGGTTGTCAGGCTTTATAAGCAAGCCCTTTAACTACTGAATCATCTTTCCAGCCCACTTGTTTTTCTTCTTTTCTAATGCTGCTTTTTTCTTATTTTAAGTTTAGAAAAGCCTCTTATCCCAGAAATCACAAAGAGCTGCCCCAAAATGGAAATGTGCTCAAGATAGCTCAAGGAGGCAGAAAGTGAGAAGATAGTCACAGTCTGCATCGAGGAACAAAGAGCTGCTTGGCATATCTACAAATCTGAATGACTTACTCAGGGTTGGTAGTCATCGAAATCCATTTTTTCCCCTTCTTCACTGCACAAGACCATCAAAATAACTGTTACTTTACTCTTGGTCATCGTAAATAAACATGGGTTATATATATATATTGCACTCTTGAATAGGTCATGAATTTTCAGATTGTGGCACCTTAGTAATGTTAGGTTTATAGACCCTCACAAGGGTCCATTTTTTTTCTGTCAATACTAAAATCAAAACCTTCCTGAGTTCTTTGTCTAGTTTATCTCTATCTGGCCACAATCACAACTTGTTTATTTCTTTCTTTATTCAAACATCTGTGTAAGCCTACTACCTCAGTGTTCCTGATCACAGTGGTGAGCAAGATGTCATGTCCTTTTGTACAGGAGCTGAAGAGGCTCCTGCTTGACTAACACAGAATGTGGTTAGTACTATAGTGCAGGTGTAAAATGCCATGGAACAGAGGATGTAGTGATGGATTTGGACTAGAGGATATTGGTTAATGCTGTGTAGTAATGTTAGCATTTCAACTGTGTTTCTAAAAGTGATTAAGATCTTGACGGCCATTCTAAGCATACAGCTTACACAAAGGAACTAATTTGTGAGGTAGTTACTAAACAATTTATACTTTTCTCCTTTGAGAACCTGGCTCTTTTCCTTTTTTATTCCTCTTACGCCTTCCTTCTTATTTTTTTAAAATTTTTATTTATTTATAAGCAGAGAGAAGGGGGAAAGAGAGAATGGGTACGCCAGGGTCTCCTGCCATTGCAAACGATCTCCAGATACATGTGCCACTTTGTGTATCTGGCTTTGGAGTACTGGGTACTTGAACCCAGGACATCAGGCAGGCCAGCACCTTTAACTGCTGAGCGATCTCTCCAGACTCCTGTTCCTTTTTTTTTTTTCCTTTTTTTTTTTGAGGTAGGGTCTCACTCTAGCTCAGGCTGACCTGTCACTATGTAGTCTCAGGGTGGCCTTGAACTCACAGTGATCCTCTTACCTGTGCCTCCGAGTGCTGGGATTAAAGGCGTGCACCACCACACCCAGCTCTTTGGTTTTTGCCTCCTTTATTCTCCTATAGTTCTAAGTGGTAGGTCTTTTGTCACTACATCTGTAATTTAGGACCCAGAGATATAGAATCACTTGGTTTTATCTTCCAAATGAAGGTGCAGAGCAACATTGTTGTGTGAAGAACATAGGTAGTATATGGAAAGGAGGAGACAGGCTTCCCTGATACCTCTTCTGGAGAAATATCTTGAGGAGAGCTACAGAAGATATGGAGAAGAATCCTCAGTGGTTTATACTTTGGGGAAGTCATGAGCTGACCACTGATTTTATTTAACTTTACTCTTTATGGTCTGTTGACTTTTCTCCCCACTTCCGCCCTTGACCAAGACAAATGAGGCTCATTTAAGGAAAGTAGACATATAAAATGCCTACCCCTGAGCAGAATTCATCTTTAACTCCCATGAGTCACAAGTAGGACCATTAATATATGTGAACAGTGAGAATTACTTTATAAATTAACATATATTTTCTTTGTGGTAGGAACTAAAGCCATCTATCTCCAGAAATGTCTTCAGGAAATAAAGACCAAAATGACCTTTCAGCAGAAGGAAACATCAGTGACATTCCCCTGGCGGCTCAAAAGGAAACAAGTACTGACTTCAAGCAATTTGAGACCAATCACCAATGCAAACCTTATCGTAGGATCCATGTGGAACCTCAAGAGAAATCAAAGCCTAGCATCAAGCAGGTTGTCATCAGAAAGCTGAAGAGTTGCCAGTGTAGCCCAACCAAAGCCAAAAATATGATTTTGGGTTTCTTTCCTGTTCTGCAGTGGCTCCCAAAATATGATCTAAAGAAAAACCTTTTAGGAGATATGATGTCTGGTTTGATTGTGGGCATATTACTGGTGCCCCAGTCTATTGCTTATTCTCTGTTGGCCGGCCAAGAACCTATCTATGGTCTATACACATCTTTTTTTGCCAGTATCATCTATTTCCTATTTGGTACCTCCCATCACATCTCTGTGGGCATTTTTGGAGTACTGTGTCTTATGATTGGTGAGGTAGTTGACCGAGAACTGCACAAAGCAGGCTATGACACTGCTGATATTTCACCTTCTTTAGGAATAGTTTCAAATGGAAGCACACTAGTCAACCACACATTAGACAGGATTTGTGACAAAAGTTGCTATGCAATTAAAATTGGCAGCACTGTGACCTTCATGGCTGGAATTTATCAGGTAAGAAAATGAAGCATGGGTCAGGTAGATGACTCAATGGGCAAGAGCACTAGCTGCTCAAGCATGATGGTCTGAGAGGGCTCTGCACACCTGTAACCCTAGTCCTGTGGGGAGCAGAGACTGGAAAATCAGAGCATTGCTAGGGCCCTGCAGGTCAGCATCCAGTCTGACCAAAAATGGCAACTCCAGGTTCATGGAGAGAGACTGTCACATGGATTAACCAAAGGGGTGGGAGAAGAGAACACAATGTTTTTCTCTGACCTCTGTATGTATGTGCATAGGGTGCATGCATCTACACACATAAAGAAACTGGAACAATTGGCAGTACCTGGCAAAAGTAATCACTGTAGATGGAATCTCAAATCTGTAAGCAATTCTTAAGGTATTCTAATAATTAAAGCCATCATTTAGAAAAAAAAACTAAATAAAAATTTTAGAAGAGGAAAAATCAAGCCGGGCATGGTGGTGCACGCCTTTAATCCCAGCACTTGGAAGGCAGAGGTAGGAGGATCGCCATGAGTTCGAGGCCACCCTGAGACACAGTGAATTCCAGGTCAGCCTGAGCTAGAGTGAGACCCTACCTCACTCTAAAAAAAAAAGAAAGAAAGAAAGAGAAAGAGTGCTCAGAGTATATAAATGATGGTAGAGCCAAAATTCAAACCTCCCATTCCACAGGTAAGAAAAAAACTGGTTTCCTTTCCTAATTCTAGGTTGCTCTTATGTAATGAATCTAAATTCACAGGCAGATCATTATTATTATTTTGTTTGTTTGTTTGTTTTTCGAGGTAGGGTCTCACTCTAGCCTAGGCTGACCTGGAATTCACTATGTAATCTCAGGCTGGCCTTGAATTCACAGTGATCCTCCTACTTCTGCCTCCCTAGTGCTGGGATCACAGGCATGTGCCACCATGCCCGGCTAGATTTTAAACATTTTATTTTATTTTATTTTATTTTTTGGTTTTTCGAGGTAGGGTCTCATTCTAGCTCAGGCTGACCTGGAATTCACTATGGAGTCTCAGGGTGGCCTCGAACTCACGGCAATCCTCCTACCTCTGCCTCCCGAGTGCTGGGATTAAAGGCGTGCGCCACCACGCCCGGCTTTGATTTTAAATATTTTATTGTAAAAATTTAGATAGTGGTGGTTTGAATCAGATGTCCCCCATAAACTTATGATCTGAATGTTTGATCCTCAGTAAATGGCAGTGTGGGTGGTAGAGCCTTGCAGGAGGATGTGTGCTCTTTGGGGTGGCCTTAGAAGTGTTATAGTCAGCTTTCCTTGCCAGAACTAGCTCTACTGTTGCTGTTTTCCACCTTCTGTGGCAGAGGTGCTGTCCAGTCTCTGTTCATTCCATGTTCTCCCCTGCCATCATTAAGCTTCCCTTCAGAAGTCAAAATAAAAACTTTCCTCCTTCCCCCCCCCCCAAAAAAAAAAAGATCAGAAAGTGTTCTCGGACCACATGGTAGCACTCTTTAATTTTATATGTCAGGAAATACTGAGTTTTCTTGAGATTATGTGTGCCTGATTATTGGCAATCAGCATGAATAGTCAAGCAAGAGAACAATAAATTGTGGTAGGGAGAGGGGCAGTACAAGAGTTCTTCAAATTACTGATGTCTCCTACCATTAGAATAACAGCCTCAATGAGTGACTCTTACTAAAAATAGTACTTTTAAGGTCTGGGGAGAAGGCTCAGTGGTTAAAAGGATTTACTTGCAAAGCTTGCAAGCCAGGGTTCAATTCTCCAACCACCCACATAAAGCCAGACAGATATTCCATTGCAGTGGCGTGCATACATACATACATACAAGTAGTTCTGTTGGATTATTGGAGAGAGTGGGAAAGCTGAGGACCATCATTTCATATTGCCAGCCAAGAGAAAGAATTAAAAATTAAGTTCTTCTCCTTGAGAATCTTAGAACCTACTAATGTGCTGTTACGATCTTGCTCCTGCCACGTAGCATCCAGGACTTAGTCCCACCGTCAAACCTGTTCTCTGTTGCAGGCGCTTGGGACCAACAAGGGAAGAAGAGTAGTTGTCTTTATTTGGTGCTTGGATGAGGTGGGGAGGCAGAGGGAAAGTGGTATTCTCCCTAGATAGTCTACTTTTCCTTTTTCTTAATGTGCCTCCTCACCAAGCTGAGAAGAGGTTGTGGAATTCTGGAGAACTGGAAAGAGAAAAAAAATTTTTTTTCGAGTTAAGGTCTCACTCTAGCTCAGGCTGACCTGGATTTCACTATGTAGTCCCAGGGTGGCCTTGAATTCATGGTGATCCTTCTACCTACCTCTGCCTCCTGAGTGCTGGGAATAAAGGCATGCACCACCATGCCCTGATAAGAGGTATATTTTTATTTTTTATTATTATTTTTATTATTTTGTTTGTTTTTTTCTGAGGTAGTGTCTCATGCTAGCTCAGGCTGACATGGAATTCACTGTGTAGTCTCAGGATGGCCTCGAATTCATGGCAATCCTCCTACCTCTGCCTCCCAAGTGCTGGGGTTAAAGGCGTGCACCACCACACGCAACTTATTTATTTTTAAGAGGAGAGAGAAAGAAACAGAGAGAGGGAGAGAATGGGCATGCCAGGGCCTTCAGCTGCTGTGTACAAACTCCAGAAGTGTGCACCCCTTTGTGCTCATGTGCAACATTGCATGCTTGCATCACTGTACGTCTGGCTGCATGGGACCTAAAGATTTGAACAAAAGTTCTTAGGTTTCACAGGCTCTTGCCTTAACCACTAAGCCAACTATCTAGCCCCCTTATTTGATTTTTTGAGGTAGGATCTTGCTTTTTGTCCAGGCTGACCTGGAATTTACTATGTAGAATCAGATTGGCCTTGAACTCACAGTGATTCTCCTATCTCTGCCTCCAAAGTGCTGGGATTAAGATCACCATGCCTGGCTGAAAGGTGTGGTTTTTTTTTCTTACAGAGCTTGTGTTTTATTTTGTAAACAATATTTTATTATTTATTTGAGAGAGAGAATGGGTCTCCTGCCACTACAAAGAAACTACAGATGCCTGCACCACCTTGTGCATCTGGCTTTATGTGGGTATTAGGGAATCAAACCTGGGTCATTTGGTTTTGCAGGCTCTGTATTTAGACCCAGTACTGAAGGGGAAAGGTCAGGGGTATTAATAAAACTGAGTATTTTCATACCTATTTAACCTTCTATATCCTTTTTTTTCAGGTGGCAATGGGCTTCTTTCAAGTGGGCTTTGTTTCTGTCTACCTCTCAGATGCCTTGCTGAGTGGGTTTGTCACTGGTGCCTCCTTCACCATTCTTACATCTCAGGCCAAGTATCTCCTTGGGCTCAGTCTTCCTCGCAGTAATGGAGTGGGCTCACTCATCTCTACCTGGATACATATCTTCAAAAACATCCATAAAACCAACTTCTGTGATCTCATCACCAGCTTTTTGTGTCTTCTGGTCCTTGTGCCAACCAAAGAATTCAATGAGTATTTCAAGTCCAAGCTCAAGGCACCAGTGCCAACTGAACTCATTGTTGTTGTAGCAGCCACATCAGCCTCTCATTTTGGAAAACTGAATGAGAATTACAATTCCAGTATTTCTGGACATATTCCCACTGGATTCATGCCACCCAAAGCACCAGACTGGAATCTAATTCCTAATGTGGCTGTGGATGCAATAGCCATTTCTATCATTGGTTTTGCTATCACTGTATCACTTTCTGAGATGTTTGCCAAGAAACATGGCTACACAGTCAAAGCAAATCAGGAAATGTATGCCATTGGCTTTTGCAATATTATACCGTCCTTCTTCCACTGCATCACTACTAGTGCAGCTCTTGCAAAGACATTGGTTAAAGAATCAACAGGCTGTCAAACTCAGGTTTCAGCTGTGGTAACAGCCCTTGTTCTTCTATTAGTTCTCCTGGTCATAGCACCTTTATTCTTTTCCCTTCAGAAATGTGTCCTCAGTGTGATCACTATTGTAAATCTCCGAGGTGCCTTTTGCAAATTTAGAGATCTACCCAAGATGTGGAGGCTTAGCAAAATGGACACAGTTACCTGGTTTGTTACTATGTTGTCCTCGGCACTGATAAGCACTGAAATAGGCTTGCTTATTGGGGTTTGTTTTTCTATGTTTTGTGTCATTATCCGTACTCAAAAGCCAAAGATTTCATTGCTTGGGTTGGTGGAAGACTCTGAAATCTTTGAATCCCTGTCTGCTTACAAGAACCTTCAGACTAAGCCAGGAATCAAGATTTTCCGCTTTGTAGCACCTCTCTACTATATAAACAAAGAATGCTTTAAATCTGCTTTATACCAAAAAACTTTAAACCCAGTTTTAGTAAAGGCAGCTCAGAAGAAGGCAGCAAAGAGAAAACTTAAAGAGGAAACAGTGACTTTTAGTGGGATCCAGGATGAAGTTTCAGTGCAACTTTCCCATGATCCTTTGGAGCTGCATACTGTAGTTATTGACTGCAGCACAATACAATTTTTAGATACAGCAGGTATCCACACACTGAAAGAAGTTCGCAGAGATTATGAAGCCATTGATATCCGGGTTCTACTGGCTCAGTGCAATCCCTCTGTAAGAGATTCCTTGACTAGAGGAGAATATTGCAAAAAGGAAGAAGAAAACCTTCTCTTCTTTAGTGTGTCTGAAGCAGTAGCTTTTGCAGAAGAATCTCAAAACCAAAAAAGAGTTTGTGTTCTCAATGGGTTGAGTCCTTCTGGTGATTGAGATGGAGGCAAGAAGAGGAAGATCTAATCAAAAGGTTAAAATTTCAATGTGCAGCATTTTCCACTTGAAAACTAGAAAATGAGGCATATTTGAAATTAATTTTTCCTTTGAAGCTAATGGCCTTTTAATATGCTTAAGGCAGTAGAGCTTATAGTTGCCCCTGAAGAAGAAAATGTGGTTTCCAACTTTCATGCAGGTATGAAGTATTTGGGAGGTACAATAAATACTGAAATCAGTGTTAATTACCACCTTGCTTTAGGGATTATTCCTGTGGACTCAGTCCTCCAGGAGGTAAAGGGGTGAAATTGAGGTGTGCAGTAGAAATACTTGGGCCTTTGCATGGCTCTGGAGAGGGAAAGAAAGAAGGCAGGAAAATGTCCATACTCTTCTTGCACCAGCAGAGTGAGAGGCTTGTGCAGCCTGAGGTCCTACCTAAATGAGTTTCTTCTTACTGGTGCTTCTCTATTCCCAGTCTTAGGATCCCTGGCTTATGGTGGAAGGGACCATTCTCCTCTCCTTAAGATAGGAACTGTGAGCACAGTCTCATTTGGAGTGTGGCAGCTTTTTGGAATCCTGATAGCAAGCCTGACATTATACACAACACCTTTTGTAAACATTTGATGCTTTCATCATGTATTTTTATTTAGAATAAGTGAGCAAACAGTTCTTCAAAATCAGAAAAAGGAAGTGGGAATCCTTTGTCTTTTCTATGACCTCTGTCCTTGTTTGTGAGATTGTATCTTCATTTAGCCCTGTTTTAGCGTTCAGTTGTGCTGGTGTCAACACATGGACTGTCTTAAAGTGGTATTTCTGAACATCAGTGAGTCATGCCAGACAAAGCAGAATGCTGACCTGGCAGTTTTTTACAGCATTGTAAATGGGTCTGTGGCAAACTGTGAAGACATTTCAAAAAAGAATGGCTAACAGTTTCCCTTAAGGATTGTGTCCTCACCCCTCCCTGCCCCTGTCATTTTAGTAAGGATCTTCTGGCGACTGGCAGTCTTTCTCAAATAAAAGCTTATACTGTTTATGGAAAAGAATGTATTAAAATGATAATTGGGGCTGGAGAGATGGCTTAGTAGTTAAGGAAGGCACTTCCTGTGAAGCCTAAGGACCTAGGTTCGATTCCCCAGTACCCAAGTAAGCCAGATGCACAAGGTGGTGCATGCATCTGAAGTTTGTTTGCAGTGGGTGGAGGCCCTGGCATGCCTATTTTCTCACTCTCCCTCTCTAAAATAAATAAATAAATGAAAGTGATAATGGATAGATGTTTTCATGAAAAGTAAAAGTGTGTGACATTGAAACTTACAGTTCTATATCTGGACCTTGACAGACAAGGGAAAAAACCCAGAGTATTCAAAATTAGGGATAGAGGATAAATTCATGTAAGATAAAAACATTTAGTCAAGTCTTAAAAGAGTGATTGCCAGCCGAGTGTGGTAATCACAGACAGAGATAGGAGGATCTCAGTGAGTTCAAGGCCACCCTGAGACTATACAGTGAATTCCAGGTCAGCCTGGGCCAGAGTGAGACCCTACCTCGAAAAGTGGTTGCCAAAGTATCAAACAAATATTAGCCTGTTCTTACATTCTAAACAGTTTTAAATATTTATGAGAAGCAAACCCTGCATAGGCCACTTACTGAGGTGGAATGCTTTTAAACATCTTATTTAAAGGGTGGGTGCGTGTGTGTGTGTGTGTGTGTGTGTGTGTGTGTGTGTGTGTGTGTGTATGTGTTCGTGTGTGTGTATTTAAAATTTAGCTTTCTTGTTCTTTCTGTAAACTACCAGTATTTTTTTTTATTGGTAGAGCATATCATTTGGTTATATAATAGATACCTTTCCAAGAAAGTAGTTGCTGTATAAAAAATCATAATAAAATAAAATCTGGATTTCTTTTCTTTAAGGTGATTATATAATTAAATATAGCACTGTCCTGAATTTTTTTTTCTTTTGAGGCAAAGTATCTATCTAGCCCAGGCTGATCTGGACCTCACTATCTAGCCTAGGTTGGCCTTGAACTCCTAGCCTTTTGAGTGCTGGGATTGTACCAGGAGCCATGATGCCTGGCCTTGTCTTGAATTTGACATCCCTCTTAAACCCACTCCTAGAATTTCAGAAATATTAAATGTTGTTTATGTTTATTTTTTCTAATGTTTACCTTTTATTTCTAGTTTCATGAATAATAATTTTAAAACCATAGTACTTGAGTCCTTTGTTTATCCTTCTTCTCCCTTTCCTCAAACCAAGAATGAATTGATACTATTATAGATGTCCAATACTCTAGCAGACCAGTAAGTACATAGTTTAAGACAACACCAGCAAAGCAGAAGAATTTTAGTCTGATCAGAATTTGGAAAATCTGGCCGGGTATGGCGGTGCATGCCTTTAATCCCAGCACTTGGGAGGCAGAGGTCGGAGGCCACCCTGAGACTACATAGTGACATCCAGGTCAGCCTGAGCTAGAGTGAGACCCTACCTCATAAAACCAAAAAAAAAAACAGACCTTGGAAAATCTGCCCAGCATGGTAGCTTATGCCTTTAATCCCAGCACTCGGGAGGCAAAATTAGGAGGATTGCTGTGAGTTTCACAGCAGCCTGGGACTACAGAATGAGTTCCAGGTCAGTATGGGCTAGAGTGAGACCTTAACCTCAAAAAAAAAAAAAGGAAATTTTTTTTAGGATAGATTAAACGATTTGTCCCTTAGCTGACATATCAGTGGATAGACCCTGGAGCCATTTCTTGAGTTGTGTTTTGGTTTTGGTTTGGATCTGTCCCACCCAAACAAAGGATATCCTGCTTTGATAGCCATTTTAAAGATTTCATCCTCCCTGCTTGGGTGGAGGTCTGTCTGGAGTCATTTACTATTTCAGTCCATCCTTTCGCTGAGGTTCTACTGCTGAGTGAAGCCTCCATCCCCAGTACAAGTTTTTGCTGACATTTAAAGGAATCCAAACTAGAACCAAAGCTTAATTCACCATCACCACTAACAAAAAAAATCCCTAATGTATCATTTGTTTCTGGATATTTTAAATATATTGATACAAAATTATCTTGCTTATTCTGTCTAAAACATTTTATTACTGCTTGATAATTTTTAAACCCTGAATATATCTGAATATCTTAATATGGTTATAATTCGTACTTTTTTGAAATAGGGACTTAATGTATCCCAGGCTGGCCTTACATTCCCTCTGTAGCCAAGGATGACCTTAAACTTCTGATTCTCCTGCCTCCATCAACTTAATGCTGGGATTATATAGGTTTTCACCACCACACCTGGTTTATGTGGTGCTGGGGATGTAACTCAAGACATATTGCATATTGCTAGGCAAGATTTCTTCCAACTGAATTGCATCCTCAGCCTAGTGTCAACACTCTTAATAGTTAAGGCTCTTGGAACTTCTAATTTAAAATTGTTATAAGCAGAGGCAGCCGGGGTTGGTGGCACACACCTTTAATTCCAGCACACGGGAGGCAGAAGTAGGAGGATCACCATGAGTTCAAGACCACCCTGAGACTACATAGTGGATTCTGGTCAGCCTGGACTAGAGTGGGACTCTACCTCGAAAAATCAAAAGAAAAATTGTTATAAACAGAGGGATAGAGTGTGTCAGTGCACAAGTAGATATGCTGTGCAAAGAGAGGCTTAGAGGAATGATTGACAGATCACTGAAAACACTGTATCTGACTAGGAAGAGAGAAAAGTAAGATACCCAGCTGAATGTATCCAGTCCTAGCACCCCACACAATAAGATGAGGATTAAGAAGCACACTTCCAAGACCAGAGTTAGAACCAGATTCTTTTTCTAGAAAAGGAGAGTCACATGTTCATTCATCCAAGGAGCTAAGAAGCATTGTCAAAGCTTAGGTGACCCATCAAGTTACTAGGTCTTCCCTCTGAGCCAAGTGGCTGTGCCTCTGGTGGACCAGTAAGAATGTCAGGTGTCTGGTTGCTCATTATTTTAATAGGACCAAAGGAAAACAAAATATGATTAGATAATCTGTCATAGTTTTTATTTTGTTTATTTTGATTTTTACTTATTTGGGTGAAAGAAAAGAGTATGGGCATGCCGGCACCTCTTGCCTTTGTCAACAAACTCTACATGCATGTGCCACTTTGTGCATCTGGTTTTATGCGGGTGCTGGGGAATCAAACACAGGCCATCAGGCTTTGTAATCAAGTGCTTTTAACCATTGAGCCATCTCCCCACCCCCAACTTAGCTTTTAATAGTGGACAGTGATGTCAAAATTTGTTATTAAATTTAGTGTGACAAGTGGTGAACTTTAAAAATGTATGGGGAGGGCTGGAGAGATGGCTTAGCAGTTAAGGCGTTTGCCTGCAAAGCCAAAGGATCCTGGTTCAATTCTGCAGGACTCATGTAAGCCAGATGCACAAGGGGCACATGCATCTGGAGTTTGCAGTGGCTGGATGCCTTGGTGTGCCCATTCTCTCTCTCTTTCTCACTTCCTGTTCTCTCAAATAAATAAATAAATAAATAAATAAATAAATAAAAATTATGGGGAGCTGAGGTTAAAGGCACTTGCTTGTAAAGTGGGGTAGAGTGAGAAAAACAAACAAACAAACAAACAAAAAAAGAAACTTCATACTTGCTGATGCAGATTCGATTCCAAAGTACCCACATAAAGCCAGAGGCACAAAGTATCTGGAATTTGCCTAGTGTGCCCATTCTGTCTCTCTTTCTCATTAGAAATAAAAATATTTTTAAAAGATTAAAAATGTATGGTGGGACTGGAGAGATGGCTTAGCAGTTAAGGCACTTGCCTTCAAAGCCTAAGGACCCAGGTTCAGTTCCCCAGGACCCACATAAGCCAGATGCACAAGATGGCACATGCGTCTAGAGTTTGTTTGCAGTAGTTGAAGCCCTTGGCACTCGCTCGCTGTCTATGTGCCTCTTTCCCAATTTTTTTTTAAGTTTAAAAAATGTATGGGGGTATTAGATGAGTTCATTATACTAGTCTAAAATACGACGTCTTAACCAGACCAGTAATGTTTTGCAAGAGTGTCTTCTGAGTAGTTTTTCATTAAGAATACACTGTCGGGCTGGGGAGATGGTTTAGCGGTTAAGCGCTGGCCTGTGAAGCCTAAGGACCCCGGTTCAAGGCTCAATTCCCCAGGACCCACGTTAGCCAGATGCACAAGGTGGCGCATGCATCTGGAGTTCGTTTACAGAGGCTGGAAGCTCTGGCGTGCCCATTCTCTCTCTCTCTCTCTCTCTGCCTCCTCCCTGTGGCTCTCAAATAAATAAATAAACAAACAAAAAAAATTAAAAAAAAAAAAAAGAATACACTGTCAGGGTTAGCCCTGATTACAATATTAATTAAGAAATGTGATGCAGTACATTTCTTGTGATCTTGAGTCTTCTAAGTTTCAATGATGATTTTAACTCTGACCCTCTCAGTAATGTTCTCAGTGAAATGTTTTCCTTTATGTATTGATAGAAATGAATTGATGGTTCTCGCTGCAGAAACAGACTACTTCAGATATCCCTGAGTCAGGGACCCTGGGCCTGGTGCTGGCACTATAGCTGTGGTACTAAATAAATGATACATTGGGACACTTAAGGAAGTGCTTTGTGGTGGATGTTTGATCTGAGGCCTAAGCAGGTGTCAGTGATGCCCTACTTGATTCAAGGAAAGAAGATTCCACAGAAAAATAGAGAAAGTCCAGTTATCAGACTTCAGAATTTTGCTTAATTTTTTTGGTCTTTCGAGGTAGGGTCTCACTCTAGCCCAGGCTGACCTGGAATTCACTATGTAGTCTCAGGGTGGCCTCTAACTCACGGTGATCCTTCTACTTCTGCCTCTCGAGTGCTGGGATCAAAGGCATGCACCACCATGCCCGGCAATTATTCTATTCTTTAGTGCCCCCCCACACACACACAACATGCCTTGCCCTGTAATCATTTCTTTATTCTAGTGATGTCTTAATTTATGGGGGAGAGGCAATGTCTCTGTGCAAAATGTCCCAACTTGTGGCTCTAACAGTCTTTCCACCCCCTCTTCCGCAAAATTCCCTGAGCCATGTTGGGTACGTTTTAAGTGATGTGTTTTCAGTGATGGGCTCTTAGGAGCCTCTGGATCTCTGCTTTGGTAGGTGTTGAGTGTCGTCAGTGTCTATCTCCTTCACCCTTGGGCTGATAACAGGTTCATGGAGAAAGCAGCACTCTTGCTCATTTCCCCAATTCCTCTGTGGGTTCAGCTGGGGCCGGGGTGGAGTGTGCTGGGTTATCTCCTCAGGTCCCATTCCTATCTGAAAAAGAGAAGCATTTAATTCCAGCACTCACAAGGCTGAGGCAGGAGGATTGCAGTGAGTTTAAGGGCAGTCTGAGCTATAATTAGACACAACCTCAAATCAAAACAAAAAAATTCAAATTATAATGGAACAGAACAAAATAATACACCAGCTGGTTTGTTATAGATATGTTTTAAAGTAAAATAGTAAAATTTGTGTCAAAAGTAAATTTAAAAATGTTTTTAAAAACAGTAAATTAAAAATAGAGCATTTAAATGTACATGTAAGGGAGATTTATTTTTATAAGGTAATTTTTATTATGGTAAAGACTATTTTTAAAGTATTTTGCAACTGAAATTTTAAAGTAAGTGTTTATATATACTAGGAAGAAAAATATGCACTATACTAAGTAGATTTTTTTGGTGTATATTTCACAGTACCTTATGAATTGGAGTAAATTGAGAATGTATTGAAATCTGAAGACTGGATAATGCAGGATGCCAAATGCCTTTATTAAAGACGCTATAGCCAGGCATGGTGGCACATGCCTTTAATCCCAGCACTCGGGAGGCAGAGGTAGGAGGATTGTTGAGAGTTCAAGGCCACCCTGAGACTACATAGTGAATTCCAGGTCAGTCTGGTCTAAAGTGAGACCCTACCTCGAAAAAACCAAAAAAAAAAAAAAAAAAAAGACGCTGTATTTATAAGTCTGTGATAAGCAGCCTCGGCTGGAAGGGTCCTTTTTATCTAGAGTTTAGTAAACTTATTTTGGGGAAGTTCTCCCCACTCCATACCCCATTCCCAATAAGACATACAAAATTAAATAGCTCTTTCCTTTTCAATGCAAGTCAGCTGGGGAGTTATGGTTTGAGTGCTAATGCTGCGATGGCTTCTTTTTCTTAGAAATGAGTGTGAACATTCCAAACTGGCATTCTTTTTCCCTCTGTGTACTTCTGTGCACAAATCAAGACACTATCAGGGAGGCATGTAAATGAACTTAGATTTCAGTCTTTATTTGCCAAAAAAGAATGGGTGGATGATAGTGTTGCTTCTCTTTTATCAATGTTAGGATGCATGTTTCATAGTATATGTTTTTAATTAGAATAAGTGCCTTGATGTTATTTCTCATAAATATTGCTTAACCATCTTTTAGGACAAGGATGAAGCATTGCCTGTTAGAGGGAAGGAGTTGGTTAACAGCATATGATTTTCTTCTGAAAGAATGTTTCTGGTGTTTATTATGTAAGATCCTATATGTGTGTTTGTGATGTAAAGGTATCATTTAATTTGTTAATAAATAATTATGTAATAAGATATTACTGTGTTTAAGTTATTTTTAGTGCAGGGGGATTCTAAGACTTTTATGACGTTTCTTTTTTTTTTTTTGTCTTTGTTTTTGTTTTTTTTCTCACTCCAGGCTGACCTGGAACTCACTCTATAGTCCCAGGCTGTCCTTAAACTCACTGTAATCCTTCTACTTCTGCCTCTCAGTGCTGAGATTAAAGGCATGCACTACCATACCCAGTCCAAGACATTTATGTACCAGACAGTTTTAATATAGTATCTCTTAGTGGGTATGGTGGTTCAGGCCTGCTATCCTAGCACTCAAGAGGCAGAAATTAGGAAGATCTCTAGTTCAGTGTTCAACCTGAACTATATAGAAACACTTTGTTCAAAAAAAATAATAAGGGCTGGAGAGATGCCCCTGTGGTTTAAGACATTTGCTTGCAAAGCCTGACAGCCCAGGTTTAATTCCCTAGTACCCACATAAAGCCAGATGTATAAAGTGGTACATGTATGTGGAGTTCATTTGCAGTGAGTGGAGGCCCTGGTGCTTCCCCTCCTTGTAATTTAATTAATTAAATAAAATAAAGCTGGGCATGGTGGCACATGCCTTTAATCCCAGCACTTGGGAGGCAGAGGTAGGAGGATTGTTGAGAGTTCGAGGCCACCCTGAGACTACATAATGAATTTCAGGTCAGCCTGGTCTAAAGTGAGACCCTACCTCGAAAAACAAATTAAATAAATAAATAAAATAACTCCTCACATTGGGCAAGTGATTCACTCAGTTTTTCCTAACTGTAACACAAGTTTATGTAATTACAGAAAGACAAAGGATAAAGTCTAATTCTTCTCTTTTGGGGACTCAGTGAAAGGAGCAAAAGGATTAGACCCTTCAGTTCTCACATTGTATGACTCCTGTTCTGTACCATGTCAGGATCAGAAAACCCATGGCTCATGTTTCACTACTGTCCTGACTCTGAATTTGAGCAAGCCACCTTTAAACTGTTTTTCCCATCAAAAAACAGACTAGCTGGGTGTGGTGGTGCGTGCCTTTAATCCCAGCACTCAGGAGGCAGAGGTAGGAGTATTGCCATGAGTTCAAGGCCACCCTGAGATTCCCTAGTGAATTCCAGGTTAACCTGGGCTAGAATGAAACTCTACCTTGAAAACAAACAAAAAAAACTTTATAAAGACAAAGAACTGGGAGAGGAATTCCTAACTGAAGTACATTTGAGCTTTGTTGTTTTGTTTGGGTTTTTTGGGGTTTTTTTTTTTTTTTTTTTTTGAGATAGAATTTCACTATGTAACCCAGGCTGGCTTTGAGCTCACAATTCTTTGCCTCAGCTTCTGGAATGCTGAATTACTGGTATATGTCACTGTCTGGCTGGAGGATTCTTTGTAAACAGTATCCACTTCCTTCTCTACCTTCCATGAAGCGTTTCCTAGGAGGTACTGTTTTATGCCTTAACTCAGAAATGAGTGTGGGCACAAGGATAAGACACCTTTTAGCCCTGCTTTTGAAGCAACTTGGGCATTTGGCCCCCAGCCTCATTCCTACCCACAAAGTGAGAGTTGATCTAGTATCAGCTATTCTGTGTGCTGTCTGCACTGGTCCCTAGCCTCCTGGGTCCTGTGGAGGAAGTGCTCTCACAGTAAGTCTCTGGCATCTCCTTTACCACCTTAGAGGGGGATCTGCATCCCCATAGGTCCTTCAATGCTTTGTGTCCTTGCCCTCTTCGTTACAGCCATGTTCAAGCTGGTCATTTTCAGATTCAGTAGAAATTAATGAACTGTGGCTCTTCTTGGTAGGTATACAAAAAAAAAAAAAAAAAAAAAAAAAAAGGTTAATTGAAGTCAGACATGGTGGCATATGCCTGTAATAGCAGTAAGATTGCAAGTTCAAGACCAGGGATACTATGTAGTGAGATCAAGTCTTAAAGAACAAAAAGATGTTTCATAGATCCTCATCTTGAACAAATTGCATTATAAGCTCTCCAGTTTATATTCACATCTGTGGCTTCAGTCACTTTACTCTTTAGGTTAATGACATCTAAAAAGATTTGTAGCCTGACCTTTCTAGAATACCAACCAGAATATCTTGCTTATACATAGATTTCTAGAGCTATTAGTTAAGCTTAAATGCCCAGAAACATCTCATATATCATGTCACCAAACTTTTCTTCCCTTATGCTAGCCCTGTTTTTTAGTTGTTGCTTGGGATCTGTAGCAGTTATCCTGTCATTGCTGACCACAAGCAGCTTATGGAAGGAAAGGGTTTATGCTGTGCCATGGTAACAGCAGGAAGCTGGCTCAGCCCCTAGTGACATACCTCCTCCAGCAAGACCCCACCTCCCCAAAGGCTCCACCAGCTGAGGGTTAAGTATGAGGCTTTGAGAGACACTCCACATTAAAACCTTAACATTCCATTCCTGGCCCCTATAGGCTTTTGGTCATCTTATGATTGTAAAATGTATTCAGTCTAACTTTTTATTTGCATGAGTATATATTTGTATAAGGGTATGTTAGGGCCTTTTGCCACTACAGATGAACACCAGACATTTGTGCCACTATTTGAGTCTGGCTTATATGGGTGACTTGGGAATCAAACCCTGGTCAGCAGGTTTTGTCAGCAAGCATATTTACCCACTGAATCATCTTCCTAGTTCTCCCACCCCATTCAGTGTAATTTTCAAAGTCATAGTCTTTACCAGTCCCAACACTGTTCGAAGGTCCAAAGTCCCATCTAAGACTCAAGGCAATCTCTTAACTCTTAGCTCTGTAAAATCAAAACATAAATTACACACTTTACACATATAATAGCACAGAGTAAACATTCCTATTCCAAAAAGAAGGAATTGGGCTGGAAAGGTGGCTTAATAATTCAAGGTAATTGCTTGCAGAGCCTGATTGGGATTGATTCTCCAGTACCTATGTAAAGCCAGATGCACAAAGTGACACGTGAATCTGGAGCTCGTTTGCAGTGATAAGGGGCTCTAGAATGCCCATTCTCCCTCTCTTGCAAATAATTTTTTAAAATTTTTATTTATTTATTTGACAGAGAAAGAGGAAGAGAGAATGGGCACACCAGAGCCTCCAGCCACTGCACACAAACTCCAGACACGTGTGCCCCCTTGTGCATCTGGCTAACGTGGATCCTGGGGAATGGAACCTGGGTCCTTTGGCTTTGCAGGCAAACACCTTAACTCTAAGCCATCCCTCCAGCCTGCAAATGAATTTTTTAAAAATTATTTTTTTTTTGCAAGCAGAGAAACAGAATGGGTGCACCAGGGCCTCTAGCCACTGCAAATGAACTTCAGATGCATGCACCTCTGTTTGCATCTGGCTTTACGTGGGTACTAGGGAATTAAACACTGGTCGTTAGGCTTTGCAGGCCAGCACCTTAACCACTGAACCGTCTCTCCAGCCCTAAAAAAATTTTTTAGAGGAATTGGGGCATAGCAAGGAAACGTTGGACAATGCATAATCGAAAACCAGTGTCCAAGATTTGGCTCTGTCACTTAGCTGGTTAATGCACCTATAGAAAACCAGCATCCCACTGGGAATGGTAGCGCACACCTTTAATCCTCACATTTGTGAGGCAGAGGTAGGAACATTGCCATGAGTTCAAGACCAGCTTGGGACTACAAAGTAAATTCCAGGTCAGCCTGGGCTAGAGTGAGACCGTACCTTGCAAAAAAAAAAAAAAAAAAAAAAAAAACGGTGTGGTGGCACACGACTTTACTCCCAACACTCAGGAGGCAGAGGTAGGAGGATTGCTGTGAGTTCGAGGCCACCCTGAGATCACATAGTGAATTCCAGGTCAGCCTGGGCTAAAGCAAGACCCTACCTCGGGGAAAAAAGAGAGCGAGCGAGAGAGAGAAAACCAGCATCCAATCCTGCAGCTCCATGTCTGCCACCTGAGACTTGGGATGAAATCCTCTGGACTCCGTAAGTTTTGAGCAGGCTGGGCATGGTAGTGTACATCTTTAACTCCAGCACTGGGGAGGGTAAGGTAGGATTACTGTGAATTTGAGGCCAGCCTGGAGTTGCAGCGTGAGTTCCAGATCATCATGGACTAGAGACAGAGACCCTACCTTGAGAGAAACAACAATAATGTCTTGGGCATCTCGGCCTGTACAGCTGGACTGCTAATGGCCTGGACAGATCCCTGCCCCCACCCCCACCCCCAAGCTAGCAGGTTTTTCTGGCAGCCATTTCTGAGTAGCTATGCAGTTTGCCTATGCGACAACAGGCAGGAAGTATGTATTGAACACAGCACACTACACTGGAACACCAGCTTGCAATCTGCTCTTGCTGATATATTGTAAGGAAAATACAGGATGTTTATAGTGACCTTGTCAAACTTGCTGTCCTGCTGGAGGTAATTTGACCTATATTAATCTATACCTTTACTGGCCTTAGAGAGTGGCCTTAGACTCCTTCTTCTTCTGAGTGTTCTTTGTCTATCCCCCCAAAAAACTATGTAGACTAAAGCATGAGGCCACAGTTACACAATCACTTCCCAAAAGGCTGTGGCCTCCCTGAGCCTCAGTTCACACTATGCATATGTGTATCACCTAATCCTGTCATCTCTCACAAAGCACAGACTGAAAAACGAGTTTCCCCAGAGTCCAGGCATCTCCAACATTCCTGGGGTATACAGTGCAACTTCACAGCTCTATGCCATTGCTTCCATGTGGGGACTATGATGGTGCTTCACATTACCTGAGGGGCCATCTCCTTAACTATCTTGCAATCAAAAGACCGTTTGTTTCCTGCACTTATCATACTTCCAAAACCAGAACCAGCTGGACAATGCTGTCAAATTTCTTTTTGTTGTTGTTGTTTTAAATATATTTTATTTATTTTTTGAGAGAGAGAGAAAGAGGGTTAGGGCTGGAGAGATGGCTTAGTGGTTAAGGTGCTTGCCTGCAAAGCTTATCAACCCAGGTTCAATTCCCCAGTACTCATGTAAGCCAGATGCATAAGGTGGCACATGTGTCTAAAGCTCATCTGCAGAGGCTGGAGGCCCTGGTGTACCCATTCTATCTTCATCTTTCTAAATAAATAGAGTATTAAAAAAATACTTTGTTTATTTGCAAGCAGAGAGAGGGAGAGAGAGAAAGAATGGGCATACCAGGGCTCTTGCCACTGCAAATGAACTCCAGACGCATGTGCATCTGGCTTTATGTGGGCACTGAGGAATCAAAGTCATAATGGCAAACTTTGAAACAAGCACCTTTAACTGCTGAGCCATCTCTCCAGCCCCGCCCCCTCTTTTTGAGGCATGGTCTCTCTTTAGCCCAGGCTAACCTAGAACTCACTCAGATGTCCCAGGCTGGCCTCAAGCTCATGGCAGTCCTCCTACCTCAGCCTCCTGAGTGCTAGGATTAAAGGTAATAGCCACCATGTTGGGCATCAGCATTGCCTTCAGGTCTCCTTTCAAAAGAATCAGTGCTCTTGGGCTGGAGAGATGGCTTAGCGGTTAAGCGCTTGCCTGTGAAGCCTAAGGACCCCGGTTCGAGGCTCCATTCCCCAGGACCCACGGTAGCCAGATGCACAAGGGGGCGCATGCATCTGGAGTTCGTTTGCAGTGGCTGGAGGCCTTGGCGCGCCCATTCTCTCTCTTCTCTCCCTATCTGCCTCTTTCTCTCTCTGTCTGTCACTATCAAATAAATAAATAAAAATTAAAAAAAAATAAATATCCAAAAGAATCAGTGCTCCTATTGTCCCAGTGCAGAACAGCTGACCCATCCTCAGTGGTGGTTAATCTTTTCTTAAACAATTAAAGCAGAAGCAGCTGCAGTCTTTTGGGCGACTCAAAACCCATCACATTTCCTTCTGTGCAAAACTTTACATCTTTCATATCCTGCTCTGTATTTTCCTTCACCTAACATACCAGACCAATAGTTTTAAGTTCAACTTTGCTCAAATTCTCAGAACATGGTCAGAACATAGTCACCCTCTGTCTCTAGCCCAATTCCCAACAAAGTCCTTTCTTCTCTGAAATCTCATAAGCCAAGCCTCCACATTTCACACTTCTCTCTGCATTTTGATCTTTTAACTCACCAGAATGGTCCATCAAGCTCTACATATAACACTGCAAAGCTTCTATAGTCTAAAGTTCCATATCTTCCCACATTCCTCCAACAAACTAGCTCCAATGTGGTTAGGTTTACCAGAGCAATGGCTCCACTTCTTAGCACAAATTTTCTGTAGTAGGAACTTGCTTATTACTGGGACAAAAATGCCTGACAACAAGAAGCTTATGGAAGGAAAGTATTGCTTACAACTTCAAGGGGGAAGTTTCATCATGGCAAGGAAAACATGGCAAGAGCAAGAAGGTGGCTTATCACATATCACCAGGAAGGAAGCAACAAAACAGCTAAGCTATGGATACACTGGAGTTGGACTAATAAATCTCAAGGCCCACTCCTAGTGACACAACTCCTCTAGCAAGGCCCCACCTTCCAAAGGCTCAACCAGCTGAGAGTTAAGTATGAGGCTTAATTACAAGCACATGATCTGGAGGGACACTCCACATTCAAGACACCATGGATTCAACCCATTTCCTTATGCATGCTAGGCAGTCTACCACTGTACTATACTACTAGCTCATCTTTTTGAATTTTAAAAAATTTTTATTTTGAGAGAGATAATAGGTGCACCAGGCCCTCTAGCCACTGGAAATGAACTCCAGACACATGCACTGTGCATCTGGCTTACATGAGTACTGGGGAATCAAACCTGGGTCCTTAGGCTTAGTAGGCATATGCTTTAACCACTAAGCCATCTCCCCAGCCCTCTACTAATAGCTTGATCATGGCATTATCTAGCAAGTGAGCCTTTTGGAAACCTATAAATTTCTAGAATTTTCCTCTTTAAGCCCCACACCAAATCCATTGCCCTTGTAAGTGCTTATCAGATTTAGGATCTTGTTCTACCCTTCGGTTTCATTCCTTTCAAGATTGTTCCATAGTCAACTATTTTACCTGCTTTACTAAAATTTATCTTCCACACTAGTTAAATGTCCATCCATGATCTAGGCTCCAAGGTAATTAATAAATTTCTACAATCCAGCCTCAATAGTAATTAAATTTTATTTTGAGACAGGGTCTCATTCTATAACTCAGACTGGCTTCTAACTCATTATGTAGCCCAGGCTGGTCTCTAACTCATAGAAGTCTCTTTCCTTAGCCTCCCAAGTGCTGTGATTCTGGCATGAACCACCAGGACCAGCACTAGTTACATTTTACTAAAAACAAAACACCACAAAATGGCTGTTACTACCTTACTACTTGTTAGTGGTTCTCCAGTATTTTCAAGAGAAATAAACTCAAAATTAGAGACCTACCTGACAAGACTTAAAAAATTTGTAATCCTTAAAAAAAAATTATAATCCCACAATTCAGCAGGATTCTGAAGTAGGATTACTAGCTCAAGGCCAGCCTTGGTTACATAGCAAGACCACCTCAAAAGAAAAACAAGACTTCCAGCCAAGATGGTGACTGCTTAGCTGCGCTGCAAATCCCGGGGAAAGAAAGGCAAGACATTAAGCATTCACTGGGTCTTTTAGGGGAGAGCAATTACCATTAGATTGTCAGTGGGAGGGCACGGGGGGGGGGAGGGAATCGTGTATCCCCTCCTGGGCGGGTAGCCCACCCCTCCCCCCAAACAACCACTGAGTCCACTGCGCTGCCACTACCGCTGCTGCTGCCACCACCGCTGCTGCTGCCACCACCGCGCACCTATTGAGTCCTGCATGCGGAAGCCTAGACTGCTCCGCGCCCACTCGTCCATTTACTGCTCCGGCCACTGCGTGTTCAGCATGTCCTGGCCATAACAAGGAATCCCTGATTCCCTCAGGAGTGGGTAGCCCAACCCTCCCCATATCCACAGCGCAGCTGCACGCAGATCGATCCCTGCATGTGGAAGCTTAGACTGCTCCGCCCACTCGCTCATTTACTGCTCCTGCCTCTGCACATTCAGCGAGCCCAGTCCCACAGCAACTGCCACACAAGCTCAGACTGTGTCTCTTGCTCGTGCCAGCTCAGGTGCCATCCCCTACCTGTCTGCCATGCGGCCATCCGCCATTGTCCTGTGGCGGGGGAGCGCAGACTGCTTCCGGGTCCCAGTGTACCCAGCCAGAGTTTGGGCTGCTTCAGAGCTTGGTACCTCAGTGTCACTCCTAGCTTGAACACAGGCAGCTTTGGCGCATTACCGCTTGAGAATTCAGGCAACTTTGGCACCCCTGCTAGGCAATAGATAGGCGGCTTTAGCAAGTGAGAGCCAAAGACCAGGCTGCATGGCAACTGCCTCAGGCTGCCTCAGATTCACATTGGGCTTGAGCCCAGGCTGATCCACCCACCTACGTGCCCATACATGGTCATGGGCAGACCACAGTGCAAAAGAAATAACATGAAAAATCAAATGCAAGAAAATCCAGTTAGATCACCCAATCCTACTATGAATACATCTAACCAAAACATAGAAGAGTCATTAGGTTCAGAACACCAAATTGAAGCTATGAGCAATGCAACCCTGACCAACCTACTGGTAGAACTTGCAGGAAAGCAACAAAGGACCGATAATCTTGTGGATGCTGCCATCACTAAACTAGAACTAATAGATAAGAAATTGGAAGGAGTTCAAAGAGAGTTAAGAGATTTGAGGGAGAGTGAAAAAAAAGACCTTAAAAATCAGCTGGCCATGCTAAATGAAGACATAAAGAAATGCAAGGATGAATTCCAAGAATTATCAAGAAAATCAGAAAATGATGTGAAAGGGGAGCTTGACAGAGGGATGGAAACTATACATAATAAAGTAGTAGAAAATGCAAACTTAATTGAACAAGTGCAAAACTCTCTAGAAGCTCTCAAGAACAGAGTCAGCCAAGTGGAGGATAGAAACTCTGATCTGGAAGACAAGATGGAAGAAACAGTTAGAGAGTTCAAAAATTTCAGTAAGTTCAAAAGTTGCTGTGAACAGAACATGAGGGAATTGTGGGATACACTTAAACATCCTAATAACAGGATCATTGGAATACCAGAAGGAGAAGAAATTCAGACCAAAGGCATGGAGAACTTATTTAACAAAATAACTGAAGAAAACTTCCCCAGTCTCTTAAAAGAAAGGCCCATCAAGATACAAGAAACCAACAGAACTCCAAACAGACTGGACCAAAGGAGAAACTCTCCAAGACATATTGTCATTAAGACTCTAAACATTGACACCAAAGAGAAAATCCTAAAAGCAGCTAGGGAAAAACAGCACACCACTTTCAAAGGTTACCTCATCAGAATTACTTCAGACTTCTCAATGGAAACCCTGAAAGCTGGAAGGGCCTGGAATGAAACACTGCAAAGTCTTAAGAACCTATGGCTTCCAACCCAAACTACTCTACCCAGCAAAAGTATCCCTCATAATAGATGGTGAAAGAAAAACATTCCATGACAAAACTCAGCTTTACAATTATATGAACACAAAACCAAACCTACAGAGAGTATTTCAGGAAATTCTCCACAGAGAAGAAACAAGTAATCAAACTCAAGTGCCTACAAGAAGCAGATCACAATAGCCCAACTCAGAGTAGGCACAAAAAACTTCAAAGTCCATGAAAGCACCAACCCACATTTACCATCACAATATGGCAGGGATCAAATCAAATCTCACAGTCATTACCCTAAATATTAATGGCCTTAATTCACCCATAAAGAGACACAAGCTAACAGGATGGATCAAAAAATTAAACCCCTCAATCTGTTGCCTTCAAGAAACCTACCTCACCACTAAAGACAGACACCTCCTCAGGGTGAAAGGGTGGAAAACGATATTCCAAGCAAATGGGAATAAGAAACAAGCAGGCGTAGCTATATTAATATTGGATAAAATAGACTTCAAACCAAAAATAACCAAAAAACACAAAGAAAGCCAATTCCTACTTATCAAGGGAACGATCCATCAAGAGGATATTAGAATCATAAATCTATATGCACCAAACACAGGGGCACCACAGTTCATAAAACAAAACCTACTTGACAATAAAACAGAAATAACCACCAACACCATCATAGTTGGGGACTTCAATACACCATTATCAGTAATAGACAGATCATCCAAACAGAAACTCAACAGGGAAGTAAGAGATCTCAACAAAACCACAGGTCACTTAGACCTAACGGACATCTACACAACTTTCCATCCCAAATCCACAGACTACATATTCTCAGCAGCCCATGGAACATTCTCAGAAAATAGACCATATACTGGGTCATAAAGGCTGCCTCCACATATTTAGGAAGATTGACATAATTCCCTGCATGATATCAGATCACAATGCTATATTGCTAGAAATCAACAACAAATGACCCACCAAGAATCCCAATGGAACCTGGAAACTGAACAGCACACTTTTAAACAATAAATGGATAGTGGATGAAATATAAAATGAAATTGCAAAATTTCTGGAGTTGAATGACAATGAGAACACATTGTACCAAAACTTATGGGTCACAATGAAGGCGGTCCTCAGGGGAAAATTCATAGCACTCAATGCCTTCATAAAAAAGACAGAAAGATCCCAAATCAATAACCTAACCATCCACCTAAAGGCACTGGAAAAACAAGAAAAATACAACCCAAAGAGCTCCAGAAGGAAAGAAATAATTAAGTCAGAGCAGAAATCAATGAATTGGAAACCGAGGAAACAATTAAGACAATTGACAAAACAAACAGCTGGTTCTTTGAAAAAATAAGCAAGATTGACAAACCCCTGGCCAATTTGATCAAGCAAAAAAAGGAGGAGCTTCAAATTAACAAAATTCAAAATGAAAAAGGAGAGATCACAGCAGACATAAGTGAAATTGGGAGAATCATCCGGACTTATTTGAAAAACCTCTACTCCACAAAACTGCATAATGTGGAGGAGATGAAGAAATTCCTGTACGCATACCATCTACCAAAGCTAAACTCAGAGCAGATTAACCACCTCAATCAACCCATCACACTCATGGAGATTGAAAAAGTAATAAAAAAAACCTCCCAAAAAAGAAGAGTCCAGGACCAGATGGCTTCTCAGATGAATTCTATCAAACTTTCATGGAAGAACTCAAACCAATCTTCCTCAAACTGTGCCACACAATTGGTGAACAGGGAAAGCTACCCAACTCCTTTTATGAAGCTAGCATCATCCTAATTCCAAAACCAGGCAGAGATGCCACAAGAAAAGAAAATTACCGGCCTATTTCCCTGATGAATTTAGATGCAAAGATCCTGAACAAAATCCTCGCAAACCAAATCCAACAACACATCAAAAGCATTATCCACCTTCACCAAGTGGGATTCATCCCAGGAACACAGGGGTGGTTCAACATACGGAAATCTATCAATGTAATACACCACATAAACAAGGTTAAACATAAAAACCATATGATCATTTCGATAGGTGCAGAAAAGGCCTTTGACAAGATACAACATCATTTCATGATCAAAACATTGGAGAGAATTGGTATGGTTGGTTCATATCTTAACATAATAAAGGCAATATACAAAGCTCCTAAGGCCCAAATAATACTTAATGGAGAGAGGCTGGAGGAATTCCCATTAACATCAGGAACAAGACAGGGTTGTCCACTCTCACCTCTGCTTTTCAATATAGTACTGGAAGTCCTAGCTCAAGCAATAAGACAGGAGAAGGAAATAAAAGGGATACAATTTGGAAAGGAAGAAGTTAAGTTAGCTCTATTCGCTGATGACATGATTGTATTTGTAAGAGACCTGAGAGACTCCACCCCAAAACTCCTGAAGGTGATTAACTCTTATAGTAAAGTAGCAGGATACAAAATCAATGCACAAAAATCAGTAGCCTTTCTATATGCAAATGACAAAGATACAGAGAAAGAAATAAGGGACACAGTCCCATTTTCAATACCAACAACAAAATAAAATAAAACACCTTGGAATAACGTTAACCAAGGAAGTGAAAGATCTATACAACAAAAACATAAAAACACTCAAAAAAGAAATTGAGGACTTGAGAAAATGGAAAGACCTCCCATGCTCCTGGATAGGCAGAATTAACATTGTGAAGATGGAAATCCTACCAAAGGCAATATACTGATTTAATGCAATTCCAATTAAAATCCCTACAGTGTTCTTCACAGAGATAGGAGAAATGATCTCAAAATTCATATGGAAAGGCAGAAGGCCTCGAATATCCAAACATATCCTCAGCAAAAGAAATACCTCTGGAGGCATCACCATACCTGATCTAAAGCTATATTACAAAGCCATAGTAATAAAAACAGCATGGTTACTGGCATAAAAACAGGAGTATAGACCAATGGAATAGACTTGAGGACCCGGACTTTGGGTCAAGCAACTATAGCTACTTGATATTTGATAAGGGCCTGAACAATATAGGCTGGAAAAAAGACAGCATCTTCAACAAATGGTGCTGGACAAACTGGATAACCACATGCAGGAAACTGAAACTTGATCCACACATTTCACCATGCACTACACTCAAGTCCAAATGGATCAAAGACCTCAATATAAGACCAGAAACTTGAATACTACTGGAGGAAAATTTAGGAAGTACTTTCCATGATATAGGAATGGAAAAAGACTTCCTGAACAAAACCCCAGTAGCTCATGATCTTAAATAGTCACTCAACCAATGGGATCACATGAAGCTGAAGAGTTTCTTTACAGACAAGCATACAATAAGCAAAGCCAATAGATTACCCACAGAATGGGAGAAAATATTTGCGGGTTATCCAACTCATAGAGGCCTAATCTCTAGAATCTACTAAGAACTCAAAAATCTAAACAGTAAGAAGTCAAACACCCCACTCACAAAATGGGGCAAAGAGCTGAACAGGCAGTTCACAGAGGAAGAAATACAAATGGCAAACACACACTTAAGAAAATGTTCATCATCCCTAATCATCAGAAAAATGCAAATTAAAACAACTATGAGATTCCACCTTACCCCAGTAAGGATAGCAAACATCAAAAAATCAATTGAAATTAAATGCTGGCGAGGATGCGGAGAAGTAAGAACACTCATCCACTGTTGGTGGGAATGTAAGATGGTACAACCACTTTGGAAAGCAATATGGAGACTTCTGAAAAAGCTGACTATAGAGATACCAACAGACCCAGTTATTCCCTTACTGGGCATCTGCCCTAAAACCCTCAAACCACAGGCTAGAGAAATTTGCTCAACCATGTTTGTAGCAGCTCAATTGGTAATAGCTAAGAGCTGGAATCAACCCAGATTTCCATCACTAGAAGAATGGATAACTAAGATGTGGTATATCTACACAATGGAATTCTATACAGCAGCAAGAAAAAATGATACAATAAAATTTGAGGGAAAATGGTTGAACCTGAAACAGATCATTCTCAGTGGACTTACCCAATCACAGAAAAAAATCACCACATAGTCTCACTTATCTACAGCACCTAACCTGAATCTACCTAAGATACCTTACATACCCAGCAAGCATCTCATGGACTAGACACTAGGATGGATGGGGAGGGAGGGGAGGGCATTGAAGGGGTGGGAAACACAAATCTAAACCCAAATGGCAATGGTACCATAAAATTCTACTTCCAAAAAGGCAGACCAAATGGCTGAACCTTCACCAGGCCCTTACAGGGAACACCTGAACCACAAGACACCAGAGAGGGTAGGATCAAGACTAACCTTAATCTTCTACATCTTCCCTCCCTCCCTCTCCCTCTCTCTCTCTTTCTCTCTTCTCTCTAACTCTTTTATATTAGTTATCTTTTTCCTCCTTTTCTTAGTGGGCACTGACCTGTAACTCCCAGTACCAGCATGGGGCTATCAACCACAATGAGCTTTTGATCAGAGAGACCTACAAGGTTTCCTAAAAGAATGACAGATTTATGTCAGAGTACTTGATGACCCACCAAAGGTTAGTGGTAAGACCCTACTGCTGAAGACACCTTATGTGGTTGACATGCAAAATGGAATGGCATGTCTGGAAGTTGGAAGAGACTCAATCCCCAGACATTCAGCACATCTAGTGCCAGAAGGTGCTACATGGGTGACTGGGGAAAAATGACCAATATCTGTCCAAGCAACTCATGGTCTAACCTACTTAGCAGCAAATAACTTGTTGTGATGCCCACACAAGTGCAATAGTGGCACACAGCCATGGTGGGGAACCAACTGCTCTCAATTTGGCTAACTGATCCCCTCAGTGGTACGGGACCCATAGCTGGAGCTGGGAAAGAAGTCAGAACCATATCCAAACATAAGCCCACTGGCCAATATCAAGCTACCATCAATCATGGGCTACAAGAGGGCCTACACCTATTAAATTCTCTATTAAAAAAAGTAAGGGTTATCTCATTTGTCCTGGTGCTAACTTACTCTCCGTTGGAGAATCTGCTTTTCTTTTTCAGATAGTTGTAGATCCTAAGGAGAGAGCCACCCCATCATACCTCGAAAGGGCCCTGGCTGAAACTAAGAAAAATTGGCGAAACAAGCAAGGGTGCTGTTTTCCTGATGAACTGGATACCAGCACAAGGGGGAAGGAGATCAACACAGAGAAAAATCAACTCCTACCAAATGAGAGAGCCAGAGCCTCAGAGGCCCCCAACACCTCATCACTGAAGCAGACCAAAAATGAACCCAACATGGCTCAGGGAAATTTTGCGGAAAGGGGCGGAAAGAATGTCAGAGCCACATGTTGGGTCATGATATGCAGAGACATTTATCTTACCCATAACTGTGGGCTAACTCCACAATGCATGACCCGTATACCTCAACAAGGAGGGGCCAAGGAGAGGGGGTAGGTCACGGATGAGCCTAATAATGGTACCAAATTGACTGTATTTGCTGAATACAAAACTAATTAATAAAAAATAAAAAAATAAAGGCATGCTCCACCATGAAAAAAAAAAAAAAGAAAAACAAACACCAAAAAGTAAGCCATCTTCCCAAAATAATTCTGTCCTTGGTTACAACTCTAGGCTTTTGTCCTATGGCACATCCTTTGCTTAACATACCAATCTCTGACTTTATATGTTCTGAGAGGGACTGCTGATTAAATACCCCAGGTCTTTATAGTGCTCTACTTGAAACTGACTGCCAGTCCCATCTGCCTGACTCCTCATTTAATGATCTTTGCTCCTTGCAACATTTTTATGGCATTTCTCTTAGTCAGAGGCTCCTATGTAGCCTGTGAATGTTCACTAAGATATTTACAGGCTGGAGAGATGGCTTAGCAGTTAAGGCATTTGCCTGCAAAGCCAAAGGATCCTGTTTCAGTTCTCCAGGACCCATGTAGCCAGATGCACAAGGGGCACATGCATCTGGAGTTCATTTGCAGTGACTGGAGGTCCTGGCACACCCACTCTCACCCTCTCTCAAATAAATAAATAAAATATTTAATAAAATAAAATGAGACGGGTGTGGTGGCACACGCCTTTATTCCCAGCACTCGGGAGGCAGGGGTAGGAGGATAACCATGAGTTCGAGGCCACCCTGAGGCTACATAGTGAATTCCAGGTCAGCCTGAGCTAGAGTGAGACCCTACCTCAAAAAAAGCGAAAAACCAAAAATAAATAAAGATATTTACTAAATAAAAATAAATGAAATTTACCATTTATTTACCCTGATCTATTAACTAAACTTCTTAAGAACAGGCTGAGTATTTCATCTCTACAGCTCCTATGGCCAGTGGCAGCTATATTATAAGATGATAAATTCTTGTTTAAAACCTGTTTGGTGGATAAATATTTCCCCAATACTGGCTTGTTTCCATTGTATGTCTGTCCAGAGGCAATTATAATACCTGTGATAAATAGATGGGAAAAAGTCTCTAGTGAAGAAATACATAATTATACATTTATGGGTGGGTTAGGTGGTCCTAGGCACTTTGTTCCAGTTTAGTTGTTTGAACAAGTCCTGCATCCTATGTCTCCCTTTTGCTTACTCCCTCAGTCTTGCAAAGTGGCTACTCCTAGGGTTTCCTCAGTTGGCTAAACTCTCTTGTTTATGTAACCCACCTGTGTTCTCGAGTAGCAGGAATATGCAACCACATTCAGTAGAATGGGAGTGGGGAAGAAAGAATATAAGAGTGTAACACAAGGAGGCAGGCATGGTGTTTTCTACAAAGATTAAATGGTAAGTTAAACACTGCTTGACAGAGATTAGGCAATCAATAAATCTTAGTTTTCTTCTTTTTGAATGAAAGAACCCTTCCTAGTAACTCAGTGAAGAATTATTCCTGGAATAATGAGCCCCAAAATGTTCATGGAGTGACTGTGGATTTCAATGATTAACTTGCAAACAGTAATGACAATAGATACCATTTAGAGAAAACTTAGAATTAATCCTTTTGAAATTACAACTGAAGTAGATGCTTCATCCTACAGTTGGGCATGGACAAGACTAGTCAATTAGGGCAGAAGAGGAGTTGCCATTCAACAGAGTTGGAGTGACTAGTGATGTAGGGAGAAGCCACAGAGGATCTCATGATTGCAGGCCATGAAGAGACATCACCCTGTATGATGGTCTGATTCAGGTGTCCCCCATAAACTTAGGTGTTCTGGATGCTCAGTTCTACAGCTGATGAAAATTGGAAATTAAAGCCTCCTAGAAGCAGTGTATTGTTGGGGGCTGACTTATGGGTGTTATAGCCAGTTTCCCTTTGCCAATGTTTAGCACACTCTCCTGTTGCCATGGTCCACCTTATGTTGGCCAGGGGGTGATGACCATCTCATGTCGTCGTTTTCCCTGCCATCATGGAGCTTCCCCCTCGAGCCTGTAGGCCAAAATAAACCTCTTTTTTCCCACAAGTTTCTCTTGGTTGGGTGATTTCTATCAGCAACACAAACCTGACTGCAACACCCTGTTTTAGTTTAAACAAACCCAATATGCTAATGTCCAATAGAATCAAAGAATAAACTACATTACAAAAGCTTTTTCTGGGACTCAGTGTGTACAAGCACTTGCTATACAAGCATGAGGACTTGAGTTTGATCCCTAGTGCCCATGTAAAAAGCATTCATGGCCACACATGCCTGTAACTCCAGCACTGAGGGGAGCATAGACAGGAGGACCACTGGGCCCTCTAGTCAGCCAGTGTAACTCCAGATGCACCAAGTATCTCATGCATCTGGAGTATCTCATGCATCTGGAGTTCATTTGCAGTAGCAGGAGTTTCTGGCACACCAATACTCTCTGTCTGCCTCTTCCTCTCTCTCAAATAAATAAAAAAAAAATAGGGCTGGAAAGATTGCTCAGCAGTTAAAGATGCTTTCTTGTAAGGCCTAATAGCCTGGGGGTTCGATTCCCCAATACCCATGTAAAGCAAGATGTGTCTAGAGTTTGTTTGCAGTGGCAGGAAGCCCTGGCACACCCATACTCATTTTCTCTATTGGGCCTCTCTTTCTCTCTCTCTCAGATAAATAATAAAATATTAAAAATTTTTAAATATATATTAAAAAAGGAAAATAAGTCACAAATACTGTAATGCTAACCCTTAATGCCTTTAAAAGAAGAAGGAGAAGAAGAAGAAGGAGAAGAAGAAGAAAACAAGCTAGGCGTGATGGCAAATACCTTTAATCCCAGCACTTGGGAGACAGATGTAGGAGGATCACTGTGAGTTCCAGGCCACCCTGAGACTCTATAGTGAATTGCAGGTCAGCCTGGGCTAGAGTGAGACCCTACCTCAAAAAAGCAAAGAAGCAAAAAAAAAAAAAAGAAGAAGAAGAACAACAACAAGCCAAAACAAAATTCAATAGCCAGAAAGAAATTATGTAGATAAAGGCAGAAATTAGTGAGCCACAAATCAAAAACCAAAGAGTTGGTTCTTTGAAAATATAAATAAGATTGATAAACCCTTATCAAAACTTACCAAAAGAGAGCTGGAGGAATGGCTTAGCGGTTAAGGTGTTTGCCTGCAAAGCCAAAGGACCCTGGTTCGATTTCCCAGGACCCATGTTAGCCAGTTGCACAAGGGGGCACACGTGTCTACCTGTATGCTCCCTTCATAACTGTGCCTTGTTTGGAGGTTCATCCCAGTACCCTGAGGCTGTCTGCTACATAATTGGTACCAAGAATGGGGTGTTGCTTAAATAAATCTGACCATGTGACTTTTGGTCTTTTGGAACTTCTGTGCTGGAAAAATGGAAAACTTGGTGCTTACAACTAAAGACGCCTTCTGGAGTGATAAATCAAGTATTATGGACTATTCTGATGAGAGTCTGAAAATACTAAATACTAAATACTATAGAGAGAATTGTATTTGAAGGCTTGGCTTATGAACTTTCTACGGGGTAGGAAAAACTACAGAGGACTTTGTTGAAACTGGGCTACTGACATAAGGGCTGACTGTGTTCTTCTGCCTATGCCTAGATAGTTTGATCAAGGTTAAATTTGCAATGGACTGATGTGCTGGGCTAAAGATATGGGACCGAAAAATTTTAAGATTTAAAGTAGGAAAAACTCAAACAAGTTTAAAATTTACTGACACAAAGATTAGTTTTAGGTTACTAAAGCTGCTGTTGGGAAACATATTAACAATCTTAAAAAAGATGGCCCAACTGCTTTACATTAAAACAGTGGAAAAATACCTGAGGTGATTTCACCCCAGAAAGACTAAGTGGTAGAAATACATTCTTTTAAAAAGAGATCTAAAATAAAAAATCTCTTCAAGGTCACTATGTATTTTGTCCCTAAATTATAAATATAGCTGTATCCTATATCCTGTTATTGGATTTTAGAACATAAAAAAGGGCTGGAGAGATATCTCAGCAGCTAAGGCACCTGCCTAAAAAGACAAAGGACCCAGGTTTGATTCCCCAGAACCAACGTAAGCCAGATGTACAAGGTGGTGCATACATCTGGAGTTTGTTTGCAGTGGCTGGAGGCCCTGGTGCACCCATTTTCTCCCTCGCTGTCTCTCTCTCTCTCTCTGCACTTTTCTCACTGTCTCACTCAAATAAACAAATAAAAACAAAAAGTATTTTAAAAAACATTTAAAAATGCATACAGTGTGTCATAAAGTACACACGGTTCCAAGAGTTGCTGCTGAGACATGACATATAGTCAGAGCCTAATAACCCTAATGAAGAGACTGGCAAAATCATTAAAAGATAGACCATCATGTATAATAGAGACCCAAAGATGTTTAGATATACTAAGACTGCTCAAGGGCCACTATAAAGGCTGTTGGCTTGAGAGGAAAGTTTTTCTTGGCTATTCAGCCCAGCTGGAGGGGCAGAATTTAAAAGTGCAGAGACTGTTAGTCACTGGTTATGACATTAGATTTGACCTATAGATGTTTGCTTGATGGTTATTTACGTTGCTCCAGTCTCTCTTTGTTATACCTTATATTGTAAGGGTCTGAGAATCACTGAAGAAAGACCCTGGACTCAAATAGGATATAAAAGCAAAGAGCGTTTATCCTGCAGGTCAACCAGCATGCAGAGGTCAACCATTCATACAAAATGGTGACCCTGAGAGGAGCAGCAGGCTTCTTTTAAGCACAGCTAGGGGAATTTTAGGAGGGTTAGGTCATCTTCTAATGTGATTGGTTAAGCAACCAGCAGTTACATTTGTACACCTTTGATTGGCTGTGGAGCAGATTTTACCATCCTTGGGCATGTTTAGACATGCTTTAGAGACTTTGCAGGAACTGACTCAGCCCTGGAGCCCGCTATCTTGGGCAAGTCCTTTTTTTGGTCATAGTCCAGAGGTGTTACAGGAACTAACTCAGGCCCCTGGGTGGCTATCTTCCCTGGCCACATATCAGGGTCACTGTTGATTAACAGCTCTTTGTTCGTGGTTTTTCCCAGAAGTCTTGCCTGCCTCTCTGGGAAACTGAAACTTAGGCCTAGCTGTAAAATGGAGCAAATTTGATTCTCTCATTCCCCCCTTGAGATAGGTTCCATCTCAAATCCTTGAGAGGGGTCTAGGGGTTGATATTGGGACTTTAATACCATAAGCTGAATGGTAGATACATATTCTTTAACAAACATTATGAGAGTGTTAAGGATATAGGGCCCACAGATGAGGGCAAGTAGCAACAGCATCAGGGGCCCTGCCACCACTGAAAGAAGGGTAGTGAGCCAAGGGGATCATTAAAATGGGGACAACTTCTGCCATTATGGAACTTCCCCTCTATCTGTAAGATTCACTAAATCCCTTCCCTCATGACTGTACCTCATTTGGAGGATCATCACAGCACCCTGAGGTTGTCTGCTACACTAGCTAAATAATACATATGTTTAAAAAAAGAGAGTTGATTAGGGCAGAAATTAATGAAACAGAACCAAAAAAACAATACAAAGAATCAATGAAACAAAGAGCTGTTTCTTTGAAAGAATAAACAAGATTGATAAACCCTTAGCAAATCTGACCAAAAGAAAGAGAGAAGATACACAAATTAATAAAATTAGAGATGAAAAAGGTACCATTACAACAGATACCAGATAAATTCAAAAAATCATAGGGACATACTATAAGAACATATACTCCACTAAGTTTGAAGATCTAAAAGAAATGGATGATTTCCTTGATTTACATGACCTACCACCACAAAATTAAATCAAGATGAGATTAACCACTTAAATAGACCTATAACAAGTATGGAGATCCAAGCAGTTATCAAAAATCTCCCAACGAGGGCTGGAGAGATGGCTTAGCGGTTAAGTGCTTGCTTGTGAAGCCTAAGGACCCCAGTTCGAGGCTCGATTCCCCAGGCCCCACATTAGCCAGATGCACAAGGGGGTGCATGCATCTGGAGTTCGTCTGCAGTGGCTGGAGGCCCTGGCGTGCCCATTCTCTCTCTATATATATATCTGTCTTTTTCTCTCTGTCTGTTGTTCTCAAATAAATAAAAAATAAACAAAAAAATGTTTAAAAAATGTTAAAAAAAATTTCCCAATGAAAAAAAGTCCAGGCCCAGATGGATTTACTGGTAAATTTTACCAGGCCTTCATGGAAGAACTAACACCAATGCTTCTTATACTTTTCCATAAAATAGAAGGAATCCTACCAAACTCCTTCTATGAAGCCCACATCACCCTGATACCAAAAACAGACAAAAATAGAAAAAAAAAAAGAAGAAAATAACAGACAAATCTCCCTCGTGAACATAGATGCAAAAATTCTCAACAAAATATTGGCAAACAAAGTACAAGAATGTATCAGAAAGACCATTCACCCTGACCCAATAGGCTTTATCCCAGAGATGCAGGAATGGTTCAACATACACAAATTGATAAATGTAATACATTATATAAATGGACTGAAGGACAAAAATCACATGATCATCTCATTAGATGCAGAAAAAGCATTTAACAAAATCCAACATCCCTTCATTATAAAAGTCCTACAGGAGCTGGAAATAGAAGGAACATATCTCAACATAATAAAGGCTACTTATGGCAAACCTACAGGCAACATAATACTAAATGGAGAAAAACTGGAAGCTTTTCCATTAAAATCAGGAACAAGACAAGGATGTTCACTGTCCCCACTTTTATTTAATATAGTGCTGGAAATCTTAGTCATAGCAAAAAGGCAAGAGACACACATAAAAGGGATACAAATTGGAAAGGAAGAGATGAAGTTATCATTATTTGCAGATGATATGACTATATACATACAAGACCCTAAAGACTACCAGCAAACTGTCAGAACTGATAAACACTTATCGCAATGTAGCAGGATACAAAATAAACACAGAAATAAGTAGCCTTCCTATATGCTAACAACAAACACACAGAGGATGAAATCAGAGAATCACTTCTATTCACAATTGCATCAAATAAATACATACATAAAGTACCTTGGAATAAACCTAACCAAGGAAGTGAAGGATCCCTACAATGAAAACTTTAAAATACTCAAGACAGAAATTGCAGAAGACACTAGGAAATGGAAAGACATCCTTTGTTCTTGGATTGGAAGACTTAATATTGTGAAAATGGCAATCTTACCAAAAGCAATCTGCACATTTAATGTAAACCCCATCAAATTCCAATGGCATTCTTCATGGAAATCCTAAAATCCTAAAATTCATTTGGGGGGGAGGGGCTGGAGATGGCTCAGTAGTGAAGGCGCTTGCTTGCCAAGCCTAATGACCTGAGTTCAATTCCCCAGTACCCACATAAGCCAGATGCATAGAGTGGTGCATTATCTGTAGTTTGTTTGCAGTGGCTGGAGGCCCTGGTATGCCTATACTTTCTCTCTGCTTGCAAATAAATAAATAAAATATTTTTTAAAAAAAATGAGTGAGGCTGGGCATGGTGGCTCATGCCTTTAATCCCAGCACTTGGGAGGCAGAGGTAAGAGGATCGCCATGAGTTCAAGGCCACCCTGAGACTACATAGTGAATTCCAGGTCAGCCTGAGCTAGAGTGAAACACTACCTCAAAAAACCAAAAAAAGAAAAAAAAAAGGAGTGAGGAAGGGCTGGAGAGATGGCTTAGCAGTTAAGGCATTTGCCTGTGAAGCCTAAGGACCCCAGTTCAATTCTCCAGGACCCATGTAAGCCAGACGCACAAGAGGGTGCATGCATCTGGAGTTTGTTTGCAGTGGCTGGAGGCCCTGGCATACCCATTTCTCTCTCTCTCTCCCCCCCTCCCTCTTTCTCTCTCAAATAAATAAATAAATAAAATATATTTTTAAGAAATGAGTGGGGAAGATGGCATGCATCTGAGTTCATTTGCAGTGGTAATAGGTCCTGCCTGCCCATACTCACTCTCTTAAAAAAAATTGGGGGGCTGGAGAGATGGCTTAGTGGTTAAGCACTTGCCTGTGAAGCCTATGGACCCCAATTCAAGGCTCAATTCCCCAAGACCCACGTAAGCCAGATGCACAAGGTGGTGCATGCATCTGGAGTTCGTTTGCGGTGGCTGGAGGCCCTGATGTGCCCATTCTTTCTCTCTCTTTCTCTCTCTATTGCTCTCAAATAAATAAATGAAAACAAACAAACAAACACAGTGAATTGCAGGTCAGCTTGGGCTGGATTGAGACCCTACCTTGAAAAGCCAAACAAACAAACAAAAAATATTTGGAAGCACAAAAAACCTTGAATAGCCAAACCAATTTTGAGCAACAAAAATAAGGCCTGGCAGTATCACCATACCCTACCTTAAGCTATATTACAAAGCCACACTAACAAAAAACAGCATGTCATTAGCACAAAGACAGACATGTAGATCAATGGAACAAAACAGAGTAACCATATGTAAGTCTTGGCAGCTACGGCCATCTGCTTTTCAAATAACATGCCAAAAGTGCTCATTTGAGAAATGACAGCCTCTTTAACAAATAATGCTGGGAAAATTGGGTATCTATATGTAGAAGGATGAAAATAGATCCTTATCTCTCTCCAGGGACAAGAATCTAGTTCAGATGGATCAAAGACTGTAATATTAGACCTGAAACTCTGAAACTGCTAGAGAAAAAGTAGGGGAAGCCAGGCATGGTGGTGCATGCCTTTAATCACAGCACTGGGAGGCAAAGGTAGGAGGATCACCATGAGTTCGAGGCCAGAGGAAAAAGTAGGAGAAACCCTTCAACATATTGGTATTGGCAAAGACTTTCTGAATATAATTCCAGTTGCTCAGGAAATAAAACCACTGATAACACCTGGGACCTCATGAGATTACAAAGCTTTTGTATAGCAAAGGACACTGTGAATAGAGCAAAGAGGCAACCTAAATAATGGGAGAAAATCCTTTCCAGCTATACATCTGATAGGGAATTAATATCCAAGATATATAAAGAAAAACTAAATAATAAGAAATCAAACAACCCAATTAAAAAATAGGCTATGGGCTGGAGGGATGGCTTAGTGGTTAAGGTGTTTGCCTGCAAAGCCAAAGGACCCTGGTTCAATTCTGCAGGACCCACATTAGCCAGATGCACAAGGTGGTTTCTCAAGTTCGTTTGCAGCAGCTGGAAGCCGTGGCGCACCCATTCTCATTCTCTCTCTCCCCATCTGTCTTTCTCTGTCAAATAAATAAATAAATATTTAATAAATAAAAAAGAGGCTATGGAACTAAATAGAGAGTTTTCAAAAGAAGAAATACAGATGGTGTGGTAGTTTGAATAGATGGCCCCAGTATATTCAGTGTTTTATTAGTTTGTAGTTTACATATGCAGCCACCTGGCTGGAGGTGGTGTCATTGGGTGGATCTTAATGTGTGGTGGTGGGTTTGAGATTTCAATCTAAAGATAGGCAAACTGTGCCTAGCTGGAGTTCCTGAAGCGTGCTGTGCTATGTGGCTTCTGCCTTTCAGGCTTGTGCTTCTCTTTCTGTGTTTGGTCCCGTGAAATCAGGCCAGCTTCTTCTGCCATATGGAACTTCCCCTGGATCTGTGAGCTTCAATAAATATCCCTTCCTCCATAACTGTGCCTGGTCTGGAAGTTCATTTCAGTGAACCTGAAGCTGTCTGCTACAGATGGCATATAAACACCTAAAAAAAAAAGTTCTACATCCCTAGTCATCAGGGAAATGCAAATTAAAACTACTTTGAGATTCCATCTCACTCCTGTCAGCATAACTACCATCATGAAAACAAATGATAATAAATGCTAGTGAAGTTGTGGGAAAAGAGGAACCCTTCTACACTGTTGGTGGGAATGCAATCTGGTCCAGCCATTGTGGAAATCAGTGTGGAGATTCCTGAGACAGCTAAAAATAGATCTACCATATGACCCAGCTATACCCCTCCTACGCATATATCCTAAGGACTTGTCACACTACCTTACAGATACTTCCTCAATCATGTTTATTGCCATTCTATTCACAATATCTAGGAAATGGAACCACCCTAGATGTCCCTCAACTAAGATGTGGCACATTTATACAATGGAGTTCTACTCAGTGGTAAAGAAAAATGAAATTATGAAATTTGCAGGAAAATGGATGGATCTGGAAAGGATTATACTTAGTGAGGTAACCCAAGCACAGAAAGCCAAACGTCACATGTTCTCTCTCATTTGTGGATTCTAGCTACAAATGGTTGTACTTCTATGAGAGTAGGAATAACATTCAGTAGCAGAGGGCAGTAAGCTAGAAGGGGGACATAAAAGGAATAGAAAGGGACAGAGGGGAGACTTAATATGATGGTATTGTAGATATGAAGAACAGATTAATGGGAGTGGAAAGGCCTAAGTGAGATCAGAGGAAGAGATTGAGTAAAGGAAAGGTGGAGGGAGGGCCAATCAAAATCTAATAGTCATATGGAAACCTACTTTTTTTTGGACAATGGAACACCCAGAAGCCATAGATTATTACTAGAAAATTTTCAGTGCCAGGGTTGGGATACCTAACAGTGAGTTGTTGGCCAGAGAAGTCCCTGATGCCCCCAAAACATCACAGGTCATTGCTGAGGCTCTTGGTTTCCCACCAGGAATAAATTTAAGACCCTATTGCTGAAGACTACACATACTTGGGCTGCAAGGTCACTGAGAAATCCTTCTGGAGCTGAGCTGAAAACCTCCTCCATGTAGACCAGCTGACCAAAAGCTGGAAAAAGCAGGCTGGAGGAATGGCTTAGCAGTTAAGGCATTTGCCTGCAAAGCCAAATGACCCAGGTTTGATTCCCCAGGACCCACATTATCCAGAGGCACAAGGTGGCACATGCATCTGGAGTTCATTTGCAGTGGCTGGAGGCCCTGGCATGCCCATTCTCTCTTTCTTTCTCTTTCTCTCTCTGTCAAATAAATAAATTAATAAAAATTAAAAAAAATTTTAAAAGAAAGCTGGAAAAAGCTATGCTGCATGCAATTCTATGGGAGAGAGAGAAATCACTAGTGGCGATACTCAACAGTGGACACTGTAAGCCTTAAATTTGGCCAGCTAAGCAAATGAGCCAATGCAATAGTGGCATGTCTGTTATGGGGCAAATCAACTGCTCTCTAATTGGACTGGAGGACCACTCCATGACAGGGAATACATACCTAATACTGAAAACCTATGACAGGGGTAGTCCTGAGTCCTAGGGGTGCAATTTCTGCTGGTGTCTGGATAAATGTATATCCTCACCAAACTGCCCAGTAAGCACTTCTTTTAATGTTCACACCCATATATTAATTTAATTTGGTTAGAGAAGCTTCTCTTTTCAGATGGTGGTGACCTTGGGATGACTCATAAGGCACCATGGTGCTGAGAAGAAGTGACAGAGGAGTACTCAGCACTGAAACATCTCTATCACACCTTCCAAGGCTCAGGGTCCATTGCAGAAGAGGTGGCGGAAAGAATGTAAGAGCCAAAGGAAGGGTACCACTCCTTACAACGACAAAAATGGCCTGGATATCCATGACCAAGCAGTGCCTGACATTACCTACACAAGACCATAATAATAGGAGGAAAAGATGATGACATCAAAATAAAAGAGAGACTGATTAAGAAGGGGGAAGGGTGTGATGGAGAGTGGAGTTTCAAAGGGGAAAGTGGGGAGGGAGAGGGAGGGAATTACCATGGGTTGTTGTCTATAATTTAGGAAGTTGTCAATAAAAAATAAAAGAGAGAGAGTGAGTTTGTGCTGAAAAATTGCTTAGTGGTTAAGGTGCTTGCTGCCAAAGCCAAGGGACCTAGGTTTGATTCCCAAGTACCTAAATAAAGCCAGATGCACAAGGTGGCACATATATCTGGAGTTCATTTGCAATAGCTAAAGGCCCTGGCATGCACATGTACTTTCTCTCTATCTGCCTCTCTCTCAAATAAATAAATTATTTTTTAAAAAGAGTTTGAGTAGAAATACCCTGTGGAGGTGGACAATACTATGCCCAGAAGCCATAGATTGTTACAAGAAAATTTCAGTGCTGGGATACCTTCCAGTGAGTTGTTGGTCAGGTAGGCTCCTGGTGCTCCACACCATCACAGAGTATTGCCAAGGCTCTTGATTGCCCACTGGAACTAGATTGTAAGACACTATTGCTGAAGACTCCACATGCTTGGGCTGCATGTCATTGAGAAATCAAGCTGTATCTGAGCTGGAAGCCTCCTCCCTGTAGACTAGCCATCAGGATACTGGAAAGAGCTATGCTGCCTGTTAGGGGACAAAAGTCATCAATGATGTTAACCAGAAGTGGACTCTGAAAGTTTTATAGCTGGCTAGCCAGGCCAATTGTACCATCATGAGCCTGGAACAATGGTGGCATGTCTATTATAAGGGAAACTAACTGTTCTCATTGGACTTGAGGACTACTCCTCAGGAAGAAATTCCTGCCTGATATTAAAAACGTAACCAGCAGCCTATGACTAGGGAGACCATAAGCCCTAGGGGGAAAACTACTACTGTTGTTTAAGTGGATTTATAATGCCCTCCAAATTGCCCTCTAAATACTTATGTTTATTCTCATATATAAATGCTACTCTCACTTTTGGTTACAGAAGTTTCTCTTTTTGGATAGTATGACCACTAGGGAAACTCAAAACTCACAAGTACTGACAAATGTCATGGAGTGTTCAGCACTAAGTGAGACATCTTTATTATACTCTCTAAGGCTTAGGGACCATTGCGGGGAAAGTGTCAGAAAAAAATATATGAGTCAAGGAAGGTAAGGAGGGTTTTACAATACTGTCTTCCAAACACAACGTGGCCATGGTATTCATGATCTCACAGTGGCTGACTCTACCTACACAAGACCTGCATAATACAAGGGGAAAAAAATGATGACATCAAAATACAAGTCAGACTAGTTGGAAAGAAGGAATTCAGTGGAGGAATTATAGGGTAAGGAGAAAAGGAAGGGTGGTGGGAGGGAATTATGATCATGGCATATTTTTATATGTATAGAGGTTATCAATAAGTTTGGTTTATTTTGTTTTGTTTTTTGTTTTTTGAGGTAGAGGCTGACCTGGAATCTTGAACTCAGGGCAATCCTCCTACCTCTGCCTCCTGATTGCTGGGATTAAAGGCATGCACCACTCACTATGCCTGGCTTGTCAATAAGTTTTTTATTTCAATATTTTTATTTATTTATTTGCAAGCACACACTCATACACACATACACACACACACACACACAGAGAGAGAGAGAGAGAGAGAGAGAGAGAGAGAGAGAGAATGAGAATGGGTGCATCAGGGCCTCCAGCCACTGCAAATGAACTCCAGACACATGTGCCACCATGCATCTGGTTTTATATGGGTACTGGGGAATTGAACCCAAGTTGTTAGGCTTTGTAGGCAAGTGCCTTACACTGAGCAATTTTTCCTGCCCTGAATAAGTTTTTCTTTTAACAACCTAAACATCTATTTTCCAGTGACTGTTGTTCAATATGGGAGCAAATCCATGATTAGTCTACTTTGTATATCTTTCAATTAACAAGACGCAGAAAGAAAAAATAAATGAATTGCTATGGAATTTAGAAATATCCACAAAATTATCTAGAAGTAGGGCAAGACAGCAGTACAGTTTGAGGGCAGCTACCACACTCAAATCCTGTCTAAGTGTGGATGCATGTCATAAGAAGAACAGTTGTCAATGAAAGGAGGATTTTGTGCTCTGTCTGCTTCATCCTGGTGTCCATTTGCATCAGTCACTCAATGAACAGGTCCTATGTCATTCATTCATGGCCAGTGGTTGGCTTGGTAATAACAAAAGAGAATAGACATTCTTGAGATGGTGTGGGCTGGCTGACATATCAGCAACCAGTGATCTTTAATTTTTATTTATTTTATTTTATTTGTTTTTCAAGGTAGGGTCTCATTCTAGCCCAGGCTGACTTGGAACTCACTATGTAGTCTCAGGGTGGCCTCGAACTCTTGGCAATCTTCCTACCTCTGCCTCCCGAGTGCTGGGATTAAAGGTGTGTGCCACCATGCCTGGCTCTTTTATTTTTATTTATTTATTTGAGAAAGAGAGAAAGCAGATAGAGAGAGAGAATGGGCATGCCAGGGTCACTAGCCACTGCAAATGAACTCTAGATGCATGTGCCACCATGTACATCTGACTTACATGGATACTGGGGAATCAAATCTGGGTCCTTAGGTTTCCCAGGCAAGCACCTTAACTGCAAAGCCATCTCTCCAGCCCTCAGTGATATTTTTTTCTTCAGTCCCCAAAACAATGCAACAAGTGTTTTGTCACCACTACTTTGCTTCCTTGCTTCCTCTGTAATGTTTCCTTCACTGTGTGCTGGGAAAGCAATTGGAAAAACATTCCTGTCTTATCAGCATTAAATATATCACTTGGAAAATAAAGATATCATTTGGACTGTAGTAAGCAATCAGTTTTATCATTTCCCCTGCATGTGCCACTCATTAACCTTATAAATTCCTAGAACTTTTTGTATGTTTGAGGTAAGGTCTTGCTTTAGTCCAGCCTGACCTGGAATTCACTATGTAGTCTTAGGGTGGACTCAAACTTACAGTGATCCTCCTACCTGTGCCTCTTGGGTGTTGAGATTAAAGGCATGTAATTAAAAAGTATTCAGTAAAAGCACTTCCTAAATGCTGGGATTAAAGGCATATGCCACCATGCCTGGCCATTCCCTAGAACATTTATTAACCATACTCTCTACAGAACGCTTTCAAAGCAATTCTGTGGCAATCTCTTAATCTGTTTACCCAGCCAATTTTGTTTGAAAATTTTCAAAGTCAAGCATATTGGCCAAGTTTAGTGCCTATTTTCAAATGACAACCAATAATGACAATGGTTTTGGCATTGATTTCTTGAAACCAAGCAAAAATAGCCTTATTGGTATTACCAGAGACCATTCTTCATCCTTTTCTGTGGAGGTCCCACTGATGCCTCTTGCACTTTATTTTAAAACACACACAAACACACACACACACACACACACACACACACACATTTCATATTATATATATATGTATTTGGTGTTTTGAGGTAGGGTTTCACTGTAGCCTAGGCTGACCTAGAATTTATTATGTAGTCTCAGGGTGGCCTTGAACTCATGGCAATCCTCCTACTTCTGCCTCCTAAATTCTGGAATTAAAGGCATGTGCCATCATACCCAGCTTTCATATATTTTAGACATTTTTATTTATTTGCAAGCAGAGAGAGAAGAGAGAGAGAGACAGAAAAAGAATGGGCATGCCAAGTCCTCCAGTCTCTGCAAACAAACTTCAGATGCATGCTCCACCTTGTGTGTCTGGCTTTACGTGGGTACTGGGGACTCAAACTCGGGTCATTAGGCTTTGTAGGCAAGCACCTTAACCACTAAACCAGCTCTCCAGCCTATTACACTTTATTTTCAAATTTAGCATGAACCTTTAAGAATGTAGATAGTGGGGGGCTAGTGAGAGGGCTCAACAGTTAAGGTGCTTGCTTACAAAGTCCACTGGCCAAGGTTTGAGTCCCCAGTACACACATGAAGCCAGATGCACAAACTGGCCCATGCATCTGGAGTTTGCAATAGCAAGACACCCTCGTATGCCCATACTCTCATTATCTCTGATTGTAAATAAATGAATTTTTTTTTAAAAAAGAAAGTAGATAGTGGGCTGGAGAGATGGCTTAGCAATTAAGGCGCTTGCCTGCAAAGCCAAAGGACCCAGGTTTGATTCCCCAGAACCCATGTAAGCCAGATGCACAAAGTGGTGAATGAGACTGGTATTCATTTGCAGTGGCAGGAGGCCCTGGCATGCCCATACTCACTCTGTCTCTCACATACACTCTCTCTGCTTCTTTCTCTCTATCTCTCTAAAATAAATATATAAATATTTTTTTAAAAAAAAAGGAATGTAGATAATGTAGAAGGAGTGATAGCAAATTCTTTTGCCAGGTCACTTTCCCTCTTACCCTGAGTCTACAGCTTCCGTAACTTTCATTCTCCCATCCAGCAAGAACTGCCGACATTTCTCGTTCCCCTTGTTTGCCATTTCTAGGGAATGAGGGCTGAGCCACGGCTGACATTTGTCTGTTTGTTCTTCCTTGGAGCTTGTTTTGCCACAAGTGTGGAAAACTGAGAAGACCAAATAGAGTACCTATTAGATACTCCCTAAATGATGAGGGTTCTTAAAATTCCTGACAGGGAAAGTCACAAGAAGATAGGGTTCCTGCTATTAATTTTTTCTCAGTAATGGACTACTTACATAGCCTCACAGAATATTGGAAACAGAAAGGGGGCTTGGGAGATGGCTCGGCAGTTAAAGGCATTAGTTTGAAAAGCCTGTCTACCTGGGTTCAATTCCCTATACCCACGTAAAGCCAGGTGCATAATGTGCCACATGTATCTGGAGATCGTTTGCAATAGCTGAAGGTGCTGGTGCATCCATTTTCTCTCTCTCTGTCATATAAATAAACAGAAGGGATCTTTAAAAAAATTTTTTTTTATTTGCAAATAGAGACAGAGAGAATGGGCATGCCAGGGCCTCCAGCCACTGCAACTGAACTCCACATGAATGCACTGCATTATGCACCTGGCTTTACGTGGGTACAGGGAATTGAACCCAGGCTGACAGGCTTTGCAGACAAGTGCCTTAACCACTTAGCCATCTCTTCAGCCCATCAGAAGGGATCTTACAGATAATATATTTTGCTTAAACTTTCGGAGCCTGAGAATTACAATCTACTTAGGCTGTTCTGCGAATAGATAGGTGGTATAGCAGTTATGTTCTTACTGCTGGGACAAGTCACCCAATCAGAACAGTTTATGGGAAGAAACAGTTTATTTCAAGCTTACAGTTTTGAAGGGAGGCTTCATCATCATCAAGCTCACAACATTATACACCCACAGCTGAGAGAGAACAGCAAGCACAAGCTAGCTCTCAACATCCAGTGGGATAGACTGTTCAACCCCATCAACACACCTCCTCCAGCAAGGTTTTATCTCCCAAAGGCTCCATAAGCTGGTGACTAAGTAGGAGGCTTACACACAAACACGAGGCTATGGGAACATTTACATTCAAGCCACCACAGGTTATTGAAGCTTTGCAAATAGCAATTCAAGCAGTTATCCACCTTGTTTTACAAATACAGGAACAGGCCTGGGGAAGAGGTTGACCCAGGTCCATATAGCCTAGATTTCCTGATTCAGATGAGTGCTGTATTTGTTCCAAAGTGGCCTTGTTGAAAATCCACCAAAATGAGAACTTCAGACTCTCTCACTCTCTGGTTTAAAAAAAAATGTTTTATTATGGCAAGCTTTTTGGTATCATGTATTTATTTAATGGGCATTTCCAGGGTCCAAGCTGTAAGGATATAGACAGGGTCAACACCTATTACTTTCACTTAAAATTATTTATATTTACTTATATGTTTATTTATTAGAGAGAGGGGGGGGATACACAGAGAGAATAGGAGCACCAGGGCCTCCAGCCACTACAAATGAACTCCAGGTGCATGTACCACTATGTACATTTGGCTTATGTGGATACTGGGGGATTGAACATAGGTCCTTAGGCTTCACAGGCCAGCACCTTAACTGCTAAGCCATCTTTCCAGCCCCCTATTACCTTATGAAATAAAAGAGGTGGTGGGACAGATAATAAGTAAACCCTGTAGGGAAGGAAAGGTTGTGATCTGTTTCTTCTTTCTCTCCTGTCTTTTGTGGCAGAGTCTTGCTATGTAGCAAGCTGGCTTGGAACTGGAAATCTTCTAGTCTAGGCCTCCCTCTAGTACTGGGCTTATAAGCACACACCAACATTCCCTGCCTGTTCTGAATTTTAAGAAGTAATCCAAGGGGCTGGAGAGATGGGGCAGTGATTAAGGTGCTTGCATGCAAATCCTAATGACCCATGTTCGATCACCCAGTACCCACATAAAGCCAGATGCACAAAGTGGTCCATGCACTTGGAGTTTGTTTGTGGTGGCTGGAGGCCCTGGTGCACCCATTCTGTCTGTCTCTCTTTTCTCTCTGCTTGAAAATAAATAAAAAGTAAGCCAGGTGTGGTGGCACAAACCTTTAATCCCAGCACTCAGGAGGCAGAGGTAGGAGGATTGCTGTGAGTTCGAGGCCACCCTGAGACTACAGAGTGAATTTTAGGTCAGTCGGGGCTAGAGTGAAAGCCTACCTTAAAAAAAAGAAAAAATAAAAGTACATAAATTATAGTGTGAGAAAATTATTTAAGGGAAGTGGGCTAACTATGTTATTGACTTGGAAAACTATGATGCAAATGTTATTCTTTTATACAAGCCTCTTTAATTACAAATATGTGTATATTTGTAATTAAAGATATATATATGTATATATAGATAGATAGATAGATATATAGATAGATATAAATATACACACACATACATACATACTTAGGGAGAAATATTCAAAAATATTTTAAAAAAACTAGCTCATGGTCTTGATTTAATTTCTTCTGACATACAATGTATCACTGTTAAAGCCTGTTCCAGGGCCAATATGTCCCAGTGAGAGGGTTGTTGCAGTCACGTCAGCATTGCTGGCAGAAATCACCTGACCAAGAGCAGTTTGTGGGGGGAAAAGGTTTATTTTGGCGTACAGGCTCAAAGGCAAGCTCCATGATGGCAGGGGAAAACGATGGCATGAGCAGAGGGTGAACATCAGCATCAGGTGGGCAGCAGCAACAGGAGAGTGTGCCAAACACTGGCAAGGGGAAAGCAGCTATAATACCCATAAGCCAGCTTCCAACAATACACTGCCTCCAGGAGGCTTTGATTTCCAATTTTCCATCAGCTGGAGACATGGCATTGAGAAACCTAAGTTTACGGGAACATCTGAATCAAACCACCACAAGGGGCGTACAGTTAGGTGACTGGACCCCAGAAGGTGAAAGTAAAAAAAGACAGGGATGTTTGCACTTGCCAGAAACCAGACATCTGACTTTTTATCTCTTGTCTAGTTCCCTAGACCTGTTTTTCTACAAACAACTTGGACCTTTCCTGGGAGGGAAGTCTTTCATAAAATGTAAACATTGTGATTAAGTTTAGCCCCCCCAGAACTTGGTGCCAAGGCTAGTGTCTTCCTGAGATAGCCCCTAGCCCTAACCAACCAGCTGTCCCTCTGATTCACTTGAGTGGGAAGACAGCCCACCACCCTAAGGTTATAAATACCTTTGCAAAGAAAGGGCAGTTTCTCTGACCACTTGGGAACTTCCAGCTGTCAGTGACTTTTTCCCTCAACTGGGCCCAGCCTCAGCTGGGTTGAGCCCAGGGGAAATACCCCGAGCCCTTACTCTCCACATGGGTTCTTTATCCCCTCCAGCTCCCCACATGGCAGTAGCTCCTTGAACTTTCTTTCCTCTTTCTGCAGTTTTTCCCAGGCCCTCCATGTGAGATCTCTAGCTACGTGGGTGCCTTTCCTCAGTGCTGTACTTCTCTCAATTAACATAATAATTTAATAATTATCCTTCTCAGTCTTTTTTTATTCAATTCTTTGATTAAAATTAGAAATGAACCTAGGGTTTGGTGTTCAAGGACTTTCCTAGACCATTAACACCCTGCTACACCAGAAACTTCTGTGACACATTTAGTGCTTGCTGGGACCCCCACACTTACTAACCCTTACAAGACCCACTATGCTCAGCCTGCTAAGGCATTGTATATGAGAGTTTTCAGAGGACAAAAGATGTAACTTTGTGCTGTGACTGCCCCTTCCCGTGAACAGATTTCCCACCACCACTATACTTCCATCCATCTATTCAAGGCATCCTGTATGTGCCAAGCACTATGCTTACTGCTGGACATAAAGAGAGGGAACATTAGTGTCAACATCAAGGAGCTTAAGGGGGAAGCAGGGAAGACAGATGTAAGGTGTATGAAATGCTGTATGAGAGGTTAGAATATTATGGGAACACACCAGTGGAACAGACATGGAACATGAATTGGCAGTGCACCTCAAAGAGAAAACATTTATGCTGGACATCCTTAAATTAAAAAAAAAAAAATTGGGGCCAGGCGTGGTGGCGCATGCCTTTAATCCCACCACTTGGGAGGCAGAGGTAGGAGATCACTGTGAGTTCAAGGCCACCCTGAGACTACAGAGTGAATTCCAGGTCAGCCTGGGCTAGAGTGAGACCCTACCTCGAAAAAAAAAAAAAATTGGATTTCAGGGGCCTGGGAAGATGACTCAGCAATTAAAGGCACTTGGTTGCAAGCCTGCCAGCTTGGGTTCAATTCCCAAGTCACCTATATAAGCCACATGCAAAAAGTGGTGTAAGCATCTGGTGTTTGTTTGCAGTGGCAAGAGGCCCTGGCACGCCCCACCCACCAACGTACAAATAAATAAATACGTAAGTAAATTGGAATTCATAAGAATTCCACACATAAATATGTGGAAAGGCAACGAAGTAATATAGAAAAGAAAATGTTGCAGTTGGAAAAACGTGTCTTTAGAGAAGAAAGCATAACCAAATCACAGGATACTTAAGACCGTTGCAGAAGAGGTGGTGGGAAGAATGTCGAAAGGAAGAGGAGAGTGGTCTTGGCATTCGTGACCTCACAATAGCTGACACTACCTACACAAATCCTACAAAACAGGAAGGGGAAAATTGCGAACATCAAAATACAGCAGGGACTGGCTGCAAAGAAGGGTTTCAGTAAAGTGGGGAAAGACGGTGGTAAGAGGGGATTATGACTTTGGTATACCGTGTATGTCGGCTCCCAATCAAAGTTAATAAAAAGAAGTCTTAACCCTAATCTGAATGATCCAAGGGCAACCTGAGGACAACTGGGGTCAGGGTCTCCAAAGCCACGTAGAGGAGGGGTGGTGCCCTAGGCTCCCTAGCGACCAACCAGGCCTCGTCCGCTCCGCGCAGCGCCGCCCCTGCCTGTGGTTACCGACGCTGCGCGCAGCGCGCCGCCGTCAGTCACCACCTCCTGGTCCGCTAGGGACGCCCAGCCGGAAGTAGTCCGTCCGCCTTAGCAGGCCCCTCCCAAGCCTCCCAGCGGTTCCCATGGCCCCTCCCGGCCCAACTTAGGGCCGGACATTTGCGCCTGCGCACGTCGTCACGCGCTGCCGGCCGCTTCCGGCGCGCCGCGAGGGCCACGGAATCGGGTCTCCCTGGCGATCCGAGGTGTGTTCCTGCTGCTTCCGTCGCTGCGGCCGCCACTGCTGCCACCATCGAGCGTGTGCTGCGGCGGCGCTGGTGTCCTTGCTGTCTTCCTCGGGTTCCCCGGGGGTCCAGCCCCGGGGCGCTCGCCCGGCGCCGCTGAGGAGCCCGCGGAGCGACCGCGCTCTCCCTCCGTGACCCCGTCCTGCGCCTCCGAGGGGAAGCGAGAGGGGCCGGCGCGGCTCCGCGCCGTGTGTCGCCGGGCGGGGCCGCGGGGCCGGGGCTCCTCCAGCCCCCGGGATGCGTGCGCGAGCCCGAGCCTCCACTGCCTTTTTGCTGCTGTCACGACTGGAGTCGCCTCTCGCCCACAGCGGGGAGCGCGAGTACGCCGAGCAGCCGCCTCGTCGAGCCCCTGGGCCGGGCTCTTCCGGGAATGTGAGCCGCGCGGCTGGCACGCTTGCACGGGTAAGTCGGGCCTCGAGGGCCGCGCCGCGCCGCGCCGCCGACCTGCTAGGCCGCCTGGATGAGAGTGCTGCGACTGGTTCTCCGAGCCTCTGGTGCCATTTACTCAGTGTCTACCTTTCGGACAGCCAAAACTTAAAGAGAAAGAAACTCGCCCAGAGTCAAACGATAGCCCATAGCTGAGCCATTAAAAGCCATTTCGTGAGGTTCCCAGGAGCATCCGATGGGACAGTGAAAGCGTCTTTCCTATCTCAAACACTGCTTCTCAGTTTTGAAGATAAAAACAAAACAAAACAAAAAGCAAACCAAAAAATCCTAGGGCTTAAAGGGGGTAAGTAGATTGCTTAAGGTCATTAGGATCTGTATTACTCCTATTAGACAGTGGAACCTAAATTAGCACTGAGATCTGTCCTCCAAAGCCCCTGCCCTTACGCCCTTTTTGAGACAGGTCTCATACAGCTCAGATTGGCCTTGAACTTCCTCCCAAGTGCTGGAACTACTTGAGTGTGCCATCATACCCAGATCATAGAGCCCTGATTTTTGTTTTGTTTCTTGCTTTTTGAAACAGAGTCTCATTCTGGCCCAGCTGATCCACAACTCACTCTGTAGCCCAGGTTGACCTGAAACTCATGGCGATCCTTCTTCCTTAGCCTCTCCAAGTGCTGGGATTAAAGGTATGCATTACCATCTCAGTAGAGCCCCCCCCCCCTTTTAAGACATTTTATTTTTATTTATTTATCTGAAACTGAGAGAAAGAAGCAGGGGAGGGGGAGATAGAGAATGGGCACATTCAGGCCCACCAGCCACTGCAGATGAACTACAGAGGCATGCCCCACTTTGTGCATCTGGCCTACATGGGTCTTGGGGAATGGACCCTAGGTCCTTTGGCTTCGCAGGCAAGTGCCTTAACCGCCAAGCCATCTCTCCAGTCCATTTTTGTGAGGTAGAGTCATGCTCTCTAGTTCAGGCAGACCTGGAATTCACTATGTAGGCTTCAGAGTGGCCTCCTCAGAGCAATCCTCCAACCTCTGCCTCCTGAGTGCTGGGATTAAAGGCCTGTGCCGCCATGCCTGGCTTCAGAGCCCTTGTTTTTAACATTCATATTACTACATGTTTCTTTCCATTGCCGCAGTGAGGCCTATAATCTGAAAGTGCACTTGGACCTAGGTGGAGAGTAGTGTAGAAAAACAAACCCAACATAGTTCTTTCCTGCTCCCATCCGAAGATGTAATGAGTTTGGTTTTTAACTTGATTTGGTCTAGGTGCTAAAACCTTACATGTCATTCTTTACAAACACACTCTGCAATTACTGATTTCTCCACAAGTGTTTCAAGGCCAGGGAGTTTATTTATAGGGCAAAAGCTCAGTTTCCCTGATAACTTTGAGTTGAGCTCTAGCTTTCCTTACCCGTTTGTCTTTTGCTTATGGAGCCAAGTTTTGGCTTGGTCAGTTAGAATGCAAGTTTTTGTTTTTCTTTGTTTTATTTTATGTTTATTTATTTATTTGGGGAGGGGCAGAGAGAAGAATGAATGGGCGCACCAGGGTCCCTAGCCACTGCAAACAAACTCCAGGCTCATGTGCCACCTTGTGCATATGGCTTACATGGGTACTGGGGTATTGAACCTGGGTCCTTAGGCCTCGCATGCAAGCATCTTAACTGCTAAGCCATCCCTCCAGCCAGCCAGCCGTCCGTCCGTCCGTCCGTCCTTCCGTCCTTCCTTCCTTCCTTCCTTCCTTCCTTCCTTCTCGCGTTCTCTCTCTCTCTCTCTCTCTCTCTCTTTTTCCTTTCTAGGTAGTGTCTTGCTCTAGTCCAGGCTGTCCTGGAATTTACTATGTAGTCTTAGGGTGGCCTCGAACTCACAGTTATCCTCCTACCCCTGCCTCCTGAGTGCTGGGATTAAAGACATGTGCCACCGTGCCCAGCTTGTTTTCCTTTATGAGGTTTAGGGGCAGAAGAGGACTCATTTTGAGCTGACACAGAACTATAGTGGATCTTAGGAATAATATGTTCTTAACCTGGGGGTATATTTGTTGCAAACAAATGCCTTTAACCACTGGGACATCTTCTCAGTCCCATGGGGTATATATTTTAAATTAGGGAGGGCAATATTGTGTGCTCTCATTTTGTAGAGGAAAGTTTTTAGCTTTCATAGTATTTGTCAAAAGGGTTCTTGTCCCCCAAATACTTAGGTAACCACTCACTCATCTCACAGGAGAAATAGCTGAAATTTAGGGTGTGAAATATGCTGTCTTCAATCACGTTACTGGATCCAGGTGTCCTGGCTCTACAGTCAGTCTTCTTTTTCTTGTGTTGTCAGCTACCTTATCACTTGTTGAGTGAGGTCCACTTGTTGTGGGTGGGCTTTGCTATACCTATAGTCAGTCCTGTCTGTTTACAACCACAACACCATTTCTGGCATCCTAAATAATGTCCTGATATACTTTTCTGGAGTAACTTGTTCCTTCTCATAAAATTTGGCTAGTTTCTGAGGCCTAGCTTCCTCCAAAGGTTGAGCTGGTAAAACTCCAGCTTACAACTTGTCCACAAGTAAATTAGCTCTTCTTGAATTACTCATTCATCCTTTTCCTAGACATAGGAGATACTAGTAGATCCCCCCAACCCGAAGTAGGGTCTCACTGTAGCTCAGGCTGACCTGGAATTCACTGTGTAATCTCAGGGTGGCCTTGAACTCAAGGCGATCCTTCTACCTCTGCCTCAGGAGTCCTGGGCTTAAAGGCATGTGCCACCACACCCGGCTAGATTCTCTTTTTTTTTCCTCGAGGTAGGGTCTCACTCTAGTCTGGGCTGACCTGGAATTCAATATGGAGACTCAGGGTAGCCTTGAACTCACAGCGATCCTCCTACCTTTGCCTCCTGAGTGCTGGGATTAAAGGCATGTGCCACCACACCCAACCTTTAGATACTCTTTTTTTATAGGCCAGCATCAGAGAGCTATTTTGGTCTTTCAGGTTATTATTTATTTTCATTAAATGTATTTATTTGTTTGAGAGAGAGATGGAGGGAGGAAGGCAGGAAAAGAGCGCATGGGCACACCAGGACCTCTTCCTGCTGCTAGCGAACTCCAGATGCATGTGTCACTATGAGTCTTGCCTTATGTGGTTAGTAGGGCTGATAGGCTTTGCAAGCAAGTACCTTAAACTGCTGAGCCATCTCCTAGCCCCACGCCTGGCTTAAGGGCCTTTATTTTTTTGAGATGGGGTCTCATGTATCCTAGGCTGGCCTTGAATTCCTGATCCTCCTGCCTCCAACTCCCACTTGATAAGGGTTAAAGTGGAAGGAATCTATATCTTAAAGTGCTGATAGTACGTGTATGCTCCCACATGTGAAGCAGTGTTACAGTTTATACCTGTGCTGTGTCTGACACCAGTTACAGTTACACTAGCCCTATTTCAAGTGCCTTATTACAGTATGTGGCTAGTGGCTGCTATGTTGGATAGCATTGACATAGAAATTTCTATCAAGTTTATTGTGTAGCTACTGTGTAGAAGATTGTCAGTCAAGGTTAGCAGTGTAGGATTATGAAAGAAGGAACCAGGGAATTAGGATTTTAGATTCAAAACCTATTTCAGGTCTATATTTGTGTCTTGCCTTGGGCAGGTGAAGAATCTCAACTCTAGATAATTGTCTTTAATAACGAACCCTTTCATTTGTGTAGCACTTAACTGTCCTCATAAAGAGTTGTGCCTGTTATATCCTTTGAGTCTTACCATGGTAAGTTTATGGGATATACAGACATGCATGCATACATACTTACTTACAGGAAGGAGGTAACAGACCTAAAGCAATTAAAAGACCTGCCCCAAAATCACATATGCTGTCAGTAAATAACTTTCTTGCATATTTAGTTCCTTATTGCACATTTGAAAGAAAGAACACATGAATCATTGAAGCTATTGTTTAAGGTTAGGAAATATATAAGAGAGTGTCCAGAGCTTCTAACTTCTGGCCAAATATCTTCTACCTCTTTCCATATGAAATTCTTATAACGTGGTGTTAATAAATCTTTGAACAGTTAGATTTATTATTGGCCATGAGGGAGTGTTAATGAAAAGGCCAGTAGTTTCAAATTTGACTGGTCAGTGAACTCACCTGAGGCTTTTGTTAAGCAAACACATTTGGGAGCTTCTGATTTCTAAGGGTTAAGTGGATCCCTGGAAGGAATCTATTATCAGATATTCCTGCTTCTTGGGTTCTCTTAGGGAAGTGGCTAAGCCTTTGGTCCTTGACAGAACTAAGAGATTATTTGATCTGGAAGTTGCTGTCCCTTTTAAGGAGGATACTTAAAATTTCCTGTTTGACTTACTTCTGCAGCCATGGATGCATCGTATGATGGTCCTGAGGTAACTGTCTTGAAGGAGGAAATTGAGGAAGACTACTGCTATATGTCCCCTGGGCCACCCAAGAAGAAGAAAAAAGACAAAATCCATGGAGAAAAAGCCAAGAAACCTAGGTTTGTTAACATTTGGTTGCTGCTGGTGTTTACAAATGCACTGCATGGGAAGCTGTGCCTAGGAAGACTTCTCAGATTCATCAAGAAGAGTGCCACTGTCAGTCCTGATACATTGGGGTTGGGAGAGATGGGGATGGGGAGTGCAGGTTGCTTAGATTTACGCCAGCATTTGACTATTTATTTTGTTTTTCTAGGTAGGGTCTCACTGTAGCCTAGGCTGACCTGGAATTCACTATGTGCTTTCCGGGCGGCCTCAAAATCAAGGCCATCATCCTACCTCTGCTGGGATTAAAGGCTAGGGTTTCATTATTATTATTTTTTAAAATTTAATTAATTTATTATATAAGCAGACAGAGAAAATGGGAACACCAGGGCCTCTAGCCACTGTAAATGAACTCCAGATGCATGTGCCTCTTGTGCATTTAGCTTACGTGGGTCCTGGGGAATTGAACCTGTGTCCTTTGGCTTCACAGGCAAATGCCTTAACCGCTAAGTCATTTCTCCAGCCCTGGGTTTCATTATTTTTTTTACTTATTTATTTGCATGTGAGAGTGCATGTATGTGTATGGACACACCAGGGTCTCTTGTATTGCAAGCAAATGCCTATCCAGCTTTATTTGGGTGGTTGGGGAATTGAGCCCTGGTTGCAGTCTCTTTTTTTTTTTTTTTTTTTTTTTAAAGTATTTTATTTTTATTTATTTACTTGACAGAGGAAGAAGGAGAGAGAGAGAGATAGACAGACAGAGAGAGAATGGGCACACCAGCGCCTCCAGCCACTGCAAACGAACACCAGATGCATGTGCCCCTTCTGCATCTGGCTAACGTGGGTCCTGGGGAATCGAACCTGGGTCCCTTGGCTTTGCAGGCAAATGCCTAAACCGCTAAGCCATCCCTCCAGCCCTCTTTTTTTTTTTGAAGCACCTCTATCTCTGAACTATCACACCAGCACCCCAACGTTTATTATATCAATTGTTATTTAAATATTTAAACAAGGCATTAATAACATTACAGAATTATTAATTACCAGTAATTTGTACAGAGAATATCCAAATGATAGCTTTAATCTCCTTTTTCAAAAAATATTTTTATTTATTTATATATTGAAAGAGACAGAGAAAGAGTGTGTGTATGGGTGTGCCAGAGCCTTCTGGTACTACAAACGAACTCTAGACGCCCTGTGCCACTTTGTGCATCTGGTTTTTTGTGTGTACTGGGGAATTGAATTCAGGTTGTCAGGCTTTTCAGACAAATGCCTTAACCATTGAGCCATCTCTCCAGCCCCTTAATCTCCTTTTGAATGGAACACTGAAGACTCTTTGTTGATGTTATCAGCATTGAGCCACTTTGATAATTTTACTTGCTATTCAGTTAGCCTTAATGATATACTTTTGACCATTTAAATGACTAAAGGCAATACAGAGGAGTCAAGTGTATGTATGTATGATAACAAGCTTGCATACTTGGCTCCCTCTGTAACCTTCATCTGAGAATGGAATGACAGAGCACCTGTGTCTTTCTTTGGCTTTATGGAAGTTAAAACCAGCCACTCCTGAAGAAAGTATGGCCCATGGAAAAGTAAATCAGATAACTGTTGCTTCCATATTTCTGAACTGAGAATACCTACGTGCTGCCTTTACTATTCATTTTTTCGAGTTCCCAAACATGCTCTAGGGATGTTCAAATGTTTTTCCCCTGACTTGCAGCCCTTGTTTAGATAAATGCTTTAAATTGAAAAACTTGTTTGTTTTAAAAATCAACTTCTTAACTACCCATCCTCTAGCCTCTAACGTGTTATAAGCATGTGCTGGTTGAGTAAGAGAGAAGTCATTGCTTCTTCAGGTCTGCATACCTTCTATACTACTATGACATCTGCTTGAAAGTGCAGCAGGAGCTGCCCCACCTCCCGCAGTCTGCCATCAATAAGAAGATTAGTGAGAGTTGGAGACTTCTCAGTGTGGCCGAGAGGAGTTACTACTTAGAGAGAGCCAAACTAGAGAAAGAAGGTTTGGATCCTGTAAGTAATTTTTATTCTCAGCAAATTTCTGAATTGGGTCAGTGGGAAAAGCCTTGGGGAGACCAAACCTGAGCCCCTCAGTTCTTGTTTGCTTACTTGGAGAAACTTTTAAAAATTATTTTCTTTTGTGAGATTGGTGTTATCTACTTACATTTTCATGATGTTCAACACTCTCTTGTCCTCTGGTTGCAGAGGTTTGTGGAAGCTAAGGTTCATTTCTGACTTCTCTGCAGTGAGCCTTAGTTTCCTTTTCTCAGTTTTACTATAATTTTCATGCTCATAATTAGAAGAATTTCTGCCTTTTGCATGTGTATGTGTGGTGTCTACATATATGTGGAGGTTGATCTCCGGTGTCTTCCTTAGTTGCTCACCACCTTGTTTTGTGAGGCAGGGTCTCTCACTCACTGATTTGGCCTGATGAGCTGGCCAGCTAAACTTAAGGGTCTGAGTACAGGTCCACATGCTTACTTATAGTTCTGAAGATGCCACTCTGTCCTTCTACCACTAGCTGATTCGTTTATAAACAGTGAGTCTGGGACATAGTCCCTGGAGAATGGGGTAGAATCTCAAGTATTCCTCTTGGCTTCCACATTATAAAATCAGCAATTTTAGGGGTTGGGAATGTAGTTTAGTGGCAGAATACATGCTTAGTATATTTGAGGCACTGAGTTCAATTCCTAGCACCCCTCCCCCCCAAAACAGCAGTCTTCTTGTCTAATAATCTTTAAATAATGTTGGAATGATTTAGTTTTTAAGACTGGTCACTGATATTGGTCCTTATCAAGACTTTAATACATTTTAAATGGTCTATAAATATTCTTCTTCATGTTTTCATTTTTGTTTCCTTACTGGCACTTCCATCACCAATGTCACGAGTAGATCATTCTGATACTAACTAACTGAGGAGTGACCTCTGAAGAGTCATTTTTTTTTTCCGAGGTATGGTTTCGCTCTACCCCAGCCTGACCTAGAATTCACTATGTAGTCTCAGGGTGGCCTCGAACTCATGGCCATCCTCCTACCTCTGCCTCCTGAATGCTGGGATTAAAACGTTTGCTACCACTCCCAGCTCATTTAACTTCTTGAGTCTTGGCTTCCTCATCTGTAAAATGGAACTTGAACCTATTCATAATGTTTAATATAGATAATGTAAATCATGTAGCTGAATTCTTGACACATAGTAACCTGTCATTTAAATGTTACTTTCATTAGATCAAAAAGCTATGTAATAAGAAAAAGTGACATATATTCAGTCTCTGGAACATGCCAAGACTAGATGAAGCTTTGCGTTGCATTTTTCCTCTATTGCTTCTCGGCCTTTGGCTAAGATCAAGCGAGTTTGTCCTTTTCCAGATTGCCTGCTGTGACAGCCCCTGCATATCTTGGAGCTGTGTGAGTCCTGTGGCAGGCTGCCCTTCTGTGTGGCCCTTCAGGACCTGTGGTTCCTGTGTTACTTCTTCAAGTCTGAAAACTTCATTCTATCCAGACCATCCTAGTTTCTCTGTTTGGGTTTAAGTTTAGACTGCCCTATGTAATCGCCACCATTTAATCTTATTCCCACAATGTGCCCTTCAAAGGGTGATCTGAGAATGCCATTTCCCCTTCTCTCTAAAACAGGCTGTATAAAGGATTTGGTCTGCCTGCTTCCCCATGTCATCTTAGTGCTTCTTACTTCTGAGTGCTCCTTTGAGCATTAAATGATTTTCTAAAGATCCTTTTGTAATTGATGTCAGTGTTCCTTTAACAGGTGCTTCTGAAACTATTGCTTTTTGTTCCATTTAATTTGACTTCTTGCTTAACTATTCACTTTGAACTTCTATTTCCCTTCCTGGGAAACTTTCAGTTTAGGTTGAAATAAATAGAATAAAAATGACTTTTTCTTGGTACCAATTAACTGTGCAAGTCTGCATCTAATATGTTTGTCTGGATCTTTAAAAGATCTTGCCTGAGGCTGGGCATGGTATTTGCAAAGAGAGAGTGGGTGAGAGAATGGTTGCACCAGGGTTTCTTGCCTCTGCAAACAAACTCCAAATGGATGCATCACCTTGTGCGCCTGGTTTATGTGGGTGTTGGGGAATTGAAGCCAGGCCACCTGGCATTGCAAGCAAGTAACCACTGAACCGTCTCTCCAGCCCATGCTGTTTTAGCTTTTTAAATATTATTTATTTATTTGAGAAAAAGAAAGAAAGAGAGAATGGGCCCTTTGGGCCTCTAACCACTGCAAATGAACTCCACATGCATGTGCCACCTTTATGTCAGTACTAGGGAATTGAATCTGGGTCCTTAGGCTTTGCAGGCAAATGCAACTGCTGAGCCATCTCTCTGGCCTTGCTTTGACTTTTAACTCACTGTATAGTTTTATGCATTTTGGATTTTAAAAATTTCTTATTTGCATGTGAATTTATGTATGTATGTATGTTTGTATGTATTTATGTGTGCAGTTCCATTTGGCTTTACATGGGTCAGTAAGGATTTGAACGCTGGACTGGTGAGCTTTGCAAACAAGTGCCTTTTTAACTGCTGAGCCATCTCCCCAGCCATGCATTTTGGATTTTTTTTTTTTTTTTGGTTTTTTGAGGTAGGGTCTCACTCTCGCCCAGGCTGACCTGGAATTCACTATGGAGTCTCCGAGTGGCCTTGAACTCACAGTGATCCTCCTACCTCTGCCTCCCAAGAGCTGGGATTAAAGGCATGTACCAGTGTGCCTGGCTAAAAATAATTTATCGATTTTTTTATTTCTGAGAAGGAGGCAGATAGAAAGGGAGAGAATCGGTGCGTCAGGGCCATCTGCCCTCCAAACGAACTCCAGGTGCATATGCCACCTTGTGCATCTGGCTTACGTGGGTCCTGGGGAATCAAACCTGGGTCCTTTGGTTTTGTAGGCAAGTGCCTTTACTGCTAAGACACCTCTCTAGCCCGCATTTGGATTTTTTTAATAGTATTGCCAAAAATAAAAGGTTTATTTAGTGAATTATGAGGAATTTACACAGAGAGAAATGCTAGTGTACAAAAATGGAAAGAAATGGACCTCAGCTTCATGTATTAAGATGATGACAACTTAAATTATGAATAAAAGAAGATATGAAGGGCTAGAGATATGGCTTAGTGGTTAAGGCACTTGCCTGCAAAGCCTAAAGACCCATGTTCGACTTTCCAGATCCCACATAAGCCAGATGCACAAAGGTGAGGCAAATACAAGGTTGCACATGCCCACTAGGTGGTACAAATGTCTGGAGTTCAATTGTAGTGACTGAGGCCCTGGTGTGCCAGTTCCCCCCCCCAAAAAAAAAAAATTGTAAAAAATGAAAAAAAGAAGCTGTGGGTCAGACACGGTGGCACATACCTTTAATCCCAGCACTTGAGAGACAGAGCTATGAGGATTGTTGTGAGTTTGAGGCCACCCTGAGACTACATAGTAAATTCTAGGTCAGCCTGAACTAGAGTGAAACCCTGCCTCAAAAAAAAAAAAAAAAAAAAAGCAGCAGCAGCAGCTATGGTGAAGTTTAATATGTATTCTTATAACATCCATACAGGTAAAGTGAAATTGCATGTTATAAACTGCATGTCTAGAAGTAAAACTACAAAAAAAAAAAGTGAGAAAAGCACCTCCCATAAAAGAGATCATGATTATACAAAAAGGATTTGTGAATGAGAAGAAGTAAATAGGTTTCTTCTATGGAACATGCAGTGTTGAACTTTTGTTCTAACATTTTAAAATATATTTTATTTACTTGTTTGGAAGCAGAGAGAGTGCATTTGGGTTTTTATTAAGCATTATACATTCTTTTATTTAAATTATATGCTACTTTGGAATCCAAAAGCATCAAAGCTTGCGAGAAACTCATAAATTGCCAGGTGCCTTGTTTATTAGATGTGGCCACTAAGGTCTCAAAAGGGAAAATAGAAGAAAAAAAAGAAAGAAAAATAGTTGACTCGAGTTAAGACTGTCCACCTAAAGTTCCAGCTTATGTTTTAAATTTATTATTATTTTATTTATTTTTTGAGGTAGGGTTTCACTGTAGCTCAGGCTGACCTGGAATTTACTGTGTAATCTCAGGGTGGCCTTGAACTCATGGTGATCCTCTTACCTCTGCCTCCCAAGTGCTGGGATTAAAAGCATGCGCCAACACACACGGCTTCTATTTTTATTTATTTATTTGCATAGAGAGAAGAGAGGCAAGAGAGAATGGGCATACCAGGGCCTCTAGCCATTGCAAACCAACTCCACATGCAAGTGCCACTTTGTGCATCTGAATTTATATGGGTACTGGGGAATTGAACTTGGGTTGTTTGGTTTTGCAGGCAGGTGCCTTATCTGCTGTGACATCTCTCTAGCCCCCCAACTCAGTTTTTAGATGCCCAGATCAGTGCCTATGCAGAGTTCAATCCATGTTAACAGTTTCTTATGTGATTAAGCAAGTAAAGTATATTGATTCTTTTGACAGAAACTGATTCTGTTAAGTCAATATAGCAGAATCTTTCCAGTTCCTTTTGTTCATTTTTATTTATTTATTTGAGAGCTACAGACAGAGAAAGAGAGAGAGAGAGAGAGAGAGAATGGGCACGCCAGGGCCTCCAGCCATTGCAAACGAACTCCAGACATGTGTGCCCCCTTATGCATCTGGCTAACATGGGTACTGGGGAATCAATCCTCAAGGTCGTTAGGCTTCACAGGCAAGCGCCTAACCGCCTCTCCAGTTCCTTTTGTAGAAAAAAATGAACTAATATCCTTGTGGTCTCATGCTATTTATTTCTGCTTGTCCCCCTCCTTCTGATTTCCCCATCCTCAGAACTCGAAGCTCTCTGCACTGACTGCTGTAGACATCCCAGGTTTCCGCAAGATACTCCCTCGCTCAGATTATATCATTATTCCCAAGAGCAATCTGCAAGAGGAACGGAGCTGCCCTCAGCTAGAGCTATGTGTGACTCAGAACCAGATGTTCCCTAAAGGACTTGCTCTTGTATCCAACAATGTCCCGGATACAGTGGCCAGCCATGTAGGCATGACAGAACAGTGCCTGGCTGTGGAGGCTTTGGCTGAGGAGGTGGGAGCTCTTTCTCAGTCAAGTGCTGTACAGGAGATCGCCACTTCAGAGATCCTCAGCCAAGATGTGCTTCTGGAAGAGGCATCCTTGGAGGTAGGGGAGAGCCAGCAGCCTTACCAGACAAGCCTGGTAATTAAAGAGACCTTAGTAAATGGTGCACTAGACCTCCCCATTGGAAGCCTGGCTGTGCCCCACTCCCAGGTTGGGGAGGACGTATCAGTGGTAACAGTCATGAGGGTAAGTGGTTTTGGCACAGATGTCTTTTGGTTTATCTGGCATTCCTAAAATAAGCCAGCACCATGCAGTGTGTTTTTGGAGCAGTAGTGAGTGAGGATGTAGTGTGGCATTTGTTCCCTTGAAAGTTTCTGACCTCTGGGACTTGCTGTAGAGTTCTCTTCAGACATCATATCAGCTCTTATTTTCCCAACTCAGCCAGAGTTTTCTTCACATGAGGCACATTAGCAGGAGGCTAGAAATGGTATTTAGATTATCCATTTAAGCCAGGACCTGACATACTGTCTGTAACAGTTAGGATTTATGTTCCTGAAGATGACTTCAACAAATGAAATGGCACCTTGAACCTACATATGGGATTTATTCTTGGGCATAGACTGGAGCAGGAATAAAAATTCTCTTCAAGGCTAGGGTGACAGGACTAGTAGTAGAGAAAACAAAGTGCAAATCTTACAACTGCACTAAGGAGTCATGCTCAGATGAGGGGGCAGCTGCAGTCTCATTGATTCTGGGGGAGCTTCCACAATGTCTACCGTATAGCTACCTATAAACCTGGATAGGGTACCATCCTACAGCCATACCCAGGCCAAGAGGGCCAACAAGCTATAGACTTCGGGTGAAAGAAAGCAGACATCCATGCAGAGAAATCCATCCTGAGCCCATATATTCTTGTTATTTATTGCCTCAATACTGTTTATGAAAGTGAAGCATGCCACTGTCCTGGTTGAGGCAGCCTTCTTGAAGGTGCTTTAATAACATGTTTTAGGGTCAGAAGTGGATTCTCTTACTAAGTGCTGATATCCTCTTGAGAGTCGTTAGTCTCTCACTGCTTGAGTTTTCTCATCTACAAATAAGGATAGCATGTTTTTTTGTGGTATAATAGTTTTATTTGTTCCTCATTAGTCTTATTTTGAGATAATCAGAGATTTATTTATTTTGGTAACCATATTGGATAAGCAGTTATCTAAAGATTTTGGACTTGACCCAGACTTCCAGTGTGGTAGGAGGCTCTGGGGCTTCTGCCTGTTATTTTGAACTGTCTTTCTTCCCATTGCCCACAGGATTCCAGTGAGAATAGCTCCTCTGCACCAGCCGCTCAGTTCATCATGCTGCCTCTCCCTTCCTACTCAGTTGTGGAGAGCCCCACTTCCATCAAACTGGTCAGTATGTGGGATTGATAGCAGTTAGGGCTTCATAAACATTCTCTTCTATTCCAAATAGTTTTCTAAAAGTCATAGAAGCTTAGGACATACCCTATCAAGAGTGTCAGGGATGATCTGGCTGATATATATGTTCATAAATCGGGAGTTCTATAGTATTCTAAAATATTCATGAATTCCATTTAAGTTAGATAGAAACTTCTCGAGTAGACTTTTCTTGAGATGGTTCCATGGGTTTATCAGATTCTCAGAAGCATACATGATTTCAGAAAATCATAGAGCCACTGATCTTGTTAAATATTGTTATTGTACATGTGAGAAAAAATGGGGGTGGGGAGACAGAGAAACAAAAGTACTTCAAGGCTACTAACAAGCCAAGATTCTGGTTTCTTGACACTCGTTTAATTTTTTTTTTTTTTTTTTTTTTGAGGTAGGGTCTTGCTCTAGCCCAAGCTGAACTGGAATTTACTATGTAGTCTCAGGCTGGCCTCCTACATCTGCCTCCCAAGTGCTGGGATTAAAGGCATGTGTGCCAACATGTCCTGCTAATTTTTTTTCTTTTTTTGGTTTTTGGAGGTAGCGTTTTACTCTAGCCCAGGCTGACCTGGAATTCACAGTGTAGTCTCAGGGTGGCCTTGAACTCACAGTGATCCTCCTGCCTCTGCCTCCTGAGTGCTGGGATTAAAGGTGTGCACCATGATGCCCATCTTGATTGTGTGTGTGTGTGTGTGTTTTGTTTCCCATCACATACTGTAGTTTAAAAAAATATATTTATTTAGAGAGAGAAAGAAAGAAGCAGAGAGAGAGAGAGAGAATATGGGAGTACCAGGGCCTCCAGCCCTGCAAACCAACTCTAGATACATGCACCACCTTGTGCATCTGGCTTACATGGGTCCTGGGGAATCGAACCTGGGTCCTTTGGCTTTGTGGGCAAATGCCTTAACCTCTAAGCCATCTTCCTAGCCCCACATAGCTTCTGGGCTGAGATCTATCCCTGAACACTTAATGGCTTGTGATGCTATTACAATATTCTGAACATAACTTACTTTCTTCCTGCCAGTATGTAGTAGTACATAGATTTTTTTTTTTTTAAGTACAGAGCTTGTGTCCTACAGCCTTACTAACTTACTGATTGTTGTAGCTTTCTTTTATATTTAGTGGGATTTCCTACCTGTACCATCATGTTCTCTGTGAGTACAGTTTTAGTTTTATTTTATTTTTTTAATTTTTTTGGTTTTTCAAGGTTGGGTCTCACTCTGGTTCAGGCTGACCTGTAATTAACTATGTAGTCTCAGAATGGCCTTGAACTCACGGTGATCCTCCTACCTCTGCCTCCCGAGTGCTAGTGCTAGGATTAAAGGCATGCACCACTACGCCCGGCCAGTTTTAGTTTTAGATGTCTCTTCCCTTACCTCCTCTCTTCTACCCTGTGGGTTGAACCCAAGGTCGCACAAATGCTAGGCAAGTACTCTTACCACTGAGCTGCATCCCCAGAAAGTTTCTGCTGAGCCACATCTTCAGGCCCTTATTTTTTGCTCTTTCCTTATCACATTGCCTAAGTCTTCCAGCACAGTACTGGATACAGTGTAAAGAACAGATATCCTTGTCTTACTCTTCGCCTCATGGGGAAAGAATTCAGTTTTTACCATTAAATAATTAGACATGATATTAACTGTAGGTTTTTTTTTTTCTTTTTTTCCGAGGTAGGGTCTCACTCTGGTCCAGGCTGACCTGGAATTAACTGTGTAGTCTCAGGGTGGCCTCAAACTCATGGCGATCCTCCTACTTCCCGAGTGCTGGGATTAAAGGCATGCACCATCATTCCTGGCTTCCAACTATAGGTTTTTCATAGCTGTCCACATCGTGTGTGTGTGTGTGTGTGTGTGTGTGTGTGTGTGTGGAGAGAGAGAGAGAGAGAGAGAGACGGGGGGTGCTCTCAAACCTGGGTCCTTTGGCTTTGCAGGCAAATGCCTTAACTGCTAAGCCATCCCTCCAGCCCAGTATTTTTTTTTTAAATCAAAAATGTATGTTAGGTTTGATTCCCCAGGACCCACGTAAGCCAGATGCACAAGGGGTTGCACATGTCTGGAGTTTGTTTTCAGTGGCTGGAGCTCTGGCACGCCCATTTTCTCTCTCTCTCTACCCCTCTCTTTCTCTCTATCAAATAAAGAAAGAAATTAAATAAGAATGTATGTTAAATTTGGTCAGTGTTTCTTGTGTCATTATGAAATTTCTTGTTGGCAGCTTTCATTTTTTTTTTTTAATATGGTAGAGCCAGCATGATATTCCTTGGGATAAACGCCACTTAGCAATGATTTGTTATTTCTTTTATATATTATTTGATGTAACATGTTAAAGTTTTGTTCAAAATTTTTGTGTCTTAAGTTCATGAGGGGTATTGCTATCTAGTTGTTTTGTATGATCTGTCTTATTTTCTCATTAGGGTCATGCTTTTCTCACAAAAGTGAGTTGGAAAGTATTTTCTAGAAGAGTTTGTTGTATTCACGTTATTTGTTTCATAACTGATAGAATTGCCAGTGTTGTCACCTGGGACTAGAGTTTCCTTTGTAAATTTTTTTGTAAATTAATGTTTTTATTTATTTGAGAGAAAGAGGCAGAGAGAGAGAGAAAGAGGGAGAGAGAAGGATTGTGGGGGGGGGGAGGGAAGAATGTTAGTATGGGCATGCCAGGACCTCCTGCCACTGCAAATAAACTCTGATGCATGCACCATTGTGTGCATCTTGCTTTATGTGGGTACTGGGATTGGACCTTCAGGCTTTACAAGCAAGCACCTTTAGCTGCTGAGCCACCTCCAGCCTTGTAAAATGTCATTTTTTTTTTTTCGAGGTAGGGTCTCACTCTAGCCCAGGCTCACCTGGAATTCACTATGGAGTCTCAGGGTGGCCTCGAACTCACAGCGATCCTCCTACCTCTGCCTCCCGAGTGCTGGGATTTAATGCGTGCGCCACCGCGCCCGGCTGTAAAATGTCATTTTTTAAAAATATTTTATTTGTATTTATTTATTTGAGAGAAAGACACAGGGAAAGAGAGTGAGAGAGAGAGAGAGAATGCCTCTAGCTACTGCAAATGAACTCCAGACATATATGCACCACCTTGTGCATCTGGCTTACATGGGTCCTGGGGAATCGAGCCAAAGTCCTTTGGCTTTGCAGGCAAATGCCTTAACCACTGAGCCATCTCTCCAGCCCTAAAATGTCATTCTTAAATTACAATTTTTGGGCTAGAGGGATAGCGTAGTGGTTAAGGTGCTTGCTTGCAAAGCCTAACAATCTGGGTTCAGTTCCCTAGTGCCCGCATCAAGCCAGATGCACAAAGAGGCACATATATCTGGAGTTCATTTGCAGTGGCTGGAGGCCCTGACACACCCATTCTCTCTGTTATCTTTCTTGTCTCTCCCTCTCTCTGCTTGTAAATACATAAATAAAAATTATAATTCTTAAGTTTAAATATGTACATACATACACGTATACAAGGTTATTTTTTATTTATTTATAGACAATCTCATTCTACCACTGAGCTACATCCTTAATCTCCAGGTTTTTAAAATTATTATTATTTTTATTCAAGAGAGATAGAGGGGGGCTGGAGAGATGGCTTAGCAGTTAAGGTGTTTGCCTGCAAAGCCAAAGGACCTTGGTTCAATTCCCCAGGACCCACATAAGCAAGATGCACAAGATGGTGCATGCATAGGGAGTTTGATTGCAGTGGCAGGAGGCTCTGGCGCACCCATTCTCTCTCCCTCTCTCTCCCTCTCTCTCTCTCCCTCTGCCTCATTCTTTCTCACAAATAAATAAAAATTAAAGTTAAAAAAAAAAAGAGAAATAGAGGAAAAGAAACAGCCATAGAGAAAGGGCACTCAAGGGCCTCTAGCCACTGCAAATGAACTCCAAGGCATGCGCCACCTTGTGCATGTGGCTTACATGGGTACTGGGGAATTGTAGCTGGCTTTGCAGGCAAGTGCCATAATGGTGAAAGAAGCTGGCCTCCTTTCACAGATCTAAGCAGAGAGAAAAACCATCAGCAGTAAGCACACACCAAAGGCAACAACAGGCAGGGGCCCAGGCAGAGCTCAGACTACTATACATACCTTTGGGCTAGAAATCCAATCCATCCATGGTAACACCTCCTCCAGCCAGGTGGCTGGAAATCCAAGGGTTTTTTGTTTGTTTGCTTGTTTTTGTTTTTTGAGGTAGGGTCTTACTCTAGCTGACCTGGAATTCACTATGTAGTCTCAGGGTGGCCTCAAGCTTATGGTGCTCTTCCTGCCTCTGCCTCCCAAGTGCTGGTTTTAAAGGCATGTGCCACCATGCCTGGCCTTTTTTTTTTTTCTTTTTAAATATATTTTATTTATATCTTTAAGAGGGGGGGAGGGAGAGAATGAGCATACCAGGGTCTCCAGCCACTGCAAACAGACTCCGGATGTATGTGCCCACTTGTGCATCTGGCTTACATGGGTCCTGGGGAATTGAACTGGGATCCTTAGGCTTTGCAGGCAAACGCCATAACTGCTAAGCCATCTCTCCAGCCCTGGAAATCCAAGTTTTAATAAAGCACCTCAGTCTATTGGGGAACATATATTCAAATTCCAACACCTGTCAAGCAACTCCTCAACACCTGTCAAGTAACTCCACTCCTCTCTATTTCTTCTCTCTCCTGGTCTTATTCTGGTTTTATGCCCATATTTCTTGTGCTTACTACCATTTGTACTCATCTCCAGTTGATCCCAGTTAAGACCCTTATATGAGAGAATACATGCATGATTTGTGTTTCTGTGACTGTGTAAGCTCACTTAGAGTGATTTTTTTCCAACTCCTTCCATTTTCCTGAAAAATCCAATATTTCCTTTTTCCTTACTGCTGAGTAGAATTCCATTGTATACATAGACCACATCATCATTATCCATTCTTCAGTTGATGGGCATCTGGGCTGATTCCAGTTCCTAGCTACAAGCAACTATCTCTGTAGTGAAGAGTGGAGTCTTTAGGGTATTTGCCCAGGAGTGGTATAGCTGGGTCAAATGGGAGATGTATTTTCTTTTTCAGGAGTCTCCATACTGATTTCCATAGTGATTGTACAAGTTTATACTCCCACTAGCAGTGGGTAAGGGTTCCTCTTTCTCCATAGCCTTGCCAGCATTTGTTGTCATTCAACTTTTTGGTTTTACTAGGTAGGGGGTCACTCTACACTGACCTGGAATTCACTGTGTAGTCTCAGGCTGGTCTCAAACTCACATCAGTCCTCCAACCTCTCCCGAGTGCTGGATGAAAGGTCTGTGCCACCACATCTGGCTTCATTCAACTTTTTTTGGGTAATACCATCCTGTCTGGAGTGAGGTGAAGTCTCAGAGTTGTTTTGATTTGCATTTCTCTTTAAATGTTATGGTCTTTGTAGTTCTTTCTTTGAGAATGCTCTGTTAAATTTTCTACTCTTTTTTTTTTTTTTTTTTTTTTTTTTTTTTGGTTTTTCGAGGTAGGGTCTCACTGTAGCCCAAGCTGACCTGGAATTCACTATGGAGTCTCAGGGTGGCCTTGAACTCACGGCAATCCTCCTACCTACTACTGCTTCCCAAGTGCTGGGATTAAAGGTGTGCGCCACCACGCCCGGCTTCTACTCCATTTTTTGATTGTGGTGTTCAATAGTTTTCATTGGTTAGTTTTTTGTTTGTTTTTCGAGTTATGGTCTTGCTCTAGCCCAGGCTGACCTGGAATTCACTATGCAGTCTCAAGCTGGCTTCAAACTCACATTGATCCTCCTGCCTCTGCCTCCCAAGTGCTGGGATTAAAGGCGTGTGCCACCACACCTGGCCACTTTGAACCATTTCTTATCTTTGTATTTAAAGAGTGTTTTTGTTTCAGAGGCATGTGTGTGAGTGGGTCTACACGCCATATGTGCATATGCATGTGGCACATATGTGGCATGAGGTCAGAGAACAACTTTCAGGTGTTGGTCCTTGTTTTTCACCTCATTTGAGGCAGAATTTTGTTATTGTTCACTGTTGTGTTAGCCAGGCTAGCTGGTTCATGAGCTTCCAAGAAATTCACCTTCCAAGAAATATCATCAGTGCGTTGGTATTATAAAAGCCCACTATAGCTTCTGGTTTTACATGGGTCTAGAGATCCGAACTTAGGTTCTCAGGCTTGAGTGGCAAGTGCTTTATCCACTGAGCTGTCTCCTCAGGTTCCCCTTTTTATGTAAGCAGCATGTAGTTTAGATGTAAAACCAAGACTCATCTCACAATTTTTTTGTTATTTGTTTTGAGGTAGGGTTTTACTCTAGCCCAGGCTGACCTGGAACTCACTCTGTAGTCCCAAACTGGCCTTGAACTTACAGCAGTCTTCCTACACTCTGCCTCCCAAGTGCTGGCTTAAAGGTGTGCACTACCACATTCAGCTCCTCTCACCAGTTTTTAAGGCCATTCTCTTCGTGTGTGTGTGTGTTTTAATATTTGAGAGAGAATGAGAAAGAGGCAGATAGAGAATGGGCATGCCCGGGCCTCTAGCCACTACAAACCAACTCCAGATGCATATGCCACCTTCTGCATCTGGCTTTATGTAGGTACTAGGGACCTGAACCTGGGTCCTTTGGCTTTGACAGCAAGTGCCTTAACTGCTAAGCCATCTCTAGCCTCTTTCTCTTCATGCTTATTATCAGTGCTTCAATATCTGAAACATGGGCTAGGGAGATGGCTTAGCAGTTAAGGCGCTTGCCTGCAAAGTCTAAGGACCCATGTTCGACTCTGCAGATCCCATGTAAGCCAGACATACAAAGGTGAGGCAAGCACAAGGTTGTACATGCCCACCAGGTGGCACTAGCATCTGGCGTTCAATTTCAGTGGCTGAGGCCCTGGTGTGCCAATTTTCTCTCTCGTTCTCTCTAGTGTGTGTGTGTGTGTGTCTGTGATATGTGACATGGATACCAGCAATCTTTAAAATGCATACTCTTTGACCATTACATAAAACTTCTTAAACTTCTATACACTTTCCTTGTGTTAAACAACAAAAACTCAGAACTGGGTGTGGTGGCTCATGTCTCTAATCCCAGCATTTGACTGGTTGAGGCAAGAGGTTCTGGAGTTTAAGGTAATCCTCTGCATGGCTGAGGTTTTCAGAAACTGAATGATAACATTAAAATTACTCTGGAAATGTAGGGAATTTTTTCTAATTTTGGCCATAAGATTTTTTTTTTCTTTTCTTTCTTTTTTTTTCCCAAAGTAGTATTGTGCTCTAGCCCAGGCTGACCTGAAATTAACTACGTAGTCATAGGATGGCCTCAAACTCACAGCAATACTCTTAACTCTCCCTCTAGAGTGCTGGGATTAAAGACATGTGCCACCATGTCTGTTTAGATTTTCTTTTAAAAAAAATATTTTGCTTTGAGCAGGAGAGATTGCTTAGAGGTTAAGACTCTTGTCTAAAAAGCCTAATGACCTGAGTTCAGTTGCCCAGTACCCACATAAAGCCAGATGCACAAAGAGGCTTGCATGCATCTGGAATTTATTTGCAGGCGCTAGAGGCCCCAGTGCACCCATTCTCTCTGTTTCTCTCTTATCTTTCTCTTTGCTTGCAAATAAATAAATACAAATATTTGTTTTTAAAAATTTGCTTTGTGTAGCCGGGCGTGGTGGCGCACGCCTTTAATCCCAGCACTCGGGAGGCAGAGGTAGGAGGATCGCTGTGAGTTCGAGGCCACCCTGAGACTCCATAGTGAATTCCAGGTCAGCCTGGGCTAGAGTGAAACCCTACCTCGAAAAACCAAAAAAAAAAAAAAAAAAAAAAAAAAAAAAATTTGCTTTGTGAGCAGAGGAGAGAGTGAGTGTGGGAGCACCAGGACTTCCTACCACTACAGGTTAATTGCCCTCTATTTTAAATCTTGTACTGGTTTAATAGTTCTTTGCTATACCCAGTGCCATCTTTTGCAGTGTGAATGTTTATTCTGTGTCATTATGGGTTTTTTTTGTTTGTTTGTTTTTGTTTTTTTGGTATTATGGCTCAGTTAAATGGCCTTGGACTATGGGGGATGTTTGAACAATGTTGGAATTGATAAAACTATGGGGACTTTTAAATTTGAACTGAATGCATTACAATTTACATCATGTATGGTTGTGAGCTTATTAGGGCCATGGGTGGAATGTGGTAGTATAAACTCATTTATTTATTTCTTCTGAATACTAGGTTCCTAGCTGGTAGCAAATTGGGAATTGGAACCTCCTGGAGGCAATGTATTGTTGGGGGCAGGCTTAATGGGTTTTATGGCCAGCTCTTCCTTGCCAGTGTTTGGCTCACCCTCCTGCCACTGTTTGCCAGCTGCTATGGCAGAGTTGATGTCCAGCCTCTGCACATGCCATCCTTTTCTCTGCCATCATGGAGCTTCTCCTCGAGTCTGTAAGCCAAAATAAAGCCTTTCCTCCCATAAGCTGCTTTTGGTTGGCTGCTTTGTGCCACCTGCTTGAGGAAAGATGTGATTTTTTTTTTTCAAGGCAGGAAGATCTCATTCTAGCTTCGAATTCCCAAGAATCCTACCTCTTCCTCCTAAGTGCTAGGGTAGCTTGATTGAGGTGAATATTTATGAATCCATTCTCCCACCCTATCACTTCGTAGCCCAGGTTGGACTTGAACTTACGATTACTTTACCTCATTGTCTCGCTATTATAATAACTTATTAGTTCTTAACTTTGTTTCGGTTATTTTAATAGCTTTTTTTTTTTTTTTTTTTTTTTTTTAGGTAGTGTCTTGCTCTAGCTCAGGCTGACCTGGAATTCACTGTGTAGTTTCAGGCTGACATTGGACTCACAGCAATCCGTTAGTAGCTTCTTTAGGCTAATAGTGTGCTTTTTGAAAATATATTTATTTATTTGAGAAAGATAGTATGGGTTTGCCAGTCCTCCTGCTACTTCAAATGAAATTGTGCATCTGACTTTACATGGGTACCGGGGAATTGAACCCAGTCCCTGAAGCTTTGAAAGCAGTGCCTTTAATCACTGAGCCATCTCTCCGGCCTTTAAAGAGTATGCATTTTAAAACTTACTATATTGTATTTGTTCTTTTGAGACAAGGTCTTACTATGTTGCCTTGGCTGGTCTGGAACTCCTGGGCTCAAGTATACCTCTTGCCACAGCTCCTTGAATAGCGAAACTATAGGCACATGCAACTGTGCCCACCTACAGTATATCCTTGAATAAGGTGCAGCATCTTAAAGTAGGACAAGTGATTGTTACTTCTTCATGGAGAAACCGCTTTTTTTTTTTTTTTTGGTTTTTAGGTAGGGTCTCAGTCTAGCTCAGGATGACCTGGAATTCACTATGTAGTCTCAGGGTGGCCTCAAAACTCACAGCGATCCTCCTACCTCTGCTTCCTGAGTGCTGGGATTAAAGGCACATACCACCATGTCCGGCCAGAAACTGCATTTTTGAGCTCTTCTGTACCTGGAAATGACTGTTGTATAATGTGTTAAAAAGTGGCAGCCACCGGATGTGGTGGCATACTATGAGCCTTTAATCCCGGCACTCGGGAGGCAGAGGTAGGAGGGTTGCTGTGAGTTTGAGGCTACCCTGAGACTACATAGTGAATTCCAGGTCAGCCTGGGCTAGAGTGAGACCCTACTTCCAACAAACAAACAAACAAAAAAGTGGCAGCCAAGCTCTTGTAGCAAAGTATTCTAATGACCAGTATTTAGGGCTGAATAATCTGTCTTGAACATCAGCATTTTCTTCTATAATCATTTCTATAAGGTGCCATTGAGAGTAGTCTTTCCAAGTTCTTAGGAACGTTATTCAACTAACAAATTTTTATTCTGCTTTCTGGGGATATTCATTATGAAGATTCTGTATAGGGCCATGGTTTGGGAAAAGATGGTGGAGGTTTGATGTTCTAGTAATAATTGTCTCACAGAACTGTAAAATGTATTACAATTACTGTATGAATGTATCTTCATTCCTTACTGCTTTTGTTTCTTGAGATATCCTGTGAAATAGGAAGAGGATTTGATTTTACAGAGGAGGAAACCCAGGGCTGTTTAAGGTGACTTACCCCCAAGGTCATTCAATATGTTAGTGACAAAGGGTGGCACTGTTCCTCAACTTGGTGCTGCTGTGGTGATCAACTTTTCCTTAGGCTTCCTGGCAGAGGTAGCTACAGTTTAGTCTTTTTTCCAAAGGAGAGTTTTACTTTTTGGCTAGGGTAAGAAGGCTAGGATTAGTAGCTGTATATACAGTTATAAGTGACAAAACAATTTGGATAGGGAAATGTTTTATTTCCTGCATTATATAGAATTGGAACATGGCTAATGAATGAGTAGTGTATTTTTGTTGTTGATGATGTTTTTTTTTTTTTTTTTTTTTTTTTTTTTCTGGTTTTCTGAGGTAGGGTTTCACTCTAGCCCAGGCTGACCTGGAATTCACTGTGTAGTCTCAGGGTGGCCTCGAACTCACAGCGATCCTCCTACCTCTGCTTCCTGAGTGTTGGGATTAATGGCATGTACCCCACACCTGGCTAGTAGTTTCTGTTTGTAGCTGGAATGTAATAAACCATTGAAATAGGTTTTTCCAAAAGGATATCCAGTGAATATTAAAGGATCTACTTTCTATTTTTATGTTTTCTTCTCATTTTTAAAAATATTTTATTTTTATTTATTTATTTAACAGAGAAAGGGGGGGAGAGAATGGGCGCACCAAGGCCTCCAGCCACTGCAAATGAAATCCAGACCCATGCGCCCCTTGTGCATCTGGCTAACATGGGTCCTGGGGAAACGAATCTGGGTCCTTTGGCTTTGGAGGCAAATGCCTTAACCACTAAGCCATTCCTCCAGCCCTTCTCATTTTTTAAAAATTACTTTATTAAGCCAGACGTGGTGGTGCATGCCTTTAATTCCAGCACTCGGGAGGCAGAGGTAGGATGGTCACCCTGAGACTGCACAGTGAATTCTAGGTCAGCCTGGGCTAGAGTGAGACCCTACCTCAAAAGAAAACCATATATATATATTTGAGAGAGAGAGAGAGAATGGGCATGCCAGGGCCTCCAGCCACTGCAAACAAACTCCAGACACATGTGCTGCTTGTACATCTGGCTTATGTGGGTCCTGGGGAATCAAACTGAGGTCATTTGGCTTTGCAGGCAAGTGCCTTAACTGCTAAGCCATCTCTCCAGCCCTTCTTTTTTTTTTTTAGCAATCGTATTGTTTTTATATCTGAACCATAGGTCATAAATTTTCTGATTTTAATTAACAAGAATGAAGTTGAAGCAATTTTTAAACAATATTTATTTATTTGAGAGAAAAGAGGCAGTTAGAAAAAGAGAGAATGAATGGGTGAGCCATGGCTTCCAGCCACTGCAAATGAACTCCAGAAATTGTGCAGCTGGCTTATGTGGGTACTGGGGAATTGAACCTGGGTCCTTAGGATCTGCAGGCAAGTACCTTAATTGCTAAGCCATCTCTTCAACCCTGAAGTAGTTTTTGAGTTATTCAGAGTCAGAAGGAATAGATAGGTACACAGAAGCAATATTAGACCAAAAATAGATTTCTACCCTTGAGTACTATATGATTTGAAGCAAAACATTTAGCTATTTGGAGCCTCAGTAATGATAATATTTAGTAGTATTGCTGAGAGTATTAAATGAAGTATTTGTAGAATGTTAGTACTGTGGAATACCATGCTCAGTTTATAGCAGTCATCAGTATCTGCTGGTACCTGTGTATCCCTGAACAGCTGTTTCCCCTTCTACCCATTTGAACTCAATTTCTTCATGTCTAAAAAGTGAAATTGTAACAAAAGACCTTTTTACTTCCTTTTTGTGTTACATTAATGGCCATCCTTCTTTAAGCTGGACTCCTCCTGATATTGTGGCTGTAATAGCAGAGTCTCAGCTTGGTAGTTGGTCTTGATTCTCTCTCTTTCTTGCCATCTCTCTCTTTTTATTTATTTGCATGTGTGTGGGTGTACCAGGGTCTCTTGCCACTGCAAATGAGTGCCCATCTAGCTTTATGTGGGTTGCTGGGGAGTGGAACCTGGGCCATTAGGTTTTGCAAGCAAGTACCTTTAATCATTGAGCCATATTCCTAGCTTCTCTTTTTTGTGTATGTGCTTTATTTTACAGACCACTACATACACCCGCCGGGGCCATGGGACGTGCACCAGCCCAGGTTGCTCCTTTACATATGCCACCAGGCACAAACCACCTAAGTGCCCTACCTGTGGTAACTTCCTAGGAGGGAAGTGGATCCCAAAGGTAAGTTCCACTGGCATTGCTGTTTTGGAAGCCCAAAAGAGCAGGCTTCCCAGTTCCCTTACAGATGATACTTTTTTTAAAAAAAATTATTATTTTTTATTGACAACTTCCATGATTGTAAACAATATCCCATGGTAATTCCCTCCCTTCCCCCACTTTCCCCTTTGAAACTCCTCCATTCTCCATCATATCCCTCCCCCTCTCAATCAGTCTCTCTTTTATTTTGATGCCATGATCCTTTCCTCCTGTTATGATGGTCTTGTGTAGGTAGTGTCAGGCACTGTGAGGTCATGGATATCCAGGCCATTTTGTGTCTTGAGGAGCACGTTGTAAGGAGTCCTACCCTTCCTTTGGCTCTTACATTCTTTCTGCCACCTCTTCCACAATGGACCCTGAGCCTTGGAAGGTGGGATAGAGATATTTCAGTGCTGAGCACTGCTCTATCACTTCTTCCCAGCACCGTGATGCCTTTTGAGTCATCCCAAGGTCACTGCCAAGAAACAGATGATGCTTTTTTAAAGTTAACACTTATTTTTATTTGGACCATAGAAATAAATCATTTTTCTTATTAAACACTTTAAGGGGATGGAAAATCAGATAAAAGATAATATCTATAATCGTAAATCATCTAAAGAAATTAATTACTCTATATTATACATATGTATATATTATATATATATTTTGCTTGTGTGTGTAATGTGGGGTGTGTGTATATATGGTGTGTTGGGGGTGGCACCACATACACTGGCCTGCATAATTGGGGGTGCTCACCCAGGGTGGCCAGAGCTGAACATGAATGTTGGGTGTTCCACTCCCTTGCCTTGCTCTTCTGCCTGGTCTTGTTTTGAGTCAGTCTTTTTACTGACTCCAGAGCTTGAGCTTGTGGGGCTCTGATGATGCTTGGGTCTCTGCTCCCTTGTGGCACTGGGGGTTACTGGTGCATGTGGCCACACCCAGCTGTTATTTGGGATCTGGAGACTTGAACTCAGGCAGTCTCTGGCCCTTGTGCTTGCGTAGAAAGCGCATTTAACCACTGAGCAATCTCTCCAGCCCAATTAGTTAATATTTTGTCTTTTGTCTTACGTCCTGTTTTTCAGTGATTAAATTCTGTGACTTTTTTTAATATCAAATTTACCATATAATTAAGTATTCTTTAAAAAGTATCTTTAGTCAGGTTTCATGGCATACATCTATAGTCCTAGCACTCAGAAGGCAGAGGCAAAATTGGGAGTTAAAAGTCATGTGGACTACATAGGGAAAGCTCATCTCAAAAAAAAAAAAAAAAAACATAATTTCCCATGAATACTATGGTAATTTATTCACTTGTGTTTGAGCTGAATCTTAGTAATCCACTTTCTATCCTGACTGCTTTGCTTTTCATGCCTTAGCTCAAATTCAGTTTATTCTTTTAAAGTGGAAGTCATTATGAGATAGGTTCTCATGTAGCCCAGGCTGATGTCAAACTGAGGATGACCTTGAACAATTCTGATCTTGCCTTCACCTCCCGAGTGCTGGGTTTAGAGACATGTACCACTACACTCAATTTATGCAGTGTTGGGGATAGAACTCAGGGCTTTGTATGCACTGGGCAAATACTTCCTTCTCCCCTCAGTTAGGGTCTTGCTCTAGCCCAGGCTGACCTGGAATTCAATATGTAGTCCTAGACTGGCCTTGTACTCACAGCAATCTTTCTATCTCTGCCTCCAGAGTATTGTGATTCAAGTCATGCACTACCCCTGGCTCTTTCCCTTCTTTCTGCTCTCTGATTCTTTGTCCTGTAGCCAAACTAGTTGGTTATTCCTTTAAAATGAACACATCTACTTGTTTCTTTGAGTTGAGTCTCTTCACTGATTCTGGAACTTGCCATTTCCCTGAGCCCCAGTGATACTCCAATCTCTGCTCCCCACAGGACTAAAGTTACAGACATGGCAGCCATGCTCAGCTAGCTATTTATGTGGGTTCTGGGAAATCGAATTCAGTAGTCTAGGGCCCCCTAAGGCACAGGAAGTGTTGTAAACCACTGAGTCATCTCTGAAACCTAGCTTTGACCTCTTTTCATTGTGTGGGTGTTCACACACATTTACTTTGAAGTAAATTGAATTATGATTCTTTCAATAAAATCAAATTCATGGCATGGGAACTCTTTTAAAGCGTGTCCTTCATCTTGACTTGCTTAGAAATTTTTTCCTAAGCGTTAGGCTGAGTATGAAAAGAAAAAGGAGCCTTGTAGGTTATGAGATTGATTTGGCAGCTACTGCACTAATGAGGCTCCTTAGAAAGGAGCCTTGCAACATCCCTGCGCTATACAGTTTTAGAGAGGCGGCTTTGATTATCACTAGTTCTATTCTTTAAATTTTCTGAGGAAAGTTAAAGAGAAGTGACTTGCTAAGTACATACAGCTAGTTATGCCAGCATCTTTTCCACTAAAGCCATACTTTTCAGGCATTGTAAGCTAGTTAAACTGCAGACTAAAATTTCTTGGGTTCTGGTCATTGAGATCAAAAGTGTAAATTATTTGTGAAAACTCTACATGTATGCCTGCTAGTAGCCAAGAAATGATTCACCTTTCCCTGCATTGCCCTAGGATTTAGTAACAAAAGAAATATATGTAATAATTTCCAATGAGTTGGATGAGACAAAAGTTAGTGGATAAGGCTCAAGGCATTCTGATACGCTCTGTGGTGATAAATGAACTCTCAGAGCAGCTGCTTGTGTTTACTTTCCAGAACAGACTGAGTTAAGGATTAATTTGAGATCATTAGGTAGAGGTTTTTGCTTAGATTTATTTATTTATTTATTTATTTTTTTTTTTGAGGTAGGGTCTCACTCTGTCTCAGGGTGGCCTTGAGCTCATGGTGATCCTCCTACCTCTGCCTCCCAAGTGCTGGGATTAAAGGCGTGTGCCACAATGCCTGGCTTAGATTGATTTTTAAATAATTTAAAAAAATTTTTATACAACTCCTGTAATTATAGACAATAAGTTAATTTCCCCTCCCCCGCCACTTTCCCCCCTTGTAACTCCACTCTCCATCATACCTTTTCCTCTCAGTCAGTCTCTTATTTTGATGTCATTAGATGGATTTTTGCAAACAGTTGTTGACTGAAGTAGTCTGCTTATGCAGAAAAATTAAAAAGATTGCATCTCAAGAGATGAGCTTTATTTGCTCTTTTTTTTTTTTTTTTTTTTTTTTTGCTGGCTCTTCCTTGTTCTGTACTAAAAAAAGCTCAGCAGTTTGCTTGGATTTTTTCTTGGTATTACCCTGCCTCAGTAGCTGTCCTGTGTTAGAATGTGAGACTGCCTTACTGGAGAACTCTTAAACATATCTCCTCCTGACCCAGGTGGCTTTGGAAATTTAAGGGTGCTTTTTGTAGTCAGTGACTAGAACATATATTGAGTTTATGACAGCCACGGATGCTGTGCTTCATCCACATGCAGAGAGATCCTGCACAACAAAGAATTGGGCCACCCAAAATGCTGTCAGGATCCTGTTGACAAACATTAGAAACCCAACCTTATGTTGTTTATAATGGGAAAATAAGGAAGCTTGCCCTTGAATACAAAATAATTAGAAGTGGAGCTGAGCAGAGATTGAGCCCAGCTTTTAGTTTTGTCTCCTAGTTGGTGGTACATTTTATGATACTCATGGAAAGGAAAACACTTTCTGAAATTTAGTCCGAGACAGTGTTAACAAACAAAACAAACCAAAAGTTTAAATGTACAGATTTGTGTGTGCATACTGTTACTGTCACAGTAAGGCTTATTGAATTAGAAATGTATAGAACTTGCATGCCCAGCAAGACACTGAGAATAACTACAAAGAAAACATCTTGTGGTGAAGGTTCAAACCTTGGGATCATTTCCAGCTGAGAATCCATAGGAACTCATTAACTTACATAGTCCTGACATTGTGAAGCCTGTGACTTCCATCAGTATTGAGCCAGGAGTGGAGGTTGAAGTCACCATTGCAGATGCCTCAAAGCTAAGGACCAAGGATTTTAAAAGCAGATCTAGCAGGGCTTGAAAAACAAAAACAAAAAAGCAGATCTATCTCCCATAGCAGCCTTTTTTGGTTTTTTTGAGGTAGTGTTTCACTGTAGTTCAAGCTGACCTGGAATTCACTATGTAGTCTCAGGGTGGCCTCGAACTAACAGCAATCCTCCTTCCTTTGCCTCTCGAGTGCTGGGATTAAAGGTATGTACCACCATGCCTGGCAGCAGCTGCAATTTAAAAAAAAAAGTTATTTGAGAGAGAGAAAGACAGAATGGACATGCCAGAGTCTCCATCCACTGCAAATGAATCCCAGATGCATGTGCCACCATATGCACCTGGCTTATCTGGGTATTGGGGAATCAAACCTGGGTCCTTAGGCTTTGCAGGCAAACGTCTTAACCTCTAAGCCATCTCTCCACCCAAACTGCAATTTTTACTTACATTTTGATAACTTCATACATGTATACAATATATTTTGATCTTCCCACTTACTCTCTTACTATTTCCCTCCCACTAAAACCCTTCTCATTAGATCCCCACCCTACTTCGATGCCTTATTCATTTACTTTTGTTTCTGTCTGTCTGTCTGTGTGCATTCATGTATGTGAGTGCTGGGCACATTTATAGTATGGTGCACATGTGGTCAGAAGACAATTTTGGAGTCTGTTCTTGCCTTCCACCTTATTGTGAGGAAGGGTCTTGTTGTTCACTGTTTTCTTCTCAAGCTTCTGGGAAATTCTGCTTGCCTCTCTTCTTGCCATAGGTCCACTGGAATTACAGAAGTCCACTATAGTTTGCAGCTTTTTACATGTGGTCTGGGGATCTGAACTCAAGTATTTGAGAGTTGTATAGCAATATTTTATCCACTGAATCATCTCCCTGACCCGTACTTTTTTTTTTTTTTTTTTTGACCCACTGATTTTAATTAGAATTTCTTGTCTAATCATGGATCTGAGGTTATTTACTGGAGAATGGGTAGTCCTCCAGTGGTAGTCCCTCTAAAGGTCATGACTTCCCTCTTCCCAGCAATCATCGGTTTCCACTATTTACTCAGAAGTTGTGGGATCTTATCTATGATGAATATTGAGAGGTTCAGTCATGAATAGGAAACCCTATCTACTGTGACTGTGCAGCAGCTGCAGTTTTTAGAATCTGAATATTGTAACATGCACTTATGTATATGAGTTAATTTGACTCAGTGTTAAGTAAATCATTCAAAAGGCTCACATGAAAGAAACTAGGAGTAAGATGGGCGTGGTGGCGCATGCCTTTAATCCCAGCACTCGGGAGGCAGCGGTAGGAGGATCACCATGAGTTCAAGGCCACCCTGAGACTACCCTCCTGGGGGGGTGGAGAATCTAGGAGTAAAGATAAAGTTTTGGAGGCTGGGCAGATGGTTCAGTGGATGAAGTACATGCTTATGAGCATGAGAGTAGGAGTTAAGATCCCCAGCACCCACATAAATTGTAAGGTGAGAGGACACCACAGTCTACCTATAATCCCATCACTTAGGAGGTGGAGACAGGGAAACCCCCAGATAAGTTGACTATCCAAATTGGTGAGCCCTAGGTTCAAGGGAAAGACCCTACCTGAGTAAATAAATTAGAGAGTGATTGAGGAAGATTTCTGACCTATGTACATATTTGTCTACATGTATACACACACAGCACACACATTTGCAACAATAATATTATTAAAGAAATTAACTTTATTCAATGATTATTAATATCTTCTCCAAAGTAGTAGAAACAATGTGAAACTAATCACATTGGGATTAACTGAATTTCATAATGGGACCACCATGTTAAAACCACTCAGGGTTGCAATATGTCAACTTCTTTCTATATATGGAGAAGTGAATTTGAAAGTCAAACAAAAATTGATGGGTTGGAGAGATGGCTTAGCGGTTAGGCACTTGCCTGTGAAGCCAAAGGACCCGTTTTTGGCTCTCCAGATCCCAAGTAAGCCAGACACACAAGATAACACATATGCAAGGTCACAGACACGTACAAGGTGGCGTGTGTGTGTGGAATTTGAATGCAGTGGCAGGAGGCTCTGGGGTGCTAATTCTCCCTCCCTCCCCCTCATAAAAAGTGATGGAAAAGAGACCAATTAATAAGAAATTTGATAGGAGAAAATTAGTTTCCTCCTAATTGAGGCATGTTATACTATTGTGAAAGGACCCTTGAGTCAGAAAACTTAGATTAAGGCCAGTTTAGAATTGAACCCTTAAGTAAGCTACTTCTCTGTAGACTGAATTTCCTTACCTATTACTCATGCATTATTATTAAGAGGATCAAAAGAGAGAATATATGTTAACGTTGTCAGCTGTAAAATATCTTCATGCATACACACTGCTCTTATTTTTTCTAGGAAAAGCCATCCAAAGTCAAAGTAGAACTAGCTTCCAGTGTCTCCTCCAGAAGTTCTATGGTTAAAAGAAATCAGCAGCCTGTCACCACTGAGGCAAATTCCTCTAAGGAAAATGCATCAAAATTGACTGTGAAGAACTCAGAAGCTGTAAGCCACCTCTTGAATATAGCTCCTCCAAGAGAAGTGGGTGAGGAGAATGAATGGGAGGAAGTGGTTGTCTCCGATGGTCATGTTTTGGTTAAAGAAGCTCCTGGAAATCATGGCACAGCAATCACCAAGATGCCAGTCATCAAGGCTGAGGTCACTCTGGGGACAACTGAGAATGATATTCCTAGACCAGACATTCCACCGCCAGGAGGGGGTACCAGTACGTCCAGTCTACTCCCTGCTTCTAAAAAATCCCCAGGGTAAGTTAGTGTAATTATGGAGTATTGGAACCATATTTAGAATAGTAGCTGTGTTTGCTTTGTTCCATCTCTATATAGCACTCATGAGAGAGGTAACAGAGCCCAGTTAAGGGGTCATTTTTTAGAGATCCAGAAACCAAGGTGTAGAGACATATAGTGACTTTCTTTCCTCTTACACACTGCCATCCATGTATTGCTATCACACTCCTTGCATATCTTTTTTTTTTTTTTTTTGTCAACTTTCCTAAAGTATTTGTTAAAATCTTTCTGATAAAGGCTGTGGGCAGTATTAATACAATGAGTTACCAATTCTGAATATATAGGATTTAGAAAAAGACGTCTTATTTGACACCCTTTAAAAAGAATCCTTGCCCAGTGGTGAGAGACTCAGTTCTAATCATAACTGTCTCTGGCTTCTGTTTCTGTTTGACTTTGGGTATAGTTACTTCATACCTCTTCACTTCTGTTTTCCTATAAAACCTTGAAATTGCACATTAAAAAATCTTGTTTTTACAGGCTGACTATGCAGACGCAGAATGATAGCTTATAAAGCATACAGCCCAGAACCTTGCAAATAAGGCTTTTCCTCCTCCCCCTTCTTTATTAAAGGCTGAACAGGATTCTACATGTAGCCTTTTCTTGTTGGAGGCTGTTGCATTGTTGTAACTGAATGTCCTTTTTTTTATGTCAGGAGTTCTTAGCTGGGAACAGTTTTGCCCCCAAGAGACATTTTGGCTATGTTTAGAGGCAGTTTTGACTGACATAGTACATGGGGGTTGCTGTTGGCATCTAGAGGGAAAAGGGGGATAGTAAACATTCTACAATGTATAGGGTAGCCTCCCACAATGGAGGATCAGCCTGCACAGAATGACAGTACCACATGTAGTTTATATTATGATTTATTTTATTTACTTGTTTGTTTTTCTGGGGTAGGGTCTCACTGTAGCCCAGGCTGTCCTGGAACTCACAGTGATCCTCCTGAGTGCTGGGACTAAAGGTGTGAGTCAGCACAGCACACCCGACTTTAGAAATAATACAAACAATACAAATGTGTGTGTGTGTGTGTGTGCACGCGTGCGTGTGTGCATGTATTCTTTCTTTACACAAATGATAGCAGAATATGTAACTTCTAAATCTTAACCTTTTTTTTCTCCCTCTCTTAAAGTACTTTCTCTTAAAATACTTTGGAGATCATTTAGTATGCCTAAAGAATGCAGCTGTGGGCTTTAGAACTTTTGCTTGGGCTTTAGAACACTTTAACAAGTGATTAATGAGGCTTTCCATGGTTCTGCCTTTGCTCTCAACATTGACACTGCCATGACATAGACATTGTTCTCCATGGTCTTTGTTACCCTCATGTGGTAGACTTCAAGAAACATTTGTGTGTGTGTGTGTGTTTTGATTGATTTTGGAAGAGAAAAGAGAATGGGCAGACCAGGGCCTCTTGCCACTGCAAACATATTTCAGATGCATGTGCCACTTTGTGCATCTGACTTTACGTAGGTACTGGGGAACTGAACCCTAGTTGTCAGGCTTTACAGGCAAGTGCCTTTAACTGCTGAACCATCTAACCAACCTAAGAAATAGTTCTCTAACTAAAGAAAAATTAGATGTTCTAACTATAATAACCATTGGTTTCACACACTATAGGTACTGTTTTATATCTTTTTTTAAATATTTTTTTTTTTGTTTATTTATTTGAGAGTGACACAGAGAGAAAGAGACACAGAGAGAGAATGGGCACACCAGGGCCTTCAGCCACTGCAAACAAACTCCAGATGCATGCACCCCCCGCCCCGTGCAACTGGCTTACGTGGGTCCTGGGGAATTGAATCTCGAACTGGGGTCCTTAGGCTTCATAGGCAAGCACTTAACCACTAAGCCATCTCTTCAGCCCCTGTTTTATATCTTTGTAATGACTCATAAAGTATAGGTAATTACTTCACAACTTTATATGTTAGAAACTATAGGTTAATACACATGAAATTACCTGCTCATAGCTATACAAAGACATATGGGCTGAATTTGGACCCAGCTTGTCTAAAACCTAATAATTTAACCATTATACTATCATCTAATAAAGCTATATATACTTAGAAATTTCACTTTGGTTTTTTCTTTCCCTTGGTCCAAAATTTCCATTGTTTCTCCCCCCTTCCCCAGAGTTGACCTGCTTACCACTGGACCCAAAGTCTCAGAGCTTAAAGGCAGAGCACGGGGAAAGCCCTCATTACTGGCTGCAGCAAGACCCATGAGAGCTATTCTGCCAGCCCCTGCAAATGTGGGACGGGGCAGCAGCATAGGACTGCCCAGGACCGGGCAGGCCTTTCCTCTGAGTGGTAAGGGCTGATTTAGACCTGGGAGGAGTGGCTATCTAATGGGAAATGGGAGAGACTTGGCTGAATGCACATACATCACCAGTTTGGCTCCTGGTTCTCACAGATAAGACTCCCTCTGTGATGACTTGTGGCCTGAAGGCAAGCACACTGAAGCAGCTGGGCCAGCCGATCCAACAGTCATCTAGTACTGGTGAAGTGAAGGTAAGACCCAGTCCTGTCAATGTGCTTCATGTATCAAACCCATAGACAAAAGGCAGACTCCAGTTCTTATACTGGTAGAACTCTGGGAACCAGGTATTAGCATGAATAGTCTGTTTTGTGAGTAATTTTTTTGTTTGTTTATTTGGTTGGTTTTTTTGGGGGGGGGGTATGGTTTCACTCTAGCCCAGACTGACCTGGAATTCACCATGTACTCTCAGGGTGGCCTCGAACTCATGGTGATCCTCCTACCTCTGCCTCCAGAGTGCTGGGATTAAAGGTGTGTGCCACCATGCCTGGCTCTTGAGTAACTTTTTTTTTTTTAGACATATTTATTTATTTGAGAGTGACAGAGAAAGAGGCAGAGAGAGAGAGAAAATGGGTGCACCAGGGCCTCCAGTCACTGCAAACGAACTCCAGATGCATGTGTCCCCTTGTGCATCTTGCTTACGTGGGTCCTGGGGAATTGAGCCTGGAACCGGGGTCCTTAGGCTTCACAGGCAAGTGGTTAACCGCTAAGCCATTTCACTAGCCCTTGAGTAATTTTTTTAAAATTGAATGTCTCTTTCTAAAACTTTTATTTAGAATTAATCTAAAATTAAAAAAAACAATAGAACATCCATAAAATCTTTACCCAGAGTCACCTGTTACCATATGATCCTGTTGTACTTCATCATTTGTGCTCCTATATGCCTCCCATGATGTGTGTGCATATGTGTACAAAATACACATGATTAAAGAAAGTCACATAGCCTTCTACTCATTAATTCATTATCTATGCCCCAAGGATAAGAATGTTCTCTTTTTAAATTTTTTTTTATTTTTTAGAGACAGACAGAATTGGCATGCCAGGGCCTCAGCCACTGAAATCGAACTCCAGATGCTTGCACCACCTAGTGAGCATGTGCAACCTTGCGTTTGCCTCACCTTTGTGCGTCTGGTCAACGTAGGATCTGGAGAGTTGAACATGGGTCTTTAGGCTTCGCAGGCGAGCGCCTTAACTGCTAAGCAAGTGTTCTTTGTGTGAGTGTATAATGTTCTGGGGTGTGAGTGCAGATGTTTATGTGTCGTGTGCATGGATGGCAGTCAGGACAACTTGAGGTGTCAGTTTCACCTTCCACATGTTTGAGGCTGGATTTTTCATAGTCACCAGGCTAGCTGAGCTTTCGTGAGCTCGCTGGCAGTTCTCCTGTCTCAGCTTTCCTTCTTTTTAATTTTATTTTCTGTTTTTTTTTTTTTTTTTTTTTTTTTGTGGTGGGCTGACCTGGAATTCACTGTGTAGTTGCAGGGTAGCCTCAAACTCATGGTGATCCTCCTACCTCTGCCTCCTGAGTACTGGGATTAAAGGCATGTGCCACCATGCCTGATTTCTGCTTCCTGTCTTGCTGGGATTATAGATACTGGCAGTATAGTATCCAGCTTTTTCTGTGAGCTCTGGAAATCCCAACTGAGGTACTTAGTTTTGCACAAGTACTTTCCACACTGAACCACTTCTCCAGCCTAGCATAGGGATTTTTTTTAACTGAAATGTTAAGGTACTCTTTTAATCTTCTGTATTAGTCAGGGTTCTGCAGAGGAACAGAATTGATAGAATGGATTTATGTTGTAAAGGGCATTTATTGTATTAGCTTATTGGCAGTCCAGCAGTAGCCATCTATAGGCTTGAGCATTGAAAAACTCGGTAGCTGCTCAGGAGGTGGCATGTATCAACAGTCTCAAACTGCCACTGAAGGCAGGGAGGATTCCTAGAGAGCTGCTGGTCTACAGTTCATGTTGGAAGACTGATAAAACTTGATTCCAGTGCTGATGAAGGATACTCTAAGCCAGGTAGATGCATGCATGAGTGAATAGCGAGGGCAGACACATTAAAAAAAAAAAAAAAAACATTTGCCAACAAGTAGCCTAGGCAGCTGGATGAAAAGAGCCTTTGTTCTCTGGGTGCTTCTTTGTATATAGTCCACCACTCGAAGGGCCGCCCACTCTGGAGAAAGGATTTCCTCCCTCAATAATCCTTCCTAAAAACATCCTCATAGTCCCTCCAAGAGAAGTGTCTCATAATTCTTATTCTGATTAAGTTGACAACATAAAGCTGTCATATTCTAGATTTGTACCCAGACATTTTTTCATTGTTCCCTCTTCTGTATAGAATCAGACACTGCGTTTAGTTCTCGTGGTTGTTTAGCCTCCTTTAAAGGAATGCCTGATTTAGGCAGGTGTGGTGGTGGTACACAGCTGTAAGTCCAGCACTTAATACCTCCCAGGCTGAAGCAGGAGAATTGTAAATTCAAGGCCAGCTTGAACTACATAAAAGACAATTATTTCATCGTTGATGGACCATTTAGATCTAGCCATCTTTTGAAACTCTGTTACGCTGAATTTCTGCTTTCAGGGCTTTTCCTGAATGCGCCTTTCTCTCTCTTCCCCTTGTGTGTACCCTCCCTCCCTTTCTTTCTCAGTTTTTTTTTTTTTTTTTTCTTCTGAGATAGGGTCTCATTCTAGCTCATGCTGACCTGGAACTCACTCTGTAGCCCCAGGCTGGCCTCATGGTGATCCTTCTACCTGAGCCTCCCAAGTAATAGGATTAAAGTAATGCACCATCATGCCCTTTTATGTGTGTGTGTGTACGCACGCATGTGTCTGTCAGAGCCTCTTGCTGCAACTGGAGCTCCAGACATTTGTGCCATTTTTGAGGGGTCTAGTTTTATATGGGTGGCTGGAACATTGAACCCAGACAGGCAGGCTTTGTAAGCAGGTTATTAACTATTAACTGCAGAGCCATTTCCCCATCCCTGCATTTCGTTCTTCATAGAGGTTTTATAAACCATAAATGTGGCTTTTACTTTGCTTATTGGTTTGTGGACTATATCTTTATTTCTGTTTCCTTACTTATGACTGATATTGATCTCCTTATTTCATTAAGTTGGTTTCCTGTATTCTTCAGGAGTTTGCTTTCTTTGATTTATTTGGTTATAGATAAAATCTTTTTTTTTTTTTTTTTCAAATCATTGTCAGGCATTTCATCTAAAACAGTCTTACTGGGGGTCATTGCTGATGGATTTATAATTTTTGGTGGGATTGTATTTTCTTGGTTTTTTGTTTTTCTTGTATTATAATCTAGAGATTTTTGCATCTTGAGTTACTTTGGTGCTTGGGTTTTCCAATTATCTGCACTGTTCTTAACATCTAAATCTGACTTTACATATCTTCAGGGTAGGAATTAAAGGTGCCAAGTGTAGCCAAGTGTAGTATTACCAAGAAAACAGCAGAAGTGACCCTAGGTGTTGAGTTTGCCTGCTATTCAAGTATTCTGTACATTGGGGGGAGCAATTTACTGGAAAATTCTAAAATTCAACTGAGCAGTATACACATTTCAATCCAAACCAGCATAGAGTATTTATGTAATAGTGGGGAATAAAACAGATAGTCAAATAAAGCCAAAGTCCCTAAGGGTGTGTGTTGCACCACACCCTTAATCCTGTCAACTGAGAGGTTGAGATTTCTGGTCTTAAATGGGTTCTAGGTCAGCCTGGTGCTGAGTCAGACTCTGCCCCCAGTAATGACAGAAGACAAAGGCCCTGTGAATCAGGGAACACCAAAGGCAACAATAGTCAACACCAAAATACAGTTTATCTGAGGTGGTAAAACCAACCAAGAATATGTAACACATAACCTGCTCTGACATGGAAGGAGAGATTAGCACTTCCAGTGCAAGCCTATGTACCTGGCTTTGTCTAAGTAGACCCTGTTACCTTTTGGGATGACTTCCTATCTCACCAATGCTGAGTGCCCACCTTGATCCCTCCCTGTTGTGCTGTGGATCTGGTGTTCTGATCAGCTGTGCTGGATGTGTGCGGCCAGGGGTGAATGAGTTCTCCGGAGGTTCACAGCACTGGTGCTTGGGAGATGGGAGGCTGTGCAAGGTGCCTGGAGTTGTACTGGAGCTGCTCAGCTGGTCCCTCTGTGTTCTCCTTCAGCTCTTTCTTGGCTGGTGCCTGCTGTCTTCCCCTTCAGGTTTCTTGACTTTGCAAGGAGGCTGCTGTGAGTGGAAAATCCCTCCACCTGGTTTCTGCTCCTGCAGCTCTGTGCTGGGCAGGCAGACATTGACCGGGGTTGTTGGCACCTCGGTGGGATTCTGGCTGGATTCCTCCTTTTTAGAAGATCAGAGTCTCACCTGCTTCTCTGCTTATGCACCTTCACTTTTCTGTAGAAGAGTGTGTTTTGCTGTCTCTGCTTATTTCTTTCCCTAGGCTGCTTTGGTATGGTTACTATGCTGCCATCTTACCCAGAAGTGGACTATAACTTTGATTCATTTACTAGATATTAAGGATTCCCTCCATGTCAAAATTACATGTATTTAAGAACATTTATTTGTTTCCTTAATTCTTTTTTTCAAGGTAGAGTCTCACGCTAGCCCAGGTTGACCTGGAACTCACTCTGTAGTCTCAGGCTGGCCTCAAATTCATGTGATCCTTCTACATCTGCTATACAAGTGCTGAGATTAAAGGTGTGTGCCACCACACCTGGCAGGGGATTTTTAAGATTTATTTTTATTTATTTATTTATTTATTTATTTATGAGAGAGAGAGAGGGAGGGAGGGAGGGAAAGGAGGGAGAGAATGGGTGCACCAGGGGCTCTAGCCACTGGAAACAAACTCCAGATGCATGTGCATCTGGCTTACATGGGACCTGGAGAATTGAACCAGGGTCCTTAGGCTTCACAGTCAAGTGCCTTATTTGAAAATCAGATGGCTGTAGCTGCCTAGACTTACGTCTGGGTCCTCTATTCTGTTGCATTGATCTATGTGTCTGTCTTTGTGCCAATGCCATGCTGTTTTTGTTAGTATGGCCTTATTTTTTGTTGCTCAAAATTGTTTTGGCTATTCGAGGGTTTTTGTGCTTCTTTATGAATTTTAGGATTTTTTTTTTCTGTTTTTGTGAAGAATGCCATTGGAATTTGATGGAAATTGCATTAAATGTGTAGATTGCGTTTGGTAAGATTGCCATTTTCACAATATTGATTCTTCCAATCCAAGAACAAGGGATGTCTTTCCATTTCCTAGTATCTTCTGCACTTTTGCTGGAGTGTTTTGAAGTTTTCATTGTAGAGATCCTTCACTTCCTTGGTTAGGTTTATTCCAAGGTACTTTATTTATTTTTCTTTTGAGACAATTGTGAATGGGAGTGATTCCCTGAATTCATCCTCAGTGTGTTTGTTGTTAATATATAGAAAAGCTACTGATTTCTCTGTATTTATATATCTTTTTTTAATTATTAAAATATTTATTGAAGGAAATATCAAGCCAAGGAAAGGTACCCACGTGGCTAGAGATCCCATGTGAAGGGTCTGGGAAAACCATGGAGAGAAAAGAAAGTTCAAAGAGCTCCTGGCATGTGAGGAGCTGGAGGGGTAAATAGCCCATGTGGAGAGTAAGGGTTTGGGAGCTCTCCCCTCAGTTCGGCCCAACTGGGCCAAGCCAAGTAGGAACTCACCCGCAGCTAGAAGTTTTGGAGAGGTCAGGAAGCACAGAGAGCTCTGTGTATTTAATTTGAATCCTGCTACATTCCTAAAAGTGTTTGTCAGCTCTAACAGTTTGTTGTTAGGGTCTTTTATTTATAGAATCATACCTGTAAATAATGATTATTTGATCTCTTCCTTTCCAATTTTTATCCCTTTTGAGTGTCCCTTGTCTTATTGCTATAGCTAAGACGTCTAGTACTATAGTAAATGACAATGGGGACAGCAAACACCCTTGTCTTGTTCCTGATTTTAGTGGAAAAGCTTCAAGTTTTTCCCCATTTAGTATTATGTTGGCTGTAGGTTTGTCATAAATAGCCTTTATTATGTTGAGATGTGTTGCTTCTATTCACATTTTCTGTAGGGCTTTTACCATGAAGGGATGTTGGATTTTGTCAGATGCCTTTTCTGCATCTATTGAGATGATCATGTGATCCTTCTACATCGGCTATACAATATGTGTGATTGTGTCCTTCAGTCCATTTATATAGTGTATTACATTTATTGATTTGCATATGTTCAACCAACCCTTCATCTCTGGGATAAAGTCTATTTGATCAGGGTGAATGATCTTTTTGATAGATTCTTGTGTTCTCTTTGCCAGTACCTTGTTGAGAATTTTTGCAGCTATGTTCATGAGGGAGACTGGTCTGTAATTTACTTTTTTGTTCTGTCTTTGTCTGGTTTTGGTATCAGGGTGATGCGGGCTTAATAGGAGGTGTTTGGTAGCATACCTTCCTTTTCTATTTTATGGAAAAGTTTGAGAAGCATCTTATGTGAAGGTCACTACTGAATCCATCTGGGCCTGGAATTTTTTCATTTGGGAAATTTCTTATAACTGTTTGGATCTCTGTCCTCGTTATAGGTCTCTTTAAATGGTTTATCTCATCTTGATTTAGTTTTGGTAGGGCATATAAATCTAGGAAATCATCCATTTCATTCAGATTTTCAAACTTAGTGGAGTATATGTTCTTAAAGTATATTCTTACGGTTTTCTGAATTTTTTTCTTATCTGTTGTCATGATACCTTTTTCATCTCTAATTTTATTAATTTGTGTCTCTTCTCTTCTGGTTATATTTGCTAAGGGTTTATCAGTCTTGTTTATCCTTTCAAAGAACTAACTTTGTTTCATTGATTCTTTGTTTGTTGTTTTATTTAATTTCTGCCCTAATTTTCATTATTTCTTCCTGTCTAGTGATTTTTTGGTTTGCCTTGTTCTTCTTTTTCAAAGGCCTTAAGGTGAAGCATTAAATTGTTTACTTGTAATCTGTCTAATTTCTTACTATAAGCAATTAAAGTTGTAAATTTCCCTGTTAGGGCTGCTTTCATTGTGTCCCGGAGGTTTTGGTATGTTGTTATCATTATAATTTCATCCTATGAATTTTTTTCTTTTTGATTTCTTCAATGACTCATTCATCATTCAGTAGTATAATCTTTAGTCTCCATGATTTTGTGTATGCTTTGTAGTTTTTCTTGTTGATTTGTTGTTTAATCCCATTGTGATCAGGTAGAGTACAAGGAATTATTTCAGTTTTCATGTATTCATTTTTGAGACAGTTAAGGTTTTTTTCATTAAGATTTGCTTTGTGTCCTAATATATGGTCTATTTTAGATAATGTGCCATGTGCTGCTGAGAAAAATGTGTATTCTGCACCACTTGGATAAAATGTTCTATAGATACCTATGAAGTCCATTTGTTTTATGACATCATTTAATCCAGATGTCTCTCTGTTTATTTTTTGCCAGGATGACCTGTCAGTTAATGAGAGTGGGGTGTTGAAATTCCCCACTACAATTGTGTTTGGTGTTACCTCTGACCTTAAGTCTAATAGTGTTTGATTAAATTGGAAGCATTCATGCATATATGTTTAGTATTGTAATATTCTCAAGTTGGAGTGTTCCTTTAATCAGTATAAAGTGACCTTCTCTATCTTTCCTCACTAATGTTGGTTTGAAGTCTATCCCGTCAGCTATTAGGATAGCAACACCTGCTTGTTTTCTAGGACCATTTGCTTGAAATACCATTTTCCATCCTTTCACCCTAAGATAATGCCTGTCTTTTATGGAGAGGTGAGTTTCTTGGAGGTAACAAACTGAAGGATCCTGCCTTTTAATCCAGTCTGTAAGCTTGTGTCTTTTGATTGGGGTGTTCAGGCCATTGATATTCAGAGTTATTAATGAAAGGTATGTACTTATTCTCACATTCTTGTTTTGTAGTGCTTTCTGTTTTCCTTTTATGCTCTTGTATTAAGTTATTTGAATATGGTTTATTTTTTTCCTGTTTCTTCGTGTGTGAGCTTTCCTTTCTCTTCAGCATGGTGGATCACTTCAAGCATTTTCTGTAAAGCTGGCTTAATGGCCATCTATGCCTTTGGCCTGTTTTTGTTATGGAATGTCCTTATTTATCTGTCAATTTGAATGGATAGCTTTGCTGAATAAAGTATTCTTGGCTGACAGTTGTTCTGGCTTTTTAAGAAATTTATTTATTTATTTATGAGAGAGAGAGACAGAGACAGAGAATGGGCATACCAAGGCTCATTGAACTCCAGATGTATGCGCCACCTTGTGCATCTGTCTTATGTGGGTGCTAGGGAGTCGAACCTAGGGCCTTTGGCTTTGCAGGCAAGGGCCTTAACCTTTAAGCCATCTCTCCAATCCCTTCTGGCTTTTAAAGTTTGTGTCGAACAATCTAATGTTTTCCTGATGGGCTTGCCTTTATAAGTGGCTCACTTTTTCTCTCTAACTGCTTTCAATATATTTTCTTTGGTTCGTGTGTTTGGTAGTTTAATTATAATATGGCTAGGAGAGGTTCTTTCCTGGTTTTGTCTGTTTGATGTTCTAAAGGCTTCCTGTATCTGCACTGGCATCTCTTTTCTAGTTTAGGTGAAATTTTCCCCCTGAGATTTTGTTGAAAATGCCTACTGTGCCTTTGGAGTGAAGTTCTTCTCCTCCTACTATGCCCTGAATTCTTATGTTTGATCTTTCATAGTGTCCTGACTATCTTGAAATTCCCATTTATACCTTCTGATTAGTTTGTCTTTCTCGGACTGTATTAGATCTGCCACCTGGTCTTCTAATTTAGATATTCTGTTCTCTCCTTCATCCATTCCATTGGTGAGACTTTGACTTTTTTATTTGACTTACTGTGTTTTTCATTTCTAGTATTTCTGATTGGTTTTTCTTTAGCATTGCTATTTCCTTATATTCTTATATTGACCTCCTTATTTTATGAAATTGGTTTCCTATGTCTTTTATTTCCTCCTTGATTTCTTTGAACATAGTTATAATTGTGCTTTTGAAATCTTTCTCAGACATCTCATCTCACCGGAGGTCATTTCTGATGGATTTGTGACTTTTGGTAGAATTATATTGTCTTGGTCTTTTGTGTTTCTTGTATTATAATGTAGATTTTTGTATCCTGGTTTAATTTGATACGTGAGTTTTTTTTTATTATCTGCAGTATTACTAGTATATAAATCTGATGTTATATATCTTCAGGGTAGGAGCTTAAGGTGCCAGGTGTGGCTTTTAAAAGCCTTTCAGAGTATGTAAGATTGGGTATTAAAACAAACAGGTCATCTAACATAGTCCCTAAGGATATGTGTTGACCCACAACCTTAATCCTGTTAACTCAGAGGCTGAGATTTCTGGTCTGTAGAGGGTTTCAGGGTGAGACCCTGCCCCAAAAATGACAGGAGAAGAGACAAAGGCATTATAAATCAGGAAGCAACAAATGACAACCCCAAAATATAGCTTATTTAAGAATGGCAAGTCTACCTATCCATCTGGTTTAATGTATAATCTGCCCTGGCATGGAAGGTGCATGTCTATATACCAAGCCTTGTGTCAAGTACTGACTTGGTTTAAGTAGGCCCTGTTACCTTTTGGGATGGCTTTGGTTTCAGCTATGCTGTGTGCCCGCTTGGGTCCCTCTTCGCTGCCCTGTGGGCTCAGGTAGGCTGGCTGGGCCGGTGGGTCTACTGCCCTGATCGCAGCTGAGTTCTCTTCCCCAAGTCTCTGGTATTTGCTGGTGGTTAGGTGAGGGGAGGCACTGGAGGGTGCCTGACATACTGGAGCTGTGTATCTGGTGCCCATGATCCTCTTCCTCATGAGCTGCTCAACTGATCCTTGCTCTCTTCTCCTTCGGGTTTCTTGAGTTTTTGAGGAGGCTTCTGTGAGGGGAAAATCTCTTTACCTGGATTTTCCTGTGGCTCCGGCAGAGCCCGGCAGCCACAGCTGCACAGACCGGCACTGCTGCTAGAGCTGCTTCTGCCTGCTTCTGTGGTTTCTAGAAGCTGTGGGTCTCTCTTACTTCTCTGTTGTGGTTGACAATTTCTTACACACCTTCACTTTCACTATTTTGCTGGTTGTTGCAGTGGTTCGCATTGCCGGTAGAAATCACACAACCAAGAGAAAAAGAGGTTTATTTTGGCTTACAGGCTCGAGGGGAAGCTCCATGATGGCAGGGGGAAATGATGGTATGAGCAGAGGGTGTACATCACCCTCTAGCCGACATAAGGTGGACCACAGCAATAGGAGAGTATGCCAAACACTAGCATGGGGAAACTGACTATAATACCCATAAGCCCTCCCCCCAATAGTACAGCCCCTCCAGGAGGCATTAATTCCCTAATCTCCATCAGGTGGGAACCTAGCATTCAGAACACCTAAGTTTATGGGGGAAACCTGAATCAAACCACCGCATTCCACCTCTGGCCCCCATAAACTGATAACCATTCATGATTTAAAATGCAGTGCATTTAGGCTGGAGAGATGGTTTAGCGGTTAAGCGCTTGCCTGTGAAGCCTAAGGACCCCAGTTCAAGGCTTGATTCCCCAGGACCCACATTAGCCAGATGCACAAGGGGTCACACGTGTCTAGAGTTCGTTTGCAGTGGCTGGAGGTCCTGGTGCGCCTATTCCCTCTCTGTTTCTCTTTCTGCCTCTTTCTCCCTCTGTCTGTCGCTCTTGAATAAATAAATAAAAATAAACAAAATTTTTAAAAAATGCAATGCATTCATCCAACTTTAAAAATCCCCATAGTTTTCTTTTTTTTATCAATTCCAATGATGTTCATACATCCACATAGTTCAAGATCTTTTAACTGAACCATAATACCAAAAAATCACCTCAAAAAAACCATATGGCACAGAATAAACATTCACACTGCAGAAGATGTCATTGGACCTAGCAAAGAAACATTTAGCCAATACAAGATTTAAAACAACTAGGGCAAACATCAAACTCTGTAGCTCCAAGTCCAACAACTCTAGCCAGTGACAAATCTCCAAGTCTGATAATTCTAACCAGCAAGAAGTCTCTGGAGTTCCAATTCTGCCCTGCCAGCTAGGCTATGCATAGTCCTGGAAAATTTCATCAGGGCAGCAGCTCCTTAGCAGCCGTCTCGTGGTCCTGGCATCTCCACTGGGTCTCCACTGCAATCCACAGTTCATCCTCACAGCCCCATTGGGTCTCCATGCAGTCATCTAGCAAACCTGTTTCACACTGTCCATGGCCATTTCCAAAACACAAGACCGTGTTGCAAACTTAATGACCCTCTCTTTCTTACATTTCTTATACTCCACAATACCAAGTAGGGTGCCAGTATGTTAATCCAGGAGGGAATAGAGTAGACTTTGAAGAACAGGACACTCCTTGAGTACTCAGGCCCCTTCAAAAGAGTCTACATTTTTCCTGTTGCCCCAGTGCAGGTCAGCTAGCCCAGTCTCAAAGATCGTGATCTCTCAATTGCAGCTAAATGGGCTGCAGTTCCCCCAAAGATTTTTCTTTCTGTGCCGTATCCCTCTGCTTAAACCAGTTCATTTCTATGCAAAGCAATCCTGAACAACTTCTCAGGACATGGGAATAACAGCAAGCCTCATACAAACTGCTAGCCCAGTCCAAGCAAAGCTCTTTCTCACCCTCATAAGCCAAACCTCACAGTCCACAGTTTTTACTGCATTCAGGTCTTTCAACTCTGACCAGAATAGTCCATCAAGGTGTACTTACTGTAAGTACACTGTAAGGCATCTCTTAGGCCAAGGTTTCAAATTCTTCCACATTCCTCTTGAAAATCAGCTCCAAAAGGCCAAAGCCACACAGTCGGGTGTCTAGCAGCTCGAGGGGAAGCTCCACGATGGCAGGGGGAAACAATGGCATGAGCAGAGGGTGGATATCCCCCTGGCCGACATAAAGTGGACTATAGCAAGAGGAAAGTGTGCCAAACTCTGGCATGGGGAAACTGGCTATAACACTCATAAACCCTCCCCCAATAATACACTCCCTCCAGGAGGCATTAATTCCCATATCTCCATCAGCTGGGATCCTAGCATTCAGAACACCTAAGTTTATGGGGGGACACCTGAATCAAACCACCACCCTGGTTTTCTGCTTATTTCTCCTCTTTTTGTTTTGGTGTGGCTCCTGTGTAGCACACACATATGAATAAACAAGTGCATATTCACCATACACACATACAAATGCAAAAAGTTCCCTAGATCAGCCTTTTTTTTTTTTTTTTTTTTGAGGTAGGCCATCACTCTAGCCAAGGTTGACCTGGAAACTCATGGTGATCCTCCTACCTCTGCCTCCCAAGTGCTGGGATAAGGTGTGCAGGACCACGCCTGGCTACACCAGCATTTTTAAAACTTTATTATTACCCTCAGTAACACACATTTTGATCTTACAACCCAGTGAGCATCCACATTGAAAATTTAATAAAGGTTTTCACTTTTGTACTCCCCTGGTGTTTTTCAGTCCTGTTTGCAAAACGTTATTTTCAGCACTAATTTTATTAACCCTTAGTGGATTGTGGCCTACAATTTGAAAACTGTCATAGGATAAGCTGAAATAGAATTTCTCTACCATCCCTGGCCATGTGTTCTTTGTTGAGTCACTTTTATTGGATGGCTCTAAATTTACATAACAATGTTACCTGTCTTTTACTTGGACAACTGTTCTGTGCCCTACCCTGATGTGACAGCTGGGGTTGTGTGGGATCTTGTATAGAAGGAAGGTGCTTAGTGAACTTCCAGCCCCTATAATCTCTTCATGTGTACTCTAGCACTTGAACAAACTTGTGTTTTTGTTGTTGTATTTCTAGGTAGGGTCTTACTCTAACTCAGGCTGGCCTGGAATTCACTATGTACTCTCAGGTTGGCCTTGAACTCACACTGATCCTCCTACCTCTGCCTCCTGAGTGCTGGGATTAAAGGCGTGCACCACCACATTTTGTTGTTGTTAATAGTTGCCTTTTCTTCAGTAGCATTAGTTTCAAAAGCTCTTTCACTAGTTTTGAATCAGTTAACTTAAATTCACTGTGACAGAATAATTTTTAATAAAGTGCTCTGTCTTCTTTTTCAGTTACCTAAGTAATATATGCATTTCTTAGAGAACATTTAAGATTTTATAGATAGTTATAAGGGGAAAACAATCAAAATCTTCCTTTTCTGTGACATTTTGGCAGATAACCTTTCAGACTTCTTTTGGTTTTTCAAGGTAGGTTCTTGCTCTAGTCCAGGCAGACAGGGTAGCCTCAAACTCATGGTGATCCTCCTACTTCTGACTCCCTAGTGCTGGGATTAAAGGCGTGCACCACCATTCCCAGCATCAGACTTCTTTTTATGCCAACATTATCCAGTTGATATTTGTACAGCTAGTATATGCTCTTATCACTTGGTAGTAGTTGTGAATCTGATTCATGGCGTTTCTAATACATAGTATTCAAGGCTACACACAGGAGTATGGTGACTACTGGACTTTAACATGAAAGCTTTGATGTGCTGATGACTGCCAAAAGACGTCCCAGAGGGCTCATTGGAGGCATAGCTCTACAAATTCCCCAGGAAACTATTTCCTCAAGTTGTTTCATTTCAGGACTCAGGACCTCAAGAGTTTGCCTGAGGTTCACAAATGACACTAATAACTTTTTCTGATTCACAGCTACCAAGTGGCCCAAACAACAGGACACCGCAGGTGAAAGTTGTAGAGGTCACGCCTGATATGTTTCCTCAGTATAAGTACAGCTGCACTGTCACACTGGTAAGTGTGCAGCCTGGTGGTGGGTTGATATGGAAGTTGTTTGATTTTATGTTTGAGGGTGGGTTCTATTGGGTAGTGAGTGGTAGCAGCTAAGAGTGAGAACAGTGTCAGAATGTTGAAGAGTCTATCTCTGATACAAATGTTAGCTGCTGGATGAATCTGCTGAATTGTTTTGGCATTTTTCCAGGTAGCTATAAAGCATGGACCAGGATATTTCTATTGAGAGTCCTCAGAAATAAGAGTCCACTCCACAGTTACCAGGTTAGCCTAGAAAGTGGGCTCTGCAAATACAGTTAGGCAATGTTGATTTTTTTTTTCCTCCTTAAAATACAGTAAACAGTTTCAAAAAGATTGTCATAAAGTTCTCTAGTAAAGCAACTCCCACAAAGGACAGGCAAGCATTTCCCACAAGGGTTTCCCTTGTTTTGTTTCATTTTGTCCTGTAGGGCTAAGGATTGAATCTAGAGCCTGTCCCATGCTAGGAAAGCATGCCACCACTGAGCTACATCTTCAGCGTTGTTTTAAGTTGCCCAGGCTGCCCTTGAACTTATTCTGTAGCCCTAACAGGTCTTGAACTTTTGATCCTCCTAAGTAACTGGGATTACAGGCTGTGCCACTAGCCTTGGCCCTACTTTTCTTTTTAGCACAGCACTTAGCAGCATCCCCAGTAAATGAACAGATGATTCGGAGGTCATTCTTTTGCAAGGTAAGCAGCATGGAGCAGTGTAATAAAGACTAAATTGTCAAAAGACCTAATTAAAAGATAGTTCTGGCTGTGCTGGTGGCATGTATCCTCTCCAGTCCGACCTTTCACCATCTATAGAATGCTTTTTTGGCTTAAGTACCTGAGGCTTTTCTTGCTCCATTCTTTCTAGTACTGTTGATCCTTAAGGTAATGATCATCAAGTTACCTGTGGCAGATTCTCTTCTTATTTGAATATGACAAACAGATCTTACGAGACCTTTGCCTCCTGAGTGCTGGGATTAAAGGCATGGGCCACTACGCTCAGCAGTTTTAATTTTTTTTTGTTGTTGTTGTTTATTTTTTTGAGTTAGGGTCTCACTCTAGCCCAGGCTGACCTGGATTTCACTCTGTATTCTCAGGGTGGCCTCATGGCAATCCTCCTACCTCTGCCTCCCAAGTGCTAGGATTAAAGGTTTTATTCACTTTCTTTATTTGAGGGAGAGACAGAGAAAAGCTGGAAGACAGAGTAAGAGAGTGAGTATGGGTGCACAGGGACCTCCTGTCATTGCAAAGGAACTCCAGATGTGTGCACCACTTTGTGCATCTGGGTTTATGTGGATAGTGGGGAATTGAGCCCAGTCTGTCAGGCTTTTGTAAGTAAGCACTTTAACTGCTGAGCCACTCTCCAGCCCACGCTAGATGTTTAAATGTTCTTACTTGATAATGGCGGATTCAGGAAGGATTTTTTTCATTAATTATAAAAATATTTAGTAGCTGGGTATGGTGACATAAACAGCTGTAGTCCCAGCTATGTGGGAGGGTGAGAGAAGGGACTTGAGTTCACAGTTCAATTCCAGGCTTGAGTCCATCACAAAAGAAAAAAAAATAGAAAGGAGAGAAGAGGGAAGGGAGTTTTTTCTCTTTCTGTAATGGATAAGACTGCTCATTGTGGTATGTCTCATGGAGTTTTGTTCAGGTTTCTTTGTCCAGTAACCTAAATATTATGACATTTTCAATGTCTACCATAGTCTCAACCTCTGTGCTTCTGAGGCCACTAGGTTTACCATCTGGTGAAACTATGGTGAATTCATTAACTTGTTATAGGAGCCTGGGTGCTAGAGCTTTGAGCTTTAATGAGCCTCAAGATACAATTCATCTTTTTTATTTCCCTTCCTTCAAGTACTTTCTTCAAACTTAGGGCCTTGCATGTGCTAAGCAAGATTGTTCCGCTGAGTTATATCCCCTGGTCCCTAGGCGTATCTATAGTTCACCTCAGTCTACTTATGGGGGGAGGGACTGTGTATCATTATCAACTGCCTAGAATCTGTGAAAGCATTTGAGTTTCTTTTCTTTCTTTCTCTCTCTCTTTTTTCTTTCTGATAGCATCTTACGTAGCTCAAACTGGCCTTGAACTCACTATGTAGTCCAGGCTGGCTTTGACCACCCTACCCAGGCATTTGATTGTTGACCTTTGAGAGTCAACACACTTGTTTCACACATAGAGAATGACTAGATTTGCCCAATTACACAACTTGTATTAAAATTGCAGATTAACTTTATAAGGGACCTCACTTCATGAGTACTTAGAAGTTAGAACTAAATTTGAGTTGTCACTGCCACTTTCTGCTCTAATGTGCTCACATCTGGCCATCATGGTTTTTAGCTCTGCTGAGCTTTAATCTGTAATTTTTGTAGGATTTAAATGTTGGTCTTATTTTTTTTAGGATTTGGGCCTGGCTACATCAAGAGGCCGAGGAAAGTGCAAGAATCCCTCTTGTAGCTACATCTATACCAACCGACATAAGCCTCGCATTTGTCCCAGCTGTGGTTTTAACCTTGCCAAAGACAGGACAGAGAAAACCACAAAGGCTATTGTGAGTTCCTTCCCTAAACATGCTTCTTGGATTTGAGATGGGCTTTGTTTGTGAACTTGTTATAGTAGAAGTGAAAGGATTTTAAAGATGATGAGTAGGCCTGGGGAGATGGCTCAGCAGCTACAGATGCTTGTTTGCAAAGCCTGTCCTCCCAGGTTCAATTCTCCAGTACCCACATAAAGCTAAATGTGAAGTAGCATGCACATCTGTCAACCTTCCTATGGCAATGGAAGGCAGAGCAAGAGTTCCAAAATTCACAGGCCAGCTTCTCTCACATTCATTTGCAGGTCTGGCAGTGGTTTGTGGTAACCAGACCTTAATTCAAAGAAGGTGGAGCACAGACACCTCAGAGTTGTTCTCTGACCTGTATATGCATGCTGTGGTACATGTACTTGACAATGTACGCATGCACACACACACGATGCTTGTTGTACGTTCCGAACCTGAGCAAGTGCTGTCTTTCTGTGCTTTGTCCTCAATACCATGGTGAATCTGGCTTATGTAGGTCCTGGGGAATTGAACCTAGGTCCTTTGGCTTTGCAGACAAGTGCCTTAACCGCTAAGCCATCTCTCCAGCCCAAGGAAGACTGGATAATTTAGAACAGAGATTAGTTAATGTAGTTCACAGTTTGGGGGGATTGGCAAGTCTTAACATCATGGTAGGTGGCATCTGCTCACCATATAAAGGCCTTTCTACAGCATCATAACATGGCAGGAGATATCACAGCAAGCAGAGTTATGAGTCAGACAAAGCTTAGTTTTGTAACAAAGGCACTCTTTAATCCACTCATTAAGACAGCACGCTTGTTATCCATTCACCTCCCCCAAAATTCCATCCATCTCTTAGGTTCTATTAACATATGCCTCTGGGGATTAAATTTCCAATACATGACGTTGCAGGTTCTACCACTGAACCACTGCTCAGGCCAAAGACCAGCACTGAAAGTAAATATATAAACATTTGGCTTGGGCTGGAAAGATGGCTTAGTGATTAAGGCGTTTGCCTGCAAAGCCAAAGGACCTTGGTTCGATTCCCCAGGACCCATGTTAGCCAGATGCACAAGGGAGCACATGCATCTGGAGTTCATTTGCTGTGACTAGAGGCCCTGGTGTGCCTATTCTCTCTCTTCCTCTCAGTGCCTCTTTCTCTCTCTGAAAGAAGGAAAGAGAGAGAGAGAGAGAGATTGGCACTGCATGGTGGAAAGTCTTAAATGCCAAACTAGGTATTTGTTCTTTAGCAAACTGAGTCCTACTGCGTTGTCTATCAGCTGAGGAAGGTTATTTGAGGAGGGAAAGTTAACCAGGACTTGGGAAGGGACAAGATTTGAGATGTGGGAAACTGCTTCAAGCCTCGAGTTTTTTTTTTTAATTAATTTATTTCTTATTTTAGTGGTTTTTAAAATTTTAATTTATTTATTTGCAATCAGAAAGAGAGAGAATAGGCATGCCAGGGCCTCTAACCACTGCAAACAAACTCCAGATGCATGTGTCCCTTGTGCATCTGGCTTATGTGGGTCCTGGGGAGTCGAACCTGGGTCCTGTGGCTTCATAGGCAAATGCCTTAACTGCTGAGCCATTTCTCCAGCCCTTGTTTTTGTTTTTTAATTTGTTTTTGGTCTTTCAAGGCAGGGTCTCACTAAAGTCCTGAACCTCCCTGTGTAGCCCAGGCTGGCCTCGAACTCCTACCACAGCCTCCTGAGTGCTGGGAGTAAAGACATGCACTACCACGCCTGGGAAGCCTTGAGTTTTCTTATTATTTATATATTTGTGAGGGAAGAGAGAGGGAGGAAGGGAGAGTGAGAAATATGGTTGTAACTCCAGACGTATTTTGTGCAGCTGGCTTTATGTGGGTGTTGGGGAATTTAATCCAGGCCATCAGGCTTGCAAGCAGATGCCTTTAACCACTAAGCCTTCTCTTCAGTCACAAACCTCAATTTTTCTCTTTATAAAGTGAAAGCCTTTCCTATGATGAATCTTGCTCCTTGGTCTCCACGTCTGTTTCTGTGCCTGAGGTGGTGTTCTGGGGTCACTGACCTTGTGAGAAAGGGAAGTGGAACTGTAATGGGAATGTTGCTGCTTAGTGAGATGGCAGTAAGACTGGGAATTGAGAGGCTTGGTTGGCAGTGATCATGGGGTGGAAGCTTCCATCTCCTGACCTTTACCTATCAGTGAAACAAAGCAAGTTAGTTGCATTAGACCTAGGCATTTTACTCAGAACCAGCAGCTCTAGGGAAGACTTAATTGAGCAATTGCAAACTGGATTTATAGTCTCCATCTGATTCTCTTGTTCTGCCAGGTGCCCTCTGCTGGAAAAGATCTTTGTTCCTGGCTTCTTCATGCATTCCCTGTGCTGCTTTTATAGCACTGAGCATGCCATGCATTGTCTGCTTTTAACTCCCAAAGACAGGCCTGTCTGCTGCCTCCTCCCTCCAGCACTGGAGCTTACATACCTGGGTGTGGCTGTTTCTAGGGATGGGACTGAGTTCTGTGTAGGTAGATGTTCTGAGCATTCCTTTTCCTGTTTCATTTTGGCTATTTGTGTGATTTGCATTATGGAAATAGATTTTGCTCACAAGGTCGAGGATGGTGAAGTGCAGCTTTTCAGGTCAAACAGGAATATCCTAGCACTTGGGAGGCAGAGGTAGGAGATCACTGAGCCTGGAACTACAGAGTGAGTTCTAGGTCAGCCTGAGGCTACAGTGAGACCCTGCCTTGAAAATACCAAAAACAAACAGGAATTTTATCTTGCTAGTTGATTTTAAACTCAGCTCTTTATTCCCCTCTCTTTGATTAGTTGATAGCTGCTCACCCTCATCACTATCATCTTCACATCTCACCTCATCTTCAGATCTTTCCTCACCTTCCAGTCTTCTAAAATTTGAAGGAGTAAAATGTAATTACTATTATCTGCAAAACCTAATGACCCAAGTTCCCTAGGACCCACATATAGCTAGATGCACAGAGTGGCACATGCATCTGGAGTTCCTTTGCAGTGGCAAGAGGCCCTGGTGCACCCATTTTCTCTCTGCCGGGTGTAGTGGTCCACACCTTTGATCCCAGCACTTGGGAAATAGAAATAGGAGGATCACTGTGATTTTGAGGCCAGACTGGGCTAGAGAAAGACCCTACTTTGAAAAACAAACAAAACAAAACAAAACAAAAGCCAGGCATGGTGGTCCATGCTTTAATTCCAGCACTCGGGAGGCAGAGGTAGGAGGATCACTGTGAGTTCAAGGCCACCCTGAGGCTACATAGTGAATTCCAGGTCAGCCTGGGTAAGAGCAAGAACCTACCTTGAAAAACAAAACAAAACAAAAAAAATACTTAAGACCTTTTTGTATATTACCATTTGGAGCCCCCATTGTGGCAGCACATTCCCTATGCAGCTTGTCTTCAGTGTTTATATATAAAAGTGTGTGTGTGTGTGTGTGTGTGTGTGTGTGTGTGTGTGTATATGTATTTATTTATGAGACAGGGAGAGGGGCAGATATCCTTCACAGGCAAGCATCTTAACTGCTAAGCCATCTCTTCAGCCCCTATCTTCAGCTCTTAGTTAAGTCTGTAACTTGTCTTGGCTGAAATGCTGTCCAGTTTTTTTTGCCCTTCACCTGAGGCTCTAAACAAAGGATAGTGCTGCTGCAACATAGCCTTCAAGCTCATGGCCCAATGTAGTTTTGCCTGGGAACAACCTCAGGGCAGCTCATTCTAATGTTAGGTACTCTTCTGTGACCATTCACTCTTTCAGTGAGCATGTAATGTATTGAATGCCTGTTAATGGACTAGGCCTTGAGAGATGAATAGGGCCTGGCCCCTTCCCTTGAGGAGCTTTATGGTTTCCTAGGGGAGAAAGGCAAGTAACCAAAGTATTGCTTGCAGTCAAGGAGACAAAAGTTGTTGTTTACCAAATACGAATTAGCATCTAGAGTATTGTAATTAATCAGTTCCATGTTGCTGAGATGAAATTTCAGACACAGTTTATGGGAGAAAGGGATTTATTTCAGGATTATAGACCTGGGGGAATGTTTACTTCCATAGATCCAAACAGAGAGAAACAACTGCTGCAAGCAAACACCAACAACCAACAGACACGACAAGCGTGGCTACAACTCAGCCTCTTCTTACCATACCTTTGGCCTGGAATCAGATCTCCCTCCAGTGATACTATCCCTTATAGCAGGAATCTGCCTACTAGAGGCTAAAGCTGCAGATTCAACTTCAATAAAATACCTGAGTCTATGGGGTCATACATTTTAAACTATCACAGTCAAACTACCAGGCCTCATGCTAATTTGGGAAATAAGTGAGTACGCCACTACCAAGTTGGGGATGGTGCAGTGGTTTAGTTACGTTTTTCTTTTTTTTTTTTTTGGTTTTTTGAGGTAGGGTCTCTGTCTAGCCCAGGCTGACCTGGAATTCTCTATGGAGTCTCTGGGTGTCCTCAAACTCACTGTGATCCTCCTACCTCTGCCTCCCAAGTGCTGGGATTAAAGGCACCACCACGCCCGGCTAGTTACATTTTTCATTGCTGTGACCTGATAAGGGATGAAAGACATTTTGGCTGAAGATTTAAGGGGCTAGAGAATGGCAGAGAAGGAGAGTGGCAGGAGTGGCTTGAGGCTATGGCAGTGGGAACTTGCTCACATTTGGGCAGATCAGGAAGTAGAGAGATGAATGTTGATGCTCAGCTGACTTTCTTCTAGTCAGTGTGGGTCTCTAGCTCTTGAGATGGTGTCTTTCATAGTCAGGGTGGGTCATCCCTGTTCAGTTAAACCTATGTAGAAATGTTCTCACAGGCATGCCCAGAGGTTTGTCTCCTAGGTGATTCAACCCAACCCTATGTAGTTGATAGTTGTAATTAACCATCATAAGAATACTAGATTTTTTTTAATAAATTCATGTTTTTCTTGAGAATGGATGCACAAAAGCCTTTAGCCACTGCAAACAAGCTCCAGACACATATGCTACCTGTGCATCTGGCTTTATGTGTGTTCTAGGGAATCAAACGTGGTTCCTTTGGCTTTGCAGGAGAGTGCCTTAGCCACTAAACCATCTCCCCAGCCCTAGAATTTTTTTTTTTTTGTTGTTCATTTTTATTTATTTGAGAGTGACAGAGAGAGAAAGAGGCAGATGGAAAGAGAGAGAGAGAATGGGCACGCCAGGGCTTCCAGCCACTGCAAATGAGCTCCAGACGTGTGCACCCCCTTGTGCATCTGGCTAACGTGGGTCCTGGAGAATCGAGCCTCGAACCGGGGTCCTTAGGCTTCACAGGCAAGCGCTTAACCGGCTAAGACATCTCTCCAGCCCCCTAGAATTTTTTTTAAATAAACAATAGGATATTGCTCAGAGTCCTGAAGGCTGAAGTGTCCAAGTTATCAACAGATTTTACGTTTTGGTTCATAGGTGGCACCTTCTTACTGTGATCTCATGTTGTAAAAGGTAGAAAAGAGCTCTTTGGGGCCTATTTTTATATTTACTTACGCAGGATCTTGCTGTATAACCCATGCTGGCTTCATACTTGTGATCACATACCTCATCTTTCAAAATGCTTAGATTACAAGCATGTGCCACCACACCTAGCTTAGTGTCTCTAGGGCACTAATCCTATTCATGAAGGTTCCACATTCATGGCCTAATCACTTCATAAGGCTCCACCTCACAAAACCATTACATTGAGGGGTAGATTTTCAACATACAAATTTTGGAGGAACACAAGTATGTACCATAGCACAGAGAGAAACAAAACTCAGAGGCTGGAGAGATGACTTAGTGGTTAAAACCTCTTGCTGCACTAGCCTGGATCCCAGAACCCATGTGAAGTCAAACTCAAGTAGCACACATTATCTGTAATTCCAATGTGCCTACAGCTATGGGAGAGGGGATCAGGAGCATCCCAATGTTTGTGGGCCAGCTAGTCTGTTGTTCACAATGGCAAACAACAAGAGAAACTCAGATTCAATGTGGAAGGTGAGAACTGATGCCCTGAATTTGTCTTCTGACCTTTGTACATGTGTCATGGTTTGTGCACACCCACACATACACAACGCACCATACGTAACACACACACAATACCTCAGAGAGTAAATAGTGAATAAAACCTACTTTGATACTTACGAGAGGTATAGAAACTGTTCCTTAGTGGCCATAAGAAAAGTGGCCCCAATAATGTGAACAAGGATAACAAATCTCCATTTGATTCACTTAATCTTCCTGGGATTGCCTGCTTCTTAGGAAAATAGGTGCTGGTCAGCAAATAGGGCTGGGAGCACTAATGTCCAGCTCTAAGAGTGAATAGACTTTGTCCCCTCAGGTAAGGGTCCACTTGCCCTTTGCACTGACAGCAATATGACACCCTTACCTTCCATACCAGGCAGGAAAGAGATCAAAGGATTGAATTCAGAAACCAAGATGGATACCAAGAGCCTCTTCTCTTGTCTTCTGAGATTGCTTGTATTCTTATCCCCTGTTTCACAGATGAGGAAATTGAAGCTCAGAAAGATCAAATAAGTTGCCCTGGGTCCACATTTGTAGCTACTAGAGTTGTCCACAAAACCCAGGTCCATTATTATAGAGTTACTTTCTTATTACTGTGACAGCACACAACCAGAAGCAGCTTATAAAAGGAAAGGGCTTACATTGGAAAGGTATGGCATGGGCAGGAAGCCAGGTTTCACATTTTCTCTCATTCATGCAGGGAGCATGCAGTAAGAGTGAGCTCTTGAATACCCAGCAGAGCTGGGCCAATAAACCTCAAGGCTGCCCCAGTGATATACCACCTCCAGCAACGCTACACTTCCCAAAGCTCTCCACCAGCTGGGGTGTGTGTGAGTGTTAGTCACAAAACACGTGAGGCTATGGGGACATGTTACATTCAAACACCACAGTTATCCTGATGAATGAGAGGTAACAATTAAATCTATTGCCAGGAGGTATAGATAGCCCTCTGGTTTTACCGACAGGAAAATTGAACTCTAGAGAGAAGCACAGCCTGTAGCTGCACAGTGAGTTATTCATTGAATTGAACTGATAAAATCTTTGGTCTTTGTTTCTTGCCCCAGTCATGGACCTATCCCTCTGCTACTTGCACACTTGTACTTTAGCATGAGGCTGGCTCATTCCACCCTGGGTGCTTGGTGATTGACCCATTCTCTTTCCAGGAGGCAAGCTCGCCACTCCCAGATGTGCTGAGCACTACAGAGCCCCTGAGTGCAGCCCAGAGGGAGATCCAGCGTCAGTCCACACTGCAGCTGCTACGCAAAGTCCTGCAGATTCCTGAGAATGAGTCAGAGCTGGCTGAGGTCTTCGCCTTGATTCATGAACTCAACAGCTCTCGACTTATCCTGTCCAACGTGAGTGAGGAGACAGTCACCATTGAGCAAACGTCCTGGTCAAATTACTATGAATCACCATCCACGCTGTGCCTTCTCTGTAGCAGCCCATTGTACAAGGGGGGACAAAAGTAAGCACCTGTTTGCTGTTAGCTGTCCCATCCTACTTGGTTCATATTGCCACTTACCTTACTCTTACTTTAAAGATAGCTTTAAAGCTATAACCTGTGAAAATATTTTGTCTTTTTGTTAGGCTTCCTTTACCTTTTCAGTTACTAATGGTAAAATAATTATTGAAAATGTCTGAAACTTGTTATTATCAGTTTACAATTTAGATTACATCTGGACTGCCTAGCATAATGTTTGGGTTTGGGAGTCCAGTGAGTTAAATGGGTAGAGTTACATTAATTGTAGGGTATTTCATAGGCTAGATTCCAACAAGGTGGAAGCATCTTCCTAGAGAGCTGTGGAAGCCAAACTCTAGCATCTTCCTTTGTGTGTTATGCTAAAGTCTTGAGAATTTTGCTTCTGATCACTGGACCTGTAGAGCCTCAAGACATTAAGAGACTGATTTCCCTTCTGGTTTTTGTTGTGTTTGGGGTACTAGCTCCCTGGCTGGGCCCCAGGAATGCTGGTTGTTGACAGCTAGCCAACTGCAGGTGGTGACTGCCCAGGTGAAAATGTGTCTGAACCCTCATTGTCTGGCCCTGCACAGCTTCATGGACATCTACACAGGTGGGTGCCAACTTTCTCTGCCTTCAAATATCCAAAACAGGTTTGAGAAAGATTTCCATGGGTCTTCCATATACTGCTCTATTCTTAGGGTCTTTCTCCTGAGTGCCTCAGTTCTAAGGGGTGTCTACTATCTTACATTGTCAGTGTTTGTGTTACTTTATGCTCTTGCCAACAGTAAAATCTCCCCCTCCCCACACCGCCAGCTTTTCCCCTGAATCTGTGTGGTTATTTGTTCCCTTTGTGTATACTTGCTCATCATGCAGAATGGGCTTCTGCTTCTCAGTTGCTAATACCACACCATTTCCATCTGAATGCTGTTAGCAAAAATGCTATCTTCATCTGAGAGCCAGGCACTCCATTTATTAATTCTATTTCTTTAATTAATCAATAGCATACATATATTAATATCATGTGATCCTTTGTAGAGGGGGTTCCTGTTTTGTGAATTACTTTTTGTAAAGTTTTCCAATTTTATTTTATTTTTTAGACAACTTTCTTCCATTTTAGTAGTTGTCTCTTATTTTTTTGTTTTGTTTTGATTTTTCAAGACAATGTCTCATTCTAACCCAGACTGACCTGGAACTCACTCTATAGCTCCAGGTTGGCCTCGAACTTACAGCAATCCTCCTTCCTCTGCCTCCTAAGTGCTGGGATTAAAGGTATGTACCATCATTTACAGCAAGTTATTGGTTGTCTTTTAAATTTAAGTGTACTGATTATGAGGACACCAAGGGAAATTTTCTTTTTTCTTTTTATTATTTTATTTTTATTTATTTGAGAGAGGGGCAGAGAGAGAGAGGGAGGGAGAATGGGCGCACCAGGGCCTACAGCCACTGCAAATGAACTCCAGATGCATCTGCTACCTTGTGCAGCTGGCTTACGTGGGTCCTGGGGAATCGAACTGAGGTCCTTTGGCTTTTCAGGCAAGCACCTTAACCACTAAGCCATCTCTCCAGCCCAGGGGATTTTTTTTTAATCTTTGTGTAAGCAGAGCTTTGATCTTAACTTAGAAAGGGTTCTCTACCTGTAGTTTTCTTTATTGAGAATACATTCAGATATGCTTTTGTGCATATTTGTGTTACATTGTGTATAAACATAGAAGCATGCTCATTTATCTGAACTTTATGACATTTAAATTCATGGGAATCTGTTACTCCAAGATTTGAAACTGACCTCGTGACCCTTCCCCAGCATTCACTTGTGCAAGGTGTATAGAAAGAGAGGCCCCTCTGTCCTGCACACTGAGCTGAGGGGGGCAGGAGGAGGAAACATTTTTTTTAATTAGGGAAAAACAAAAATGAGTTCATTCCTTTTTTTTATTTCAGTAGTGGATTGTGGCCAACTTTATATCAGACAAGTTAAAGCTTTATTCTTTTAAAAATGCAAATATTTTGTTTTATGAATGTACCATAATTCTTCTGTTGATAGGCAGTTCCCCCCCCCCACACCATTGTTTTACGCTGTTACAGTGATTCTTTGTTGCCTGCTTTGAATGTACAGGTCTTTTTAACGTGGGGAACAAGTTGCTAGTAAGCCTGGACTTGCTCTTTGCGATCCGAAACCAGATCAAGCTAGGAGAGGACCCCAGAATGTCTGTCAGTGCAGTGCTGAAATCTGTGCAAGAGCAAACAGGTAAAGGTTCTCCCCCCTGTCCAAGGTTAGCCTGAGCACTCTGGGGATGTTAGGCTTTGGCTTAGAGTCAATTTTGGACATAAGTAGGTATTTTGAAGAGAGATTCCTGACTTGTAATGCATTTTTCCTTTTGAATTTTATAAACGCCAAACTAACTTTGGGAAGCATTAATGTCTCCATGCATCCAGTGACCTTTTGTAAGGGGATGACAACTGACTTTTAGAAGCACATCCTTTGGTCATTAGTAGACTTGACTTCATGGCATGCTAGTCAGATTCATTCCATATGCATAGCTCTTGAATATCTGCTACCCGTCCCAAGGCTCATGCTGAGACCCAAAGGTAGGGACCATACTGTTTTCTATCCAGGAATCCTTCACCTCTTTGCTCTTCTTACTTGTGTTTGTGCTTTTCCTTCCCCATTCCTACAGAGAAAACACCAGTCCTTTTGTGCTTTGTCTGCTATGGGAACAGATGGAATAGTCACACTGACCTGGGTTTCAGACTTGACTGTGCCACTTGGTGACAGTATAATTTTAAGCAAGTTACTCTGTTTCTCCACTTAATAAAGAGTAATAATAGCCTGGTTCATAAATACTAAATTCACATGAGATAAAATTCAATGTATTTGGCCCAGCCTCTAGTACCTAGGAGGTGCTCGTTGAAGGCAGCTGTCCCTCCTGTTGGAGTTGCCTGCTGGATTGTCACCAGGACACTTGCAGGCCAGGTGCCTGCTGCTCGGGATAGCTAATGTTCTGGGGTATTTGGGGGGGGGGGCGGGAGAACCAGTCTTGTAGCGTTGCTGTTCTTGGTAGCACTGGCCTATCTCTAGTGCTTGCATGGTTGTTTTCTATGATCTTCTCAGTACTCTTGCTGTCCTTCCAGAAAAGACTCTGACCACAGAGGAGCTGAACCAGCTGCAGGAGCTCTTATGCAATGGATATTGGGCTTTTGAATGCCTCACTGTTCGTGACTATAATGACATGATCTGTGGCATCTGTGGTGTGGCACCCAAAGTGGAAATGGCTCAGAGGAATGAAGAGAACGTGCTGCTACTGAAGAGCGTGGAGGTAAGTCCTTCTCAGCCACCTCAGAACTGTCCTCTCACTTTGCCAGTGACATCCCACTTGATGACCCCTGGAGTAGATGAGTTCAATGCTGTCATAGTGAGACTGGTGGCTTTTTCCTTCTATAGCGTAGTTTTATTTAATGAAAGTTAGAAGGATGCAGGATTTGTTTATTCAATTACTTATTCATCAAATATATATGGGGGGGGGGGAGAATGGGCATGCCAGGGCCTCTAGCTACTGTACGTGAACTCTAGATGCATGTGCCACTTTGTACATCTGGCTTTATGTGGATACTGAGAAATCAGACCTGGGTTGCTAGGCTTTGCAGGTAAGTACCTTAACTGCTGAACCATCTATCCAGCCCCCTCCTCCTTTTTTGGTACTGGGAATTGAATCCAGGTCCTCATTGCATGACAGGCAAGCACTCCATCAAGACCTACATCCCCATTCCTGTTTGTTTTAACCATAAAAATTCCCAGGAGATACACAAAGTGGCTCATGCATCTGGAGTTTGTTTGCAGTGGCTAGAAGCCCTGCCATACTCATTCTCTGTTCCTCTGTCTCTCTTCCCACCTTTCTCTCTGCTTGCAAATAAATAAAAAAAAATTTTTAGTGTCCAAAAAATTCCCAGGGCTTTTGTGCATGCTATAGCTAAATTACAATCCCAGTCCCTAGATGTCATTTTAAAAAATATATATATTTATTTGAGATTAGATAGCTAGCTAGAGAAGAGATTTGATGGGGGCCTCTTGCCAGTGCATACGAACTCCAGTTGAATATACCACTTTTTGCATCTGGCTTTATGTGGGTACTGGGGAATCAAACCCAAGCCATCAGGCTTTGCAAGCAAGTGCCTTTAACTGCTGAGCCATTTCTCCAGCCCTCCTAAATGTACTTTTAGGCCTTTGGGAAAGCAGTAAAATGTCTCTCAAAGTTTGTCCTTGTGGAGCTTACATTCTGGTTTGGGGAAGACAAATGGTGAACAAATATATGTCCAATAGTAATAGAGCAGAGTGAGAAGAAAGTGGGTGGTGGGAGAAATGTTTCTATTTTAATAGAGGGCGATCAGGGAAGGTCACTGATAGTAGCATTTCTATGGAGATCTGGAGCCCAACTAATTTGAGGAGGAACATTTTAGGCAGAAGGAGCAGCAATAACAATAGCTAAGAGAGTGTTGTTGGGCATGACAAAGGTGTAGCAAGGAAGCCAGGTGGCAGGAGATAGTAGTAGATATGTGAGATATAAGAGGCTGGATTCTACATAGGGTCACATGGGCAATTTTAAGGACTTACAGAGTGAAATGGAGAACACTGAAGATATTGGAGAAAAAGAATGATGTGCCAGGCATGGTGGTGCACGCCTTTAATCATAGCACTTATGAAGCAGAGGTAGGAGGATCACTGTGAGTTCAAGTTCATGTAGTTCAACCTGGAACTACATAGTGAATTCCAGGTCAGCCTGGGTTAAAAAGTAAGACCATACTTTGGGGATGGGAAAAAATATAAGAATGAAAAAAAGAAGAATGATGTAAGCCAACTTGGTATAGCATTTACCTTCTCATTACTGTGACAAAACATTTGACCAGAAGCAGCTTATAAAAGGAAAGGGTTTATTTTGGATTACTGTTTAGAATAGAAGCTTAATCATGGCAGGGCAGACAGCCTGCTCCCATCTTCATATATCAGCATCAGGTTGGTTAGCAGCCAGAGTAAGCTAGCTGTGAATACCCAGTGGCTGGACTAATAAAGGTCTGTCCCCAGTGACATACCTTCTCCAGGAAGCTTCCATCTCCTGAAGGCCCCACAATTCTCCCAAATTGGCACCAGCTGGCAACCAAACATTTAAAACACATGAGACCTAAGGATATTTTATATTCAAATCACCACACTTGTATTCTGAACTAAAAAAAATTCACACAGAGATAACACTAAATTCAAATGGTTTCATAAGTTAATTGTAACAAAAACCTGATTCCAGTCACAGGGAAGAACAGCAAAAGCAGCTATGTTTCCCTACTCATCACATAAGACTGTGAAAACAGAGTTGACATTTTTAGTATAAGAGAAGAACCAGGGGCCGGGGGGGGGGGGGCTGGAGAGATACCTTAGTCAAGGTGCTTGCCTGCAAAGTCAAAGGACCCAGGTTCAACTCCCCCAGGATCCACATAAGCCAGATGCACAAGGTGGTGCTTGTGTCTGGGGAAAAAAAAGAAGAAACTGGGGTTTATTGTACTTATAAATATAGATGCCACAGTCCTGAATTAGAAAACATCAGCTCCCAACACTGATATATATTTATCATTTCAACAACCTTGTTTTCTGATGATAGACTTGATCATGATGTGTTATTACTTAATTCAGTGTTGGGAGCTGGGAAGATGGCCCAGTGGTTGAAGGTACTTGCTTCTTGCAAAGTCTCTTGACCCAGGTTCAGCCAGGGTTCAATTCCCCAGCACCCAAAAGCCATTCATGGGCCTGATGTATTTGCAGCCGCAAGAGATGACATTATCTCAAATAAGGTGGAGCACGAGACAAGTAACCCATGTGTCCAAGTACACAAAAAATTAAATATATGTATTGGTGCTGGGAATATAGTTCAGCAGTTAAAGGCACTTGCTTGCAAGCCTGTTAACAACCAAAATTCAGCCCTCAGCATCCACATAAAGCCACACACAAAGTGGTCCAATTCTGATGTGCTGTGGCAATGAGAGATGAGGCCAAGGGAATCCAGAGCTCACCAGCTGCAGCAGCAGCAAGAGACTGTCTCTTAAGTGCTTATTCATACCATTTTTTTTAAAAAACGACTTTCTTAGATAAACAAAAGAAAATAAATCCATAGATGGTGCTTTCCCCATCATAGTAGACAAGGGTAACCCTTGGATATGCTAATATGATACTGAGGTACAAGATTGCCACCTCTGAACTCCACCATAGTGAATTAGAGGGCTGGGTCATGAGGTGACGTAAGGCATCAACCTGCTTCTCATAGCAATCCTCCTACCTTTGCCTCCCAAGTGCTGGGATTAAAGGCGTGAAAATGATGACAATCAAAATAAAAGAGAGAGCCAGGCGTGGTGGTTCATTATTAAGCAAACAGATCTCAACAACTCTGGAAAGACCTTGGTGGGATAACACATAAAAAGCCATTGTTCAGGGCTGGAGACATGGCTTAGTGGTTAAGGCGCTTGCCTGCAAAGCCAAAGGAGCCAGCTTCTATTTCCCAGGATCCACGTAAGCCAGATGCACAAGGGGGCGCATGCATCTGGAGTTTGCAATGGCTGGAGGCCCTGGTGCGCCCATTCCCCCCCTCTCTCTCTCTCTTTCTTTCTCTCTACATGCCTATTTCTGTATCTCTGAAATGAATAAAAATAAAAAAATTTAAAAGCCATTGTTCAAATCTGTTTGCTTAATAATAATGTAACTGATATTAAGCATTTTATCACATATGCCAAGTTCTTGCTTTGTGCTGTGTATGACTATATGACTTAATTCCCAACACTGAAGCTTTTGTACATACTAGTACTGAAGCCAAGCCCACCCAGCCCGGTATGGGTGAGCTGAGATCTGGCCAGCTGATTCCAGAATCTACACTCCCAAGCACTGCCAGGCTTACTTCCTGGGCTGCCAAGCTTTGGTGTTTCTAACTGTACCTGGCCACAGTGAATTTTTTAGTTTCCAGAATAAACAGAAGTCCTCCTCCCCACCAGTGTCACATCCCCTAGCATGGCACCTGCCCTGTGTCAATAAGGACTCTTCTGACACAGGAGTAACATTGCCTTTACTTTCAGTTTGCACTATCTCTTTTGTCCTATGGTGCCAGCCACTTCTCCCTTGAAGACCAAGGCTTTATTTTCTGCCTTTGTATACAGTGTATGTGGAGGAGGCTAACTAAAATGTGAAATTAGTAGTGAAGGATACTGAAGAACGGTAGATTGATGATAGTACTCCCTTTAGTTTGTATCCTCAGTTGGCATTTCTTGCCCCTTTACTGTTTGTGAAGAGGTTAGGCTCATGTGGCCCTATTCCTGCACCAGGTGTGAAATTATATGCGAGAACTTTGTCATTTACTGATAGTGTTTACTAAGCACCTGAGAAGTAGAGAACAAAGGAGTAAGGATAGAAAGTTGCCTTTTTGTAGAGCAGTCTCATAGATTTTGGTGCGTATCAGAACTATATAGGGCAGTGATTCTCAAACTTGTCAATGTGGAGGGCTACCTTGTATCCTACCTACAGGATTCTGATTCAGTAAGCTCGATGTGGGGGCCAAGAATTTGTGCTTCTAACAAGTTTCTAGGCAATGCTCGGGCTATTAGTTTGGGACCACCTTTTGAGGAGCATTCATGTTGTAGAGCTTTCTGAAATGCAGAATGAGGGATTAAGTTCATACAGGTTGAAATGTAGCCTAGGCCAGGCATGGTGGCGTACTCTAGAGGCAGAGGTAGGAGGATCACTGTGAGTTTGAGGCCACCCTGAGACTACACAGTGAATTCCAGGTAGCCTGGGCTAGAATGAGACCCTACCTGAAAAAAGAAAGAAAGAAAGAAAGAAAGAAAGAGAGAGAGAGAGAGAGAGAGAGAGAGAGAGAGAAAGAAAGAAAGAAAGAAAGAAAAGGAAAGGAAAGAAAAGAAAAGGAAAGGAAAGGAAAGGAAAGGAAAGGAAAAAGGAAAGGAAAGGAAAGGAAAGGAAAGGAAAAAGGAAGGAAAGGAAAGGAAAAAGGAAGGAAAGGAAAGGAAAAAGGAAGGAAAGGAAAGGAAAAAGGAAGGAAAGGAAAGGAAAAAGGAAGGAAAGGAAAGGAAAAAGGAAAGGAAAGGAAAAAGGGAAGGAAAGGAAAGGAAAAAGGAAGGAAAGGAAAGGAAAAAGGGAAGGAAAGGAAAGGAAAAAGGAAGGAAAGGAAAGGAAAAAGGAAGGAAAGGAAAGGAAAAAGGAAGGAAAGGAAAGGAAAAAGGAAGGAAAGGAAAGGAAAAAGGAAGGGAAGGAAAGGAAAAAGGAAGGGAAGGAAAGGAAAAAGGAAGGGAAGGAAAGGAAAAAGGAAGGGAAGGAAAGGAAAAAGGAAGGGAAGGAAAGGAAAAAGGGAAGGGAAGGAAAGGAAAAAGGGAAGGGAAGGAAAGGAAAAAGGGAAGGAAAGGAAAAAGGAAAAAGGGAAGGAAAGGAAAAAGGAAAAAGGGAAGGAAAGGAAAAAGGAAAAAGGGAAGGAAAGGAAAAAGGAAAAAGGGAAGGAAAGGAAAGGAAAAAGGGAAGGAAAGGAAAGGAAAAAGGGAAGGAAAGGAAAGGAAAAAGGGAAGGAAAGGAAAGGAAAAGGGAAGGAAAGGAAAGGAAAAAGGGAAGGAAAGGAAAGGAAAAAGGGAAGGAAAGGAAAGGAAAAGGAGGAAAGGAAAAAGGAAAGGAAAGGAAAGGAAAAAGGAAAGGAAGGAAAGAAAAAGGAAAGGAAAGGAAAGGAAAAAGGAAAGGAAAGGAAAGGAAAGGAAAGAAAACGGAAAAGAAAGGAAAGGAAAGGAAAGGAAGGAAAGGAAAAGGAAAAGGAAAGGAAAGGAAAGAAAAAGGAAAGGAAAGGAAAGGAAAAAGGAAAGGAAGGAAGGAAGAAAAAAGGAAGGAAAGGAAAGGAAAAGGAAAGAAGGAAAGGAAAAGGAAGAAAGGAAAGGAAAAAGGAAAGGAAAGGAAAGGAAAGGAAAGGAAAGGAAAAGGAGGAAGGAAAGGAAAAAGGGAAAGGAAAGGAACGGAAAAAGGAAAAGGACAAAGAAAGGAAAAAAGGAAAGGAAAGGAAAGGAAAAAGAAAAAGGAAAGGAAAAAAGGAAAGAAAGGAAAGGAAAAAGGAATGAACGGAAAGGAAAGGAAAGAAAGAAAAGGAAAGGAAAGAAAAGGAAAAAAAAGGAAAGGAAAGGAAAGGAAAAGGAAAGGAAAAAGGAAAGGAAAAACAAGAATAGGAAAACAGGATAAGGAAAAGAAAGGAAGGAGAAAATGGGAAAGGAAAAGGAAAGGAAAAAAGGAAAGGAAAGGAAAGGAAAGGAAAGGAAAGGAAAAGGAAAGGAAAAGGAAAGGACAAGGAAAGGAAAGGAAAGGAAAGGAAAAAGGAAAGGAACAAGAAAGGTAAGAAAGGATAAGGAAAGGAAAGGAAAAAGGAAAGGAAATGGACAAGGAAAAGGAAAGAAAAGGAAAGGAAAGGAAAGGAAAGGAAAGGAAAGGAAAGGAAAGGAAGGAAAGGAAAGAAAGGAAAGGAAAGGAAAAGGAAAGGAAAGGAAAGGAAGGAAAGGAAAGAAAGGAAAGGAAGAAAGGAAAAGGAAAGGAAAGGAAAAAAGGAAAGGAAAGGAAAGGAAAAGGAAAGGAAAGGAAAAGGAAAAAAAGGAAGGAAAGGAAAAGGAAAGGAAAGGAAAGAAAGGAAAAAGGAAAGAAAGGAAAGGAAAGGAAAAGGAAAGGAAAGGAAAGGAAAAGAAAGGAAGGAAAGGAAAAGGAAGGAAAGGAAAGGAAAAGGAAAAAAGGAAAGGAAAGGAAAGGAAAAGGAAAGGAAAGGAAAAGGAAAGGAAAGGAAAAAGGAAAGGAAAGGAAAAGGAAGGAAAGGAAAAGGAAAAAGGAAAGGAAGGAAAAAAGGAAAAGGAAGGAAAGGAAAGGAAAAAAGGAAAAGGAAAGGAAAGGAAAAAGGAAGGAAAGGAAAGGAAAAAGGAAAGGAAAGGAAAGGAAAAAGGAAAGGAAAGGAAAGGAAAGGAAAAGGAAAGGAAAGGAAAGGAAAGGAAAAGGAAAGGAAAGGAAAGGAAAGGAAAGGAAAGGAAAGGAAAGGAAAGGAAAAGGAAAGGAAAGGAAAGGAAAGGAAAGGAAAGGAAAAAGGAAAGGAAAGGAAAGGAAAGGAAAGGAAAGGAAAAGGAAAGGAAAGGAAAGGAAAGGAAAGGAAAAGGAAAGGAAAGGAAAGGAAAGGAAAGGAAAGGAAAGGAAAGGAAGGTAGCCTAGTATTTACATTTCAATATTGGGAATCAGAACCCAGGACCTTGTTCATGCTAGGTAGGCACTCTACCATTGAGCAACACTCCCAGCCTCTTCATGTTTGATAAGTAACCCACTGGCTCTAGTTAGAGTAGTGAGATCAGAGTCACCTTTAACAACCACATAGAGAGCACATGAAGCTCGGTGGTAGTATGCTTGCCTATTGTGTGAGGACTTGTGATCTCAAACACTGAAAAGAAGAAGAAGAGTCGAACAAGAAAAAGAAAAATATGATTATGGGCTAACTGGCCTGTAAATGCTGTCTGGGGAAAAGGAGATATCTGAGTGCTGATAAAGTCCCAGAGAGTCTTCTGAATGAGGTGACGAATCCACAAGGCCTTTGAAGATCTATGGAATTCTACTAAATAGAATTCTGATTATTCTCAGCAGCCAGATACAGGGATTGACACTTGGATTTAGGATCTAGGTCCAAGTGTACATATTCTTTTTCTATCCCTCGCTCTGTCCACTCATTTCAGACAAATGTTTAACTACTGAATATAAGTCTTGTACATAACATGTACTCATTGGTAGCTCTCCCTTTTTTGTAATAGAGAAAATGATGGGAGCAAAGATATGGAAACAAAGGGATTTAGAATTATTTTGGTCTGGGAGAATACTGTGACATAGAAAGAAGACAGTACAGTTTCGTACCGAGTTGTCAGATTTAGGCATACCCTGACAGTGCATGGCTGTCAGACACTTGGCCTGTGCTGAGCCTTGATTTCCCAGTGCATAGCCAAGTGGTGAAGATTGCATTGTTGCTAATGTATTGCTCTTAGAATTCAGCCGTTTGGCTTGTTTTTTTTTTTTTTTTTTTTTTTTTTTCTTTGCCTTTTCCTTTTGGCTTTTTAGTTCACCTGGCCAGAATTCTTGGGCTCCAGTGAGGTGAATGTGGAGGACTTCTGGGCCACAATGGAGACAGAAGTGATCGAGCAGATGGCGTTCCCAGCCAGCATCCCCATCACCAAGTTTGATGCCTCTGTTATTGCCCCCTTCTTTCCACCACTCATGAAAGGAGCCGTGGTTGTCAACACTGAGAAAGACAAAAACCTGGATATACAGCTAGTACCTGGTAAGGCCATGTGGTGGGTAGTTGCTGCAAAAGAATGGCTCAGTTGGGAATCTGAGACATTGTCCATATCAAGACAAAAGCAGTGTTAAAAGAAAGGCCTGCTTAAAGTACTGCATCTAAGAATAATAGCTGTGACAAAATCTCCTAGAGGTTAGTCTTGGTGTAGTTTTGAGGAGCTGCCAGCCATATTGTATAAGATACACAGCTGTCAGTTTGTGGTGATGTACTACCCTGATTTTTAATTTTTAATTTAATTTAATTTAATTGATATAAGAATGAGAATGGGCACGCCAGGGCCTTCAGCCAGTGTAAATGAACTCCAGACACATGTACCACCTTGTGTATCTGGCTTATGTGGGCCCTGGGGAATCAAACCTGGGTCCTATGGCTTTACAGGCAAATGCTGAGCCATCTCTCCAGCCCAGTGATGTACTTACTGCCTTGAGTAGTAGAAATCTCACCAGTAACTGCTTGATGGAAAGTCTCCAACCCAAAGGTCATCACTGACAAAGTGTAGGGAATCTGCCTTTAAAACTGGTTTTACAACATTTTTGGAGTACTACCTAGAAGGCCTGGGCTAGCTATGAAATGCATGTTTCTGACGACTTGGTTTGCTTCTTAATGTGCCACTTAACAGCATTGTGACCTCTGGAAAGTCCTTTCATCATCCTGAGTCTTGTTGTTGCCAGGGTGTGACAGTGTTACTTATCTTCTGGGTTGTTGAGCTGATACAGAGTAATAACATCCCCCCCCCTTTTTTTTTAGTTTTGCGAGGGAGGGTCTCTCGAACTCATAGCAATTCTCCTACCCAAGTGCTGGGGTTAAAGGGGAGCACCACCACAACCAGCCACATTCTACTGCAGCTCACAATAAGAAATATAATTTGTGTCATGTCCTAGAATGATAGCCACACTCTTGCACATGTCACATCTATACATAAGAACTTTGACGAAACTGCTTTTCCTTATCAAATAGCGCAACATACTTTATTTTCTATTTTCATTTTTAAAATTCTAGATATGAAGTATTATGTTGATTTTGTAAGTAGTCATTATGTGAACCACTGGCTGTTAAACATACTTTTGCATCTTCACCTTGAGCTGTGCCCCTACACTGCAATTCCCTTGAGCAGCTAGTTCAGGAGCGTAGTGTATGGAGAGCATTTTAAAAGTGACAGCTCTTGTCCTGTTGTCATAGGTATAGCAAGTATCTGTACTCTTGGTTCTTGTTGCAGTCAGTTTTGCATTGCTGCTGAAATCACCTGACCAAAAGCAGTTTGTGGGGAGAAAAAAAGGTTTATTTTGACAAGGGGAAGCTCCATAATGGCAGGGGGAAATGATGGCATGAGCAGAGGGTGGACATCACCTCCTGGCCAACATCAGGTGGACAATAGCAACAGGAGAGTGTGCCAAACACTGGCAAGGGGAAACTGGCTACATTACCCATAAGCCCGCCTCCAACAACACACTGCTTCCAGGAGGTGTTAATCCCCAAATCTCCCATCAGCTGGGAAGCTAGCATTCAGAACAATTAAGTTTATGGGGTCACCTGAATCAAACCATATTCCGCCCCTGGCCCCCATAAACTAATAACCATCCATGATGTAAAATGTAATGTGTTCAGTCCAACTTTCAAGGTCCCCACATTTTTTATCCTAATAATGTTCGAACATTTCCATAATCCATGCTCTTTTAACTGAGCCATAATACAAAAAAATCCCACCCAAAACCATAATGGCACAGAATAAACACTCACATTGCAAAAGATGGCATTGGGCATAGCAAAGAAATATTCAGCCAATACAAGATTTAAAACAACCAGGGGCAAACATCAAACTCTGTAGCTCCAAGTCCAACAACTCTAGTCAGTGACAAATCTCCAAGTCCAATAATTCTAACAAACGGTAAGTCTCTGGAATTCCAATTCCGCCCCTCCAGCTAGACTACTTACAGTCCTGGAAAACTTCATCAGGGCCGGCAGCTTTGCAGCTTTCCTTAGCAGCCATCTCGTGGTCCCAGCATCTCTACTGTGTCTCTACTGCAATCCACAGTTCATCCTCATGGCCCCATGGGGTCTCCATGCAGGCATACAGCAAACCTGCTTCACACTGCCCATGGCCATTTCCAAAGACAGCTTTGCAAACTTAATGACCCTCTCTTTCTTTCTTGCATGTCTTCTACTCCATAACACCACGTAGGGTGCCAATTTGTTAATCCAGGGCGAGAATAAAGCAGATTTTGAAAAACGGGACACTCCTTGAACACTCAATGCCCCTTCAAAAGAGTCTACATTCTTACTGTTGCCCCAGTGCAAGTCAGCTGGCCCAATCTCAAAGGTTGTAATGTCATATTCATATAATTGCAGCTGAATGGGCAGAAGTTTCAGCCCAAAGGTTCAGTTTCTGTTCCCACCAGTCTATTTCTGTGCAGTGCAGCTCTGCACAAATTCTTAGGACATTGACATAACGGCAAGCCTAGGCAAAGCTCTTTCTCACCCTCATAAGCCAAACCTCAGAGTCCTTAGTTCTTACTGCATTCAGGTCTTTCAACTCTGACCAGAATAGTTCATCAAACTGTATTTAGAGCTCTGCAAAATCCTTCCACATTCCTCTTGAAAATCAGCTCCAGAAAGGCCACATAGTCGGTGTCTAGCAGCAAATGACACCACTCCTCAGAACCAACATTACTGTTGCAGTCAGGTTCACATTGCTGGCAGAAATCACCCAACCAAGGGCTGGAGGGATGACTCAGCGGTTAAGGCATTTGCCTACAAAGCCAAAGGACCAAGGTTCGATACCCCAGGACCCACGTTAGCCAGATGCACAGGAGCACACACGTCTAGAGTTGCATCTGGAGTTCGTTTGCAGTGAGTGGAAGCCCTAGCGTGCCCATTCTCTCTCTCTCTCTCTCTCTCTCTCTCTCTCTGCCTCCCTCTTTCTCTGTCAAATAAATTAAAATAAAATATTTAAAAAAGAAACAGTAATCACCCAACCAAGAGCAGCTTGTGGGAACAAAAAAGGTTTATTTTGTCTTACAGGCTCAAGGGGAAGCTCCATAATGACAGGGGAAATGATGGCATGAGCAGAGGGTGGACATCACCTCCTGGCCAACATCAGGTGGACAATAGCAACAGTATGCCAAACACTGGCAAGGGGAAACTGTCTATAGGCCCCATAAGCCTGCCTTCAACAACGCCTGAAGGAGGCATTGGTTCCCATATCTCCATCATCTAGGAACCTAGCATTCAGAACACCTAGGTTTATGGGACACTTGAATCAAACCACCCCAGTTCTGAAAAACAGAAGCTCTTGGAGAAAAGCTTAGATGTTCTAGAGTTCTTTGTGATGGCTTTGTGCCTGGTATCTCACATAGATGTTCCAGAGCAAACTTCAGTTCTGAGAGATTGCAGATATTGGCAGTGGTTCACCTCTCTCAGCAGCCTAGGGCAAGCTCTGTGCAGTTGGCTTCCACATAATGCTTGCCATCCTACAGGCCCTTCTCACCCCCTTGTTCTCATCCTTGAACATGAGTGACTTGCCATGACCTCAAGTGGTTGGCAGCAGTATCTCCCATCAGCACTGTTGTCTCTTGCAGGCAATGGCAGTGCCTTGGTGAGGCTACTCCAGGAGGGCACCTGCAAGCTTGAAGAACTTGGCTCCTACACTGAGGAGGAGCTACAGCACCTGCTGGAGCAATGTGACATCCCCTTTGGACCAGAAGACTCCAGGGTGAATGCTAGGAACAGCAATGGAGACTGAGGCTTTGGGAGTGGGCTGCTCGGTGTCTTTTCTGAGTAGAGGATATGAACCCCTGCCACTAGGCACTAGTGTTAGATAGTGCTAGCAGCCAGATAGCAACATGCCTTCTGTGTGAGGCCTTGACCTACAGTTGTAGACTCTAGTCAGCAATCCTGACCTTTCCTTTTTTTGGCGGGGGACAGGGGTTGGGGGCTTGGATAAGCTACCTTGTCTCACATTTTGAGCTTCATTTTCCTCATTTGCAAAATTGAAATAACTGACCCCATGAGGCTGTTGTGAAGAGTGCACTTTACACAGCACATGGTTTTCAGGCTTTTAGAAAAGTTGCTGCTGTTAAGTTCATAGACCGTATGTTGTGTATGTTTTATCTATTCATTATTTACTTTCCTTCATATATTTGTGCTGTTGAAAATACGCTTCTGCAATTTGGATTCAATGTTAGCTCTTCTTTAAAGGTTTCTTTGCCCTCTAAAAAGTCAGTGGCCCAGGATCCAGAGTCTGGCAACTTGATTATTCTGTTTGGCCTTGCCTGTAGCCCAGTCCTCTGCATAGAAGCGGGTAGTCCAGTGAGGCTGTAACCCAGTCTGGCATAGCAATTGACCTGCGTGCTTTAGAGTAAACATTTGATGCCGAGTGCCACGCCTGGGCCCTTAGCCTTGGTGCCTGTGGCTTTACTTGTCCTTCCTCTCCAGGATCAGCTCTGCCTCTCCTTATTGGCCCTCTATGAAGCTGTACAGAATGGAGCCAGAGCTAGACAGCCCACACCTCACCTCACAGGGGGTAAAATCTATAAGGTGTGCCCCCATCAGGTAAGAGGGTACTAAGAGGGGAGCTTGGGGGAGTTTGCCAGCATTAAACTGCCCACAGGAAATCTGATCCAGCTCATACTTTAGGAATTGGGATATTGGTATTGTGCAGCCCATGAAGATAAATGCCATCCTTTGGGTTGGAGAGGGAATCTGGGTCATTCAGTGGTGTGTTTTGAGCACATTACCGCATGCTGGTTCTTGAGTCATGTGTTAGAGTGCAGGAGTGGACAGCAAAGATGCTAGGCCTCCCTTACTGCCCTCGCCAGCATGGCTTGTGGTGCTTGCTCTGGAGGAGCCAAGATAGAAGTCATGGGAAGGACCTGCTAATCATAGGCATCCAGAGGAGAGGCTGTTCCCCAGCACAGGGACCACTGGATGTCAGAGTAACCATTCTGAGGGATGGGAATGGGGTTGGTGAAATGGTTGGTTTGGTTTGGTTTGAGGACAGTCATTCCAGGTGTCTATAGAGAGGTGTGTTCAAGGTAGACACTGGGACAGAAAAGTCCCAGGAAGATATTGGGGTGGGAAACCTAGTGGAATGCGTCAGCAGAGTCTCAGCTCACTGAGGCATGAGAGTCAGGGTGGGCTGGTTATAAAAGAAGGATAGGGGTCTAGGGAGATGGCTTAGTGGTTAAGGCACTTGCCTGCGATGCCTAAGGACCTGTGTTCGATTCCCCAGTACCCACATAAGCCAGATGGAAATAGTGGCTCATGCATCTGGAGGTTGTTTGCAGTGGCTGGAGGCCTTGCTGTGCCCATTCTCCGCCCCTGCAACCCCCCCCCCCAAACACACACCTCTTTCTCCCCTTCTCTCTCAAATAAATAAAATACTTTTTTTTAGAGGATGAGGTAATCAGTCACTGGACTAAAAAGGCTACATCTAAGGGAGACACATGAATGCTATACCCTCTCCCCCTCTGCCCCTGTCCCTGTCATATCAGAGCCTGCTCAGAGTATGGTGCTGTGTTCCCAGTGTTTGTCTTCTGAGAAGCATTTGACAGTATTGGGCTTGAGCTATCTTGGGTCTGTCTAGGAACCGTTTCACTTGGAAGTCACAGGCAAGTGAGTGTGAGGAGAGAATTGTCCAGTGCACTCAGAGCTGTCCGGCAGTAGGCTAGCTCGAGAGTTGTCAGCGGAGAGAAGTTCCTACTAGGCCGCAGCGAGGCTTCTACCTGGGCAACCCATTCAGGTCTGGTGGGGAACTTGCTCAAAATGCAGATGGTTAAACCCAGGGTCCCTAGTTCCTTAGGTTTGGGTTGGACACAAAGTTTGCATTGGTAGCCAGGCCTTCTGCATAGCTGGGAGTGGGAGTCACTAGACAGATGATGGTTGGGTACGGTGGTGTGGATCGAGTACAGTTTGGAGGTGCCTTTCAGCCTAACTTCTTCCCAACTCTTGATAGCTGGTGGCTTCATTTAGGGACAGAAGAAAGATTGTCAGGGGCTCTGGCTTTAGTCTTCCTGGGAAAATGTGAGTGAATGCCCCCCACAGACTGCCTGCCCATTGGCTCCTTAACTCTGAACTGGACCTCATCTCCCCCAGGTGGTCTGCGGCTCCAAGTACCTTGTTCGAGGTGAAAGTGCCCGTGACCATGTGGATCTGCTTGCTTCTTCCCGCCACTGGCCACCTGTCTATGTGGTAGACATGGCCACACCCGTGGCACTGTGTGCTGATCTCTGCTATCCAGAGCTCACCAGCCAGATGTGGGGGAAGAACCAGGGTTGTTTCTCTAACCCTACAGAGCCAGCTGTGGTGAGTCATCTTCTAAAGAACTGGAATAAATCCCTGCATCCTACCTCACTGGTCCTTCAAGAGGACCTCCCAGAAAGCATCTCTAGCATACTTTTTCTTAATATTTGCCTTGATGCACAGTAACCAGCATTTGCTGCAAATGCTTTACTGACCAGCCATAGCATGCCACTTACTGTGCACGAAGTGTTTCAAACACAGGTGTCTTGTGTGAAAAGAGGTTGCCTTTCAGATAAACTAGAAAACTGCCACTATTGGGAGTCATTGTCACACAGACAACCCTGGAACTCAGTGTTTTAATTCCTGAATCTTAGATTTTACCATGAATATGAATACTGTAGGGCAGAGGCCAGGCCTGTTGAGATGTAAATACAGTGGTTTTAGAAAACCTTGCCTGGCATGGTGTTGCACACCTTTAATCCCAGCATTGGGAGGCAGAGGTAGGAGGATCACAGTGAGTTCGAGGCCACCGTGAGTAAATTCCAGGTCAGCCTGGGCTAGAGCAAGACCCTTCCTTGAAAAACCAAAAGGAAAAGAAAACACTGACCTTGACTCTAGAACTATAAGCTAAATAAACTTATGTTCTTTTATAACTTAAAAAATAAGGCCAGGCCTGGTGGCGCATGCCTTTAATCCCAGTATTTGGGCAGAGGTAAGAGGATCACCATGAGTCCATGACCAACCTGAGACTACATAGTGAATTCCAAGTCTGCCTGGCCTAGAGTGAGACCCTACCTCAAAAAAAATAAGGTTGGAGTGTAGCTCAGTGAGGCCTGGGGTTCAGTCCCCGGCACTGATCTACAATTCTCTTGTATTAAAAGGAGAAAGTAAAGATTGACAGGGTCACTCACCCAACAGATCAGTAGCAAAGCCCTTCTGTCTATGCCATGGTTTCTTGGTGCTTTGTATCAGACAGTAATTCTTACCAGAGGCATGCACAAGCCAAGGCCTCCCTTTAGCCTTGGCTGGAAAAGGAAAGAGTCCAAAGAGAGATGAATGCCTTGCCAGGTGTATTATGGATGTGAAAGCTTCTTGGAGAGGACATCATTGTTGTCACTCCCTGGGGCTCTCAAGACTCTTCCAAACTTGTAGAACCCCCAAAAGGTGTCCCTCAGAGCTGGTCCCTCCCACTCCCCTGCAGCCTGAATTGACTATGTACTATGTTAGAATGATACTATAAGCTCAGGCAATCTAGCATCTGCTTAGGGGATGACCAGTTTCCTGTTTCCACTCTCATGAGGAAAGGAAGGCACCGAGGAGAGTCAGTATGCGGGGTCAGAAGGATTTAAACATAGATGCCTGACCCCAGTAGCCTTTGCTCTCACCTACCACAGAGTTTGACCTTGGTCGTTCACTCTTGTCAAAGTGGCTTTTTATCTCTCTTCTAGAGCGTGTCCTGCCCTGAACTCTTGGACCAGCATTATTCTGTCAACATGACAGAGGCTGAACACTCTGTCCAGCACCCAGTCACCAAGACTGCCACACGGCGAATAGTACATGCAGGCACACAGACCATTCCCAATGATCCCAGTGCTGGCCATCACTCCTTGTCCCTGTGCCCTGAGCTGGCACCCTACGCAACTATCCTGGCCTCTATTATGGACAGCAAATCCAGTAATGTCCGCCAGCGGTCCATTGCCTTTGACAATGCCACCCACTATTACCTCTACAACCGCCTCATGGATTTCCTCACCAGCCGGGAGATTGTGAACCGGCAGATCCATGACATTGTGCAGAGTTGCCAGCCTGGTGAGGTAGTCATTCGTGACACCCTCTACCGCCTTGGGGTTGCTCAGATCAAGACAGAGACAGAGGAGGAGGAAGAGAAGGTGGCCACAATGGCAGAATAAGCCAGTCTATTGGACCAGGCCTGCCATCTCTCAAGCCATGTACCCACACTTGCCTGAGGCAGACCTATCCTGGGGACCTGTAGAAGCAATCTTCTGTGGGGAGGGCCTCTGATTGCTGGGACTGACCAAAGAGCTTCTATTTACTGAGCAAGGCAGGGCCCTCAACCTCCAGAACTCTGGGGAGGTGCCAGGAAACCCCTTACTGGCCTTGAGAGTGCACGTGGGGGTTTAGCTTGTTTAAGGGAGGGAGCTGCCTCCCTGGGCCCACCACTACCTGTGGTGGTCTAAGGCAGGAGCAGGAGCCCCTGCACCAGGTTGGGAAGCTGCTAAGCTACATTGTCCCACAGGGAGGAACCCTAGCTCCAGTCCTATAGCCGTATGGGCTTCTTAGCCTGTTGCCTTTGACTAGTGGCCTCTGTGGCTTCATTCACTCTTGGGGTCCCTTAGGACTCTTGATTTTCCCCAAAGGAGGGATGCATTTTTCTCTAGCTCTTCCTGTGCCCACAGTGGAGGAAGCTGACGAGGGAGGAACAGTCAGCCACAACTTCTTCTGGGACTGCCCTCTGCTCTGAGCTTTGGGGAAGAGAACCCCTTCCTCCTTTCCCTGGCCACTGCTGCTGTACCCTACATCCTCTGGGCCCTAAGACCCTCACCACAGAGAGGATGTGGCCCATGGTTGTGACATAACCTGGTAGCAGTAGGAAAACTCCCTTCTGTGAAGGGGAAGCAGACAGGGCCATAAGAAAACAGCAGGACTGGCTCAAGTGCCCATCGTTTGCTTAGGGCCTGGGAATTGGCCAGGTGTTATTTAATTTATTGAGCGAGATGGAGTAAGGGGCTTTTTCCCTCTCTCTTTCCCCGACAAGAATAAAGTTTATTAAATTATCTGGTTTTGATGAAGCAAGAGCCAGTTTCCTGCTCATTGTGTGTGGCTGAGCTCTGGAGAGAAGCTTGCTACTTCTTGTGCATGAAGGATGAACAGAGGGTGCTTATGGGGTGCAAAGAACCAGAGGCTGCTAGCTGTGCTGAGTTGGTGCTGTTAGTTTAATGCTGACAGAGACATCCCCAGTGTGACTGTTAGTGAGGGTAAGTCAACTTGGGGGAGTGCATAGTTCTTGCTTAATGTGGCCAGCCACATGTCAAGGGCCCCTGCTTTTCAGCCCAGAATGACAGGAGATGGGGAATAACACTCCTTATAGCTGCCACTTGGCTCATTCTAGCAGTACCAGATCCAGGGTGGGGCAAGGCTATGGAGGGAAGGCTAGAAGGTCCTCTTAGATTCTTATGAATGCCCAAGGAGCCTGCAGTCTGAGCGCCTGTGGATCCTGCTGCCCACCTTGGTCAGGGAGCTAAGTCCACTGTGTCTCTAATCTTAGGGAACCTTGTCTTCTGAAGCATAAAAATTAGTCCTGTTTCCACAGCGATGCAAGGGAGCTAAGGAAGGGAGTTATTTCAAGTGGGAACAAGATCAAGAGCTTGAACCCAGGGTATACCTCAGTTGGCATAGCAAACATGAAGCCACGCTGAGAGAACAATGGGAGAGGGGCTCAGCCCCTGATTGGCAGTGATAGCCCAGGCTCTAGGAGTCATATTCCCAAGTGTCGGTGCTGGGCTGAGCTGAGGGCGGAGTTCACATGTTCTCCCCATGTTGCCCTTCATGGAAGAGGTGGAGCTGGGAGGGGGGCCACAGTGTTTCACTCGGGTGTCACTGCCTCAGCAGAACTGGTAGTTGTTGGGCTGAAGTAGGGGCTGGGCGATGTCTCCTGGCTCACAGCAGGCCAGGTGCTCACTGGAGCTTTCCTCCTCTGGCTCACTGCTGCCGCCGCCGCCCCTGCCGCTGCTAGGCAGGTTAGCATAGCCCTGGAGGTGGAAAGCCAGGGACAGTCAGTCTGGTTATTCCAGGCCCAGCCCTTCCTGCTCTAGCTGGCTAGGCCCCTCCCCAGGCCAGCCTACTCACCTGCTCTCTTCTGTCCATTTGGGCCTGCTCCTGGAGGAGGAAGCAGATCTGCTGGAATGTAGGTCTGTGGGTGGGCTCCAGTTCCCAGCACGCCTGCATGATGCTGTATCTAGAAACAGGTCAAAGGTTGTCATCAATATAAGGCCCCTCAGTCTGGGGAACATGACATTCCTAGAGATTCCCAGCAAAGATACCCCAAGGCTAGTGAAAAGTGAATTCGGGCTGAAGCATGGCCCTGTGGTAGAGCACCTGGCTAGCATGCGTGAAGCACTGGGTTCAATCCTTAACACTACAAAAGTATGTTCAGTTTTGAACCTTCAGAATCCACTGCAGGAGATTGGGGCAGTGGCTTAGTTTCAATTCCCAAGCCATTTATACAGGCAGACTTGAAAAAGCGGTACAAGCATCTAGTGTTGTTTTGCCGTGGCAAGAGGCCCTGATGCACCCAAAACACACATGGAAATAATTTTTTTTTAGACTCTACTGCAAGGAAGATAGTTTAGCCATGGAACATTCCAGACAAAGACCAAGGTTATATATGCTTTTTGTTTACTGCAAGGGAGATAAAGCTTGGCCCTGGAGCATTCTGGATAAAGATTAAGCTCATACATGGAGTTTTCTACCCTCCTCCAACCAAACCTGGAAGACCTCTTGCCTCCCTTGTAGCCTTTCACGTACATGTTTTTGGGAGCAAATGCAGGCTGAGCCATTTGGTATCCATCCTTCACCAGTTTGTAGAACTTACTGTTCACCAGGATGCCAGGATAGGGGTTCAACCCTGCAAAGGCCAGGATCATGTAAGAGACTATACCTGTTGCTTGTCTTCCCTCCCCGCTGACGTGCATCTTGGAGAATGCGAACGTCCCATCCTAACTGGCCTTAGAGCAAGGCTTCTGGGTGCTGCACACTGGTGAGCTTAGGCTTTGGCAGGTGCCACATGAAGAATCTAGCACAGGCACAGTTAAAATCTGGATAATGTATCAGTAAAGCGGGGCTAACACCAGGGGTTGAGTTTGCTGTAGTGGTACCATCAAGGACCCAGCATGAGGCCCTGTGCCTGGTCCTCAGGAAATGTAACTGGAGTTGCGTCTTCAAGAGTACGTACGGTGTCAGGGACAGCAGCATTCTAGACAGCTGCTACAGAGCAGAGACAAATACTGAAAGAGCACAGAAGGAATGTGTGTAGGCTGGAGGGTGTGCCCCAGGCATGCAAGAGCTACTCTGCTTGTTTGAGAGCCCTTATGCATCCCTTTGCTCCCACAAGCCCCTGCTCTATCCTGGACACCAGGCGTCCTTGACTAGATTCCTCACTGGTGGGGTAATCACAAAGGAGTCAGTCCTGGCGAGGGCTTTCTGGCTCACCAAGTGAGAAGATCTCCCAGAGAAGGATGCCATAGGACCAGACATCACTCTGAACTGTGTAGATGCAGTCAAAAATGCTCTCTGGGGCCATCCATTTGACAGGTAGACGGGCCTGTCAAGACAACACTCAGTCACTTGGAATCCCAGTTCTCCACCCCTTCCCCACAGAGCCACACTGCTCAATACTCACATTGCCTTTGACGACATAGTTGGAGTCATTCATGATGTCCCTAGCCAGCCCAAAGTCCCCAATCTTGGCCACGTGCCCACTGGCCAACAGTACATTTCGAGCTGCCACATCCCGGTGGATGCACTAAAGGAAAGCACTGCAGGGTTAGTCAGGCCCTCCCCTTCCTGAGCCTAAGGTTGGGGGGGGAGCATGAGGCCTTAGTGTCCCTGGTAAGTGAAACTGGCCCATCTTCACAGTCTCCAGCCAGGAAGGGAAAGGACCACAAGGTCAGCCTGAGAGGCCCTTTCTGATAGAAAGCCACTACCACACTCGGTATTCTCTGCCTAGTAAGTGAACTGTCCAGACCAGCATGAGCCTAGGGTCAGAGAAAATTCAATGTGGCTAAGAAACAATGTTTATAAACCTCTGTGGCTTTGTCTTCCCAGTGGGAGCTGCTCCTTAGTTGGGCCGTCTGCCACTCCAGTAGCAATGAACACCCGGACTGCAAGCAGTCTTTGGCCCACATTATTCCTAACACTAGTAGCTGCCATCTTCGGGGCCCTACCATGCCAGGCATTTGCACACAGAACCCTATCATACAACAAACAATTGTGACTGCATAGGTTCTTGCCCAGGCCCAGAGAATTTAAAGTGCTGCACAGCCATACAACAAGCAGCAGGGCTAGCAGGCAGACCATTGTCTTGCAAGTCTATTCTAAGGTTGGTGGCTCTGTTCCCTAGGTACTTATTTCTGGGCTGAGTAGCTTTTAGGTGTCATCTGCCAAGTTTGCCCTCTCCCCACCCAGACCTGAGCACTGGGCTGGTTCTGACTCACATTCTTGGAAGCAAGGAAGGCCATGCCCTGAGCCACTTGGCTGGAGAAATGGAGCAGATCCCAGAGTTCCAGCGGCCGACCAGCCTCCTTGTCCAGATCTGAGGTAGAATAAGGCATCAGGGCAGCCCTACCTCAGCCCTGCCCCTCCCCTTCTCCCAGGCCCACCAGCCCTTCTCTCTCCCGGCTCTGGTACCTCCTCACCTTGTTCAGAGAAGGAATCATTTGAAGAAGTGGAAACAGGCCTCATCTCCACATAAGTATCCATACCCTGGCTGGAGAAGCCACTGTCCCTAGGTAGAGAGAGTTGTGGTCAGACATCACTGCACTGCACTGTCCAGCCAGGCCTTGTCCTCTAGCTGCCCCACAGACTTCCTTAGCCGCGCAGCCAGGAAGGGAAGGAGCCTCAAGGTCAGCCTGCGAGTCCCTTTCTGATAGGAAGCCCCTGCCACATTCTGACTGATCTCTGCCTAGCTATCCCTAGGGCCACAGCCACAGCCCATTTTGTCATTGGGCAGCTGTGCCTTTTGGAAAGATCTTCACTGCTCCTAATGCTAGCCTGCCCCTAGAACACCCTCAGAAACTATGGGCAAAATCAACTATTCACAGTGTTAAATCTTGGATCTAGACCAGAACTCTGGTTTTTTGAGGTATGGTCTCTCTAGCCCAGGCTGACCTGGAATTCACTAGTTTCAGTAGTTTCAGGGTAGCCTTGAACTCAAGGCAGTCCTACCTGTTGGGATTAAAGGCATGTATCACTCCCCTCCCCCAAGATCTCCTGAGGCTGTAGGGAGCCTCCTTTAATGCAGACTCAGCAGGTCTGAGTGGGTGGGCCTGGGATGCCCATTTCTGGTAGCCCCCAGGCATCTACTTTGGGTGGTAGGTGAGCTGGAGAAGTACACTGCTACTACTGACCGTCCAGCCAGAAGTGGATTCCCAGCTTCTCTGCTGCCCTCTCCTTGTACTGGAACCCAGAACCCAGACACCATAGATAGGACCCATTCATCTGCCACTTGCCCCTGAAATGTCCTACTCTGGGAATACTTGCCCTGCCGAAGGAAGCTAGGACTTTTCTTTGGTGCTCATTTTGATCTGATTGAGCCTTAGGTTCCAGCCTGCATTGGTTCAATGTGTGCCATCCTTTCAGAGGGGTGTCATAGAGAACTGGCCCTAGCCAGTGCCTAAGATAAGGGCATAGCGTACCCCTCTTCCAAGTATGGCTTGTCTCTGCAGTCTAGCTCTGGAGCCCTACCAAGACTAGATTTCAGAACAGCAGTATGGCAAATGAACTCAAAGCCAGGAGAGGCTCACGCTCTGTCCAAGTCATGTGACATGCTTCCTCATGTGGTTTTGTCCACCTTTCTCTGGGTGGCTTACAGAAATCACAATAGCACAGAACTATAGAGAGACCCTGAGAGGTTTAAAACTCCAATGCTCACCCAAGGAATCCAAGACCTGAGCAAACCAAGAACCTGGCCACAGCCATGCTATTTTGCTTTCTCACACCCAACTAAGATTGTTCTTACTTCCCCATGATAACTACTGGTCTCAGTGGAATGTGTGTTCTGCAGCTGCCATGGGCATGCTGGGTGCAAAACTGAGTGAGCATGCCCTGTCTTCCATCTCTGTCTGTGGCTCCTGGGGTGGGCCTGGGTAATCTTTTCCCTATGTTAAGGTGATGCTTTCATGAGCACATATCCCCAGGCTGGGAGTGCCCATCTTTGCCCAGCACAGTCCCAGAACACGGTAGGCATTTTCAAATACTTGTTGAATGATGAGAATATGTAGCAGAAAATGAAAGTTGCCATAAGACTGGAGTGGCTATTCTTGACACAGATGGAAGTATGAGGCTACCCTACCTAGAACACTTGGCTTTGGCACAAACTTGACCCCGTTTCCCGCCCTAGCCTCCTTCCTGGACTTTGCCAGGGCACTACCTGCGCACATATTTCTTCTCCAGGTTTATGTTCTTGTAGCTGGACTCTCCCTCGGAGTCCTGACCTGGACTCAGGCTGGGTCCCAGCATGGCCTCAGCCTTCCTTCGCAGAAAGTTGAGCAGGTCACCGTAGCAGCAGTATTCAGTGATGACCAGGACAGGGCCTAGGGCAGCCAAGAGTGGGGAGCAATGGCAGTGTGCTCCTAGGCACCACTCCCCATGTGAACAGAGGCAGGGACAGTGTAGCCTCTGTCCCAGAGCCAGCACATTTGAATTCTAACCCTAACTCTGGAAGCAGGTTTCTCAGTGCCTCACTAACCCCATCTGTGTGTAAAGTGAATGAAAACTTAAACTTTTAAAAGAAAAGTAACCCTGTCAGCTCAAACCTAGCGCTTGGGAGGCCGAGACGGGAAGATCATGAGTTTAAGGCCATCCTGGACTACATAATTAGTTCCAGACCAGTCTGGTCTACAGTGAGACCCTGTCTTGAAAGAAGAAAAAAAAAAAAAAAAACCTCTAGCCAAAGAATTCTACAAGTTTGATATAGGTCAAAGCTGCTATCATGAAGAGAAGGGGGCCTGGGAAGATGGCTCAGTCAGTAAAGTGCTTGCTATGTAACCATGAGGGTCCAACTTCAGATCCCCAGCACTCATGTAAAAGGTGCAGCCATGTGTACCTGTAATCCCAGCCCTGGGGAAATAGACAGGAGGATCCTTGAGGCTTGCTGGCTGATTTAACTGAATCAGTCAGTTCAGTGAGAGACCCTATCTCAAAAACTAAGGCGGAGCCAGGCGTGGTGTCGCTTGCCTTTAATCCCAGCACTAGGGAGGCAGAGGTAGGAGGATCACTGTGAGTTCGAGGCCACCCTGACACTATATAGTGAATTCCAGGTCAGCCTGGGCTAGAGTGAAACCCTACCTCGAAAAACCAAAAAAAAAGAAAAAAAAAAAAAAGGTGGAGGGAAGTTAAGGAAGACACTTGACTTTGACTCTGGCCTCCATATGCAAGTTCGTGCGTGCATACAAACACAGATGTGCCCACACATAAACATACAAGCATATATGCATGCACACCACATGTACACACACACACAGGAGTGGCTTAGAGTCCTGGGACAACCAAGTGTTCTCTGGGGTGGACCTTAAAAGTTAGATTTGAGCTACAGAATCAGATCCCCTGGCCATGGGGACCAAGAATTTGTGTACAGCTATCTGTGTCACTCATGAGGCCTGTCAAGCCTAGGAGTCTGACTTAGGAATATCAGTCAGCAGGGCAGAAGCTGGGGTCCTACAAGCACTTGGAGCACATAGGAAGGAAAGATGGTCCTAGATGACCAAGGACCCGAACTTCAAGGGCCCACACTCCCACCATGGCCCTCACCTCCGTGGGTGCAGGCTCCCAGAAGGTTGACTATGCTCTCGTGGGCCCACACTCCCACCATGGCCCTCACCTCCGTGAGTGCAGGCTCCCAGAAGGTTGACTATGTTCTCGTGCCGGCCCAGGTGACTCATGATCTTCAGCTCTGACACGAGAGCCTCCTTCTCATCAGCATGAGCTGTGGCTGGAAGATGGGGATGGAGGGCACAGCCAGCAGGAGGGACCCAGAGGGAGCCAAGTCCAAAAGAGGGAAGATTATTGTGGGAGGGAGAAGACGATGCACATGTGCCTGAGCTAAGTCTTGAGGTGTTGAGAAACCAAGCTATGATGGGAACATTGACCTAGGTGCCATCTGTTTGTCCCAGCCTCACAGGAGCTCAGTCAGAAACCCCTTCCCACCTAACGGTTGGCAGAGACCACCTTAGAACCAAGAGTTGCAAGAAGCCTGGAGCTCACAGAGTTCCAAATCCTACAGAGTGCAACAGGCTGGAAGGATGGGTGGTGCCTCTTGTGACAACAGGGCAAGCCCACTCCCAACACACAGCCCTCCCCAGCCCTCCCCTTACTCACACTTCAGCATCTTCACAGCCACCTTCAGTACAGCATCTTCCTTGCCCAGACCAAAGGCTGTGGCCTCCACTACCTTCCCAAAGGCACCAGCACCAAGGGTCTTACCTGTGACACACGTGGGCCCCTTAGGTCCTTGGGGCCTACAGGGTCCCTGTAGTCTCCACTGGCTCTATGAAGGGCATGGAGACCCCCATCTCACCAAACTGCAGGTTGTTTCTGGGGAACTCCCATTTCTCATTGTAGGGCAGCTGGGTGGGGTCAATGAAGGTGTAGCTATTGCCCTCGCAGCTCTCAATGATCTTCCAGCGCACTTGGTACTTGGGCTTCTGCAGAAGGAGGGAGGCACATAGCTGCTGGTCTGGCAGCAAGAGCAAGGAGTAGCAGAGGCAGTCTAGAAGCTCCCAGCCTGCTATGTGCTCAGAGGGGTCACGGCATCTCATGGGCATAACACCAAGAGCTAGTAGGAACTTGACTTTGCCTTGTTAAAGATTTTCCCTATTCCAAGCCTATTTCCCTAGCTGTTCGTTGAAGAACTTGAACAAGATAACCTCTGAGGGGCTTGAGAATAGAATTTGAAATCTGTGGATTCATTTACACACCTATCCTTTTGCACAAATAGTATTGTTTTGATACCAAGAATTGAACCCAGGGCCTCACGTTTGCAAAGTACACACAATACAAGTGAGCCTTACTCCCAGCCCTATTTTTATTTTCTTTTTCTTTTCTCTTTTTAATTTTTTGAGGTAGGGTTTCAGTCTAGCCCAGGCTGACCTGGAATTCACTATGTAGTCTCAGGGTGGCCTCGAACTCAAAGCGATCCTCCTACCTCTGCCTCCCGAGTGCTGGGATTAAAGGCATGCACCACCACACCCGACTTTCATTTTCAATTAAAGTAAAATATACAGAACATAAAGCTTACCATCTCAACCATTTTCAAGTGCCCATTACAGAACAACTCCCCCTCCAATTCCTCCCTCCTTCCAGCCACAGGCAGCTGTGAGTCAGTCTACTTTTAGTCATAAGATTCATAAGATTTTCACTGTTCTAGATAAGAGGGGTCATACAGTTTTTGTCTTCTATGATTGGCTTATTTATTTAGGATAATAAGGCTCATCCATGGGTCAAAGTTCCCTTCCTTTTCTTTCTTTCTTTTTTTTTTTCTTTTTTCTTTTCGAGGTAGGATATCACTGTAGCTCAGGCTGACCTGGAATTTACTATGTAGTCCCAGGCTGACCTCAAACTCATTGCAGTCTTCCTACCTCTGCCACCCAAGTATTGGGATTAAAGATGTGCGCCATCATGCCTGGCTCCCTTCCTTGTTCAATGCTGAATCATAATCCATTCAGACATTTTACTGAGTATGTTTGTGTTGGGCACAGTGCATTCAGCATTGAACAAGGCAAACACTTGGCCCCATGGAGTTATATTTGAGTGGCTAAGAGAGGCATTCAACTCAAAAATAATAAATAAAGTAGGAAGCCCTCGAATGCTGCCATGGAAACAGTAAAGCATTGTGACAGGATGGAGTGGTGTAAGATGTATCAGGAAGGCACATGAGGAGCCAGCCGTAATGTTCAGGCACAGGGCACAACATATGCTGCAGCCTCGAGGTGGCAAACGTGGGGGGACAGGCAGGTAGCTGGTGTGGCCTGGGGAAGGGGAGCGGAGCTTCCAGGCAGAAAGTCGTGATGTGATGGCTGTGAACACGCCTGTGGGCTTCCTCCTGACTCCATGGAGTAGCAAGAGGAGTCAGCAGGTGAGGCACTGTCTGACAAAGGGGACACTGCGGGCTGTGGCCAGCTCCAGCGCCTCCGGCTTTCTCTGCTGCTTCCACTCAGCCAGCTGACAGAGCTGGGCAGGGGTCTTGGCAGAAGGGGTGACGGCAGCTGCAAGGGGGCAGCATGCCAAGAGCTGCACACAAGAAGTGCTGCTGGAGGACCGAGCTTAGGGAACGTGGAAGCTGGGCTGGTGTGTTGGAGGACACCGAGGCCTTGACCCAGCAGGTCACCTCTGTGCAATCATGCTTTAGAAGTCGGGGCCAGCAGGGCTGTTGGCTACAAGTCTTACTAACTTAAAGGAACCTAGGTAGCCATAGGGAAGAATTTCCAGTTGGCAATTTGGAGAAGAGACTGCAGTTAACATAAGCAAGAGCTGGGAGGCTTCAGGTAAACTTAAGAACATCCGATAGGGCATGGTGACACACTCCAGGAATACTAGCACTTGGGTGGTAGAAGTAGGAAGATCAGATGTTCAAGGACAAACAACCTCAACTACATAGTGAGTTTGAGGCTAACCTGGGCTACATGCAACCCTGTAACAACAGAAGCAAAAACTAAGCACGTTCCTGCTTGTGGCTTGGGAGGTATGTCTAAGACAGGATTGACCTAGGGAGGGACTTCTGTGTCTCCAAGGATACAAACTGCGGGCCAGGCTGGGTGACCTGCCACTTCCATCTCCCATCTCCAGGAGCCTTTGCGGCCTAAGGCTGTTTTTCTCCTCACCACTTCTGCTTCCTCTGCAGCTGGGCTGAGTCAGCCTCCCACCTCTGTTGGCAAGGGCAATGTTGGAAGGGGCGGTTGGAGGGGGAAGCGAGATTTGGCTGGTATCTCACATGTCTGGATCCTCACTTGGAAGGCTGGATACTCCCAACTGACCTCAGGAATTCCCACCGCCCCCTGGAGCCCCTGGGCCATTCTTAACCTAGGTTCTTCTCTCAGTGTGGCTTGGAGCATCTGCCTAGAGGAGTGTCTCTCTGCAAGAGCACCACACCTTTGGTGAGAGGAGAGAGGGGAGTACTCACTAGCTCTAGCAAGAGTGGAGGTTGGAATGCTAGCAGCTTACGAGGCTCCTTCCTAGATCCTTGCTCTGACACTGGTTCATCTGTTGGTCACATCAGCCCTAATAACTCCTCTCCAATAACTCTGCTGTGGGGAGCAAAATGGGCTCAGAGATACCAGGCCCTGACCCCCTTCCCTGCCAGGCAGGCCTCTGGCTCTGTGGAATGGCTAGTCTCTCTCAGGAAGGAAAGACCTGAGCAATTCTCACTGGAAGCTCTGGGAACTCACCTGTCTTCCTTTACTTAGTCCCAGCCCCAGAACCCGACCATCCAGTGGCCTCCCTCTATCCCCACCCGTGTCTCCTCTGCACCGCATAGCTTCCTCCCTGTGTATACTCTGACCCCGCTGCCTGCTGGCTCTTGTCCTTTGCCTCTTTGCCCATGCCCTCCTCCTGGGGACAGAAGGGAATGACTTCGTCTTGAGCAGAAACACCCCTTCTACAGACAAGCCAGTGGAAACAGGTAGGGCTAATTCCCTCATGAAGGTCCTGAGGCAGGAGAATGACTGTCTTAACTCTTCCACATCTTTCTCAGAGAGGCATCTCAGCCTGAAGACACCAAAAGGTGCTGGGGAAGAGGAAAGCCTGTGACTTCAGGTCCTCTTCCCTTGCAGGGACAGTGGAGTTTTCTGGAGGTGACTGGAGTGATGCTCCTCCAAAAATGGCACTGTGCAGAGAGCTGGGTTGTCTCAGGACCACAGCCAAGGGAGGCTGGTCAGCCCAGGGAAAAGGGGCTGTGGGGTCTGCGTGCTCATGAAGCAACTGGAGGAAGCTTTTCTGCTCCAAGTGAAGAGCTTTGTTTCAATAGGAGCTGCTCATGGAAGGACCAGGTGACCACAATAGTATATGTGCCATCAACTCTAGAGATGGCAAGTAGCATGCAGAAACCACTACGTGTGTAGTCGAGGCAATGCCAACTTCAGATCCCCTCCCATCTCAGTATGAATGAGTGAGCTGGCTCCTTAGCCAACTTCCTTCTGTGAAAAGGGCACAGGCTCCACAACTGAACACTGGCTCTGACATCTAGCACCCTACCGCTTTTCTACACAAGTCCGGGAATCTTGGCAATAACCTGCCATCATCAACCCCATTTTACAGATGGAAAAATGGCTTCAAAACATGTACTTCCCCATGGACTTGTAGGCAGTCCCAGAGCATCAATTGCCAGCCCCCTGCTCTTGAGGCAGGGCCTTCGGAGCATCCTACTGCTAGAGGAGAAAGGGCTGGAAAGGGCATCCAGTCCCCTCATACAGGAAAGGAAACCAAGGCCAGGAGAGGATGAGGCAGGCAAGGCCATCTGGTCAAGGTCATATGGACAGAGATGCTGGGTGCTGGCATGAGTGTGGGGAGTTTGATCCTGTAACACCCCTATATCCATCCATCCTACTCAGATTCTTCTCACAGGACTTCCAAGACAAGGGTGATTATGAAAAAGCAGTGAAAGGGGCACAGGGAAGCTACACCCCCCTTAACCAGCTCTTGTTCAAAGCTACTGGCAGTGCTGGACCTGCAGGTCCCTCTCCTCTGCCTCCTCTCTAGTTCCAGACCCACGGTGGTCACCCTCACCTGACCCTTTCCCTCAGAATTCTCTGTCCTGGATATTCCCCAGCCTCAGTGGCCTGTCCCAGCAAGGCCATACTGTCTCCTCCAACAGTTTTTCTACCTGCTGAGGGAGGAACACACTACCTTAGGCCTCCATAGCTCCTGGTCTGGTCCTCCCAGCATGGTTCACACTGGCTCTTGCCCTTGGTGTGGGGAGGAAGCTATAGGCTATAGGCCTTGGCAGGGAGGTGCCTGCTCTCTAGTCCTGACCCCAATCCTGGCCCACAGGGGCAGAATCCCCAGCCTTCTGAGTTCAGAGGCCTGGTGGGTTCAATGCTGACACCTACTTGCCCTGCCCCCAGCCACCAGGGTTTTGTAAGAGTAAAAGAAAGTGAATCTATGCTTCACAAATGGCCTGAAAACATGACTTCGTAGTTTGTCCCCTCTGTGTTAAAACCAGACTCTACCATTGACCAGCCACGGACTAAGGCTTGTCTCAAGCTCTCAGCCTTATCCTCCAACTCCATAAAAGGAGACTGGTGACACGCTTGCTGAAGGCAGTCAGTAGGATGTTGCGGGTAGCAAGCTTCATTAAAATGCTCCTCATGAGCTGGGGAGATGGCTTAGTGGTTAAGGTGCTTGCCAGAGAAGCCTAAGGACCGAGGTTCAATTCTCCGTGCATCTGGAGTTTGTTTGCAGTGGCTAGAGGCCCTGGCACACCCATTATCTCTCTTTCTCTCTCTCTCTCAGATGCCCTTCACGTTGCTCACTTAGTGAACAGCTCACCAGAGAACTTGATGTACAGTGGGCAGTACATGGCACCCTTGGTAATCATGGTATAACAGAAAGGAGGAAGCGTGCAGGCCTTCCACTGGTCACAGGCTGCCTGAACACAGTCACAGACCCAGCACAGTGATTTCCTCTCCGTGCACCCAGCTCAACTGCTATGCCGGGATGGGACTCTCCCTTAATCCATAGCACCTTTTGCTCTGGTAGGCTTGCCCTCACTTCCACGTCTGATTAATCATTATCTGCCTTGGACAGTGAAGTCTACAGAGCGGTGTCAGGGGCCACCTAGCATCCAGCATACAGTAAGCACCTGCCAAGGAGCTGCTAGCTGTCCAGGCGGGGGCACACGCCTTTAACCCCAGCACTCCTTAGGCCAAGGTAGGAGTGCTGTGAGTCTGAGGCCAGCCTGAGACTACATAGTGAATTCCAGGTCAGCCTGGGCTAGAGTGAGACCCTGCCATAAATAAATAAATAACAAAAAAAGAGCTGATGCCGGGTGAGGTGGCACATGCCTTTAATCCCAGCACTCGGGAGGCAGAGGTAAGAGAATCGCCATGAGTTCAAGGCCAACCTGAGACTGAATTCCAGATCAGCCTGGGCTACAAAAATAAATAAATATAAATAAATAAATAAATACAAGAAAAGAAAAAAAAAGCTGCAAGCCACATGACAGGCTGACAGAATGACGGAGCATGTAGGTAGGTGCTAGAGTGGGTAGTGCAGCTTGGCACCGTGGTGGTTCACATTCCTGACTTCCTTTGGGCCTGGCGGGCAGCTTCCCTGCCCCAGCTCACCTGCTTGTACTTGTACAAGAGCAGCAGCAGCAGCAGCAGCAGCAAGGCCATGATGGACAGGCAGGCCACCACCACTGGTGTGAAGAAGGATTTGTCAGGGAAATGCTTGATGCGTCCTGAAGGTGAGGAACAGAGGAGAGAGCCGGTGAAGGGACCTCTGAGTCACCTCCCTCAACTGAGGCCAGACCAAAGAGCTGCCTGGAACAGAATAGGTGCTAATGGATGCTTGTTTCAGGCTGGGGAGATGGCTCAGTGGTGAAAGGCACTCGCTTGCAAAGCCTGCTCTACCAGGTTTGATTCCCAAGAACTCATATAAAGCCAAATGCACAAAGTGGCACATGCATCTGGAGTCATTTGCAGTTGCAAGGGGCTCTGGCATGCGCATTGCCTCTCTCTCTCCCCTTTCAAATGAATAAAAAAAATTTTTTTTAAATGCCTATTATGGGCTGGAGAAATGGCTCGGCATCTAAAGGTGTTTGCTTGAAAAGCTTGATGGCCCAGGTTTGATTCCCCAGTGCTCACATATGGCCAGATACACAAAGCGGTGCATGCATTTGGAGTTCATTTGCAGTGGCAAGAAGCCCTGGTGCACCCATTTCCCCACCTCTGTCTGCTTGCAAATAAACTATGTTTTAAAAGCTCCCTGTTTTGTGCATGGAGGGCCGCCTTTCCATGAAGACCCTGAACTTTCATGAGCTTTCCTGCAGATCCTCCTCTAGATAGAGGCAGGGAAGACAGCCTCTCCTGTGGCCATCCCAGCTCTGAGGCCTGTTCAGAATCACAGCCTCCAAGGCTGGGAGCCGTCTGGTGTCATGCAGGCCCAACCCTGCCAGTGCACCAAACCCCCCTGGCCTGTGCTTAGCTACTGCTTGCAGGTACACTCCCAGGGGTGGCGCCTTGCCACCTCCACCTGTGAAGATTACACTTGAGTCCAGCTCTCAGCATCCTTTAGGGCTTCCGCACGTGTCCTTTGGAACAAATGGCCCTTTTGAAGGTCTGAGAGCAGATTAGGGGCTCTGGATCTCCTCTTCCTTCCAACCTCTGAGCCTAGTTGTTCCTTTTCTCTTTCCCCCTCCCTCCCTCCCTCTTTCTTTCTTTTCTTTTTTTTTTTTTTTTTTTGAGGTAAGGTCTCACTCTAGCCTAGGCTGACCTGGAAGTCAATCTGCAGACCCAGGCTGCCCTTGAACTCACAGCAATTCTGCTATCTCTGCCTCCTGAGGGCTGGGATTAAAGGTGTAGGCTAATTCTTTTCATATGTTTAGAAGGACACCTATGCCTGGCTTGGAGCTTGGGTGAAGGTCAGTTTCACCTCTGTCATGTAGGAGATGAGCCCAGGACTTCTGTGCAAGTCTTGGGTTTATCATTCTCCAAAGGGAGAGGCATAAAGGACTTGGCTGCCAGAGGAGTGAGGGCTCATTGAGTTGATGTCTGGCACAGGGGCAGACACAACACAGTGTTGGCTTTATTAACACCTGCTACTGGCAGCAGGTGACACAGAGCAGCAGTGGCAGGGGTCGTGGTAATAGTAGCTTCAAGCCAGTGGCTGGGCACATGAGTGATGTGATCTCTGAGCCAGGTAGAAGACAGGGTCCCATCCTGTTTCTTCTGAAAAGAAAGTTTTGACCAGGGCCTGGTATACACTGAGTGCCAAAACCTAGTTGTTAAGGGCCGGAGGGGTAAGTGGGCTTTTGAGCACCAGAGACTAAGCCCACGTGCAGCTCTGGGGCAAAGCAGAGGAAGGTGGTCCAGTGTCAGTCCAGAGTGGCCCTGAGTGGGCAGGATTGTGTCTCAGGGCTGGGCAGGGAGGCAGAGGGAATTGGGAGAGAGAGAGAAGGGCAGCCCAGCTGGCCCTGGGCTTGGGATGAGCTGTGTTTCCTAGTTGCGCTCCATTCTCCCTCATCAGGCTCACCTGTGACAAGCCACTGGTACCTGTGCTGAACAAGTGCCTTCAGTGCATATGCCCCCATGTGCTTGTGAAGGGGTGGGTGAGTCCGAGTGCAGTGATAGGAACTGAAGGGCCAGGTTAGGGGTCTGCTTGTTCTTCCCCTCCGGGTGGAGAGCATCGTCCTGTTGTCACAGCCCCTTCCCTTTCCTCCCCAAGGGCCTGGACCCACCATGGTACCACCTCTAGAGCCCTGTCGCTCAGGAGAAGCTAGGAGCTCAGCCTAGAGGTGGAGCTCAGTGTGGCTAGGGTCTGCATAAGTAGGAGTCGCTGGGGGCCAGTGGTCTCCAGAACCTGTCCTGGTAAAGGGGGAGGATTAAAGGCTCACCTACAGAGACAGCCCTGTAAGACTGAGAGCTGTTCCCCACGCTGTTGAGGGCTCTGCATGCATAAGTCATGTTGTGCTCCAGTGGCCCAGGAGCCAGCTGGCTCTGGACCGTCACTTTGTGGAAGGGCTTCCAGCTCAGGACTTCAGGGTGGGAGTCCCTCCAAACCTTCAAGGCCTGGGCCTCGTCACACCTGGGAGGAACAGACCGCAGCTCAAGATTGCAGCATCGTCCACATCAGCATGTCCCTCAGCCCATGGGGGATCAGAGCCTACTGACCTGTCAGTGTGGCCACTGCACTGCATCCATGTCACACTGGGCCGGGGGTACCCAGAGGCATCACAAAGCAGAATATCAGAGCCGTTGACAGACATCAATGTGACACTGACTTCTGGGAGGTCTGAGGAAGAAAGGAGGGATAGAAGAGAAAGGAATCATCTCTCAAGGCCTGGGCTTGGGGCAACCCCTCTCTTGACCATGTGCACTGGGCCTCCCCAGACACCAGACCCCTGGGCAGCCCTTCCCTGTCACTCACATTTCAGCGTGAGTGAGAAGGTCAGATTTCTCCAGCTTCCTTTATTCCACACTTGGAAGGAGTAGTGGCCAGCCTCCAAGGGCTTTAGGCGGGGTAAAGAGAGGACAGATGTGTACCTGTAGGACAGATGAGCAAAGGTGCCATGGACCGCAGCATCAAATGGAATCCTTGGAGCTTTCTTTTTGGTAAAGTGTCTGGGCACAGAGGCCTTGGACTCCATATGTAGCTGAAGATGACCCTGAACTCCTGATCGTTCTGCTTCTGCCTCCCCAATACCAGAATGACAGGTATGCATCACCACCCATGGTTTATGCGGTGCTGGGGATTAAACCCAGGGCTCCAGGAACCCTTGGCAAGCATTCTGCCAATTGAGCTACATTCCCAGCCATTGAGACCAAGGAAAGCACTGAGCCTACCTAGGTCTTCACTGGTCTCACATGAAATAATTCTCTCCCCCCGCCCCTCTGCTGCCAAGGTTTAGTAGAAATGTCTACAAGGTGTTGGAAGGCACCTCACAAGTCACTTCTTTGCTACTGTCATTTCAAGCACGGCAATCCTGCTGACAATCCCTAAAGTGCCCACCCTGCCAAGGGACTACGAGGGGAATAAGAGACAGGATGTAGAACCCAGGTTCTGAGCTGTGTTGCTACAGAGACCAGGGGTCAAGTTCTGGTGCCATGTTTCTTTAGCTATGAAAGTGATGCTGATGATATTTAATTCACAAGCATGCACTGAGGATTGAAGGACACATGCTTAGAGTACCTGAAAGAACCAGATTCATTGTAGGCATTCACTTTAGCAGCCTCTTCTATTACGGAAAAGCCTGGAAGCAAATGCTAATGACAGAAGTCACCTAGGACTGATTCCAGGCAATTTCTGTTTTATTCTTTTCTTAGTCTCTATTTTATAATTGCCCATAATGAATGTACTGTTGAGGTAATAAATGCATTTTTGATATATTATTTATTTATTTATTTGCAATCAGAGAGGGGGTCAGGCCTCTAGCTGCTACAAATGAACTCCAGGTGTATGTGCCACTGTGCATCTGCCTTTTTTTTTGTTTTACTGAGGACTCAACCCTGGGTTATTAAGCTTTGCAGGCAAGCTGAGCCATCTCTTCAGCCCCGTTGGGAAATTGTCTGCAGCCACCCCTAGACTAAAGTCCATAGGCAATATTGGGCTGCTGTGTGGCTCTGTGGTTGAGTGCTCACCTAGCAGGTCTGAGTCCATGGGCCAGGAAAGTAAGACCCTGAGGACAAAGTGCAGCTGGAGACAGGAAACAGATTCCTACAGTGGTGGGCATGTGGCCAACACAGATCTCTGGGAGTGGACAGGTGCCAGGAGTTCAGGTGGGGAAGGTGTATATATCTTGAAAACAGCCATAGCTTGGAAGGAAGGGTGGCCAGAGGGAGGTTCTCTAGGCCTTTAGGAAATGAGTATGATTGCATCCCTCTGCTCCCACACTTGTATGTAGCTGGTGCTTCATGTAGTCATTGTCATGAGTGGGTCTTGGGGTGAAAATCACTGGGGTATGGATTGCTTTCTACATTGTTGTTGACCATGAAGAGGAGGGAGGATAAAGCTGAGATCTCCCACAAGACTGTGAGAATGTGCACCCCAAGAAATGGTAAAGTTGTTGAGGTTAGCACTGGGCTTCCCAAAAACCTGGAGCAGGGGCTGGAGAGAGAGCTTAGTGCTTGCCGTGCAAGTATGAGGACCTGAGTTCAAACCAGAACGCACATTAAATTAGATTGAAAAGAAAAACTGGGCTAGAGAGATGGCTTAGCGGTTAAGGCACTTGCCTGTGAAGCCTAAGGACCCAGGTTCAATTCCCCATTACACATGTAAGCCAGATATACAAGGTGGTGCATGCATCTGGAGTTTGCAGTGGCTGGAGGCTCTGGTGTGCCCATTGTCTCCCTCTCTCTCTCCCTCTCTTGGTCTCTAATAAATAAATAAATAAAAATCTTTTTTTGAAAAAAAAGAAAAGAAAATCTAAGTGTGGTGGTGTGCTTATATTTCCAGAGCTGGGAGGTAGAGCTAGATGGACCCATGTGTCTCGCTAGCCAGCTAGTCTAGCCTAACTGGTAAGCTCTAGGCCAATGATAGATCTTATCTCAAGAAAAGGTGGATAGCCCTGATTAATGACACCTGAGGTTATCTTCTGGCTTCACATGCATATGCACATGCATGCACATGTACCTGTACATACATATGCACCTACACACAGAATTACACACACACATACACACACAGATGGCCGAGGGATAAGACAACTTTATCCAAATCTCAAACACAGAGGGCTGCTGTCAAGGTTCCACATAGTCAGAGAAAGGGCAATATAGAAAGAGCAGGGGACTTGTCCAATGTCACACAGCAAGGATGGACAGGTCCCAAGCATCCTGATTCCTGGCTGAAGCATCCCCGTGTGTCAGTGGTACTGACAGGTGTACCTGTATCTGTCCTTGTTGGTGACAAAATCAAGCGTGGGCTGGTAGTCAGAGAAGGGCCCCAGGTATGTCCAGTTAAAACCTTGCAGGCCAGGGTAGGCCTCTACCTTGACTTTGAGGGTAAGACTCTCACCCACAGTCACCTCTTGTACAAGGCTCTGCTCAGAGGTCAGGTTCAAGTAGGCAGTCTCTGGAAAGCACACAACAGATCTGGTGTTAGTGGGGAATGCTTTTGTTCATCTGTTCACTGACCACACACCCTTGACCCAGTCTCTGAGCAGCACTATGTGCCTGGCTCAGTCGCTAGTCCCAGCAAGATCTCACCTCTTAACATCTCTCTTCCCACCACTGTCTACCTAGTGTTCCAAACCTTTCTGTACCTGTAGTGCCACCCTGCCAAGATCTATCACCTCCCACTTTTATAGTAGGGTCTTAACTTGTCCTTTCCTTCCCTTATCTCTCTACAGTCTAGGACAGACGGCGGGCAGCCCTATGAAATCTGTCCCATCAAGTCTGGCCATGCTAACCCTCCAGCAGCTCCCTACCTCTTTCAAGAAGAAAGCCTAGGGGGGCTGGAGAGATGGCTCAGTGATTAAGACACTTTCCTACAAAGTCTAAGGACCCAGGTTCCATTCCCCACCCCAGGACCCACATAAAGCCAGATACACAAGGCCGTGCCTACGTCTGGAGTTCGTTTGCAGTGGCTAGAGGCCCTGGAGTGCCCATTCTCTCTCCTTCTCTATCTGTCTCTTTTACACTCTCTCAAATAAATAATAAATATTTTTTTAAGGAAGAAGAAGAAAGCCTAATTCCTTACTCTGGTCCTCAAGGCCCTGTAGATCTGCCATCTCCCAATTTACCTCTCTGATCTCATCTTGCACCTCTCTCCTCTCGCTCCACCCCAGCCCCACTGGCCAAGTTGTTCCTTGAACATGGCATATCCAGTTCTGCCTTAATGGTGCTGCTGCCCTGCCATTTGCCGCTTTCTTGCTCAAAGTGTCAGCGGCTTGCCCCTTCACTGACTTCCAGCCAACACTCAAACTTCAGCATTGCATTTCCATTGCAAGCAAGGCACGACTTGCTTTGAAAATTAACTTGCTTACATCTTGTCTTCTCCCTGCTATCACATGAGCTTTGTGTGGGCAGGGTTTTTTGGTGGCTTTTTTTTTTTTTTTTCCGAGGTAGGGTCTCTCACTGTAGCCCAGGCGGACCTGGAACTCAATATGCAGTCTCAGGGTGGCCTTGAACTCACAGTGATCCTCCTACCTCTGCCTCCCAAGTGCTGGGATTAAAGGCGTGCGCCACCATGCCCAGCCAAGAGTTGTTATATTTCACTCATTGCTGTACCCTCGCCCCAAGGCATGTATGATGAGCACATCCATTTGTTGAGTGACTACTGTATACCTGCACTAGAAAACAGATAGGATAAAGAACTGTAACAGGAAGATTTTACATGTGTTCATTCCTCTGCACCCTACAAACATAAGGGCTGGCACTTCCTCTCCCTCCTCACCAGCTCTCAGAACACACAACATGTGGCCGTGGTCAAGCCACACTGATGTGACTCAGAGCCTCTTCCTACCCTTGAAAACTTGTGCTTTGCTTTAGGGCTCCCAGTCAATGGATGGCCACAGCTCCCACCCAATCACCCTAGCCACAGCCAACAGGACACCCTAAGCCTCTCATCCCTAACCTCCAGAGCTAGTAAGTCCTGCGCATGATCACTGCTTAGGTCACTCTGCATGGCTCCTCTAGATCCCCACAGTGTTGACACCCTTATACTGTTTCCAGCTTGAACCCTTACATCGACTGTCATGGCAGCAACCTAGTCTCCACTCCATCTCCTCCACCCAGCGTGAGGCTGAGCCTTCTCATGTGACATCTCCTCTAGAGTTAGGCAAAATGTATCTTGTAACTGTGTGGTGTACCCCCATATAGTTAGAAAGACCCTCTTCTAAGTTTTACTATTAACACCGCCACTTTAGGAGAGGCACAGAGAGGTTGGGGTGGGCCAAGTTGGAATGGCACCCAAGAACCTGTGTGTCCTGCACTCTGTGTACAGTACAATTCCATCTTCTCTAAAATGATCTAGGACCTCCCACCAGGGCAAGAAGCAAATTCTCCACATACTTTAAGGCTCCTTCACTATCTGGCTCCTGCCTTGTCTCCATTCCCCTGTGGCCACAGCTCACACCTCTGACATTCTTGTTATCAGCTGCTACGATTTCTTAGCACCTCCAGACTATGCTCTTTGCCCTTGGGCTCTGCACACACAGCTCCCTTCCATTCCCACCCTGAGGCCCAATGACCTCTTCACCATTCTTCCTGTTGCAGCTTGGAAGCCTCAGGGCTTTCCCCATACTTTCCCAATAATCACGCCACTGGGCTCAGTGGGAATGCATGAGCAGATGAAATGCAGTAGGGAGCTACTAGGCCATCTCCGAAGGGGCTCTGACAGGGAGAGGGCCTGGGAAGGTTTCCAGGATGCCACCCAGGACCAAGCCATCCCTTCCCCTTCTTCAATCTGCTTCCTCCTCCCTGCGCTCCCTGGACTGCTGTAGGCCCTCCCCATCCTCTGATGCTCACCCACCACCCGGAAGACCATGGAGGTAGAGTGGGTGCCCAGGGCATTGGTAGCTACACAGGAGTAGTTGCCAGCGTCTTGGAAGCCTGCATCACTGAGGTTGAGTGTCAGGACTTTTTGGTAATGGTTATCATGGAAGTCAGTTTCTTGAGCGATTCTGAGCTGTAGCCAAAGGAAATGGAAAAAATATACCAAGTTTGTTTAGGAGTAAATGTCATTCTCAGTCTTTAATATCTGCTTTTCCTTAGAAAGAGATTGAATTCTGAGCCTCAGTTTCTTTATCTATAAAATGGGACAAATACTGGTCCCCTGGCCCAGGGTTTGACTAAGGGTGGATAGATGTGCAAGGCAAATTCTCAGAGCTGGGCCTGGCACAGGACATGCATGGGGCAGGGATTCTCGGAGGCAGCAGGGGCCAGTGCTTCCCGAGGACCCTCCTCCTCCCTCTCCCAGAGGTCTTTCTGAAATAACCTCCATGTTGCCACCTTTGAAGAAAGCCTAGTAACTTTTTTGTCAGTTGGAAGGGATTGCTCAACAGGCTGGGGCAAAGGTCAAGATACAGCAGCCTGAGCCCCAGTCATCTGCTACTGGCAGGGGGTCTTCAGCCCTTCTCTCTTGTCTCTGGGCCACAGCCATGTCCCCTGCCCAGAGAGCTAGCTCGGGGTGAGGCTCGGGTCTTTCCTCATGGGGCCTCTGAGAGGGTGAGCAGACTTCCCTATGACAGCCTCCTCCCCTGGGCACTGACCTTGATGTCTCCATGTTTGAGGAAGACACTGAAGTCAAAGTCCACATTGGTGGCCGAGCACACAATCTGGGCAGCCTCCCCTCGAATTCGCACCAGCTCTGCAGGCTCCAGCGTCAAGGTTGGGGGCCCTGGGAGGACTGAGGTTGGACACAAAATCCCTGAGGACTGAGACCCATGTGGTGCTCTGTTCTCCACCATGGGCCAGGCTACAGGCTAGGGTCCCTCCATCTTCCCTCCCAAACCCTGGAGGCAGCTTTTATACTTCAGTTCCTCCCATAGCAAGTCCTGTCCCCCAAAGAGACTCTGGTAAATCCACCTTCTCTGACCCAGCCCCACGTGTTCTCTACCTTGGATTTCTATCCATCCTGAAGGCCAGCTTCCCATCACCCTCCAAATACAAATCAAAGCCCACGGCCTGCAGCAGACCACCCACCTATGTAAAGTGCACTGCCACCCACTGCCTCCTTGCCCGCCACAGGCCCTTAATACTCGCCTTCACTCCTGAAATATTTTCCTTCTATGCTTTGGAATGATGGCTGTTCTTTTCCTGCCAACTTGTCCTTGCTGCTTGTTTATTCACAGTGGTGTGTATCAGCCCAGAGTCTTAGGCATGCTGGGCAAGTGCTGTTCCACTGAGCTACAACTCTAGCACTTGTGGGTTTTGAGGTGCGGCCTCACTATGCAGCTCAGGCTGGCCTGAGACTTGCCATCCTCCTGCTTAGCGTCCCGAGCGCAGGGGTCACAGATGCGCACCACCACTCTCAGCTCGGTCCACCATCTACCTTTAGCCCAAAAATTCCTCGGTGAGGCTGTGTGTAGCAGAACTCACCTCCCAGCTTTCTCCAGATGTTCCTCTGGGAACATCTCCAGATGTGTCCTTCTACACAACTATATCTAGTTTTTGGTTTGGCTCTTCAGCATAATATCCAGGCTAGAAAGGTGACATCCCTGGCAACTAGCATGGCACCTGACACACAGCATCCATGGAGCTCTGACTCTATGGCTGTGGCTCAAGGATACTCTGGTACAGTCTACTAGGGCCCAGGGACACCACAGGGTGTGAGGAGGGCGCTCACATGGTGAAGCGGCCCACCCCGTGTGCTCTTTGACCATTTGCCCTGGTTAGCTAGTCATCATGGGTCTTGTGCTCAGAGTCCTGCCCAACACTCCTCATCCTATGAAGGAATGGAGATTGGAAGGAAGAGGAGAAAAGAAGGTACCCTCTGAGTAACCCCACCAGCTCTGTCCTCCATTACTGCTAGCTCTCCTTCCTGTCTTCATGCCTGACTAGTCCTTTCCTACCCACGCACCCTTTTGCACTTTGAGCCGGATGCTGATGGACGTCCATGCCACACCGCGCACCATGACTTTGCACAGGTAGTCCCAACCATCAATGAACTTTGCCTTGTGGATGGTGAAGCCATTCCAGAGGGAGAAGGAGTAGTTGGTTTGGCGCAAGACTGGTCGGCCTCTCAAACGAACCAGTGAGACATCGGCCTGTATTGTGGGGTCAGTGAGCAGGCAGGGTAGCAGGGCATCCTGGCCCTCAAACACAGTCACCTCTTGTGCCAGTACATTCCAGGGATGTCTAGGATCTGGTGAATAGAGGAAGTGGGGTTCAGGGATACAATGGAACATTGGTGATGAGGGGGTCGCAGAAGGCTGAGTATTTGCCTGAGGTCATGTTGTACTGAGACAAATTGGGGGGTTCTTTAAAGTGGCTTCTGAAGTCAGGTGCCCCCAGGATAGTTGATGCTGTGTGGCCTCAGGAAAGTGACTCAGCCCCTCTAACTTTCTGGAAAATGGGTACAATTATAACATCTACTTTCCATGGCTCTTGTGAGGACAGCAACAAGTCATTCTGGTCAGCACTCCACAGACTCATAGCTGGCTTATTGTGAGTGTAGACAATCAGAATCAGCTCTCCTGCAGCAGAGTTAAGCTTACTGGACCAGGCCTGGCGGGACATGCTCAGAGCTCTCACCTTTGACATAGAGGTGGATGGTAGCACTGCCTCCCAGAGGGTCTCCGAGCTCATTGCAGCGATAGGTTCCTGTGTTTTTGAAGGTGGCATTTCTTGTGGTCAGGATTCTGCTGGGGGCATCAGGATCCAGGGTCCAGTGAGAGGAGATGGGCCCATCCCATTCCACACTGCTGTTGCCCACACACCGCAGGGTCACTGCTGTACCTGGCTCCACAACCAGCTCTGGGCCACTTGGCTCGATGACTGGGACTCCCTGACCTGAAAGGGGTGGCAGATAGGAGAGAAGACCGTCTGAGCTGCTCAGGACCTTGGCTGAGATGGTGCTGGTGTGGGAGTCACCTTGAACAATTGTTTGCTGCCTGGACATTCGCTTAGCTCCTGGACCTGCTTGAGGAGTGACAGACACATCTGGCATCTAGGAGATCCTTCTCTGAGACTGGGACTGGGATCCCTCTTGGCCTCACCCATGGGCTGTGTTCCCCCTGGGTCCAGACTCCTGCCTTAGTCCTCCCTACTGGGATCACTGTCCCAACAAGAAGGTAGCCTTTTAACTCTGTGTACAAAGTGGGCCAGAACTGCAGCGCCCAGCCCAGAGCCTCACTTAAGCTCAACAAGCAAATGGAGAATGGATGACTGACTTCCTTCATTGGGAAGAGGGAAAGGCATGTGGATGTTAGTGCAGCTGGAAGAAAGTGAGGTTCTAAAACTTCCCTGTCGTCTACCACTGGAACGGCAGGAGAGCCCAGAGCCCCACACCTCAGCCTCCTCACCTGTGAAGGACAATGATCACACCCACTCATTTTCATGTGAACCAGTTTAGATGCCTTTGGAACATCATTTGCCCCCATGTAAAGACTCATTAGGTCCGGACTTGGTGGTGCGCCCCTTTAATCCCAGCACTTAGGAGGTAAAGGTAGGAGGATCCCTGTGAGTTTGAGGCTACCCTGAGACTACATAGTGAATTCCATGTCAGCCTGGGGTAGAGTGAGACCCTACCTTAAAAAATAAAAATAAAAATAAAAAATAAAAATTAAATTAAATTAAAAAGAAAAGACCCTTGCTGGGCGTGGTGGTGCACGCCTTTAATCCCAGCACTTGGGAGGCAGAGGTAGGAGGATTGCCATGAGTTCGAGGCCACTCTGAGACGACATAGTGAATTCCAGGTCAGCCTGAACTAGAGTGAGACCCTACCTCGTAAAACCAAAAAAAAAAAAAAAAAAAAAAAAAAAAAAAAAAGAAAAGAAAGAAAAGAAAAGACCCATTGGGGAGATGGCTCTGTGGGTGAAGTGCTTGCCACACAAACGTGAGGACCTGAGTTTGACCCCCAGCACTCATATAAAATGCCAGGCATGGCGACCCACAACTGTAGTTTCAGCACTGAGAATTCCTGGGGAATTACTAGCTTGTTAAGCCAAATTGATGAGTTTTGGATCTGTGAAATATCCTGGTTTGAAAAAATAAGGTGGAGTGTGATTGAGGAAGATACCTGCCATTCATCTGTGGCCTCCACATGTATGAACACAACTGTGCATGAATACCTACACACAGGCATACACACAGGCATGCACTCCACACATACACAGGTGCACTTGCAAAAGCAAGCTAGCAAAAAGCAGAAACAAAAAGATTCAGCAGGGGCCAGCTGTGATGTTTATGAATTAGGCTACTTGTGGTACCCATCTGCCCCCAGCCTTGCCAGGTTTCTGGGCAGCCAATCTCTTTTAAGGAAAGTTTGCTTGATGGAGAAAGCAGAACTTGAAACCCTTGCCAGTCCTTCAGGGAAGAAGGCCAGTTGCCTCTGCAGAGTCAGCGTTTTTCCAGGGCCTGAAATAGGGGTGAAGGGGGAAGTGAGATCAGCATTCAGGCCTACAAGGGGCTGCCAGGCACACCCAGCCTGTGTGGGCGGAAATCCATTGCTGGTGCCCTGCTGGCCCTGGTTTCCGCCAAGCTTGGGGTCCTTCTATCAGAGGCATTCTCACTTCTGCTTCCTGGCCCTCCTGACCAATGCCCCTCTTGAGACAGTGAGAGACCCCAGGAGAGAAGGACAGTGTTCTGGGTATCAGGGAGCCCTGCGCTGTGGGATCTGGCTCTGCCATCACCCTTTTGGAGTGCAAGTCTCCTACTCTGATGATGGGGACACAGCGACATGTCAGGGCTTCAGGTGCTCAGTGTTATCCAGTATTCCCAACAAACACTCCTTAGTGGGCACTCGATTTCAGGCTCTCGGTGTTATCCAGTATTCCTAACAAACCCCTTAGTGGGCAACTCCACTTCAGGCTCTCGGTGTTATCCAGTATTCCCAGCAAACACTCCTTGGTGGGCAACTCCACTTCCGTGCTGGAGCCCAGAACTGGAAAGTCCTGTCTCCAGTAATTGCAGCCTGGCTCAACATCTGCTCTGATTTTGGGCCAATCACAAACATGCAGCTTCCAATCAGCTAGAAATGGAGCAAACTATGAGGGCTGTCACTGCCCTCCTGTACAGTGTGAATAGCATGAACAAGTGACAAGCATCCAGGGCAACTCTTACAGAGTGTCAGGGCTCAGACTGGGCTCATACCAGTGGGGCTGGGGACCCTGTGAGCCCTTTTCACATGAGGAGGTTGCTGACCTGCTAGGGTGATCTATTCAATGGGAATAATCCAATGTTCTCAGCGAAAGAGGACAGGAAGTGCTGGCCTCCCGTTCATGCCATATTTCTGATGTTCTTCCTGGGCCTGGCAGGCCAATATCTAAAGATTTTAATTGTTAAAGATCACAGGTAGGCCAGGCATGGTGACTCATGCCTTTAATCCCAGCACTTGGGAGGTAGAGGTAGGAGGATCTCTGTGTGTTCAAGGTCACCCTGAGACTACATAGTGAATTCTAGGTCAGCCTGGGCTAGAGTGAGACCCTACCTCGAAACCCCCCCCCCAAAAAAAAATTCACCTTGGATTCTGTGATTCTTTGTTATTTTTCTTTTCTTCACCTGTCTAATATTACATCTCATCTCCCTTCCCCTCCCCCAAGCTGCTCTGCTCTGCTCTATCTTGTCAGGAAATGTGGTCAGGGAGAGGCATCTGTCGTGTTTCCTTCTATCCTGCTGTCCTGGATATTCATGCAGGACACAGCTGACACGCTCCATTTTCACCACCAACTTCCCCTGTTGCTGTGGCTGGCAGGAAGAGAAGGCCGCCCAGCCCCCACCTCTGTAGGCTGTGCACTTAAAGATCACTGACCCTTTGTGGTTGTCAATTCTTGACCTCTCAGTGCAGCTCCAAATTGTCTCTATGCACCATACCTCCCACTTGCATGACTGCCTCCACCATCAGCTCCAGGCTGCGGAAGTTCCCCCAACACCCCTCAGTACTCCTGGGACACCTCACCCAGGGGAATGCCCCATCCTGCTCAGAGAGGAGAAGCCGGCTTCTCTCTACTTCTAAGTGCTCAAACACCACTTCCAGCCCTCATAGCCCACTCACCAGCAGTCTGCTGAGCTGAAAGCTTAGGTTTCTCAGTGTGTATTTCCCACCTCCTTTTCCCCAGGAGCTGGACACTGGACAGGCAGAGGAAAATCAAATCCTCAGAACTTTCTGGGGTGAGAGGAATAGTCTCTATTTTAGAATAGTCTCCCCCGGTTAAGTCTCTACTTTAAAGTCTGGGTACATAAGCACATGCATTTTTAAATCCATCCTGTCTTTTTTGTGTATGTGATTGTGTGGTCTGTGCAGCGCATGCACATGGTACATGCACTTGTGTGTGCACATGCGTGCACTTCTTGTGCATGAGTGTAGGGGCCAGGGGAGGACATCGGGTATTCTCTCTCCTCTATTACTCTTCTACCTTATTTTCCTGAGGCAGTCTCTCACTGAACCTGAAAACAGCTGTTTTTCAGTTAGACTGGCTGACCAGATTCTCCAGTTGTCTCCCTCCCTCAGTGCTGGGGGTTGCAGGCCCACATGCCTGCCTTTCTGTTAAGTGCTGGGGGATACAACTTGGGTCTTCATGATTATTCAGCAAGCATTCTTCCAGCTGAGCCATCTTTCCAGCCAAGGACCTATACTTCCAAATGGCTAGAAATTACATAACAATAGGAAAAAGCCAGCAGTCACACCAATGGGGTTAACTGTGCCAGCAAAGGATCTTTTGTGGGACCAGTTGCACCAACTTCCCAGAGACCTCTTATGTTTTGGGGACCCTGAGGGAGGCTGCTCCGAGGCCCCTTTGCATAAGCAGGCAGTACAACATAAAACATGTGTGCCAGATCAACTGGAGCCCAGATGTGCTTGCTGGGCCTGAAGACCACTCACACCAGCCCTTACCTTTAGTCAGGTACCCTCTGAGATGGAAGTTCTCAGTAGCTGCTACTGCCTGGGGAGTGGGAAGGTGGGAGAGGAGAGCGTCCAAGAGGACCCTGGCTGGGTAGACCCTCACTGGCCTTTCCTGCCCTCTTTCTAACCCTAAACTTTCTATCTCACGTCAAACTCCCTACTCCAGAGCCGTGGCCCAGAAAGGTTGACCTCTGGTCCCTCCCTCTGACCCCTTACTCAAGCCTCCCCAAAAAGGCCACTGCTTCATTGGGTCTTTCTGAACTAGGCCCTGCCTAACCATGGACTTCAGGCTACAGAGCTGACAGGACCACCAGAGCTTCTCCACTCAGGGTGCAAGAGCAGCTACAGCAGCTCCTAGGAGCTTGCCACCAATGCAGAATCTCGGTTGCTCCTGAGATCTGCCACATCAGAATCTGTCTGGTAACGGGATCCCCAGGCCATGTATGCACTGGAAACTTCCCAAAGCATTGTTTCATACGGTCCCTTATCCCCACCTCCCACCCTCCAATGAATAGATGTGGACACAGATCCTGAGAACATCAGGTGACTTCTCAGGACAACAATGAGTCAAAGGCTGAGCCTGGATAGACTCACAGCCTTGGCCAAGCTGGTTCCACCCCACTTACATCTTCTTTTCCCTTCAACAAATCCATATTCCAATGATAGAGAGATAGAAACAGAGTGGGGGGCGGGGGCACCTAGTAAAAGTCAGGGATTCTAAGCCCTTTCAGGAGTCTTCTTCCGCACACTACTAACACTCCCAGTTCGGACCTTACCGTGCCAAGCTGTGGCCACCAGCAGGACCAGCAGAGCCCCTGGTTCCATGGCCTCCATGGAGTAGTAGGGAGCTGATGCAGGGCTGGAGGGTGTGCAGAGCACAGGGCTTCCAGGTACTAGCTTCACAGGGACGGCGACAGGCAGACATGCGTTCCTTTCTGCTGTACTGGCTGTTGGTTTTGTTTTCCTCTTCCTCCTTTCCCTCCTCCTTGAGGCGATCCTCTTCTTCCCCTTTCAGCTAGGCTAAAAGGGAACCACAGAGTTTGGAAACCTTAGGTCTCTAGAACAAAACAAAACCATGACCCCTGAGAGAGGAGGAGTATGGGACTAATTCTGGAGGTGGGTGGGTACCTCACTAAATTTGAGAGACTTGTGAAGCTATCTCCAAGGAACCTCAGGAGAGAACCATGCTTCAGAGCAGAAAGCAGTGAGTCAGTAGCAGAAATGGAGGTCTCCTGGGTGACCAGTGGGTCTGGCTGAACTGAGAGAAGTTAGATGATATAAGGCTGATAGGCCATGAAATTTTCTGACTTCTCTCATCTGCCTCCAATGTTGAAGGCATCAAGACAAGAGGAATTATGCTGTGACAACAGTCCTAGTCCAGGCTCCTACAGCAGCATCTAGCAGTCTCTGGACACTGTCATAAACCTGTAGCCTCCTTGGGCAAGTTTGACAGACAAATCAGCCCACGGTAATATTCCCCTACTATGTAGGAGCAGTCAACTCCGTGAGGAAAATTGAGGCTAACCCGAAATAGATTAGTCATGCCCCATAGGCACTATCCAACTATGTTGTTTAAGATATTTTATTTATTTATTATCAAGACAGAGAGGGAGAGAGAATGAGAATGGTATACCAGGGTCTTCTGCCACTGCATACTAACTCCACATATACGTACCACTTTGTGTATCTGGTTTTATGTGGGTACTGGGGAATTGAACCCAGCCAAAAGGCTTTGCAAGCAAGTGCCTTTAGCTGCTGAACCATCTCTCCAGATCCCTCTCCAATCTTGATCAGTAATGATTCTATGTGAGCCAACTTGTAGAACCAGAAGCAAGATCAATTCCACCACTCACTCTGAGCAGGACTGCTTGGTTATTCATACCTTTTACCCCTTCCCCTATTCTTTCTGTATTTAAACCCAGTTTTACGTTTTCTGTTTGATTTCTGGGGCGATTGGCCAGATGCTGTTTTTTTTTTTTTTTTTTTTTTTTCCCCTCAAGGTAGGGTCTCTCTCTAGTTCAGGCTGACCTGGAATTTACTATGTAGTCTCAGGTGGCCTCGAACTCATGGTGATCCTTCTACCTCTGCTTCCCAAGTGTTGGTGTATGCCACCAAGCCCAGCTCAGACCTTGCTCTTTTGGGACTTACCAGAGTCAAGGTCCCAGGGCCTAAAACTCTAGTAACAATATTGTGAATCCTGTCTCCATTTCTGTTTCCTGGCACTCCCCAAAATCCTTGGAATCATCAATGTGTTGTCCTTTTATAAGCTAATCAGTTGACTGGGGGTTGGTGCCCCTAGGTAGCTTCAGAATGGGATCTACTTGTCAGAAAGCCTGAGGCAGGACTAAAAGTTTAAGATTTTAGCCCTACCCAAACAGGTGGAGGTTCCTGGAAGGTAGCATTCCCCCATCCCATTTCTTGTCCATACCTTTCCCTGATCATCTGATGGTCTCTGGTGTCCTTTTTATGACAAACTAGTAAATGTGCCCACCAGCCCCCACTAAATCGAGAAGTGGCTAGAGGACTGGGGAGATGGCTCAGTGCATAAAGTGTGAGTACCTGAGCTCAGATCTACAGAACTGACACCACACACACACACACACACCTGGACACTGTAGTGCTGCTGTCTGTAATCTGTGCTTAAGGTGAGGCAGAGGGTGGAGACAGGAGAACCACTCTGAAGTTTGTGAAGCAGTGAGCAAGAGATTGTGCCTCATGTGAGGTGGAATGCGAGGACTGACGCTTGAAGCTGTCCTCTGACCTCCACACACACATTGTGGCACGTGCATGCCCACACTTGCACATATGAATACACACACAGACACACATAAAGAAAGTGGTGACTGGCATCTGAAAGGAGGGTTACGTTGGAGACTGAGCCTCTCGCCTCAGGGCCGGAGCTCTCTCCAGGTAGATGGCTGTCGGTAGCAAATGTACTTAGAAGGCACCCAGCAGGTGTCTGCTGAGGAACAGATGGTTTGTTTGGTATGTGGCATAATCCCTGCCCACCACCCACATTTCCTCCTAGATGTCTTCTGTGTTGGCTATAGAGAGAAGAGGAGAAACAGAGTCTGCGTTTCCCTATATTCTCAGTGATAAATACTATGGTCACTCTTATTCTACAGATGGGAAAGCTTGGATGTCTTGAGCTTGCCCATGGCCACACAGCTACCAAATGGTGAATGTGACTCTTCTATAGTTTTTTTAAAAAATATTTTAAATTTTAATAATAATTTAATTATTTTAAATATTTTTTAAATATTTTATTTATTTATTTGAGAGAAAGCCTCCTGCCTCTGCAAACAAAGTCCAGATGACACAAAGTGGTATATGCCCCTTTATGCATCTGGATTTATATGGATATTGGGGAATCAAACCCAATCTGTCAGGCTCTGCAAGCAAGTGCATTTAGCTGCTGATCCATTTCTCCAACCCCTGCATTTTTTTTAAACTAGCATTTCTTTGTCTTCACAGAAAGGGAATTACTTTTACATCTTGTTTTTGTTTATTTGTTTGTTTTTTGAGGTAGGGTCTCACTCTGGTCCAGGCTGACCTGGAATTCACTATGGAGTCTCAGGGTGACCTCAAACTCTCAGCGATCCTCCTACCTCTGCCTCCTGAGTGCTGGGATTAAAGACGTGCACCACCATGTCCGGCCTTACTTTTATATCTTCTAGTTGATTCTTTTAGTATTTTTCTTCTAGAAAAAAGAAGTAATTTAAGTACTAAGTACCATGGTTACTTTTTTTTCAAGGTAGGGTCTTATTCTAGCCCAGGCTGACCTGGAACTCGCTATGCAGTCTCAGGGCGGCCTTGAATTTACAGCAATCCTCCCACCTCTGCCTCCCAAGTGCTGGGATTAAAGGCGTGCGCCACCTTGCCTGGCTCTGAATTTACTTTTTTTTTCTTTTTGAGGTAGGGTCTCATTCTAGCTCAGGCTGACCTGGAATATACTATGTCATCTCAGGGTGGCCTTGAACTCACAGTGATCCTCCTATCTCTGCCTCCTGAATGCTGGGATTAAATTTGCTTTTTGGTTATTTAAATTTTTAAAAATTTATTTATTTGAGAGAGAGAAAGAGGGAGAGAGAGAGAGGAAGGGAGGGAGAGGTGAGGGGGGAGAATGGGCATGCCAGGGACTCTAGCCACTGCAAATGAACTCCAGATGCATGTGCCTCCTTGTGCATCTGGCGTACATGGGTACTGGGGAATCAAACCTGGGTCCTTAGGCTTTGTAGGCAAGTGCCTTAACCTCTAGGCCATCTCTCCAGCCCTGAATTTGGTTTTTGAAACTGAAATAAATCTTAATATATCAACCCAGGAAAATGATCATTTTTTTCCTTACACTCATATGTGTGTTTATATATGTATATACTTGTTTCCAAGAAAATGTTTTGAACTTTTAGTAACCATGAATACCAACCAACACTGATTCAAAACAAGATAGAAAATATGAACTACTTGTTATAAGTGAAGATATTTAATTAGCAATTAAGACTTTACCAGCATGACATCCCAGAACCAGATGTCTTAACTGATGATTTCAACAAATATTTAAAGAAGAACTTATCCCAATTTTTTTTTCTCAAAGTTTTTTTTTTTTTTTTTTTTTTAAAGATGAAAGAATAGCCAGGCATGGTGGTGCACGCCTTTAATCCCAGCACCTGGGAGGCAGAGGTAGGAGGATCACTGTGGGTTTGAGGCTACCCTGAGACTACATAGTTAATTGCAGGTCAGCGTGGGCGAGGGTGACACCCTGCCTTGAAAAACCAAAAAAAAAAAAAAAAAAAAAAAAAGAAGGAAGACAAAATGACAGGAGTGCCACAATTTCAAGACCAGCCTAGGCAGCATAGTGATATCCTATCTCATAAAAGAGGGGTGAGGGGTGAGGGGAGAGGAAAAGAAAAAAGAGGAGAGGAAAGAAAAAAAAAACCCACAAACCAATATGGATGTAGGAATATAGTTGCATGGTTTCTTAACAAAATACTAGCAAGCCAAATCCAATAGCATATTAAAAAGATTATACTGCCAGGCAATGTGGCACACGCCTTTAATCCCAGCACTGGGGAGGCAGAGGTAGGAGGATAGCTGTGAGTGTGAGGCCAGCCTGAGACTACATAATGCATTCCAGGTCAGCCTAGGCTGGAGTGAGACCCTACCTTGAAACCCCCCACAAAAAAAAAGAAATTAAGAAAACAATTGTACTTGTAATGGCATCAAAAATTGAGAATATACTTACCAATGCAGTGCAAGACTTGAACACTAGTAAAAAGAAACATGCTTGAAAGAAATTAAAAGACCTTAGTTAAAGGAAAAGGTTGGTAGGTTTTATGATGTTGAGAGGGTAATACTTCCCCAAGTGATGTGTAGATTCAGTACAAACTCTGCCAATATCCTACCCATCATCTTTTTATTTAATAGGAAAGACTACATTAAGGGATATAATCAATACATTCTTGAAAAGGAAGAACACCAACAAACTGGTCATCCAAAGACTGAACTTGGATCCTTGCTTTCTACCACATGCAAAAAATAATGGAAAATGAATCAGATGAAAGGTAACGCTGGTACTGGAAAGATGGCTCAGTGGTTAAAGGTGCTTGTTTGCAAAGCCTGCTGGCCAAAGTTCAATTCTCCAGCCACCCATGTTAAGCTGGATAGACATTTGTTTGCAGCAGCAAGAGACCCTGGCATGCATACACGTGTGCAAACATGTGTGTACGTACATGTACATATGTTCAGATAACTTAATTTTTTTAAAGATGGAGCAAAGACACCCTTATGTTGTACTCTGACTTCCACAAATGTGCCATTGCACCCATATACACACAAAAATACATAAATAAAAGACAAAAGGACAAAAAAGTTAATAGAGGGAGGCAGAGGTAGGAGGATCGCCATAAGTTCGAGGCCAGCCTGAGACTACATAGTGAGTACCATGCCAGCCTGGGCTAGAGTGAAACACTACCTTGAAAAAAACAAAAAGGTAATAGATATTTGTCCAGAGAAGATACACAAATGGCCAAAAATCACATGGAAAAATACTCAGCACATTAGTCATTCGGGAAGTGTAACCAAAACCACAGTGAGACAACCTGTCACAGTGAGAAAACCTGTAAGTTTTTTCCAAAAAAACCCAGTAAATACTGATGCAGATGTAGACAAACAAGAAGCTTTGCATGCTGCTGGTAGAAATGTATTCTGATGCAGCTGCTTTAGTAGTTAATTTGGTAGTTTCTCAAAGGGTTGACTATAGAATTACCATATCATCCAGCTATTCTACCCCTAGGTATAACCACAAGACTTGAAAACAAAGACTCAAACATGCACATGACGTGCAATGCAACACTATTTCCCAATGGTGGAAACAGTTAACAAATGGATAAACAAAATGTGGTATAGTCTTACAGTGGAATGTTATTCAGCCACAGAAGAAATAAAGTACTGCTGATACTTACTACAATATGAGTGAACCTTGCGTCAAGTAAAAGAAACTAGACAAAACATCACCTATCACATGATTGCACTTAGAAGAAACACTTCATAGAGACAAACTGGAGACAAGTGGTTGTTTCCAGAAGAAGAAAAGGGAAGTGGCTGCTTAGTGGCCATTGGCTGCTTGGTGGGTATGAGGTTTGCTTGAGGAGTGACAACAGTGTTTTAGAATTCTATGAAAGTGGCAGTTGCAAATGTACAAGGTGCCTGAATTGCATGTTAAAATGGTCAATGTTTCATTTTATGTTGTATGAATTTTGCTACAAAACCCCACAAAACAAAAAGGGGGTAAACATTTCTTAGACAAACAAAAACTGACTGTATTCACAGCCAGTACCACTACAAAGAAAGGTATGGGAGTTCTTTAGACAAAGAAGTATGATACAAACGAGAAACTTGGACATATGTTTTAAAAAATAGAAGTAAAGATTGCCGAGAATGGGCTGGAGGGGTGGCTTAGCAGTTAAGGTGCTTGCCTGTGGACCCTAAGGACCCAGGTTTTATTCCCCAGGACCCATGGAAGCTAGATGCACATGGCAGTACATGTGTCTGGAGTTCGTTTGCAATGGCTAGAGGCCTTGGTTCACCATTCTCTTTCTCTCATAAATAAATGAATAAAATTTAATAAAGGAATGCTGAGAATGGAATAAAAATAACTGTAAAAGATGTAACTATTGGAGCTGGGAACATGGCACAGTGTATACAGTGCTTGCCACACAAGCATGAGGACCAATTGAGACCCTGCATCCATGAAAATGCTGGGTAGGTGCGATGGCTCGCCTCTAATCCAAGTAATCCCAGCATGCAGTAGGTAAAGAGTTTCCCCAAGGCTACCTAGACTAAATGAGTTGGTAAGCTCTGGGTTCAAGTGAGAGATCCTGCCTCAATAAAATAAAAAGGAGCATGATTTGAGTAAGACTTTATCCCACATCAACTTCTGGCCTCCCTACTCACACACATATGAACATGTACCCCCACACATGTGCACGACATGCAAAAAAGATAAAAATATATGTTAAAGCAGATTTTGGACAATTTATTCCGTAAAGGTCTCGATAGAAATGATGTTAAGTAACTAGGTGTGGTGGCACACACCTTTGATCCCAGTACTCTGGAGGCAGAGGTAGGAAGATCCCTATGGGTTCAAGGCCAGCCTGGGACTACAGAGTGAGTTCCAGGTCAGCCAGGGCTGGAGTGAGACCCTGCCTTGAACCCCCCCCCCACAAAAAAAATTAAAATAAAAAAGGAAATCACGGTAGGTTTTTGGGCCATCTGATCTTTGTGGTAATTACTTAACTTTGCCATTGTGGCATAGAAGCAGCCATAGACAATGTGTAAACTGCTGAGAGTAACTGTGTTCCTATAACACATTGTTTTTAAAAATGTATTTATTTGCTTGTTTATTTGAGAGGGGGGCAGAGAGAAAGAGGAAAACAGACAGAATGGGCACACCAGGACCTCTAGCCACTTCAAATGAGCTCCAGATGTATGTGCCACCTTGTGCATCTGACTTTACATGGGTACCGGAGAAGCAAACCCTGGCCCTTAGGCTTTTCAAGCAAGAACCTAACTGCTAAGCCATCTTTCCAGCCCCCAACACATTTTTTTTTAAACAAAAGCAGGAAGCAGGCTACATTCATCCCAAAGGTGTGACGTTTGCCTGTGTGCCAATGCCTCATTTAAAACAAACAGCAATCATTGTGTTGTCCATTTATACAAGTGAAACATAGTCACAAAGCTCCAAATGCTGGAAGGAAAAGATGTGCAGTATTCTGCTACAATGCCCTTATGCAAATTAACATGATCATGTTTTCTATTATTTTAAAATTTATTATTACTTACATATTATTTTATTATTTCAGATAGGCTTTTATTAACTAAAGTCATATGTTGAAAAACATAGGATAGCTATTGAAAGATTTCAGTTACAAACCAGTAATTGAGTTAAAATAAAATAGTCAATCCAAAATGAGACAAGTACTGAGTCACAAAGAAAGTAGGCCAGATGGAACAAATAGAAAAATCTGACAAGACTTAAAGATTTAATTCTACCATATCAACTATTATTTTACATATAGGTAGACTAAATATAACAGTTAAAAGGCAAAGACTAAGCCAGTCATGGTGACGTATGCCTTTAATCCCAGCACTCAGAAAGCAGAGATAGAAGGATAGGTGTGAGTTTGACTCCACCTTGAGACTACCTAATGAATTTCAAGTCAGCCTGGGGCTAGAGTGAGATCCTACTTCAAAAAACTAAACAAACAAACAAAAAAAAGCTTTACATAATTAGGACTAGAAAGATGGCTCAGCACTTAAGGTGCTTGCCTGCAAAGCCCAAGTACCCAGGTTTGATTCCCTAGTACCAGAGTAAAGCTAGATACAAAAGGTGGTGCATGTGTCTAGAGTTCGTTTGCAGTGGCTAGAGGCACTGGCATGCCCATTCTCTCTGTCTCTATCTGCATCTTTCTCACTCTCTCTCAAATAAATAATTTTTCTTTTTTTAAAATATATTTTATTTATTTATTTATTTGAGAGAGAGAGAATGGGCGTGCCAGGGTCTCCAGCCGCTGCAAACGAACTCCAGACTCATGTGCCCCTTTGTGCATTTGGCTAGCGTGGGTCCTGGAGAATCGAACCAGGATCCTTTGGCTTTGTAGTTTAATGCCTTAACCGCCAAGTCATCTCTCCAGCCCTAATTTTTTTCTTTTCAAATTTTTATTTTATTAACAACTTCCATGATTACAAAAAAAATCCCATGGTAATGCCCTCCCTCCCCTCCCCCCACTTTCCCCTTTGAAACTCCATTCTCCATCATATCCCCTCCCCCTCTCAGTCAGTCTGTCTTTTATTTTGATGTCATGATCTTTTCCTCCTCTTATGATGGTCTTGTGTAGGTAATGTCAGGCACTGTGAGGTCATGGATATCCAGGCCATTTTGTGTCTGGGGGGAGCACGTTGTAAGGAGTCCTACCCTTCCTTTGGCTCTTACATTCTTTCCGCCACCTCTTCCACAATGGACCCTGAGCCTTGGAAGGTGTGATAGAGATATTGCAGTGCTGAGCACTCCTCTGTCACTTCTTCCCAGCACCATGATGCCTTCTGAGTCATCCCAAGGTCACTGCCATCTGAAAAGAGAAGATTCTCTACCAAAAGTGAGAATAGCATTAATATAAGGGTATGAACATTAAGAGAAGTGCTTACTGGGCAGTTTGATGAGCACAGTATATACATTTAGCCAGACAGCAGCAAACATTACACCCCTAGGGCTCATGACTACCCTTGTTGTAAGTTTTCAGTATCAGGGATGTATTCCCTCCCATGGAGTGGGCCTCCAGTCCAATTAGAGGTCAGTTGGTTTCCACCATGACAGATGTGACACTATTGCACCTGTTGGCTCATTTGGCCTGGCTGGCCAAATTTAAGGCTTGCAGTGTCCACTGTGGAGTATCTTCACTGGTGATTTCTGTTTCTCCCATTGAACTGCAGGCAGAATGGCTTCTTCTAGCTTTCTGTCAGCTGGTCTACAGTTCCATCAGGATTTCTCAGTGGCCTTGCAGCCCAAGTATGTGGAGTCTTCAGCAATAGGGTCTTACCATCTATTCCTGGTAGGAAACTAAGGGCCCCGGCAATGGCCTGTAATGTTTTGGGGGCATCAGGGACCTCTGTGGCCAACAACTCACTGGAAGGTATCCCATCCCTGGCACTGAAAATTTTCTAGTAACAATTTATGGCACCTGAGTGTTCCATTGTCCAAAAAAGTAGGCTTCCATATGATTTATTTATATCCTCTTAGATTTTGATTAGCCCTCCCTCCACCTTTCCTTTACTCAATCTCTTCCCCTGACCTCACTTGGGCCTTTTCACCCCCATTAATCTATTCTTCTACTTACATATATACAATACCCTCCTATTAAGTACCCCCCTCCCTTCCTTAGCTTACTGGCCTTTGCTACTGCGTTTTCTTCCTGATTACACAGAAGTCCAATCATCTGTAACTAGGTTTGTCATAAATAGCCTTTGTTATGTTGGGATATGTTCCTTCTATTCCCAGTTTCTGTAGGAATTTTATCATGAAGGGATGTTAGATTTTGTCAAATGCTTTTTCTGCATCTAATGAGATGATCATATGATTTTTGTCCTTCAGTCCATTTATATAATGTATCTCATTTATCGATTTGCATATGTTGAAATATTCCTGCATCTCTGGGATAAATATTTGTCAGGGTGAATGATCTTTATAATATATTCTTGTATTCTGTTTGCATATATATATTGGTTTTTTGAGGTAGGGTCTCCTCTAGCCCAGGCTGACCTGGAATTCCTTAGATAGTCTTAGGGTGGCCTCAAACTCATGGCAATCCTCCCACCTCTGCCTCCCGAGTGCTGGGATTAAAGGCGTGTGCCACCACACTCAGTTTGTTTGCCAATATTTTGTTGAGAGGTTTTTCTATGTTCATGAGGGAGATTGGTCTGTAATTTTTTTTTTTTTTTGGTCCTGTCTTTGTCTGGTTTTGGTATCAGGGTGATGCTGGCTTTGTAGAAGGAGTTTGGTTGGATTCCTTCCTTTCATATTTTGTGGAAAAGTTTAAGAAGCATTGGTATTAGTTTTTCCATGAAGGTCTGGTGTAATTCACTAATGAATCCATCTGGACCTGGAAGTTTTTCACTTGGAAGATTTTTTGTAACTGTTTGGAACTCCATACTTGTTATAGGTTTATTTAAGTGGTTAATCTCATCTTGATTTAATTTTGGTAGGTCATATAAATCAAGGAAACCATCCATTTCTTTCAGATTTTCAGACTTAGTGGAGTATATGTTCTTATAGTATGTTCCTATGATTTTTTAAATTTCTCTGGTATCTGTTGTGATGGTGACTTTTTCATCTATAATTTTATTAATGTGTGTCTCTTCTCTCTTTCTTTTGGTCAGATTTGCTGAGGGTTTATCAATCTTATTTATCCTTTCAAAGAACCAAGTCTTTGTTTTATTGACTGTTAGGATTTTTGTTTTTTGGTGTCTATTTCATTAACTTCTGCCCTAAGCTTTATTATTTCTTCCTTTCTACTGATTTTTGGTTTGCTGCCTCCTGCTCCTCCTTCTTCTTCTATCCCCAGCTGAGGTATGGTCTCACCCTAGCCCAGGCTGACCTGGAGTTCACTCTGTAGTCTCAGGGTGGCCATGAACTCACGGTGATCTTCCTACTTCTGCCTCCCTAGTGGTGGGATTAATAGCAACGGCGTGTGCCACCACACCCGGCTTCTATTCTTTTTCAAAGGCCTTAAGGTGAAGCATTAAGTTGTTTACTTGCGACCTTTCTAATTTCTTAATATATGCACTTAAAGATATAAATTTCCCCCTTAGGACTGCCTTCATTGTGTCCCAAAGGTTTTGGTATGTTGTATATTCTCATTATTATTTGATTCTATGAATTTTTTTTTATTTTCTTCTTTATTCTTTCATTGACCCATTCATCATTTAGTAGTGTATTGTTTAGTTTCCATGATTTTGTGTATGCTCTATAGCTTTTCTTGCTATTGATTTGTAGTTTGATCCACTGTGATCAGATAAAGTGCAAGGAATTGTTTCAATTTTCCTGTATTTTATTAAGACTTGCCTTGAACTTCTGGTGCTGCTGGTTTCACTTAGAAAGTGGAAAAAAAAAAACCCCAAGAAACAAAGCTGGGTATGGTGGCACATACCTTTAATTCCAGCACTGGGGAGGCAGATATAGGAGGATTGCTGAGAGTTTGAGGCCACTCTGAGACTACATAGTGAATTCCAGGTCAGCCTGGACTAGAGTGAGACCCGACCTCTAACCCCCCCATCAAAAAAAAAAAAAACTAAAATAAACAAAATAATATAAAAGCAGAAAAGGGAAGGGAGGACTGCAGCAACCAACAGAGGAACAGATCATGAGGTAGAAGATCACATGGACCAGTGGGAGAACTAGAGCCACCATCTACAGCCTCCCCTACCCCACCACCAGTGCAACCACCAGCAAGCACCAGAGACCTGGGGAAGGGAGCTCAAAGCACCCAGCACCGGTGACCAGAACAGCGATCCCATGACCCAGCCAGCATACTTGAACCCACAATGCACCAAAGAGGGGCACAAGCAGGAGCACAGCATAACTGAGACCAAAATCATCCCAAAAGGTAACCAGGATTACACCAGGTCAGTACCCACCAAATAAGCCTGGTATATAGGCTTGATTTGGAAGTACTAATTGCACCTTCCATATCAGGATAAATTATATGTTAAATCTGATGGATGGTTGGATTTGCCATTCTAAAATAGGCTATATTTTGGGCTTGTTATTTGTTGTTTCCTATTTATAGTGGCTTTGTTTCCTCTTCTGTTGTTCATTAGGGAAGGGTCTCAGGTGGTCACAAGCTGACTTGGAACCCTCAACAGACCAGATATCTTAACCTCCTAGTTCACAGGATTAAGGGTGTGGGGTAACACACACCCTAAAGGATTGAGACTTTTTAGAGGATCTGGTTGTCATAATAACTATTCTTGCATAAATACTCTGTGCTGTTTTTCATTGAAAGTGTACATTGTTTAGTTAAATTTTAGAATCTGCCTGTATTTTGCTCCATTCAGCCTACTTGAATACTCTCAAAGCAGGCAAATCCAACATCTAGGGTCACTTTTTTAGATACACAGAGAGTCTTAAGAGCTACACCTGGCACCTTAAGCTCCTACCCTGAAGAGACATAACATCAGATTGATTGATACATCTAATAATATTGTAGCTAACTAGAAAATCCAAGCATTAAATTAATCCAAGATGCAAAAATATGTACATTATAACACAAGAAACACCAGAAATCAAGACAATATAAATCCTCCAAAAAGTTTTAATGCATCAAAAATGACCTCAAGTGAGAATGAGTTAGAGGAAATGTCTGAGAAATATTTCAAAAGAATAATTATAAAGATGCTCAAAGAAGTCAAAGAGGAAATCAAAGGAATCAAAGAAGACACAGGCAACCAATTTAATGAAATAAAGAGGTCAATACAAGACATGAATAAGGAAATAGAAATGATAAAGAAAAACCAGTCAGAATTACTGGCAATGGAGAACACAGTCAATGAAATAAAAAACTGTGTAGAAAATATCACCAGTAGAATGGATGAAGGAGAGGACAGAATATGTAAACTAGAAGACCAGGTGGCATATCTAATACAGTCCAACAAAGAAAAAGACAAACTAATAGGAAATATGAATGGGAATTTCAAGATATTCAGGACAGTATGAAAAGATCAAACATAAGAATTCAGGGAATAGTAGAAGGAGAAGCATTTCACTCCAAAGGCATAGTAGGCATTTTCAACAAAATCATAGAAGAAAACTTCTCCCAAACTGGGAAAGAGATGTCAATGCAGATACAGGAGTTCTTTACAACATCAAAGAGACGAAACCTGGAAAGAACATCTCCTAGTGATACTATAATTAAACTACCAAACATACAAACCAAAGAAAATATATTGAAAGCAGTTAGAGAGAAAAGTCAATTACATACAGAGGCAAGCCCATCAGGATCACAGCAGATTACTCAACACAAACTTTAAAAGCCAGAAGGGCTTGGAGTGATGTATTCCAAGTTCTGAAAGATAGCAACTGTCAACCATGGTTACTTTATCCTGCAAAGCTATACATTCAAATAGATGGAAAAATAAGGACATTCCACAAAAAAAGCAGGCTAAAGGAATATTTGAAGACAAAACCAGCTCTACAGAAAATACATGAAAGGATCTTCCATGCTGAAGAGAAAGAAAAGCACACATATAAGGAACCTGGAAAAAAAAATACTCAAATTCTAGTTAATACAAGAGAGCAACGGTAAAACCATAAGAACTACAAAAAATGGCAAAAATAAATACACACCTTTCAATAATATCTCTTAATATCATCAGCCTCAATGCCCCAACCAAAAGACATAGGTTTGCAGACTGGGTTAAACAGCAGGATCCTTCAATTTGTTGCCTCCAAGAAACTCACCTTTCTACAAAGGATGGATACTCTCTTAGGATGAAAAGGTTGGAAAACAGTATTTCAAGCAAACGGACCTAGAAAACAAACAGGGGTTGCTATCCTAATATCTAACAAGGTAGACTTCAGTCCAACATTAGTTAGGAAAGATAAGGAAGGTCACTTTATATTGATTAAAGGCAAACTCCAAGAGGAGGACATTACAATCCTAAACATATATGCACCTAACATGGGGGCTCCCAACTTCATCAAACAAATGCTATTAGAACTAAAGTTGTTGAGCCTTGAGAGGCCTGCATGTGAGGCCTAGTGGGACTTCCTGAGCCTAGTTAAAGTTTGGCAAACTGCCTCCGGCCAGCTATGACTCAGCAGGGCACCAAATGGCCTCTGGCCTGTTACTTCTGCATAGGAGTTGGAATTCTCGCGCGCATGCGCTTAGACCCAATTATTTCAAAAGTCGCGGTATACTATTGGCCCTTACCTCTCCCCCATCCTAGAGTCCCCACCCTCATTCTCAACACTATATAGGCAGCCGCCTGTAACAATAAAGTGAGTTCCTGCTTCGACAAGACTCCCAACTCTGTGTGGTTTTGCTCCAGTGAATAGGAGAGGTTCTGAGTCGTCAACACTCATCCTCCTCTTCTACCCCTTGGGAGGAACCAGTGGGCCTGGCCCTTCCTCAGCACTACCTGCCAGGGGAGCCCGGCATAAAGTCACAGATAACACCAAACACAGTTGTAGTGGGTGACTTCAACACCCCACTCTCATCAATTGACAGATCATCCCAGCAAAAAATAAACAGAGAGGCATCTGGATTAAATGAGGTCATAGAACAAATGGACCTAACAGATATATACAGGACATTTCATCCAAATGCTGCAGAATACACATTCTTTTCAGCAGCACATGGAACTTTCTCTAAAATAGACCATATATTAGGACACAAAACAAATCTTAACAAATACAGGAAAATAGAAATAATTCCTTGCATTCTATCTGACCATAATGGAATCAAACTACAAATCAATAGCAAGAAAAGCTATAGATTATACACAAAATCATGGAAACTAAACAATACACTACTAAATGATGAATGGGTCAATGAAGAAATCAAGAAGGAAATCAAAAAATTCATAGTCAAATGATAATGAGAACACAACATACCAAAACCTTTGGGACATAATGAAGGAAGTCCTAAGAGGAAAATTTATAACTTTAAGTGCCTATATTAAGTAATTAGAGCTGGGCGTGGTGGTGCACACCTTTAATCCCAGCACTCAGGAGGCAGAGGTAGGAGGATCACTGTGAGTTCAAGGCCACCCTGAGACACCATAGTGAATTCCAGGTCAGCCTGGACCAGAGTGAGACCGTACCTTGAGAAACCAAAAAAAAAAAAAAAAAAAAAAAAAAAAAAAAATTAATTAAAAAGGTCTCAAGTAAATGACCTAATGCTTCACCTTAAAGCTTGGAAAAAGAAGAAGGCAAACCAAAAATCAGTAGATGGAAAGAAATAATAAAGATTAGGTCAGAAATTAATGAAATAGAAAAAAAATCCAAATAATCAATGAAACAAAGAGTTGGTTCTTTGAAAGGATAAACAATATTGCTAAACCCTTAGCAAATCTGACTAAAAGAAAGAGAGAAGAGACACAAATTAATAAAATTTGAGATGAAAAAGGCACCATCACAACAGATACCAGAGAAATTCAAAAAAATCATAGGGACACAGTATAACAACATATACTCCACTAAGTATGAAAATCTGAACAAAATAAATGATTTCCTTGATTTATATGACCTACCAAAATTAAATCAAGATGAGATTAATCACTTAAATAGACCTATAACAAGAATGGAGATCCAAGCAGTTATCAAAAATCCCCCCCCCCCCGCAAATAAAGTCCAGGCCCTGATGGATTCACTGGTGAATTTTAGCAGACCTTCATTGCTTCTTTAAAAATTTTTTTTTTATTTGAGAGTGACAGACAGACAGAAAGAGACAGATATATATATATAGAGAGAATGGGCATGCCAGGGCCTCCAGCCACTGCAAATGAACTCCAGACGTGCGTGCCCCTGTGCATCTAGCTAACATGGGTCCTGGGGAATCAAGCCTTGAACTGGGGTCCTTAGGCTTCACAGGCAATCACTTAACTGCTAAGCTATCTCTCCGGTCCACCATTGCTTCTTAAACTTTTCCATAAAATAGAAAAAGAAGGAATCCTACCAAACTCCTTCTATGAAGCCAGCATCACTCTGATACCAAAACCAGGCAAAGATAGAACAAAAAAAGAAAATTACAGACCAATCTCCCTCATGAACCTAGATGCAAAAATTCTCAACAAAATATTGGCAAACATTGGGCTGGAGAGATGGCTTAGCGGTTAAGCGCTTGCCTGTGAAGCGTAAGAACCCAAGGAGGCGTATGCGTCTGGAATTCGTTTGCAGTGGCTGGAGGCCCTTAAGTGCCCATTCTCTCTCTCTATCTGTCTCTTTCTCTCTCTGTGTCTGTCACTCTCAAATAAATAAAAATAAACAAACAAATAAAGAAAATATTGGCAGACAGAATACAAGAATATATCAGAAAGATCATTCAACCAGAACAAGTAGGCTTTATCCCAGAGATGCAGGGTGGTTCAACATATGCAAACCCATAAATGTAATACATTATATAAATGGACTGAAGGACAAAAATCACATGATCATCTCATTAGATGCAGAGAAAGCATTTGACAAAATCCAAAATCCCTTCATGATAAAATTCCTACAGACTGGGAATAGAAGGAACATATCTCAACATAATAAAGGCTGTTTATGACAAACCTACAGCCAACATATTACTAAATGGGAAAAAATTGGAAGCTTTTCCACTAAAATCAGGAAGAAGACAAGGGTGTCCACTGTCCCCACTTTTATTTAATATAGTACTGGAATTCTTAGTCATAGCAATAAGGCAAGAGACATACCTAAAAGGGATAAAAATTGGAAAGGAAGAGATCAAGTTATCATTATTTAAAGATGACATGATTCTGTACATAAAGGACCCTAAAGATTCTACCAGCAAACTGTTAGAGCTGATAAACACCTATAGCCATGTAGCAGGATACAAAATAAACACACAGAAATCAGTAGCCTTCCTATATGCTAACAACAAACACATAGAGGATGAAATCAGAGAATCATTCCCATTCACAATTGCATCAAAAAAAATAAAGTACCTTGGAATAAATCTAACTAAGTGAAGGATCTCTACAATGAAAACTTTAAAACACTCAAGCCAGAAATTGCAGAAGACACTAGGAAATGGAAAAACATCCCTTGTTCTTGGAGTGGAAGAATCAATATTGTGAAAATGGGAATCTTACCAAAAGCAATCTATACAATTAATGCAATCCCCATCAAAACCAGAATGGCATTCTTCATGGAAATAGAAAAAAAACTTTAAAAATTAATTTGGAAGCACAAAAGATCTCAAATATCTAAAACAATTTTGAGCAACAAAAATAATATCTGATTTTAACCTATACTACAGAGCCATAGTAACAAAAACAGCATGGTACTGGCACAAAAGCAGACATGTAGATCAGTGGAACAGAATAAAGGACCCAGATGTAGGTCCGGGTAGCTATAACCACCTGATATTTGCCAAAAATGCCAAAAATATTCATTGGAGAAAAGACAGCCTCTTCAGCAAATGGTGCTGGGAAAACTGGATATATATCTGTAGAAGGATGAAAGTAGATCTTTTTCTGTCTCCATGCACAATAATTAAGTCCAAGTGGATTAAAGACCTTAATATCAGACCTGAAACTCTGAAAATGCTAGAGGAAAAAGTAGGGGAAACCCTTCAACATATTGGTCTTGGCAAAGACTTTCTGAATATAACTGCAATTTCTCAGGCAATAAAACCACAGATTAACTGCCAGGACCTCATGAAATTACAAAGATTTTGTACGGCAAAGAACACTGAATAAAGCAAAGAGGCAACCTACAGAATGGGAAAAAATCTTTGCCAGCTATACATCTGATAGAGGATTAATATTTGGGATATACAAAGAACTCAAAAAATTAAATAATAAAAAATCAAACAAGCCAATTAAAAAAATCTTTGGAACTAAATAGAGAGATCTCTGAAGAAAAAATACAGATGGCATATAAGCATCTAAAAAAAAGTTCTACATCCCTAGTCATCAGGGAAATGCAGATTAAAACTATGTTGAGATTCCATCTCACTCCTGTCAGATTGGCTACCATCATGAAAACAAATGATCATAAATGTTGGCAGGGATGTGGAAAAAGAGGAACCCTTCTACACTGTTGGTGGGAATGCAATCTGGTGCAGCCATTGTGGAAATCAGTGTGGAGGTTCCTAAGACAGCTGAAAATAGATCTACCATATGACCCAGCTGTAGCACTCCTAGCCATATATCCTAAGGACTCATCTCACTACCTTAGAGATACTTGCTCAACCATGTTTATTGCTGCTCAATTCACAACAGCTGGGAAATGGAACTAGCCTAGATGTCCCTCAACTGATGAGTGGATAATGAAGATATGGCACGTTTATACAATGGAGTTCTACTCAGCAGTAAAGAAAAATGAAGTTATGAAATTTTCAGGAAAATGGATGGATCTGGAAAGGATTATACTAAGTAAAGTAACCCAGGCCCAGAAAACAAAGTGTCACATGTTCTCTCTCATATGTGGATCCTAGCTACAGATGATTGGACTTCTGTGTGAGTAGGAAGAAAACTCATTAGCAAAGGCGAATAAGCTAGAAAAGAGATATAAAGGGAAGAGAAAGAAAGGGAGGGGGGTACTGAATAGGCGGGTATTGTATATATGTGGGTAGAAGAATAGATTAATGGGAGTGAAAAGGCCCAAGTGAGGTCAGGGGAAGAGATTAAGTAAAGGAAAGGTGGAGGGAGGGCTAATCAAAACCTAAGGGAATATAAATAAATCATATGGAATCCTATTTTTTTGGACAATGGAACACAAGGAGCCATAGACTGTTACTAGAAATTTTTCAGTGCCAGGAATGGGATACCTTCCAGTGAGTTGTTGGTCATGGAGGTCTCTGATGCCCCCAAAACATTACAGGCCATGGCTGAGGCCCTTGGTTTCCCACCAGGAATAGATGGTAAGACCCTATTGCTGAAGACTCCACATACTTGGGCTGCAAGGCCACTGAAATATCCTTCTGGAACTGAGCTGATAACCTCCTCCGTGTAGACCAGCTGACAGAAAGCTGGAAGAATCCATTCTGCATGTAGTTCAATGGCAGAGAGAGAAATCACCAGTGAAGATACTCAACAGTAGACACTGCAAGCCTTATATTTTGCCAGCCAGGCCAAATGAGCCAACAGGTGCAATAGTGTCACATCTGTCATGGTGGAAACCAACTGCCCTGTAATTGGACTGGAGGCCTGCTCCATCGGAGGGAATACTTCCCTGATACTAAAAATCTAAAATAGTCATTAGCCCTAGGGGTGTAATGTCTGCTGCTGTCTGTCTAAATGTATATACTATGCTCTTCAAACTGCCCAGTAAGTACTCTTAATGTTCATACCTATATATTAATGCTACTCTCACTTTTGGTAGAGAACCTTCTTTTTACAGATGGCAGAGACCTTGGGATGACTCAGAAGGCATCATGGTGCTGGAAAGAAGTAACCGGAGTACTCAGTACTGTAATATCTCTATCCCACCTTCCAAGGCTCAGGGTCCATTGTGGAAGAGGTGGCGGAAAGAATGTAAGAGCCAAAGGAAGGGTAGGACTCCTTACAATGTGCTTCTCCAGACACAAAATGGCCTGGATATCCATGACCTCACAGTGCCTGACACTACCTACACAAGACCATAATAATAGGAGAAAAGATTATGGCATCAAAATAAAAGAGAGACTGATTGTGAGGAGGGGATATAATGGAGAATGGAGTTTCAAAGGGGAAAGTGGGGGGAGGGAGGGCATTACCATGGGATATTGTTTATAATCATGGAAGCTGTTAATAAAAAAATATATATATATGAAATTATTGATTCTGATGAGCTTTAAAAATTGTAAAGATTTTCATGTCTTCATATTTAAGCTAAAAATGGTACTACATAATAAGTATTTCTTGTTTATGTTGAAAAAAATCAGGAATGAATAGAACCCAGGAAAAAAGAATTAGAGAAAAATCAATAAAACCAAAGCTGTTTCATTGAAAAAAAAATTAATAAAATTGACCAAGATAGTGAAGCAAAAATCCATAAATTACACATATCAGGAATGAATGAGTAAATATTACCATCAATGCTAAAAGAATAATAGAGGACCATTACCAACTACTCTATGACCATAAATTCAAAAACTTGAATAAAATGGATAAATTTTCTGTGAAACACAAACTATTAAAACTCACTCAAAAGATAGATAACATAAACCATCCCACATCTAATTTATTAAACAAAATTTAGTTATAAGCCTTCTAAGAATAAAAACCCTCCAGGCCCACATGGTTTCACTGGCAAATTTTACTATCAATAAGAAGTAAATATTTTATGTCTGCAAATATTTGATATTTAAATATTACAATAAATAATGTAATAAATTCTTGCACAACTTTGTATGAGAGTCTATTTCCCCCTGATATAACACATAAGAACATACAAGAAAATGAAACTAGATGTGGTTGAAAATATGTTTGTTCAGCAAAGTGCTTATTGAGCAAGCATGAGAACCTGAGTCCAATTGTAGAATGCACCTAAAAATGCTGTGTGTGGCAACACATGTCTGTAATCCCAAAGCTGGAGAGACAGGCAAATCTCTAGGGTGCAACAAAAAGAGGACAGTATTCCTGAGGAACGACAGCTGAGGTTGTCCTCAGCCTTCACATACATGAGCACATGCATGCAGGTGTACCTGTACTGATACATGCACCAGTACACACACACACAAAAAGACAAGAAAACTATAGATCAATGTCTTTTATAAACACAGTTTCAAACTACAACTGTTAACAAAACAAACCTAGGAACAGATAAGGAGGAAAATGCACCAGATCCATAAAATATTTATTACAGAAATTGAAGTTTTGTTAGATTCTCAGAAATTAAGTAGCGACATTTTTTGTTTGTTTTTTTGAGGTAGGATATCACTCTAGCCCAGGCTGACCTGGAAATCACTATGTAGTCTCAGGGTGGCCTTGAACTCACAATGATCTTCCTACCTCTGCCTCCCAAGTGCTGGGATTAAAGGCATGTGCCACCTGTTTAAGTAGTGAATTTTACCATATCAATGCACATCATGTATGCATTATAGCAAATGCAGTATTGACAGTGTTCAATGCCCATTTCTAATTTTATTTTATTGTTTTTCCAAGGTAGGATCTCACTTAGCCCAGGTTGGAATTCACTCGGTAGTCTCAGGCTGGCCTCGAACTCACAGAGATCCTCCTAACTCTGCCTCCCAAATGCTGGGAATAAAAGGCATATGCCACCACACCCAGCTCCATTTCTAATTTTAAAAAATTTCTCAGCAAATTAATCATGGTGTCTCACACCTATAATCCTACTGGGGAAGCTAAGGCAGGTGGATTATAGGAGTAGAAGGAAATGTGTAAGAAGCTAGGCATGGTGGCACACACCTTTAATCCCAGCACTCAGGAGGCAGAGGTAGGAAGATCACTGTGAGTTTAAGGCCAGCCTGGGCTAGAGTGAGACCCTATTTCAAGAAAACAAAAAACAAAAAACAAAACAAAATTAAAAAAAAAAAAAACACAGGGCTGCAGAGATGGCTTCGTGGTTAAGGCACTTGCCTCTGAAGCCTAAGGACCCATGTTCTACTCTGTAGGTCCCATATAAGCCACATGCACAAGATGATGCAAACATGCAAGGGGGCACCTGCACACAAGATGGCCCATGCATCTGGAGATCAATTGCAGCAGGTGGAGACCCTAGCATGCCAATTCTCTCTCTCTCTTTCTCATAAATAAAATACCACACCCTCCCCAAAATAGAAAAATAAAAAAGAACACATAAAAAAGTGGCACCAGCAAAAACAAAAACAAAAAATATTCCTCTAATATCCTATTGAATGATGAAAGAATGAATGTTTTCCCTATAAAACTAAAACAAGAAACAGGGCAAGGATGACTTTGCACTTTTAAAAATATATTTTATTTAGTTAGGTTTAAAAAAATTTTTTAATTGATTTTTATTTTTATTTATTTGAGAACAACAGACAGAGAGAGAAAGAGAGAGAGAGAGAGAGAGAGAGAGAGAGAGAGAGAGAGAGAGAATGGGTGCACCAGGTCCTCCAGCCACTGCAAACAAACTGCGAAACAAAAAAAAATGCATGTGCTGCCTTGTGCATCTGGCTTATGTGGGTACTGGGGAATCTAGCCTCAAGCCGGGGTCCTTAGGCTTCACAGGTAAGTGCTTAACCACTATGCAATCTCCCCAGCCCCATTATTTAGTTTTTTAAACTTTTTTATTGACAACTTCCATAATTGTACACAATAAACCATGATTCCCTCCCCTCTCCCACTTTCCCCTTCACAAATCCACTCTCCATTATATCCTCTCCCTCTCTCAATTAGTCTCTCTTTTATTTTGATGTCATCATCTTTTCCTCCTATTTTGAGGGTCATGTGAAGGTAGTGCTAAGCACTGCAAGGTCATGGATATCGAAGCCAATTTATGTATGAATGATTGCATTGTAAGCAACCCTACCCTACCTTTGGCTCTTACATTCTTTCCACCACCTCTTCTGCAATGGACCCTGAGCCTTGAAGGTATGATAAAGATGTTTAAGTGCCAAATACCCCTCTGTCACTTCTTCTCAGCACTATGGTGCCTGTTGGGTCATCCCAGTGGTTGCCACCATCTGAAAAGAGAAGCCTCTCTAAACAAAAGTGAGAGTAGCATCAATATATGGGTATGAACATTAAGAAAAATGCTTACAGGTTAGTTTGGTGAGCATTTAGCCATACAACAACAGGTGTTACACTCCTAAGGCTCATGACCTTTCCCGCCACAGGTATTTGGTTAGGTGTTCAGTACCAGGCATGTATTCCCTCGCATGGAGCGGGGCCTCCAGTCCAGTTGGAGAGCAGTTGATTTCCCCCATAACAAACCTGCCACTATTGCACGTGTTTGGTCATTTGGCCTGGCTGGCCAAACTTAAGGCTTGCAGTGTTCACTATTGTTTATCACCACTGATGACTTCTCTCTCCCATAGGGCTTCATGCAGCGTGGCTTTTTCCAGCTTTGTGTCAGCTGGTCTGCAGGGAGGAGGTTTTCAGTTCAGCTCCAGCTTGATTTCTCAGTGACCATGCAGCCAAAGCATGTGGGGACTTCAGCAATAGGGTCTTACCATCTATTTCTGGTGGGAAATCAATAGCCTTGGCAATGGCCTGTAATGTTTGAAGGCATTAGGGTCCTCCCTGGCCAACAACTCACCGGAAGCTATCCCAACCTTGGCACTATGGTTGCCATTATCCAAAATAGTAAGTTTCCATATGGCTTATTCATAACATCTTGAATTTTGATTAATCCTCCCCATCCTTCTTTTACTCAGTCTCTTCCTGTGACCTCACTTAGGCCATTGCATTCCCAGAAATCTGTTCAGCTAAATACATAGAATACCATCTCCTCAAGTCCTCCCCTTTCCTTCCTCCCTTATAGCTCCTTTCTGGCTTACTGGTCTCTGCTACCAATTTTTACTCCTACTCATGTACAAGTCTAAAAGTTTGTAGCTAGGATCCACATATGAGAGAGAAGATGTGACATTTGGCTTTCTGTGCTTGGGTTACCTCACTTACTATAATCCTTTCCAGATCCATCAATTTTCCTGTAAATTTCATAATTTCATTTTTCTTTACCGCAGAATGGAATTCCATTGTATAAATGTGCCACATTTTCATTATCCATTTCTCAGTTGTGGGACATCTAGTTCCATTTCCTAGCTATTGTGAATAGAGTGGCAATAAACATGGTTGAAATTGCTCTCTAATTGGACTGGAGGCCTGCTTCACAGGAAGGAATACATGCCTGGTACTGAAAACCTAATCAAAAGCCTAATGCGGTGGAGGTCATGAGCCCTAGTAGTGTAACGCCTGCTCTTGTCTAGGTAAATGCATATATTATGCTCACCAAATTAACATTCATACCCACATATTAATGCTACTCTCATTTTTTGTTAGAGAAGCTTCTCTTTTCACATGGTGGTGACCACTGGGATGACCCAAAAGGCACCATAGTGCAGAGAAGAAGTGGTAGGGGAGTGTTCAGCACTAAAACAACTCTATTAAACCTTCTAAGGTTCAGGGTCCACTGCCAAGGAGGTAGTGGAAAGAATGTAAGAGCCAAAGGAAGGGTAGGATTATTTACAATGCAATCTTCCAGACACAAATTGGCCATGATATCCATGACCTCACAGTGCCTAGCAATACCTATACAAGACCCTCATAATAGGAGGAAAAGATGATGGCATCAAAATGAAATGGAGACTAACTGAGAGAGAGAGAGGGGATATGATGAAGAGTAGATTTGTGAAGGGGAAAGGGGGGGGGGAATTATGATGATTTATTGTCTGTAATTGTGGAAGTTGTCAATAAAAAAGTTTTAAAAAACATGGATGAGCAAGCATCTCTAAAGTAATGTAAGACGAGTCCTTAGAATATATGACTGGGAGTCGTATAGCTGGGTCATATGGTAAATCCTCTTTTAGCTATCTCAGGAACTTCCATACTGATTTCCACAATGGCTGTACCAGATTACATTCCCACCAATAGTGCAGAAGTGTTCCTCTTTTTTGCATCATCACTAGCATTTATTGTCATTTGTTTTCATGATGGTAGCCATTCTGACAGGAGTGAGATGGAATCTCAAAGTAGTTTTAATTTGCATTTCCCTGATGGCTAAGGATGTAGAACATTTCTTTAGATGTTTATAGGCTACCTGTATTTCTTCCTTTGAAAACTATCTGTTTAGTTCCATAGCCCATTTTTTAATTGGGTTGTTTGATTTCTTATTATTTAATTTTTTGAGTTCTTTGTATATCCTGGATATTAATCATCTGTCAGATGTACAGCTGGCAAAGATTTCCTTCCATTCTGTAGGTTGCTTCTTTGTTCTATTCACAGTGTCTTTTGCTGTATAGAAGCTTTGTAATTTCACAAGGTCCCAGTGGGTCATTAGTGGTTTTATTTCCTGAGCAACTGGAATTATATTCAGAAAGTCGTTGCCTATACCAATATGTTGAAATGTTTTCCCTGCTTTTGCCTCTAGTAGTTTCAGAGCTTCAGGTATATATTAAGGTCTTTGATCCATTTGGACTTAATTCTTGTGCATAGAAAGAGATAAGCATTTATTTGTAGAAGCATGAAAATAGATTCTTATCTCTCTCCTAGCACCATTTTTTTTTTTTTTTGCTTTTTTTTTTTGAGATAGGGTCTCACTCTAACCCAGGCTAGTCTGGAATTCACAATTTCAGGGTGGCCTCGAACTCACAACAATCCTCCTACCTCTGCCTCCTGAGTGCTAGTATTAAAGGCATATGCCACCACTCCCGGCCTACTAGCACTGTCTTTTCTCCAGTGAATATTTTTGTCAAAAGTCAAATGGCTGTAGCTGCCTAGATTTACATCTGGGTCCTTTATTCTGGTCCACTGATCTACATGTCTTTGTGCCAGTACCATGCTGTTTTTGTTATTATGGCTCTATGGTATAGCTTAAAATTAGGTATGGTGATACTACCAGACTTATTTTTGTTCAAAATTGTTTCGGCTATTCAAGGTTGTTTTGATGCTTCCAAATGATTTAGGTTTGTTTTTTCTATGTGAAGAATGCCATTGGAATTTTAATGGGGATTGAATTAAATGTGTAGATTGCTTTTGGTGAGATTGCTATGTTCACAATATGGTTCTTCCAATCCAAGAACATGGAATGTCTTTCCATTTTCTAGTGTCTTCTACAATTTCTGTCTTGAGTGTTTTAAAGTTTGCATTGTAGATATCCTTTACTTCCTTGGTTAGGTTTATTCCAAGGTACTTTTTTTTTTTTTTTTGAGGAAATTGTGAATGGGAATGATTCCCTGATTTCATCCTTGGCATATTTGTTGTTAAAATATAGGAAGGCTACTGATTTCTGTGTGTTTGTTTTGTATCCTACCACATTGCTAAAAGTGTTTATCAGCTCTAACAGTTTGCTGGCACAGTCTTTAGGGTCCTTTATGTATAGAATCGTATCATCTGCAAATAATGATAATTTGATCTCTTCCTTTCCAATTTGTATCCCTTTAATGAGTGTATTTTGCCTTATTGCTATAGCTAAGACTTCCAGTACTACATAAAATAAAAGTGGGGACAGTGGACACCCTTGTCTTGTTCCTGATTTTAATGGAAAAGGTTCAAGTTTTCCTCTACTTAGTATTATGTTGGCTATAGGTTTTTCATAAATAGCCGTTATTATATTGAGATATGTTCCTTCTCTTCCCAGTTTCTGTAGGACTTTAACTATAAATGGATGTTGGATTTTGTCAAAAGCCTTTTCTGAATTTATCTATTTTTGTTTTTTTGAGGTAAGGTCTCACTGTAGTCCAGGCTGACCTGGAATTCACCAAGTAGTCTCAGGGTGGCCTCAAACTCACTGCAATCCTCCTACCTCTACCCCCGAGTGATGGGATTAAAGGTATGCACCACCATGCCTGGCCCTTTTCTGCATTTATTGAGATGATAATATGATTTTTGTCCTTCTGCCCATTTATATAGTGTATTACATTTATCAATTTGCATATGTTGAACCATCCCTGGATCTCTGGGATAAAGCCTACTTGGGTAGGATGAATGATCTTTTTTTTGCCGGGGGGTTTCAAGGTAGGGTCTCACTCTAGTACAGGCTGACCTGGAATTCACTATGACGTCTCAGGGTGGTCTCAAACTCATGGCGATCTTCCTACCTCTGCCTCCCAAGTTCTGGGATTAAAGGCGTGCACCACCATGCCCGGCTGTGAATGATCTTTTTTTTTTTTTTTAATTTTTTTGTTTATATTTATTTATTTATTTGAGAGTGACAGACAGAGAGAGAAAGAGGCAGAGAGAGAATGGGCGCGCCAGGGCCTTCAGCCACTGCAAATGAATTCCAGATGCGTGCGCCCCCTTGTGCATCTGGCTAACATGGGTCCTGGGGAATCAAGCCTCAAACCGGGGTCCTTAGGCTTCACAGGCAAGTGCCTAACTGCTAAGCCATCTCTCCAGCCCGAATGATCTTTTTGATATATTTTTGTATTCTGTTTGCCAACATTTTGTTGAAATTTTTGCATCTATGTTCATGAGAGAGATTGGTCTGATTTTTTTTTTGTTGTTCTGTCTTTGATTTTGGTATCAGGGTGATGCTGACTTCAAAAGAGTTTGGTAGTATTCCCTCTTTTTCTATTTTATGGAAAACTTTGAGAAACATTCATGTTAGTTCTTCCATGAAGGTCTGGTAAAATTCAGAAGTAAATCCATCTGGGTCTGAACTTTTATTAGTTGAGAGATTTTTTTAAAATAACTGCTTGGATCTCTGTACTTGTTATAGGTCTATTTAAATAGTTTATCCAATGTTGATTTAATTTTTGTAGGCCATATAAACCTAGGAAATCATCCATTTCTTTCATATTTTTAAACTTAGTGGAGTATGTATTTTTAAAGTATGATTTTCTGAGTTTCTGTGGTATCTGTTGTAATGGTGCCATTTTTACCTCTAATTTTATTAATTTGTGTCTCTTCTATCTTTCTTTTTTTCTTTTCTCAATTTTTATTAACATTTTCCATGACTATAAAAAATATCCCATGGTACTACCCTCCCTCCTCCAACTTTCCCCTTTGAAATTCCATTCTCTATTATATCCCTTCTTCTGTCTTTCTTTTGATTAGATTTGCTAAGGGTTAATCAATCTTGTTTATCCTTTTAAAGAACCAATTCTTTGTTTTATTGATTCTTTGCATATTTTTGGTTCTATTTCATTAATTTCTACCCTAATTTTTATTATTTCTTCCTGTCCACTGATTTTTGGTTTACCTTGTTCTTCTTTTTTCAAGATCTTAAAGTGCAGCATTAAGTTGTTTACTTATGACCTTGCTAATTTCATAATCTAGGCTCTTATAAGCTATAAATTTCCCTCTTAGGATGGCCTTCATGTGTCCCAAAAGTTTTGGTATGTTGTGTTCTCATTATCATTTGATTCTATGAATTTTTTATTTACTTTTTGATTTCTTCAATGACCCACTCATCATTCAGTAGTGTACTGTTTAGTGCCATGATTTTGTGTACGCTTTATAGTTTTTCTTGCTGTTGATTTGTAGTTTAATCCCATTGTAATCTGATAGAGTACAATGAATTAATTCAAATTTCCTGTATTTGTTAAGATTGGCTTTTTGTCCCAATATATGATCTCTTTTAGAGAATGTTCTTTATGCTGCTAAAAAGAATATGTATTCTGCAACATTTGGATGGAATGTTCTATAGATATCTGTTAGGTCCATTTGTTCTATGACATCATTTAATCCAGATGTCTCTCTGTTCATTTTTTGGTGGGATGACCTGTCATTTGATGAGAGTAGGGTATAGAAGTCACCCACTACAATTGTTCTTGGTGTTATCTGTGACTTTAAGTCTAATAGTGTATGTTTGATGAAATTTGGAGCCCCCATATTAGTTGTATATACATTTACAATTATAATATCTTCCTGTTGAATCCTTTAATCAATATAAAGTGATCTTCTTTATCTTTCCTCACCAATGGTGATTTGAAATCTATCCTGTCAGATACTAGGATAGTAACACCTTCGTTCTTTCTAGTCCCATTTGCTTGAAATACATTTTCCATCCTTTCACCCTAAGATAGTGTCTGTCTTTTAGGGAGAGGTGAGTTTCTTAGAGGCAACAAACAGAAGGACCTTTTTTTGTTAAAATTCCTTTTAAATTTATTTATTTGAGAGAGTGAGAGAAAGAGGGAGGGAGAGAGAGGGGGAGAGGGAGAGAGAGAGAGAAAGAGAGAGATAGAGATAGAGAGAGAGAGAGAGGGAGGGAGAGAAAAGGTACACTAGGGCCTCCAGCCACTGCAAATGAACTCCAGACGCATGTGCCACCTTGTGCATCTGGTTTATGTGGGTCCTGGGGAATTGAACCAAGGTCCTTTGGCTTTGCAGGCAAACGCCTTGACCACTAAGCCATCTCTCCAGTCCCAGAAGGACTTTTAATCCAGTATGCAAACCTGTGTCTTTTTGTTGGGGCATTGAGGCCATTGATATTAATAGTTGTTATTGAAAGGTATATATTTATTCTTGCCATTTTTCTTGTTTTGTAGTGCTTCCTGTTTTTCCTTTACTCTCTTTTACTAACTGTTATTTGAATATGTTTTTTATTTTCCTGTTTCCTCATGTGTGTGCTTTCCTCTGTCTTTAGCATGAAGCATCCCTTCAAGTATTTTCTGTAGAGCTGGCTTAGTGGTCATATAGTCATTTGGCCTGTTATTGTTATGAAATGTCCTTATTTCTCCATCAATTTGGATAGATGGCTTTGCTGGATAAAGTAATCTTGATTGACAGTTGTCATCTTTCAGAACTTGGAATACATTGTTTCAAGCCCTTCTGGCTTTTAAAGTTTGTGTTGAGTAATCTGCTGTGATCCTGATGGGCTTCCCTTTAGAAGTTACTTGATTTTTCTCTGTAACTGCTTTCAATATATAGTCTTTGGTTTGTGTGTTTAGTAGTTATTATAATAAGGTGAGGAGAGTTTCTTTCCCAGTTTTGTCTGTTTGGTATTCTAAAGGCTTACTGTATCTATCTGTATTGGCATCTCTTTCCCTATTTGGGGAAAATTTTCTTCTCTGATTTTGTTGAAAACACCTACTATGCCTTTGGATTGAAATTCTCCTCCTTCTACTATACCCTGAATTCTTCTTCTTTTTCTTTCTTTCTTTTTTTGAGGTAGGGTCTCACTCTAGTCCAGGCTGACTTAGAATTCACTATGTAATCTCAGGGTGGCCTCAAACTCATGGTGATCCTCCTACCTCTGCCTCCGAAGTGCTGGGATTAAAGGTGTGCACCACCACACCTGGCTCTGTGCCCTGAATTCTTATGCTTGATCTTTTCATAGTGTCCTGAATGTCTTAAAATTTCCATTTATACCTTCCTATTAGTTTGTCTTTCTCTTTCTTGGACTTTATTTGATCTGCCACTGTGTCTCTCCTTGACTCATTCTATTGGTGAGACTTTCTACAGAGCTTTTTATTTGACTTACTCTGGTTTTCATTTCTAGTATTTCTGATTGGTATTTTTTTTTATTATTTCTATTTCCTTACTCATATCTTGTATTGACCTCCTTATTTCATTAAGTTGGTTTCCTGTGTTCTCCTGGGGTTTCTTCAGGAGTTTGTTTTCTTTGATTCCTTTGAACACAGATATAATCATTCTTTTGAATTCTTTGTCAGGTTTTTCATTTAAATCAATTTTACTGGAGGTCATTTCTGATGAATTTATAATTTCTTTAAATTTTATTTTTATTTATTTATTTGAGAGAGAGAGAAAGAAGCAGAGAGAGAGAAAGGCAGATAGAGAGAGAATGGGTGTGCCAGGGTCTCCAGACACTGCAAAAAACTCTAGCCACATGCACTACCTTGTGCATCTGTCTTACATGGGTCCTGGGAAATTGAACCTGGGTCCTTTGGCTTTGCAGGCAAGCACCTTAACCACTAAGCAATTTCTCCATCCTGACTTATAATTTTTGATGGAATTATATTATTTTGATTTTTGTGTTTTTTGTATTATAATGTGGAGATTTTTGTATCTTGAGTTAATTCGATGCTTGGGTTTTCTAATTATCTGCAATATTCTTAGATGTGTAAATCTAGTGTTATATATCTTCAGGGTAGGAGTTTAAGTTGCCATGTGTGGCTCATATATTGCTCCCAGAGTAAACACAGAAGTGACCCATAGGTTTTGTGTGCTATGCAAGTATTCCAGTAGGCTAGGTGGAGCAAAACACAGACAAATTCTAAAATTTAAGTGAGCAGTATATACACTCAATCAAAGCCAGCACAGAGTATTTATATAAGAGTGGGGATTAAAATAAACAGATAATCTAACAAAGTCAAAGTCCATAAAGGTGTTTCTTGCACCATACCCTCAATCCTGTCAACTGGGAGGCTGAGATTTCTGGTCTGTATTGAGTCCCAGGTCAGCCTGGAGCCAAGTGACACCCTGCCCCCAAAAATGACATGAGAAGAAGACAACAAAAGCACTATAAATCAGGAAACATTAAAAGCCATGTATGTCAACCCCAAAATACAGCTTATTTAAGAATGGCAACGCTACTATCAGTAAAATCTAACACATAATCTGCCCAGACATGGAAGGTGTGATTAGCAATTCCAGTGCAGGTTTGTATGTCAGGCTTTGGGGCAGGTATTGACCCAGTGTAAGTAGGCTGTTACCTTTTGGGATGGCTTCAGTGGCACGTAAGATGTGTGCCTGCCTGGGTTCTTCATTGTTGAATTGTAGGCTGCTGTTCTGATTGGCCATGTTGGATGCTGTGTGGCTGAGATCCCTTTCCCAGATCTCCAGTGGTTCCCGGCACTGGTGGTTGGGGAAGAGGAGGCTATGTGGGGTATCTGAAGCTGTAGCTGCAAAGCTAGTCCCCGTGGTCTTCTTCCTCATTAGCCCCTCGCCTGCTCCCTGCTGTCCTCTCCCTCTGCTTTCCCCTCTCTGTGAGGAGGCTGATGTGAGTGAAGAATCCCCCACCCCAGCTCTGCTCCTGTGCCTAGGCAGGACCTGGCACTTGTGCAGCTATTCCCAGCACACTGCTGGATTGGAACTGTGCTGGGAGCTGACTCTGGTTGGTTTCATGGTTGCCAGAAGCTCTGGGTCTTTCCTGCTTCTCTGTTGTGGTTGATAATTCATTATACACCTTCACTTTTTGGTAGAAGAGTGTAGTGTGGTGTTTTGTTTCTATTTATTCCCTGCCAGGCTGGTTTGGTGTGGCTACTGTGCCTGCCACCATCTTAACTGGAAGTCAAACATGCAGATAACAAAAGAAGAAACAAATGGTTTCTATTTGAATCAAAATAAAATGTTAATGTAATTTTGCTCTACATATGTCACACATAAAGGTTAAGACATGTTTCTATCCTGAGCATGGTTCAGTCACTATCTTAATTATCTTGGGCGTGGTATTGTTAGGAAGGGAGTATAATTTTGTACATGGTTTCTGTGCTGGGCAATTACCAGTTATGTGGAAACTCGGGATTCTGCCAGTAAGATACCAATGTCAGGTCCTGGGAGGGGAGAGGAGGGGCTCTTTTTCTTTCCCATGTGCCTCTTCCCTTTTCTTATCTTTATTGTTATTATTATTATTATTATTATTATTATTATTTTGGTTTTTCAAGGTAGGGTCTCACTCTAGCTCAGGCCTTTTCTTATTTTTATATCCTGCCTCAATACCATCTGGTTCACAGACACCCAGAAAGCTACTGTGTAGCACTGGAGAAAGAAAGACACAGCAACTGAACAGAATGGAACCCAAAAACAGACCTACACTTAAATGTTTAATTGATATCACAGAGGTACAAGGATAATTTAATGAATAAATAATAATTTATTGAAAATGAACTTCTGTGAGAACAATTGGATATTCATATGCAAAAAATAAAAATCTCCAATGTATAGTTTAAAAATTATAAAAAATTATTTCTAGAACTGGAGAGATTGCCTAGTGGTTAAGGTGCTTGCTGGCAAAGCCAAAGGACCCAGGTTTGATTCCCTAGTACCCATGTAAAGTCAGATGTACAAGGTGGCGCATACATCTGAAGTTCATTTGCAGTAGCTAGGAGACCCTGGTGCACCCATTTTTTCTCTCTCTCTCCAATAAATAAATAAATAAGTAAGTAAATAAATAAATATTTGATAAAAATTATTTCTAGACCAATCCAAAACCTAAACGTAAAACCATACAGTTATTACAAAAAAAATCAAGAAAATCTTTGCAACTCTGTGGCCTTGACAGTTAGGATAAGAGTTCTTGAATATACACCTTAAAAAGTCCTAGGCTGGGAAGATGGCTCAGCGGTTAAAGGAGCTTGCTTGCAAAGCATGATGGCCTGGGTTCAATTTCCCCAGTACCCACATAAAGCCAGAGGCACAAGGTGGACTATTGGTCTGGAGTTCTTTTGCAGTGGCAGGAAGCCCTGGCATGCTCACACTCTCTTTCTGTCTGCCTCTTTGTCTCTCAAATAAATAAATAAAAACATTTTTTATAGAACTTTGAAAAACATGATTCAAAGACAAACTGCATGTCAGGAGAGAACATCTGATGCCATGTTTTATAAAAGGCATCCAGAGCTAGATCCTGAGTATAGAAATCTCCCTCACTGTGATCTATTGGAAGTTAGCCCTAGACACAAAAAAGAAAGAAAAAAGACATATCCAGTTGGGTGTGATGGCACACGCCTTAAATTTCAGCACTTGGGAGGCAGAGGCCGGAGGATCACTAAGTTCAAGGCCACCCTGAGACTACATAGTGAATTCTAGGTCAGTCTGAGCTAGAGTGAGACTTTACCTTGAAAAAACAAGAGAGAGAGAGAAAGAGACAGAGAGACAGAGACACACACACACACAGATACTGAGTATATAGGCAAAGTTATACAGATGTCAAATACATCCATCAAATGATATCGACATTAGCAGAGCCTAGGGGTACAGGTCTATAGTCTCCTCTTGAGAGGCAGAGGCAGGAGAATCATTGTAACTTCAAGGCCTGCTTACTCTACACAGTGAGTTCCAGGCTACTAGCCAACTACCCAGAGCTACATAAGTGAGATTCTTGCTGAAAAAAAAGTGAAGATCAGTATTCATTAGGAAAATGATAATTAGAAGAAGTAAATGTCATTATATACATATTAGAATTACTAAAAAAATATAAAAAAACACAAAAAAACCAGAAAGCCCTACAATTTCAAGTTCTGACAAAGATAAGGAACAAACAACTATGTAGGATGCAAACTGTATTGACACTTGGAAATTAATTTGACAGTTTTTCATCAAGTTAGAAAGAAAATACTATATACCCAGTAGTCCTACTCCTAGGTGAATTGAAAGTTTATTTCCCCACAAAACTCTCTAGGTAAATGTTTATAGTTACTTTATTTTTTTATTTTTATTTTTGAGTTTTCGAGGTAGGGTCTCACTCTAGCTCAGGCTGACCTGGAATTCACTATGTAGTCTCAGGGTGGCCTCGAACTCATGGCAGTCCTCTTACCTCTGCCTCCTGAGTGCTGGGATTAAAGGCATGTGACACTGCGCCTGGCTATAGTTACTTTATTTTAATCAACTTAAATTGGTACCATTTATTGATCTAAGCACTTATTTATCTAAATCTGAGTTTAAATGTGAATCTTATTGTGTGAAAGGTAAGCTTTAGTAAGTCAAATGGAAAAAATGTAAAGGGTCAAAAAAAACCCCAGCATAATCTTAAAGAAAATTTCTGGGTGTGATGGTGCATGCCTTTAATCCCAGCACTCGGGAGGCCAAGGTAGGAGGATTGCTATGAGTTTGAGGCCAGTCTGAGACTACGTAGTGAATTCCAGGTCAGCCTGGGCTAGAGTGAGACCTTACCTTGAAACCCTCTTCCCCCCAAAAAAATCTCAAAGAAAATGAAAAAAGTAATATAGTCTTTCTCTACCAGGCATCAAGATACATTATAATATAAAGATAACATGACTAAGACAATTTGTATTAGCTCCCATGGAGAACAAGAGACCAATGATACAAAACAGGCCCTAGAAATAGACCTACATATATGAACTCTTGATAAGTGATAGAATAGGGGCTGTGTTTCCAATAAATGGATCTGTGATCATTGATGAAGAGTGTGATTTGTTTGTTTGTTTTAGTTTTTGGAGACAGGGTCTCACTATGTAGTCCAGGCTTGTTTCAAACTCGCTGTGTAGCATAGGCTGGCCTGGAACTCTCAATCTTCCTGCCTCAACCTGTCAAGTGTTAGGATCATAGTCATGTGCCACCATGCCTGGCTAACCATATAAGTTAGACACACACACACACACACACACACACACACACACTTGCAAGCAGAGAGAGATAGAACAGAGACAGGCAGAAAGAGCACACCAGGGCCTCCAGCCCTTGCAAATGAACTGCAGATGCATACATACTTTGTGCATCTGCCTTTACATGGCTACTGGGGAATTAAACTCAAGTTGTTAGGTTTTGCAGGTGAGCACCTTAACTACTAAACCATCTCTCCAGCCACCCTCCATATGATTTTTTTAAATGTCATTGATTTCGGCCTAACAATATAAACAGAATGAACTCCCTTCCCAAATGCCAGCCAGGATATGGAACAAGGGCAAGTTGGCATTGCTGTAAGAAAGGAGGGTATATAGTGACATTTCCCTATGCATGTTCATATACTCTTCCATCCACCCACATGCTATCCATCATTTATTATTTATTTATTTATTTATTTATTTATTAAAGAGAAATAGAGAGAGGAAGAGAGAGAGAGAATGAGTGTGTCATGGCCTCTAGTCATTGCAAACAAACTACAGACGCATGTGCCACCTTGGGCATCTGGCTATTTGGGTAGTTAGACTTTGCAGACAAGTGCCTTAATTACTGACCCATCTGTCCAGCCCCATTCTTTATAATTTAATATCTTATTTTTATTTATTTATTTGAGAGAAAGAGCAGAAAGAGAGACAGACACACACATACGCACAGAGAAAGAGACAGAGGGAGAGTTAGGGAGAGAGAATGGGTGCTCCAGGACCTCCAGCCACTACAAACACATCTCAGACGCATGTGCCACCTTGTGCATCTGGCTTATGTGGGTCCTGGGGAATTGAACTGAGGTCCTTTGGCATTGCAGACAAGTCCCTTTTCTCCAGTCCCCATTCTTTATAATTTAAAAAATAATATTATGAGGGCTAGAGGGATGGCTTAGCAGTTAAAGCATTTGCTTGTAAAGCCAAAGGACCCAGGTTTTTATACCCCAGGACCCATGTTAGCCAGATGCACAAGGGGTGCACGCATCTGGAGTTTGTTTGCAGTGGCTAGAGGCCCTGGCACATCTATTCTCTCACTCTCTCTCTCTCTGCCTTCCTCTTTCTCTGTCAAATAAATAAATAAAAATAAAATATTAAAACATTATGAAACATTTGTTGCATGGGCTTTATTACTTAACCACGCATCTTAAAAAATCTTTTTATGTAAGTACACAGAGATTTACCTTGATTTTCTTGTTTGTTTGGCTTGGTTTGATTTCATTCCTTGAGACAAGGTAGCCTAGCTGGTCTCAAACTCATGACCCTCTGGCCTCAGCTTCCTGAGTGCTGGGATGACAGGTGCGCACTGCCACACACCAGGTTACCCTGGGTCTTTTGTTGTTATTTGTTTGTCTTTTGATTTTGTGGGCATTTTGAAGTAGGGTCTCACTCTAGCCCAGGCTGACCTGGAACTCACTCTGTAGCCCCACGCTGGCATCAAACTCACAGTGAACCTCTTATGTCAGACTCCTGAGTGCTGGGATTAAAGGAATGCATCACCACTCCTGGTTACCCAGTTTTTTAAAGTTGCTGCATTTGGATCTGTTAGTGTGAAGCTACTTTAAGTCCCCATTCCTCTAACCAATGGGCACTTTATTTCCTTCTGATTTTTCTCCATTGTCAACAGTGCTGCAGTAAATACCTTGCCACCTGAATCTTTGGGCACAAATGCAATCATTTGAGTACGATTCGTTTCTAGAAGGATGGTCAAAGAGTAGATTGCAATGTGGTGGTTCCACGCTCTGGCAGAGCCTGTGCGGCTGTGCATGTACTCCCACCGCAGGATGTAGGAAGCCCAGCTCACCATGTTCTTGCTGACACCAAACATTTTTGGTCTTTACATTTTTTCCCAGGGCTGAAGGGGAAAAAACTTGCTTGCCTAGCAAGTGTGAGGCTCTAAACCATAAATCCTCAGCACTGCGCACGTGCACACGCGTACACACACACACACACACACACGTGTGCAACACAAAATCTCAATGTTAACTTGCTAGTGTTTTAAATCTTTGCCTCCTGGATTTGTGATGAACATTTTTACATATTCAGTGTCCATTCATCTATCCTTGGTTTATTCTTTTTATATCCTTTATTGATTTGTTGGGACAATTTAAAATCTGTTAACCCTCTTGTGCAAATGTCGAAAAAAAAATTTTTTTGAGGTAGGGTCTTGCTCTAACACAGGCTGTCCTGGAATTCACTATGTAGGTGTGGCCTTGAACTCACAGAGATCCTCCTACCTCTGCCTACAGTGCTGGGATTAAAGGAATGTGCCACCATGCCCGACTTGAAAATATTTTTCACAAGGATGCCACTTCTCTTTTAATGTTCTTTTGTGTTATTCACACAAAACTTTCTACTCCACGTGTGGTCAAATCTGTTGTATTTTCATCTCAGACTTCTGGGTTCATATCTTTCTTGGGGACACTGAACATGTATTGTTTACAAAGCATTTTCATTTCCATTTTCTCACCCAAGTCGGGGTCACAGAGATTCAGTAATGTGCATAGATCAGGAAAGGGAAGGTCAGGAGGGCCCATGGCTTATCTGGATCCCACAGCTGCCTTGGGAAAACACAAAAGCACAATCTCAGGCCCAGGAAGGGGGTTGCTGCTCCAGCTAACTAGGTGATCTAGCCCATACCAGTCCCTGTACTCCTCAAAACTCCGGGGGAGTTTCCCTGCATGATTTCTGCTATGGAAAGCTATGGGCCTGGGCTCCCTTTGTGGGGGCAGATGCGCCTCCTTGGAGCACCACCTGTCTTGCTGCTGCACAGTGGCCCTCCAGCAGCTCTGTTTCCTGTCCAGAAACAGTTTTGCTGGGACAAGGAGGCAAACTCTGTGTTTCCCCAGTCTGTGACATTGGCCCCCTTCCAGGGACAGGGAAGCACATCTGGTCTCCTTACCCTTATCACATTTCCAACAATATGTAGGCTCATTTTGATATTCATTTAGACCAGCTTGCCATGTTTGGAGGAGAGCACTAAGTGTGGTTGTGGAGGATGCAGGATGGTAAGTCACTGTGAAGGCTTCTTCCAGAACAGTGGTGTTAGCGTTGGCCTGAGGAAAAGGTGGAGTCTGTCAAGCCAGAGGGATATACTGGAGAAGGGATAAATAGCTTTAGGGCAGAATGGGTGAGAACTGAGGCTCCCCTAGGCCCACTTACAAAGTCCTCTGACCTGGCTAGGCACTCAGGCTTAATCCTATAGGGCATGGGTTAACAGCCTACAGGACTCTAGAGGGGTGTGCCTCAAAACCCAACACAGAGATCCCAGTCTGAACGTCACAGAGGCACCTGTTCAAGGGCAGATGCCAGGTCCAGCCAGGCCTGCTGGATTAAGGCTGAGACCACTGCCCTTGAAAGCTCCTGGGTGGACTCAAGGGAACACAAGGAGCCCAGACTTGCATGCAGTTTGTGTCTGGCCTTGGGCTAGGATGTGATTCTCACAAGGTCCCTCACCTAGGATGGCAGGAACCCCTTTCTGGCAGAGCATGTTTAAGTGGAGGAAGGCAAGGCTGGTAGAAGCCAGCTCATCAGGACCCATCTCTGACCCTGGGGCCATGAGATGCTGCTTGTGCTGTCATTTTTGTCCACCCAGCTAATTCCCAGTGCTCCCCACGTGCTCTTCCTTCAGAAAGCCTCCTGTCCCCACCAGCTAGGCAGGTATCCATCCCCAGCCTGCTGGGATGGGAGAGCCCAGCACTTTCTATGTGCCCCAGGCCCCAAAGTCAGCCAGGTGCTGACTGTGCCCCAGGCACTGTGTCAAGTGCTCTGTTGTAGCCTTCTCACTGAATCCTCAACTCTATAGGCTGCTGAAGTATTACTCCTTTCTTTCTTTTCTTTTCTTCTTTTTTTTTTTTTTTCTGAGGTAGGGTCTTGCTCTAGCCCAGGCTGACCTGGAATTCACTATGTAGTCTCAGGGTGGCCTCGAACTCACAGCGATCCTCCTACCTCTGCCTCCCAAGTGCTGGGATTAAAGGTGTGTGCCACCAAGCCTGGCTATATTACTCCTTTTTACTTATTTATTTATTTTGGTTTTTCAAGGTAGGGTATTGCTTTAGCCTAGGCTGACCTGGAATTCAGTATATAGTCTCAGCGTGGCTACAAACTCAAAGTGATCCTCCAAATGCTAGGATTAAAGGTGTGTGCCACCATGCCTGGCTATTACCGCTTTGTTATTGAAAAGAAAACTGAGGGCTGGGGAGATTGACCAGTCAGTAAAGTGCTTGCCTACAAGCATGAGAACCTGAGTTTCATCCCCAGAACCCACGCAAAAGCTGGGCTTGATGCATGCTTGTAATACCAGTACTGGGGAGGCAGGGACAAGAAGATCCCTGGGACTCTTTGCCAGATGCTCCAGTCAACAGTTCAAAAATAAAAGGAAATAAAGGCTCAGAGAAGTGAAATCACTTGCTGAAGATTATGTAGCAGATGAGGTCATTTCTGCTTTCTGTGCTTGCTAATGTACCTGATCATTATGATCCACCATCTTTAGATGTATAAAAAAAATGAGTAAATGTACCCTAAAATCCCATGAACAGAAGGTGATCTGCCATCCTAGAAATTGGTTCTAGAGGCCTAACATTTTCCAAGTAATGCTAATGTACCAAGTACTATGTCCCACTCTTTGCTTTATTACCTCACTTAATCCTCTCAAACCACGAGGCTGGCTTTAGGTCTATGAATTAGCCCTATTTTGTGGATGAAGGGACCACGGATCAAGGAGGTTGGATTTCTACCCAAAGTTCCAGCAGCAGCTATGCTAATGATGGACATACAGCCAAGGAAAGACCTTGAGTCTTTCCAGAAGTGAGCGTCTGGACACAAGTAGATGTACCCTGGCCTCAGTGGGTAATCCTGGGTGAGGGTGATGTTGCTAGAATGACAGGCAGGGATCCCAGGTTAACATCACCCTTTCTATGGCAGAGGAACTCAGAATAGGGTTTGCATGTGAGCCTGAAGATTAGGAAGTCCTGAGTCAAGTCTGTGGGTCATGACACACTTCTGCATAAACTGAGACCTGGCCTTCGTCTCCCAGTCTGGCTTGGGAATCCTTCAGACCCCATATTAGGGCTGCCTAGTCCTCACATACTCTCTCAAATCCAGAGGCTCCCCATCATAGAGTGGGGACCCTTGGCCAGGAGCCAGGAACTGGGTATCATGGTAGCTTGTCAGCCTGTCCTGCATCAGCCCAAGACCAGAGAGGGTTGAACATACCTTCCTCTAGGGATGCAGCATAGTGGGTTCCAGGATGTACACTGAGGATGATGGAGCATTTCTTTCTATCTTCTTTTTCTTAAATAAAATTTATTTATTTGAGAGAGCGAGAGAGGCAAGAAAAGGCAGATAGAGAATGGGCATGCCAGGGCCTCCAGCCACTGCAAATTAACTCCAGATGCATGCGCCACCTTGTGCATCTAGCTTACGTGGGTACTGGAGAATTGAACCTGGGTCCTTAGGCTTTGCAGACAAGTGCCTTAACTGCTAAACCATCTCTCCAGCCCAATCCCTCCTATCTTTTTTTTTTTTTTTTTTTTGGTTTTTTGAGGTAGGGTTTCACTCTAGCTCAGGCTGACCTGGAATTCACTATGGAGTCTCAGGGTGGCCTCGTACTCTCAGTAATCCTCCTATCTCTGCCTCCCGAGTGCTGGGATTAAAGGTGTGAACCACCACGCCTGGCCCAATCCCTCCTATCTTTAATCTCATTCCAAAAGAACTGGTCAACTCCTCCTGTGGCAGACCTCACAGGCACCTTTGCCTTTGTTCCCTGCTTACTTCACCCTCCTCTCTCCACCACTGCTCTTCTGCTCTTGCTGAGTGCTATCCTGGCAGCTCCTGTGTTTTCTTCCTGACTGTGCTCCTGCCTCTGTCTGGACTCTGACCACTGGCTCTGCTGGCTGCATGCCTATCAGTCACTCTCCTGTGGGTCCTTGAGCTTCACAATGCTGTTGCCTGGCACTAGCACATTTGAAAGGTTGGTTACTGGCTCAGTGTAACAAATTCTTGCCCAGCAGGAGTTCCTTGGCAGGCCCTGCAACTCTTTCAGTCTTCTCTACACCTTCTACACTTGGCCGTCTCTGGCACTGTCAGATGAATGAGTAAATGCATCAACAGTGAAGAAGCCTAGAGAAGATGTCCCCCTTTCAGAAACCAATTCATTTGGAAAATACTTCATATGTTAGACTTGTTTGGGGCCCAGGAAGGCTTAGACTCAGCACTCATTCCTACATGTAAATCCCTCACCAGCCTGGTAATACAGCTTGGTACAACGTGACATTTAGGGACATAGATGTGACTTCTTATCCAAATGGAGACCTTGGAGATTGAAAGAGTGGTGACTCAGGGCAGGAAGATACGTCTGAGTCACCTTGTCCAAATGAACACTCTTCATGACATGACCAAGCTTTCAGCACAATCATCTCCCTTAGGGGAACACTGTAATTATGATGAAGAAAGACAGGCTCAGAGGCATTAAGTTACATGCCCAGAGTTACAAAGCAGACAAATAGCAGAGCTGAGTTTTGAATACAGGAATCCAGCTTCAGAGCCCATACACCCCCATAGGTATATATACCCATGATAGAGGCTCTGAGGATGGTCAGCTATATAGGGGAGCTGCCTGGGGTTGGGAGCTAGATCAAAAATTGCATCCTTCACTCCTAGCCTGCAGCCTCTCTGGGTCTCGCTTCTTTATCTGTCTGTAAATGGCAGGTCTAGTGAGACAGTAATGTAGGCAAAGTAGACTCTGCAAACACTTATTCCATGCTCGCCCTTGGGACACAGGGATAGAACAGGCACAGTGTTCCCTTCTGGAGCTCACAGCTTGTTGGTGGAGTTGAGGAGTAGATGCAGGAGGCCCTGGGAGCATGGAGAGCACATGGAGGAAGTTGGTGTCAGAGCTGAACAGGAATTGGGTGCAAGGAGGAGCAAGGAATTGTCCAGAAAGGACAAGCAGCATGGTAGAAATCTGGTGATGAGAGTGTACAGGGCATCAGAAGCTAAGAGCACTGAAGAATTCTTATATAAGGGCCTATAAATGGACCATACATAGATTGGGGAAGGGCTGTCATTCCCAGCTGAGAAATCAGGAAGGTTTTGTGGAGGAGATGGCTTGCGCTGACAGTTTAAGCAAGACCAGCCTTCAGCACAGGGGGCAAGGCATGCTAGGTAGCAGGTGGCAATGACAGCACTCAGAGAGGTTGAAAATTGTGTGTCCCACACCGAGAGGACCGGCCTTGGAGGACAGATTGGAGAGAGCAGCAGGGATTAGGAACAGGCTAGATGGGCTGGAGAGATGGCTTAGCAGTTAGGGTACTTGCCTGTGAAGCCTAAGGACCCAGGTTCAGTTCTCCAGGTCCCACATAAGCCAGTTGTACAAGGTGGCACACGCGTCTGGAGTTCATTGGCAGTGGCTAGAGGCCCTGGTTCGGCCATTCTCTCTCCCTCCCTCTCTCTCTGCCTCTAACAAATAAATAAGTAAAAATAAATCTTCAAGGCCAGAGAGGGCCTTGAAGACCACATTGTTAATTGGGCCCTAGGGAGACTCTGAAGATGCTTGAACAAGGGAGGGCTAACAACTGTCACTATGCCATAGGTAGATCAATAAGGAAGAAAAGAAACAGGCATAGAAACTTCCATCTTGCCACTTCAGAGGGAAAGAACTCTGTGATGCTTGTGTTTTTCCAGCTGCTCTGTTACTTCCCCATGGTTGTCACTTTTCTAGTTCTGTGTGGCGAAAACCCATAAGACCTAATGCCAGAAAGAGGCTGTGGAAGTGCAGTTACTCTAGGGGTGCTGGCAATGGGTAGCCTGACCTGTAGGGAGAAGAGCTGCCCCTGGGTGGGCAGAGAGGAGCTGCAGGTGCAGGCTGCCATGCCATGGGACAGAGAGGGGGCATAAAGAGACTGTGGGGCTCTGTCATATCTCCAAGTCCTCCCCAAGCCAGGGCTTCCTCACCAGGCCCCAAAGCAGTCCTGTAGATTTTATTTTGAGCTGTGAGAGCCCCCAGAATGGGCCCAGAACCCCATCCCAAGGAAACCCCCAGGGAGTCACATTCAGCAGGCAGCCATCATCCTGATCTCAGCTCTGACTGCTTTTCCCATCAAGTCCAGGGTCTGGACTGAGCCAGGAAGGTAGTGGCAAGGACAGGAGTGGCTTGGGCAAGCCAATTGGGGCTCGGAGCCTCCTTTTCTGCCTCTGGCTAATCTTCTCTTTGCTCCCTTCCCTGGATCATTGTGAGGATCAGGTGTCCCTAAAAGTGACACTCTGAAGTGTGGGGGTTGGATACTCCTGAACCTGGTCCCAGCATCAAGAGTACCATGGGAAGGTCTACCTGCAGAAGGCTCTGGGACTGGTTACATGAAAAGGCCCTGGCTTGGTGCAGCACTTCACTCTTGACCTCTTTTCTTTTCTTTTTGCAAGTGTGTGTGTGTGGTACATGTTTTTATGCAGGTTCACATGCACAGAGAACAGCATCAAGCATCATTCCTCAGGTACACCATTCACCTATTTTTTTTTTTTTTTTTTTGAGAGAGAGAGAGAGAGAGAGAGAGAATGAGAATGGGCGAATGACGCACCAGGGCCTTCAGCGACTGCAAACGACCTCCAAACGTGTGTGTCCCCTTGTGTAAATGTGCAACATTGCATGCATGTGTCACTGTGTGTCTGGCTTATATAGGACCTGGAGATTCAATCATGAGTGCTTAGGCTTCACAGGCAAGTACCTTAACTGCTAAGCCATCTCTCCAGCCCCATCCACCTATGTGTGAAACAAGCTCTTTTATTGGTTTACTACCAGGTAGGCTAGGCTGGCTGGCTAGCAAGCCCCAGGGATTTTCCAGTCACTGCCTCCTGGCGGTGGGATTCTAGGCACATGCCACACCTGGCATTTTCATGTGGGTTCTAGAGAGCAAAATCAGGTCATCATGCAAGCTCTCTACTGACTGAGCTGTGTCTTCTCGGCCAACCTGACAGATCCAGGCTCCCTCAATAAGCCTAGAACTCCTTGCCAGGATCCAGATTTTTTCTCCTTGTCATATATTTTCTTAGCCTCCTAAGGGTACCATAACTGTCTGTATTTTAAAGGGGCTTTCAGAATCCAGTAACTTTTGGGGAAGGATATGAGTAGGCGATGTGAATGCCTCTGTGTGTGTGTGCGTGTGTGTGACCACATGTGTGGATGCACATGGATGTGGAGGCCAAAGGTCAATGTTGGGTGTCTTCCTCAGTCACTCTCCACATTGTTTATTGAGACAGAGTCTTTCACTGAGTTCATCAATTTGGCTAGACCACCCAGCTTGCCCTAGGGATCGTCCTGTCTCCAACTCCTCAATGTTGGGGTTGTAGGCATGTACCATCACTCCCTGGCATTTACATAGATACTGGAGATCTGAACTCAGTTGTTTATACTTGCTTGTCAAGTGCTTTACTGACTGAGCTATATCTTAAACCCTCAGATTCTAGTCTGGCAGTGTTCTTCTCCTGCCTCTGCTTCCCAAGTGCTGTGATTATTCCAGGTGTGAGCCACCATGTCTGGCTCTAGTAACATCACACACACACACACACACACACACACACACACACACACACGACTTACCTGTCCCCTCTACAGCCCAGGCCTCAGACTGTTGATCCTCCTGTCCTACATATGCATTATGAGATTACAAGCATGTGCCATTTTTGGATTTTTGAAAGTATAGGCATATTATTTAAACACTTTTAAAATTTTTATTTATTTATTTGAGAGTGAGATAGAGGGAGAGAGAGAGAAAGAAAAAGAGAGGAAGAGAGAGAATGGGTGTGCCAGAGCATGTACCCACTGCAAATGAACTCCAAACACATGAACCACCTTGTGCATCTGGCTTACATGGATCCTGGGGGAATCGAACATGGGTCCTTTGGCTTTATAGGCGAATGCATTAACTGCCAAGCCATCTCTCCATCTCTCCTACTTAAACACTTTTATAAAATGAATTTATCCAGGTGTGGTGGTGCACACCTTTAATCCCAGCACTTGGGAGGCAGAGGTGGGAGGATCACCATGAGTTCGAGGCCACCCTGAGACTAAATAGTGAATTCCAGGTCAGCCTGGGCTAGACTGAGACACTACCTCAAAAAACAAAAACAAATAAATAAAAAAATAATAAAATAAAATGAATTTAGTTTTATAGACTTGGATAATAGCTTCAGATAAAAAGAGATTTATAGGGGCCAGAGAGATGGCTTAATAATTAAGGTGCTTGCCTGCAAAGCCAAAGCACCCAGGTTCAATTCCCCAGGACCCACGTAAGCGAGATGCACAAGTGGTGCATGCATCTGGAGTTCGTTTGTAGTGGCTAGAAGTCCTGGCATGCCCATCCTCTCTCTCTCTCAAATAACATATAAAAACATTTTAAAAAGAGAGAGATTTATAAAGACAGGGCTCTAATCCAGAGAAAAAGTATTGATATGTTCATCATTGGGTGAGGTCTGGAACCTACTAACAATAGCTCCTTCTGACTTGCCCCTATTTTTCCAGGAACAAAGACCCATAGCTGAGAGTAGAGTGGTGGAAGAACTGTGTGGTACAAGTGGTTCATCTGTCTGGGAGGAAAATTCCAGCTCACCCTGGCTGAGAGACTGGTGCTGGCACAGGGGGATGGGCTATCCACACCCTCTTCCAAACTATTTTCCATTATTTTTTAAAAATATATTTATTATTATTTATTTATTTGAGAGCGAGAGAGCAAGAGCGAGAGCGAGCGAGTGAGCGAGAGAGAGAGAGACAGAGAGTGTATGTGTGAATGGGTGCTCCAGGGCCTCCAGCCACTGCAAACGAACTCCAGAGGCATGTGCCCCCTTGTGCATCTGGCTTACTTGGGTCCTGGAGAATAGAACCGGGATCCTTTGGCTTTGCAGGCAAACACTTTAACCGCTAAGCCATCTCTCCAGCCCCTATTTTCCATTATTTTTACCCAACCCTAATGAAGTGGGCTATTAAGATAGAAAAAGATGACAGGTACACAAAAAAGGAAAAGATCCTTTCTCCCTAATAGACCTGAACTTTGATTCTTGCTGACCCAGTCAAGAGTTTCCACATAGCTAAATATAAACTGTCCAGTACAGAAAACATGGACAGAATTATACTCCCTTCCAAAAATACCACAAAAAAGATTATTAAGACAATTACTGAACCATGACCAGGATAAAAAAAAAAATGTCTTAGCCTCTACATTGACCTGAGTGGAGCAAAATTACTTTGACTTTAAATTTTTTTTATCCATTTTGTTGTTGTTGTTGTTGTTGTTTTTGAGGTAAGGTTTCACTCTAGCCCAGGCTGACCTAGAATTCACTATGTAGCCTCAGGGTGGCCTCAAACTCACAGCAATTTTCCTACTTCTGCCTCCCAAGTGGTGGGATTAAAGGGATGTCCCACCATGCCCAGCTTTATTCATGTTTTTGTCTTACTTTTTTTTTTTTTTTTTTGGTTTTTCAAGGTAGGGTCTCACTCTAGTCCAGGCTGACCTGGAATTCACTATGTAATCTCAGGGTAGCCTCAAACTCAGCAATCCACCTACCTCTGCCTCTAGAGAGTTGGGATTAAAGGCGTGTGCCACCATACCTGGCTTTATCCACATTTCTTCCTCATGTGTAAGCCTGCCCAGGACTTCATGAATCACCTTATAATTTCATTCACTTAAAAAAAAAAAACCAGGGCTTAGTGGTTAAGGCACTTGCCTGCAAAGGCTAAGGACACAGGTCCAGTTCAACAGTACCCATGTAAGCCAGATGCATAAGGTGGCACATGTATTTGGAGTTTCGTTTGCAGTGGCTAGAGGCTCTGGCATGCCCATATTCCCGTTCTTTCTCTCTCTCAAATAAACAAACAAATAAATTAAATACATAAAATATTTTTTTGAAAAACCAGCCAGGTGTGGTGGTGCACTTGTTTAATCCCAGCACTCAGGAGGCAGAGGTAGGTGGATTGATGTGGGTTCGGGGCCAGACTAAGACTATGTAGTGAATTCCAGGCCAGCCAGGGCTAGAGTGAAACCCTGTCTTAAAATAAACAACAAAATCTCAAACCTTCTGAGGGCTGGAAAGATAGCACAGTGGGTAAAGTGCTTACCTTACAACAATAAAGAACCAAGTTCAATCCTTAGTGCCCATGGAGGGAAAAATGCTGGGCACATTCCTATAATTCTGGTGTTGGGGAGACAGAGACAGGAGGATTCTTGGGGCTTACTGGCTAGGTAATCTAGCCTAATTGGTTAGCTCTAGGCCAATGAGAGACCCTGCCTCAATAAAATAAAAACAACAACAAAAACCAGATGGGCAGTGTTCTTGAGGATAACAGCCAAGTTTGTCATCTGGCCTCCACTTGAACAACATGCTTGTACCATGCATGCATACCACACACATGTGTCAATGCAGAAAAAAAAAAACCACTTTTGATAAATGAACAGGAAGGCTGGGGAGATGGCTCAGCAGTTAAAGGCACTTGATTGCAAGGCCTGTCTACCTGGGCTCAATTCCCTTGTACCCATGTAAAGCTGCATGTAAAGTGGCACATGCATCTGGAGTTCATTTGCAGTGACAAGAGGGCCTAGTGTGCCTGTATTTTTTTCTCTCTCTCTTTCTGCTTATAAATAAATACATTTTTTAAAAGAGATAAGTAGGACAATATATTTTTCCTCTCTCTCAGTTTTAGTTATAGATTATCCCCTTTAAACAGTGTAACACCAAAATCCCCAAAATATAGCCTCTGCCAAGGAGGCACTAACAGGTTTTCCTCTTTTGACACCTGCACTTGACTCTCCACAAGCACACCTACCCTTTCTCCCAATCAATACATTCACTAATTTTGCTTCACTCTGATTCATCCTGAAATTCTTTCTCTATGAAAGATGAGAATTCTATCTATGTCTGTATGGAGGCCCCTGGGGACTTGAAGAGGATTCCCCATTGGCTGCTGCTGACGCTAAGGTTCACCTAGCTGTCTCCTCCCATCCAGCACTTTCCTGCTCATTCTCTTGGGACCACACAACACCAGAGAGGTCTGGAGTCAGGAAACAGGAGCTGCAATCCAGGTATTCCAGATGCCCAGCTCCCCATTGCCCTGAGCTGATCCTGGATCCCTATCTTCCTGAGTTGATCATGGATCCCCATGTTCATGAGTTGATCCTGAATCACAATCTTCAAGAGTTCATCTTGGATCTCAATTTCCCTGAGCTAATCCAGGCTCCCCATCTCCCTGAATTCATCCTGGATCCCCATAATACTAAACTCATCCTAGATTCCAGTATTTCTGAGTTGATCCTGGCTCCCTATCTTCCTAAACTGACCCTGGCTCCCCATTTCCCTGAGCTGATCCTGGATTTCCATATCACCGAACTCATCCTGGATCCCCATCATCCTGAGGTGATCCTGGATCCCTATCTCCCTGAACTTATCCTGGCTCCCCATCTCCCTGAACTGATCTTGGATACCCATATCCCTGAGCTGATCCTGGATCCCCATCTCCCTGAACTCATCCTGGAACCCCATCTTCCTGAGATGATCATGGATCCCCATCTCCCTTAGCTGTACCTGGATCCCCATGTCCCTGAACTGATCCTAGATCCTCATCTCCCTGAGCTGATCCTAGATACCCACCACCCTGAACTCATTCTGAATCCCCATCTCCTTTAGCTGTTCCTGGATCCCCATCTCCCTGAACTGATCCTGGATTCCCATCTCCCTGAACTGATCCTAGATCCCCATCTCCCTGAGCTGATGTGGAATCCCCATCACGTAAACTCATTCTAGATCCCCTAATCTCTGAGCTGATCCTGGACCCCAACCCCCTGATCTTATCCTGGAGCCATATCTCCCTGAGCTAATCCTGGATCCCCATATCCCTCAGCAAATCCTGGATACCTATCACCCTAAACTGATCCTAGATCCCTATCTCCCTGAACTTATATTGGATCCTCATATCCCTGAGTTAATCCTGGATCCTCATCTCTATGAACTCATCCTGGATCCTCATAACCCTGAGCTGATCCTAGAACCCCATCTCCTTGAGCTGATCCTGGATCCCCATCTTCCTGAGTTGATTCTGGATCCCCATTTCCCTGAATTCGTCCTGGATACTCATCTTCCTGAGCTCATTTTGAATCCCCATCTCCCTGGACTCATCCTGGAACCCCATATTTCTGAGCTGATCCTGGATCCTCACCTCCCTGAACTCACCCTGGATCCCTATTTCCCTGAGTTCATCCTGGATACTCATCTTCCTGAGCTCATCCTGGATCCCTATTTCCCTGAACTCATCCTGGATCCCCATCTCCCTGAGCTGATCCTGGATCCCAATCTTCCTGAGCTAATCCTGGATTTACAGCTCCTTGAACTCATCCTGGATACCATCTCCCTGAATTTATCCTGGAATACCATCTCCCTGAACTCATCCTGGATCCTATGTACCTGAACTGATCCTGGATCCCCATTTCCATGAGCTCATCCTGGAAACCAGTCTTCCTGAGCTGATCCTGAATACCCATCATTCTGAGCTGATCCTGATTTTCATCTCTCTGAATTCATTCTGGATCTTCATCTCCCTGAACTGATCCTGGATCTCCATGTTCCTGAGCTAATCCTGGATCCCTATCTTCCTGAGTTTATCTTGGATCCTTACCTCCCTGAACTGATCCTGGATCTCCATCTCCCTCAACTCATCCTGGAACCCTATATTCCTGAGTTGATCCTGGATCCTCATCTCCCTAAACTGATCCTGGATCCCCATCTCTCTGAACTCATCCTGGATCTTCATCTCCCTGAGCTGGTTCTGGATCCTCATTTCCTTGAACTCATCCTGGAACACAATATTACTAAGCTGATGCTGGATACCTACCTCCCTTAGCTGATCCTAAATTTTTCCCCATCTGACCCCCATCTCTCTGAACTTATCCTGGATCTTCACTTCCCTGAGCTGATCCTGGACACCCACATCTCTGAACTCATCCTGGATCCCCATCTCCCTGAACTCATCCTAGAACACCATCTTCCTGAGCTGATCCTGGATTCCTATCTCCCTGAACTGATCCTGTATGCCCTTCTTTGTGAGCTAATTTGGGAATCCTTATCTCCCTGAGATGATCCTGGATCCCCATCACTCTGAACTCACCATGGATCCTAATCTGTCTGAGCTGATTCTGGATCTTGACCTCTCTGAAATCATCCTAGAACACATCTTCCTGAGCTGATCCTGTATCCCCATCTCCCTTAGCTGATCCTGGATCTTCACGTCCTTGGGCACATCCTGGGTCCCCATCTTCCTGAACTGATCCTAGATTTCCATCTTCCTGAGGTAATCCTGGATCTCCACTTTTGGTTGATGATCTTGGATCCCTATCTTCCTGAGCTGATCTTGGATCCCCATCTTCCTGAACTCATCCTTGATCCCCATCTCCCTTAGCTGATCATGGATCCCCATCTCCCTGAGCTGATCCTAGATCCCTATCTCTCTGAACTCATCCTGGATCCCCATCTCCCTGAGATGATCCTGGATTCCCATCTATCTCAACTGATCCTGGATCCCCATCTCTCTGTACTCATCCTGAATCCCCATCACCCTGATCTAATACTGGATGCTCATCTACCTGAAATCATTTCAGATCCCCATCTCCCTGAGCTGATCCTAGATCCCCATCAACCTGAACTGACCCTGGATCCCCATATCTCTGAACTCACCCTAGATCCCCATCTCCCTGAACTCATTCTGAATCCTCATCTCCCTGAGCTGATCCTGGATCCACATTTACCTGAGATAATCCTGGACCCACATCTCCCTAAACTCATCTTGGATGTCCATCTCCCTGAACCGATCTGGATCTCCATCTTTCTGAACTCATCTGGGATCCCCATATCTCTGAGGTGATCCTGGATCCACATCTACTTGAAATCATTTTCAATCCCCATCTTCCTGAGCCAATCCTGGATCCTCATCTCCCTGAGCTGATCCTGGATCTCCATCTTCCCATGCTGATCATGGATCCCCACCTCCCTGAGCTGATCCTGGATCTCTATCCTCCTGAACTCTTCCTGGATGTCCATCACCCTGAACTGATCCTGGATCCCTATATCCCTGAACTCATCCTGGATCCTCATCTTCTTGAGCTCATACTGGATCCCTATCTTCCTAGGCTCATCTTGGAACCCCATATTTCTGAGCTGATCCTGGATCCCCATCTCCCTGAACTCATCTTGGATCCTCATCTCCCTGAGCTCATACTGGATGCTCATCTCCCTGAGCTCATACTGGATGCTCACCTCCCTGAGCTAATCTGGATCTTCATCTCCCTGAAGTAATCATGGATCATTATCTCCTTGAACTCATCCTGGTTCCCCAATTCCCTGGACTCTTCCTGGAACCCCATCTTTCTGAGCTGATCCTGGATCCCCATATCCCTGAACTCATTCTGGAACCCCATCTTCCTGAGCTGATCCTGGATTCCTATCTCCATGAACTGATCCTGGATCCCCACATTGCAAACTCATCCTGAATGTCCATCTCCCTGAACTGGTCATGGATCACCATCTATCTGAACTCATCCTGGATCCCCATCTCTCTGAGATAATCCTTGATCCCTATCTACTTAAATCATTTTGGACCACCATTTTCCTAAGCTGATCCTGGATTCCTATCTCCCTTAAGTCATCTTAGATACTCATCTTCCTTAGCTGACCCTGGATCCCCATTTCCCTGGACTCATCCTGGAACCCCATCTTTTTGAGCTGATCTTGGATCCCCATCTCCCTGAACTCATCCTGAATCCCCATCTCCCTGGATACTCCTGGATACTCATATTCCTGAGCTCACCCTGGATTCCTATGTCCATGAACTCATCCTGGATCCCTATCTTCCTGAGCTCATCCTGGATCCCTATCTCCCTGAGCTGATCCTGGATCCCCATTTCCCTGAACTCATTCTGGATCCCCATCTCCCTGAATTCATCTTGGATCCCCATCTTTCTGAGCTGATACTGAATCCCCATTTGCCTGAACTCATCCTGGATCCTCAGCTTCCTTAGCTGATCCTGGATCCTCATCTCCCTGAACTCATACTGGATCCTCATCTCTCTGAGCTCATCCTGGATCTCTGTCTCCCTGAACTCATCCTGGAACCACATGTTTCTGACCTGATCCTGGATCCCCATCTCCATGAACTAATCCTGGGTCCCCATTGTCCTGAGATAATCTGGATCCCCATCTCTCTGAGCTATTCCTGGATCACTGTCTGCCTTAACTCATCCTGGTTCCCCATCTTCATGAGCTAATCCTGGATCCCCATCTCCTTGAACTCATCCTGGATCCCCATCTCCCTGATGTCATCCTAGTTCTCCATTTCCCTGGAACCCCATCTTTCTGAGCTGATCCTGGATCCCCATCTCCCTGAACTCATCCTGGAACCCCATATTTCTGAGCTGATTCTAGATCCCCATCTCCCTAAACTCATCCTGAAACCCCATCTTCCTCAGCTGATCCTTGATTCATATCTTCCTGAGATGATCCTGGATCCCCATCTCCATGAACTCATCCTGGAACCCCATGTTCCTGAGCTCATCCTGTATCCCTATCTCTCTGAGCTCATCCTGTATCTCTATCTCTCTGAGCTGATCCTGGATCTCAATCTCCCTGAACTGATCCTGGATCCCGATCTCCCTGAGCTGATGCTGGATTCCGATCTCCCTGAACTCATCCTGGATTCACATTTTCCTGAGCTGACCCTGGATTCCCATCTTCCTGAGTTGATCATGGATACTCATCTCCCTGAACTCATCCTGGAACCCCATATTCCTGAGCTGATCCTGGGTCCCCATCTCCTTGAAGTGATCCTGGATCCCCATGTCCCTGAACTCATTCTGGATCCCCATTTCCCTGAGTTTATCCTGGATCCCCATCTTCCTGAACTCATTTTGTATCCCATCCTACTGTGCTGATCCTAGATCCCCATCTCCCTGAGCTGATCCTGGATCCCTATCTCCCTGAACTCATCTTGGATTCCCATTTCCCTAAACTCATTTTAGATCCCCCACCTTCCTGTGTTGATCCTGGCTCCCCATCTCTGTGACCTCTCTGGGAGGCAATCTGGCCCCAGCTCCTTGTTAATGTGGCACCCTGAACACATGATGTTGGCAATGTCATTTGAAAATCTCCCATCTTATCTACACTCTGTCTAGTGTTCATATGACTGGTGTGAATGTAAAAGACGATGTGTGTTCTACAGACAAGCTAACTGTGGCATGGTAACTGCTGAATCTGCTTTATCTCTGTGGCTTTGACTGTCCCATCCACTGTAAGAAAACTGAGGTCTGAGGTGGTGCCATTCACTGGAGGTCTCTAAGAAGCAGGCTGAGATGATGAATGGAGGCTCTAGATTCTCAGACTAAGGCAAAGGCAATTTCAGTAGCAGACACTCTGTCTGGAATGTGGGTTTTATTCTTTGCAGGACAGATCAGAATATTGCCTCACTCCATGCCTGCCACAACTAGGAGGGGAGTCACAGGCTCAGGGTGTCTTCTAAAGCCAGGACTCCTGGGAGGGTGAGTTGTCAGTACCCAGGCCCTATTTTCAGTGGGGTTTTCCATGGCATGTCTCAGCTACCCCTGAGTTGGCAGCTGGCCTGTGAGTCAGAGCTGCCCCACAATTCTGATCCTTTTCCTCTAGCAGCCACAGCCCCACTGATTCCTGGAGTCAGTCCAGTGATGTCTGAAGCTCTAAAACAAACTGCTCTTCCCAAACAGAAATGGTCTTCCTTCTGCTCAGAGAGGCAGAGGAGGCCTGAGGAGTCACAGCAAGGAGGTTTCCCCTCTCAAGGGATCCTGGTGGCAGGAGTAGAAGCCCCATCCTTGGTCTGGGAGGGACCCTGAACCTCTTCCCTGTCTCAGTGCTATTATCCCTGTTTTTGTGCTGCTGTCAGTGTCCCACGGACCTGGACTCCACAGGAGAGCTTATGGTTAGGACCCAGCAGGGGCCCAAATGCCCACCTCATGCCAGCCCCATGACCTTCTGCAGCCACATGGGTCAGGGTCTGCATTCCTCTGCTCAGCCCAGCCCAGGTAGATTCAGCCCTCTACCACAGCCTGGTCTCTTCCTACCAGTAGCCTCATTCCAGCCACACTTCCCTCTAATCCTCTCTTTCCTCCTCTTCTTTCTTCTCCACTTTCTCCTCAGTGCCTCTTGCTCTCTGGCACTTAGGTGTTCTGATTACCCTGTTCCTACCTGGGTTCCAATGATTCTCCTAGATCAGGAATCCATACTCTGATATGCACGTCTTTGGTGGTTTGGTTTGATTCAGGTGTCCTCCATAAACTTGGATGTTCTGAATGCTAGGTTCCCAGCTGATGGAGATTTGGGAATTAACACCTCCAGGAAGCAGTGTATTGTTGGGGGCGGGCTTATGGGTATTATAGCCGGCTTTCCCTTGCCAGTGTTTGGCACACTCTCTTGTTCCTGTTGTCAACCTTATGTGGGACAGGGGGTGATGTCCACCCTCTGCTCATGCCATCGTTTTCCCCTGCCATCGCAGAGCTTCCCTTGAGCCTGTAAGCCAAAATAAACCTCTTTTTCCCACAAGCTGCTCTTGGTTGGGTGATTTCTACCAGCAATGTGAACCTGACTGCAATAACTTCTCAAAAGCCACCCCAGCCTCAGTCTGGCAGCCACCAGCTAGGAGCAGGGTGGGGAGGACTGTCCTAGTTTCATGGTTAAAGCCAGAGCACATGGTGGGGAGGGGCATGAGAGGCAGTGCTCCTCAGCATTAATGCCTCAGAAGAGCCCTTCCAGGCCTGCCAGGGGTCAGGAAAACAACCTCACCTCACACCCACCTGGGAAGTCTAAGGTCTAAGTCACTCAGCATTACAAAAGGTGGGGAAAGGTGAAACTCCCTTACAGATGGGTAATGGGAGAGTCAGAGTTGAAAGGAGCCTGTCTGAGATATCTCCACACCTCTGCTCCTAGGCATACAGACCCAAACCTAACAGATCGCAGTCTGTAAGTGAGAAGCACCAAGTTTAATTTTAAAAATCTCCCTTAAAAAAGTACACAGATAGTAAAACTTAATAGCATACAAAATAGCACTTCGGGTGTATAAATGTGAGTTAATGTGAGTCTTAAAAATACTTGTAAACCTAAGTGATTACATCTTTGGTACCGTAGTGAGAAGGCACTCCCCCTGTTTAGCCAGACTCTGGGGCCCCAAGCAGGAGCTGCCATTGAGGGACAGGCCCAGAAGAGCCTATTCCAGCCCTCCTCTCCTGGTGGTCTTTGTTACAATCCCCACTCCTCAGGCACCTCCAATTCCCACTGGTTTGGAGACAGTGAGATGTCACTGCCAGACTTGGGCAGGGACAAAACCACATCCCTGGGCAGTGCTGCCTAGGAGATGGACCAACTGGCAGTTGAGACAACATGCTTCTCATCCTTCATGACACGCCTGTTCCTACTGTCCACTGTGTATGCACACACTTCAGGCAACAGTGGCCTGAGGCGACCTAACTTGTCTGTCCTCTTTGCCTTCCATGCCTGGGCCACTTCCAGTGCTCATCATGGTGCTGAAAGAGGTCTCATGGTTCTTCCATATTCCTAGCGCAGCTGTGGGGGCTTTCCAGGACACTGGCTTGTCACTTCAAGTCAAGGTCTCAGCAGCTGCACTTGTACAGTTCCTGTACCCCCAGAGCAGAGTGTGTATCTGGAATTTCCCCAGAGGCCAGTGAACCTCCATGAAGGTGGCTTGGGGACTTGGCCTTGTTTCATCTGGATGTAGACCAATGAAATACTCTAGAATATTGACGTTGACAGGGTACTCAGAGTTAATGAGTCTAACTTGCTTATTTTCAAATTGGAAAACCAAGATCTGAGAAAGCAAGGGAGTCTTCCAAGGTCTCACAGCAGGTCCAGCACAGAGTCAGAGCCTCCAGCAGTGCACACTTCACAGGACACATTAACGTTATCACTGATGAAGGCCCCATCTGGGCCTGCAGACTTTGGTGGGCACATTAAGACCAGGACGCTAAGGAAAAAGTCCAAAGACTGGTGGGGCCTGAAAGACATGGATGGCTGAGTATGCCCCAAGGGCCCTGGACAGAGGCAGTATGCCAAGGTGCCCTGGGCTCTGTCCCAGGAAATAACAGCAGTAATTAAGCATAGCTGGCCCTAGACTAGCTCGGGCCTGGGAAAGTAGAAGCTGGTTCTAGGGGAAGGTAATTTCTGGGTGAAATGATACTGTCCTAAGCCAGCCTCAGCTCAACCGGGAGCCAGAGGTGCCAGGTCCTTCCCCAGTTCTTGGCTAGGTCAAAGGAGGGGGACAGATAAAGACGTTAACTTATCACCTCACTCCCCTAAAAATCTCCCCCAGGGATGTTAAGCTTCCCACCTGTCCATTAACTAGACTGTGGGTTACCAAGCCCAGCTTCTTGTCTTACATTTGGGTAAATTGAGTCCCCTGGGGAGGAAGCCCTGGCTCAGAATCTCATGGCCTCCTCAAAGCAGTCCCTACAGTTCTCATGCCTCCTAAGCTGGCCCCCAGGACTTGGGACACTGCATGTTAAGGGCAGAAGCCTTCCTGAAAGGGGTAGCATGGCTTCTGGGACGACAGCCCTGACTAGGAGATCTGGGCGTTAGGAGGCTGATGGGAGCATAGGCATGTGGGTTAGGGTCTACAGGAAGCTGTCCTCTGCTTCAGCCAGAGGCTCAGGGCAGCCTGAGCCCCGTGGCTCCCCCAGCTCCATCTCTGGCTCCGCCTGGGTATGGGGCTGAAGCTTCTGCTCTGGCTCTTCTTGGGGGTCCAGAGGGCTGTCGCAGGAGATGGTAGAGGAAGTGTTGACTTCATTCAAGGTGGAGCTAGAGGAAGTAAGCAAGTGAATGAGGAGGCAGGGGAATCACAGGAAAATAGTCACTACACTATGTAAGAAGATCTCCGTGTGCTGGTCTTTACATACTTCCACTTATTTGATCCTGTAAGGCCTGCACCATGAGGGAAGTGAAGCTCAGATGGGTTATATCCATGCTCTACAACATGCAGTGGGTGAGTGGAGGAGCTGGAACTTCAACACAGGTTCAGTTGGCCCCAAAGTTCATGTCTCATATACCTTCTCCCAGTGGCCCCATCCTCTACACTCGGAGGGATATTATCTCTCACCTCACAAGTTCCTAATAGAAGTACTTTCGCTGTTTTAATGTTATAGAAAAGGAAACTCTGTGGAGCACCTTGTCTGAAAGTCACAAAATAGGGCTAGCATTCATACCCCAAGCTGTCTGAACTCTACCTTTGTCTTTGGAATGTTTGCCTCATCAACAGTCAGAGCAAAGAAGCCTTCAGGGCCTGCTGAGGTCTGTGTGCACCACTAGTTCATGTGGGGAAACTGAGGCTCTCAAAGGCAAGGCCTGGCCAGGTCTCAGTGACAGAGCTGGAGCTAGAACCCAGGCTTGGGGCTCCTTCCACTTCAACTGTTTTGGGGGTGGGTCTGGCCTCAGGAGAGCCTCCTATTCATTTAGACTGCAAGTTCAGACACCAGCTAGGGCCTCTGCAACCCTTCCTACACACAATGCCACAACACCCCCCAAAGCAAAAGGAAACCCAATCTGGACTGAATTGTGGTAACTGCTATTCCATCTAGTCTGTCTGGGACCTTCTGGGAAGGTGCTGGGGCTAGCTATGACCCTCACTAACAGCTGGAACTAGCATCGGCCCTAGAGAGGGGAAAGGACAGGCGGCTTGTAAGGATATCCTTAAAGAGACAGGTTACCTTAGAAATAAGTCCCTACCCATTCTGTTTTGGTCCAGTCTTCCTTTCCTACCTAAGACTTCAAAGACTGAATAAGCTCTACTCTTTGCTATCCACTAGCAGGAGCAAGTCCTCACCCTAGCTAACTTAGTTATGTAGCTTGGTTCACACACACACACACACACACACACACACACACACACACACTGCACATGAGTATGGGGACCCAGGACTAGGATGCCTACCTGGCAAGGCTGGGGGAACCCTCCAGGGGACCCTCATCAACAGCCTCAGGCTTCGGATCAGGCAAGGGAATGATGTAGTCATTGTCACCCTCGTTGGGCTGAACAGCAGTGTAGAGGACAGAACTGGTGTCCAGGGGAGATTGAAGGCTTTGGAACCCAGACAATCGGGCTTGGGACCGCAGGATGGCTGGGTGGTCACTCCTCAGAAACTCCTCATCCACCTGCTGGTACTTCTGTTCATAGAATAGGGAGTAAGGAAAAACATGGGTGCTAAGACAGGAATTGCCTTAGAGATCTAACTCAGCCAGTACTAAGAGAGGAAGGGGTTCTACCCAAAGCCACACAGCTGAGCAGGCGTCTCCCAAGACAAGGTGCACTCAGTGTCTTATAGGGAGGGGCAAATAGCCAGCAGCACCATGACCCTAACTCCTTCGCGACTTCAGAGTATTGGCTCTTAACATGTCTCAGCTTCCATGGGAACTGGGGGTGGAAGATGCTTAAGTAAGAAATGGTAACTGCACTCTGTCTTGCTCTTCCCCGGACTATCCCTGCCTGGGAATGAGAAGTGGAGCACAGGACAAGGCTGGCTCCACTAGCCTCGCACAAACTTGCAACAAAGTCTAAGAGGTTAGTGTTAGAGGTCATACAAGCCTGGAGTTGATCACACTTCTGAGGTCATTGTGATTGTTAATATTGATCATCAACTTGACAGGATCTAGAATCATCTAGGAGACCAATCTCTGGGCATGTCTGTGTGAGATTAGGCTCCTTGAGGTGGGAAGGAAGTCCCTAACGGTAGGTGGCAGTATTGCTCAGGCCAGGATCATGGAATGAATAAAAAGGAGAAAGCAGGCTGAGCATGAGTACTCTTGGCTCTTCACTTCCCGACTGTGGGGCAGTGTGACCAGCTGCTTTACGCTTCTGCTGCCAGGTCTTTCCCACCGTGATGGGACTTTGTGCCCTCAAACTGTAAGCTGAATCAACCCTTCCTCCCTAATTTGCTGCTTGTCAGGTATTCTGTCACAACAACAGGGAAAGTAACTAATACAGAGCTCTAGGTGTCGTCTTGGGTGCTCAGGTGTGACAGGTAGGGCTATAGTTCTGACTCCCTGGGTCACATCCCTCAGCCTCCACATATTCATTCTATTAAAATAAATGAAACTTAGGCACAAAGTAGGTGAAGGGTATTTTCTTCCAAACACCAGCATATCACATGCAGGCTGGTACCTAGGCTGACTTCTGGGCCAGAATTCCATTTCCCATCATTCCCTGCTTCCACCTACCTTTTTGTAACCCTCACTCAGCAGTCTCTCAAGCAGCAGCACTAGCTGAGAGAAGGGGGGACGAATCTCAAACTTCTCTTCCCAGCACTTCTGCATGATCTCATAGCTGTGGGGAGAGGGTGCAGAGGTAGGGTCTGGCAGGGGGCAGCACAGTGAGGCTTGGAACAAAGTGAGCAAGGAAAAGGAGTTGGGAAGAAGTGGCCAAGGCCCCATTATTTCACTATTCCCTTGGGATGCCCTCTCAGCACCCCTCTCCCACCCCACTCATATGGTTCTGAGGGGTCTTCCACACAGTGGTGAGCATATGACCCAGTGTTGGCCAATGGGAGTTTTCACTGTTCCTAGCTCAGTGGCTGGCTCTGATGGCATGCTGAGGCCTTGAAGGTCAGCTCTGGGCCTTTGGAACAATGCAAGTAGTAAGGTATCAGACTGGTGCTTCTGCCAGCCATGTGGGCAGGGCTGGCCTGAAAAGGAGGCCAGCATAGGCAAAGCAAAACCTTGAGCTGGGGCAAGTGCTTTCAGATGGCACTATGAATGCCTTGTTCCAGATCTAGCTGGAATCCTCTAGACCTCTAGCTAGGTTGCATGGACATGATTTGTCCCATAAAATCCTCCCAAATGCATGTGGTTCCACTCACATCTCGTCAGAAGCATGCGCAGGCTGGGCCATGCGGTAGCCCCGCTTGATGGCATTGTAGAACTGCTCATTCATGGGTAGCTCCGGGTAAGGGGTGCCACCTGTCAGAGAGCAGAGACAGGGACACATTGGCTAAGGGGTATGGAAAAGTAATAGGGTACACCCCTCTCCCAGACAGGGAGAGGCTCACTGGTCCTAGGATGGGTGAGGGTGTAATGAATGCTCTTGGCATTGGAAAATGGACTACATAGAGATGGAAAATAGCTGTTTTGATTGCTTTGGATTTTTATTTTTATTTTTTGAGACAGGGTCTCTATACATAGTCCAGACAGGACTCAAACTTCCAATTCTCCTGTCTCACAAGTTCTGGGAGGTGTGCACCACCCCACCTGGCTTCAAGCAAGCTTTTTGATGTCACTGTCTAATTGAAGGGTTTACCTTGGGTCCAGAGAGGGCAAATGATTTGCCAAAGCCATACAATGGGAATAAAGTGGCAGAGCTAGGACCTGCCCTGGTCATGTCTAGGGTCTGTCTCACAGACCCCGCATGCTGGAGGATGGATTAGGAGGTGGGACCAGGAGGGCTGGGGGAGAAAGCACTGCACCCAGTGTGAAGATCTCCCAGAGTAAAATCCCAAAGGACCACACGTCGCTCAGGGTGGTGTAGAGGCTGTTGAAGATGCTCTCTGGAGCCATCCACTTCAGAGGCAGGAAGGTCTGTGGGAAAAGGACAGGCACTGAGTTGTATGGAGAATCCAGATTCCCAGTATATATGCCTAACTCTGGTGTCCATCCCTTTCCTGACCAGACCATGCCAAGGCTGCTTTCTGTCTCATTAGCCAGGGACTTGGTGGCTTGTGTTATTAAAGAAAGCCCTGGAGGGCTGGAGAGATGGCTTAGTGGTTAAGCGCTTGCCTGTGAAGCTTAAGGACCCTGGTTCGAGGCTCGATTCCCCAGGACCCACGTTAGCCAGATGCACAAGGGGGCGCATGTGTCTGGAGTTCGTCTGCAGTGGCTGGAAGCCCTGGCATGCCCATTCTCTCTCTCTCTCTCTATCTGCCTCTTCCTCTCTCTGTCTGTCACTCTCAAATAAATAAATAAAAATAACAAAAAAATTAAGAAAATAAAAGAAAGCCCTGGAATATACAGTGCATAAAGTGACAGGAAGCCAGACTGCCCAGGTGCCTCTGGGGTTCCATTCTGGGATTCACTGGAAACTAGAAGGTAGGATGGTTCTGTGCGTGTGTGTGCGTGTGTGTGTGTGTGTGTGTGCGTGTGTCTGTGTTTATGTATGCATTTGTGTACTGGCACATGTGAGTATGTGCTATGGAGGCCAGAGAACCCAGGATGTTATTCTACATGCCTATCCACCAATTAAAATTTTTATTTATTTATTTTTTTACTTTGAGGCAGGCTCTAACCTAGCCCAGGGTGACCTGAAACTTACTCTGTATCTCAGACTGGCCTGGAACTCACCTTACCTTAGGTAAGAGATCTTACCTTACCCCCTTGAGTGCTGGGATTAAAGGCATAAGCCACCATGACTGTCTTAGTTTATTTTTATTTTTTCATATATATGTGTATATGTGTGTGTTCGTGTGTATACCCATAAGCACATGTGTTTGGAGCATCCTCAAGTGACATCTATAGGAATGCTATTCACCGCTTTTGAGACAGGATCTTTCATTGGCCTGGAGTTCACCAATTAGACTAGAGTAATTGGGTAACAAGCTCCTAGGCTCCTTCTGTCTCCACCTCCCCACAGCTTGGGAACAAATGCATCTCACAACATTTGGCAATTTAATGTGGTAACTGGAGATCAATCTCAGGTCCTCATGCTTTCAAAGGCAAGTACTTTACTGTTTACTTACAGACTGTTGCCCGCATCTTTTTTTTTTTTTTTTTTTGAGAAAGGGTCTCTAACTGGCCTGGAACTCACCAAGTTAGTTGGCTGGCTGGTTTCCATCATCCCAGTCCTGGGATAACAAACGCACACCACTATGCTCTGTTCTTTCTTTCCATCTTCCTTCCTTCCTTTCTTTTTTTTTTTTTTTGGTTGTTTTGAGATAGGGTCTTGCTCTAGCCCAGGCTGATCTAGAACTCACTCTGTAGTTCTAGGCTGGCCTTGAACTCAGTGATCCTCCTATCTCTGTTACCCAAGTGCTGGGATTAAAGGCATGTGCCACTATGCCTGGCTTTTTTTTTTTTTTAAAACATAGTTCTGGGAATCAAATTCAGATCCTCATGCCTGCAAGGCAAGAACTTTACTAAGTTATCACCCCAGCACAGGCTGATCACATTTTAACCTGACCAGTCCCGGTCACTGCCTGTGACTGACTCACCTGCTACCTGGGCCCCTTCCTCTGCTTGCCTGCCTAACATTTCCTAGAGCAGATCTGTCCCCACCTCCTTTCTCCCCTCACCAGGCCCACTGCATCTGGTCCCTTGACTTCTGCCATGACAAGTGTACCTAAACTCCTGTCTTGTCCCACAGTGTGCATTGAATAGCCAGGTGGCTCCTTGTCCTAGCCCCACTCACATCTGGGTAGCAAAAACCATCCTTGCACTGGAGTGATGGCTTAGCGTTTAAAGTGCTTGCCTGCAAAACCTAAGGACCCATGTTTGATTCCCCAGGTCCCATGTAAGCCAGATGCACAAGACAATACATGTGTCTGGAGTTCAATTGCAGTGGCTGGAGACCCTGGCATGCCAATTCTCTCTCTCTCTCTTGTATTAAAAAGCCATCTTTGCTAGCAGGACAGGCTACCGGGTACCCAGTACTGATCTGAGCCACAGCCACACTGGTCAGGGGCATCCTGTTTCCAGGGTTAAGAACATATGACAAACCTTACCAGACTAAGATGGTACTTACACTGCCTTTAGAGATGTAGTTTGAGTCACGCATGATATCTCGAGCGAGGCCAAAGTCACAGATCTTGACCAATTTGCCCTCACAAATGAGCACATTCCTGGCTGCCAAGTCTCTGTGGACACACTGGATTAGGAGACAGAGGAGCTGAGGCCAAGGCAATGTTGTCAGAGAAGACCTTCTGGGCCCAGGTTTTTGGGAAATGCATGTCTGCTTAGGTGTAAGGATGCTTGTCAGCCCTGCCCATCTGAGGGGAACAAGCTATCACACAGGGCCACATGGAGGAGGCTGATTGGCTAAGTAACCCTCCCCACAGCACCCCACAACCCTGCCCTGTGTCAAAACGTACATTCTTCGAGGCCAGGAACTCCATGCCATTTGCCACCTGGTAGCTGAAGCCCACAAGGTCTGTGTAGCTAAGCAATGGAGACTCACTGATCAAAGTAGCCCGGTACGTCCTCTCAGGGGCTAGAGAGAGCAGAGGTGATGGGTCACTTTGTGCACCATTGTGGCACAATGGACCCTTTTGGCTTGTGGGGGGCTGGATGGCCAAGACAGCTACTGATCTTCTAGGTTGCCCCTAAAGGAGAATGATTTCTTAGTCTAACCTAAGCCTCTCTCTTTCTTGCCCAGTGTACTTACTCGCCCTAGGGCCCCTAGCTTAGCTTTGTCAGGACTTCTCAGGACTTTGCAGCAGCCTGGGGCCAGCTTAGAGCAGTCTGAATTTTGCCCAGGCCCCTGCACACCCCAGCTGTTCCTTGCCTGCTGGCTGTGTACATGCCTCTAGATACACCAGCAGGGCTCCTATTGACGTTCCACTGCATAGTAGCTTTTGGCTAGCCTCAGTTTCCACATCAAGGAGATGGTATCAGACTAACTTCCTCCCAGGATTATTATAAGGCGGGGAACATGAAAAGAATGCATCACTGTATTCATGTGAGCCTGTGCAGGTGCAATGCTGTGACCACCTACCAGAGGGGGCGTAGTTATCATAAGGGGCCATGTAGTTGGAGGACTCTATGTCTGCATATTTGATGTCTCCTTTCATGTCCAGCATGGGCACGTAGTCCACCGACTCATCCTTGCTCATGTCCATGTAGCCACCATCACTCTCCCCAGTTAGTGACACGTGGCTGGGATCAAAAATGGGAAAGGTCAGCCTGGGCTAGAGTGAGACCCTACCTCGAAAAACCAAAAAAAAATAAAATAAAATAAAAATGGGAAAGGTCATGGGCTTCTCTTCCCTCGCCCTCCTGCCCCTTGCTTGGCCTGAAACTCAGGGAGCCTTGTCACCTATAGACATCTTCACTCACTCACCCATCATCTGTTGGTCTGTCACAATGTAATCAAGCCTTTTCAACTAAATTGTGTGGCCCTAAGATAGACTCTAAGGCTGCTGGGATGATAAGCGCACACCTAGAAATGATTACAGCACCCAAGACAAGGGTGAAAAGTGAGTGTGTATAGAGACACTTTTCTAGGCCTGTCTAGCATCACTCAGCCATGTCCCCCTGGTGGGGAGGACAGGCACAGTCCACTGTGACAGCAAGGCCTCGCCTTCATCCTTCTGCCATGGCCTCAGCTCCCCACAGAGTTAGGGTTCCAAGTGCACAATGTGTCTCTATGGGTAGGGAAAAAGCAGTAAGTAATGGGTCAGAATGTCTGAGAGAACAGGGATGAATTTTCATGTCTTTTGTATGTACTTTTCAGAATTTACTATTTACTTTTACTTTACTTTTTTTTTTTTTTTTCAGTTTTTCGAGGTGGGGTTTTGCTCTAGCCTAGGCTGATCTGGAATTCACTATGGAGTCTCAGGCTGGCCTCAAATGCATAGCAATCCTCCTACCTCTGCTTCCTGAGTGCTGGAATTAAAGGCGTGCGCCACCACGCTCGGCCATACTATTTACTTTTAAAATCAGCAAAAGAACCAGAAGAAGTATCCTTTTGGAAAAAGTTAGAAATAGGAATGCAATGCCTACTTGCTGGAGAGGCTCACGTGTGGCAGTTGCAGTAGGACACAGAGCTTGTAGCATCTCAGAACATGTTGATAGGCTGGTCCTCAGCTCACTGCCTCTGCCCCTTACCCCTGGGACAGGAAAGCAAGGCACCCATGACACAAGGATGGTATGCACATTCAAAAGGGTCATGTCTGTAGAGGCCTTAGCCTGGTACTTGGTGCCGGGTTCACTGGGGTGGTTAGGCAGCTACCACTGCCTGCCCTCTACTATCTTCATCATTACTGTGTGGACTGGTTTGTGCACAGCCTTGGTTCCTGCTGCCCCGTCCCCACAGCTTGGCAGGACCTCACTTCCCTCGGAGTACCTGGACAGAGGGAACGCCATGGGCAGTGCATTGCTGTAGAGCTCAGTGCTGGGCAGCTGGTGCTTGTCTGAGTGGTGCTGCAGGAACGTGTGCTTATTGCGATGCAGATAGTCCACCAGGTCACCATAGCGGCAGTACTCAGTGATGATGTAGATGGGCCCTGCGGAGGGACAGGTGCAGGGGCAGTCTCTGGGGAGGCCTGTAGCTTCCCATCATGGCCACAAAGCCAAGAAACAAGCTGGATGTGAAGACATAGCCAGAAAGGAGGCAAAGTGGGTCGGCACCATGCAAGCCTGGGTTTTCTGCCTGCCTCTGTGACGGCAAGCAAGGCTCTTAGTCTCCCTGGGTCTCTCTTTCCCCATCTGGTCAGTAGGGCTATCAACACCCACCCAAGGGGTTGGCATGAAGACTCCTGGGACAAGGCCCATGGCATTTGCTGTTATGGCTGCCTTCAGACCTTAGCTTGGTATGGAGCCCAGTCTATATAAAGCAGGCAAAGGCAACTATTATCTCATCAGTTTGCCGTTACATTCAAATTCAACACCCTTTACAGAGCCAACTAATGGGAACTTGAAGATATCAATGAAAGCAAAACTTTAGAAATGAGCGCTCATTTCAGGCATGGACTAGTCTACACATGCAGTGTGCTTCTGTGTATTTACGTTTGGTTGCACAATATTGAGGAAAACCCCCAATCTCACCACAGGTTGCTGCAAATGGCAATCACCTTTTTCTTTTCTTGTTTTGCAGCCTAAATTTTAAGCAGACCTTCAAATAAATCCTACTGGACAAATCGAACTTTCCTGTCTGATGTGAACAAAAGCAGCTAGCTCTTGGTTAGTGCCCTAGTGGTCTCCACCATCTTGGTGTTGTATGAGCTGTCACTTGTTAACCATTTCCAAACCGTACTGTGAAAATACAAATATATCCAAGGACACCTGGACTTGGAACCTGCTGGTCTGAGGAGTCTTTCTGCCACAAAGGTGTTGATTCTGAGTTTCTCAAAGCAGGCCCATCTAAGACTGAAATGAGGGCTCTGGGCAGCACAGGGCTTGGGGGGCAGGGGGTGTCCTACTGTTAGTGGACTGAGGATGGGGAGGTTCCGGGTCCAGGCAATTTTCAGGAGTCCTCTGGGGAATGGGCTGCATACCTCCTTTGGTGCAGGCCCCCAGCAGATTGACCACATTCAGGTGGGGCCCGAGGTGACTCATGATCTTCAACTCCGACATGAGGGCCTGTTTCTCACTGCTGCGGGCTGTGGCTGAGAGGAAGAGGGATCTGATCAGACCAGGCTGATCACCAAGGCCTCACCAGAGCCTACTCGGCCTCCTTTGTCCCACCCGGCTGTAGGACCCAGGGGGTGATGAAGTCCCCAGTAGAGAGAGTAGGAGGTAGGTAGATGAGGGTGGAGAGGGAGAAGGCAGTCTGAGGAGGCCAAAGTGAAGAGCCTTTCCATCACAACTGAACTGCCTGTGCCTAGCACACAAGGACCAGCCTGCTCCGGGACAGGCCGGGTGTGTGGGGAGTGGAAGGCCAGGTGTGATGGGCAGGGACAACTCCCAGGACTTACATTTCAGCATCTTGACAGCCACTTTCATGGTGGCCTGTGAATGGCTCAGGCCATGAGCTGTGGCTTCCACCACTTGTCCAAAGGCCCCTGAGCCAAGGGTACGTCCTGGGAGAGAGAGAATCCCTCAACTCCTGTCCCATCAGGAAGGTGCAGCCTTACATTTCTCCATGTAGGAGGGGAAGAGCTACCCTCTTAGTCAACTTCCACACCCTTCAAACCACCCTGGATTGGCCAGGCTGCTTGCTGGAGGAGGTTGCCCATTCCTTTAGGGTTTTATCTGGGTCCTACCTGTTATCTGCCTCACCCTGAATCCCTCCCCAGCTAGCCTAAGCCCAGGCTGGCACATAGCCTATCCCAAAGTTCCTCTTTGGCCTTGAAGAGTCCCAGCTCACTGACTCAGAAGTTCCTCAGAGCTGGGCAGTCTCTGAGGTCATCTTGCTTTCATTGTACAGAGGGGACACTGAGGGCTAAAGAAGGCAAAACACCCTCCCTACACCTCACAGCTAGTCACATCCAGGCTTAGAGCAGACCTCTGTCTCCTCACTGTCACCAGAGGCCTGGCAGGACTGACCAAGCACAAGCTGGTCCCGAGGCAGCTCCCACGTAGAGTCATAAGGTAACTGCACAGGGTCCACGTAGATGTACTCATGGCCATCAGAGCTCACAGACTCAATCACTTTCCATCGGATCTCATAGCGTGGCTTCTATAGGGCAAGACCAGAAACAGGAGGTCACAGGGAATCTTTGGTATTGAGTCCACCTGGTCTAGCCAGGGCAGGCAGACATGACAGAAGACCTTAAAGCCCAGGAGGGCAAGGCCTTATCTGAAGTCACACAGGAAGTGAGCACAGAGCCAGGGCCTTATGGACTCAGAGGGAGCAGGCCCCAGGGACGAGCAGGGAGGAGTGGCTAAGGAGCCAGGCAGGGAGCAGGTGAAGGCCTGAACCACCAGGCCTGCCTCGCCAGCTGCTTTTAGAGAATGGGAGGAATAGGCAACCCCAGAAACTGACATGAGCTATGATACTCTGTCAGATGTGGTGGCCCCGCCCCACAATGGGTTTGTCACCATGGGAATCTCAGAAGGGTGTGACCTTTGTATTTGGAAATCTTAGTATTCTCGAGTCACAGGATTGGAATCTTACAATGACAAGATCAATTCCTAATTCGGGAATCTTAAAATTTTGGAACCACAGAATGGTGAAATGTCAGAATAAAGGATTGAAATTATAGATTCATGGGGACGGACTGCATTTCAGTGAGTCATAGGAGTCTCCAGGGGTGAAAGCTGGAAGAATCCAGGAGCCAGGGGAGTCCACCCCCAAAAGGCCATGTCCTTTATAAGACAGGCTGGACCCAGGGGAGACACAGACAGAGCAGGGCAGGTTGAGCTGAACCACTTGCATCAGACCCAGGACAGCTCAGGCTGCCAGGGGTGAGGGGACAGGGGAAGGCAGAAGCAGCTGGGGACTCATTGTCACTCTGTATCAGTTCCTAGTTAAGTTCCATGCTGGGCTCTGCATGTGGCCAGACTATGCAGACTTTGAGGGAGACCATGAAGAAATATGGGGCACTATTCTGCACCTGTAGCCCAGGGGTGCTTACCTTCTGCCAGAGAATGATGAGGATGATGAGAGAGATGATGGTGATGACTACCAAGGCCAGGATGGCTGAGATCACCACCACCTTGAAGGGCAGGGCTGGAGATAGAGACCAGAGGAGGCATAAGCAAATGCACTGAGCAAGCTGCTCACAGGAACTGCAGTTCTTTGGACCCATCTTGCCTAGCACTGAAGCCTCCACTGCCTGGGAGGCAGGGTCCAAGCCTCTTGCTTGAGCCCACATTCCAGCCTCGCCTATGAGCCTCAGCGCTCCTCACCGATTAGGCTCATCTCGTGGCCAGCCTCCATGTGCCTTTAGCACTTACCAGACTCAGATTGGCCTTTCTGCATTGCACCAGGCTGTGCCGAATCTGGCTCCTGGGTCTTACTGTTTCTTCTGACCGCAGGTGCCTTGAGGACAAGGCTATGCCATTCTCCTATAAGCCTTTTTGGGCTGATGTGGCCGGCTCACAGTACCAAATGGCCAAGGCACTGAGTGATTAACCCCTGCGGGAGCCGACTGAGCTCTTACAGCCTGACACTCCAGACACATACAGGAGTCTGCTCCTCCTAGCCCCATTTTGGGGCCCAGCCAGGATGCTTGGTGATGGTGGTCATGGAGTGCACCTCTCAGGGCACTGGGGTGAATGTGCAGGGTTACTTGGGCGCCTCAAGCTTTCAGTTTCCTCTACTCCAAAGATTCCTCTACCTAATCATGGCCAACCCTTTGCCCCTGCCTTGTCCCTCTAGCCACCCCTGGTTTCTCCTGGGAACTTGGTTCTTCCTCCTCTGTCCTCCTCCTGTCCTTTTTTGCTCCTTAGGGGCATTCTCCTGGTTCACCCCTTTCCTCCTCAGGGTCACCACACTTCTGCTCTCTTTCATAGGCAGCCAACATCCTGATCCTGGAAAGGGAGTCTGCACCCTCCAAGGACCCATCTCGATCACCCCAGGTCCCCTTGAATGGAGTCCTCCTCAGGTGTCACATGGTAGCTCTCCTCAGAGCTGGTTTGCAGACCAGGCTCACACTGTCTGCCCAGGGCTACTTGCTCAGGGATCTGTGCACATGTGTGGGAGTGTGTGTGTGTGGGGGGGGGGCTGGTGATGGAGGGAATAGGGCATTTTAAAAAGCCCACCTATCCTCTGAGGGCAAGAGGCAGGGGATAGGTGTGGACTAGACAAACATAGGCATGTATACAGCCATGGACTTGTCTGAGTACACACTCATGAGTGTGTCCAAATGCCCTTTGGGATTTTGCTTGCTCTCACTTCTGCCTACCCTGCAGCCCTTACTATTTTCTTCTCTATTACCTCCCTTACCCCAAATGCACACACAGTCTGCACACTAACCAGGTTGACTTCTTTTAATTTTTCAGAATTCACGTTGTCTCCAAGCTTTTCCATAGGCCCTTCCCTGACTGGAATACCATTTCTCACAGGCTAAAAAACCAAGTCATCTTTCAGAGTTTGACCTAAAGCTTCCTTTGTGTGGGACACTTCCTCATCCTGAAGCTGGGTATATGGCCCCTTTCCCATCTGGCTTTCCCTCAAAGTGGTGGTCCAGAGCAGAATGGCCTACTTCCTTAGCCGCCTTTTCTCTGCACTGAGCGGGCAGGCAGAGCTGGCCCACTGGGCTCTAAGTGAGAGGCTTTATCCCCACCACTACTTACTGAATAAAAACCCAGTGAATAATGAAGTAGGTACACACAGGTGGGCACAGGCAGGAATGGACAGGGATACCTGCACATGTGTCTGGCTCTGGTAGACACTGTTCATATGTGCAAGAATTGTGCATGTATGTGTAGCTGCTAAGACTCTCACACAGTTATAGTTTTGTGGGTACAGAGTTGTGCTCAAAAGCTTTTCTATGAAGGCATGTTGCAATTACACATACACACATGCCAGTTTTCATACATGCACAGAAACTGTACACGCATGGTTGTGTGTACCTGTATCTAGCCATCGATTCTGTGGTTTTACACACAGGTCTGAGGTTTTGGCAGGCTCATAAACCCATCTTACAAACATCCATTTTGTGGTTTTACAAACATGGACAGGTGTTATACATGCTTATACACTACCTTGACTTATCAGTGAGTTAGACATCATTTTACACACAGCTTAAAAGCTAAACATGGCTGATTAACATGTGTGTCCTAGAATCAGGCATACCCATGTTAAGGGTTAACACAATATGCCATACATATAATAATCATTTGCTGCACATAATCAGATGATGCTGTCTATGTCTGTGATATGTTACCTTGTGTTTGTACATGTGTGCCCCGTGTTATGTGTTGTGTAGATGCATGGGAACATACCCTGGTGGATTTCATAATGGTTCTGTTCCTAGGGGCATGCTGACTTGACCCATCATGGGCAGGTGGGCTCAGTCACAAGTATGTTGGGGCAAGGCTAGGGTGAGAAGTCAGTAGAGCCACTGAGGTGAGGGCACTCACAATGCGGCACCACGGTGACCTCCTGCATATCCTGGCCCAGCGGGTTCTGTAGCGTGCAGCGCACTGACAGTGGCTGATCCACGTGACGAAGACGCAGTATGCTCACTACCTCATACTCCTGCTCTTCCTCCCAGAATGTCACATTTGTCTCCAGCTGGCTGTCCTCCTCAGAACTGTTTCCCAGGGGTGTGGGTGGAAGCTCGCGTGGACACCTGCCAAGAGAGATGTTGGATTGGCTTACAGCTGCTTCCCTCTGTAGATGGGGAAACTAAGACTAAAAGCAGGCAGCATCATGGAGTGGTGGTGGAAGGAATAAAAGCATGTCAGTTCTTATGGTTCTAAACAGGTTCCTCCTTGATGCTTGAACTGACCCGCAGGGTGTGCTCCTGCTCCAGAACTGAGACCCATTACTCCCGGGAGCAGACAAGCAAACCTGGACTCAACCCTCCTGCTTCTACTCACTAAACTTGGCCTTTACTTTACTGGGAGGGTGAGATCTCCCTCAGGCACAGATCTTGCTCATCCCTGGGCTTAGGATAGCCCAGGAGTCCTGATACACATAAGGAATTAATTAAGTCATGCATAATATCTCCACGGAAGTGGTGAATTCATCTGGGTTCTAACCTGACCAGTGTTATCAGAGGGAGAAGTTGAACTAGACAACCTCCACTGGGCCCTCAGGACAACTGGGGACCCAGTGTCTGCTCACCTTTTAAGGTCTCTGCAGGTAGACCATGTGACATTTGGTGAGGGCATGCCCCGGCCGCGACAACGGATTGTCTGCTCTCCATTGGCAGGGTGGCTCTCACTCAGCTCCAGCACGCGGACAGGGACTGCACAGTGAGGGACAAGAGGTGGGGAGACCATAACAGACCAACAGGAAAGGCCCTTGGGGAGGACCTGAGTCACATTCGAAGCCCTCCCCTAGGGAGGAGGCTGCAAACCACAGGTGAACACTAGATACCAGGAGCTGCAGTGTGAGAACTAACAGGTTCCCCTTGGAGTACTTCAAAGGTGAAGCCTCCATGAGGGGCTAGCACATCTTTAACACCTCAGAGACCAGGGAACCAACCAGGAGCTCAGGGCCTTGGGCAGCCAAGCTCCAGAAGCTAGAACTTAACAGTATTTTTTTCTTTTCTATGAATTTCAGTGTTGGCTTTATATTTAAGGCATGGGACATTGAGTTTCCATCTATAATTGAGATGCTAAGTTTTGTCTTTCAAAATAAATTTATTTTTAGAAAGCTAACTGACAAAGCATTAAGTCATTACCATGTCATTCCTATGCTCAAGACCCTGCTTTGGCTCTTCCATTTCAGTCACAATAGAAGTCAAAGGAGTCCTTAAGTACACTGGCTCCCTGCCCTCCATCCGTCTCTATTCTGAACTCATTTCCCAAAACACTCCCCCTCCCTCTGTTCTGGCTGCACAGATCTTCCTGCCACTTCTGCAATGTGATAGAGGTAGAGGCATAACCTGAGGTGCTCTTTCCCCAATACCCACTTGCCTCACTTTCTTGCAAGTGTCACCTCTTCCATGAAGCCAACCCCAATCAACATACTTAAAAATGCAAATCTCCTTGGGCCAGAGAGATGGCCTAGTGGTTAAGATGCCTGCCTGCAAAGCCAAAGGACCCAGGTCCGATTCCCCAGGACCCATATAAGCCAATGCACAAGGTGGCACATGCATCTGGAGTTCATTTGCAGTGGCTGGAGGCCCTACTGTGCCCATCATCTCTCTCTCTCTCTCTCTTCCCCACTTTCTCTCAAATAAATAAGTAAATGAAATGTTTTTAAAAATACAAACCCTCATCCACCCCTGTATGCAGCTTTTATTTCTTCCTGCCTTCCCTTACCCTCAGCACTTGTTACCTTCTAACTTGTGCCCCCTGATGGGGCTTCCTCCTCTTCTACTCATCTTTTTTTTTTTGTTTCCTTTTTCATTTTTTAAAAATTTATTTACTTATTTATTTAAGAGAGAAAAAGGCAGATAGAGAGAATGGGTGCACTAGGGCCTCCAGCCGCTGCAAACGGACTCCAGACACATGTGTCACCTTGTGGACCTGGTTTAATGGGTCCTGGGAAATCGAACCTGGGTCCTTGGGCTTTGTAGGCAAGTGCCTTAAATGCTAAGCCACCTCTCCAGCCCTTTAAAATTTTTTTTAATTTGTGTTATTTATTTGAGGGAGAGAGAGAGAGAGAGAGAAAGGCAGATAGATAGAGAGAGAGAATGGGCATATGAGGGCCTTGAGCCACTGCAAACGAATTCCAGAAACAAGGCCAGGCCTAGCTGGGAGGGACCCCTAGCTCTTGCTCTCCGCATGGGTTCTTTATCCCCTCCAGCTCCCCACATGGTAGGAGATCCTTGAACTTTCTTTTCTCTTTTCTTTCAACACTTTTTTCCCCAGGCCCTCCACATGGGATCTCTAGCCACATGTGTGCCTTTCCTTAGCTCTATTTCCCTCAATAAATAGAATAATTTAATAGTTATCCTCTCAGTCTTCTTTTTTAGTCAATTCTTTGATTAAAATTAAAAGCAAGAAATTAAGAATAATTGGCAAAACAAGCAAGAGTGATGTTTTCTTGGTGAACCTGGTACCAGCACAAGGGCGAAGGAGATCGACACAGAGAACAATCAACTCCTACCAAGTCAGATATCCAGAGACACAGAGGCTCCCAAGACCTCATCACTGAAGCAGACCTAACATGAACCCAACATGGCTCAGGGAAATTTGCGGAAGAGGGGGGCTGAAAGAATGTCAGAGCCACACATTGGGTCATGATGCACAGAGACATTTCCTCCTAGCCATAAGTGATGGCTAACCCCACAATGCATGACCCATATACCCCAACAAGGAGTGTCAAGGTGGAGGGGGGAGGGCAGGGAGGAGGCTAACAATGGTACCAACTTGACTGTATTCACTGAGTGCAAAACTAATTTAAAAAAAAAAAAGAAAGAAAGAAAAATTAAAAGCAAACCTAGGATTTGGGGTGCAAGAACTTTCCTGAACCCTTAGCACCCATGACAGTACTTGCTGTCTGTGAACCCAACATTTCTATGACAATGGGAGGTGGGACCAGGAGCATCTGAAGTGAGCCAGGCTAATTAGTCTGGCACTGGTTTGCAACAGCAAGAGACTGTCTCAAAGAAGGTGGACAAGTACAGGCACTTCAAAGTTGCCCTTGACATCAACTATGGTGTCCCTGCCCCCCATCCCTTATACACATATATGCAAATAAATAAAATTAAATATTCATTGAGTTAACAATATAGTATAAATGGTATGTGAGAGGGAAAACTTCTGGCATTGGTACATGAATGGCTGGTTAAGGAAATACCAGGCTAGTTTGATGGTCTCTCTCCTTTTACATGTGAGGAAACTTGAGAGGGACATGCCTGGTAACTGGCCTAGAATGTGGCCTCCTAGGTTGCAGGATCCCTCTCCAGCTCCACAGGTGGTGTCACAGCATCAAGGGGAAGGGAGCAGGCCTGGGAGGAAGGGTAGACAGAAAACGGAAGTGATCCTCACCATTGACCTGCAGCTTGAAGGAGAGCTGGACCTCAGCGTCCTCATGGAAGGCCCGCATGGTGTAGCAGCCAGCCTCTGCCACCTTCACCCGCACCAGGGTCAGTTCTGACACATACCTAGGGAGTAAGCCAGGCCAGGAGACCATCAGGTGGCTGTCAGAGTTGCCCACCTTCCTGTATAAAGACCAGGGTGGGGCTTTCCAGGATATATACCCAGTCTTCTAAATTCCTACCCATCGACAGTTCCACTGAGCCAAGAGGAAGACCTGGGGTTAATTTCCCTCCCTCCACTGCTCAGAGGGGCCTTATGCCAATATTTTCTTTGTCAGTCTATTAATCTCTTGCTATTCTCAGTAATACCCTCAGGATGGCTCTGTTGGCACCTTCTCACCACCCAGTCTTTCTTTTGGCTGTCACCTGCTGGCTCCAATCATCACAGAGGCAACTGAAGTGATCAACCCACCACTATCTGCCTCCCGCATTAGTAAGAAACCAGGAGAGATGGAGCTGTGAGCTCTGGTCCCTGCAGCCTCGCCAGCCTCTGGCCCGTGCTTGGCACATAGTAGCCTCTTGAACATGATGGATTAGTGTCTGAGGGAGCTGGCTTGGCTGGCCGCTGCAAAGTTTCGAAAATGGTGTGGTCCTGCTGCTGCTCACCAAGTCTCAGATACATTGCGGGTGGACATGGTGATCTCGCCGGCGCTGGAGTCACTCAAGGTGCGGTTGTCCTTGAGCCACAGGACAGTGGGTGGTGGGTAGGCTTCGAACACCACTTGCAGTGTCCGGCTCCGGTGCAACTCAGCAATTTGTACAGCACCCAGCGTCCCCAGCAGCCGCACGTAGCCACTTTCTGTTAAGGTAAGACTGTGAGGGGCAGGCCTGGGGGCGGGGCCATGCACTGCCTCCAAAGGCCAACACCTCCAGGAGGTGGGGCTCTGGAGGCGGAGCTTCAGCTTAAAGCCACAGAAGCAGTCTTCTGGGGACAGGACTTCAGTCTTTGGAAATCTATCAAGCTACAGTTGAATATTGGTCAGATTGCAGCAGAGGCTAACTTGGTCCTGATGCTTTGGGTCGGGCTGTTGATGTTAGAAGCGAAGCTGTAGTTTTCTATTCTGCCTTAGCAGTGTACCCAAGTTACATTGGAGCCTCGAACTTGGATATGGGAATGGGACTACCTAGGCATGTGATGAGGGTTTGAAATCAGGTTGAGACTAGGGTTCAGCCTAGGTGGAAAGTCTAAACTGGGCTTAGGGGTTGAATTTGGGGATGGCATTGCTCTTTGGTTTGAGTCTAATAAGAGAATTGTTTTTATTTTCTCTTTTTAAAACAATATATACATATAATTTTGACAGAAAGAGGGAGAGAGGGGCTGGAGAGATGATTTAATGGATAAGGGGTTTGCCTGCAAAGTCAAAGGATCCCGGTTCTATTCCCCAGGACCCGTGTAAGCCAGATGCAAAAGGGGGTGCATGCGTCTGGAGTTCATTGGCAGTGGCTGGATGCCCTGGCCGCACCCATTCTCTCTCTCTCTCTTTCTCTCTCTCTCTCTCTCTTGGTAGCCTCAAACTCATGTTGATCCTTCTACCTCTGCATTCCAAGTGCTGGGATTAAAGGTGTGCACCACCACACCCAGCAAGAATTGGGATTTTGGTTGGCACAAAGTCCAAGGCTGGACTAGAGAACAGCTAATTGAACCCTAGGGCTATGCAATCTAGAATTTACTAGGTACAACTCAGGTTGGGGTTGGGGGCTGAGTCCAAGGCACCCACCGACCACAGTGACATTGATGGCCTTTTCATCTCGATGGTCGTTCACACTCTCTGACACATTGCAGATGTAGGTCCCTGTGTCTTCCAACTCAGCATTGGGAATGTGCAGGATGGAGCGGATATGGGAGGACACTTCAGGGAGGAAGTCTGTCACTGGCTCCACCATTCGTCCACTCTGCAGAGATAGGAATGATAGGTCCCCAAATCAAAAACCAGTCTGCAAGCAGAGATGTCCATCTTACCTGGCTCTTCCCTCTGGCCCAGAGTTACCTCCATGCGGGGGTATGTCCACTCGAAGTTGACTACCTCATTCCCTGTCACAATGCACATAATGGTGATGTTCTCACCCTGGCGGACCACAGTCTGCACCGCACTCACAGAGACATTGATGGAGGACACTAGAGGAAAGAGACAGGCTTAGGGCTGGGGAGGTTGCCACCAGCCATCAGCACTCAGCTTGGAGAAAGGGAAGCATTGGTTAGTGTGGAAGCTTTATTCATTTGACCAATATTTCCTGAATCTTCTGTGCCAAGTTCCATTCTAGGTACTAGGACTAGAGTAGTGAATGCAACAGACAAAAATCTCTGACCTTGTGGACTCAATGTTCTAGAAGGAATAGGATAGCAGTCTGGAAATCATAGTATCCTCCGAGGAATCAAAGTATAGAGAAGTTCACTGGATACTGCTCATGTGTCAAGCACCTTCCATCTTTTATTTTACCTTCCCTATCATCCTATAAGGTAGATAATCATTGTCAGCCCTGTTTATGGGGTAGGAGGGAGCAGGCTCAAGAGGATCATGTACTTTTGTGCAAAGTAATTCAGGTAGGATGTGGCCAAGCTGGGATTTAAACCCAACTGGTTCCAGGCCTGTGCCCCATGTTATTCAGCCCAGTTCTGCCCCTTACATTTTGTGACTGTGGGCCAATTCCACCCTCTCTCTGAGCTTAGGTTTCTTATCTGTAAAATGGGGTAAGTGCTAGCCCCCCTTCTAAGGTGCCAGAAGACTCCATGCACACTGTCAACTGAGGGGCTGCTCCTCTGTGAAGGGTTATGCTTGCATCTGCTGAGCATTGGGCCAGAAAGGGGGCTCACCTTGGAGGCTATAGACATAATAGGTATCAGAGTCCACTTCCCTGTCCCCAATGGTGGTTTTACAGATGTAGGTCTTGTCCTCAAAGGTACCAGAGAAGCCTCGCTGGTGGTCATAGGGGATAGGCAGTGGGATATCCACTTTCTTCTCATGCAGTGTCACCACCAGCTGGGGGTCTGTCACTCGGCATGGAATTGTTGTCTCAGTTATTTCCGTGAGAAAGATGAATGTATCCTCAGGGTGTATAGGGAGGAAGCCCATGGTGGAATCTGCCAAGAGTGTAGCAAAGAGAGAGTTAGGGGATGTGGGTTTCTAGCAATCCTGTTAACTGTTATGTGACTGAGCAAGTCTCTTTCCCTCATTGGCCCTGAATCTCTCCAATACAGAATACAGATGCTGCTATAGTTCCAACACTGGGCCCCTCCAAAATGCATTATAACATAATTGCCTAGGTTGGAGAGATGGCTCAATGGTTAAAGGTGCTTGCTTGCAAAGTCTGCTGGCTTAGGTTTGATTCCTGAGTACCCACATAAAGCCAGTGGTGCATGTATCTGGAGTTTGTAGCAGCAAGAGTCTCTCTCTCTCTCCTTGCAGTATTTTTAAAAGAAAAAAATATAACTGTCACTGTAACAGTCTTAAAAGGCAGGCCCCTCCCCTTTTTTTTGTTTGCTTGTTTTGGTTTTTTGAGGTAAGGTCTCACTCTAGCCCAGGCTGACCTGGAATTTACGACATAGTCTCAGGCTGGCCTCAAACACGTGGTGATCCTCCTACCTCTGCCTTCCAGTGCTGGGATTAAAGGCATGTGCCATCACGCCCGACTTGTTTTGTTTTTGTTTTGTTTTGTTTTGTTTATTGAGGTAGGATTTTACTCTAGCCTAGGCTGACTTGGAATTTACTATGTAGTCTCAGGTTGGCCTCAAAGGCACAACCATCCTCCTACCTCTGCCTCCCAAGTGCTGGGATTAAAGGCATGTGCTACCATGCCTGGCAAGAGGCAGGACTTTTAAGAGGTGATTTGTAGCCAAATCTGGTGATGTAGGCCTATAATCTCAGCTACCTGGGAGGTTGTGGCAGGACTAGAGGATTGCAAGTTCAAGGCCTGATTGAGCTAGAGTGATTTTAAGGCCAGCCAGGGAAACTTAGTGAGATTCTCTCTCAAAACAGAGTTAGAAAAATAAAAAAGAAAGAAGAAGAAGAAGCCGGGCATGGTGGCGCATGCCTTTAATCCCAGCACTCAGGAGGCAGAGGTAGGAGGATCACTGTGAGATTGAGGCCACCCTGAGACTACATAATGAATTCCAGGTCAGCCTGAGCTACAGTGAGATCCTACCTCGAAAAAAAAAAAAAAAAAAAAAAAAAAAAAAAAAAAGAGGGTTGCTGATGTAGCTCAGTGGTAGAACCCTTACCTAGAAGGTATGAAGTTCTGGGCTCAATCCCTAGTACAAGATATTTTAAAAAGACAATTGGCAATTAGGCCATGAGGGCATCATGCCATTATAAAAGGGCATGTTAGGTCCTTCTTGTTCTCTCTTACTCTTCTGTCTTGTCCATGGTATAATGTAGCAAGAAGACCCTTTCCAGATACTGGTCCCTTAGTCTTGAACTTGTCAGTCTCTAGAATTGTGTGTCAATAAGTTTCTACTTATTATAAATTACTCAGTCTTGGCCATTCTGTTATAGCAGCAAAACTGGACTAAGGTAGATGCTCTCAAAGGTCCCTTCTAGCCTTCATGTTTGATGTGGAGAGCACTTGGTGACAGGAAGGGACAGAAGCCACAATCTGAAATGTCAAGTGCTCAGTCTATGGCCACACCACCCCGAACACACCAGATTTCGTCTGAACTGTGGCTGTACCTGAGAGCTTAGAGGATGGGACATGGGATGGGCCAAGAGGAGCAGACTGGGGCCAATTAGAATATGGAGTTCTTAGCTGCCAAAATGGGGGTGCCTGGCAGGGAGCAGATGGACACTCAGGCCAGGGGTGGGAAAGCGAATGTTTCTGGACTGAGCAGAGCTGGATGCTGTTTTGTCTGCATTTCTGGTGGCTGCATACCACTAGGTATCATGAGACTCTTTCTGAGCTTCCTCGGATGCTTCTGCAGAGATGGCGGGGTGCGGGGAGGAAGTGGCATGCTGGCCATTGCACTTACCTGGCACAAAGATATAGAGACGCTTCCGCTCACTGGGCTCCGGCCCTAGGGAGCTGTTGTAGGTACAAAAGTATTCTCCTGTGTCTCCCCCAGTGACATTGGTCAGTGTCAGCCTACTGGAGAAGGCGCCGTCCTGGGTCATGGCCACTTCCTGCTGGGGCACCTGGAACATCCTTTCCCACATCACGGGAGCTGAACCCAAGCAGGTTAGAACAAAGGTGCTGGAGACATTCAGGACAAGCTCTGGCCCTGGGGGCACGATGACCAGACTCTGGGAGGTCTGTGATCCCAGCAGCAACAGCAGGAACAGCAACAGCAACTGGCCTTTGTGATCGGAGGGATCAGATGTCAGGGCACAGGGGCCTCAGTTCCTTCGCAGAGCTGTCCTGGAGGCCTGTCTGCATAGCCCCCAAGTCCTTAAAGAACAGGCCTCCCCACCAAATACAGATTACTACACTACTGCCAAGCCCTCAGGGACTCCTAGCCTTGGTCTCCACCCTTTTGACCCCAGCCTCTGAGTCATTCACCAGGGCTATATGTAGGCAATAGGCAGGAGAAGGGAACAGGAAATCCTGGGGAAGCAATCCCTGGGACTCCAGTTCCTGCATTGCTTCCCAGGTCACTCTGGGCCTTTTCCCTGTAGTTACCCCCAACAGGTCGGTTCTTGGGAGCCCACAGATGGTCTGATTGAAAAGGAGGTAGCTTAGACTGGGGACAGACTGGGACCAGAGATATGCTGATGGGATGAGAGAGATGGGGGGGGGGCGGGGGCTAGTGGTTAGGATGTGATTGTGCCAAGTGATTGGTGCCTTCCCCCAGTCCCCATTACATCCTCTGGGAGAGGCTTTTGGGAGGCAGCTATGAGCACCACTATACACCAATGTACACAGTGGAGGATTCTGTCAGTCATGCTCTCATGCCTTTTTGTCATGAAAATCTGAACAGGTGCAGTCAGCCAATCCATCAGACAATAGTCTGTAAGGCAGGTCCATGGCTGAGCACTGATTGCTTAAACATCTTCCCAGTCAGGTAACCAGCCACACTGAGGAGAGATAGGAGGCTGGAGTGACTAACAGAGGGTGCAGTGGAGTGTGGAGAGACCAGCAAGGAGCTTGAGCTGATGGTTCTGGGCAGGGAAGGCTCTACTGAAGGATTTTAAGCTAATGGGTAGTCAGTAGGAGACCTCTACAGAGACACCTTTGGAATACAGGAAAGTGAGGCACAGGTACGGACCATAGAGTTTCTGGACTCTCCTGCCCTGGTGTTAGCTTACTCCTGACCCCAGCCTACTTACCTTTAAGAACCAGAGCTGGCATCTCTCCTGGAAGCCCCATGTTGCCCTGTAGAGTTAAATAGTGGTTAGAGCCCAGGGTGACCAAACACAGTTACCTCTGCTCAGGTACTCAGCATCCACTGCCAAGGCTCCCATGGCCATGTGCCCTCTCTCCTCTGTGGCCAACTATCGGTGGCCTTGGCTGAGTTCTTTGCCTCTGGGCCTTAGTTTCCCTGTATGGTATAGGTGCGGGAGGGTGGAAGAGTGGGGCTGTATAGTGTCCAGAGGCCTGCCAGCTCTGACAGCCTATCCTGGTGACAGTTCCAATTCCAGGCACTTATCTGCCAGAAGAAATATTTGGGAAAGTGTGATGAAAAGCCTGGAGGAGGAGGGGTGAGCCAGAACCCAGCGAACTCCCCCAGCTCCCTCCACAAGCACAACAGGAAGTGGGGTGGCTGTGGGAAGGGAAGCGGGGGAGTTGGGATTGTGGAAGGTGGGGTGGGCTGGCCCCTCTACTCAGAGCAGAGCAGCCCAGAACAGCACAGGAGGCCCAGAGGAGAGGGTCAGGGTCCTGATCCCATCAAACTTCGCAGGCTCTGAAGGTCCTTGGAGAGTACCGAAGCCAAGCTCCCCACTGCCATCACCAATGTCCAGTTGGGGAAACCAAGGTCTTGAGAAGAGGTTTGCCTAAGGTTGACCAGTAACCTTGTTCAAGAGCAAGACAGAGCTGAATGGTGGGAGCAGAGAGACAAAAGTGTGAGAGACAAGAGTGAGAAGAGATACAAGAAACAGTGATGAGGACAGAGAAGCAGGGACACACAAAGACATACTGAACTGGGTGGGTCTGTCCTTTCCCTCAGTAGCCATTTCTCAGATCCCAAATAATCACCAATAGTCAGGTATGGCAGGGCCTTACCTACTGCCTCGACAGGAAAGAGACCAGAGGAGGATGGTCATCACAGAGCAAGAGATATGGGAAGTGACCATGTAACAAGAATAAGAAGCCTCCTGATACTGTGGGGCTACCCAGTCTGGCCATGCCCACTCTAGTCCAGCTTACCTCTATCTGTGCTTTCTAGTTTCCTGCTCAGGGCTGAGGAGCACAAGCTCTCTGCCTCCTGTGACATGGCCATCCCTGAGGGCTGAGCCTCCAGCTGTTTCAGTGGGATGACAGCAAGTGTACCACCAGTGAATGTGGTTGCCGTATATGAGGAGTGGGACACAGATGAGGCCCATTCTACTTCCCAGAAGCATTCTGAGCAAGCACACTCTTCCTTCCTTCCTTCACCTTTTCTCTTGACCAGCCTGCCTGAGGGTTTCTTCCAGGCTTCCTCTCCCCTCTCAGAATTGCTCCAGAAGGTCAAAGCTCAGCCCTTGTCTCCTGATGCCCTCTCCATAGCTTCTCCCTATTCTTTCTGTGCTGGCCCCTCCAGCTAGGCGCCAGGCCTCCTTGCATGGGACAAGAGCAGTGTGTGCCCAGGTGGAGACAGCAGCCCCTACAGAGGCCTATCTGCCCCTCAGTGGGTACCCCTCTAGCTCCCCACTTCCTGCCAGAGAAGGGGCCAAAGAAAACCATTAGCAGCCCAGGTTGGGGGAGGGGGTCATCCCAGCCTTCCTCCCCTCCTTTTCTAGCCTCTCTGGCTGGCCACACTGTTTATTATTCTAAAGGAGGAATTTGGCCGGCTGGCCAGGAGATGGGAGGTCACTGAAAGGGGGCAGGGCTGGCTGTGTGGGCTGGGACTTCATGGCATGCATTCCCTGACCTTGCTGCTTTGGGTGTTCAGTCCTCTTCTGTTGGGCCACTCTCTGCGACTCTCTGAGCTGGAGAGGACCCTTCTTGCATGGACTGCAGAGACTCAGAGAGCTCCAGAATCTAGTCACACAGAGACAAGGTGGGATCTGCTGTGAGCTAGGACAGACCTGGCAAATGAGTTGAGGGAAAGTGTAGGTATTTGGACTGGTTTGGCTCTTTCTGAAATGGCCATGGAAGCTTCCTTTATCAGGCACTTAAGTCCACTGGGACAATGAGCAGGTCTCCAGCCTGCTCTGTTACAAATTTGCCCATCTATACAAAGAGGCTGGGATGGTCACCTCACAGAGCTGTCCCTATTCAAAAACTCTGTCTTTTTGACTGATAAAAGAGAAGGGCGACACACACACACACACACACACACACACACACACACACACGCAGAAAGAGAGAGCGATTCTGATTCTGAAAGGGGTGGTTTGAGGATGTGGGGGCTGGGGAATGGTCAGAGGAGCAGTGGACATGCTTGAGTCCAGAGTCACCTAAGAATCCATAACCCAATGTGCTGTACACATTTATGAATGCATTTCCAGACACTGTCTACGTGTGGCCTCTATTTCCTCTTCTACACAATTAGGAGCTAGACAAGTTTCTTCAGGAGAATTCCAACTACATGAACTTGGGATATGGGCTCCCAGGAAGTGGCATGTAGAAGGGTAACATGAACAAGGCAGAGGTCTAGAATGCACTGGAGCAAGGCTCAGGCACTCAGAACGACCTCCCTGGGGCCACTGAGATTATTGTGGATGCCCTCAATTGTCCACTTAAGGATCATTTTGTACTTCCAGTGGCTGCTATATTCTGGCCAACTCCAGGGAGACGCAGGCAGCTGATTTGTCCTGTGACAAATGAATGCCTGTGACAACTTCCCTTCTTCAGTCAAAAGAGCCACCTAGGTCAGCAGGAATGTGGCAGGGGGCAGGCACCCACTACCTGCCCAAGGAGGCTACTGAAGCAGAGAAAGAGAAGGGCTCCTAAGCCATGCTCCGTTGGCCCAGGAAGGGAGTGTTGTGTGCCAAGAAGCTCTCAGAAGCTCAGCTGCTCACAGTGGACCTGACACACTCCATAGGGGAGCAGAGTGAGGCCTCAAACCCAGGGGAGCAAGCATGCTTAGAGTCATCCTCTGAGCAAACTTCAGCCTTCCCTCTTACAAGCACATATAATTCCCCACTCCTTTCCCACCGTCTTAATCTAAATAAATCCAGCCCATTTTGGCCACATCCGCCAGCAACAGCTTCCCTCCCTTGGGGTCCTGAGGCTCCCATGACACAACTGTACTGTAGAGGAGGGCCTACATCACTGCCAGGGGAGGCTTGTGAGTCCGTGCACACAGCCCAGACGCCACCTATGTGCTTACTCACATGCTCCTCTGCAGCACACACATGTGCAGTTGGCCAGGTGCACGTCCAGCTCTCATGCAAGCATGTGCATACTCACACAAAACACGCACACACACAACTCTCACCATGCCCAGCCCATGTGCACAAAGCACGGATCACTGCTTGAGTGCTTCTCTGTGCCTATCAAAAATGTAGCTGGGCATGGTGGCACATGCCTTTAATCCCAGTACTGGGGAGGCAGAGGTAGGAGGATCGCCGTGAGTTCGAGGCCACCCTGAGACTACATAGTGAATTCCAGGTCAGCCTGGACCAGAGTGAGACCCTAGCTCAAAAAACCAAAAAAAAAAAAAAAAAAAAAAAAAAAAGTGCCCATGTGTAATAGATCACCCATCTATCCACCACACATGACATGAGCAGACCACATGCACATAGGACCCCAGTTGTTCCTGAACACGCATTTGTGTGCATGTATAAACATGTCAAAAAGTAGCTGGGCATGGGGGCTCACACTTTTAATCCCAGCACTTGCGAGGCAGAGGTAAGAATCACCATGATTTTGAGGTCACCATGAGACTATATAGTGAATTGCAGGTCAGCCTGAACTAGGGTGAGACCCTACCTTGAAAAAACATTGCCAAAATGTTAAGCCAAACTATCTTGCCAGGTGTAGTGGTGCATGCCTTTAATCCCAGCATTTGGGAGGCAGAGGTAGGAGGATCACTGTGAGTTCCAGGCCAGCCTGAGACTACATAGGGAATTTTAGGCCAGCTTGGGTTAGAGTGAGACCCTGCCTTAAAAAAAAGTGGGTGGGGACTGAGAGATTTAGGGCTAGAAAGATAGCCCAGTCAGTAAATAATTGCCTCAAAAGTAGTCAATCCCTAGCACCCATATAAAAATGCCAAGTGTTGTGATGTAAATCTGTAATCCCTGTGCTGGGGAAACAAGAGGATTCCTGAGGCTCACCAGCCAGCCAGTGTAGCCTAATTGGTGAGTTCCAGGCCAATGAGAGATCCTATCTCAAAGGAGGTGGACAGTGTTACTGAGGACAGCACCTGACCTATACACAAATGCACACATATGTACATACATACTAGTACCAGCATACACATATGTGCATGCATTTCTTTTAAAAAGGAAGTGTGGCTGGAAATATGGCTTAGCTGTCAAGGTACTTGCCTGCAAAGCCTAACAACCAGGATTCGATTCCCAGTACTCATGTAAAACCATGTGCACAAAGTCACGCATGCATCTGAAGTTTGTTTGCAGTGGCTGGAGGTCCTGGAGCACCCATTCTCTCCCTCTCTCTGTCTCTCTCTCTCGTTGCAAATAAATAAATAAAAATAGTAATAGTAATAATAATAATAATAAAAGAAAGAGATTTGAGATTCATTTAGCTGATCATCAACAGGTGATTAAATGTGTTGGGGACTCTAGAAGAAAGTGAGCCACTGGAGGACAAGAATGTGTGTATGCTGTGGGGATAAAACCATGTCCTAAGGCAAGACTGAGACCTGGCACAGGATTAATAATTGCTACTGAGCTGGTTTCAAACGTGGAAAGTCCTGTTGGCAGTGAGTGGAACAGGCCAAGCAGAAACATGAGGTGGGGAAAGAGGAAACCCTGCTGAGGTCCAGATAACAAGATACTCCGGAAAAGACCCAGCCCTGGTGGCATGAGGTCAAAGGCTTGGAGTGCCAGTGCATTAGCCAGGGACCCTCTATCTGATTCAATCCCCTTCCTGTATCCCACCATACTTGTAGGGAAACTGAGGCTTAGAGAAGGGAAGTAAGAGGTCCCACTAGGTCTAGATAGGGTGAGCTCAGACGGGCATCTGGGTGCTACAACTTATCTGCTTGCCCCCCATAGTGTCTACTCAAGGCCTAGAGTCCAGCTGCAGCTCTCCCTAACCTCTCCACAGCACCCTCCCTTTCCCTTTACTGTTCCAGTCAGGTTGAGACTGGAGACAGAGATTTAGAGGCTTGACTTCCTGAACTGGTGGGGCAAAGACTTGTCTTCAGAGTCACAGCCTTGTCCTCTCTCCTCCAGACCAGGGACTTTCCTGGCACAAATTTCAGGGTAGGAAAAAAAAGGGGACCTGGTTATTGTCTCCTCTTGTTACAGTATTATAACTCCCACTCTTCTCTGGGCCTCAGTTTCCTCATCTGTATGTACAAAGGAGGGGAGAACTTTGTTGGCTGACATTGTGGTTCTCAGGACTCTGCTCTGAAAGGCAGTTGTATGGATATAGAATGCTGGGACGGAGATAGGGATGTATGGAGGGGACTCAGCCAGGATGTCATGACTCAGCTCTGAGGAGGCAGCCAGTTCTAGAGGAAGAGTGTGTGGGAGCAAGAGGCATCTGGAGCCAGGGACAGAGCCCTCAGCCAACAGCTGGACAGTGTGCAAGTGCCAGCACAACCTGGACTGGGCAGAGTGTGACCCATGTGGCCTTCCCCAAGCTAGCTGAATGTGGGTGTAGTCTTGCAGTAATAGTCAGGAGCCCCATCCTGGGAGTCAGAGCAGAGTCTGGAGGATGGAGACAGTCACACGCGGGAAGAGAAACCTGGGAAAGGGTGGAGGCTCCCTCTCCCCACTCCATCCCATGCCCCACTTTCCCTGTTAGAGAAGTTCTCTGCAGGCTACATTTCCATAGTGGATCTCCCTATGAGCCTCAGGGTACTACCACTGAGGGCCATGGAGGGTGAGCATTTGGGCCCAGATCACATAATGATGGGGCTCAATCCTTCCATCCAACTCTCTGTGGCACATTGCTCCTAGGCCAAGTATCCACATAGTACTCCTGGGTCTTGTATTGTCTCTAGTTAAAAATCCAGATGGACAGAAACACAGTATAGCTCTGTCATCTGCCATTCAGATTCCTTGAAGCGTAAACTTGGTAGCCTTTGGCTGTTTCTGGCTCCTTGATTCGATTCCACTTTGCCACCTGTCCTCATTCCCTCTCTTTAGCATCCATCTGACCTGTCACTCCCTGGCCATCTGTGGTCTCCCTGGCACTAAGGTACAGACTACTTCTCAACCATACCTATAGGAACCATCACTCACACCCAGGTTCTGCTGCAGCTCCTCGCTGCTGAAGGAGGAAGGCCACTGTCCTCCCAGCTCCCCAGGGCCCCACATTCCTCACTAGCTCTAAGCTCTTCTCCTCAGGAGGCCTCCCCAGGGATATAATGGAAAGAAATGACCTATTTTCTGGAAGTCCAAAATAAAATGAAACATCTGTCTGGAAAGGAGCCAGGCAGATAAAGAACTGAGGATCCCTGGCAAGTCCCCCTGCTGCAGTCCTCCCACCCCCACCTCCAGAGTTTGTGAGCTGGGGGTGGGGTGATGGCAATCCAGCTACTTGGAACAGTGCGTGGGAAAGCACTCAGTGTGGGCCTCATGGCTCTAGGGGCCCCAGGGAGGAGGCCTGGGTCCCCACACAGGCTGGGAACCAGCCTGGGAAGGAGGTCAGAGGAAGGAGGGAGGAGGGAGGCAGGAGAATGCTCTTGCCCCCTGCCTGAAAGCCACCAGCAGAGCAAGCACTTCCTGCCTCCTGTAGCCCTCACACTTATCCCCTACAGCCAAGCTCCAGACCATATGGCCTGGATCTGCCCAGGGCCTTAGACTTCTGGCTCCCAGTCCTGAGATCTCACTTGGGTACTCCCTCCTCAGTCCTTTCAAAGGGATCAGGGACTCAGATGGCCTTAAGATCAAGGATAACAGTTTCCTCTGGTTTAGGATTTAACCAACCACCACATGGGCTAAACTGCTCCTGTGAATAATCTCACCACATTCTTAGTCCAATCTCATGGCATTGTATCACTTTCCTGTTCTACAGATGAGGGAACTGAGCCACAAAGAGGTCATATCATTTGTCCAGAATCACACAGCTTGCCAACAGGGGCTCCAGTGCTGAATCCTGAGCAGACAGTCCCCCTGAAAACACTTGGGCAACGGCATTGCTTACAGCCCTTCAGTCTTTTCTTTTTCTTTTTCTGTTTGGTTTTTCGATGTAAGGTTTCACTCTAGCCCAGGCTGACCTGGAATTCACTATGTAGTCTCAGGGTGGCCTCAAACTCATGGCGATCCTCCTACCTCTGCCTCCTGAGTGCTGGGAGTAAAGGACTGCATGCACCACCATCCACCATGCCTGGCTTTCACACTGTCTTTTGAGCTGGGCAAAAGTAAGTAGACAGCTACAGGGAGAGAGAGTTCACATTCTCATTTCCCACCTTCTCTACTATTGCATATCTGCCACAATAAGAACCTCACCACCTTCCCTGGCTCTGTCTACATGGGCAGCTCAGGATGGTCAGAGGTCAGGCTGCCACAATGTTGTGGTTATTGTTTTAAATATTTTTATTTATTTGTTTGCAATAAGAGAGAGAGGGGGAGAAATGGGCACACCAGAGCCTCTTGCTGCTGTAAACAAACTCCAGATGCATGAGCCACTTTGTGCATATGGCTTTATGTGGGTACTGGGGAATCAAACCTAGGCTGTCAGGTTTTGCAAGCAAACACCTTTTTTTGTTTTTCCTTTTAAGAGAGAGAGAGAAAGCAAGTGAGCGAGCAAGAGAGAGAGACAGACAGAGAGGAGACACAGAGAACTGGCATGCCAGGGTCTCAGTCACTACAATCGAACTCCAGACACTTGTGCCACCTCATGGGCATGTGTGACCTTGCACTTGCCTCACCTTTGTGTGTCTGGCTAACATGGGATCTGTAGAACATGGGTTCTTAGGCTTCACAGGCAAACACCTTAACCCCTAAGCCATCTCTCCAGCCCAAGAAAGCACCTTTTGACCACTCCAGGTCCCCCTTTTTTGAGGTAGGGTCTCACTCTAGCCCAGGCTGACCTGGAATTCATTATATAGTCTCAGGGTGGCCTTGAACTCGCTGCGATCATCCTACCTCTGCCTCCCAAGTGCTGGGATTAAAGGTGTGTGCCACCATGCCCAGCTCATTGTTGTTTTTTATACCAATCAGTCTGTGTCACTCTATTCCCTACCTCTTGGTCCTGCTTCTGTCCATTGGTTTCCCCAATCCCACCTCAGGACATCTTCCTTCCCACTCACTGTTTAAATGCCCTCCAATATGAAAACAAACAAAAGCCCTAACAAATTTCAAACCAGGCAACCTGCTCAGTGATGATCTGTGGATTTTGGTCTATTGTTACAACAGTCCTTCAGGAGCGTGCTTCTTATTACCATTTCACAAGGAGAACACCGAGTCTCAGGCAAGATTTTGTAACTTGTCCCAGGTCACATGGTCAATAACCACAAGAGCTAGGACAAAATGTAAACCCACATTGATCAGAGTCTAATGCCTGATTTCTTTCTTTTTATCATGTATTTGAGGAAGAGAGAGAAAAGTAGAGAGAGAGAAAGAATGGGTGCGCCAAGGCCTCTAGCCACTGCAAACGAACTCCAGATGCATGCACCTCCTTGTGCATCTGGCTTACATGGGTCCTGGGGAATTGAACTGGGGTTCTTTGGCTTTGCAGGCAAACGCCTTAACCACTAAACAATCTTCTCCAGCCCCTAATGCCTGCTTTCTTAACTGCTGAGCAAGACCACCTATCTCCCGACCAGAAACAACTGCCCAGAGTCAACTACTCCCATGTGAAGTTCACCATACAAAATCCCTGCTCTCAGGGCAAGAATATCCTCCAAGGTCAGAGCCTGCCCCTGCCCTCCCTGAGAGCAGTGTGTACAAAGGTCATCGAATCACCTGAAAGCCAAAGCAGAGTAGAACCCAGAACCCTTCTGCAAATTCAGTGCAGAGCCTGAGGTTTAGGAAATGAGGCTGAGGAGAAGCATCCATATGAAGGAAAGCCCAGGTCTGGCCCTGTCACCAGGGACTCTGACATAAGTCATGTAGATAGTTGGGCTGGGTGTTTGACCAGCTCTGCCTTAGGTCTGCCCCTGTGGGCCCAGCACCCCTTGCACAGAAGGCTAGGGCCTCCCTAGCTACAGAGTTCTAACCTCCATCTCCCTCAGCCGCCCTCTCTGCCCCACCCTCCAGAGCCTCGTCTTGGCTGGTGCCATGGCAACGGAGAGCGCCAGGCTGTGGCAGCCAAAGGAGCCCCTGAGAGGGGTCCCAAGACTGGGGCTGAGGAGGGGGTGCTGTAGGCAGAGACAAGCAAACCTTCTGTTTCCAGGCCTCTGCCAGGCAAGATCAGCTGTGGGCTGGGGGGACTGCAGAAAGAATGCTTTCTCAGAGCCAAGTGGGCAGGGGGCAGACAGACCTTGAAGCCTATTCTTACTGACCCACGAGCCCACAGCCCACAGATCAGGCAGGGGCAGCTGGCTAAGGAAAAACCCTACCACTGCTCTGTGCCAGTTGCAGAACATTGAGATTCCCCTCAGAGCCCTTTTGGGCAGCTGATCAGGAGGAAGGGAATGCTTCCGCGTTTCATTCACCATCTTACTTTCTCAGCATCCCTTGCCCACCCTTTCTCCAGGCGTCACCTTCTCATTCTTTCAAGGCCTGTCACTTGTCCTCTCTGAACTCCGTGGATGGAGTTAAGACAAGAGGGTGTCAGGACTGGGCCTATTACCTGTCTCCACAAAGCCAGAGACTATCTTCTTCAACCCTCTTCATTTACAGGAGAAGGCACTCACTTATCTGGTGCACACAGCTGAGACTGGGCTGGTCAGCAAGGGGATGCGTGTGATATAGGAGATGTCACAGAAAGCTTCCCAGAAGGGATTTTCAGGAAGGAGGAGCTGCTGATGGCAGCAGACTGGCAGCAGCTCCCCCACCCCAGGTTGCATTGAGGCTCTACATGGAGGAATGAATGCACTCTGCCACTGAGGGGCTGCTCTGGGATCATAAGCCACATTTCACTGCTATCCCTAGTCTACTGGATATCCACTGAGTCCTACCTATGCCTTTGTCTTAATCCTTCCATTTGATTATCCTCAAATTGGGAGAAACAGCAACTGATTATTAAGGATCACTCCAAGTACAGGGATGAGCATTCCTTCTTGCTGAACCTCAATGCATTTGGGGGTGGGGATCTGTTGCCAGTCTGGTACTATCAGCAGCAATTCCACCTTCAGCAGGAGCCCTTCTGGAAGGTGGTAGGTATTTGGTGGATGCTTACACAGCATGGGATCAAATGGCTGTATGGCATGCACTCTTCTGATCCTCAGGCCTGGACCGTAGCTGTCCCTTAATGACAGAGGATTCCTTGGGCTGGGAACTGGGTTGGGATGGCAAGGGTGTCTCTTTTCCCCCAAGGATGTGGCTGCTGGAGGAAGAATAGACATATGGAACCCTAAAGCCAATAGGCTATGTCCAAGGCCACTGAGGGCACAGAAATGACAAAGGGGCCCAGCCAGACCAAGAGGAGCAATACTAGTTTAAAGTCATTAATCTATGTCCAAGCCCCAGTTCTACCTGGCATCCGTGTGCCTCTTTGAATTTCACTTTTCTGAGTCTCAGTTTCCTGGAAAGTGGCATGAGACTCCCTTTCTTGTTGTTTTGAGGATTAGAGATAGTCCTAGGCCATTTCAGTAAATGGCAGCAGCTATGAATCTTAGTTTTCCAGTGGGGAGGGCGCAGAGCTTCCTGGGAGGTGGCCTCAGGCTCGGCCACTAGGCCTGAGTTCTCTGGCAGATAATACCAGGGCATACCATTCTATGGGGCTTGCAGGAGCAATGCTGGGAAAGTGGGAGGCAGCAAGGCATTGGGAGGAAGGGCAGTGATGGCAGATGTTAGGCTATATCTGAGATTTGTCAGCAAAGTGCTAAGTGATGGGCAAAGAAGGAAGGCAAACCTTTGGGAAAGGTCAGGGGTGCTGGGTGAGACTCTGAGCTTTGCCTTAGACGTATCACAATGCCAACTTTTTAGGGCATTGACAGTGATGCTAGGTGGCTAGCTGCTGATGGTGATCATGCTGTCATACCAAGCATGAGAGTGGGGCATGCAAGAGAGCGACATGAACAGGTTAGAATTTCATGGGAGGCTATGGTTTGGGATAAGGACAGTGGAGTCAGAGAGGCCAGTTCCCAGAATAAGCCACACCAAATTCAGCCAGAAGTCCCTGGCATGATCAGTTAGATAACTCATGTGGCAGATGTACAATGAGAAGGTGGGGCACCTCATTAAAGGTTACAATTTTGGGCTGGAGAGATGGCTTAGCAGTTAAGGCACTTGCCTGAAAAGGCAAAGGACCCAAGTTCAATTCCCCAGTATCCACACAAAGCCATATGCACAAGCAGCTAGAGGCCTTGGCATGCCCACTGTCTTGTTTTCTCTCCCTCTCTCAACTACATAAATAAAAATAAACGCCGGGCGTGGTGGCACACGCCTTTAATCCCAGCACTTGGGAGGTAGAGGTAGGAGGATTGCTGTGAGTTCGAGGCCACCGTGAGACTCCATAGTGAATTCCAGGTCAGCCTGGGCTAGAGTGAGACCCTACCTCGAAAAAACAAAAAAAAATGTAAAATAAAAATCAATCAATAAATAAAATAAAATATTAAGGGCTGGCGAGATGGCCTAGTGGTTAAGGCTCTTGCCTGCGAAGCCTAAGGACCCAGGTTTGATTCTCCATGTCCCACATAAACCAGATGTACATGGTGGTGTATGCATCTGGAGTTCATTTGCAGTGTCTAGAGGTCCTAGTGCACCCATTCTCTCTCTCTCTCTTTTCCCATCTCTAATTAACAAATAAAATAAAACTTAAAAAAATAAAATATTAAAAGGATTTTGAAAACTTCTTAGGAATGTAAAAAAAAGTTAGAATTTCAAGATGGTGTCTGCAGGCATGAAGTGTTGCCCTTCTAAACATAGAGCCCTCGTGAGGTTGAATGCTCATAAAGTCGCCTTTGTTCCCTGAAGTCAAGAGGAAGTGATCTGTGTGTCTGTCCATGTTGTCATGTTTATTTACCTGTTCTCGATAGCACTAATCATTCAGGAGCTAGACCCAAGCTGGATACTGGCAAAGATGCCAGTACAGGTGTGAGAGGAGCAGCTTGCAGACCACTGGGTCAAACCTGAGCCATTACCTTCATGTCCAATGCTCTGGATTGGGAGGGACCAGGCTTCTGTGACAAGTTTAGAAAGCTGAGCCCTGTCCCTCTGGGGTGGGCTGGAATTTCCTGGTGCTTTGGTACCACATTGGCTCAGCCTCATGAGTAGAGGAGCTGGTGGGACCACAGCTCTTAGGGACCCACTTTCCAGGAAAGAAAAGTAACAAGGGTGGCAACAAAATGTGGCAAAACAGTCTCAAGAGGCCTAGTAGAGACTTCAAGGACTAAAAGCACAGCTAGATGGGCCTCTGGCGTCAATGAACTCTCCCCCTTCCCCTCTTTATATTCTCTTTATAGAAACAAAAGTTATGTCTAGAAGAAAGAAAGGGTAGTACTGAAGGTTTCCTGGGCTAGAAAACTACCCCAAGGGTTTCCCATCTGTCACCAAGAAGGCTCAGTGGGTGCAGCACAGTTGGTAGAGTGTTTGTCCAACACGCACAAAGCTATGTTCTATTCTCAGCACCTTGCACACAACATGTAACCCCAACATTCAGGAGGTGAAGACAGGAGGATCAGAAGTTCAAGGTCATCCTTAGTTATATAGCAAGTTTGAAGTCAGCCTGAGCTATCTGAGACCCTATCTCAAAAAAAAAAAAAAAAAAAAAAAAAAAAAAGGCTTTACTCGTCTTCTATCCAAATCTGCCCTCTACCCCAAATCCACCCCAGAGATCTGAAGGCTGGGCTCTAAATGTTCGGCCCCTCCAGATCTTTAGAAAGGCATTGAGGGCATGACACACATGTCCTGGGCTCTCCATTGCCTGTGATCTGTATAGCCTGAGGTACAACCCTTTTCCGGACCTCGGGTCCACACTCATACAATAGGGAAGTCAAACCAGGTGAGCCCTAACATCATTTTCGTCTCTGACATTTGGGTAATTACTGAGCTTCTGGCCCTCCTTAGGGATGGCCCTGTCTGTCAAGAGATAGAGAAGTGGGTACTTCTGGCAGATGAAAGGTTCAGGCATCAAGACATCAAACAAACCTGCTCAGAGGCAGAAGGAATGAGGATATTAATGCATGCGGTAAAGCCATACACAGCTGTACACTTTGATTCACACCCTCTTGCACCACATTGGGTGTCTACCACCTCTGAGAGCCCCTGGGGGGAGGGGAGCCTTGGGACCAGCCATGAGGGCTCAGGAAGATGCTTTCCTAAGGCTCTAGACATTAAGGCTTGGGAGGGATGCCAATTTGGCTTTGGGGAGCAACAAGTGTATGAATTTCAAACCTGTTCCCACCAAGGGTTGGGTCCCTGGGTCCATTCCTTCCCTCTTTTTTCGAGTCCAGCATTAGTGTGGGCCAAACCCTTGCTTCCTCTCAAAATCATAGCCTATGGGGGTTAAAAGCTCAGAACCAGAAGGGATTTAAGGATTCCACACATAGTCCCTCACAGCCTACTTCCCAGCCCTTCTTGCTCTCAGCACCCCTGAAAACAGGCTCTGCAGGAGCTTACACACAGAGCCCTCTGGGAAACTGAATATACTAAGGAGCTTTCTCCTAGTTAGAAAGTTCCTCCTTAGTGCAGATTCCGTTTTTCCATCAACAGTCACTGATCCGGACCTCCTTTTGCAATGTGGAGAGAAAAGGTAAGAAAAAACCCCTTTCATTGGGAAGTTAAATATGCATGACCCCTAAGGACACAGTGGGACCTGTATGGCTGTCAATCTGGGCTGGCAGGGCTTGGGATTCTGGAATTGTTCTACGGTGGCACATAAGACAGCGAGAGCAGGGACTGACAGTGATATGTAAGCAGAATAGCAGCAGAGAGGGCCACAGAGCAGGGGTTCAGTGGGAAGGGCACCTGGAAAGGTGGAGGCACACAGGCGGACTGCCTGGAAGAGGTATAGTCAGGAGGGCTCATAGAAGGGAAGTGATGAGGAGGAGCAGTCCTGGTTGGGTGTGTGGGGATGCCAAATGTCAATAGGCTGGGTGGTACAAATTCCTTGGTAAATTTTGGAATCTCATATAGAACCAAAAATCTCAAGTCTGGGGTAGGTACTGGGGTAGAGGAAGCTCTGCCACTAAGTCTCCCATGTAACTATGATTAGTGGCTGTCACATTAAGGGAGAGGAAGAAACCATCCCTGCCTCAGGGCACCACAGGAGGTCCTGGGGGTTCTCCTGAAGAAAAAATGTATCCCTCAAGGCTGCTATTGTCAGAATCAGAAGGTAGTGCTTTCTATGGGCACTGCAGGGAGAGCTCTTATGATCAGCCTCAGGGTTCAGGTTTTAGGACCAAGTGGAGAAAGGGAAGGAGGAGGTGGGTAGGAGACCTGAGCAGCCTCTTGGGACAGAACTGTCCAGCCAAAACCCCGTTTCACAGAGGGGCCCACAGACCTTACAGTGGGGATTCTAGACCCCATTCCAGCTGCCAATTATCACACCCTCCCCTACCCAGACTTTCGGGAACCAGAACTTTCCTAGTGGCTAGGGGTTTGGAAGTACATCTTACAAACATGGAAATTTTGCAAATACATTTAAATCCCCCAAGGTTGGTTGGTAGTTGACTGGCCCAGAGCCAGACTGATTCTTAGAAACAAGGCATGGGTGAAGGGACAGGGGCTAGGGGCCTGAGGTCCCCAGGTCCTTGCTAGATCCCCATCTATGTACTCTGGATTCCTCTCCCATGTCCCTCCCAGTTCTTCCCTTCCCCCACTATGTGCTATGTCTTGGAGGTCCTGCTTATCCAACACCCAGAAGTTTCTGGGGAGGGTGTCCGAAGAGGGCTAGGGTCATCAGGGTTGAGGGGTAGCAACTACACGCAGGAAGGGCCAGCTAGCTCCCCTGGCTTTGACTTCATGCACGGCAAGCTCCCGGGGCCTACTCCCATGTGTTTTTGTTAATTTTTTTTTCCCTGCCCATGGAGGCACATGCTAGAATAAGGAGACAAGGCCCTGGCTGGGCTAGACATGCCCCCTCACCCGGCACTTACCATTACTGCGGATGGTTCTTGACGTGGGTACAGTCCCAGGGTGTTGGCTGTCACCCCCTCCAGGAAGTCCTCCTCACTGCTCTCTGTTATGTCCCTACCGGGCAACAGCTGGGTGGAAGGGCCGGCCTGACCGCGTCAAGCCCCAGGAGGCTCAGGGGAGTGGAGGGGTGCACGGGGTGCTGAGTGGCCCCCCGCACCTCACTCCCAAAGCATCCTCTGGGAGGAGACCGCGCCGGGAGGGGCCGCCCTGGGTCTGGCTGGCTCGCCTGGGCTGGCTGGAGGGTGCTGGCGGCTCCGGGCGGCTCTGAGCGCCTCCTCTCTCCGTAAGCAACTCTCAGAGCAGCCCCGCGACCCAGATAGGGCGGCCGGGACTGCGGCCCAGCGCAGCCGAGGGGCTCGCTCCAGCCGGGCTCCCGCCCTCCCCGCCACACTTTGGGGGAAAGGCCGCAGGGCGGCTCTGATTGGCCCGGCTGAGGGGAGGAGGGGGCAGTGGGGCCGGGAGGGTGGACTCGTGCGTCTGTTTTCAATTTCAGGTTTCTCCCCCTCTTTCTTTGCCCCTAAGTTTCTTGTTTTTCTTCCTTCTTTCCTCTGCTCGGTCCCTCCCGTCGCCTGCTCTCTCAGGACGTGAGGGGATGTTTAGAAATTCCGCATCCCACGCCAGCCACTGAGTCACTTTATTAGAGAGGCCTGCCTCACTTGCCTGCTGCCTGGCTGGTGGTGGAGCCTCCCTTTGCTGTGGTACCTAAGCCGGAGGGGGGGGGTGCTTTCTCTGTGCCTCAGTTTCTATACCTGGAAAGCAAGCCATGACGATCTGTCTGGCTGATTCCATCAACATTCACTCACGGAACAAGCACATGAGCATCTACTATGCGCTGGGCACTGTACTGCCGGCTCTGAAATGGTAGTGAGATAGTGAGATGCCAGCTAGCTGGGACACATCCCTGACTTGCCCTCTGAGGAACTCCCAAAGGAAGCTGGAGGGAATCACAGCACTTCTGTCACAGGGGCCTAAAGGCTGCAACAGCTGAGTTCTCACTCCTCACCTGGACCTGCAGCTGGGGTCTGATTTCTGCTTAGCTCTGCCCATGCCAATCATCAAAGGAGTGTCTAGCTAAACACTGGCAGTGCAAGAAGGATAGTAGTTTATTAGTTTAACTTTACCTAACTTCTTTCCTCCTCTTTGAGGTGCAGAATACCAAGATAAGAATTACTAACAAGCCAATCAAGGTGGCAGACTCCTATAATCTCCAGCACTCTGGAGGCACCGGCAGGAGCATTGTAAGTCCAGCCTGGGGTACATAATGAGACCCTGTCTCAAACAAAAAATAAGTACCAGTATATTCTTAGTTTCCAGGAACAGCAAGTCTTACAGGCAGATAACTTCAGAATCAGGGTTCTAGGTAGCATCCCCAAAGGATCTCACAACAAGGACTGAATTTCTCCCACAAGCCATGACAACTGCTCGGGAGCCTGCAGGACCTCGTAGAACCAGACCTGAGGCCAGACTACAGGATGACCAAGACTGCTTGGCTATCTGCTATCCCTGATCCCTGCCTTAGATTTGTCCCGTCTACAACTCTGTGGCTCTTGTCAGCACCTACAAGGACAACAGTCCTCCATTTCTTTCCAGTAGGACCACATTAGATATAGAAAACTCCTTTCTTATGTTTCTGATTGGACTCTACAGGCAGTGGTAGCAGAACCTTGTCTTCTAGAACACCCTCCCCCCCATCAAATTTCAGGCCTGGGACTCTGGTGGTACTCCTAACAAGTGTGAATTAGAAGAAATGGTACAATAATTAGTCATTTTTCAGAAGAAGAAACTAAGGTTTGGGGTATGAATTGGCAAAGAGAGGGAATGTGATTTTCCCAAAGTGGTCCAACAAATTTTCTTTTCTAGCATCTCAAAGTCCATGGGGTACTAGGAAGAGATTATTTGCCCTGTTTTTTTAAAAAATGTTTTTATTTATTATTTATTATTTTATGCATTTATTTGAGAGAGAGAGACAGAGAGAATATGAATGAGAATGGGTGCAGCAGGGCCTCCAGCTGTTGCAAATGAACTCCATGTGCCACTCTTTGCATCTGGCCTGTATGGGTCCTGGGGAATTGAACCTGGGTCCTTAGGCTTTGCACATAAGTGCCTGAACCACTAAGCCGTCTCTCGAGCCCTGCCCCATTTTATAGCAAGGCAACAGAGGCCCAAAGAAGCACAGTGAGCTTCCTGGGCTCACACAGCAGCAGAACTAGACCTTGTATAGTACATTAAGGAAGAGGATGTAGGACCTCCAGTAAGACCCTCACGAACATAGGCTGGTGCCTTGCCTCTTCTTCTTGACTTACCCTGTGGTTCTCTTATTCAGCTCCTGATGAGCTCCAGTCCATGCTCTTGCTCTTCTTCCCCAGGGCCACTGCTCCCCCCCAGGAGGTTTGTTGTTCTCTTCCCCCTCCCTTCCCCAGATTAGGAGATCTCTGGTCACAGACTCCTTGCCCTCAGACAGTGAAAGGGTGTTGTTTCAAAGGGGTTGGGGCAGTTGTGACCAGCCATTCCTTCCCCACTACTGTGCACACTGCTAAACTGAGTCCTGGGGTGGGGTGAGGGAGAAAGATGACCCAGGTCACATGCCGAGGCAGACTCTTCCCTCCTTCCACTCTGTTCTCTATGCCTCTGTGTCCCGCTGCCCCACCCCCGTTCCTGTAGTGGTGGAGCAGGACAGTCTGATTGAACTGAGATACCATGGCCACCATAGCCATTTATCTTGCCATAATTTCTTGGTCTCATCTCAATAGCAATATGGAAGAAGGGTCTCACAGCAGGGCTTGATGGCTATTGAGTCATGGAGGAGCATGGGTGATGTCATAGACAATAGGGCCAGGCCTGTGCTAAAGACCTAGCAGAAACTGATAACCAGGGGTTGGGGAGATGGCTTGATGGGAAAAGTGATTGCTGCACAAGCATGGGGACCTGAGTTGGGGTCCCCACACGCAAGTGAAAGCTGGGCACAGAAGCATATGTCTGTAATCCCAGTGTTGAAGAGATAGAGACAGGTGATCTCTGGGGCCTGCTGGCCAGGTAAGTCTAGCCTAATCCATAAGGTACAGTGAGAGATCCTGTTTTAAAACATAAGGTTCAAGAAGAATGACTGAAGAAAACACTCAGTGTCAAGCTCTGGCCTCCACATGCATGTGCACACATGCAACTCACACACACAAGCAAGCATATACATGTGCATACCACACATGTACACAAGCAAATATAAGAGAAAGAAACTGACAACAATAAGCAAATATAAAATGAAAGAGAGCAACAGAAAGATAGTCACAACTGAACTCCCAGCATTCACCTTGGCACAATTCCCTGATGCTATAGACTAATTGCAGCAATCAAGATAGTCAGGAGGAGCATTCATCCCCTAGTTCCCAATGGAAGTGAGGACACCTGGCCCTGACTTGTTGGAAGATGTTGGATAGGTCTCAGCCCTGCCTGAGCCTCAGTTTTCTGGCCAAGCTCAGCGTTGGAAAGCCTTTGGGATGCCCTGCCACAGTTTCCCTCAGAGCTGGGCTCTGACTAGGGAGAGGAGGCTAGTGAGCCCCAGGGCAGAGGACAGCTGGGGGCCAGAGATGGAGCACAGAGAGGAGGGGGTGGTTGGTGGTGGCTCCCTGGGGAAGCTGGCGGCTGCCGGTTTCCGGCCAGCCCAGCCATCCCCTGGCCCATCTGGAATCACTTAGCTCTACCACCATTAACCCTTGGTAGGCACCAGGATTGTTTCTCCTCCTTCTACTGAGATGAGGGAGGAGATGAGAAGCTACACAGAGCACCACAGGCCACTTGTAGAAGCCTGGACCACTGAGAAGGAACTGCCACTACTAAAGGCAGGCTTGGGAGCCAGAGCCTAAGTTTGGTTCACATCCCAGCTTCTCTGCATCCAAGCTGGACCTTGAGCAAGTCACTGGACCACCTGAGCCTCAGTTTCCTGCTTTGATAAGCCATGATGATTCAAGAACCAGTTCATTGGAAAGTTGGGATCTGTACTGTTCTCCAGGAGCTTAGCATGGTGGCTAGAAGAGTGAGTGCCCAGATGCCAGCTTCCCTCACTGGAGTGCATTCCATCACTGTGTGTCTCTCAGCCTTGTTTGGCCCTTGTGTAGTCAGCACAGGCACCATGCAGGGATGCAGGGCTGGGCTGGGCAGTGCTATCCTGCTGGGGTGACTAGCATAGTTCAAGCTCTACTGTGGACAGGATAAGCCATGAATGTTCTCTCTCTGCCCATATCCTGACAGCCCAGTCTGGCACAGCCATGCCCGTGTGGGGAAGGCTGGTCTGAGGGTGGGTGGGAAGAGTGCAACAGCACACTGATGGCATGAGGAGGGCTCTGGGCCTTGAGGACTCTGCACCTCCTATTCCCACAGCCTGGTGGCATAGTCAAGGGTCAAGAGACTGAGATGTGGGACTGCAATTCCAGCGCAGCTAGGCCACTCCCTAGCTGTGTGACCCTAAAGACATTTTGAGCCTTGGAACTGTAAAATGAGGAAGCAAGTGCTTACCTCACAGGCCTGACATGAGATGTATGTGTTTGGTGCAAGACCATGGGCAGAACAAGAGAGCACCCCTGTCCCCCAAGAACACTGATCTTCAGGGATTGTCTAGAGTTGCTGTGACAGAAAGACAAGATCAGGGCTAGAACAGAGGCCTGTTCATAGCCATGATGGAAGCAGCTCATGCTGGCATGTGCTCGTGCAGTGTCTGTGCAGGCAGGAGTGTGGCTGAGACTTGTTCTGAACTCTTTCATTCATGCCTTTCCCTGAAGAAGGGGACCATGATGAGTAGATTCTCCCCTAAGACCTTCCCACACTGACAGCTGGAAACAGAGCTCTGTGGGGTGGACTGAAAAGATGGAAAGGGACCCCAAGGGAAGAAGTCCAGCTCAGCACTCATGCAGACAAGAACAGCAGCCACCACAGCTGGCTTTCCCACGCTCCTGATGCTGCCCCACAGGCTCCCAGGTCAGGAGTGGGGTGTGAGGAAGCAGTACGTGTCCCAGGCCCCAGTACAGTCATCTTGGGTGTTAGGGACAGAAGGACCTCAAGAGACTGTCTACTGGATGGGTACAGAGAAAAGGGGTCTTTTATTTTTAAATAATTTTTATTTTTATTAATTATGACCTTTACTGCATGAACAAATCACACGTCAGTTATATATCCACCCGTTCCCGCCACCATTCCACTGGAGGCCCTCCTCAGTGGGGTTATTGGTATTCACTGAGGAGTTATGAATGCATCATTCAGTCTTGGGGGGATGCTTTAGGAAACTCCTCACTCTGTGGCTCTTACAATCTTTCTGCCCCCATCCCCCCTGTAATGTTCCCTGGCATGGGGATGCTGCATGAGGTTCACAAGGAAGCCTCTGAAACAGATGCAGGGCCCCTGATCCCAGTGTAGTGCCCCACCCCACAGCACACCTGAGCAGGCAGGTAGATGCTATACTTGCAGCTGGGGCGCCTGAGGCACAGAGCGAGCACTACCCTGATCTCCTAGGCACAATATAGCACCATCTGAGCATGCACAGGGAATGGTGACGTGGACCACTTTCCATTTCCTAGGACTTCTCTTACCAGGCCGTAGCCACTGACATCGCCAGGATCCTAGAAGATGAAGGTTCAAGGTGCTTCCTACTCAGCCTCCCCCTGTCCCCTTGCCCACTACAGGGCACTAGTGTGCATCTTTCTGCCACATACCAATGGCTCAAAGACCAGCACACGGGAGAGCCTTTGAAGGCCACATTATTTCTCCTCACTGGCTCCTAAGGTCCAGAACCTGCTTGAGGACACACAGCAGGTCACCAAATGAGGCCTCTCATTCTGACTCCAAGGCTGTCTCTGTCCTATTTCTCCCACCACCCACCTATACCACAGAAGTTTTCTTAGTACCTACTAAGTGCCCCACTGTACCATTTAAAGAGCTCACATGCAAACACTAAAGAAAACACAAATTTCCGGGTGTGGTGGCACACACCTTTAATCCCAGCACTCAGGAGGCAGAGGTAGGAGGATCACCATGAGTTTGAGACCACCCTGAGACTCTAGTGAATTGCAGGTCAGCCTATGCTAGAGTGAGACCCTACCTCGAAAAACCAAACAAAACAAAACAAAACAAAACAAAACAAAACAAAACAAAACAAAAAACAAAACCACAACCCAAAACATTAATAATATCAATTGATGATAAGTATGATGAAAGAATACACAGATTACAGAGATGACTGGACAGATGGGGGTTCGTGTTCAGGTCTACAAAGGCTTCTCTGGGGAAGAGACACTTCAAACTCAACCCTGAGGTTGAAAGGCTATGTACAAAGCAGGAATGGGAACAGCATTGAAAGCGGAGGAAATTTGCAGAAGATTAGAAGCTAGAAAGTGCTTGGTGTGCTAGACCAGAGGGAAAAGAAAGATGCTGCTGACTGAGTGTAAGGCTGATGAGGTAATAATCAGGGGCCATTGGAAGCCAGAGGAAGCCTGGCTTTTATCCCAAGACCAGAAGGGGCCGCTGCAGGAGCTGAGAGCCGGTAGCAGAGGTGCACTGTGGAGGGTGGGTTATGGGATGTGAGACCAGACCACAGCTGGGATGTGTGGGTCCCCATCCATGCTTTGACCCCTGACTCACAGTAGTACTTTTTCCTTTGCTACCTCTGTCTGTACACAGGGTCAGACCCTTCTGATAGGCATTCTGTACTCTGAGCGCTGGTTCTAGCGTCTCCTTTGCTTCCTGGTGTCTGTGAAGGAGGAGGCTGCTTCCTTTCCTTACACCCCTTTTTCTAGCACCAGAGATTAGACACCAAATCTGAACACTTCTGTAGTACCCTGAAATGCCATAAGATGGCACCTCTGCCTCTGGAGTGGTAGGAGGAGTTTAGAAGAGGAAGAGGAGGGTCTGGAAGGCAAAATTGCCTCTGATGAGCCCACCACCCACTTGGAGGCTCAGCACTGCCCCCTGGAGGTGGGCAGAGCAGTATTTGTAATCTCTGTTTCTGACAAGGAGCACCTGCCCAAGGTCACAAAGCAAGACTGTGGCTTGGCTGGTCCTTGCTCTGTAGTCTACAGACAGACTTAGTAGGCTAGAGGTGGGGGCATGGTGGGTCTGACACTGGCCATGGTGCCCACTCACTTCACTCAAACCCACCATTGCCAGTACAAGCTGAGCCTTGATCTTTCTTTTTCAAGGCTATAAACCTAATGTAACAACCAAGTTATCAGTGAGATCTTTATGAGGTCTTCATTTCTGCACCCCACCCCCGGTGGCCCTGGCTGGCATGTGAGAACAACCAGGAGGGAGAGCTTCCAGGGGAAGCAGGAGGAAGTGGGGGCCTAGTAAACAGCCGCTCCCAGAGATTAGGGGTGGCTTCAGGGACAGGCAGCAGGGAAGGGGCTGCTCCTCATAGGCATAATGCTGCTGCCATCGGCAGCCACCAGGCCCCAGTGGGCACATGGGAGGCTGAAGCACTGGGATTCAAGGTCACACGGCACATCAGAGGCAAAGGGGAGGGGAGATACCAGCAACCTCAGTTTGGGGCTTTTAACCAAAGTTACAGTGTCTTTAGTTAAAGGAGCTGGGGTGTCACATATGGGCTGCACAGGCCTGTGACAAGGGGTCCACCTAAGAGTGAGGATGAGGGGAGTACAGAAGCCCTTTCGCATGAAGAAACCAGAGGAGGAAGAGGAACCAGCTATTTGTTTAAGCAAAATCCAGCTAACATGTTATGGGGTGGGAAGGCTTCCTCTATGCTTGCAAGCCAGCCAGCCAAGAGAGAAAGAGAAAGTACCAGGTAACTCGCTATGTGGCTCCAGGCAAGTGAGTTCATCTCTTTGAGTTCATTTCTCTTAAATATATTTTTATTTATTTATTTTGACAGAGAAAGAGGGAGAGAGAGAAAGAATGGGCACACCAGGACCTCCAGCCACTGCAAATGAACTCTAGACGCATGCACCCTCTTGTGCATCTGGCTAACGTGGGTCCTGGGGAATCAAACCTGGGTCCTTTGGCTTTGCAGGCAAACACCTTAACTGCTAAGCTGTCCCTCCAGCCCATTTGAGCTCATTTCTTATATGCAAGATGAGAATCACAATCACCCCTTCCTCCCTGAACTGTGGTGAAGATGAAGGGAGGTGATATACACAGAAGGGTTGGCATGATGCCTGGCACTAATAATATATATAATTATATATAATATATTATATAATATATAAAGTATATAATAGTAATAATAAATAAATAACTGCAATTGTTGTCATAAGGAGAAGAGCCAATCTGCCATTTTAGAGAGAGGCAGTGAAAAGTCTAAGGTATGGTGGTAGCCCATTCCAATATGTGCAGACTATGGGGTATGTCCACTCTGGTAAAGTACAGTATTGAGGATCTTGGAGCATCTGGGTGGCTCCCCAGACCTCAGGGTTTCCTGACTGCCCTTTCTCCATCAGGACCACAGTTCTTGTTTTGCTCAAAAAGTCCCCTGCTATGCCTCATCTCTAAGCCACCACCAAATCCTGGCCACTGTCTATCATCCCTAGACCCCTATCCACATTTTCTTTGCTCTTGGGCTGTCAGACTGGTCTCCTGATCACCCACCACCACCACCATCACCACTAAAGATCTAGGGGAACATATGCCCCTTGGCCCTTTGGGCCTTTGTTCATACTGACCTTCAGACCACAATGCCCTTCCCACTCTCCAGGGCCTTGGCTTATGTTATGTTACCTCTTCCCTTGTTCCTGACCTGCACCAAGAGAGCCTAACCTCACAATGAACATAATGTTAGCACAGGAGGACAGTCAGTATGTGCATGGATGGGTATATGTATCCATGAATTCCTGTACCTAATCCCTAGGTAGGCCTCTCAGACAGGTCTACTCTTGGAATTAGAGGTATTAGCCTTCACCCCTCCTCAGAATGGAGACCAGTAGCAAGCAGACCCTTACATGCCTCCTTTGATAGTGAGCTCACTTGGCAACACTCACTTCATGATGGATTGCCATTTAGTAAATACTGCATTATGGATGGGAGGATGTTGGACTCTGTGCCTGCAGCATTCCTCAGGTCTCGTTGGTCAGCCAGGTCCCAACCCATTGTTGCGTCCCCTCCAGGCCTTCACTTCCTCCAGCTAGAGAATCCCAAGTTATTCCATGTCACAGTGGAGCTCAGCCTCCTTGGTCCTCTGGGTACCTCTTCAGTTTCTTATTGGCCCTTAGTGAAGCCAGAGCTCCAGACGACTTCTGACCTGGACAAGCTATTTGTCTACGCCACATGCTCATCCATATTAGTGACTACCAGTCCCTTTTTCCTCTCCTTCATTTTGCTGTATAAACTCGGACTCTACTCTTTCCTTTCTGGGCCTTACTGCTTCTATCCATTTGGCTAGCAGAGTTCCCTTGAGCAGAAAAGAGAGCTCTGGGTTAACTACCATATCCAAGGGTGCAATTCTGACCAGGGCTATCTTTGTGAGTAGGTCATCTGTGCCCAGCTTAGAAGGATTTCATATTTAGTTGAATGCTCTGAGTCTACCACCATGAACTTCTAGATCAGTTTTCTACTTGTTTGTTTTTTGTTTTTGCGAGGCAGGATCTCACTCTAGCCCATGCTGACCTGGAACTCACTCTGTAGTTTCAGGCTGGCTGGGAACTCAGTGATCTTCCCACCTCAGCCTCCCGAGTGCTGGGATTGAAGGCATGCGCCACTACACCCAGACACTCTAGATAAGTTTTGAACAAGAAACCTTGCAAGTTCATTTTCCAATGGGTTCTGCAAATTATAGCCTGACCTTGACCTATCTGTCTACCTTGAGATGATACTGATTGGCTCTGGAGAGAGAGAGAGAGAGAGAGAGAGAGAGAGAGAGAGAGAGAGAGAGAGAGAGAGAGAGAGAGAAGAGAGAGAGAGAGAGAGAGAAGAGAGAGAGAGAGGGGAGGTGGGGGGCTGAGGGGGTGGGGGTGAGGGGGGAGGGGGTGGGTGAGGTTAAGTCTAACAAGTAAGGCCCTGATTCTGCCCTCTTTTGGTATGGGGCACATATCCCTGTGTATTTAGCACTCCCCTCCAAACATAAGAGGATCAAATCCCACAGGGCTATCTGTATAGTCCCTTGACTTTGAGCCCCATGTGCAGGAACCCCCATCTATCCCATCCTTCCTGACTCCCACCCCAAATTCCCCAGCCTTGCCCCAACTCCCGTTCTGATCCTCAGCAGTCTCCCTTCATGCTGTGGAGTATCTGCTTGTCTTCTACAAAATGGGAGAGAAACACATAGGTTAGAAATGTCAAGGTGGCTCTAGCTGTAATTAATGAATTAGAATATTTGGGTTTTGATTTATCAAACCACAAGCAGCAAACAGACATTTTTGAATCCGTTGTACTTGGAGTATGAACTGTGTTAAATAATATCCAGGAATTTGCATTGATTGCGTTAGATGTGACAGTAGCATATTTTGTAAGAAAATGTACACGTGTTTTAGAGATGCAAGCTGAAATTTATAGAGGTAAAATGACATGATACCTGAAATTTGTTCTAAAACGCTGTAGGACAAAAGGGAGTACATGGAAATAAGTGACGCGATCCGCATAATTGTTGAAGCTGGGATGGGTTTATGACACAGTTCTATCTTTGTGCAAGTCTGAAACTTCCTCAGCAGCAGCAACAACAATAACAATGAAAGTGAGGTAAGGGGTCATCAAGAGAGTTTGAAGTTTCCCAAGACATCCCCAGAAGAACCCCCAGGGCCCACACCTCTGAGGAGCCAACCAGGGAAACTCCCAGTAGCATGCAGACTCGTGTATCTGCATATGTACATTTTCCACAGCTTTTATCTGGGACCAGAGGGGTCGTGACCCCTGTCCTTTCCTCCTCCGAAAGATGACTTCTACCTTACCGACGGAACCTCGTTTGAAGTCACCTCAGGCTGGTGGGGCGACACACGTTACTTGTGTACCTGGCCTGGAGTCCGAGTCCTCCCTTGTCGACCCAGGTGGGTGTCGCGGAGGTCCTCGGCGCTCCGATGGCTCGCCCAGGCCGCGCCCTCCTAGTCCCCAGCCCCCTGCGTCCCTGGCTGGCCCACCTCCCGCTTGGGGCGGCAATTTGTCTCCTTTTGAACCCCTTGCCCCCATGGGCTTCCCCCTTTGATTCGCAGGCCAGAGGCTCCCCCGCCCCGCTTTGAAATGCAAACCCGCCTGGCCTGCGGCTATAAAAGGCCGGGCCGGGCGGGGCGGGCGCGGCGCGGGCTCAGGTGAGCGGGCGCCGGTCGTCGGGGCGCCCGGCCCAGCATGCGCGGGGCGTCCCGGGGCCACCATGTACGTGGGCTATGTGCTGGAGAAGGACTCTCCGGTGTACCCCGGCCCCGCCAGGCCCTCGGGTTTAGGCTTGGGCTCGCCAGCCTATGGGCCCCCCGCCCCAGCTCCTGTGCCTCCTCAGTACCCCGACTTCGCCGGCTACACGCACGTGGAGCCCAGCCCCGCGCCCCCTCCGGCCTGGGGCCCTACCTTCCCTGCGGCCAAGGACGACTGGGCCGCCTATGGCCCTGGGCCCGCGGCCCCCGCCGCCAGCCCGGCCTCGCTGGCTTTCGGGCCCCCTCCGGACTTCAGCCCAGTGCCTGCACCCCCTGGACCCGGCCCAGGCCCCCCGCAGCCCCTCGGCGGCCCGGGCGCCCCGTCCTCGCCAGGAGCGCAGAGGCGGACGCCCTACGAGTGGATGCGGCGCAGCGTGCCGGCCGCAGCTGGTGGTGGCAGCGGTAAGAACCCCTCTCTCCATCGGGTCTTCGCACGGAGCCCTGGCACTGGCAGGTGCCCTGCACGGCCCAGACCGACCTCTCTTTGACCTCTCTCTGACCCTGCTTGGACTTTCGAGAACGTGGCCTGCGACTACTCTGGTCCTGGAGCTGCTCCGTGCCCCACTTCTGAATTTCCATCTGCTGGAACTTCAAATGGCCCAACCCAACCTTCTTCCTTTATGGCTGGGGAAACCGAGATCCCAGGAAGAGGAGTCGTGTCTGTGGTTATGGCAAGGCTGGAACTATTAGGTGGAAGTCCCCCTTGCCCCCCAAAGCAGTGATCTGTTGTGTAAACATGGGCAAAGTCACTTCCTCTTCAGGAGTGGCTCCCCATTATACAGTGAACAGATAGGATCCCATCCTTTGGCTGACATAGCTCCCTTTGGTTAGATTGGTGCAAGAGTTCCTACCTATCCTGCCCAGAGCCCTCCCTGAACTCTTGACCTCGGGGGAGGAGCAGTAGGAGCAGTTGGGAAGGTGGCTGCTGTTTGGCTCCTGAGCTTGTGAACCTCCTGCCCCCAGGCAGGCCTCTCTGATCCAGCCTCTTCAAAGACCAGACAAAGGCCCAGCTTAATGAGGGGCGGCCTGACCTTTATGGGTCCCCACTTTGTCATGTAACCCGGCTGTGCCTTGACTCAGTAGTGACTCCTGTTGGCTGGAAAGTGAACAAGACACCTCATTGTCCAGATTGTGTTGGGCCTGTCCTGACAAAGGCCACCTGGCCTTGAGGGTGGGAACTGGCCTGCCCACCCTTTGATGTTCACCCCTTCCCTCCCTTCATCCAGCTGGGAGCAGGCTTGGAACTTCCCCCACCTCCTTTCTGCCTTCCTTGCATCTCCCCACCACCCAGCTTCTCTCCTAGATGGATGCTGGGAGGTCTTGAGTAGTTGTAGACTTTGGCTGTAGTCACACCCATCCTTGGAAGTCTGAGGGGCACAGAAACTTCTGTATGGGAGAAGCAGGTGATCAGGCTCTTCACTCACTTTTGTGATCCGGATCGAGCAATAGCAGCTAAAATGAGGGCATAGTGAACTCGTGTGATGTTTCAGTGGGTACTGTTTTCCTCCTATTTAGATGATGAAGAGACTGTGGCACAGAGGAGCTAAATACTGGCCCAAGGTCACAAAACCAGGAACTGATGGGGGCAGACTGTGCACTATGTCAATGTCCTAATCCCTGGATGAGTCACATTTTCTTAGTCTCAGTTATATGGTCCATGAGCTGGGAAAGAGGTTGTGTGGTGATTTGTATCTTGCCTTCAGTTTCAAAAAGACCCTTGAAAAATTCTGATAGAAAGTGTAAATCCTTTCCCTGGTGGAAAATTTTGCATCCTTGGGTGGGTGATGTCAGGGGGTTCTGGAGGCCTCTAGAAGCTTTGACCATGTTCCCCTGCCATGCACTGGATGATATAAGCAGAGGTGCTTACTGCATCCTGTAGTCTGTGCCTGGGAAGTCTGGAGAAGGAAGCCATCTTTGCTCTCTCTTGTTGCAGGGAAGCCACCTTTGAAGCTTCCTGTTGATCCGGGTGACTCCAGCAGGATGGGGTGGTTCCCCTTAGGTAGAGCCTCAGAAGGAGGTCACTATAGTGTGACTCTATGAGAGAGAGGAGTGGGCAAGTGCAGAGTCAAAAGGTGGAGGTCAACTCACCTTCCCTCTGAGTACGAGAACATTTAAGCCCAGTTCTACTACTGGTTGCCAGCCACTTGGAAACTGTTTTCTGTGGGCAGATGGACAAAGGCAAAAGCATTTTCTCCTTTGCTGTCAGAGAGTAGAGGGCAGGGCCATGGAAGGGTTGAGGGTCTTGGGGCTCCAGAAAGGGGCTTAGCAGGAGCCATGTTAGACCAGTTCAGCTGAGGATTCAGGACAGCCTTTACCTGTCTGCTCAGGCCATGAGACTCACTAGTAGTTTTCTTGGTCTGAGTTTCTCCTTCTGGGCACTGAGGCACGGGTTTCAGAGATGGTTCCTGTGTGATGCTGTTGTCTGCTACTGTTAAGAAAAGGTTACCACATGCCACTGCCCCCCCTCCCCCCCCGCCCCCGGCTCCCAATGACAGTGGCCACAAGATCTTCAGCCTGATACATTTCTTCCCTCCTTCTGAGTCCCTGGTATTCTAGAATATTTGAACTAGGTGGGTAGAGAGCAGATGCATAGATGGGGAAAGTGAGGTCCAGAGATAGATGATAAGGAATGTTCCAGATTCAGCCATGTGGAGATGTCAGTCAGTTTAAAATTTTCCTGTGGTTTCTCATCTTATTTAGGATGCACTCCTTTCTGACTTCTGTGAGACTATACAGCACCAGCACCTTGTCTCTACTTGCCTCCTCCACCTCACCTCAGTCCATTCCCCTGGACCACCATAATCCAGCCACCCAGGCCTATTTTAGTTCCTCAGGCCTGCCAAGTCCCACTTCAGATCTTACACATCCGGGTTTTCCCTCTTTCCTTTGATTCTTTGCATGCCTCCTCGCCCTTCAGTTCATAACTGAGTGGTCACTTCCGAGATTCCCAAATTAGACCCCCCTCATTCCATTTGATGATTTCTGCTGTGTGTCCTTCAGAACACACAGTTCTACCCTGCTCTCCTACTTCCATGTGTCTTTGTCTGTTTTTCATCCCCGAGAGATCTGGAGCCACGTTCATCTGACCCACTATCGCATCAGACATCAACTCAGTGTGTGGCTTCAAGTATGCACTCAGTGCATGCTGCTGGAGAAATGGACAGAGGAGCAGGAGACGTCATCAGGAAAGCAGGGGAGGGATGGGATCTCCACTTTCATATGGGTTTCTGGAGTCTGTCCCTGGGGCTTGGACCCATGACTTTCCAACCAGCAGTTCAGGCCCGTGGCTCACATGGCCAGTGCCCCTGACTGAGTAATTTAAGTAGCCAAGGCCAGACTGCAATTCCACTGTATTCTAAGCAGATATGCTGGAAATGAAGGTGGTACAGGAGGTGGTAGCCTTCAATCAGGCTGCAACCTATCAACAAAGTATCAGCCCATTACTAGTGAGCCATGTCACTTCTGAAGCCCAGATGGGAATGATGATCAGGGGCTCTGTTGTCTTGCCTCTGGGTCTATAAATACCAGAGTTTCCATCTGGAGGCTGTAATTGTCCTTCATTGTGGCTCAACCTAATTCTTTGAGACTAACAGTGGCAGTGGTCTACCAGGATGCCTGAGTTCTTACAGGGCTGGGAAGATGTCCACTCCGACAATGGGATTGTCAAAGTGGGATTTAGATCCCAGCCCAACGCCTTAGCTTCAGCTGGTGAAAAAATGAAGCATGTGAGAGAATATATGCTTCTCTCTCCCTAACCCCACTGCCACAGCCATACACCTGGCCTCTCACCTTTTGACTTCTCTAGGATGCCCTAGCTGTCTTCTGTACCACTGCCAGGCTTCCCCTGTCAAGGCACATCACCACTCAAGAGCATTCCCTGGCTCCTCAGGGCCTTGGAAAGGCCATTTTACTGCTGCAAATCCAACCTCATTCCTGTGACATCCAGAACCTTCTTGAGAACTGGCCCAGGGCTGGAGAGATGGCTTAGTGGTTAGGGCGCTTGCCTGTGAAACATAAGTGCCTGGGTGTGATTCCCTAGTACTCATGTAAGCCAGATGCAAAATGGTGGTGCATGCATCTGGAGTTCATTTGCAGTGGCTGGAGGCTCTGGTGTGCCCATTTATAGTTTTTCCCTCCCTCCCTGTCTTTCTCTTTGCCCCTTTCTCTCACAAATAAATAAATAAAAATTTTTAATATTTTATTTTTATTTATTTATTTGAGAGAGGGAAAGAAGGGGAGAGAGAGTGAGCTAGCTAGCACCAGGACTTCCAGCCACTGCAAACAAACTCTAGGTGTATGCACCACCTGTGCATCTGGCTTAGGTAGGTCCTGGGGACTCTAACCGAGGTTTGCAGGCAAGTGCCTTAACTGCTAAGCCATCTCTCCAGCCCAATTTTTCTTTCCTTCCTTCCTTCTTTCTTTCTTTCCTTCTTCTTTCTTTCTTTCTTTCTTTCTTTCTTTCTTTCTTTCTTTCTTTCTTTCTTTCTTTTATCTTTCTTGAGACTGACCCCAACTCAGTGTTGAAGATTCTCTCCCAGTAGCTTGCCAAGAAGCCAAGATGCTCAGTGGGGACAAGTAAGGAGCCAGGGCTGGGGAGGCTTGGCTCTAAGATTGAATTTCTGTTAGAAGTTACATAGTCACAGACAAGTTAACTTGGATCATTTCTTGGAGTTGGGTCTATTCCATTGTGGCATTAGAATAATGATAGGATGGCATCTTGAAGCCATGGTGCCAGTAAAGCACAAAGCACAACTCAGCCCCAACACACAGTATGTGTTCAGTGCCAGGCCTTAGCAGCTACACACAGACACATGACTCACACTTGCGAGTCTACATTCTGGGCCCTCCATCTTTCCTGGTTTCTCTTTCTTCCTATATTCTTCACTAGCTCAAATGCTGTTCCTTCTCAGGGGCTATCTTCTTCAGGAAGCCCTCTTGGATTCTCACCCTTCCAAGTGCTGTAGCAGGCCCTTGTTTTAGCAACCTGTATTTACTTTAATCAAATTGTTTATTCCTGTCAGCTGCTCTCTGTTATCCCTGTAAGGACCAGTCCTAATCAGTCCCCTCCGACCTTGCCTTGCACATAGTAGGAGCTCATCATGTAGGAACTACACCAAGGGGTCTTCATGGGTGACTTTACATAGGTCTTGTAACAGCCCCAGGAGGTGTAAGGATCTATTCTTGGCTTATTTTACAGATGATGTTGATGAGGCTCAGAGAGGCAAGGTAGCCTCCCCACATTCACACAGCTAGGGTGTGGCAGTAGAGGATTCTAACCAGGGTCCACAACTTGCCAAGCTTCAGTCAAACAATGCTGTGCACTCAGGGGCTCAGCCCAAAAGCCCCTCTGCCATGTGCTTCCAAGTCAGGTGGGGATAAGGAGGCCATCAAGGAGGAGCTAGGAGAGGAGAGTACATGAAGGGAGGGGACAGGTGGGCACAGAGGGCCTGGGTAATTTAAAGCTGGCTCTCCCAAAGAAGCTGCATTTGACACCTCAGCTCTCAGATGTAGCTGGGAAGAGAAATGACCTAGTTAGAAGGTGGCAGGAGGCTTTTTTTGGATGAAACCTAGCCCCCCTCACCAGCACATCTTGCTGCTTAGAGCCTCAGGAGTCATTCTGATATGCAAACAGCTTTGTTAGCAGCAGGGCCCAGAAGTCCTTTTCCTGGGGTGGCATCTTGGCTGTCTGCCTTGGAGTTCCTGGGATATGTCAGTCACATTTAGGGTCAGGGCTCTCACTGTACACCATGCTAAATCTGCTCCATGCTGCCTTCTTCCCTCACGCCTGCATCAGCTGAGAGAAGAATCAGGCAGGACTGAAGTTGACACTGTTCTTGCCACCTTCCCATGTCTGCCTGGGGCTCTTGTAATCAAAAGACCCCTTTGCCAAGAGGCCGTGCTAGGCCAGCCCCCCAGTCTCAGTTGTACTTTCCATCCTCTCCCCTTCCCTCCTTCCCTCCCTCCCATCTTTCCTTCTGGGAAGGCGGGTAGTACTATTCTATGCCAAATATTTTCTGTGTGCTAGGGCCTATACCTAGACAAAAGCAGGGGAATTCACCCTCAGGGAGCTGGCAGGCCCTCACTTTGCTCTTTCCTGACTGAAAGCTTTTGTATGAGCTTTTCTCTCTTCCTGGAATATTCTTCCCCATCTGTGTCATGGAAGCTTCCTTCTTCTTCTTCTTCTTCTTCTTTTTTTTTTTTTTTTTTTTTGAGGTAGGGTCTCACTCTAGCCCAGCCTGATCTGGACTTCACTATGTAGTCTCAGGATGGCCTCAAACTTATGGCGATCCTCCTACCTCTGCCTCCCAAGTGCTAGGATTAAAGGCGTGCACCACCATGCCCAGCAGAAGCTTCTTTCTTAACCTTTAGGTCTTGACCTAAATGTTGTCCCCCTCCAGGAGTAAATAAAGGAGTTCCCTCCCGAAGTACACTTGGTCTATCCTTTAGCTACTTGCTTGTGGTCCTTGACACTTCTCATCACAGTTACTATTTATTTCTCTGGCAGGCTTGCTTTTCACCTGCCCCCTCCAAGGGAGCGCAGGGATTAGAGTTCAGTGCTAAGCACCTGGCTTACAGAGTGAGGATGACATGAGCTGGTATGTACTGAGTGTTCAGCTTGCTCTTGCCCCCTCTTCAAAGGCAGAATTTCCTACCCCAGAATGGTACAGTTCTCCATTAGCTTAGAGGCTGGTCAAAGGCTGGGGGTGGGAGCAGAGGAGATGGGCAGGGGGAGCTGCTCTGGAGGCTAAGGCATGAGCAGAAGGGATGCAGTTGTTGTTTGCCAGGTTTCTAAAGGAGCATCTTGGGCAGAGGGTCCTTTTAGAACAACTTTGGAAGAAAAAGAATGGGTGGCAGGAGCAAATCTAGCCTGTGCTGAAGCTAGTAGCACATATGGTGTAGGTTGATGGGCTCAGCTGTGGGAGGGGAGCTCCCACCCCCAGCCTTGTCATAATCAAAATGTTTTCACCATTGTCACACCTGCCTTAAAAAAAAATAACTTTTTTTTGGGCTGGAGAGATGGTTTAGATGTTAAGGGGCTTGCCTGCAAAGCCAAAGGTCCCAGGTTGGATTCCCCAGGATTTACGAAAGCCAGATGCACATGGTAGCACATGCATCTGGAGTTCATTTGCAGCTGCTGAAAGCCCTGGTGTGTCCATTCTCTCTCTCTCTCTCTCTCTCTCTCTCTCTCTCACACACACACACACAAATAAAATAAATTAAAAAATTTAAAAATCTTTATTGACAACCTCCATGTACATAGACAATATACTATGATCATAATCTCCTCCTACCACCTTCTTTTCCCCTTCCTAAATCCCCCCTCAACTGAATCCCTTCTTATTTCCAACTAGTCTGTGTTCTATTTTGATGTGATCATTATATTTTTCCCTCTGATTATGCAGGTCTTGTGTAGGTAATGTCAGCCACTGTGAGGTCATGAATTCCATAGCCACTTTGTGTCTGGAAGACAGTGTTGTAAAGCACTCCTCCCTTTCTTTTGGCTCTTACTTTCTTTCCGCCACCTCTCCCACAGTGGTCCCTGAGCTTCGGAGGGTGTGATAAACATGTCTCAGTGCTGAGCATTCCACTGTCCCTTCTTCTCAGCACTTTAGTGAGTTTCAAGTCTTCTCAGTGGTCACTGACATCTGCAAAGAGAAGCTTCTCTAACCAAAATCGAGAATAGGACTGGAGAGATGGCTTAGTGGTTTAGGTGCTTGCCTGCAAAGCCTAAGGACCCAGGTTCAATTCCCCAGGACAAATGTAAGCCAGATATACAAGGTGACACATGCACGGAATTTGTTTGTGGTAGCTGGAGACCCTGGCATGCTATTCTCTCTTTTTCTCTCTCTCGCTCCTTCTATCTCTCTCAAATAAATAAATATTTTTTTAAAAAGCAAGAGTAGCATTAATATATGGGAATAAACCTTAGTATTTAGAGGGCAGTTGGTAGGCATAACATATCCGTTTAGCCAGACAACAATAGTATCTTCCCCCTAGGACTTAGGACTTCTCTAGCTATAGGCTTTTAATTAGTTTTTCAGTACCAGGCATGAATTCTCTCCTATGGAGCAGATCTCGAGTCCAATCGGAGAGCAGTAAGTTTCTTCCATAACAGACATGCCATCGTTGTACCAGCTGGTATATTTGACCTGGCTGGCCAAGCTATAAAACTTACAGGGTCCACTGCTCATTAAGATTGTTGATGACTTTTCTCCCCCAACAGACTGCATAGCTCTTTCCAGAATTCTAATAGCTAGTCAAGAGGGAGGAGGCTTCCAGCTCTGTTCCAGCTTGATTTCTCAGTGATCTTCAGCCCAAGCATGTGTCTTACCAATAGGGTCTTACCATCTGGTTTGGATGGGCAACCAAGAGCCTTGGCAATAGCCTATAATGTTTTGGGGGCATTAGAGGCCTCCCTGACCAACAACTCACTGGAAGGTATCCCACCCCAGCACTAAGGGTTTTTTTTTGTAACAATATATGACCCACATAGGGTACTTCTGCTCAAACTCTCTATTTTTTAAAAATTTTTTGTTGCTTATTTTTAATTATTTGAGAGTGACAGAGAGGGAAAGAGAGAGAGAGAGAGAGAGAGAGGGAGAGAGAGAGAATGGGCGCGCCAGGGCCTCCAGCCACTGCAAACGAACTCCAGACGCATGCCCAACCTTGTGCATCTGGCTTACATGGGTCCTGGGGAATTGAGCCTTGAACCAGGGTCCTTAGGCTTTGCAGGCAAGCGCTTAACTGCTAAGCCATCTATCCAGCGCAAACTCTCTATTTTTTTAAACATATACATTATTTAGCTAGCAAAGAAATAGGTTTCCATATGGCTTATTCATAATATCTTTAATTTTGATTAACCCTTCTTCCACTCCCTTCTCTCTTCCATCCTCTCCCCTGACCCCACTTAGACCATTACAGCTACCTTTCTGCTGGAGGTAGTGTCTCACTCAAGCCCAGGGTAGCCTCAAGCTTATGCACTCTTTCTACTTCAGCCTCCTGAGGATTACAGGCATGAGACACTACAGCCAGCTTTTATTAATTACCTTGCCAATAGATGCTTCCATCTAATCCTATAACACCAGAGAAAGAAAGCATCACATCTTTATCTTACAGATGAATAAATTGAGATTGAAAGAGCTACAGTGGCTTGCCTGGGGACACACAATGGATGCATGGCCAGCCTAGAAAAAGACTGTTAGGTCCATCTGTGTCTCCCAAAGCCAGATCTGACTTTGGGCCTTGAGGAAGATAGGACAGCTGATGAGCACACATGGCCTCAGAGGAGTACAGTGATGACAGAGGGTTCTGATTAAGAAGACGGTTCAGGAAGAAGCTTGCCCAAGGCTGCTGGCTTGCTCATGAGCTGGCCTGGCTATGCTTCCCACCTCACCCCTGCCATCCTCATCCCATCTCTAGGGCCTAAGTGAGAAGCCTTGACACAGCAGCCTGCCATGGCCCCTCGGTCAGGGCAAGGTCAGTGGTGGCTTCAGAATTGTTGCCACCATCATGGAATTGGAGTTGAGGTGTTGAGGAGGAGCTGCTGCAACACAGGCTGGTTGATAGATAGTGCTGGTGATAGATAGTGAAACAGACCCAAACTGAGATCACATGGCAGCTGATGGCCCAGCCAGCTCACCCCACCCCCAGGTCAGTGTGTTCTTTGGCCTGCCCCCTCCCATCAGGCGACATTCCTCCTGTTCCCAAGGGAGCCCTTCAACATCCGCTTCTACAAATAGCTCAGTTCTGCTTTTTGGGTACATGGTTCTTTGCCCTTTACATGCTGTTTTCCCATCCATTCTGTGTCAAGCTTAAACATGTTTCTGGTTCTTCTGCTAAGAATGGACTGCCCGGATCACTTACCAGCTCTCTACCTCTGAGCAAGATCTGGAAATGCACCCATAGTGGTCTTTGCAAACATCCATGGAGCACAGAGCACCACCACATGTACTTGCCTACCTCCTACCAGCTTGTCAGCCCTCTTGTGTTAATCTGGAAGACACGTCATGGTCTTAACTTATATTAAAGTTACTTGTATGTCAAGATACTTATAGTTCTTTCCTCTCATCAACTACACAAAAAGATGCCCATCCTTTCAACTTAAGTATCTCCTTACTCCCTGCCCCCAGTTGCTAGGCGCCTTTGTCTTTCCTCGCCACAGGCCACCACAGGGGCCTAGTTCTCCCTTCAGTAGATGAGAACATGGATGTACAGAGTAGAGGGTACTCACCCAGAGTCAGGGGCAGGGCAAGCCATCAAAGCCAGGACATTTTCTTTTCTTTTTTTCTTTAATTTTTTAAAAAATTATTGACAACTTCCATAATTATAGACAATAAACCATGATACTTCCATACCCCCACTTTCCCTTTCACAGCTCCACTCTCCATCATATATCCCCTCTCCCTCTCAATCAGTCTCTCTTTTATTTTGATGTCATCATGTTTTCCTCCTATTATGATGGTCTTGTGTAGGTAGTATCAGGCACTGAGGTCATGAATATCCAGGTCATTTTGTGTCTAGAAGAGTGCATTGTAAGGAGTCCTACCCTTCATTTGGCTCTTACATTCTCTCTCTTTTTTCTTACTAGTTATGTATATAGTGTGTATACAGCCATGATGGTACCATCGTTAGCTTTCTCCCTGTCATCCCCCCATGAGGATTGTGGGTGTTACATTGTGGGGGTGGCATCAGTTATGGGGCAGAGGCAATGTCTCTGCACAATGACCCAACTTATGGCTCTAACAATCTTTCCATCCCCTCTTCAGCGAATTTCCTTGTGGTTCTTACATTCTTTCTGCCACCTCTTCCTCAATGGACCCTGAGCCTTGGAAGGTGTGATAGAGATATTGCAGTGCTGAGTGTGCCTCTGTCATGTCTTCTCAGCACTATGGTACCTTTGAGTCATCTCAGAGGTTACCGCCATCTGAAAAGAGAAGCTTCTCTAACCGAAAATGAGAGTAGCATTGATATATGGGTATGAACGTTAAGAAAAGTGCTTAGCAGGCAGTTTGGTGAGCATAATATATGCATTTAGCCAGACACCAGCAGGTGTTACACCCCTAGGGCTCATGACTTCCCCCATCATAGGTTTTCAGTATCAAGCATGTACTTCCTCCTGTGGAGTGGGCCTCCACTCCAGTTAGAGAGTGGTTGGTTTCCCCTATAAAAACATTCCACTGTTGCACCTGTTGGCTCATTTGGCCTGGTTGGCCAAACTTAAGGCTTGAAGTCTCCACTATTGTTTATCTCAACTGATGACTTCTCTCTCTCCCATGGAGCTCCATGCAGTGTAGTTTTTTTTTTTTTTTTTTTTTTTTTTTTTTTTTGGCTTTCTGTTAGCTGGTTTACAGGGAGGAGGTTTTCAGCTCAGCTCCAGCAAGATTTCTCAGTGACCATTTCTCAGTGAGTATGCGGCGTCTTCAGTAATAGGGTCTTACTATCTATTCTTGGTAGGAAACCAAGAGCTTTGACAATGGTCTATAATGTTTTGGGGGCATCAGGGACCCCCCTGGCCAACCATGCACTGGAAGGTATCCCGTCCCTAAAGCCAGGACATTTTTCCATGGGGCTTTCCCTGGCCAAAGGCATTGACCCAGATGTCTGGGGTGAATAGAAGTGCTGGTCCTCACAGAACCTCCTGAGTCCCATCTCTGGGCTCTGCAGCTGCCCTCAGCAGGTGATCCAACCCTTCTTTGGACCTGTTCCCTCATCTAGAAAAAAAGACTCTTGAAGTATGATTCTGTGGTTGCCCTTTCTTCTTCCCTAAACCCCTTCCCACTAAGTTCTTCCCCACCAGGTTGACATCACACAGGATGGTGAGCACCCTGCTTCCCCTACTTCACTTGGCTAGAAAATGTACAGGATGTGTCATCCCATGCACGTCCCTGGTTGGTGAGTAGTGAGGCAGGGCTCAGAACTGCAAAGAATTTGAGAGTAGAAGGTCTGAGGGCTGGGGATGTAGCTCAGTAGAGGAGTGCATGCCTAATATGAATAAGATCCTGGGTTCTTCCTCCAGTGCCACAGGAAAAATAAAGAGAAGACACAGAGGGCTTTTGGAGATGGCTCCCATCGCTCTTCTCGAGAAACTAAGGCCCATACATGAGACTTATTCAAGACTCCTGTTGAAGATCATGAAGGATGGAAGGGTTGGGTGTAGCTCAGTGGTAGAGCACCTGCCTTGTATGTTTGATCCTCAGTACAGAAAAAAAAAAGGAAAAAGCAAAGAGGCAGAAGAACATAGTAGACTTGGATGGAGCCCGGCGAAAGTTTTTTTGTTTTTTTTTTTTTAAAAACAAACTCCTATGCATGCATGTATGTGCATATGTGTCCTGGGGGTGAGGTGGTATCTTGTTGCACGGACACATGGAATTGGACCACCCAGGGAGAGATCACAGAGGGCTTGAGGTTGGACTTGTGGCCCACACACTGAGGGCCAGAGCCAGGCTCTCTCAGCACAATAGGCCCAGCAGGAAGCAGCAAAGGCAGTTCTGAGCCAGCGGCCATTTCATTTTCTGGAAGCCACTCACCCTATTCTAGAGCAGAGGCCATGTTCTCAATGACTGACCAGGCTGGATAAGGATCCCACTAAGGCCAGCACAGATCTTTTCCCTGTTTTCCAGCTGGACAAGCCTGGTGTCTAGACTCTCAGACTGGGAAACCAGCCTTAGAATCCTTTCATCAATAATAACAAACACATCCAGAGAATCAACAAATATTGGGAGCTTCCTGCTTATAAATAACTGATTTCATCCAGTTCATCACCCAGAGCAAAGTGCTGTTTTTGCCAGGAGGCCACTGTGGAAATGAGTAGGTCCTGCTCTTCTCAGTGTACATTCCACATGCTAGGATCTGTACTAGGTACTGTCCCCATCCCAGTGAGCCCTGTATACCTCAGAGCTGTGGCGAATTACAGGAGACCATCCACTATATGATAGATGCCAGTGCTTTTGAGGATGGATAGACCCACCTGCTTGATATGTAGACCGCTTTGTGCCTCAGTTTTCTTATCTGTGGGTTATTGAATCACATATGCAAAGTGCCTGATTCATGGCCATGTTAGCTGTCATTAATGATTATTCCCATTTTACAGATGCAGAAAATGAGGCCCTGAGAGGTAGAAAGGCTGTCCTTACCTTTCCAGAAAGTACAATCAAGTAGTCAGCTTGTTCAAACATCCACATGCCAAAGTCACCTGGATAGCTAGCCAAGTACTAAACCCTAGAGGTCTGTGTCAGCCTCACCCACTCCAAATTTTGGGGCTCAGTTCTGTGCCTTGGAACAGCTCCCTAGGAGTTCTGAGATGGAAGACCAGGCCCTCGGGCCATTGGCCTGTAACTTCCCAGAGCCGCTACTACACATGCTTTAGAGATAGGCGTTTGGTTCATGCCTGCCACTGCAGCCCGGTTCGTAGGGACGGACACTGCATCTCAAAGCCAGAGCAGAGAGTGAGTCTGCTAGTGAGGCGAGTGAGCCAAGGCTCTTCCCTGTGCTCAACCCTCCCCTCCCACCACTCACACTGGCATGCATCCCAGAGGTTACTTATTAGGTAGCTAGGAGTAGCAGGCCCCTCATCAGACACCTGCTACAGGAGCCTGGACTTCCCCCCAGTGTGCCAGGGGCCTGTAAATCATTATCCTGGCCACCTCCTTGCACTGCCACTCTCACACACCACCTTGCCCTTCCTCCCTGGTGAGCCATGGCAAGGGTGCTCAGAAGAGGGGAGCAGGGAAGACAGCTTGGAGGTAGTCTTAAATTTGGTCCCAAGCTGGCACCGGAGCTCAGGGCTCCTGACTGCCAGGAGCTGAGCATATAGCTTAGTAGGTAGAGTGCTTGCTCAGCATGCATCGGGCCCTGGGTTCAGCCCCCAGTAACACACCATGAAATACAATTCACAGCTTCACTCCTTCCGACGTCTGGCTTTCCACCTTCAGTAGGCAGCTGGTTATTGGTTTCTTGTATATTCTTTCAGAAAGATACTATACACAAAACTACAAAACTATATGCCATATACATACAAACACACATGAATGGGTGTCTCCATCAGTTTATATGAAAATAGTTGCATGCTTCTTTCTTACGCAGTTTTATGTCTTGCTTTTTTCATGCCTTAGCAATTGCTCCTTAATGTACATTTGGAGTTTTATCATTTTATCAATAGATGGGGGGGGGCACATGCCATTGTGTGTATGTGTGTGTGTGTGTGTGCACATCAGAGGACCACTTCAGGGCTAGTCCTTGTCTTTCCACCTCATTTGAGGCAGGGTTCCTGTCTTTGGACTCTCAGTCTGCTTTTATTAGTTGTACTCACCATGGGCTTTCTGGGATGTTCTCCTACTTCTGCCTCCCTTCGCAACAGCAGCATGCTGGAATTAGAGGCCTGTCACAGCTTCTAGATTTGTTTTGCTTTCCTTCCTTTCTTTTTTTGCTTTTCCAAGGTAGGGTCTCACTCTAGCCCAGGCTGACCTGGAATTCACTATGTAGTCTCACTGTAGCCTTGACCTCATGGCAATCCTACTACCTCTAACTCCCCAGTGCTGGGATTAAAGGCACGCACCACCACGCCCGGCTAGCTTCTAGATTTTAACTTGGGGTCTGGGAATCAAACTTGGGTGCCCTGGCTTGAGAGGTGCGCACTTTATCTTTTCTTATTAATGAGTGTGTGATGCTCCTCTTCATGAGTGTCTCATGTCTTATTAACCAGCTCCCTACTTGTAAAAATAGGAGATGTAATGTTGATTTTATTTGTAATTACATTTTTGATTTATTGTTGCACTTGTGAATGAGAGTGTGTGCACTTGCGTTTGCATGTATATAGGCATGCCAGGACCTCTTGCTTCTGCAAAAGAACCCCAGATGCTTGTACCACTTTTTTATTTTATTTATTTGAGAGAGAGAGAAAGAGGGAGAAAGACAGAGAGAGAATGGGTGCATCAGCCACTTCAAACAAACTCCAAACACATGTGCCACCTTGTGCATCTGGCTTACGCGAATCCTGGGGAATTGGACCTGTGTCCTTTGGCTTTGCAGGCAAGCACCTTAAGCACTAAGCCATCTCTCCAGCTCCTTGTACCACTTTTTTGCATCTGGCTTACATGGGCAGCTTAAGAATTGAACCCAGACCAGTAAACTTTGTAAGCCTTTGACTGAGCCATATTTCCAGCCCCTGGGTATTATTTTTAGTTTTGTGCTAATAGACACATCCATTGCTGTGGGCAGTTCTCTATGAGGTTAATTCCTAGAAGTGAGGTTCACTTATCAGAGCTCTTGGGCATATTAAGGGAGACTACATGCTGCCCAAGTTAGCACTCCCTCCTGGACGACACACAGGATTCCCTGGGTTGCACAGAGAATCAAACATTTTATTCTTTGGCAAATTGTTTTCTTAGTAATACAATTGGGTGCTTCAAATAGTTGAGGTATAAGTTGCCCAGGCTCCTGAGCCCACTAGCCCCTCTCTAGGGCCAAACCTGTGGGCCAGAGGTCCCCTGGTGGCTCTCAGTGATAGAGGAGCAGCTATGAAGCTGACACTCTCTCTGTCTAGTCTCCACCCTTTTCTTTAAGGAAACAGCTGGAGGTCAGGGTGCCCTAGTTTTAGTTCATGCCACCACTAGGCAGTATAGTCCTCAGTGAGCACCACTTCCTGAGCTGTGAATGGTTGGCACATGTCCCTACTTGACACCAGTGCAGAGAAAGAGAGGAGAGAGAGCTGGGTGCCAAGGGAAATGCTGTCCTCATGACTAGGCCTGGAACGACTTAGGTGGAGCCTCATCTGCCCAGCCTGTCCTGTCTTCCTAGGGGTGGCTGGGAGTCCTCCAGACATTTAAATGTCTAGCCTCAAGCCATTCAACCCCAGCCCAGACTTGGCACTCAGGCTTGCCCTTGCCATGGCCTGACTCTCCTTTTCCCAGGAGGGCACATGGAGGTGTGGTCTGTAGTATAAGCATTTGTTGCCAATTTTTAGGGTGATCCTTGGCTAACACAGTAGTCTCTAAATGTGTTAGACAGAATTCTATACTAGATGACAGGTGTGTATCTTACACATGTGTGTGCCCACCTGGGCCTTCTATTTGGACTTCCAGTGGTCATACGACCACCTGGAATAGTCTCTTCAGTCTGTATGATGGAAGGGGACTGAACTCCCAGGACTCCTTCAGACTCTAGCTCAGTGACCCCAGCAAGCTGTGGATTCAGAGCCATGCTAGACTATTGTGGTGGTGGCATAGGCAGAGCTGCTTTTCAGTCAGTGTTGAGTTTTCTAGGCCAAAGAGGGGAGACCATCTGAAGCCAAGCCCTTAGCAGCCTCTCCCTTGGCCCCTCCTATAGCCTGGCCTGGTCCAAATTGACTCTGTCCCATTCTGTGTCGCATGCAATGGACTGAGCTTGATGCATCTGGTGTGGTTCTGCTGCTGTGGCAGAAAACCCAGAAGAAGCCGCCCAGGAACAGCTGCTGACTCCCATTCTCCACAGAGTCACTTGGCTGAAGAGGCGCCTAGGGCCATCCTGCCAAGCCTGTGCGCTGGGTAGTGGTGGGCTCAGATGCAAATCTTTGTTGCAGGGGCACTGGTAGAGACATAGGGCCAAGACCCAAAGAGATGAAGGTTGGCTTGTTATAGGCACTTGGGCGGCAAGAGGAGCTCCTGGGTTAACCCAGGACCCTCCATGTCCTGATACACGCATGTGTGCTGGCTTGTGCCTCTTATTTTAGCCACATGCTCAGCTTTTTACAGAGGAAGCTGGTGTTCAGCCAGGTCCCACACCAGTTCAGGCCAAGCATGACTCTTAATATTCTCCCCAGACAGTTCTCCAGTCCCAGCCCCAAAGACAGCACTAACATTAACCCTAGATAGCCCTCAAATCCAGCTCCTGACCTAGGCAGGCCTATCTAGAACCAAGCCACCCCACTCTTCTGGAACATGGTAGGCATATCCTGGTACAGAGCTTCCTCTGTCCACTCAGCAGCCAGAGGAGCATGGAAACCTGCATCGGATCTCGTATGCAGCTCCCATTCCAGACAAAGTAAAACCAAAGTCTCTTCCCTTGTCTGCAGGGCATGCCCCTTTGCTCACTGCATTCTTGCCCCTGCAGCCTCCTTACTTTTCCTCAGAAATGCAAGCCTGTTAGTGGCAGATACGGCCTCACCTCAGTGCCTGTGCACTGCATGTTCCCTCTTCCCTTATATCTTTACAATCTTTGCTCAAAGCCCTTCAAAGGAAGGCCTTTAAGGGCCGCCATGGTGAAAGTTGGACTTTTTTTTTTTTTTTTTTTGAGATAGGGGTCTCATCATGTTTACCAGACTGGTTTTGAACTCCTACACTCAAATGATCCTCTTGCTGCATTTAATTTTCCTAATTAAAAAAAATTCTTTAATAATCAGGGAATATAGGTGCTCACCACCATACCCTCCTATTTGCAAGCACAACCCACTTCCCCCTATACTCTCAGTCTTCCTGTCTGTTACTTCCTTTTCCTCAAAATAGTTACCAATTACCAAATCAACTATTTTCCATCTTCATTTTCTTTTTGTCTGTCTCCCCTAGCACCCAAGGAGGATTTCTCATTCTGCTTGATGCCTACCTGAGCATGTGGCTCACATCAGGAGCTCAGTATGTTTGTGGAAGGAGCTGAGTCACTGCTGCCCTGTGCCTAAACATGGGAGGGGGTGTGGATGGTTCAGACAGGCCAGCCCCTGGATCCCTGATCAGACCCAGAGTGGGGTCTAGTGTCCTGGGTGTTCTGAGGAATCCGGCAACATTCTAGAGGACTTCCAGTAGTCCCAGGCCTTTCTAGCTGTCTTCTGGGCAGACAGAAATGGGAGCCCCGTTAGCCCTGGACATTCTTTTGCTTCCCCTCCTGCCTCTGTGGTCTTCCCTGCATAATAGGAAGGCACTGACAACCCCCAAATCTTAGTCTACCCTTGTCCACTTTATGACATTGGTGCTCAAACTGACTGTCTGGGGACCCTGGAGTTAGAACTACCTGAGTTGTTTGTTCAGCATGCAATGTTGAGGCCTTTTGAGTGAACGGTCATTGGTACCCCAGAAGCTGCACTTTTCCTAGTGGCATTGCTGGTTCACAGCTCTTAGAGCTGATTTTCTGAGTGAGGCTGAGTTAGGAGACCAGGTAAAGCCCTCGTCCTATCAATAGCCTCCTGCCAGGTGCCACTGGAGCCTTCTGTCAGCACCTATACTCACCTTCTTTCTTGGCTGCTTCTATTCCTCAGGTAAGACTCGGACCAAGGACAAGTATCGGGTGGTCTACACAGACCAGCAGCGCCTGGAGCTGGAGAAAGAGTTCCATTACAGCCGGTATATCACCATCCGGCGCAAGGCAGAACTGGCTGCCAACCTGGGGCTCACGGAGCGGCAGGTGTGTGAGTCCCCCACCTAGGCTCTGGGAGCAGGACCCAGAGTGCCACACAGATGACAGAGCTCATTGAGGGAGACAGGGAGGCTGAGTCTTCATGCCATCATCACAGCACTGCACACCAAAACTGCTGTCACGTCCCCAGTGAGACCTAACATTCTTGCCCCTGGAAGAGGGAAAAAGGGACCCCATCAGTTGAAGCTAAAGCAGGCCATGATCTGAGCTGCTCAGAGAAGTTTAGCAGTCACGGGGACAGGGTCTTGGAAGGAAAAGAGGGAGGGTACAGAGAAAAGTGTCTGGAACATAGGGACAATGTATTCAGGGTCCCTGAGGTATGGTGGCTGCAGCAGGAAGGAGGCCACAAAGGCCACCTGTCCCCTTCCTACCTTGCTACCTGCCACCTCTGTGCTCTGCGCCCCCATAGGTGAAGATATGGTTCCAGAACCGGCGGGCCAAGGAGCGCAAAGTGAACAAGAAGAGACAGCAGCAAGAGCAGCTGCCTCCGCAGCTGCCTCTGGCCCTAGATGGCACCCCCACACCAGCAGGGCCACCCCTAGGGGGCCCGTACCCCACCAACCCAGCTCTCCTAGGCATCTCCCCCTCACTGCCTGTCAAGAAGGAGTTTCTACCCTAGTCCCTTCCAGCCTGTGGCCTGGGGACCTGGAGGCTCAGATGCTAGGGCCCAAGAGGCCTCACTACTGCTGACCTTTGAGGTCACCATAGACAAGTTGCCTACCTACTCTCTACTTCTCCTTGGCCTGGCCATGCAGCGAGGTCATGTACCTGATACAACATCATGTCCTAGTGGGGATAGAGGGGAGGTTTCAATCACCTGAGGATATCTCAAGCCCCAGAAGGGCTGGGGAGGAGCCAAAGGACAAGGTTCCAGGCCCCACCTCCAGAGACTCTAGGGTGAGGTGGGAGGTTGCTACACGGTCCAGACTGGCCCTAGAAAGAGGGTACAGTGCTGAAAGAAGGCGGAACAAGTCACACAGACCCCCACATGAGGGGTAGGGATGCCATGAGCTCTACCTGCTTCCTGCCACTTCACCTCCACCTGCCCCACTGCTGTATGCCCTGCTTCTCCCCAGTCTGCAAAGGGGGGCTGCACCTGAGGCCGAGGCTCTGTTGATAATTGTCCTCAAGTTGTGGAATCGTTCCCTTCCCTACCACTCTCTGGAAGCCTGCAGATGGAGGGGAGGCCCCTCAGGGTAGAAGTAGGCAGAGTCTACCTACCCCCTCCCGCATCCCCACAAGCTTTTCACCATGCCCAGGGAGCCCCAGACACATTGCTGGACCATGCAGAGCTCATGGCCCAGAGAACAGGGGTTATGCAGAATGGAATCTCCAGAACGTTGCTTTGAGAATAAAATTTCAGGCTGGGAAGATGTCTTGGTGGTTAAAGGTGCTTGTGTGTAGCCTGTCAGCCTGGGTTCAATTCCTCAGTCCTCACAGAAAGCTAGACACACAAAGTGGCACATACATCTGAAGTGCATTTGCAACAAGAGGCCCTGGTGTGCCCACAATCTCTCCCTGTTTACAGATAAATAAAATATACTTAAAAAAAATCTAAGGATATATTTTCCCCCTTTAAAAATGTATAAAATCATTATATATAGCATTAAAGGAATTTTAAAAGGAGTATAAATCACACTCATCCTTTAATTACACTTGTGCATTCCCTTCCTGTTCTGTAGGTCTCCAACAAGAAGAACACTTTAAAACACTTGGAAGATCAAAGCAGGACAGTGACAGAGCTGATCTCTGAGGCTGAGTCCCTGATCAGCAGCATCAGACCTGGCTGCCAGCCTTTTGAGGCTTTCAAATGGTTTCAATTCAGGCTTTCCTTTCAGCCAGTGTCATTCATGCTTGCATTCCATGTGCCATGCATGGTTGAGCACAGGAAGCCCACAGTCCTTGCCCCCAGAAATTCCTGGTCCTGTAAGAAGAGTGCCACATACACATATGGTGCTATTATAGAAAGATGAAGGCCCAACAGAGCCACCCTGTAGCCACTGCAGAACCTGTATATGCTCTGAGTACTGAACAGGCTCCCGGCTCACCTTGGATGCCTGGGAGGTTTCCTAGAGGAGGCAGTGTTTGAACCAAGACCTCATGGACCAGGGTTTGCTAGTCAAATCCAGAAAGGAAGAAGGGGAAGGAGGAACATGGGTAATGAGAACCTAGAACATATTCTTCTAAGCTTCAGGGACAAGCTGCTATTCTTACCTCCATTCCAGAAGTGGGACCTTCTCTGTCCAGAGGGCTCTGATACCAACTGCCTGCCCCTCTGTTTACTGTTCTGGGAGGTGGCCAGGCTATAAAAGGTGTGTGCAACCTGCCTACCATTGCCCTTTGTTCCTGGCCTGTGATGACAGTACACAGTTGGACCTGGCCCTGGAACACCAAGCCACTTCATTCTCTCCTGCCACCCACTGGGCAGACACCAGAACCCCCTCAGTAGCATGTGACACTTGAGCCACAGGAGCCTGGTACCAGAAGAACAAAGCAGGGAGAGGGGTTGGGGGAAGGCGCTGGCAGTGAGTATAGCCTTCCAATCTATGTGACTTGAGGTGCCTGCATCCCTCTCTGGACCTCTGTTTCTGATTAGGTCTAGTAGATATGGACATTCTTGTATACTCCACTCCTTGGGGACAGTCATGGTGGTACATAAGTAAGCCCTTTGATTTATTTAGCTTGCAATGAAAGACTCAGAATGGCTGTGTGTGTGTGTATATTTGTGTGCGTAGGTCACGTGACAACCTGGGGTGTTGTTCCTTTCCTTCCACGGGGCCTCTGCTGGCTTTTTGCCTCTGGGAAGGCTAGACTAGCTGGCTCATGAGCTTTGGGATTCTCCTGATTCCACCTCCCATTACCAAAGGCATGTTGGGGTTCCAGATGTGTGCACCACTTTGCATCTGGCTTGATGTGGGTGCTGGGGTCCAGACTCCAGTGGACAGGCTTGCATAGCATCCCCTTCAACCACTGAACCATCTGCCCAGATCCTGTTTGTTTACTTGTTTGTTTGAAACAGGGTCTCATATGGCCCAGGCTAGCCTTGAACTTCCTATGTAGCTGAGAATGACCTTGAACTCTTGATTCTCCTACCTCTGCCTCCCAAATGTTGGGATTCTAGGCATACAGGTGTGCACCACCATCTTCTGACTTTTAGAAAAAGTGTCTTCTTACTCTGGAGACGAGGTTGACCTGAAACTCACTCTGTAGCCCAGGTTGGCTCAACCTCAGGGCTATCCTCCTACCTCTATTTACCGAATGCTAGGATTATAGGCATGCACCATCTTGTCCCGCTTCTGACTGTTCTTTAATTCAGTTTCCTCATGCTTCCTACCTAGGGCCCTCACATCAGCACCTACGGGCACCCTGTCACACCCTGGAGTATGAAGATACTTGACACTGGAGTGCCATACTCTTTCTATAATTGACTGTAATAGCAGGGTCACATGGGCTAAGTTCCGGTGTGCTGGCCTCCAAGTTGTGAGATTGGAGGCACACTGCTTAGCTTCTCTGAGCCTCTGGTCTGTCAAAGGTACAGCTCAAGTCAAGCTCAGCTTTACCATTTACTCATGGTGTTACAGCCAGCTAACATGTCTGGCTAAGGCGCAGTCATCCACCAGCCCCAGTGCTGAAGACAGACGAGGAGTTGATGTCCAGCCTCAGGAGACCTCTCCCTGGCAGAAGGCCAGGAAGTGGCCAGGTCCAGCAGGCCAAGTTGCTATTGTCACCCACATTGAACTCAGGAGGTTGGGTGGGCCCATAGGCTGGGTGGCAGTGACTTGTCCATTGGTGTTTGAGCTCCAGGATAAAGGGGGTTTGCCTAGGACTTTTTAGCATGTCATGGTCAGTCTTGCACCTTCTGAGCATTCTGTCACCTAGAGTTCCCCTAGAGGTCCTCCATCCCAAATGTGACAGTGGCTCAGGAAAGAGACTTTCTCAAGTCCCCTCAAGATCTTGTAGCACCCCAGGGATCATTGGTATCCTAGCTGTCCCCTCATTTACCCAGAGTTGCTGTACATGTCCTTCTGCTGGGTGGCAGGCCTACACCGATGCTGAGAATCTGGGATCCAGAGGCAAACCTGGTCTGCCCTGACTCTTTCAGGTCAGCAGTCAGCAACCTGGTTGGTCATAGCTACTAGCAAGTGAAAATTGAGCACATTAACCCTGTGTTTTGTGCGTAACTTCCTTAGGTCCACTGACCTCTAGCCCAATGTTGAGAAGCAGGCTAAGAGCCTGGCAAGGCTGAGCACAGTAGGCTCCAATGCAGGTAGGTCTAGGGAGAGACTTGAACTTGGGAGCTGAGTGCCTTGGGGAGAACATGGTTCCAGCAGCTAGCAGTGGGAATGTGTGCATGTATGGGGACAGAGGGAGCACTGCAGAAAGTTTGCATCTCCGAGGAAGCCATTCTGGCCTGGGGAGGGAGAGATACACGCTGGGAGTCCCAAGAACCCACCCAGAGCAGCTCTGGAGGGCAATCCCAGCTCCAAAATCGCATTCCCTGCACACACCAGATGGACTGGCAGTCTGGAACCTCATCTTTCACAGTAATAACTCCGGGTGTAGCAAAACACATGCTCCACAGTGACAAAATCTGAATGTTTCAGCAAATTAAAAATGTTTATATGCATTTAAAAATATCTCCCTATATAATAAAAGGAAGTACATTTTCATCTAACACTTTCCTTAAATCAGTACACATCTCTATTTCATTTCTGTCATGACAAGCAACCAGGTGACATGCTGAGAGGAGGCAAGGAAGGAAAGAAGGGGGACAGGGAGGGTGTTTGCCACCCCTAATAGCTAGTGTGTCAAGTCATGCCTAAGTCCTTCAGATGAGGGACAGGGAGTAGCTAACCATATTTGGTCTGGCTGTTTTCCCCGTGTGTATGTATGTGAGGTGTGCACACATGTGTATGCATATCTGTATGCATGTAGGTACACCTGTGTGCACAGGTGTGTATACACATGTGTACATAGGTGTATGGAGGTCTTATTATGCTATGGCTCTCCACATTATCTCTTTCTCTCTCTTTCTTTCCCCTTCCTTCCTTCCTTCCTTCCTTCCTTCCTTCCTTCCTTCCTCCTTCCTTCCTTCCTTCCTTCCTTCCTTCCTTCCTTCCTTCCTTCCTTCCTCCTTCCTTTCTTCTTTCCTTCCTTCTTTCTTGACTTTGTGTCTGTGACCAAATTTATCCCTGAGGGAGGGGAACCAAGTGAGGGGAACAGGACCCATGAGTCACAGGGTTTCTATGGCAGCCTTCTGGGCCAGTGTCTGCCATCAGCAGGTCAGGCACTGAGTTTGACACAGCTGCATACACTATCTTTGTTAAGACAAGGTCCCAGGCCAGGCGTGGTGGCACACGCCTTTAATCCCAGGACTAAGTAGGCAGAGGTAGGAGGATTGCCATGAGTGCAAGGCCACCTTGAGACTACATGGTGAATTCCAGGTCAGCCTGGGCTAGAGTGAGACCCTACCTCAAAAAACAAAAAAACAAATAAACCCCAAAACAACAAACAACAACAAAAGACAAGATCTGTACATGGAGCTAGCCAACATGCCCCAGGGATCCTCCTGTCTCTGCTTCCCCAAAGCTGAATTATTGGCATGAACTGCCACACTTAGCCTTTATGTGAGTGTTGGGGATCCAAACTTTGGTACTCATGCTTGCTATGTAAGTACTTTACCAACTTAGCTATCTCCCTAGATCCTGGTCACTGCACTTTTGGACACACACACACACAGTTGGGACTTCAGTGGTTAGAGTGACTGATAGGAGTGACACCTTCCATAAAATCTTAGGGGTTTCTTTTTGTCCAACTGGTGGCTGGTGATGAGATGGTGGTGGAGAGGTGAACTAGAAGCACAGCATGGGTGGGGTCACATCATGATCTTTGTTCCTCTCTGAGTGATTTCCTAAGTCTTTCCCCCAGGCCTCAGTGTCCCCCTCTGGAAAGAATGGATCAAGGCCACTTGCATGCCACAGCCCCAATGAGTGTCACCAAAGCTCAGTGGTCAGCATGATGTGCTTGCTAAAAGGGGCCAGAAAGAAGCCAGGCTCCTGGGTTCCTGAGCCAGCTGTCTTACCCTAACCCCTGTTCCCAAAGTCCTCTGGGCTTTCCAAAGGCTACATAGTCTCAAGTGCAAAATCACATGAGGCTACAGCCAAGCTGCTGCCTCTCCTGGAGAAGAGGCAGTGGTGGTCCCCAGAGGGGTGGAGGATGAACCATTCTTAGGCCTCCTGTAGCCCCATAGCTTCTGTCTCTCCCCAGGAAGGGCCCATAGCCTTCCAGACTTTATCCCCAAAAGCCCAGAGATATGTTCCACATGACCTTGGGCACATGGTTCTACTCTTCTGAGACAGTTTCCTCCAGTGTGTACGCACGGGACATCTCCGGTTGTTGGGAAGAACAACTATTGACCCCTGGGTGTGGAAGTCTACCATAGTGCCCATAGCAGGGAAATGCACCTTTTCTGGCAATTATAGCCACCCGATACCCTCTTTGGACAGGGCCAGCGGAGAGGAGCTGCCCCCCCCCCCCCCGGGGGGACTGGAAGTACTGGTCTGTCTTGTACAGCCAGACTTGCAGGGATGGGTTGGGGAGGAGAGGCAGGTCTTCCATTCAGCTCAGGTGTTCTGAAACTCTCCCTTCCTCCATGTCAGAGAGCAGACCTTTAACCTTGCTTCTCCTAAAGACCTTCCCCCATGTGGATGGCAACCTTAGGGATGATGAACTTTGAATGAAGATGCCTTGAGAGGGAAAATGTCACAATGTTATAAATGTGCCCATCTCCCTAGCACAGTGGTTTAACCCAGCAAACCAATGCACCCCATCAATCAGCCTTCTTAGATAATGTATTCCCATTCTAGCCACAGACTTACTGAATTGTCAGGACATTTTGAGAGCTCACCCACTCATATCCAGGGTTGTGGTCCATTTCACAGATGCAAAAGCGTAACATTCCTAAGTCACACTGCTTGCTGTGGACTGGAGCTAGGTGCTGACACTCTACAAGCCATTAGTATATGGTGACACTTACCTATCCATTCTTGCCCAAACCTCCTCATTTCACTCTCATCTCAAGAAAAGAAGTGTTGAGGGAGGCCCATAAAGCCTTACTTTGTCCTTGGTGTCATCTGCTAGCTGTGTAGTTTGGGTAAATCACCTAACCTCTCTGTCCTTGGTTTCTTAATCTGTGAAACAGAAGTGTTAAACACCTGTCTCTCCGAGTTGAGAAAACAAGACTTCTGGGATTATTTTAGGTGCTGGATAAGTACTGACTGGATGATTGGCTAATGGTAGAGTGAGCAATTCACAGTCAACAGTCAACAAAGGTTAGATGACCACCTATGTCCCAGTTTCAGGTTTTCTTCCTGAACTCCTCACACTCCAGTAAAATGACGTTCTTACTCCCTTTTTCCAGGAGAAGATGCTCTGCTGGATACTTAAGTCACCCAGCAACGAAGAGCCAACGGGGATGCTGGAGCTCAAACCTCTTCCTGCCTCCCCTTTCCCTCACTCAACTAAGTAAAGGAAGGCCCAGAGAGGGCTGCCACTTGCCAAGGTCACTCAGGAGACTGTAGCTGAGGCCTAGGGTACCCCATCCTCACCCGCCCGCCCCTCCAATCCTCAGCTCTGCGTGCGGAGGAGCGTGTATCCCCCACCTCCGCCACCGTCTGCCCATCTTCAGGTCTGTCTGGGTGTCTCCCCAGCCTCAGCGCCGCGCAGGGAAAGGCAGGACGTTCGCAGCGCCCGGCCTGCGCCCCACGCGCGCAGCCGCCAGACGGCAGAGCCTGCGCCCGCTCCAGCCGGAGCGCGGGAGGCCAGCGGTCGGCGGACCGGAGCTCGCAGCCTGCCTTGCTCGCCCTCTGCGCCCGGCTCGCTCGCCTAGGCCCGCGCCAGCCCTCCAACATGAAGACGCTCCAGGGAGCTCACCGCCGCAAGGTAGGGCGCGAGGCGGGGCACACCTGAGCCCGGCACGCGAGTGGGGACGCGAGACCGCTCCGGGCTGGGGAGGCCCTGGAGATGGATCACGGGGAGGGGCGGGGTCACGATCGCCCTAGCCCCAGCCACCCGAGGGTCCGCACGTAGGGTACTGGGGTCCGGAGGCTCTCTGGGCCTGGCTCTGAGAACAGGTGTCTGCAACACCAGGAGGCGCGGTGCCCTTGTCTGCTTCCCCAGGAGCTGACTGTGCTTGGGAGTGTTAGAAGCTGAGCGCCAGACTTGAGCTGAGATGTTGTCCAGGAAGATGGGGTCTCACCCTGGCCTCACTTGGGCACTCTGCACTGAAGGGTCTCTGCCAGCCTCCGGGGGACCCACTAGGGTCCTCCCAGCTCTGGTTCTGCGGGGGCACCCTACCTGCCCCTTCTGCTGGCAGCTTGACCTTCACTGGACAGACCTCAGGGGAGACCCCAGGCTGTCCTGAAGGGAGGCAAGAGTGGGGGTGGGGGGCTGAAGGATGGGAGGTGAGGAGGAGATTCAGCACAGACCTCAGTGTCTCCCCACTTTGCGCGGGGCGGGGGGGGAGGGCGGAAGGTGGGGTAGGCTGGATCTCCCAGCTGAGTTGTTTGGGTGGGGCGAGGAGAAGGGGGAATACAAGGGAAGGGGAGTTTTCTGGCCTTAGGTTTGAAGGTGCTCCTGTGCTGCCAGGCAAGGAACCACTGGGATAATTGGGTCTTTTCTAATGGCTAATTGATAGGAGTGATTTCTTGGAGCCATGTGTGGCCTCTTGAGTCCTATTGAGTCCTGTCCCCATTTTTTTCCAGTGCTTTCTCGCTCTCTCTCCTTTTTCCTTTTTGCTCTTACTTCCCACAAGAGCCCTTGGCCCTCTTTGCCACAGCCACCCATGATGGGAACAACTATGGGAAACTTACTGGATGCTGGACAGGAGCTTTGCTAGCCTCTCTCCTTTAGTCCTCTAGTGAGTCCAAGGCAAGGTCTTTCTATCCCCATTTTATAAACAAGACAATTGAGGCACACAAGGGCATGTCTTCTGGCTTAACTGGAGATGGAAGCCATTTAGAATGAAGAAATTCTCCTCTCAGGGTCAGCTTCCTAGGTCTTGAAGAGAAGGGAACGGGCTGAGAAATGCTGGGGAGCTGCACAAACACCAGGTCAGGCTGGGGTTAGGGTTTTGGTCCTAGTCTGCCCTTGACTTGCCATTTGACCCTCACTTTCCTCCCTGGAACTTGGTTCCTCATCTGAACATGAAGCAGGTGCCTATTGTGTGCCCTTAAGATAGGACAGCCTCCTGGACTTAGCTGTCTTTCCAGCTTTCCTCTTCTGGTCTCCAAGGGTGGAGACCTATAGCTGCTGGCCTCTGTAGGAGAAGATACAGGTCTAGCATACTCAGGTATGTATTCCTGCATGACCCTGAGGTAGAGTGTGGGAGCTGTCACCCAGGAGGAAGTGTGAAGCAAGCCAGGTAGCTTCTGACCCTGCTCCATTTACTTGGTTGCTGTCTCTAGACCAGTCCTATCCTCACTGGACCAGCCTCCTGGGACTCACCTGATGGTAGGATTGGGGCTCAGGTGGGTTCCTGATTGGCTCAGTTTTGGGGAACCCCCATCCCTTGGCCTCAGAGCAGAAGCAAGCTTTCCTCTGATTGGGGGAGGAGGGGGATAAGCTGGCAGCATCCTGTTCTTGGAACTCTTGTTGCCATGGAAACAGAGCAGTCTGCTCTATGAGCATGGAAAGGGCATCTTCTCTGGGGGGATCAGAGAAGCCTCAGTACTGGGACCTCCTGCTAGCTGGCCTGAAATAGGATGGGGTCTCAAGTTGACAGGTCTGCCTTGCCACCCAGTGCTAGAGACTGTGTCAGCTGGGTGCTATGACCTCTTTCTTAGAGCTCACTTAGGAGCTTGAGATTTTGGAAGGCTGGTGACATAGGGGAGAAGCAGCCTTAGGGGAGGAGGAGGATTCCACAACCCTGGGTGTTGCCATTACCCTCACCTCAGCGCGTCCAAGGCACCAGCAATAAATTCTAACATGTTTGTTTCGACTTTAAATGCATCTTTTTTCATTCTCTGTTGTTGTCACCATCACCTGAACTCTTGCCAGGCTATCCTTGTCACCAGTCACAGACAAAATCAACATCATCATTACATCACTGTCACTGAGTCAGCCCAACATTGTAATCTCAGCGCTGCCACCCGGTCCACTGCCCATTCTTGTTACCACAACAGATACCCTTCAATCACATGATACACACACTCTTCCTCTCCTGCCAGAGCTAGAGCCCAGGTGTGCCTGCATAGTAGGTAAGCACCCTGCCACGTGAGCCACATCCCAGTCCTCCTTTCAGCATCCCAAGCCCAGCATGCTGGTTGCAGCCAGTACCCAGGGACAATGTCTCTGTTGCTGTAGGGTGGACTGTCTTCGGGGTGGAAATTCCTGGGTCTCACTGGCCAGCTAGTCTAGCCTAGTTAGTGAGCTCCAGGCCAATGAGAGAATGAATCTCAAAGAAGATAGTGCTGTTAAGGATGACATCTGCAGTCATCCTCTACCTTCCACATGTTAACACTCACACTTGTGCATGTGCACTCCCCCCATATACATACATACACATAAAAAGAACACTTTCACAGAATGTCTGTGAACATCCCAAAGAATATGTTTTCGAAACTCATGGTCTACCCTATCTACTCATTGTCCACATGAGGAAACCGAGGCTCAGATGACTCTCCCAACAGTCACACAGTGTATTAGCATTGACCATGGACTGGAGTCACACGCAGTCTCCTGACTCCCAGGTTTTTCTACAAGTAGCATTTCTAGATAGGAAGCCAGGGGGCTCTTTTCTCCTTGGTGCAGACCCTGGCCCACTTACTGATGGACCTGCTTTGTATTTCCATTCTCCTTGGCTCTGAAGGGTTATCTTTAGTGGTAAGCAGGCAAGGTGGGCTTCCCTCTTCTCCTTACCCATTCCCAAAGTCTTGGGCACTGTTCCTGTTAGGCCTCCCTGAATCATAGGACGGTAGTCTGAGTCCTCCTTCAGGGAGGCCAAATTCTGCCAGGTCCTAGTTCCTGTGCTAAGGATCCATGGCTTCTTCCTTTTTCTTCTTGGACCTCTTTTCCTGAACACCTTCCAATCTGGCCACCTGCCATTTGGACATGCTCCATAATGGCTGAGTGCCCAGATATAGATCAACCTCCAACACAGTGAATGGGTGAAGACATGGATATTAGCATCAGGAACTCTTGGGTTCAGGCCTAGTTTTAACACCAGCCAAGCAGGTAAAAATCTTGGGTAGATCATGACTTCTCAGCTTTCCTCATGCCTAGAATGGAATGTAGATGAGTACTTGCTGGTAGAGTTGTTCTTAGATGAAATCAGGTGACATCAGTAGACTGCTCAGTACTATGTGTGCTAGTATGTGATGACTGTTACTAAGATCACCACCACCATCATCACTGGTGGTGGCAGTATCATCAACCTGGGTCCATCTTTGGCCTACTCCTGTTAGCCAAGATGAGACCAAGTCAGCCGCCCTGATGATCCCTGCAGGTCTGCACTATGTGATTCCAGATGATAGCTCTTGACTGTCTCAACCAGGGGAGCATCTTTCATTCAGCCCTGTCTAATTCCATACTCTCAGGATTCCCGTTCCAGCGTGGTCTTGACCTTTCTCCCTCCCCACTTTGGTCTCTCTTACTGACAGCCAATCACCCCAGACCTGCTGATGACTCCCAGTGACCAGGGCGATGTGGACATGGATGTGGACTTTGCAGCAGACAGGGGCAACTGGACGGGCAAGCTGGACTTCCTGCTGTCCTGCATTGGCTACTGTGTGGGCCTGGGGAATGTTTGGCGGTTCCCCTACCGAGCCTATACCAACGGAGGAGGTATGGGCCTGGGTCTTGTTGGGCATGTCTGGGATAGTGAGTCCAGGCTCAGGTGTAGAATCAGCTTGGAGGTGGCCTCAGCCACTGTCCTCCACATGACCTTATTTTCCTGTCCCCTTTCATTAGCTAAGCCTCTCCTCCCACTTACCATCCCCAGGGTGGTATGCCACATGATTTCCTCCCTGTGGTAAGCAAAGAGAGCTGTCCATGTTGTGTGTAAAGAGCTGTACCTGCTGTCATGCACAAGTCACATTGTCTCCCATCCCCTCCCCAACCTGCTCCATCCATCATTCCCTCTCTAGAATCTTCAGTGTTTCCACCTCTCCTGGTCCCTTCCATTCTGATGCAAACACATGGGCTCTCCTATTTTACAAAAAATTCCCTTTGTCTTTGTTTTTCCATCAAGGTCTGAATCTCATTAATAAGAGCTAAGGTTGAGGGCCAGGCCCTAGGCTTGGTGCTGGCCTCATACTCTATGATAACTTTTCTAGATAGGTGCCACAGAAAAACTGAGGTAGCTGGGTCCGGAGAGGCCAAATTCCCTCTTCAAGGTAACAAGGGACAGCCCAAATTTCCACCCCAGTACTATCTTCCCTAGGGCAATGTATTTTCACTATTTTCCCTGTATCTCAAACTCCGTCTATCAAACTTGTCAGAGAGGAGAGTATTGACCAAGAGAAATCCAGAAAACAAAAGAACAAAACAAAAAACAGAACAAGCAAAGCAAAGATATATTTATAAGACTGGAAATGTGAGTGAAGAGCCAGTCTCTGACACTTGGAACTACCCTCTCATCTCTCTTCCTGCTTCCTGATTCTTTCTCTTTGTGCTGACTTCACTTTCTCCTAGACAAGCAGGCTGCCTTACTGCAGTTAGGGTGGGGACTGTGGCCATAGACACTTCTGAAGTGACTGGGGCTACAGAGTCTAGCAATCTCTGAGCCTTCCAGCACCTCTCTGAATGAGTTTATACAGTATGGCAGGGAAAGTATCTGATTGGCCTGGACTCAGATATGTGCCCACAGAGCTGCTGGAAGGAGACTCGAGGCTGGCTGGTATGACTGCTGCCCTTTCAGAGCCATCTAATGGTGGGCAGCTCTCTGAAGGAGGTAGTTATGTATGTGAGAAGGGAAAGGGATGCCACTCCCACAGAACCACAGGTGGCATCAGGAGTATATGAGGCAGCATGGTAGGGAAGAGACAGATTCCGAAGGAGCTGACTTCCATGCTGAAGAGTGTACACTCTCTGACAGGGAAGCCATTCATCTGCTCCCTCATTCAGCAGGTGTTTCTGGAGTTTGCTTTGAGCCCAGCCCTGCTGTGGGCACTGGGGCTCCAGAGGTGAGTAAATACCCATCAGCTCCCTTGGTCTCAATGACCCATAAGCCCAAGTCCCAATCCTCAGGAGAAGTGCTCCATCCACCCACAGGTGGCTGGTGATGGTTGCTGTCAGAGGACCAGAGAACTGGGGCCAGTTTGGAGGGGAGCTGGCCCACTTGAGTCCCTTTTCTACTGGTTGCCTCCACACAGGTGCCTTTCTTGTGCCCTACTTCTTGATGCTGGCCATCTGTGGCATCCCCCTCTTCTTCCTTGAACTCTCTCTGGGCCAGTTCTCCAGCTTGGGGCCTCTGGCTGTCTGGAAAATCAGTCCCCTCTTCAAAGGTGAGACGTCAGCAGTGGTGGTTGGGGGTTGGATGGAGCCTGCGGGAGGCAGGGAGTTGCACAGTCCCCAAGCTCTAGCAGAGAGGAGGAGAAGAATGCCCAGTGAGGTGATGCCACCCCTTCCCCACCCCAGGTGCCGGGGCAGCCATGCTGCTCATCGTAGGCCTGGTGGCCATCTACTACAACATGATCATCGCCTACGTCCTCTTCTACCTCTTCGCCTCTCTAACCAGAAACCTGCCCTGGGAGCACTGTGGTAACTGGTGGAACACAGAACTCTGCCTCGAGCACAGAGGCCCTAAGAATGGCAATGGGGCACTGCTACTCAACCTCAGTAACACCGTCAGCCCCAGCGAGGAGTACTGGAGGTCAGGCAACCCTTCCAGGGTGACAACTGAACATGGACTGGAGAAAGGCAGGGCTGGGCTGCCTGTTGCATAGGGCATGTATCTCTGTCAGAGGTCAGGAGCCAGTGTTAGGGGGATAGAGAATTCTAATTCTAGCTTCTTGCCTGTCCAACTGTGTGGCTCTGAACAATCTGTTTAGGTTTTATTGCTTTATTTTTTGAACCAAGACAATAGTAGTAGCTAATTCAGAAGGTAGTTGATATAGATTAGAGCAAAGAGTGCAAGTAGACTATGCGCTCTAGTTCTAGCTGAGAGTAATGATGGCGATGGTTATAGTAATAGTAATAGGGTCATTTTAGAGTCTCAGTTTCTTCCTCTGTAACAGGATGTTATCCGCTTAGTCATGCATTCATTCTTTGAACTAACGTTATGGAGCTACTTCCTATACCAATAGGTAAAGCATATAGCATAGGGCCTGAGCCTTGTAGAGTAAGGACCATCTTAGTTAGTGTAAGAGAAGTGAGACTGTATTTAAGAACTGCTGAGAGATTTGAACAAGCATTACCACAGTGCCAGGCATCTGCCAGCCCTGGGAACTGTGGCTGTCAGAAGAACATTGAGGCTTATTAGCCTATCCCGGTACGCCACTTTAGCTGAGAAAACAAGGGCCTTGTCAATGGCAGCAATGCTGACACTAAGGATTCCTGACTCCCAATTCTATTTAAAAAAATATTTATTTGGGGCTGGAGAGATGGCTTAGCAGCTAAGGCGCTTGCCTGCAAAGCCAAAGGACCTCGGTTCGATTCCCCAGGACCTATGTAAGCCAGATGCACAACATGGTGCATTAATCTGGAGTTCATTTGCAGTGGTTGGAGGCCCTGGCATGCCTTTTGTTCTTCTTGACCAAACCCACATGGAAGGGAGGGAGGTAGAGGCCAACCTCCAGGATTCAGACCTGTTCTGAGCAGAATGGAGAGGAGGATCATGGAGTACCACTTGAAAAAGAGCCAGTAGGGCCTGGAGGGCTAGACGAGGCTCTCCTCCATGCCTTCAGTGTGTGGCAGGGAGACGAGAGGACACTCAGACCACTGTCTCCCACAGCCGCTATGTCCTGCACATCCAGGGCAGCCAGGGCATCGGCCAGCCTGGGGAGGTCCGCTGGAACCTCTGCCTCTGCCTGCTGATGGCCTGGGTCATTGTATTCCTCTGCATCCTCAAGGGAGTGAAGTCCTCGGGCAAGGTGAGGCCTGGTGGTGGTAGGAGGGACCCAGAGAGAGGGAGTGGGGAAGGCTCTGCTGGAGGAAGGGTGTGGAAGTGAGAAGGGACAGTGGATCATGCTGCTTTGCTATACTTACAAGCCTTCCACAGGCCGCATCCACAGGTCATTCAAGTTGGCATTTTTACCTAGAGGTTGGCACTCTGCAAGGGCTCTGTGAGGGCTTGTGGAAGGCACAGGGGGCTGGGTATATGGGGTGCTCTTAGAGATGCAGGTTGCAGGTGAGTTGAGTGTGGACACTGTGCTTAACTGGAAAGCCCAGAGGATGTGGTTCAGGTGCTGCTGGGTCTAGGGGTTCAGTGGATTCTGTCAGGAATCCGCCTCTGTTCTCTTGGTGAAGCTTTCCTCCACACTGGCTTCCTTGCTTGCTTCACCTGCTTTCCCAGTTTGCAAATACTGTAGAACTTGATCTCTTAGGTAAGCTGGGCCATGTACTCATCCCTGATCCTGTCTCTGTGGCCAGGATGGGATGTTCTTCTTAGCTAGACCTAGTTGCATATCCATTCCTTCACTGGGCATGGAGTGAGCCCCACCTAGGGAAAGTTGGGGTGCTGTTACCTGTAGAAGGTAGACTATATGTGAGGGAGATAGCCAACAGACTGCAGTTCAAGGGGAAGAGTAAGGTTGTTCCAGAACTTGGAAACCTCGGTCATTTTTTTCCCTACTGAGAATTGAACCCAGGGCCTTGTGCACACTAGGCAAGTCTTCTTCCACTGAACTATGTCCCTGTCCTCCAACCTTGGTCATATTTAAGTGAAAATTTGTTCCTCTTCCAAGAAAGAGGTGTTGTCCCAAGGATCAGAGTTATGAAAGATGGGATGGAAAGTGTTAGAAAGAGAGGAGGGGCTGCATGGTCACAGCCAAGGCAGAGAACATAGACTTGATGGGCTAGCAGAAGGCCTGGTTGAAGGTTTGGAAGGGGGCTGTGGGACGGCAGTGTTTAGGGATGTCCAGTGGTTTGCTGGAGCATGGTGGGCATTGCTAGAGGAGGCTCTTACCACCTGTGCAGGGGGCTTGCACAAGGAGCAGTAGCAGAAAGGGGGCTTGGGTGGCCTTGGGAAGCAGGGCTGTAGCCCTGTGCTGGTAGGGAGATGCATGGACACAGGAGGAAAGGAAGGAGACACATTTGAATGGTGGTCACCCAAAAGGCTTCTAGGCTGGGGATCTGAGCAGGAGGAGCAGTGTGGAAGGTCCCCTGTCTCCACCCTTGATGTCTTCCAGGTAGTATATTTTACAGCCACCTTCCCGTACCTCATCCTGCTCATGCTGCTGGTGCGAGGAGTTACCCTGCCTGGGGCCTGGAAGGGCATCCAGTTCTATCTCACTCCCCAGTTCCACCACTTGTTGACTTCCAAGGTAAGGAGAGAGTGTGGAAGGAGGGCTCCCTGGGAAAGAGGGTAGGATTGGGAATCCTCAAGAAGCCACCAGCAGCAGCACTTACCCAGTCCTTCCTGTGTGCCTTTACTTATTCTGAAAGTCCTGTGAAGTATACATTATTTTCACTTTACAGATGAATAATAATATTAAGTCTGTCTGTCTCTATAGCCCAGGGGGTACATTAGTAACATTGATAGTCACAACATAGTCCCAGTAGCGCATGCTGTTTATTGATGGATGATTGTATCTGGCCCTTCTCTAGAATACATCATACTGCTTTACTTTACTGTGATTCTCTGTGAGGTAGACCCTGTTTTATGTCCCTCATTGCAGAGGAGAGACCTGTAGTATAAAGAGGCAACAGGGCTCACTCAGACTGCACAGCTAGAGAGAGGTAAAGATGGACTCCCAGTTTAGGTCTCTCTGATTCTAGGCAGGAAGTCAAGGGGTTGCATGGGCTTATTGTCAACACAAAATGCTTGGCAACTCTGCGTTAGACACGTCTTGCATCAGGACTAAATCTTAGAGACTGATGCCAGTCCCTGAGTGGGAAACGGAGGCCCACAAAGGGAGACACTTGCCCGCCTGCTGTGCCGTGTAAGTGCTGGAGCTGGAGCTGCTGCTGGCTCACATTTGTGACCCTGGCCATTCCTCATGCCTTGTTGAATGTGTCACCTGACCTCACCTCACCTCCTTGCTTCTCTTCCTTGGTCTCCTGTGCACTCCATCTTCTTCTTTCCCTGGCACAGGTGTGGATTGAAGCTGCCCTTCAGATCTTCTACTCCCTGGGCGTGGGCTTTGGGGGCCTCCTTACCTTTGCCTCCTACAACACATTTCACCAGAACATTTACAGGTCAGTACTTGAAGCTTCCCAGTGCCAACAGCCAAAATGGGTAGCGGGTGGCTAGCCTCCCTCTCGTCTATAAGAAGGGACATGGAACAGCGTCTGCTTCATAGAAAGGGCCCTGTCAGTTGAAGGTGTGACTGGCTCACCCTGGCCCATGCTCGGACTCTCTTGACAGAGACACCTTCATCGTCACTCTGGGCAATGCCGTCACCAGCATCTTGGCTGGCTTCGCCATCTTCTCTGTGCTGGGCTATATGTCTCAGGAACTGGGTGTGCCTGTGGATCAGGTGGCCAAAGCAGGTGGGCAGGGGATGAACTGCCTGGGTTTGGTGAAGTAGGCAGAGGTCACAGAAGTAATGCGGGTTGGCAAGGTTGGAGATGGCCATGTCATGTGTGCCTGCATGGGTGTGTGGGTGTCCATGTACAAATGCATTGGTGTGCGTTAATCTGTGCTGGAGTTTCTTTGTGAGGTTGTCTGATTTTTTCCATTTTGTTTGTCCAAACAATCCATATCCTGGGTTGAGATGTCTGTGTGCACTGAGTCCAGAGTGACAGTTATCTATGAATCAGAGTGTCTTGTGCTAGTGGACATAAGTATGCGTGCCTGTGGATTTCTTTATGCAAATGATCATGTACAGACCTCTGCTTTAACAAGGGTTTCTATTTGGTTCCTGTGTGCCTTTGTACACTGTTGCTAGGCCATTTGTCAGCTTCTATGCATTCTGTGTGCAAGCGATCATGTGCAGAACTGTGTTTTAATGAGGTTTTCCATTTGGCTCCTGTGTGTATTTGTGCACTCTTGTGAAATCACTTATTCATCAGCTCCATTAAAGTGAGCATCTGCAGTGTGCTGGCCTGAGTCCTGGGAAGAAAGTGTTGAACGTGCCCATTTAGTTTGTGTCTCTAGGTTTGGGGATAGTGAGTGAGTGTGCTCAAGTGGGCTTAAGTGACCATGTATACTTGACTGTCTATGTGCCTGCTATGTGCCCGCACTGCTGACCCTGTTCGTCCTGGTCCTAGGCCCTGGCCTGGCCTTTGTTGTCTATCCACAGGCCATGACTATGCTGCCCCTGTCACCCTTCTGGTCCTTCCTCTTCTTCTTTATGCTTCTGACTCTTGGCCTGGACAGCCAGGTGAGCCTTGTTTCCAGGAGTGAACCCTGGTGCGTGGGGTAGGGGCAGGCTAGGGTTTGGAACTCTAACCCCACCTCCACCCCCACCTCCAGTTTGCCTTTCTAGAGACCATTGTGACTGCAGTAACAGATGAGTTCCCATACTACCTGCGACCCAAGAAGGCAGTATTCTCTGGCCTCATCTGTGTGGCCATGTACCTGATGGGGCTGGTCCTCACCACTGACGTGAGTCGTCTGCGGGCAGTGCCAGGCTGGCTGTGCTCCCTGAGCCAATTCTGTTCCCACCCTACACCTTGCTTCCCAGGGGAGGTTGCGTGGCCTTGTGGTACAGTCTGGCTCTGGAGCCCATCTGAAAGACCTGGGTTCAAACTTCATTCTTGCATTTGTTGAGTGACTCCAGACAAGTGACTTGCCCTCTCTAACCGTGGCTTTCCTCATCCATAAATGGGGGCTGGAAGGGACACTGCTCTCCACTGTTGTCATCTTGGCATCCCCACAGCCTGGCTGCTTCCTGCTCACCTCCTGCTGGGAGATGGGCTCTAGCAGAGGCTGAGGTGAGCGCTGTGCCTTGCATTCCAGGGGGGCATGTACTGGCTGGTCCTTCTGGATGACTACAGCGCCAGCTTCGGGCTCATGGTGGTGGTGATCACCACATGTCTCGCAGTCACCCGGGTGTATGGTGAGAAGGGCTGCAGGAGGTGGGCTAATGTTCTCCCTGGAGAGGGCAAACAGGGTTGCTTGGGGTTCTGTATCAAGAGTCAGGCATGGAGGAGGGGCTACCTGTGGGGCTTGCCATGGAGACATTCTTCTTCCCCTCCCCCATGCAGGCATCCAGAGGTTCTGCCGAGACATCCATATGATGCTGGGCTTCAAGCCGGGCCTCTACTTCAGGGCCTGTTGGCTGTTCCTGTCCCCAGCCACGCTCCTGGTAACCAAGGGAGGGAGGGAAAGTGGCTGGCTAGTGCTATAAGGCCAGGGACAGTTCCGCTGTGTGGATTCAGTCTAGCCAGGCAACCTTAGCCCTGAGTAGAGCTTCTGTCAGGGCTGTGGAGTGAGCATGAGGGCCAGCCCACAGCACTGCCCTCAGGCCCCTGCAGTTGATTGACAAACGTGGGGGGGGGGTCTCTTTAGGCCTGGAGAGGTGTACTCAGGAACAGGATCCCTACACTATGCTGCATTGGTTTTAGGGTACGTCAGCTGAGTTGTCACAGACCTTGGTATTGGGTCAGCTTTGAGCTGGGCTAGCCCAGGCCCTGTAGATGCCCCATAGATGGGCCCTTGAAAGTTCTGGTACAGCTTAGAATTCTGGGTAGATCTGTACTTGACTCTCTCAGGCCTTAAGGTGGCCCAGACCCAGGACATGACACACCCTGGGTCCTTCTTGAGGCCCAGTGATGCTGGAATCCCCATTCTGCAGGCTTTGCTGATATACAGCATCATCAAGTACCAGCCCTCTGAGTATGGTAGCTACCGCTTCCCTACCTGGGCTGAGCTGCTGGGCATCCTGATGGGCCTGCTGTCCTGCCTTATGATTCCTGCTGGCATGCTGGTGGCTGTGCTTCGAGAGGAGGGCTCTCTGTGGGAGGTGAGTCATTGGCCTTCCCCACTTACAATCAGTCTGCCAGACCTGGGCTCCACTCTGGGTCCAGACCCCAGAGCAGAAAACACTTCCCTCTACATCTTATCCAGGGCCAGGTAGGCTTCTTGTAACCTGAAGTCCACATGGACTCGGCCAGCTTGGGGCTATAATCCTGAGCATGGACCCTACAGCACACGAGACCTTGGTCAGGGAAGCAGTCAAAATATGACCAATGATGGCAGGGAATAACTGAAGATGAAGGAGCTCTGGAATGGCGAGGCATCTCCTTAGTCAGCTTTCTCTTTCCTGGACTTGGGCTCCGAAAGGAAAGGCCAGAGGCTGAGGGCAGTAAAGCCAGCTTCTAACTTTTTCCTAAATGCCCCCAGCCTGTCTAGACTTAGTATTTGGGGTAAAAGACCACCCAATGGGCTCCTAGACTCACCTCTGGATGTTTAGAGGGGAACCTTGCCTTATAATCATGACAGCCACCCTTGTTCCAGAACCAGCCAGAAGTATCCTGTCAGGACACTTATGATGCCCTCATGAGCATCATGTTTCCCAAGTTACAGATGGTTCCCAGAGGCAGTCTCTAAGTGGCAGAGCCAAGTGTCATTGATCATGGTCAGGTCTTTGCTGAGTGCCTGGTCATAAAAATCACTCAGCGTCCACTGTCATTGTCCTGCCATAGCGGCTCCAGCAGGCCAGCCGACCAGCCATGGACTGGGGCCCATCACTGGAGGAAAACCGGACGGGCATGTACGTAGCCACACTGGCTGGGAGCCAGTCACCAAAACCACTGATGGTGCACATGCGAAAATATGGAGGCATCACCAGCTTTGAGAATACAGCCATTGAGGTAGACCGCGAGATCGCCGAGGAAGAGGAGGAGTCCATGATGTGAGATGGGAGGCAGCCAGAGAGGACATCATTCCCAGGCCTCAGTGGCCCTTCCTGGGGGCCTGCAGAGGCCAGCCATGCCTACTGGAATTACAAGAGTTTACCATGGCAACACCAGTTCTCAGTGCAAGTCTCTCCTTTGTGGCCTCTGGCTCTCCTGGGACCTGTGTCTGGACACACACACACACACACACACACACAGCCTTTTCAAAGCTGGAAATATCCTAATTCACCCCTCATTTTGCAGAAGGACAATGTTTAAACCAGGGAGGGAGTACCTGGCCCAAGGTCAAATGGCAGAGGATTTGACCCCCAAACCTCTGACCAGCCAGCTCTCTTTCCCTTGAGGCAGCAGGCACCACATTGTCACTTCTGTTCAGGGTCCAGACACTCTTCCATTCAACCCAAACTTAAACTTGGGGTTCAGGGCATCGGGAAGCTTTGGAGCTTCCTAAGGCCCTAGAGGTAGACGGTCAGTAAATGAGTGGGGGAGAATGACCCCTGTGGATTCCTCTGTGCAAGCCAGGTTTCCAGAAAGTGGGAGCTGGGGTCATAGGTGAGAGAAAGGTTTGCAAAGTGGAGAGAAGAGAAGGGCCTGTGGGTTAAAACTTTCTCTGGGTCAGGAGGAGGCTGGCCTGCCAGGACAGAGAGCAAGAGTGGCTGGGAAATGGTGATATTAGCATGTTACAAGAGGGTTCAAGTGGGAATGAAAATGGCAGGGAGGGGGAACCAGGAGGGCATCGTGGGAGGGGAAATTGCATGGTATCTCATATCAATTTAGGTCTGTGTAGGGTGGATTGGGGACAGGGTAGAACTGGGAGCCCTTGGAGGGCAGGCAGGACATACTGGTTGATCTGAGTTAAGGTGGGAGTGGGGAAACTATGGCCTGGCCTTCACCAGGTGGATCCTGTACCCTGGGTGGCAGGAGGATTGAGAAGTAGCAGCCACAGACATGGTGGGAATGAGGGCCACTTCTCCCTTGCCCTGGTGACACTCGCTGTCCCCTGAAGCTTCCAGAACTGCTGGGAACTTGGCTTTGACTGTGGATGAAGGACAACAAAGACTCCGAGATGGTCCACATCATATCCTGATGCTCCAGGGCCCCTGGCATATGTGTGAGGACAGAGGGCAATGGAGAGAAAGCCTCTGTCTTGAGTCCCTTTGAGATGGTGGGTACAGGCATGGCCAAGCAGGTCATTTCCCTAGCACTCCCCAGAGGAACAGGGCACCCTCGTGCAGTGGGACCAGCCTCTGTGCCCGTTCCCTCCTGGCTGTTTGTTAATAAACACAAAATGAAGTGGTTCTCTGTACCTGTCTCCTTATTGCTGAGGGCACAGTGGGCAGCACAGGATTCTCTGCAGCTCCCATTGAACAGAGGAGAAATTCCAGGCTCAGCCTCCTCTTCCTCTCTCGCTCTCCTGGCTTCTGGTACTAGCTTTGTCATGGTCTTAATGGCAGGTAGCTAGGGATAAGGTGATTAACTCTAAGCACTCAGAGACCACTTAGTCTTCATTATACATAAGGACAAACGGTGCTCCAGAATGGGTGAGACTTCACTAGGTAAGCTGTGCAGTTTTCTTTTTCTGGCAGCTTCCCTGGTAAGTGTCCCCGCTGGTAAGGCTGGAGCTGGCGGACCAGGCTTGGGAAGGCTTCCTAAGTAGAAGAACCTCCAGCTCCCAGCTCCTCCTGTCGGGACTTCATTATATAAAAGAACCCCAGGCCTTACAAATGCAGGATTTTGATGGGGAAGGATGGTGGCTGCTTTAAGGTATCAATAAATTCCCCCTAACAACAGCTCAGGCTCTCCTATGCCTTTGTTAATGGCTCTAGTTGGGGAAAGGGATGGATTTATTAGTTAGCATAGGATGCAGAAGCATCTTCTAAAGGCTCTTCTTTTCACACCAGGGACAGGCGCCCTTTGCAGGCAGGCCCCTGGCCTGTAGCTTCTTGCTACACCCTCTGGGACGAAGGCATTCTGCCCGCCTGGAGTCATGGTCTTGGAAACCTTGTCACCGAGCTGTGACTGTAACAGATAACATGGGAATAGGATGAGAGGATCTTGGGGTCTAGGTTTCAATTCCTCCAAATTCCAGTGTGAGCTCAGAAGGGCTGTAAAGGGCCCCAGCTTTGTGTTACCACTTCATCTCATGTACTTTCCCTGCTCCTCACCCCCCCCCCCCCCAGGCCTTCCTCTCAGCCCCAGGCTCTGGACCTGCAGTTCGTGTACTCTCTCACCTGCTGAGCAGGCCCAGGTTCAAGTTCTCCAACCCAAGTGGGTCATCTACTTCTAGTTTCAGCTGATCTCTCTGCCATGCACCCCTGAACTTTGTGGGGAGCCCTGGGAGGCAGCATGTGGGCCTGACTGGTATGGTGGAAGGTACCCTAGGGCCCTTCACTTCTGCCCAGAACTTATCAGAGCAAGTGTTCCCTTGGGTGCCAAGAAATGCTGAAATGAGGCACCTGGCTACTGTAGTCATTGATAGCTTGTGTTCTGTGAGAGCCCTCCTGGAGGGGCAGAGGGGGAAACAAAGGATGAAGGACTCTTCCCCACTAGTGGGAATAGCTGTATTCTCAAGGCCAGCTCCTCATCTCTCACAGCTGTGTGTCACCATATGTGACACTCCACCAGTGTCAAACTGAATACAGTTCTTAGATGCTTGTGGGGACATTTAGCCAAGAGTTAAGATAGTTGCCGGCCTTTGGGAATCTCCCAGGGCCTTGGGTGCACAGTCTCAGTCTGCCATGCGCTGTCCTTCACGCTCAGTCTTTACTGGTGACTCATGGAAAGTTTGGTTCCTTCAAGTCCCCGCCACTCCCTAGACACTGGGCCTACCCTGGAAGAGTATCCAGGGCCATGTGCTTGCCACAGATCCTTGGCTAGCATCCTCCTGCTCCATCTCCACCCAACTTCCTGCTTCTCTAGACTTCTTCCCCTGGGTGAGAACAGCAGCCCAACCCCTCTGGCCTGGGTCACAGGGAGGCCTCCTCCCAGCAACCCCACCAAAGTCACTTTCCTTTGGGTGGAAAGAAAAGCCTTTTTCTGCATCTGTGAGCTGTAATCCTTAAGAATGTTCACGAATAGGAACCAAGGCAGACTTGGTCATCCATTTAGTCAGAGCCAAATCCCAGTTCCAATAACCCTGGCAAGTCTGCTACTTCATGTTTACAAACCCCAGTCTCCAACAGTGTAAAATGGAGAGAATTGTTTTCCTCTGTAAGGGATTAAATGAGGTAATATTGGGCATGCAGGTTATATATACTTTGTAAAAAGATCAAGTGTTTAACACAAAACTGAGCATGTTGAAACTCTCTAGCTGAGATGGCTTCTACCAGCCAGTCATCCCTTGTATAGGTGAAAAAGAGGCTCAGCTTCTGCCTCCAGTGAGCCCAGGGAGATCAGGAACTGGTAGGTCTACAGCTAGAGAAAGGACAGTGCCAGACCCAGGATTTGCTAGCACACTGTGGCAACCCTCTTTTGTTCCCAGCAGTAAAGCAAGTGGGTTGATCAGGAGCCCCAGGCTCCACCCAGATGTCTATGGGACAAGAGGTGAGTAGGGGGGAGCTGCCTGTCTCCACTCTCCTCTTCCAGCCTTCTGGGGGCCATTACCATGGGACTCAGGGAGGACAGTGGGGATCCTTTTCTTCAGAGATGGCTTTGGGATGGTCTCTGCCTAGTGGGAAAGAGGTATCAGGCCAGGCTGAGTGATCAAGACCCTGGTAGTTGTACCACTGAGCCAGATGGGATGCCACTGTAGGATACAAGGTGGGAGTGGGAACAGCGAGAAAACCACTCACCTGATGGGCCGGGGATGTAGCTCGCTTGGTAGAGGACTTGTCTGGCATGCAAGAAGCCCTGGGCTCCATCACCAACACTGCATAAATTGGTGTGCTGCTGCACACCTGTGATTCTAGCACTCAGGAAGTAGAGACAGGAAGATCAGGAGTTTAAGGTCATCCTTGGCTATATAACAAGTTCCAGGCTGGCCGGGGACACATAAGACCATGTCTGAAAAAGAAATCATCTCAGCCAAGCTTTGCTTTGGCCTTCACTCTGCTGACAACAGTCAGGGGCCCAGAAAGCTTCAGGGTTGAGGGTGGTGGGAGCTCTAGGCAAGGGAGGACTCTGCCATCAAAATCCATCTGGCTGAGTCTGGGGACAATGGAAAAGTGGGAAGCCTGGGGTGGACCTTTCCAACAACTGCATCTTGAGGCTTTCAATGTAACTGTGGGAACATGGGGAGGGGCTCTTGGTACAGATCCCCTAAATTGGGTATTTATGAAATTCCAGCTGCCCAGATTCATGCCCAGCCTAATAGATGTTACTCCCTGAGAGTGAGGCTAATACATCTTTATTTCTACCAAATTCTCTGGGTAAGTCTGCAGCAGCTAGCCCCAGTCCCACATTTGAAAAGCACAGGTTCAAGGTCATTGTTATAATGGTGAAATAGAGGTTCAGAGAGGGGATGTGACTCACCCAAAGTCACTCTGGCAGTGATATTTGCCCCTTTTCTCTTGGGGGATAAGATAGTTTTTCTCTTGCTAATCAGGGAAGAGATAGATGGGCTAGACTGCCCTGAGGAGCCCTCAGACCTTGACAATGGGGAGGGAGAAGGACAAGGAGAGGGGCCATGTCCATGGAATGGTACCTGTTCTCCTTTGTCCTGAATAAACACTCCTAGCACCTGCTAGGTGCTTTTCCTGAAGGATTTACAACCCAGGCCTGGGGAAAGCCATTCCAACTGCTGGGGTTCACTCATATCCTGGAGAGGCACACCACCAGACTCCTGGCTCTCTCGGCGCTCTTCTGGCCTCCACAACCTTTTTCTAAGCTTCTCACAGGCCTTTGCCCTGTCTCCACAGGTTTCTCACACTTATCCTGATGAGATCTCTGCAAAGCCTCTCTAGTCCCAAGTCACATCTCTCCTCTTTCCTCTAAGGCCAGCCCCCACCCAACCTGCCCTGGGTTCTGATTCTCTGCATGACTCTTGCAGTCTCACATGTGTCAGACATTCCTGGGAGACAGGAGTCTAGCTCACTCCTGAGGTTTTTCTTTGAGCCCAGCCTGGCTCCAGCACAGCCCACAGAAACTGTGTTTGCTGTGGCTCAGGTCCAACTCCCCTTCCTCTGTCCACACGGAGCCATATCAGGTGGCTTCCCTCACCCTTTGGTAGCACAGTCTCCTTATTTGTGCATTTCCCACTGCAAAGATGTTGAGGATTAAGAGCACACACATGCCTGAACTTGGTCAGCACCCAGGAAATTATAGCCATTGTCATGGGTCAGTAAAATGCACGTGTCTGTGCTTCCTTCATCCCGTCAACACACACTTACCAGGGTTGGCTCTATGTACCTTGAGGGCTTGTTTGGGGGTTGTAGCAGGTGAGTGCAGCTACTCCTTGATGGAAGAGCAGTCTTCCTCTATTCTGGGAAGGTCGTCCTATTTGACTTGTGCTCAGCTTTGGGAAGGACACACGTGGAGTGGTGAGGGAGGAAGGGGATACCCACCTAGCCAGCCAGATCAGCAGGATGAACCCTGGCGATCAAGGGGTGACAGATGTTGCAGCTAGTCACCCTCACAACCCAGGGTTGGCTGTGCAAGGAGGAAAATGACTGCTGTGTGCATCCTGAGTGTAGACTTGCTGGCTTGTCTGTGAGGATTACATAGGTTTGTGGCAATGGCAGCCCAAGCAAGCTAGTGATTAAGCCTTGAACTGCCCAGGTGGAAGATCCTGAGCCTGTGAAGGCATGGCTAGAGATCTTGTCCGTTTGTGGGATCAAGGGCAGGGTGCAAACAAAACTTCTCAGGTCCCTCATACTCTTCTCAGCCTTGGTCTGGGCTCTCACTGTGAAGGTCCTCACCAGGGTGCAGGGGCACACTCCCCATAGACACTCCTCCTGGCCACCACCCCGCACACTAGCAATGGGGTTAGAGCTGCAAAGCAGCATCCTGGCTACAGTCTAGGAGAAACTGTGTATTCCAGAAAACATCCCCTTGGCCCTGTGGAATCTTGAGTGGCCATGGTTTAGACTCATCTGACATGCTTGTTCTAGATTTAGCACCAAAAATCTCATGTCAACATACACAACAGCTGGCTGCCCTGCTGAAGTCCCAAAACCACTGTCATCATCACAGCCAGGCTAGGGGCTGTTGGACCAGAGGTGAGCAGTTCGGCTCAGTGAACCTTCCTGTAGCCCATGGGGCCTCTCACAGTCATCCTGCTGACTAGACCCAAGGCTTTTACCCCAGGCCTTAGGGCCAAAAATGTCTTTACAGTTGAGAAACCTTTCTTTCCCTTAGCATAATAAGCACCTGGCCTTCCAAGTGCTCTGAATTTTGGAGTTTGTGATGTTGGGCTGAGGAAAGAGAAGAGCTTCTCCTGGAGCAACCTTCGCATTATCCAAGGGAAAGTGAGGCCTGAAGATGAACCTTGACCTGGAAATCCTTGGGAGAGACTAGTTCTTGGCTTGTGACAATCCATAATCATCCTTTTGCCCTTGCTAAGGGCACCCCAGCGGCCCAAGAAGAAGCAGACTCTATCCCTGGCCCTAAAGGTGAAGCATATAGTCCAGACATATTCTCACCATGATTGGCCCAACCTTGACCATGTGACCCACACAGGTTCAATCAGAATGAAGACTTGTATTTTGCAGCAGGGGAGGTCTCTGACACAGGAAACACCTCCCATGGACCCATGCTTGACCAAGACAGGAAAACTTGGAGTCACAGAAGTTTATAGCTATTTATTGCACTGAAAACACCGAGAATAAAACAGATACCCTTTCTCCCTTCCCCACCCCCCAATAGCAGAAAGTTTCAGCAGTGATCATTCAAATTCACAGCCACATATTTAAAAAGAAAAGAAAAGAAAGAACTGAAACAAATTCCAAAACAATAAAAAAGAAACCAGCATGGGGAGCCTGGCAAACACATCCCCCAAGGGTCTCCCTTTGAAGGGAGCCAGGAGGTCATTGACAGGATTCAAGCCACAGTGACATAAACCCAGGAGATATTTTCCTGTAAACATATTTGCATGCTGGACCCTGGGTTTTGACTTGGCTTTAGCTTTTTATTGTTTATTTATTTATTTATTTTTGCATCTAGAGGGTTTTGGGAGGAGCTGGAGCTAGTCTGGTGAGGGTGGGCTCCAGATACCTTTTATGTGCCAGTTCCCCTGCCTGCCACATCAGGGTCACCCTGATGCCCTGGCCTACATCAGGTTGCTTCCATGTAGACCTGGTCACCCTGGTCTATATCAGGTGGCTGCCTACCCACAGGAGTGGCCTTTGCACTTGGGGCCACTTCAGACTGGGGTAAGGACCTGCCTCTGCTTCTCTGCTTGTGGAGAGGCACTCAGAGGACAGGAGGTGTGTCAGCCAAGTGAAGAGAGGGACATAGGTGTCCTCCTGCTCAGTTTCTTTTGGTGGAGAAACTAAGACCCCAAGAGGGGGAAGAACTCACCCAAGGTTACATAGCAAGACTGGTCAGAGCTGAGACCTCTCCCAATCACTTCTCTTTCCCCTGCAGTCCACTGCTGATAAGCAATAGACGGGCACCAAAGAGGGGAATGAAGAACAGGTGGGAGACAGGGTGGGGACTGGGCAGGCCTAAAATGAATAGAAGGCCTGACTGTAGACAAACCCCATAAGCTTTCACAGATGGAGTTAGCTTCCTGTCATCATGCATTGGTGCTCCTTTGGCCTGGGTAGGAACACTGATGAGGAAACTCAGGCTAAAGAAGGGACCAGACCTTGCTTTGAAATTACAGCATCATCCCTTGGTGAAGGCCACACCCTCCTTCACTTTTGACTGGAGATAGCTGTGGGGAACTGGCAGTTTACAGAGGTTTTGCTGCTGGGACAACAGTATCCCTGTGTATGGGGCAGACCAAGAGCCCACCCTTGGGCCTGGGCAGCATTTTTTCTGCTGAAAACAGAGGACAGTGGAGTGACTTGAACACCAGAGTCACTCTTCTGGCCCGTACCTGTCCCTGTGCAGCAGTATTTGAAAGAAAAGCCTGGCACACAGCTCACAATGAAGGGGGCACCAGAAAGTTCTGGATTAAATATCCCCTCCAGTTTTTCCCTAACCAACCTCAGGAAGGCCAGGAGAATCAGAACCTTCCCTCAAGCCTTGAAAACCTGGCTCTTTCTCTCCTAGAATCCTCCCAAGGGGACAATATCTCATGCTGGCAAAACACGGCCACACAGAGGCCAAAGCACAGAGGTGGCAACATAACTCTGAGTTGAACACTGAGAACACAGTTTCTAGTGTTATTATTTTTTTGTCCCAAACATGTAGTTTGATTTTGATGAATGTTTTTCTTGTTTTGTTTTTGAACATACTCACTGCATATAAAGTCATGCAAAGAAAGTGCAGACAGGAGATCCCCAAGGGTGAGCCATGGCATTCCACATGAGAGCCAATCCCGGAAGAAGGAGAGAGAGAGAGAGGAAATGGGAGAAAATACCATCCAACATGGAGGGGTGGGGAGAGGAGAGATTTCTAGAATTCTGCTTTGGCCATCAGATGTCAAGGGGAGAGAGGAAATGAAGTCATGTGCTCGGGAGTGCTTGGAGCTGGTAGGGATGGAGGCTGCACACAGTTGTGAAGGAGGCAGTCCTGAAAAGCACAGCAGTGAGGACTCCAGTGTGCAAAAGAAGCAAAGCAAAGCTTGGATGTCTCCATCCTGACAACTCCCTACCCAGCCCTGACGTTCTGTGTCTTGGTTACACTGGCTCTGGAAGAAGTCTTGAGTCAGCTCTCCTCAGGACCAGAATGGAAGGAGGCTGTGCTCCCTGGGGGCAGAAGTCACCTCATAAAGGACCAATAAATAAATAAATAAATAAATAAAATCTAAAACAGAATAAAAACTCCCCCTCACCCTTCTTCCCACCTGATTTCCAACCCTCCTCACAATATTTTGAGAGGTCTAGGTATTAGATTAACATGAAATCCAGTTATGAAATACACAGAAGTTTGGCTGTAAAAAGGCATGCGTCCAAGTAGAAGTGATACCTAAATGTTGTTTGCTTTTTGCCCCTGAAACTCAATCAGATCTGTCAAATGGACGAGGCTGGAATTCTCCAAGGATGACGGAGGATGGGCAGGCAGGTAGGTGCTCGAGGTGAACTCCGTAGCGCTGCGGTGGAGCAGTCTGACTGCACCACGACGTCAGTGCAGGAGGGAGAGATGACAGCAGTGGCTCCAGACACGGGCTCTTGGCATCAGCTTCTCTCCTATCCTCTCCTACAGAGAGGTTGGTTTGGACATTGGGGGATTCATCAATGCTTCCCCAGGGACCAGAAGAGAAGGGGTCCAAGAGGGACCCTGGTGACACGCTCTCCTCAGTGCCTGGTAAACAGAGAGGTGGAAGCCTTCTCGCCTCCAGCCAAGGCCAGGCCAGGCCAACAATGGCAGGTGGAAGTTGGGGGGTTCTTGGGACCAGCACCCTGGGTACCCAAGCCTGAGCAAGGAACCTCCTGGCAGGGGGAGAGTAAGAGATGAAAATGAGAAGATTTGGCCTTTTGCTCTGACATTGTGGTGGTTTTTGTGAATAAGTAGATTTTCTTGATGCGGGTACAGAGGTGACGATGGTAGGGTGATGTGAGAGGGAGAATTCCAGCAAAATCCAAGAGGGAAATAACCAGCAGCCACATTCCACGGAAAAAGAGCGGATCTCTGCGATGCAGCAGCGTGGTGGCCCCAGCCTGGCCCTTCAGCTGTGAAACACAGTACACACAGTGGCAGTGTGCTGCCCCCGGGCAGCCGCCACCACCTTAGGTGAGTCCATACTTTCCCCGACTTCCTTTCCAGCTCTGCCTAAGACCCGCAGGCCCCCAATCTCCTTCCTGGGGTCTTCCCACTCCCGCTGCAGCCTTCCAGAGGCAGAGGGCAGCAGCCTGCTGTGGCAGTGCTCACTCCACCCCAATCAGGCCTACACTTTATTTCCCCTGGGAATGGATTCTTACTGAGGCAGGACTGAGGGTGCTCCGGATCTGTGAAAGTGGACAATCTGCCATTTGCCATCCCGGCGATGCCAGACGCGAGTCTCCTCTGACTGGGCAGTACGGGGGATGCCGCCCGCATCCAGGTACTGTGTGATACGGATGTAGGCGATGCAGGCGGATTCATCACCCATCAGGTGGATGTGAGGATTCAGGATGGTGGTATGCACAGGCTTGCTGTTCCGGGACCACACTGGAGGCAGGGATGGGAAGGGCTGAGGAGACACAACTGGGGAACCTCCTGCCTCATTCCTTCACTTTCTTAACTCCTAGCTGCTATCTCAAGGGAGGCACTTCTGCCTATTTCCTTTGCAGCTGGGGAATCTCTGGGACAGGGCTCAGCAAGCTGGGAGTCAAGGCAGAACTACTAGGTAACCTAGGCAAGGGGGACATCACATCCCAGCTGAGATATAATGGACTTCAAGCATGCTAAATTCTTCAAGCATGGTGGGTGTGGAATTTTAGAATCAGTGTCTTGCATGCATAGAAGTGTGGAGCCCAGATGAGTTATAGAGCCAGATGAAATTGACCTGCTTAAATCCAGAACACTATAGGGACTAGGAAGGCACCTAAATGAGGTGTGTGGGGGCGGGGGCAAGCTGGGTGTAAGATGCTGAATGAGAACTGGGTCTTCAGAGTTGAGCCTTGGTCTGGTCTCTACTCAGCTCCTTGGGGGACTGGACCCTTTATACTGGAACTAGTGCTCCCAAAGCACAGAGATATAATGACAGCCTCAGCAGTCCATGGAGCTTTGGGGTGATGGCCCCGGGCTCCGGTTTGGGATAGTCAGTTCTCACTGCTAGTTTTGGGGATCACATCTAGTACATTACGACAGTGTAGTTTCTTCTTTACAGCTTTTTATAAGGTGGGGAAATGCTTGGAGTCTCTGTACTTTTTAAAATTCAGCCAGAAGGGGTACAAGCCTGGGGTAGGAGGAGGCGAATGGGCCCCACTAGCAAGGGAATGCTCTCAGGACTGGGACAAGGCCAGGTCTGTCACCACATTTCTGGATTCCTTTGGACAAATCACTTTCCCTCTCTGTGCCTCAGTTTCTCCTTTTGAATGACAGATTTGGGCTAGACCTTCAGTCCTGGCTGTACCACTCTGGTTATTTTTTATAAGGTACATCACCTGTGTTTACCTCATGAAACTATTTCCATGGTTGATTTGATGTACTAATGTGCTTATCTCAAAAGAAAACACATCTGGTAAAGACGAAATAAAATTAGATAATCCCTGACCCATGCTCTTGCTTGCAAGAGAACTGAGCTCAGACCTGATAAAGAGAAGTTTGAAAGACAGGCTAGCATCTAATTGACCCTTGCTTGCTGATGGAGCCAGAGCATTCGAAGAGAATTACACAGGACTAGCATTCTTGCAGCGTGAGACACCACCTAAAATCATATACCTGATAGATCCCCTTCATTTTGAGGGGCTTTGAATGTACCGCCTTCAGGTCCTTCCTCCATGTCCTAACCAATGTGCTTTTAGCTTAGTTCCTGTCTGACCCCTTTCCTGGGTGAGATACAGATAGGCAGAAAGAACCCTGGCCCAGGCCCAGTTTCAGCATCCTGCCAGTCTTGCCTGTGAAGTGCTGGGGTCTCTCCACAGAGGAGAGGCCCAGGTAGTAAGACATGCAGGACAGAGACCTGGGTGAACAGGCAGGCCACAGAGTATAAACTCGCCAGCCTCCCATCTCTTCTAAACTACCCACATGGGGTTGGGGAAGAAATGTGCTTCATAACACAGGAGCCAGCATGTTACCAGCTGAGCAGCTGGATTGGCCTCAGACATCCAGACAGTTTTTTGGGGTTAGCCCATGCAAAGGTTCCCTTGTCTAGGAACAGGAGCAAAGCCTTTCCCTGTCACTCTCTTAGGTTCAAGGGCAGAAAAGGGCTGAGAGGGCTTATTGTGCACATTCTTGATCTCTGGGGACCCCACCCCTGTCTTGCCCCATCCTCAGCCATAGGAGGGACAGTTAGCAGTCAGTGCAGAAGGAACCAAGAAGGTACCCTCCCCTATCCACATGAGATATTCCTCTTTACTGGCTCCTAAGCTGCCCCTGGGGCCCTGCCCATCACCCTGTTGTGCCATCTGGCAGGACATGGAAGGAGAGCAGACAATAGGCACCCCAGAGAGAAGGGAGATTGCTCACGGTTTTCAAAATAGAATCGATGGAAGTCCAAGCCCTCGACCAGGTTCCCCAGGGCCTCAGGTTCGAAAGCTGTCATTCCTGGGTCGCACATCTTCCTAGGGGAAGGAAACCAGAGGAAAGAGGGGGCTGGGAGAGAGACTTCCCACTGCCCCCTTAGAGGACGAGCCTGTGAGTAGGTATGAGCACAAAGGATTGATGAGCCTTGGAGAGGCGACTTGCACACTGTCAGATGTGGGGCAGCACTGACCAGTGAGTGCCATCTGCATCCAAGAAGCCCAGGTTCAGGTCCTGGCTCTGCCACTTATTGGTGATAAGATTCCAAGCATGTGGCTTGACTTCTTCAAACAAGAGTACCTAGAAGCATGGTGTCATGCCATGCCCTACAGATGTTGCTGGGGGGTCTGGAGAATCACAGCCTGCTCTCTTCTGTCCACTGTGTCTCACCCTAGGCAAAGGGCTTTTCCTGATTTGTGTTTCTGGGGTGTGTGGGTGGAGCTTCCTTTATATAAGATGACCTCTGCTCACCAAACCAGGTGTATACCTAGAGAGAAGGTGTACTCTATGGCTGGAGCAGCCTGACTGTGAACCTCAGTTTCTTCTTCTGCAAATGAGGAAAACAGCATTAGAGAAGGTGCTGTCTGGAATGGGGAGCATTGGCTGTGGCTGGAGAGGCCTTCAGCACAAGGAGGCTATGTGTCTTTAGTGGGCTACCCCTGTTCAGGTGCCATTCTTTTGGGGTGACTGCCAGGCAGGGGAAGAAAACACATGCTCTCCCCATTCCCAGATTTGTAAGATCTTCCATGATCATAACAATGAAGCCAGAGACAGGAATTGCCTGTAGGCAGGCCAGTGGCCCAGCCTAGGGTGGAAACGGAGATACTACAAGTTGTTGTCAGACCCAGACATTTCTGAGCTGCACAAATCTCTTGCTAGTGACCCCACACAATTTGCTTCTGCACTCAGGACCTCAGGTTCCACAGTTGGATTAAGTTGGGCTGTGCTCAGATTGAATGGGGTTCCCAGGATCCGCCAGGAGTGGGAGTGTGAATGCTGAGCATGTGGGAGATGGAGCACACCCCCATGCAGAATCCCTGCTTGTGGAGGTGCCTGGGGTCCTGCCTTCTAGAATGAGGGGTCTCCAACTGCATCATACATATGGGGAAACCAAGGCTCAGGAGGATAAAGGGGCTGATGCAAGTATATACAGGGGCAGACTTTGGTCATGAAAGTGTGAGAACCTAGTGCAGGCTACAGATGCCAGAGGAAGTGATATCACAGGAGTGGGAAGGGTTTCTCAACTTTCTCTTGCTCCCTGGCCACAAGCCTGCTGCATCCCAGCTTAGCATTTTTAGGGCTGGCTACAAGCCTAGAGACATAGCCTGCTTCCATGCTATAATGCAACACTCCAGAACACACCTGAGCACACTCCTCATGCAGGTACTCGCAACTGTGCACACACATACAGGTGCATGCACAAGTTAAGCGTATAGTACATGCTGGCCTTGATCTCACACATGCACCTTCCAAGTGCCTGGTTCCTCCAGAGAGAGCTAGTGGTTTCCCAGGGCCTTGTCACCAACTGCTGCTAAAGCCCTCCCCTGGATGGAATGTATCCTGAAGCTCCTGGCACCAGGGAAACCAGGACCAGGCTGTCCAGGAGCATGCCCAACTATGATATTGCCATCTCACATTAACCCAACAGGCAAGGGTCACTCTGCCTCTGTTGGCAGTGTTTTTCTACTAAAAAGCATGTGTGGGGTCACCAGGCTCAGGTCTCTCAGCATTGGCCAAAAGGCCAAGGCTTAAGCCGGGAACATCTGCTCTCCCTAGCTAGGGAGGGCTTAAGGAGGACCTGTTTCACTGCCAGACCAGGAAAGGTGAGAGGGACCACTAGGGGGTGCTAAAGCCCAGCCTGTGCACACAGGCGTCCTTCCAAGAGCTGGTGCAGGTTATGTATGTACACAGTGTGTGTGTACAGGATGTCTTGGACCATCTGCTTCATTTTACGCTGTTGTGTGTACACTTCCTTCTTGCCCAGATGATCTAAGGTTCTGCTTCAAGGCATTCTTGTTCACTGAAGTACACACCCTCTGAGTCCTTGCCTGTTCTTGTCCATCCTTCCCACGTCGGGGTACAAACCATCCCCTCTTTCCTTGGGGCAGCAAAGGAGCTTTGCTAGAGCCCTTCTTGGGACCAAGCTTGGAGGAGGAGGAGGAGTGAGTGCTGAACCAGGCTGAGGGTAGGGCGTTTCCGTCCCATTCAGAGCACATGCAGAGTAAGAGAGTGGGGCTCAGGGACAAGGGCCTCAGGGTAGCACCCCTGAACCGGATCCAGGCAGGACATGCAGAATGAGCCCAACTGACTCACGTGTAAGATTCAAAATCTCCATTGCTTATGGCTTCAATCAGCTGCTCTGTCACTTTTATAATTTCCTGTTTGCGCACTGTAAGGCAGGAGGGGGACACAGAAATAATAATAGTGATAGTCATGAAGCACCAGCCACCAGTTCCTGTCAGACTCTGCTGGGACCTGAGAACTTGCACAGCTGATCTCACTCATCCTTTTTTTTTTTAAATCTCTGGGAGAGAGCAATTGTTATTCCCATTTCACAGAAGAAGAAACTGAGATCCAGTTCCCTCAGCTACAAAGGGTAGAGGGATTGTCTCAGCTCTCAGCCTTTGTCTCCAAAACCATGGTGGATATTTTGACTCTAGGCTTCATTTGAACAGAGGTCTGAACTCCATGCTGCCTCATGTACCATGGCCACCTGCCACCATGAACCAGGGCTTCCTCGTGGTCAAACCTGGGGCCCCTGAGGAAAGTCTTAGGGCTTTGTGTATGAGGTGATTCCCCCCCCCCTCGATTTGGGTGCCTGTGGGATTCAAGCAGAGATACATAAAACTTTCTAGGGTCAGTGAATCCTAGGTGTCTCCCTGGCCAGTCTTTCTGATAGAGAGTCAGATGTCAGACTTCTTATTAAATGGTGTGAGCCTCAGTATTCCCATCTGTAAAATAAGATTCATTCAAAGCCAGACAGTAGTTGAAAGAACCAGGCGTCAGTACCAGACAGATCTTTGTCTAAACCCCAGCCCAGCTTCTTGCAAGATGTGCAGCTGTGGGCCATGATACTGCCTGCTGGTCTGTCAGGTGGAGACAAGAATGTCCTCTTCCCAGAACTGGAATGAGGCTAGGGTGACGTGATGAGCAGGAAGCACTGTCCCAAAGACTGGGCCCCACAGATGCACACAGTAATCAGCCATTTCTTGCAGACCCCCGCCCAGGCTTGCCTCATCTGTCCTTTATAGGCCCTTGAGAGGAAGGTGAGGCCATCACTCTCAATGTCACATGAGGTGGCTGAGTCTTAGTTTGCAGCTAGGTATCCTGGACCCCAGCCAAACCTAACAGTCATCTCCCTCAGTTTTCCCAGGGTATGCCCTCTTTCTTCTCCTCTCCCTTCAGGTTGAGCCTCACTTCAACCTGGCCCACTTGGGGGCCCATCAAAGCATCCTCTACAAAAGCCACACTGCCTGGAAAGTGGGCCCAGAAAAGCTCAGGAGTCAGGGAGGGAGACCAAGGCCAGCTGAGGCTCTGACATACTCCCCGTGATGACCCTGGGCATCATCTGAGACCCAGGTGAGAAAAACTCTAAGGAAATCAGACTGAAAGAACCATTGCAAGCCAGAGACCCAAATTCCTTTCCAAACTAATGGGGAACCTGAGATCCGATGAGGATTCACTACTTGCCTAAGGGCATAGACCATATAGGTTCTAGCAGTCTAGCACACAGTACAGGACCTTGTCTATAGGATCCTGGTACTCCAAGCCATGTGCTCTCATAATGCTAACCCCACACAGTTTGGCATGTACTGCCTGTCCCTGAACTCAGTGCCAGCTCATGGGAGTGGTGCTGGGGCTTCCTTGGAGTCTAGAGCTGGCCTGACCCTTCAGACTGCAGTACTGGATAGCATTGACCCCATTGCTCAAGACTCCACATGCCTGGCCTGCAGGTCACTGAGAAATCAAGCTGGAGCTGAGCTGGAAGCCTCCCTGTTGACTAGCTATCAGAATGTTGGAAAGAGCTGTGCAGCCTGTTGGGGAAGAAAAGTCATCAGTAGTCTTAATGACCCTGCAAGCTTCATAGCTGGCTATCCAGGCCAATTGTACCAGCTTGTGCAAGAGTGACATGTCTTTTTTTGGGGAAACAACTGTTCTCTGATTGGAATTGAGGGAATTCATGCCTGGTACTGAAAACCTAATCAAAAGCCTATGGCTGGAGAGGGTGGGTGGGGTGGGGACTACTACTTATGTCTGGCTAAATGGACATATTATCCCCACCAAACTTCCCTCTAAATATTTATGTTTGTGCTCATACATTAATGCCACTCTCATTTTTGGTTAGAGAAGCTTCTCTTTGCATATGATGGTGACCACTGGGGTGACTCAAAACACACCACAGTGCTGAGAAGAAGTGACAGTGGAGTGTTTAGCACTAGATGAGACATCTCTATCATGCCCTCCAAGACTCAGGGATCATTGCACAAGAGGTGGCAGAAAGAATGTAAGAGCTACAGGAAGGGGAGGACTGCTTACAAACTGTCTTCTAAACACAAAGTGGCCATGGTATTCATGACCTCACAGTAGCTGATGCTACCTACACAAGATCTGCATAATAGGAGAAAAATAATGGTGACATGAAAATAGAAGAGAGACTTGCTGGAAAGGAAGGACTCAGTGACAGGGTGCTTTGGAAGAGGGCAATGGGAAGGGGTGGGAGGGGACCATGATCATGATATATTGTCTATATGTATGGAAGTTGCCAATAAAAAGTTTAAAAAATGTGACAAAAGTTCACCGAATGTGGGTTGCGATGAAGGCTCATCAGTCAAAGGAACTTCCTTACAAAACTGCCAGCCCAGGTTCAGTTCCCCAGTGCCCACATAAAGCCTGATGGACTAAGTGGTGCATGCATGTGGAGTTCTTTGTAGTGGCAAGAGGCCCTGACATGCCCATTCTTTCTTTCTCTTCTTGCAAATAAATAAATGAAAAAAAAATTTAGAAAAAGTTAGTGTGCCTGGCCCTGGCTGGGGGCTTAGTCTGCAGTCTTGGAGCTGTGACAGAGCCTCATTCTGATATCACAGCTCATAATGGGCAGAGTGGAGGTGAGAGAAGTGATCTGATTGGCTTCAGTAGTGTTAGGACCCCCTAGCCAGAGCTTGTAGCTCCAAAGCCCATTGTGCTCACCTCACCTGTGCACCTGTCACAGCCCTTGGCACGTGATGCCTGCTATGCAGCGAATGCTCAGCAGGTGGGGCAACATCAACCACCACAGTGTACAGCCAGTTCCTCCTCCCTCACTCTAGTCAGAATCATGGGCTGGGAGTGTATCCGCCCTTGAGCTTCACCGGCTGCACAGGTACTCTCCTCCCTCTGGTACTTTGCCTGGGTAGGAAGAGGTTGTACTCAATAATACATGTAGAGTGAGAGGAAGGAAAGGAGGGAGTAAGGAAAAGACAAAAGAGAAGAGAGGAAAGAGAAGAAAGTTGCTCTGGGGTGGTTTGATTCAGGTGTCCTCCATAAAGTTATGTGTTCTGAATGCTAGGTCCCCAGCTGGTGACACATTGGGAATTGGAGCCTCCTGGAGGCAGTGTATTGTTGAGGGCAGGCTTATGGGTATATAGCCAGCTTTCCCTTTCCCGTATTTGGCATGTTCTCCTGCTTCTGTTGCCCACTTGGTGTTGGCCAGAGGTACTGTCCATGCTCTACTCATGCCATCATTTCCCCTGCCTTCATGGACCTTCTCCTTGAGTCTGAAGACAAAATAAACCCTTTTTGCCCCCCTCATAGCTGCAATGAACTACCCTTGGCCTACATTACAGGGTTTTTTTAAGGACTGTTAGAAAGACATGTCATATATATGGCCCTCACTAAGAATACATGTTGTTCCAGGCACCTCAACTCATTTATGTAACGTTATGTAGATGAGCTCAAGCAGTCAGAGCAAAACCTGGCACTCCATGAGCAAGAGCTGCCACTCCTGTCATCTGCAATCTCAGAACTGGAAACTTGTCTGGTGTCCTGGCTTGTGGCCCCAGCCAGGGCCAGGTGCTTCCTGGAGCATCACAGGCTCAGTCCTGCTGAAGCGTTGGGGATGTAGATGGTAGTAGTTGGGGATGTAGATGGTAGTAGCCACCACTCTGTTAGCCACATACAGGTAGGTGAACCTCTGAGCTCTTCATTCAGCTTCCTGGGTCCCCAAAATTACCATTTGCTCCCTAGTCTCTTTGTCCTCCTCTAACCAGACTTCTCTTCTCAGGGGTAGGGACCCTAAAATGTGGTTCCCAGGGACACCACAAGCTGGTCAAATATACTTGAGGCTCTCTGAATTGTCTGAACATATCTCTGTGTGTGACACAAAGTCTTAGGTAAGGCCTGAATAAGGTGGAATATCATGTCTGGAGTTACTTTCTACACCACCCCTAATCCTGGACACTACACCTCATAAACACATCCCTAGACTACTTGGACACGGTATCTCCATGAAGAAAGCGCTAGACTGCCTGGTTGGCTATGTCTTCAGCCACTAAGGACATCAAGTTTTGCCAAATGCTGAAGCCAAGAGAGCAGGAATCGCTCTTCTTTTGTTATTTGGGACAGAAGATCAGGAGCCTGGTGCTCAGTGCATCTCAGGTCCTTCTCATGCCTTTAGCTGCCCTAATTGTTGTGCAAGCAGCTTTCCAGCAGCTGCTCAGTAGAAACCTCTGGCAATTTTCCTCACACAAATGATCCTCAAGTGCTCAGCTCCTTATAGGCAAGAAAACTGAGGCCACAGAGAAGTTAAGGCATTTTCTTAAACTCATACAGTGCAGTGAGGCTGAGTCATAGTCAGCATCGCTGGCTGGTTTCTCTGAGTGTCTGCCCAGCTTCTGGACAGCTCTCCAGGTTGGAATGAGAATGGGTTGTACATTGAAGCAGGGAAGGGAAGGAGGAAGCCAGCATCTGGTGAGGCTTGTAGGGCAAAGGCCTCACATGAAGACAGCAGGGGATTCTAAAATGTTCATGTCCCTTCATCTCTCAGGGGAAGTTGTTTCCTGTAGAATGACACTTCCAATTAACTTTAATGTTGGGTCAGAGTCCACTGAACCAGCTGCTATTCTCACTTTGTAAGGAGGCTTAACAAGTCAGCACCAGCAAAAAGCTCTGCTTCTCCAGGAACTTTCTCTGGGCCAGGAGGCTGGGGGAGTCATAAGAGTTCTTCTCATCCCTCACAGGAAGATGCTATGGTGGAGCCAGGTTTCCTTCCAGCACACATGGCTGCTGGGGTGTTTGTGCATGTGGGGAAGTTAAGTCAGTGAACAAGGTCTTAGATTTATAGTCAGTAACCCATATGGTCCCACCTCCCTCCTGGGCCTCAAAATCCCTTTGGTAAAAGCAGCAAAGGTTAACTAAAATATGAGACTAATTGTCCCCTATGAGTCCCCTAAAGCAGAGGAGGTCGATAACAAATGTGGGGCCCTGGGATGCAGCCTGAAGACAAAACCCAGGTGAAATATGACTTTGGCAGCTGCCATCTTACATTACCAGTGCACACAGTTCACATTCCACTCAAAGATTCTCTGTCTGTTTAATATATAAATATTTGTCTTAAAATGGTATTTGAGTAAGATTGATGCTCCAAGAAAATATCACATTATCTGTCATTCAACCATGAACTCTAGTTTGTGAAAAAAAGGAAATGAAGATTGTTTTAAAAAACAATTACCATGTGTCAAAAACTGTGCATGTACTTTATATGCAGCCTTTCATTCATCCGCACAGTAATCTCTGAAGCCTACTATTATCATAGCCTACTTATTATGAAGGAAACTGAGGCTCAGAGGAGTTGAGTAATTTGTCCAAGGTCACCCAGACAATGGGTTCTAGCAGTGAAGTACAAACAGAAGGCTAAACCCAGTCACCTCAGAATCCCAGAGCGCACCTCTCACCATTGGGGCCAAGAACCTCAGATATGGGAATACCTAAGAAGCACCACATCTTGGTCTGCCAGAAACCTATGAGATGGGAATCTGTAGGGCAGGACTGAACATGTGATTAGGTCACACCTGCAAGCCTGGACCCTAACTGGCTATTCCTTTCTAAAAGAATGCATTTGTACAGGTTGTCCCTAGGGCTATCATAGAGAAGCAATTTGCTCATGCCTAGCCATGGTGACAGAGTATCCCCCCACCAAGCTAGAAATGGCCATAAAGGGACATCCACAAGCTAGGCCTCTCACCCAGCTTTCTGGCAGCACCAGGACACAGTCATGTGTATAAGAAGTGCTTGAAAGGCCTGAATGACAATTATGCACCCCAAAATTATGGCATGATGCTAGGCAACACTACTGTTGAGCCCCATCCCCAAGCCACATTGTATTCTTCTCACGGCAAAATATCTTATTTTATTTTATTTTATTTTGGTTTTTTTGAGGTAGGGTCTCACCCTAGTCTAGGCTGACCTGGAATTCACTGTGTAGTCTCAGGGTGGCCTTGAACTCACGGCGATCCTCCTACCTCTGCCTCCCGAGTGCTGGGATTAAAGGCGTGCGCCACCACGCCCGGCTTACGGCAAAATATCTTCATGGAAAAATTTCTCAATGGGTGCAGCAGAGTTTCCTCTAGGTCAGTGGCCTTTGCATATTATATCAATTCCCAGTGTCTCTGGCTCCCTCCTGAGTGTGCCATTCTCTGTGTCCTGGGAAACAAGGGGGGCTGGGTGCCTGATGTGGACAGAAATGTAGGACCTTGCTAAACAAAGGCTCTGTGTCCTGTGTGCAGAATCAGCAATGCTCCTTCCCATACACTTTCCCTACACTGAGGCCTCCAGCATGTGGCCACCAGTTGGGCTCTGGGGCCAGACTGCCTGGGTTCTAATCTTAACCCCACACAGATAAGCTACAGACCTTGAATCAATTCACCCAAGCTCTCTGTCCTGTGTCCTGGGCTAGAGAATGGGGGTCATGGATGAGTGACCTGAATAGGGCTGTGGTAAACTCTATGATGTTGGTTGAGGCAAAATACTGGGCTTAGCAAGTGTTAATAACCTACAGATAACCCTGCTTGCTTTCCTCTCTTATGGCTTGATTTAATCTTAGAGATCTTCACACCCTTTCCTTTTGACAGCTTTTGTTCTGTTTGGAAACAGAGTCTCACTATGTAGCCCAGCGGGCCTCAAACTTGTGATCCTCCCACCTCAGCCTCTTGAGTACTGGGATTACAGATGTGCACCGCCTTGCCAACTCATCTGAGTACTTTTGAGAACTATTTTTGAGCCACTAGCTCAAACAGCCCCTGCAGTTTTGGTTGGTTTAGGTTTCTCATTTTCCAGCTGATTAAGCTTTCTGGATTTTGGTTCTCTCTTCCTTATTCTTTCTGCTTTATGTTTCAAAATCAACTCAGTTTTGGGTATGGAGGAATGGCTTAACACTTAAGGGCTTGCCTGCAAAGTCAAGCAACCCCAGGTTTGATTCCCCAGTACCCACATGAAGCCAGATGCACAAAGCGGCACATGCACTAGAGTGCTGGCTAGAGGCCCTGGTACACCCATTTTCTTCCTCTCTCTCTTTCTGTATCTTTCTGCTTGCAGATAAATAAATGAAATATTAAAAAACCCCTTAGCTTTCTTTCTTTCTCTTTCTTTCTTCTTCCTTCCTTCCTTCCTTCCTTCCTTCCTTCCTTCCTTTCTTTCTTTCTTTCTTTCTTTCTTTCTTTCTTTCTTTCTTTTTTTTTTTTAGACAAGGTCTCCTGTAGCCCAGACTGGCTTCAAACTATACAGCCAAGGATGACCTTGAACTTCTGATTCTCCTGCCTCCAGATCCGAAGTGCTGGGATTACACGTATGCCTTATCACACCCAATTTATGTTGTGCTGAGGAGCAAGTGCAGGATTTCATGTATACTAAATAAGCACTCTACCAACACAGCTACGTTCCCAGCCAACTTAGTTTTTGTAAAAACAAAAACTCTAAAACCACATCTATTAAAAGGACAACTATTCTATTACTATTCACCCATGGCTTGACTATGTTAAATTTTTCTGTAGCACAAAGAAAGTCATTACAGAGCTTCCTCAGTGTAACCACAGTGTCGAGGTACCTACAAGGGGGTGGGGTTGGGGAGTCATGTCCACAGCATGTCCTGCTTGTTTGGAGCCAAAGCCAGGCTCCACAAAGGAGCAGAAGCCAGGCCGTTAGGGGGTCCTACTGGCTGGGAGAACATGGTGAGGCGCCTGCCCAGCCAGTACCGGGAAGGTTGGGAACGCAGATGCTGAAGGCAAGGCCTCCCTACCTTTGGTGTCTTCATCCTCGATGGTGGTATTGGTGCTTTCAGAAGATTCCTGCCAGAGAGAACAGGAGAGGTGGTGAGGTGGGCCTGCTAGGCAAGATGGATGGGGCCAGCTGGGCTGTCCAGCTGCTGCTGAGGTCTTCTGTGGCCTCTCAGGCTCTGCTGTCCAGATGTTGCCTACAAACCTTGCCCCATCTTCCAGGCTGCAGGGTGCCCAGCTAAGCAGGTGGCTGGGGTGGGGCCAGCATGAAGGGATACCTGAGAGGAGATCCCTGTCCTTTCTGGGAGGGCTGAGAGGGGTTTCCTGGTCCTTTCTGCTCAGGGGCAAAGAAGGAGTGTGGAGGAGCAGAGAGACACCACGGCAGTCACAGAATGGGGAAGGAGTACACACACTAGCAGGAAAGAAAGACAGAGAGAAGGAGGCCCAGTATGAGAGAGGGTGGGCTTTTCAGAGGGCAGAGAAACCACACAAGTGAGTGAGACAGCCATGGAACCAGAAGAGGGACATGGGCTACCATGTCACTCCTGGCACCCTATACAGAGGCAGGGCTGTGGCTCCTCCTCTGAGGTAGCTGGCCCAAACTCAAGGGCGCCCTCCTGGTGCCAAACCAAGCCCCACCCTGGCTGAAAATGGCACAAATCAAGCCCTAAGATGAGCTTTAGAGCAGAGGGGTTGGGGAAAGCGAGAAGCCAAGGGCTGGACATGGGATTAGGTTCAAATCCACCTATGGACCCAAAGGAGGTCTCAGATTTACTGTCAGCTTGCTGGTCTGGGCAGTGGAGTTGGAGGTGTCAACAGAAACACGCAAATAACACACACACACACACACAACACACACATGTTGTCACACAAGGCACACGTACCAAGCATGCCCTGAGCACTCTCTCCCCGCCCCGGGTTCCTGTACAGCCTGCAGGAGGGAGGCAGGAGCAAGGGAGCAAGGGTTTGAGGCCCAGCATTTACCGGTGTTTGGGAGACGGCAGACACTCACCATTAACTGAACGCTGGAACTGGACTTTCTTTTCTGGAAAAACAAGGAGAAGAGATGGGACAGGAAAAGACACAGCATGAAAATGGCAGGGAGCAGAGAAAAGACAGGGAAGTTTAGGAGGATGGCCTCAGGGTCATCCTCTGTGGTGCTTTGTGATGGGGAAAAGGAGTCAGAGTTACCAGAAACATCTAGCCTGGCAAGACCAGGACCCTCAGTCTAAAGTCCTCAAGTACCATGGCCTGAGTCTGCCAATCTAATGGCCAAACTCAAAACCAAGCCTGCCTTGAACCAGGACTGCCCAGCCTGCATCACTGTGATGGGGAAGCCAGTCTCTTACATCTCAACTGCCTGATGCTTCGGGAGGACAAAAGGGTGCTTAGGCCTGGAGATGAAGCCAAGTGCCTCCCTAGACTTTCCATGTAACTCTTCTAAGAGGACCCACTCCCTGATGTCTTGTCATTGGAGAATCTTGTCTTCTGGTTTGTAGTACTGGGCATGGAACCCAGTGCCTCATGCATTCTAGGAAACTTGTCAAAAATGTACAGAACTAGGTCTCAGACAAGGAGTTTGATGATTTGGTCTGGGGTAGGACCTGGCTATCTCCACTTTCAACAATATCCTCAGGTGATCTGGAGGATTTCAGGGCCAGGTGGGGGAGCCAGTCATCTAAGTAACATTTGAAATCCATCTTGTAGTCTCATCCTCCCAGAAACTACCATTTGGCTCTTTTATGCTGATAGAGAAATGGAGGCTTAGCCAGAAGTCTAGAACCAAAGCCTGGTGGCCCTGCCTAATGGCCTATTCTAGCCTTTGAGGGTGGATGGGGGAGGGATTTATGACATCCTAAAATTGGCTGTAGAGCACCAGGAAAAGGATTGGGACAAACGTATACTTCTTTCTCCTTTACTGAACTCTCACAGCCAGAGTCTTGAAGACATGTTCAGGAGGAGCGCAGGTCAAGAGTGACACTTGCAGTAAAAGATGAGAAACTGAGGCCCCAATATTATGGTGGACCACACAGGCTCTCTCAGAAGCCACTAGCAGCACTGAGGCTGTAACACAGGCACTTAGGGCTGAGCTCTTTTTTTCTGCTCAGGGTTCCAGGTAGCCTCTCCTTAAAGGTTTAGTCCATTCTAGACTCTCTTCTGAGAGGCTAGGAGTCACCCCTCTCCCCATACTAGGAGCACATGAAAGACTTGAGGGATTCCCAGGGTTTATACCTGTGCCATAGAAGGTTATGGATATGCCTTGACTGTCTAGATTAGATTCTGGGCTTTCTACTTCAATAACTTAGTGAGCCTTTATGTGTCAGGATGTAAGCCTATGTCATATATGAGCATCTCTTATGCTCATAGGGTATGAATGACCACCTTCCCAGGTAGTGGGACAGTGTGGCTTCATAGCAAACTGTCACATCAGCTCCTCTCATCTTTCCTCTCCTCTTCTCTCCTTTCCTCCTCTCTTCTCTCCTCTTCTCTGTGTGGCCTTTCTCTCTAACTGGAGCTGGGCCAGGCACAGTGTATGAGGGGAAGGGGATAGGGCTGCATAGCTATCAGCAGAAACCTGAGGAGCCACTTAGAGGCCAAGAGGTTCCAGGAGGGACACAAAGAAGGAACACAGAGCAGAGACTGCATCAGATTTGGACGCACAGTGACAGGATGGGACATGGGGGAAGAGGTCACAATGGCACGGATGGGACACCAACAGGGCAGTGAGTGGGGTGAGGGGTGGGAGTGGTGGGCCCTCCTCATGGAAACTGAGGCTTAGGAATGGCCAGGGCAAGACACTGCTTCTTGGGGACCGAGAAGCTTCATCTCCCTCGATCACAAATGAGGCTGATGCTGATCATCCCACCTGACCAGCACTACAGAGTGTCATTAAAAAGAACTGTCACCTCAAGCAGAGTTGCCTTTCTTAAACCAATTAAACCACATATAGAAGGCAATTGAAAGGTTAGCAAGGGTGAGAAGACCAGAGTATGGTCAAGGTCACCCTTGAAAAGTCCACAAAGTCCCCTGAAGTACCCAAGTGAACTCCTGTCACTGTGGCCTAGCAGCTTCTCTCATCAAGCTCCATGTGGATTGGGTGGTCTCTGAGGATACGGTTACAGGAAGAGCATAGATTTTCACTTTAGCTGGATGCATGTCCATTATGATGTGGTTCCTTTGTACTTCTCTGGTAAGACCCTCTAACCAGCTTTGTAAATGATTACACTCCCCAGGTACAGATGCCAGGACCAGGGCCAGTTTCCAGAGGGAGGGGGCAGTAAAGCCTATGCTCAAACTTATGGCTCTTTGAGTTGAGGATCCATGATTTTCACCCTTCCCCAGTCTGGTTGCTCTGTCCCCTCTACAGGAGAGCAAAGTAAAGCTGGTAAAGTTCCCGAACCCTGGGACAGGCCTATGAGCGTTCTTCCCTTCTCCATCTCTAGGAAGGAAGGGAGGTGTTTGGGCCAGGGACAGCCTTTGAGTTTTTCTTCATCCACACCCAGGCTACCCTGAGAAGCCATCCAGGGTGTGCCCTACACTATAGGAAGCAGGGGCACTTTGTCCAGCAGTGCCCACTGGAGAACCCTGCAAATGCCCAGCAGAGCCCTTGGGCTCTAAGCGATCCTTGCCTCCAGCCAGCCCCTCAGCCCCAGCCCAAGAGCAGCTAGGCCTGGAGTTTCATCTTCAGTTCCAGCCAAGTTCACCTCATTGGCACTTCAGCAGCCTCTACCAGGGCCCAGCCAAGATTCAGGCAGACCTGGGCAGCCTCTCCCTGCCCACCCTCTTCTTCAGCAGCCTGGACCACAGCCCACCAGCACCTACGCTGCCATTACATATTCCATACCAGGACCAGCAAGGCAGCTTCCTCAAGGGTGCAGCACCCCACTGGGAGTGGAAAGGGTCCAAGTTGTTCCAGATTTTCAGTCCTCACACAGCACATCTCTCTCTTACCCTTTCAAGTTGGGAGTAAGGGTCAAGCTCAGGGAACCCAAAATAGTGGCAAATGAAGATTGGGGGGTGGGGCGCAGCACCCACTATAGCATGTAGGACAGGTTTATTAATGCTGTGAATGGAGTTACTTTTCATCTGTGGATTCTCAATGTTTTCTTAAGAAAACAAGACAGGAAAGAATCCTGACTTGCCTTAATGAGTTTTCACCACATGAGACCTGCACTCTCTAAGGAAATTATCCTAGCTAATCCTCACAGCTGGGAGGTCCATGTCCCTCCTCTGCATGAAAGAGAAAGCACAGGCCCAGGGAGCTGCTGGTAACCCACCCTATTCTCTTAACCACTGTCTGTGCTGGCTGTGGTATGGAGCTTTTCTCATTGAAATGTGAGACGCCCAAGACCTGTAAACTGAACCTCCTCTTTTCAGACCCCCTCCACCTCACCCACTGTCAGAGGAAACTCCTTAGAACTTTTAGACTCCTACAAGTTCATTTTGAAAAACACTGATTTTGACTAATGACCAAATAATCATGTGTAGTCATGCATCGCTTGATGGCAGGAAATGTGCCATTTATTGGGTGATTTTGTCACTGTGCAAATATCATATGGTGACCTTACGCCATATAGCATCTTTATTGCTCTTAGACTGCAACCACATAGAGCAAGTTACTATACTAAACATGGAAGGTGTCTGTAACACACAGTAAGTATTGTGTGTCGAAACACATCTAAGTGTGGCAAAGGTACAGTAAGGATCTGGCATGGTGGTGCATACCTGCAATTCCGGCACTTAGGAGGCTGGGATGAGAGGTTCAAGACTTTAAGGCTAGACTAGACTACACAGCGAGATATTGTCTCAAAAAAAAAAAAAAAAAAAAGGATACTGGACATAGTGGTGCACTCAGGAGGCAGGGAATTTAAGGCCAGCCTGGAATGACAGAGTGAGTACCTGGTCAACCTGGGCTAGAGTGAGACTCTACCTTGAAAAAATAAAAGGTTAGGAAAGGAATAATGAAAGAAAAAAGATATAGTAAATATACTAGGCAGACAGAACTTTTCAGTAACCTTCAGAGCTCACCATTGCATATAGAAAAGACCAAAATTATCACACAGCACATAGTTGTAGCCCTCAAGGACATAACACGAGAAGGGAGAATAGTTAGATTGAGGCATGTTGCTCTTTTTGGTCTTATCTGTTTCAAAGCTGAAATCTTGGAAATGATCACCAAGTCTACACTCCACTCATGGGTGGACCTCAGGTGGAAGAAGGTAAGGCTCAGTCATGGTTTTGGACATCCAGCCCAGACACCCTCCCATGCAACCCCTAACAGACAAATGCCACTACAAATAAAGCTGCGTAGCTGCTGTAACACCTGAGTGGCCATACAGCATCTCACACCTTCCAGTGTCTGGGAAGGTGGGTGCAGAGCTACCCAGACCAAGGCATTAGGATCCAGAGATGAGAACCCATGAGTCTGTCAACTGGCAGAGGCAAAGAGGAAAGCAGAGAGCAGAGAGGTCAGACTTCAAGAGGGCAGAGGGGGAAGCAAGAAGAGATGGGAAGGAAGGGCCAGTAGGGCATACAGGGAGGCAGCTCAGGCATCAGGAATGGACATGGGACCGACCCTGTGGTGGTGAGGGGGAGAGGCTGGATCCCTGTCACTGAACCATTAGGTGTTGGTAGGGAAGAAGACCTTCTGGGTCCCAAAGGCTGAAGGAATGGTATTCCATCCTCTGTGGGCCTCCTGGGCCAGACTAGTATGTGAGCACATCAGGACCCATCCAGCCCCTCACAGTTGGGCAGGAGGTCATCCTCCTGCCCATTTCTGCACCTCCTTGTACCCACTTGTCATAGTTTTTCAGCCCTGGAGAGCCCCAGAAGCCTCCTTGTGATTTCCCCCCTTCTTTGTGTTCTCTCCAATCCAGGCTATCTGCCCTCAGCAAGCAAGGTGAGAGGTGGGCACTGATTCCCAGACCTGAAGGTCTGGGGAGATCTTGGCCTACATCTGACATGTATCTGCCCAGAGCACACCAGTAATGTCAGGTCTTGCCCCAGACCGTCAAGCCAATCCTTGGGGGCAGAGATTCTGCCAGAGACAGGTCTGTGGCTTCTGGGGGCTTACCTTCACACCATCGTTCTTCTTGTTCCCTCCACTCTTCCCTCCTGTGGAGGAGAGAAAGTAGAGGGTTAGCAACACCAGGCAGGGCACCAGGGCCCACAGGGTGAGGAAGAGCAGCATTCAGGAGCAGCTGGAGCGCAGTGGAGGGTGGACGGTGGACAGTGTAGGAACCAGAAAGAAAGACTTTTTTTTCCTTCTTCCTCTTCAGTGGCCCACAGAGTGCGTCTGGAATCCCCAGTTCTCAGTAATCTCAGGTATAACCCTGTGGTTTCATGGCTTGAAGGGGGTGTCCGATATATCCTGGGGTTGCTCTTTCAGCCTGGGGATTCCCTCTGGATCCCTTCACCAATGCTGGTGTTGGCCAGCCCCTAGCCTGGCTGGGGGCTGGAAGCTCCCCTGTCCTTGGCCCCTGCTGGCCCTGGCCCTCTCTAATTTTAGCCCCACGCTACTGCAGAGGTCATGTGTCAGCTCTGCCTACTCACTCTAGACAGCTGCAGGCTGCATTTTGCTGGTAACAAGAAGCAGATAGATGCCCCCTGTGGGGCCCACCCCTGCTAGAGCACCCATTCCCTGCCTTTTTCCTTAGCAGCATAGGCCTCTCTGGTAGCAGGCCAAGCCACCGGTCTCAGGGAGGCTCGCACTGCTGTTATGTCCCTTTCCCCTCCTCCTCATTTCCTGGCTGCAGCCCTAGCACTGAGCCAGAGCCAGGAGATGGTATGAATGCTCAGCCCTGCCCCCTCGGCATCCAGCTGCTTCAGACATTAAGCAAATGCCTTAAATGAGACAAGGCTCTACAAATTGCTAAGCACAGCATTCAGCCTGCACACAGCAGATGCTCAGTGAATGGCAGCTGGGACTAGTCCTTTTCCATGAAACCCCAAGAGGGTGAGATGGGAAAAAGGGCACAGGCATTGAGGCCCTAAGGGGTTCTGAGGCTGAGGAATGGCCTCACAGCTGGCCCAGCTTTCTGTCCCTACACAGCCCCCACAACCTCTCAAGACTCCCATCCAAGTCTTCCAGTTGCAAACCTAGGAGCAGGGAACACTTAAGTGTCCTAAGCATTAAAGCATGGCTGTCCATCCCCATAGGCTGTATGGGTGTGACCAGGATGAACAGAAGGGAAGGGAATGCTCACCCTGGTCCTCTCAGCTTCAGGCCACAGTTGCATGGGCTTGTAACCAAAGACACCACGGGCTGATTTTCTTCTGTGTGTGTTTGTGTGTGTGTATATTGGGAAGGGGGAGCGTGGTTTTTGTTTGTTTTTTGTTTTGAGGTGAGGTTGCACTCAAGTCTCTGCTGACCTGGAACTCACTCTGTAATGCAGGCCAGTTTCAAACTCACAGTGATCCTTCTGTCTCAGCATCCTGAGGGATGGGGTTGTAATTGCAAGCCACCACACCCAGCTTTTTTTCTCTTATTTTTGTGTTCTCCTTTTCTCTTTCTCTCCCTCCTTCTTTCTCTCCTTTCCTCTCTCTCCCTCTCCCCTGTCTTTCTTTTGAGAAAGTGTAGTCTAACTCTATGGATGACCTTGAACTTCCGATCCTCTTGCCTCCCGTCTCTACCACACCTAGTTTATGTGGAGCTGGTGACTGAACCTAAAGTTTTGTGCATGCTAGACAAGCATTCTACTTGCTGACTACATCCCTTCCAGACTGAATTTTAAGGAGTCACAGAAATCTGGGGATTTCCATATCTCCTGACTTAAGGACTAGAAGCCTACCTCTCTCTCTCTCTCTCTCTCTCTCTCTCTCTCTCTCTCTCTCTATATATATATATATATATATATATATATATATATGTCGAGTCAGTCAAACCCAGAGTGCAAAACACTTCTTAAACAGCCCTGGCTCCACAAAGCACATCTTAGAGAAGGGGCCTAAGCTTGCAGGCCCCCATCTCCCATCTGTAGATTCTGAACTGGTGCTCTCTTGGGCCTTGCAGTTGTTTAAAAAACAAAACAACCAAAACAAAACAAAACACCAGACTCTGACTGTCTGGGCAGCTCAGCTTTTAGCTTAAGGAAGTGCCAGGTCCTTGAGCAGGGAGAGTTCTACCGTGAGAAGCCCACTTCTGAAGTTGGGCCTCCCTACTTCCTGGCTGGTCACAAAGGCAAGTGAGCCCTCCCAGGGGAACCAGGCCTGTACCCTATTTAAAGCCAACTCCTGGCTGTAGTCCCCTGGTGTCCATGTCTGTGCTGGGCTAGGCCCACGCCCAGGCTCCAGGGTGAGCTCTGCTGTCTCTATTGTTGATATGCTCTCTGCTGCTCCGACAGGCCTCAGGCAGTGCTGGGACTGACCAGTGTACTAAGGTGAATTGTTTTCTAAACCTGGACAATAATCCCTTCCCCTTTTCTTTTTGGGGCCATATGCCCAGGTGCTTGGGCACTCCCTGCCTTAATCAGCCCAGTTTTGGATAGGAGCCTTGGACGCTCTTGTTCTGGTCTCTCAAGTGACATAGCCTGGTCAAGGGTTCTTGTTCTCCACTGGTCAGATCTGTGTGAATACAGGTTTCTCTTTACTCTGGCCCTGGGACCTGAGGTATTTCCCTCAGCTCCTATCTCCCACCTGGGAAAAAGAGATAGCAACAGCTTCCACTGCCTTATAAAGCTATCTAAGGCTGCTTAGCACAGGGCTCCAAGGATGGTGCTTCCTGGACCTGGCTCCATCCTGCTGGACTGGACCTTTGCTCCAACATCCTAGCAGTCTTTCCCTCTGGCTGGCCTAGTCTGAGAACTCCAGTGTTACTGTGAGGTTGGGGAGCCAGACTGAATCTTTTCTTTATATATTTTATATATATATATATATATATATATATATATATATATATGTACACACACACATATATATATATATATTTCATTTTATTTTTATTTATTAGGCAGAGAGGAGGAGGGAGGAAGGGAGGGAGGGTAAGAGAGAGAGAGAGGGAGAGAGAGAGAGAGAGAGAATGGGTGCACCAGGGCCTCTAGCTGCTGCAAGCGAACTCCAAATGCATGTGCCACCTTATGCATCTGGGAAATCAAACCTGGGTCTTTTAGCTTTGCAACTAAGTGTGTTAACCACTAAGCCATCCCTCCACCTCAGACTAAATTTTTAACTGGGCCTTGGGGGTATGACCTTTGACCTCTTGCCTTTGCTTTCTGGTCATAGGTAAGCTAAGCTCCCATCATGGAGTCTTCCAGCCTCCTCTCTAGGGACTCTAGCTATCCAATAGTGCAGTACTTCCAGTAGCTTGGTGCAGGATGTATTGGGGACTTGAGCCCCGCCCCCACCTACCGGAGAAGTTCCTGGTAGCCAGCATAGTGGTGAGGATGGCTCCCTGCAATAGACAAGAGGGGCCGGTAGGGGGCGCAGGTGAGGCGAGGAACATAGGAACAGGAGGGCCCAGGGAAGGGCAAGCAGTATGTTCTTCAAAGACAAGTCCAAGCTCTGCCCCTGCCCCTGCCCCTCCATTCAGGCCCCCACCTCCACCCCACAGCCCAGGACCCATCCTCTTTCTGGAATAAGCAGCCTTGGCTGGCACAGCTCTTGGTACAGGGCCATCCAGGAGCATATATTAGTAGGTCCCACAGCCTGGTCAAAGCCGAAGGACTTCAGAACACCTACCAGCAGGGTCTCCTAAGGACCATGTACATTTCCTGCCTGAGTAGGCAAGGCAGACAATGTACTCACTGCTGGAGTAGGAGGAGCGTCTAGCTTCAGGATCAGTCCAACACTCTGTGGTCTCTGGGCTCACACCCTGAAGGGTTCTCAGCATAGAGAAGTCCTCTTTGTTGGTGAGGAGCTGGGGGCCCACCCTGTCCTGGTGCTGTCTGATTCAGACCTGACTCAGATATTGTCTGAATCTGACAGTCTCTGATGTTATAAAAATCCCACATTCCCACATTGGGAGACTTCGTTCTCTGTGATACACTACTCCTGTGGGGTGGGCAGGGACTCAGTTCTCCTGGCATTGTGCCAACCACTGGCCTGTGGCCTATGTCTCTATTCTGGGAGTAGGAGGTGAGGATGCTCCCAATAGGCAAGGCCTCTGCATCTGTCCATCATCCTCAGTCAGGTGTACTGACAGCTGCCTATCACAGTGGAGCCACCTTGGTCCTGAGGAGCTCAGAGCCCACCTCAGCCCCACAGTAGCTTCCTTGGTGCTTTGCAGCTGGGGCCACTCTCCTCACTGTGGTCCCCCATTCAGTCATATCTTTCCTTTGAAAGTTCTCCTTAGCCATTCAGAGCCACTCATGGTCCCCTAACTGGTAGTGTTCACACTTTCATTCATTCTATCTGGAACATCTTCACTTTGGGCTGGTAACTGATTGTCCTTCAGGCTCCTGGCTTCAGAAAGCCTCCTGAGATATTTCTTGGATACTTTTACACCTGGGAGTGCCATTGCCCTGCTATATGCCCCATGGTCCTGGCACAACACTCACCAAGCCTTCACAATGTCCTGGTTACTTGTCTGTCCTCTCCACCAGAGTGCAGACAGGGTGGGGACAGATCAGATTCACTGTTCACTCCCCAAAGCCTCTGCCATCCAGCATGCAGGAATGTTTAATAAACGTGTGTGGAAGCAACAAAGGAAAGAACTAGTAAGCTTAGCGATGCTAAGGGTAAGGACCTGTTACCTTCAGTTTCCTCCTGGCATTGAACTTCTTCAGGCAGTCCACAGTCTCCTGTCTATGCATGCAGGAGGCCACGGTGGACCGGTGCTAGAGGGAAGGGGAAGTGTGTTAGTGGAAAGCCTGTGTGGGAATACAGGCCCACCCAAGGGCCACTCCATAGGACATTTGAGGAAAAGCGTAGCTGGCATCTTTGAGAGGACAATTCTTTGTTCTAAGGAAAGGTACAGGATTCTTAGTATCCTGGTACCAGTCAATGCCAGTGATACCTTTCAATCATGATGCCAACCCAGAATACCCCTAATTTCCATATTGTACCTGAGGACCCCATCCCGAAGCAAACCAGAAACTCTTAGGTAGGCCTCCTCCAACCTCACACTAGGGCTGTGGGGTTGGGGAGAAGACCTGGAGGGAGCAGCTTCCTGAGGTCTGAAGGGGATCCTGAGTGGGTCCTGCTGAGGAAGGCTCACCGAGATCCAGGGGTGCTTGAGTGCCTCAGCAGCCGTGATGCGTTTGGATGGGTTGATGGTCAGCATCTTATTGATCAGATCCTTGGCTTCTGGGGTGACAGTGTCCCATTCTGGTGATGGAAACTGGAAGGGGCAGAGGGGCCAGGTTTGCCTAGCCTGCCCCATGCCACCCCTGCGATCCTCCAGCCCCTGACTGGCAGGGGAGCAGGCAGAGGTTCTCAACACCCAATCCCTCAATTATCCATAACCAGGAATTGGGATTCTGCTGGAGTAGGGGAGGACCAGAGCCTCCTGACTGAGGATAGCCCAGAATACTATCAGAGGAAAAGGGACCTTTTTCTGTCTTACTGGGGCTGGGTCTTGTCTGGAAGGTACCACAGTGATTACAATCCAGATTACAGAATTAGGAGGACTGGGTTAAAGTCCTGCCTCTGCATCCCAGGCTGTGAGACCTAAGCAATTCTCACGAGTCCAGAGGCCATCAGTAGGAACACTGTGTGGCTTAAATTTCACATAAAGCACTTAGTATCCCACGTGATAGAAGCCAGCCTTGAAGAAGGACATTATTGCTTGATAGTCAGAAGCTGGATGCCAGAGCCAGGCTGCTGGGCTCCAATCTCAATGCTAGCATCTCTTGGGTATGTGACCTGGTCAGTCACTTAACTACTCTGTGCCTCAACTTTCCTAAATATAAAAAATAGGGGCAATGACTATGTCAACTGGGGTGAGGGTTAAGTATAATTATATAAAATATTCCAAAGAGTGCTACAGAAGTGTTAGCTGTCATATATATATGCAAAAAGCATGGCTCCAACTTAGGTATAGTGGTGCATATATATAATCTTAGTGCTTAGAAGGTGGTGGCAAGAGGGTCTCAGGAGTTCAAGGCCAGATTCTGATATATGGGGAATTTGAGGTCATCCTGAGCTACATGAGACCCTGTCTCAAAAAAAACATGGCTCAGGGCCTGACCCCCACTCTTTGCCACACTTCAGGGCTGCTTCTGCCCTTGGAGCTCTTTGGGATAAATCCCACAGCTTTCAGGTCCTGATCATTCCGCACCATGTGGTCATGATCTGGCCTTGGTCCATCTTTAAGTTTCCCTGGTCTTCATCCTGTGCTCCAGAACTACATAGCAGTGAGAGCTGAGTAGGCTGAAAGGCAGGAAGGGGTTCTCTGATCTCTGGCCACCTGGAGCGCTGGCTCCCGCTGGAAGGGGAGATGTGGCTACAGAAGGGAGCAGCACTCACATCATAGGCTCCAGCTTTGATCTGCTGATACAGGCGGTGCTGGTCCTCATCCCAGAATGGGGGGTACCCAACCAGCAAGATGTACAGGATAACCCCTAGGGAGAGGACCAGGAGAGGAAGATGAAGGTAGAGAGCAATGGAAGGGGGAGAAGGAGCCAGCAGCCTGGGCAGCTGGAAGGACAAACAAGCCTTCAGATGGACTCACCACAGGCCCACAGGTCCACAGGTTTCCCATATGGGTCCTTCCGCAGCACTTCTGGGGAGAGGTATCCAGGTGTCCCTGCGAACCCTGCTCCCCAGACACACAGACAGGCAGACACACACACAGAGGTTGTCACATGAGTAGCCTGGAGCAAGACCCTGTGGGAGAGGGGACAAGGGTCGCCCTGGAGCTGGAGAACACAGCCCTGCCCCAGAGCTGGGGTTGTATGATGCAACCCCTGGGGCTTGGTAAGCTGGCAAAGCCCCTGTCTAAACTGGATTGGATAGACAGGCAAGCAGCACGCCTGCTCCCACTCCCAACTCTGCCGCAGGCAGACAGTGGCAATCAGTCTCAGAGCTCCTTCCCACTGGGTCTGAAACTTTCTAGGATCAGGCTTCCAGCAGCCACGACCTACCAGCTGCTTTCAAGAGCAGAGCCCTCTCCCACTCCCTAGTCCCTGCTAGGGACTCATGAGGTATCACAAGGCTTAGTCCTAACTCTGGCTAAGCCCTTTGTTGGATTTCATCACTTCCCAAGCCTTCATTTTGTGATCGATCAAATGGAGGATTCCTACCTTAAATAGCTCCCAATATCGAGAGGATCAGTTGGAAAACTGGACACCCAAGATAACTGAATTTTCATCCTACGAACAGTTACTAGTTGCTGTAGGTGTGTACCAAGCATTGGTCTGGACACCTCACATGCTGGTTTTAGTTACTCTCATAGGCCCTGTGAGGGGTATGCTGCTATTATCCCCATCTTACAGATGAAGAAACCAAGTCTTTCCTAAAGCCGCATACCTTACAAACAAGTCAGGATTTGAACCCAGAGCTCTGATTCTTTCTTTACTTTCCTGCCTCCCACTTCCCTCTCTCCCTCCCTCCCTCCCATCTTCCTTCCTTTCCTATTTCTTCTTTCCTTTCCTTTCCTTCTTCCCTTCCTTCTTCCTTCCTCCCTTCTTTCGTCTTTCCTTCCAGCAGTGGAGATTGAACCCAGAGCTTTACACACATGCTAGGCAAGTGCTCTACCACTGAGCTCAATCTAACTCAGAGCTCTGGTTCTTGTTTGTTTTATTTTGTTTTTCTGAGGCAGTATCTTATGTTTGTAGCCCAGGCTGGCATTGAACTCTATGTAGCTCAGGATGACCTTGAACCCCTGATCTCCCCACTTCTACCTTCCAAGTGCTAAGACAACAGGCATGTACCACAAAGTCTGTTTGTGAGCTCTTGTTCTTACTCAATGGCCAATACTACCCTCTAATGAATAGCACCAAAGAGCAGAAGTGTGTCCCATTATATCCAAATCATAAAGTATGCTGCATCACCTGTGCTTGAGTTTTGAGGCCCTACCTCTGTCCCTGACCATTCCCTCTGCTTAACATTTCCCTCCTCTGCAACACAGGCCACCAGCATCCAGGAAAAGGAAGCTCCATGGAGTCCCTTGCCAACTTGGATGTGCATGCTTCCATGAAGAATCCATGCTGCTGTTACCCACTGTGACAATTAAATCTCTGTTGTCAACTTGATCCAATCATGAGTCAAGGAAGGGACCAGGCTTTTAGGCAGATCTGTGAGGTGTTTCAGGAAGGATTAACTGGGAGAGGCAGCCCTTCTGGTAGCAGCCTATAATAAAAAAGTTTCAGGAAAAAGCGGTGCCTTTTCCCTGGCTGCCCTTGCTGGAGAGTGTATCAGCCCTGCCACAGTTATTCTTTGCAGACACCAGAACCCAGCTTCTTTAGATTCCAGGCCTTCAGCATCAGATTAGGACTGCTGAAGCATCCAGCCTGGTAGACTGATTAGCTACAAGGATTTCTGACTCTCCCATCTGAAGACAGCCATTGCTGGACTACCCAGCCTATATCCTGCAAGCCATCCTAACCAGTGCCCTTTATAGTATGCATTATTTCTGTTGGATCTGTTCCTCTAGAGAGCCCTTACTGATGAACCCATGTTATCACGTCAGTGCTAGCCCTGCCCCAGTGTCTGCTGTCAGGGAGAGAGGTAAGAGCTGCCAACTGGCCCAGAGGCTAGGCGAGTGGGGCCTGTGCTCCCTGATCCCTGGAAGGCCAAACAGCCTTTTCCAGGACACTTGGACTTAAGCAGAGGGATCCTAGGGACACATGTATCATCCAAAGGCTGCCCCCACCCTTGCCACTTCATGCCCACTCACCAAACCATGCCTGCTGCTCCCCCTCCACCTCAATGGCCAGGCCAAAGTCAGCAAGCTTCACAGCGGCACCCTTGAGCTTGGAGGCCAGCAGTAGATTCTCAGGCTTCCCAGGACCAGAGAGAGGCAAAGAGAGGAAGAGGGGCCAAGAGACAGTGAATATGTTCACAACCTCACCTGGGGTCTGGGCTTACAGAAAAAGTGGCTGGCCCATGGGGCCTTATCCTTACCACTAGCCTTAGACCCAGGATTCTGGATTCCTGGGCTCAGAGAGGGAAATACCCTATGGCAAGATCCCCCTCTTATACAATAGTTAGACTCATACTCTCCAGTCACCCCAGGGTGATAAGCCAGTACTGAGGGGAGGTGGGACAGGGTGGGATGGCATAGCACCAGCACACAGAAGAACCGGCAGCAGCTCTTAGTAGTAGTACTTGGTTGCATCCTCAGCTGTCCCAGCAACCACCTGGGGCAATTATTATCATATTTTCCATGGTGTTTTGTTCTCACCTCATGAAATAGTACTTCCTACTCGTTCCTACCTCAAGTCCTTTGCCCCCCGCCTCATTTGTTCTCCCAACATCTTTGCCCAGCTCTCACCCTCAAGTCAGCCCTTCAAGAGGTCTCCCTCTGGCCTCATCCCATCCTTACTGCTCTTATCTAAGTGTTTATCATATGGGTAAACAGGAGGAAATGGAAGCTCAGAGAGGTTAAGTGACTTGACTGAGATCACACATCTGTTAAGTGATAGAGCTGGAACAAGGCAAGGATTGACTCCATCTTAATGCCTCTGGGACGTGAGAGACTGCCTCACACCTGGTCTCTGAGGCACCGAGGTTGCTGCATCCCGTTGGTTCAGGTCTTCAAAATTCTTCTACTTCTTGCTGGTCCCTCCACCTTGAGACTCTAAACAAGGGGAGCTAAGAAAGTGGGCTCCATACTTAGATAGTCCTGGCTTCTAATCCCAGTGCTGCCACTTCAATGCTGTGGGATCTGGCCAAATTCCTTCCCTTCCTGGAGGTTTGGTTTTCTCTTAGCAAAATGGGGCCAATGCCTGCTTGTTGGTGTGAGATGAGGGTTAGCAGAGACACTGCTGTTAACTCTCAGTACTTAGGGTGCACACCTCAAGAGCCCTAGTGCTAAGACATCCTGCTAGGGCAGAGCTGAGGGCCTGTAGAGACAGCTGGCTTCTACTTTGGTCCTCACCCTTTCCCCAGCAGAACTTCCAGGAGGTCCCACTTCTGATCTTTCACTGTTCAAAACTACCAAAGCTTGCAGGGAACCAAACAAATACTGCTCCTCCTGCCTGGCTCAGCAAAGCGTTCTCTGTCCTCCGGGGCTGGGTTCCCAACATGTCCTGGGTCTCGGCGGTGTCCTGCCCTGATTTGATGACTGTGCCACTAATTAGTGTTTCCAGAGTGGCCTAAATCTGGGCCACTTCTCCTCCTTCCTCTTCCTGTGCAGGGTCTGTCACCATAATGGGAGCAGGCCCTCAGGGAAGGCTGTCCTGCTCTCTGGCTGAGACCCTCTTCCTGGGCCCATCTGCCTGTGACCTGAGCCACAGGTAGCTCACTTGGGCTCAGGTGAAAAGTTAGGGAGGGTCCAAGGCAGTCAGGGGGGTTCCAGAACACTGCACCCTAGGAGGGGTGGGGATGGACTGAAGCCTTCCCAGGGAGGCTATTCAGGATGAGGAGGGCCCAGGGTCAGTCCTTGGAGCCACTGGGGCTCCCAAGTCCCTTCAGGGGTGATCTCTGTGTGCCTCCAAACTGGACTTTGTGGCAAAGTGCTCAAGCAAGAAGGACCAAAGAGGTGTTTGCTAATGGCACCAGGGTTACCCTATAGAAAATAAGCTCATTGTTACTGACGGCCAAAAGCAGAGGCTCAGTGGACACTAGTGGGTTTACCCTAGAAGAGCTGATGCAGAAACTGGGCTGGCTCAAGTAGCTTTCTGTTCCTAGGTTGCATGGCCACAGGCTCTAGGGTGGAAGAAACCTAGGACTCCCTCATCCCGATTCATGTTTACTTGAAATTCATGTCCTCGGCAAATCCCTTGGACTCTCTCAGCCTGTTTCCTGCTCTAGAAAATGAGGATGTTGTGAGCTATTAACTGTTGATGCTATGAGACTGACACAGGGATTCCACAACATTCATGCTGACTAGACAAGGCCATTCTGCCTAGTCCAACCACAAGCACCTTAGTCCTATTCCTTCCCTTCTCCAGGTGGCAGATGAAGGATGCAGAGGGCCTCCAAGCCTGCCAGAGACTCGGGAGCAAGAGTGTGTCTGTATCCCAGGCACTGTGTGGGCTCACTTGACAACTGCCCCAACCAGGCAGGGGTTGCTATGGCAACCATCACTGTAAGGAAACTGAAATGCAGACAGGTCAAGGTAGTCCAGAGGAAGGACCTGGAACATGGTGGGTTGAGTTTCTGGGCCCAGCCTGCCTTCTTCCCATCCCACACAGCAGCCTCAGGCTAACCCAGCTGACCTGCCTGGCACAGAACTACCCTACCTTCCAAAGCTCAGGTAGTGCACATGGCAGTCCTCACAGCTGGTGACACTGCCACCCACCTCCCACAGGGAAAGTAGGGGGATTGGAAGGAGGCCCACCCCCATAAGTGGCTCACCTTCAAGTCCCGGTGCACCACCCCCATCTGGTGGCAGTGCAGCACAGCCTCCAAGATCTGCTGGATACAGTGACTGTGGAGAGAGAGAAGGGGTCAGCCTGGGGGCAAGCCCCACAGGAAGCCAATCACAGGCAAGATTAGCAAGGGTGCTAATCCTTCCTCCCACCCCCACCTCTTGGGCACCTTTGCCAGGCAGTACCTGGCACTCACCTGGCATCAGCCTCACTGTAATACTCCCGGGCCACAATGTCTTCAAATAACTCTCCACCAGTGACCCTAGGGAGAAGGCATGGAGTCACCCTCTCACTGAGACCTTAGGTGCTATCAAACCTGGAGAAGTCTTTGGGAAGAAATAGGGCCAGGGACTTTAGAACCTCAGATCCCAAAGGAGAGACTCCCTTCCTGTCTTCCAGTATAGCCTTCCTTCCATCGACTCTCCTTAGAAGCCATCATTGGATTTGTCTGGCTTGGCACTTTTCCTCTCTTCTGTTTATTGCTTTGGAGTCAAATAAAAATCGAATGGAAAGCAGAGATTTCCCATATGTTCCTGTCTCCAATATTCATCCCCCCCCCCGACAATCCTCAGCATCTTAAGACCCAAGTCCACTAATTTTTCACTGTTCTCATTGCACACCCAGGAACCACACAAGCCTGTCATTTCATTCCTGATGTAACAAATCAGATTCTAAAAGGAAACTTTAAGTCACTACCAGGAATGGCAAACCAGCATCACCAGCTACAAATAGAAGAGAAACAAAAATAAGTTGATGATGCTGATTGACAGTGTTTGGTGTTTTAAGCAGGAAGACCAGCTTGCACAGCTTGGGTGGCAGGCTCACCACATTTGGAGGAATTATAGGTAGGAGTCCAGCCCCTTGGCCCAAGGAACCCAGAGAGATTGTTCCTGCCTAGGCACCCCACTCCCTTGATACGTAGTGAGGAGCAGACTCACAAGTCGAAGATAAGATAGTGGTGTCCCTCCTCGGAGATGCTGTCATGGAGTCGGACTGCAGAAGGAGACGAGGTACTTGGTTACATCTGGGAACAGTGCTCTCATCCTTGCTATTTCTCTTCTTATGTTGCCAGCATCCTAATCCTTAGCCACTGAACACATACTTTGACATATCAGGTGAAAAGGGCCCATCACATTAAGACCCCTGGCATTACTGGCTTAAGACCAAAAAAGCCTGTTGTGTCAATTTTGTCCACTATCCCTGTTCCAAATCTCGATTTCATTATTGAGTAAACCAGAGTGGTGGAAAAATCCTATGGATTTATTCTCCATCGTGAACTGGATGAGTGACCTTGGGTAAGCTGCTAAGCCTTTCTGATCCTCTCTTCATGCCTATACCTTGAGAAATGACATGCCTGGACTTGCAGGCTTGTTATGAGAGTTCCATGAGGCAGGCACTGTGTTCTCTCAGTGCTACCCCTGGGCAGATGTCCCTGCTCTGCTCCCAGGTCTGAGAGACAGTAGAATCCTGCGGGCTGGGATGGGAGATAGAGTGGCTGATCCCTGAGCCCTGAGTGCTGCAAACCTGTCATGTCTTCACACTTCATTTACCAGGAACAGATCAAAGCTCCCAGGAACCCAGAGCTCCCCAAATGATGCAGTTTTTGAAAGGAAGCGTCTGAGCAGTCTGGGGTTGATTCTGGAAACCACAACCTGACAGCCAAGAGCCAGTTCTCACAGGCCAGGTGTGGTGGTTTGATTCAGGTGTCCTCCATAAACTTAGGTGTGCTGAATGCTAGGTTCCCAGCTGATGGAGATTTGGGAATTAATGCCTCCTGGAGGGAGTGTATTGTTGGGGGCAGGCTTATGGGTGTTATAGCCAGTGTCCCCTTGCCAGTGTTTGGCACACTCTCCTGTTGGTATGGTCCACCTTATGTTGGCCAGAGGGTGATGTCCACCCTCTGCTCATGCCATCGCTTATCCCCTGCCATCGTGGAGCTTCCCCTTGAGCCTGTAAGCCAAAATAAACCTCTTTTCCCCACAAATTGTTCTTGGTTGTGTGATTTCTTTTTTTTTCTTTTTTTTTTTTTTGGTTTTCCGAGGTAGGGTCTCACTCTAGCCCAGGCTGACCTGGAATTCACTACGGAGTCTCAGGGTGGCCTCGAACTCACGGCAATCCTCCTACCTCTGCCTCCCGAGTGCTGGGATTAAAGGCGTGCGCCACCACGCCCGGCTGGTTGTGTGATTTCTACCAGCAATGCAAACCTGACTGCAACAGTAAAGTGGTACCGAGGAGTGGGATTGCTGCTAGACACCTGTCTGTGTGGCTTTGGCCTTTTGGAGCTGATTTTCAAGAGGAATATGGAAGGACTTGAAACTTTGGCCTAAGAGATGCCTTGCAGTGCTGTAAGTACAGCTTGATGGACTATTCTGGTCTGAGCTGAAAGACCTGAATGCAGTAAGAACTATGGACTGTGAGGTCTGGCTTATCCTCATAAGAAAGAGCTTTGCCTAGACTGGGCTAGCAGTTTGTGCGGGAAGCTTGCTGTTATGCCCATGTCCTGAGAAGTTGTGCATGGTTATAGTGCGTAGAAATGAACTGGTGTGAGCAGAGGGATATGGCACAGAAAAAAATAATCTTTGGGTGAATTGCTGCCTGTTCATCTGCAATTGAGAGATTATAGCCTTTGAGATTGGGCCAGCTGATCTGCACTGGAGCAACAGGAAGAATGTAGACTCTTTTGAAGGGGTCTGAGTCTCAAGAAGTGTCCTGTTCTTCAAAGTCTGCTTTATTACCCCCGATTAACAAATTTGCACCCTACCTGGTATTGTGGAGTATAAGAAATGCAGGAAAGGGAAGGTCATTGAGTTTGCAACACGGTTTTGTGTTTTGGAAATGGCCATGGGCAGTGTGAAACAGGTTTGCTGGATGCCTGCATGGAGACCCAGTGGAGATGCCGGGACCACGAGATGGCTGCTAAGGAAAGCTGCTGGTCCTGATGAAGTTTTCCAGGACTGTGAGTAGCCTAGCTGGGGTGGGGGTTGGGGGGTAGAATTGGAATACCAGAGACTTGTTGCTGGTTAGAATTATCAGACTTGGAGATTTGTCATTGACTAGAGTTGTTGGACTTGGAGCTACAGAGCCTGGTGTTTGCCCTGTTTAAATCTTGTATTGGTTGAATATTTCTTTGCTATGCCCAATGCCATCTTTTGCAGTGTGAATATTTATTCTGTGCCATTATGGGTTTTTGAGGGTTTATTTTTGGTTTTATGGCTCAGTTAAAATACTTTGGATTATGGGGATGTATGAACATCATTGGAATTAATAAAAACTATGGGGACTTTTGAAGTTGGATGAATGTATTGCATTTTACATCACATATGGTTATCAGTTTATGGGGGCCAGGGGCAGAATGTGGTGGTTTGATTTAGGTGTCCCCCATAAACTTAGGTGTTCTGGATGCTAGGTTCCCAGCTGCTAGAGATTTGGGAATTAATGCCTCCTGGAGAGAGTGTATTGTTGGGGGTGGGCTTATGGGTGTTATAGCCAGTTTCCCCTTGCCAGTGTTTGGCACACTTTCCTGTTGCTGTTGTCCACCTTATGTTGGCCAGGGGGTGGTGTCTACCTTCTGCTCTTGCCATTGTTTTCCCTGCCATCATGGAGCTCCCCCCCCCACCCCCGAGCCTGTAAGCCAAAATAAACCTCTTTTTTTCCCCATAAGCTGCTCTTTGGGTTGGGTGATTTCTGCCAGCAATGCAAACCTGACTGCACCACCAGGGCACCTGTCCTTTCTTGTGCTGGTCTAAATGGTCTGTGCAGTGGGGCTGGCTGGGACAATTAGGCTCTGTCTTCACAATGGGAATTGCACAGCTGTTAGAATAATGTGGCAGTCATCACCCACTGATTCAGAACCATCTCCAAATTATGTTGTTTGGTGAAAAAAACACAGTGCAAAGCAGAACAACAGTTCTTTCTAAAAAGGATGTATTTAAGCTTATATACGGCCCAAGTCACTCTGGGAAGATGGCAGGGAAGTGGTGGTCGAGGTGTCTGTGGGGACAATAGGGAGAATAGGGGTGTGGGGGAAACTTACTACTCCCTGGAAAACCCCAGTGGAACCTGAATGCTTGCTATGTGCATCCACTTGATTCAACATTGAGCCTGGATGGCTTATGGATGTCAAATTCACATTTAAAAGTTTAGAGTGGGCTGAGAGGCTGTACTCCCAAGTGCATGCCCCAGAAGACAGGAGATGGGCACCAGAGATGGAATATGATGGGGATACATTTAAATTAAAATGTTAGAGGGCAAAGGGGGTAGCTCAGTCAGGAAAGTGCTTGCTATTTAAGAAGTCATGTTGAAAGAAGTGGGCTGGGGAGATGGCTCAGCAGTAAAAAGCACTTGTTTGCAAGCCTGCCAATCCAAGTTCCATCTTCCACAACACATAAAGCTGGACACAAAGTGGCACAAGTGTCTGTGGTCCCAATATGCCCAAAACAATGGGAGGCAGAACCAGGAAAATCCAGAAGCTCACAGGCCAGGAGTCTGGTACATGCAGCAGTAAAACCAAAACAAGAAAGACCCTATTACAAGAAGGTGGACAGAGAGGATGGACATCTTGAGGTTGTATCTGACTTCCATGCAAGCAAGGTGGTACACACATGCTCATGCACACACACATACATGGAGTAATTTTTTGAAAAGCTGAGCATGGTGGTGCACATTTGTAATCCCAATACTGAGATGGCAGAGGCAAGTGAATCCCTAGTGCTTGCTGGCCTGTCAGTCTAGCTTGCGTGGTGATGTCCAAGTCAATGAGAGACCTTATCTCAAAGAAAGCAGAGGCTGAAGAAAGACACCCAAGGTTGTCCTGTGACCCCTGCATGTAGGCACATGCACACATACACATACACACACACACACACACACACACACACACACACACCCCACACACACGTTAATTAAAATAAGTTTCCTTGCCTTTTTAAAATTTAAAAAAAATTTTTTTTCAAGGTAGGGTCTCACTCTAACCCAGGTTGACCTGGAATTCACTATGTAGTCTCAGGGTGGCCTTGAATTCACAGTGATCCTCCTACCTCTGCCTCCCGAGTGCTGGGATTAAAGGCGTGTACTACTATGCATGGCTTTGTTTTTTTTTTTTCAGTGCTGAGGACTGAACCCAAGGTGATGGAGGAGCTGTACCATTGAGCTATCTTGGCCTATATTATATTTTTTTCAGACAGAGCCTCCATATGTAGTTCAGGCTAGTACTCATGATCACTCTCTTGGTGTTAGAATTACAAGCATATATTGGTTATGTTAAGCAAAATATGTCTCCCATGCTAGCTTTACTACATGTTTATCTCATCCTCTGTCCAATAATATATTTTAATTTGTAGTGCATTTCACAGTGAATGCAGGCTTAGATTATAAATGTGTGTGCTCAACTACATTTTTTGGTCATGGATCCAGCAATCCTACATCAGTCCCTTGATGAGAATCTCTTTAGTAAGTTGGTGCATCTATCTCCTAGCTCCTGGGAACACTAGCTACTCACAGAACCCAAATCCCTCCCTCAGGCTCTGTTTCTAGGAGCCCTGACCAGAGACTATGTGTACAGATGTGCTTGAGAAAGTGTATATGTCATAGGTTGTGTAGAAATACACATCCCAGTATAGACTCCAGATTGTGGCTTATAGGATAGCATTTGTCTTCTCATTTATCTTCAATCAACTGGAATTAGTCAGTTATCAGGGTCACATGAAAACCTCTTTTCCTCTCTTACAAGGGGACCACCCTTCTCCTCTGGAGAGAGATGGTCTTAACTTCCCTCTTGAGTATGAGAAGCTCCAAGAAGCCAAGCTGCAACCAGAACCTCCTCAGAGAGGGGCTTGAGAACCAGATCAACAGTCCTTTAGAAGTAACTCAAGAAGACTGGGGCACCCCCTGACTCAGTGCCTCCATGCCCATAGGAAAATTCTTCAGGGCTCAGGAAAACAGACAGAGCTGGGGGAGGTTTTCTCCAGAGCAAACTCACTCGGTGCTTTGGCTGTCCCTCTGTGCCACTAGGTGGGGAGCATACAGGCTCCACTCGGGTAGCATATCACCTGCGCAACAACATTAGAGTCTTCTTCAGTCCCCAGGAAGGGGCAGAAGCTCACATTGGAACCCAGGAGACTGTTGCTTGCAGTGTTGAGCTGTACAGCTTCTCCCCGTATGAAGGCTAACCTACGGACGCCTCAGCTTGAGCCTATGAAGACAGGCTGCATTCAAAGGCTGAAACTGCAGTAGCTGTCCCTTCCTGGGACAGTGACTGGTGCTTTTGTGTCCATTGAGTTGCATGGTCACTTCTGGCTTTGTTATCTGTTCTTGGAGACATCCTAGTCCAGGTTGGCCTCAACCTCCTGAGTTATAGAGTTATAGACATGAACCACCATGCCCAACTCTGACTAAAGAATATTTTTATTTATTTGAGAGAGACAAAGGCAGATAGACAAGAATGAATATGGGTGTGCCAGAACCTCCTGCCACTGCAAACAAACTCTAGATATGTGCACCACTTAATGCATCTGGCTTTATGTGAGTACTGGGGAATCAACCCCTTGTCATCAGGCTTTGCAAGCAAGCACCTTTAACCATTGAGCCACCTCTCCAGTCCCCAGCTCTGACTTTTTAAAATACTTTCAGAGAACAAACAAATCTGAGTTGGGCATGGTGGTTCATGCCTATGACCCTAGCATTTGAGAGGCTAACATAGGAGGATTGTGAACTTGAGACTAGCCTAGGCTATGTAGCAAGATCATATATGATTAAGTAAATGACACTTAAAAAGTCCAAAGCTGGGCTTTGAGATAGCTTAGTGGTTAAATCACTTACCTGAAAAGCATAAGGACCCAGATTTGATTCCCTAGTACCCACGTAAGCCAGATGCACAAAGGGGCAAATTGTCTGGAGTTCATTTGCAGAGGCCCTGGCATGCCCATTCTTTCTCCCTCTCTCTTTCTCTAATAAATAAGTAATTAAAATTTAAAAAAAAATCCAAAGCTACTGGGATTGGACTAGAGACCCACTACACAGGAGAGCATACATTCTTGGTATTGAAAACCTAGTTAAAAAAAAAAAAAAACTATAGCTAGGGACATCATAAGCCCTAGGAGAGTAACAACTACTGTTGTCTGGCTAAATACATTATGCCTACTAAACTGATATCTAATCACTTATGTTTATGTCAATATATTAATGCTATTCTCATTTTGCTTAAAGAATCTTCTTTTTTTTCAGATAGCAGTAACAACTGGGGTGACTCAAAAGTCACCATAGTGCTGAGAAGAAGTGACAGTGACTTAGTTCAGCACTAAGTAAGACATCTCTATCATACCCTCCAAGGCTCAGGAACCATTTTGGAAGAGGTTACACAAAAAATAGAAAAGTCAAAGGAAGGCAGGGAGTGCTTACAATGCTGTCATCCAGACACAAAGTATTCATGACCTCATAGTGGCTGATGGTACCTGCATAATAGGAGGGTAAAAAATGATGGCACCATTAGCCTGGTGAATTGGTGCATGCCTTTGATCCCAGAACTTGGGAGGCAGATGTAGGAAGGATTGTCATGAATTTGAGGCCACCCTGAGACTACATAGTGAATTCTAGGTCAGATTGATCTAGAGTGAAATCCTACCTTGAAAAACAAACAAAAAAAATGACATCAAAATAGAAGAGATGCTAGTTGCAAAGAAGAGGGGGTTCAGCAGAGGGGAGTTTGGGAGGGGGAAAGAATAGGGTGGTGAGAGGAGGTTATGATCATGGTATAGTCTATATTTATAGAAGTTGTCAATAAATTGTTAAAAATTAATAAAAATAAAAACTCAAATATGTAACCTAGTTTCTATTTCTGTAGCTAAAATCATGATTTTTTTAAACATGTCTGAGATATTTCCAGTGTCCTTGAAGTTGAAAGTTAGCACCTGTCTGTTTTGTGTGTCGTTTGATATCATACTCAGTATACTAACTGGGGAAGTTGAAAGGAATGACTGACTCTAGAGTCAGACTCTGTTTTCGTCCCCTGCCAAGCTCTCCTCCTTAGGAGCTGTGTAGCTTCGTGAAACTGACTTCACGTCTCTGAGCATTGTTCCTTATAGAAGTACTAATACCACTGGGCTGTTATGGTGAAAAAATATGATGGCTCTTATAAAAGCATTTAGCACAATAACTGATGCTAGAAAGAGTTCAGCAAATGAGGACATTGCACTTCCCTTTCCCACCCCAAGCCATCTGCTGAACTCTCTGGTTCCTTTATGAGACTAGAGGGTTATGCCCAGGGTGGCCAGAATCTGTCCATCACGGTTGGTGTGGGTAACACCTTTCCCAAGCAGGACACGGAAGGGAAAGCCTCTGTGCTGGACCAGTGTGTTCTGAGCCTGGGCCTGCTCTACCTGGCTGCCCTTGAGGCAAGGTAGTGGCCAAAAGCAGACAGCAGTTTATCACCTTGCTTGGACTAACTGAGCAGGCTGACTAGGACCTGGGATGCTTCTCTAGGCTTGACCCCTTCTGAACTTCTGTATTACATCTGTGCCTCCATGAACTTCTCCAGGAGGGTTGCACCTGCATGGGGGGAGCTTGTAGGACAAGGTCAGGAGTACTCCAGGGGCTCTTTAGCCATGGTGGTAGTTCACAGCTCCTCTTAGTATATTCAGAGCTGGATACTCAACTCTGCTCCCCAGACTCCTGGGCACCAACCATACTTACATCCATCCCCACCCTCATGTCACCTGACATCCTCAGTGCCTGGTAGAGACCTGGGTGTGTGGTTGGGCTTCTGATGAACTTATTGGGTAAAGGAAGGAGTCAGTGGCTCCATGATGACATGGTGGCTACCATTTCTGAGCTTTTGCACCTCATAAGTGTGTTACAGGATTTCTCCCCTAAGACAAACCATGTAGCTGGTGCAGAGCAATGACAGGCATGTGGAGTTTCAGGCAAAGGATGTCTTGTAGTAAGGCAGTACTGTGGTAAGGGGCAGGCTGGGCACAGTGGCAGATGAGCCATGTAAAGCTCTTGCCGCCAGTCTGTCACTGCACTAGGCTCTATCTAATCGCCACATCCCAAAAGGCAAGTGTAATTCCCATTTCCCAGAGAAGCCTGAGCTTCAGAGCAGCGAGGCACATGTAACGAAGAAGTGCTGGGCTGCTGTTTGTCAGCTCCAGAGCCCACATTGCTCCTTTATGGCTGGGAAGGAGAGGGGAAGGGAAGGAGACACTAACCTGAGACAGTTCAGACGTAATGGCCCTGACACACACGTATGCACATATACATGCAGACACACACATGCATAGATACACACAAACATATAATACAGACCAGCGACATGCACACATTCACATACATAAGCTTATAAAGAGACATAGACACATGCACACACACATGTACACAAATATGGACACAGACACATGCATGCACACAGACATGTATACACACAAATATACATGCATCCACACTCACACATGCATGCACACACACACAAGCAGGCACACACCACTCTCCTGTCAAGCTGACACCTCTGAGGGGGTCATGGGACTTGGGTCAGAGATCACTGGGGGCTCAGGCACAGGTGGGCAAGCCAGGCTCCAGCCAGGGTCCTCCCCAAGCTGTGCTATACAGCTTCTTGCTGTTGGCTTTCTGGTGCAGTGGAGGGGCAGGGCCTCTGGTATAGACAGAACCTTCTCCTGGAACAGTTAACCCTTGGGGCCCTGGACACGGAGGGAGAAGGGTGCATCTGTCAAAGCTGGCATTTCCTTAGAGAGCTAGGAGGCTGTGCTCCACAAAGCATGTTCTATGGCACCAGTAGCCTCAGCATCACCTCCGTGAGAGGAGGCGGAGAAAATGGGAACTTCAGACCCATCCCAGAGCCACAGAAGCAAAGGCTCCCTTGTACAAGAGGCCCGGGTGACCAGAGAAGGAGAAGCAGTGGTGGAGATGGGTAAAGTGGCTCAGAGAGAGCAATGCCTCCACCACAATCACATGGCCATAACCAGGTAGAACAGGATTTAACAGCCAGGCTCCTCCCCTCAGGACTCAGATCCCTCTTAAGTAGGGTCAGTAAAGCAGATGCACAGAAGGCTGAGGGATGGAGCTCAGGCAGTGAGGTATGTTTCAGGGCCTGTACGTGTGGGTGCTCCCACCCTGGCATTGTCCGCACCCTGCACCCAAGCTTTCTAGGCAGATAACAGTCTAACCCTGGAGCAGGGGGCAGGCAGGACTCTGAGGAAGACTTAGCATGGGGTGAGTCTGGAGACTGGGTCTTGCTGATCAAGGCCAAGCTTCCCCCTGGCCTATTTTCATCTCTCTTGCCTGAGCTGTGGGAGCTTTCCCACAACAGCTTTTCTGTAGGAGGTTGCCGGCAGTGTGGGAGGGGAGGAAGGGTCCTTTCTTCACCTTCCCCTGGAGCAAGCTGTTCCCGAGCCAAGCACTGTAGAGCCATATAAAAACCAAGAAAGATGTCCCCTCTCCACCTCTGTTGCCTTCATGCCCAGAAGAGAATGGCTGCTTTGTATCACCCCACACTGAACCACTATGACCACACACCCCCTAGGCTCACCGATGTTGGGGTGCTTGAGCAGGCGGCAGATGCGGGCCTCTCGCTCCAGCTTCTGATGGTCTGAAACATAAACAACCATGTGAATCCTTGGGGAGTGACAGGGTGTTCTCTATTGTCCCCACCTCCCAGACTGACTCAGAGTGCTGGAAAAGTTGCTTTAGGACCAAGCTTCTGAGTTCCCAGTACTGCAATGCGTGGTGAGTCCCTTCCATTCTCTGGGCCTTAGTTTCCAGGTCTCTTCTAGGAAGGCCTTCTCCAAGGAGCTTACTTACTATATGACAAGTACCAAGCTCCCGGAAGGCAGGAGGCTGCAGTGCAGTTCCTGCTGCCTCTTACCCCCTCGTTCAGCTGGATGCAGTGCTGAGTGTCACTCCTCTCCAGGCACATCCAGCCTTCTCCCTCTGGGAGTAAGCAGTTCACTCAGCAGCCAGCACTTACTTTTACTGTCCTTTCATGTCATTGGCTCCTGGCAGCTCACCTTCACCTTAAGGCTAGCAGGGCCTTCCTCTGTCCTCCTATGGTCCAGATAACATGCTCCTCTGCACTATGGAATCTATATCCTTGGGCAGGTTCTCTGTTGTACAGTCAGCATCTGCCTCAATGCTTGACACACAAGCCCTCAAGAACTTACAGAAAGGAAGGAAGGAAGGAAGGAAGGAAGGAAGGAAGGAAGGAAGGAAGGAAGGAAGGAAGAAAGGAAGAAGGAAAGAAAAGAGGGAAAGGAAGTAAGGAGGGAGGAAAGTAAAGAAGGGAGGGAGAGAGAAACGACGAGAAGGAGAAGGAGAGATGGGGTGCCTAAGGCAGTGGATGCTTTCTTTTGCTTTCAGTGGATCAGAAACAGAAAGCCCTAAAAACCCCACAGGGCAGAAGTTGCTTGTGGCAGCCTTGGCGCTGGAGCCTGCACACCTGCCAGCCATGCCCCTCTGAGGCCCTGCATTTCTCTACCAGGAGAGACTTGCTGAGCCTCTGCTTCCTGTGGTCTCTGACCCTTGAGCTGCTGGAAACATTCCTAGTCACAACTCCACTCAGTGCCCCTCACAGTGGCCTGTGGACACCACTGTCCCTACTTCACAGAACAGGACACCTTGACCTCCTGAGCCGCTGGGGGTGGAAGTGAAATTGAAGCAACATTTTCTAATTCCCTTTGTGGTACTTTTCTCACAATTCAGTAGTTAGTGTCTTAAATTAAAAAAAAAAAAAAACAACCAACCAAAACTTTTAAATATGGCATGTAGATCAAGTACCCTCTTTTTAAAACAATTGATGTACGTCTGTGCATGTATGTATGCATCAGGGTCTCTTGATGCTGCAAACAAATTCCAGATGCATGCCAGATGTATGTGCCACTTTGCGTCTGGTGTACTGTGGGTGTTGTGGAGTTGAACTGGGCAGACAGGCATTGCAAACAAGCATCTTTAACTGCTGAGCAATTTTCCCAGCTTCTAGATTGAGCATGCTTTATCAGAAGTGCTAGGGAGCAAAAGTGACTCAGATTTTGGATACTGAAATATCTGCAGGTACAAAATGAGACATCCTGGGGGGAGAGACTCAAATTTAACCATAAAATTTACTTATGTTTCACATACGTTATATACACATGGCTTAAGGGTAAATATATGCTGCCCAAGCGAGCACCCAAAGATAATTATATTTTTTTTCAGAATTTTATGCATGAAACCTAGTTTTCCATGGTGTGGAACATTCTACTTACATCACATTGATGCTCAGAAAGTTGCAAATTTTGGATTTTTGAGTTGGGATGCTCAACCAGTATTTAGGAGGTACCAGGCATTACACAGAGCATTTGTGGATTTTTCAAGTTTTCCAGCAATTCTTTGAGGGGAGTACTGTCATTTGTCTGGCTTCAAAGAGAAGGGAACAGGTTCCAAGAGTTTCAGCCCAGGGCAGTCTGTCTTGACCTGGGCTTTCAGCTGCCCTTTGGACTGCCCTCCATGTCCCATCACATAGCCCCACCTGCACTTGCCCCTTTGTCTCAGAGAAGAACAGTCACAAGATAGCAGAGGCTAAGCCAAGACTAGCACCCAGTCACAGATGGGCCTTCTAGATCAGGCTCTTCCCTTTTCTACTGCTCCCTCCACTGGAGCAATTGCTGGCTGCCCTCTGCGAGCTACAGAAACCAGGATCAATGTGGATTTTCCATCAACAAAGCAAGTAAATCCAATTCTTCTTCCACAGGCTCAACTCCCTGGCTGAGGACTGCTACAGGCAGTGAACAGGGGTAGGTTGGAGCCCACATTCTCTTTCCCGTCCCTTCCAGCCTCCCTCTGCATCCTTCAGGCAGGGATGCTGATTCCTGGGCAAGGATAGGACCCCATCTAGCACAGAGAGGGTCCTTGCTCCACATTTGTCCCACTCCCCATCCCCAGCAGAACCAGCAGTCAAGATTGGGCCTATTAGTGGGTACAAGACCCTTTGGTTTGGTCTATACACTCAGAGGGTGGGGTCCAAGTTCATATCTAGAATTATGATGTTTTCTGCATGTGATTATTTAAGACCACAGTTACACTGACAACTGAAAGGAAAAAGTTGGTCACAGAACTTTAAACTTGTCCTGGAGGCTGGGGTTTAGCTCAGTGGGTATAGAGTGTTCGCCTAGCATGAGTGAAGCCCTGGGTTTGATTCCCCAGTGCTGCATAAATCGACCATGGTGGTACACACCTTAATCCCAGCACTCAGGAAGCAGAGGCAGGAGGATCAGATGTCTTAGCAGTAATGTGTTTGCCTGCAAAGCCGAGGATCCTGGTTCAATTCTCAAGGACCCACATAAGCCAGATGCCCAAGGGGCGCATGCATCTGGAGTTCATTTGCAATGGTTGGAGGCCCTGGTGTTCTCACTCTCTCTTTCTCTCTCTCTCTCTGCCTCTTTTTCTCTCTCAAATAAATAAATAAATTAAATATATATTTTAAAAAAGCCCAGTTGGAGCCCATGGTGTGTTTAGAGAGAGAGAGAGAGAGAAAAGGAAGTTCAAGATCATCCTCAGCTACACATGGAGTTCAAGCCCCATGTAGTTTACATAAGTCCCTAGCACAAAAATCCAATCAATCAAACCAAAATTCTGTCTGGCTAGCAGTCCTCCCTGCTGGGACTGTAGAAATTCTTTTTTTTTTTTTTTTTTTTTTGTTCTTTTTGTGTGTGTGTGTGAGAGAGAGAGACATAGAAAGAGAGAAAGACAGAGAGTTCATGTGTATGTGAGGGGGTGCACATGTGTGTGGAAGCCAGAAGCTGGTGTTCATATGTATGTGTATGTATGTTCATATGTGCATGAGTGCACTTTGTGTGCATTTGCAGGCTGGAGGACAGAATCTGATGTTTCTCAATCTCCAACCTTATTTTTATTTATTTATTTATTTTTTAGGCAGAGACTCTTGCTAAACCCAGAATATACCAATCTGGCTAGATTAGCTAGCCAGCAAATCTCCAGGATTCTCCTATATCTTGCTCCTCAATGCTGAGATCACAGTCATACTTCAGCACACCTGGCATTTTATGTAGGTGTAGAGGGTCAGAACTCAGGTCTTCATATCAGTACAGCAATCACCTTACCCGATGAGCCAGCACTCCAGCCCCCTCTTGTTCCTAGAAATCTGATTGATACCAGCCACCATGTGCATAGTCCAGTGGCCCTGCTGTGTGATGCCCTGCATTAAACACCTCTATATGTTGAATATAAACATGCACATGATATAGGACTTTATAACCCTGGTTGAGAAGTTTTGATTTTCTAATGTAAAGAAGACTTCAAGCCATAGAGGGCCATGTTTCTCTTTACTTCTCAGGTCTTACGCTGTTGTGTTCAAAGGGAAACAGAGGGCCAATGACGAAAGGATAGTCCCTCTAAGCAAACCACTGGTTGAGGCAGTCAGTGCTTTTAGAACTCAGAGCTCTGAGGATCCTACTCTTAGACTAGATTCCTAGATTTCTCAACCCAGCCAATTGTCTATACTGACCAAGGAGCTCTTTGAAACATAAATGATTCCTGCCATTCTTTCCTGTCAAATTGACCAGCAGCTTCCCAATGTGCTTATAATGTAATTCAAAGTGCTTGAAATGGCTAACAACACCTCTTTGGTCCTGCCTCATCTCAGCCATGAAACTTCAGCCACATGCACTTCCCTTCTGACCTCAAGCCTACCAAATTCCTTCCTGCCTCTGGGCCTTTACACTTACTGTGCCCTCACCAGATGCTCTGTCCCCTGGGCCTCCTCATGGTTGCCACCTCTTCTTCAGACACATTCCAGGACAAAGCCTGGAGTGTTCCTCCTATCTGTCCCTTCCCCATAACCTTGTTTGATTTTCTTTGTAACACTCACCAGTTCTTCATACTACCCAAATTTTGGATATGTCTAGTGAGCTTTCCAGTCTCATTCTCAAGAAAACAGCCCAGTGGGAACAAGACTTTCACCACTTGTTACTGCCACATTCCCAAGACCTAGCATAGAGCAGCTCCTGCTCAGGGCTGAAGAGATGGCTCCACAGTTAAAGCATTTGCCTACAAAGCCTCAGGACTCAGGTTTGATTCCCCACCACCCACATAAAGCCAGATGTACAAGGTGGTGCATGTGTCTGGAGTTCGTTTGCAGTGGTTAGAGGACCTGGCATGCCTATTTTCTCTCTCTCTCCCTCTCTCTGTATATGACTCTTTCTCTCTCAAATAAATAAAAAGGTCTGGAGAGATGGTGTAGTGGTTAAGACACCCATTCTCTCTCACTCTAACTGCCTATCTCCCTTATAAATAAATAAAATATTAATAAATGAAATAAAATAAAAATAAATAAAGCCAGGAGTGGTCACACACACCTTTAGTCCTAGTACTGGGGAGGTTGAGGTAGGAGGATTGCCATGAGTTCAAGAGCAGCCTGAGAGTACATAGTGAATTCCAGGTCAGCCTGGGCTAGAGTGAGACCCTACTTCAAAAAAAAATAAAAACTAATCTTTAAATCCCTACTCATAATCACTACACTAATTATTAACTCATGGATCGATCTAGATTAGTAGACCCAATGATGGTAAGAGGTCTCAGGAAAGCTTGGAGTTGCCACACTTTACCTGGTATCTTAGAACTTTGCCCAATGTGCCTATGGTTGCATTTGGGGGACTTTGATGGTTGGATCTTCTCCAGGGTATTGAAGTTAAGTCAGTGACACTCTGGAGTTTGGTCCTGGTCGCCAGACAGCCTAGCAGAGCAGGGAAGGCCAGAGACATACAAGCACGCAGACCAGCAGGATTCTGCTTCTTTAGGACACAAGAACAGGATTCTTGCAGGAGGATAAGGAGCCAGGGAGAAAAATACCCTACAAGTCTGGGGGCAAGAAAGGCCCCTCTCTCTACAGGGTAGCATCAAGGTGTTTCATCCTGTAGGTAGGAGAAATAATCCAAGAATAAAGAGTACCAGGTGAGGGTGGGAAGTGTGAAAGACAGACCTGAGATGTTCAGGGACTCCTGAGGGTACCTTCTAGGTGCAGCCCATGAGCCCAAGCCATGCTTACCTCCCACTTACCTGAGACTCATTAATGACCACTCCGCACTCCAGTGGAGCCTTGAGCCTGAGGAGTCCTCAGACTGGGCCACCACACCAGCCACATCCTTGTGCCCACTACCTCTAGTGCCACCCCTAGAAGGCATGTAGCACACTTGGTGGGGGGCATCCCTGAGCCCATGGCTTCTGTGTACTGCACTGATGCTTTGCCATTCAGGAGGCCTTCCCGATTGAATTCAAGCCCTAGGGTGGAACTCAGGCAGCTGTGTTTTGTTTTAAAGGCTGGAGAGGGGGAACTGGCAGGAACTGGGACAGGAAAACTTTTCCTTGTCATTTTATTTCTTTATGGTTTCTTTGTATGATACTTTGAGAATTTTGCTTTAAAGTCTAATTTAAAATGCATATAAAAATATCTCCTGGGTTTGGGAACTACTTGCTAGAGTTAGAGGCTGCACAGAATGGGTATGGGGAAGCCACAGCTTGCTGCAAGGGGTGGACAGATGCCCTGGGTGGGCCCAGCCCCTGCTGGGAGCTGCCAGAAGCCATCCCCGAGTGCCAGCAGGAGACGTTTAGAGTGTGTTGCCAAATGTGTGTCGTTACAGCCCCTGTGGATGTGCCATGAGTGGCACACAAAGAGGACTGCTAAAGAAGGCACTGCTCTCCTCCCTGCCAGGGAAGAGCTGCTGGCAGCAGGCAGACTGCCACAGTGTTCCCTGATAGCCTCCTTCACTTCCCTCTCCTAGGCCTAGTCATCTTCCTCCCAGGGGGCCGAGGACTCAACGGACAGCCAGAAAAAGAGGGTTTGGATGGTGGCTGTCTAGCACAAGAGTGTACACTGTCCCAGGAATGCTTAGTCATCATGGCATTCCTGCTCTTGTGACCTGTCTCTTCTCTCTCTCTGTCTCTCTCTCTGTGTGTGTGTGACCATGCGTGTACGTGTGCTCATGTACTGATATGGTGGTATGCTGGCTCAAGACCACGATCCGGGGAGACCATCCTTCCTGACCATTCCCCACTCTCCCTGCACTTGGGGAAAACTTGACTTTTCACCAACAAGTCATGACTCTAGCCCTGTTTCTGATGTCTTAGGAATTGGGATGCCTTTATGGATCACTAAAGAGGGCACAAGACTGCCAGTTGGCATATAGCCATAGAAGGGCAGCCACTCCAGGCCTCTCAATGGAAGGCTATGCTCTGATGAGACTTCCTGTGTGCCTTGGCTCCTTGCCCCTAGCTCTAGCAACAGACCTTCCACAGGCCTGGCCTTTTTACATTAGTCATGCTAGGTGAGGCCACTGAGCTCTCAGAGACCCTAGTCTCTCTCCTCCCTGAAGGATGAGGAAAGAGAGAGCACTGCAAACCGAGTGATGCTGAGCTGGAGACAGAACTGCAGGCCAGTTTTGGGAGTGGCATGACCATCCTGTACACTGTGGGAAGGGCCTATATGAGCCCTGTGTCCATTTGTGATATCGATATCTTTCAGAGATAGTGCTGCTACTGGGTCAGGACCTCCTCGAAGGCCAAGGGGCTGTGGTTTCGTAGTGGGTAGGCTGCTTGGGGTTGGGGAAGCAGAGCCACTGTTCATTGGCCAGGCTGGGGGCCAGCAAGGGCGCTGTCCCAGGTGCTGAGTACAGGGCGGTGGAAGAGTCCCCATCCACCCAGTTGGGACTCAATGTCAAGGAAGCCAAAGCAGCAAATGGGATGAAGTAAGCTCAGGGGAAAACAACAAGGATGAAAATAAACCAGGAGAAGGGAGAGACTGGAGAGCAAGAAGCTGCTACAGGAGTGTGACCTTGAGCAGAAACCTGGAGATAGGAACCCGAGGGAGAAGCCAAGCGAGGCACTCAAGCAGAGGAAAGGCAAGGGTAGAGGGGAGCCATGAAGGGCGTAGCAGAGGAGCAGGGAGTGGGTGCCCCCTCAGGCTCTTACTTTGTGGGGGCTGGGGGAGTTGATCTATTTGCAAAGAGGCTGTGGCCTCCAGCCTAGGTTTTCCCAAGGGTGGAAAATAAAGGGGTCTGTTCTTGTCACACCCTCAAAAGGAAGAATCTCTAAGCCTGTTATGAATGTCCCCCAGGGGACATGCTTGAGTCCTGATGCCCATAGCAGAGAGGGAAGGTGGGAAGGAGAGTCAGGTTCAGGCTGGCGCCTACCTCTGGCTGAGAGCTTCTTGGTGTTAATGATCTTGGCAGCATACTCCTGGCCGGCCAACACCTTCACACATCTGCGCACCACAGAGAAGGCTCCCCTAGGAGGATGGAGAAGTGGACATGATAAGGGCCCAAGGGATGCATTTCCAAGATTTGCAGAGCCCCTGCAGCTGTACCATTCAGGGAAGGAGCCCTTCACTGGAGCTGCTCATGTCATAGTCTCATGTAGGCAGCACGGACCAGAGAGACCCAGAAACAGGCCAAGAAGCTTGGCCTCATGCAGGATGAACCTTTCAGTGCCACAAAAGTTATGTGACCAAATTGTAAAGCCTTAGAAGCCAGGAGTGTTGGAGTTGCAGAATCTAGGTCTCTGAACATCTTTAGATTTTTGTTCTTTGAGCTGGTAATACATCATCAACATGGCTCAAAGTCCAAAGCATGCAAAAATGTAGACAGTGCAAAGCCCTTCCTCCATCCCTGTGTCCCAGCCTCTGAGGTTCCCGCCCAGTCACGACCTTTGCCGCTGGGTCTCTGAATCTTCCTCTGCAGATATCGCCCTCACAAATGTCATGGGATACTGTTCCATCCCATAATTTCTTCTATTAATATATTTTGAAGGCCCTCCTTCATATCAGAGCATTGGCTCCTCATTACATAATATGTAATTGTGTGGGTGTTCTACAGCACACTCACCTGGCCACTTCCCTATTGAAGTCTTCTGTTGAAGGTCAACTGGGTTAGCTCCAATCTTTAGCTATTATAAACAATGCAGCAATACCTCATGTGCACAGTGTGTGTGAGTAGAATTGTATTTCCCATGTGTCCTGAGTCTGTGGGATAAGCTCCTACTACTAGTTTTTTTTTTTTTAATCAAGGTGGTGGGTGGTATTTGGTCAATAGTCAGATAATGAGATAGTATCAATTTACTTTCCCACTAGTATGTATTATGGCTTAAATCTGAAATGATCCCCATAGGCTCATGTTTTGAATGCATGTTCCCTAGGTGATGGCACTATTTGGGGAGGCTGTGGAATCTTGGAGAGGTGGGGCCTGGATGGTAGAAGTAGGTCTCTAAGGGAAGTTCTTAGAATGCTATACCTGGACCTGGTTCCTGAACTCTGCTTCCTGGTCTGCTATAATATGAACAGATGTGTGATAACACATTGCTGCTGCCATGAACTGGGTTTTTCCACCCTGCTGTTGTTCTAGATCCAGTCCTAGCCATAGAGGACTAAAACTGTGAGTCAAAATAAATATTTCCTCTCTGAAGTTTTTCTATCATGTATTTTGATCACAGTGATGCAAAAAAATTGAAGGGCCCAATTTCCTCTGTCTTGCCAACACAATATGTTATCAGACTTAAAAAAATAGCTAGTAAAAAGGTGGGAAATGACAGTTGGGTGTAGGTTTAGTTTTTAGTTGTGGTGTCAGGAGTGAGGCTTGTCAGGCATGGTGGTACATGCCTTTAATCCCAGCACTCGGGAGGCAGAGGTAGGAAGATCACCATGAGTTTGAGGCCACCTGAGATCACATAGTGAAGTCCAGGTCAGTCTGGCTAGAGTGAAACCCTACCTCAAAAAAAAAAAAAAAAAAAAAAAAAGAAAAAGACTGAGGCTGGCTATACCTACACACGACCCTCGTAATAGGAGGAAAAGATGATGGCATCAAAATAAAAGAGAGACTAATTGGCAGGGGATTCAATGGAGGGTAAATTTGAGAAGGGGGAATGGGAGTAGAAGGAAGGAATTATCATGGAATAATAACTAAGTATAGACTTATGGAAGCTGTTAATAAAAAGTTTAAAAAGGATGATATTCACATTACTTCATGTGTTTTAAGAAGCCTGAAATTTACCCTCAAAATATTAGTGATTAGAAGAGAACTGTGGCAAGACCTGTGAATCCCAGAGCTCACAGGCAGAAACCCATGATTGGCATCTGAAATAAGGCTCATTACTCACATTATTCAGTTTTGAAGAAAAACTAGAAGTCTAGATATTGATAAGAAATTTTCAACTTTAAAATTTTGACTCCTGCCGGGCGTGGTGGCGCACGCCTTTAATCCCAGCACTTGGGAAGCAGAGGTAGGAGGATCGCCATGAGTTCAAGGCCACCCTGAGACTGCATAGTGAATTCCAGGTCAGCCTGGGCTAGAGTGAGACCCTACCTCGAAAAACCAAAACAAACAACAACAACAAAAAATTTTGACTCCCTTTTCCAAAATAATTTGATTATAGAACCAAATAAAACTAGTCTGAGGGCCAAATATGGACTCAAGGTACCATCTTGCACTCCTTCCCATGAAGACCATCTTTTCAACTCCTCATGCCATGGGAAGTTCCTAAGGGGCACTGTGATTGCCTTCATCACCACCCTCCACACACACTAATAGCAAGAAGAGGGATCCTGGGCAGGTTTCCCAGATGTTGGCACTCATATGAATCATCCAGAATGGATTCCTCATGTATGGAGCAGGCCTCAAGACACTGAACTCCAATGTATCTTCATGTAGATTACTCAAATTCACACAGGAAATTACAAACAGAGTAAAGCACAACTAGGCCTCAGATATTTGTACTCTTGGGTTTTTACTCCCACACCAAGTGAGTCTCCCACTTCCTACCAACTGGCCACACCCAGTTCCCAACACAGCTGCACCCCAATGTAACCTCCAAACTTTCATCTCCCACCTAAGAAGATGGGCAGGCCCAAGCCATAAAATTCCTGGATGGTACCTATGACTTCCAGTGGGAAGCCTGCCCAGGGTCCTTCTCGCCATCAGTGTGTGGAACAGAGAAAAACACTGGTGGGTCCCAAGAAAGCCTTCAAGCTGGCACAGACTCCAGTGTTCATTTCCCCTCTGGCTCCACACAGGGCAGTAGGAAATGAATAGCTGAGGGTCCATGGGGAAGAACAAAAAAGAGAGGGTCAGAGTCTATATGTACACCAACAGCCTTGCACAGCAATGGAATCTCCCTTAACTTTGCAGCCCTGCCTCCTCTTTCCTAGAAAGAAAACAGCAAGGCCCTAGTCATCTCCTTGAGATGCTGCTCACGGCACGGAGCCCTTCTTGGCACTCCCTGAGTCCCTATATAGGAAAACTCACTTTTTTTTCTTCAAGATGGTCTCACTCTAGTCCAGGCTCATCTGGAACTCACTTTGTAGTCACAGGCTGGCCTTGAACTCACAGCGATACTACTCCTACCTCTGCTTCCTGAGTGCTGGGATTAAAGGCGTGTGCTACTATGCCTGCCTAGAAAACTCATTTTTTAAATCAACCTTGTAATACTCTGCCCATGAAATATGGGTGGCTTCTTTCATGTCGATTGATTCTCCTGCTCTCTGGACAGCAGGTGGGTGTCCTACAATTCAGTTATGAGACCACCTATGAGCTTACTGTCAGAAACTGGGATCAAAGACCAAATATTAGAACAAAAGATGCTCCAGGCACCCCTATCACTTAGGAAATTACAAGGGTGTTAGGAGTTCTGCACCAAGAACCAGGTGTGACAACCAAATGAGTATTTGTATTTTATCACACTCTGATGATCTAACACCTTCTCACCTGGTGCCAGTGGGGGCTGCTCATCTACCTTATTTGTCCCACCCCACCAATGAGTTTCCATATCTAGCACCTGGGACCCAGGACCCAGTGCCTAATGCTAGGTACCTAGCATCTAGTACCCAGTGCCCATTGTCCAGCACCACTAGCATTCCTCCTATAAGGGGAACTTGCAGGAGTAGGAGTTGAGCAGCAGAAAAAGGAACTGAAATGAGGCAAGAGGAAGAATTTTCAGTCAGAGTGTACCCATCCTACCTGGACACAGGCACGGGCCTGAAGCCAGCTGGGGTGATGCTTCTCACAAGGCCTCAAGGGAGCACATTTGAAGAAGCCTCACCTGGGCAGGGTTTTGCACGCCAGTGCCCAGAAAGCTTGTTGCCATAGAATTGCCAGGGAGACTCTTTCACAGGTACAGATTCCAGAAGCGGTGGCAGGAGGATTATGAGTTTGAGGCCAGCCTGGGTTACATAGGCTCCCTAAAAATAAGCAAGTAATAATGAAATATATGGATACACACCTATAAATACATAGGTGTATGATGATAGATAGGTAGATAGGTAGGTAGATAGATAGAAGAGATTTCAAGGCCCCACCCAGACCTACTAAATCAGAACCCCTGGGTGGGCCCCAGGAATTTGTATTTTTCTGTCAACACTTCTTCCAGGTTCTCTTATGTTCTCCCTTGGAAGCAGCACTGGTGGGGACCACATGGTGGACTCTGTACACTTCACATGCCCCATGAACCTGGCTCCTCCCCAAAGAGAACGGCCTAGGAGCCACATCTGCAGAACAAGAGAAACCATCTTCACTAAGTTTTCCTGTTACCCAGAGGTTTCTAAACTAGGGCTTTGGCGGTGGGCAGGGCACCTCAGAGAGCTGGACCAAGAGAATGGCACCCTTAACAGTTTACCCTGGAGCAGGGATACAGGGACTTAGTGGTGATGGTAAGAAGGAAGAGGAAACATTTGCTAAGCCAGGTCAGAGCTCCAGACCCTAGGACACCTGCCCAACTCATGCCTAAGCTACTTCCTTTAAGTGCACAGCTGCCACGAGATTCCTCTTGACCAACAGCAACCACAAGAAGTCAAAATTATGAGCCCCATTTTAAAGCTGAAACTTTTGCCTCAAGCAAGCATGAATATTCCTAGGGAGTCTGTGAAGAGAACTGTGGTCACTTGAGCCTTTCCTCTGTTCCTACCAAGGCAGGGTAGTGTTGTCCTCAAGAGCTGGGAATATGGCTCCCAAAGGCCTGTAGTACAGTCTTAGCTAACCCCTGAGCAACCCTGACATTGGTACCTGACCTCTTTTCTTCCCAATGGCAACACCCACCCTGGGTGCTCTGGGAAATGAGGTGAATTTACCAGTACAGAGCACTTGGCTCAGGACTAGACCTATAGAGCACAGCAGAGACTCATGGAGGCAGGAGAGAGCCTAAGGCCATGTTAAAAAAAAAAAAAAAGCCAGGAATGAGTGGAAAATGAAGAGAGAGGAAAGATTCAACTTAACAGTAGAGATCAGCTTGTACAGCAACTTCTCTTACAGACTAGGGAGTTCTTATAGGGGTCCTGGGGTCATGGGAATTCTTTTGCTACAGGGAATTTTCCCTGGGGGGTGGAAATGAGGGGAGCTGGGCTACTTCAGGGAAATGATAGACAGGTGATTTGGACCACTGTAGGGAAAGGACAACAAGGTGATTTGAGCCGTTTCAGGAAAATAGCAATGTGTACATTGCTTTGCATTTGAGATAGGTGGCCTGGGTCACTTCTTGGAACCAGCAGTTCACACATTGTTTTGAAAATAGTGGCTTTCAGAGTCCGAAAATGGAGACATTCTAGTTCTAACAGGCCAGGGAACCCTCCCTTGCCCTGCAGCTTCCTGCCTCCATTCACACAGAGGAAGAAGGAGCCCTACTTGCTATGGTGCAGGGATCAAGCACCCAGGATGTAGGAGAGTCTGGGAGCCAAACAGGAAGTGAGGCAGCCAGCCCACAGCCTTCATCAGTTCTTTCATCTTTCGTTTTAAAAAGCATGTTTCTGTATCCTTGTCCTGTATATGCCGGTGGCCACAGCCCAACAGCCTTGGCCAACAGAGAAGACAGCCCATTCCTTCCAGAGCTCTGAGCCAAACAGGTGGCCAGCAGATGAGCAGGCAGGCCAGGGTCTTGGAAGTAGGCAGCAGGACAGGCAGAGCAGGATAATAAGGAGGCCAAGGTTGGAGAGGTGTGGGGAGGAAGTGGCCCCAAAGGAAGGGGAAGAGGTGGGGCCAGGTGTGGGAACTGAGCGAGGTCCTGGGATTACCCGGGAAAGTGTTCCTGGTTTCCTGGGGTGGGGGAGCGGAGTATTTCTGAGAACAAAGGGGAGGGGAAGGGCGATATTCCTATGTGCAGAAGGGTAGTTGTCTGGCCACAGATGTTTGCTGGTAGCTGGGTTTAGCCCTAAGTCTGTGACGCTGAGAGGATCTAGGTGTGACATAGCTCTGGTGTATCACACTGAGAATTTATTTGTGTGAGCAAGGAGGTCTTAGAATGCAGGTGGGGAGGAGTATGTGTGTGAGAGATATCAGGCTTGGGAGGCATGGAATCTCAGGTCTCAGCCATGTTCAGAGACCTTAGGCAGGAGTGGCCCTGGTATTGACCAGGGTTTGTTCATTGGCAACATGAGGCTGGAGAAGAAATAAGGGTCAATAGTACAGAGACCTTTCTGGCTTTAATACTGTGTCCCAGCACTGTATGCTAGAACTTTCTCTGATGGTAGACATACTCTGAGCTGTCCAGGGTGGCTACCACCAGCCACATATGGCTCCAGAACCCTTGATTTGTAACCAGGAAGAATAGCAGACCAGAATGGCAATGGTATCTCCCTTAAGTAGCTATCTGTGGCTTCCAGCAGGCTCCTGGATGCATCTGAGCTGGAATCATGGCCAGCTCCTTGCTAGCACGTGACTTTACCTTGGTATGCCTGTTTCATCCCCCATTAAAATGTGTGCAATTAGAGTCCCAGCCCCATGCAGTTGCTTCAAGAATTCAGTGAGATAATAAGATAGGCAATGCTTTAAGCAAAGTCCCTGGAGTATAGTAAATGCTCAAGAAAGAAGACCTTGTATGGACATCATTATGTTCAAGTGGAGGAGAACAGCTAGCATCATTGAAAACAAAATGGACCCTGTATGTTAAGCTCTAGCAGGAGGAGTTGTGAGGCCCAGTGAAGAGAGGAAGGGTCTTCTCCCCAGGGATGAGCAGTCTGCCCCCTACAACGCTGATGTATGCACCAGGAGTGAGTATGAGCAGGCAAAGAGGCCCCACCCAGCACCCAGCAGACAGCAGGAAGACAGAGCCAAAGTGGATTTACTACAGCTGAGAATGTGGGAAAGGGCTAATGGGCTGTGAGGAAAAGTCACAATAGGAAATTATATTCTAGCTGCCTGGTAGGCTTTGTGGCCTGGTAGTCTGGGTATGGCTGGCGGCTTGCCACAGAAACCCATCATCATCTACTCTAGCCTGAAACTCCCTGAAGTGTTGCCATGGCAGGTAGGTGCAGCACCAAGGGCACTAGATGGGGAATCAGAAGGCCTGAGTCCTTGCTTAACTTGGATAGATGCTGACTTATCCTTCTGGGCCTCCATTTCTTTATGTAAAATAGGGAGATGAGGTATTCTAGACTATTTGAGTGGTCCCTGAAACAAGATAGGTTACTCCATCTTTCCCTAGAGCTATTCGGAGTCTTAACAGAGAGGAATGTTTCTCCTTCTGGGGATAACCCATTCATGAACTCACCTTACATCTTTTTTTAAAAAAATATTTATTTATTAATTTAAGTGAGAGAGAGAGAGAGAGAGGAAGAGAGAGGCAGATAGAGAAAGAATGGGCACAGCAGGGTCTCTACCACTGCAAGTGAACTCTGGACACATGTGCCACCTTGTACATCTGGCTTACTTGGGTTCTGGGGAATTGAACCTGGTTCATTAGACTTCACAGGCAAGCATCTTAACTGTTAAGCCATCTCTACAGTCCACTCACTCTACATATTTTTGAAAATTTACTTAATATTTAGTTGCAAACAGAGAAGAGAAGGGAGGAAGGGGAGGAGGGAGAGAGAAAGAAAGAGAGTACGGACATGCCAGTATCTTTTTGGCCACTACAAATGAACTCCATGTGCCACTTTGTGAATCAGGCTTTACATGAATACTGGGTATTTGAACCCTGGGCTGTCATGCTTTGCAAGCAAGTGCCTTTAACTGTCAAGCCATCTCTCCAGCCCCTCACTCTACAGCTTTAGGGGTCGATTGTCTTGGCTCCTTACAATCTCCAGGGTCTTCTCTCTGTTGGCTCCTTCCCTTAACTCCTCCTCCTCCTCAATAAAATAAAACAACCAAGAACCTTCTTCTCTTGACCCAGCAGCCTGGGCTGCTTTCTTTCCCCCTTCCACTCTGCTGCCAAACTTCCAGAACAAATGTCCAACATCCGCTGCCTCCTCTTCTCACCTCCCACATTCCAGGAACCCACCACAATCTGCTTACCACTCCCAGGGCTCTATGGAAGGAATGCTTGTGCCAGGCTCGCCTACCCGATGCCTCCCTTCATCCACCCTTTGAGGTGTTTCCCCCATACCACCAGCCCAAATCTTCCTTGCCTACCCCATCCCAGGGGCAGTTAGCCCATTGACCACAGGTTCATCCTCACCCATAGTGCCCTTGTAGTCTCATTGTCCCTCATTGCTGCTCCTGGTTCCTGGTAGCTTTGGCCATTTTGGTTTTGTCTTTTTGGACTTCCTCTTCCTGTATGTACCAGGGCCATTAGCTAGGCCTTTGTGGGAGGCTCATGTCTGTGCCTTGCTCTGGACAAAAAATATATGTTCTTTCACTTCACAAAAGAGTGTGTGACATCCCAAAGGGTTGAAGCCACTAACCATCACCCATGATTGAGATCTGCACACGTGAAGTCCTTCTCTTTTCAGAATTCTAATCCCATCTTTTGAGCTACTTATTCTCCTACATGGTTACCACATGATAGGCATCTCTTAACCAAAACCCAGTCTCTCCCTGAGATCTCCCATCTGTTAGGGCCCTTAGTGTTCTGACTCTCTGACTTGTACTGGGTGGTCTCAGAAGGCTCCTGGTTTGCTGCCTGCTGCTGAGGAAAGGGTTAGCACCTTAACTCTGAGCCATCAGCTGTCCAGGATGTGGAATCAAAGCAAATAGAGTTAAGAATGTTTGGAGGGGGGATGGAGAGATGGCTCAGTTGGTTAAGGGACTTTCCTGCAGAGCCTAGCTACTGGGGTTCAGTTCCCTAGTACCCATGTAAAGCCAGATGCACAAGGTGGAGAATGCATCTGGAGTTTGTTTGCAGTGGCTAGAGGCCCTGGTGCACCCATTCTCTCTTTGTGTATGTCTCTCTTTTCTCTGCTTACAAATAAATAATTTAAAAAAATGTTTGGAGGAAGGCAAAGAGCCAGAGTTGGCCACTGGAACAGAGTCTTCTGTTGTGCTATAGTGTAGAACCCACATGGCTACATCAGAAATCAACATACACAGAAATATCTTACCATGGAGATCCACAGGTAACAAAGCTGAAGCAAAGACCTTGAACCCAGGCCTTCTGACTCAAAGCCCATTGCTTTTCAATGTTACACTGTTTGGGATCAGAGAGGTCTGATTTGGTATCCATAGCTGGGTTTTAGGGTAAGTCTTTGAGAAATAGGCAAGATTCTGTGTGCTGGAAAAGCCATGCAGTTTGCAAGGAGAATGACCAAAGCTTACATGAACTCCTAAATCCCCACATCATGAAAAAGCTGGAGCCAGATGGTCCATTCAGAAACAAAAGGGTGTGGAGAGATGGCTTGGTTGTTAAGGCATTTGCCTGCAAAGCCTAGCTACTGGGGTTCAGTTCCCCAGTACCCACATAAATCCAGATGCACAAGGCGGTGCATGCGTCTGGAGTTTGTTTGCAGTGGCTAGAGGCCCTGGCATGTCCATTCTCTCTCTTTCTCTCTCTCTCAAATAAATAAATAAGATATTTTTTTAAAAGGGAAATTCTGCACAAGGTGGGTTTGTGTGTGTGTGTGTGTGTGTGTGTGTGTGTGTGTGTGTGTATTGTGTGCTGATGCATGCCTCTGTGCATGGAGGCAGAGGCCAGTGGAGAACACTGGGTATCCTCTAACCACTTATCTACTTCTTTGATACAGGATCTCTCCCTCAACCTGAGGCTGCTGTCCATCAGCATGTCCCAGTAATTCTTCAGTCTCGGCCCCTATAGACTTAGGTTACAGACGTGCATAGCCATGCCCAGTATGTATGTAGGTTCAAGGGTAGTAAAATGGAGTAGTGTCCGGCCCCAAAGGCCCTCATGCTTACACAGTAAGTACTCTTAACTGTCAAACATTGCTCCAGCCCTGCACAAGGCATGTCTACAGCATCCAGCCCTGTGCACCTTCATCACACCTGTTCCCTTGGGATCTTCTGCTTATCTGTGAAATCAACTGTTTATACATAATATTCAAGCTTTCCCTCTCTCTCTCTTTTACTTCTGTTATTTTAAGGCAATAGTGTCCTTTTCTCATCATAAACAAGTGAAACAGAACTATTCAGGTTCCAAATGGCAAGTAGATGGGAGGCCATGGGGCTGATGCTCTCTGCATCACTTGCCTTCCCCTGTGCCTGCATCATCTCTGTGAGCAGATGCCCACAAGCCACAGTATGTCCCAGGCAGAACACAGAGACCTGTTACTAAAACCTCGCCTCTCCCCTCCTGCCCACTGCAATGTACCACCCACTCTCAGACTCCAGAAGATACTGTGGGGACAAGCTGTCCTGCATCCCCCTCTCCCAACTCAGCACAAGTCTCATGATGGCGGGTGGGGGACACAGAAGGCCTATGAACCAGAAGATTCTGTTTGCTGCAGATAACATTGAACCAACAGAAGTTCCAACACTTTCCTTGCTTTGGCTGCACATGAATTTTCTTGAATGGATCACAGAAAGGAAAATGGAAAACTGTTCACAGTGCTCAGATAGTGCCGCAGTGGGGCAAAGCAGGAGAGAGGTCAGGAGCCGCTTCCTCCCCGTCTCTGCTGCCGGCCTGGTGGACAACCGCCCTGTGTCAGAGAGACTCTGAAGGTAGTCACACCCTAGAGTAGAAAGAGGCTAGAAGACCCAGTTCTTGTATGTCACCCAATCTCTGTGTTGTAGTTCCCCATCTGTAAAACAACAGATTATTGAGTTCTTGGGTATTTTCAGTGGAACCAAGAGGGTCTTGGCCATACATGGTCTTCTGACTCATTCTTACAACAAGCTTACACTAGGTAAGGGCAGGAATATTGACTGAGAATATGCCACTGAGGTCAAGGGCTGTAAACATGAACTTGCCTATTTGCTAACAGAGGGGCATCCAGCCAAGAGACAGAAGAGCAGGTCTGACCCTTAGTCCTTCCTGGTGTTGAGATGAAACCTGCTTCCCTTTTTCTATGCATTTAGTACCTATTCTCTCTGTGGCCTCTCAGTCCCCAAGACATCCCTGCAAACTTGGGAGAAAAGGATAGGTTCCTGAGCAGGTTGACTCCCTCTAAAGGTCCTTCCTCAAAACCTGGTTTTCAGGCCTTTGCCACCCTTCCTGGCCTCCTCAGCTGTAGCTACAGGCTTTGAATATTTATATATATTTTTGGACATAGCATCTGGAAGCTGGGGGAGGGCTCTGAAGTCTAGAGGAGTGGAACCCCCTGAAGATAATGTGTGGCACTAAAACTCATACCTCACAGCCTTTGCCCAGTCTATTCCATCCTTGGAAACACTCTCGTGCAGTCTTTTATTCTGGCTAACTCTTATTTAGCCCCTGCCTTCCAATGCCACCTCCTCAGGCCAGTCCTCCCCAGTACCTCTCTCCCTCACTAGTGGTGTCTTTTGAACCCCATTGAATTTAGATGAGCAGCTCAGAAGGAATTTAGCTCTACCAGAGCGTGCACCCTATGAGGGCAAAGAGACGTAAGTCTTCCGTGTGGCACATGCTGAGCTTAATCTGGGTTTGGGAACAGAGGACCTGGTCAGGAGGTACTTTTGGAATGGCCATGAGGATCACAGATACATCCCTCCTTTTACATGACTCCCATGACAGTTCAGTAAGTTCCAGTAGCCTCATGGTTCCTGACACTGTGGGTAGCTATGGCCCTCAAGGACCTAGAGTGCTAGGGTTGGAACTCAGCGGCATGGGCAGCACTCAGCTCCCCTGAGATGGGCTGTTTGTAACAGTGCATGGAGATGCTTAGGGGAGGATGGGGTGTGGAAAATGTGTACTTGAGACCATGTGAACTAGGACAGAGGATCCACCCAGAGAGAAGAAATAGTAAGGACAGAAACAGAGACCAGAGAGGGGCTGGGGAGATGGCTCTACAGTTAAAAGCACTTGTTTTCTTTTTCTTTTTCTTTTTTTTCTTTCTGAGGTAGGGTCTCACTCTCACTGAGGCTGACCTGGAATTCACTATGGAGTCTCAGGGTGGCCTCAAACTCACAGTGATCCTCCTACCTCTGCCTCCTGAATGCTGGGATGAAAGGTGTGTGTCACCATGTCCGCAAAAGCACTTGTTTTCAAAGCCTGTTGGCTTCAGGTTCAATTCCCCAGGACCCACATAAATCCAGACCCAGAAAGCAGCACATGTGTCTGCAGCTTGTGTTGACAAGAAATCCTGTTGCATGGACACATGCATACACACACAAATAAATTAAATTTGAGAGAGAGAGAGAGAGAGAGAGAGAGAGAGCGATTGCGATCGCGTGCGTGAACCCAAGAAGATAGAGACAGGTAGAGAGACGAGAGTACAGAAGCCCAGCCAATGCCATATAGCTATATCTGCACTATACTCTGTGCTTCTCGTTGGAGCACTCTGTGTACATGTGTGTGCATGTGTCCATGTGCACATGTAAGGAGCTGTGTGCACCAATGCTTGTGTATGTGGACTACAATCAGGATGTGAACATGGCATCCTGGGGGATTACCCTCACCCCACTAGGGCCATGGCCCCAGGCTGCAGGGGCTGTTGACAGCAGTGTCACCATGTGCTTTGGAGAGAGGCAGGAAGGAGGGAGGGAGAAAGGGAGGCTCAGCAGAGTGTCAGTGTGTCTCAGCTTGCGTGGGGGTAGCTGTGTGGGGGCGGAGGGCTGCTGCATGCACTAACATTTGTGCCTGCCATTCTGATGGCTTGGAAAAAAAAACAGAAAAGACTGTCCCCTCCCTTGTCTTTGTACCCCCTCCCCAGGTTCTGCTTCCCAATTTCCCATTCTTTGGCCTTTGGTTCCTGCACATCATTGTCTCCCAGCACTGACCTCACCACTGGTTCTCACTGAGGCCTTGGTAAGATCACTTTCCTCTAGAGAAAGCTAGGCAATACATGTACTGTCTCTACCATACTCCCAATCCTAGTGGTCTTTGTCTTCAGTTTCCCATGTGGACCTTCATAGAGGATATGACAGGGGGTAGCAACCCTGATGAGGCATTTTGAGTTTCCAAGGATAGAACTCCCATTTCACAGATGGTGAAGTTAAGGCACACAAGTAACAAGCAATTCACCCAAGGTGGCTCACTGAACTCAAAGCAGAATTGTGACTGAAAAATGAGTGTCAGTTCAGAGTCCCCCACACATATCTTTAAGGCCAACACTCTTCTTTCCTCACTCAAAATACTCCTTTCCTCATTCATGGGCAAGAGGGAGGCTATTCAGTAGATACAGCACCAGGCATGGCCCCTCTCAGCAATCCTGTACACTGATGTTGGGGACCTGGTCACCATTCTCTGAGCTGTCCTGACACCTCATCCAGCCCCTGTCTGTTCATCTGTAAGATGGATAAGGAGGCCCTGCCTGCCTCCCCTGGGGTGGGCACCATGTGGGCCTAGTGCTATGGGCTGGAGAAGTGCTTTGAAATGGAGTAAAATGGGTGAAGCTATAGTGCCTTGGTGTCCTCTCTCCAATATGACACCATCCATCCTCCCTTCTGACTCTCCTGGGGAAGGATAAGATAGCCAAGCACAACCTACAGGGTGTTAGAGCTTGAATCCAAGAAAGGCCTTTTGTACCTGATACCCTTACCACCCAGTACAAGGAGCTGCCTCTGGGCCATGTCACCACCCATAGATCAGCCCAGCCAAGCCCAGTGCAGGACGTAAGCTAGAGGGGAAAGGGGCTGGGAGGAAGGAGCCACCCCTCTCATCCCCCTGACAACCCTGCAGCCACCCACATCCCCACCAGCCTCCCTAGTCAGCACTGCCTGAGTCAATTTCAGAATCCTGTTTCTAGAGAGAAAAGAGTGGGTTGAGCTCTCTCCTCCCTCCCTCTCTCAAGTAAAATCTCCTTCAGAGGCTCCTTCTGTCCAGCCCAGCCATTACACAAGCTGAAGAACACCTCCTAACCTCTGCAAGCGGGGGTAGATGGAGGCTCAGGGACGCCAGGGCTAGAGGAGCCTTCCTCCCCGGCCCGTTCCCTGAGCCCTCGGGGGTTTCACTTGCCCATCTGCACTGCCCTATGCATTCCTGCTTTTTGCAGAGATCAGGACCTCAGAGAAGGCTGTTTCCTCAGCTCTGCTGGCTGATGTGGCCCACCCTAGCCCCTGCAGCCCACTCCAAGCAAACTCCTGGGTCCCTAAACTCTGGACTTCTATTTATCTTTTTTGGGGGGAAGGAAGAAGATTGGAGTCAATGGCAGAGGGAGTTGAGCCCATTTCTGGGTCCTTAGATTAAGCCCTCTAGGGAACCTGGGATCCAGTTCTTGTCTCTGAATCCATGGCCATTAGTGGGGTGTCTTTAGTTTGATTTAGCTCCAGGAGCCCCTGCTTGGGACACCTCTAGACACAGCCACAGCTAATTTCCCACCAGGAAGGAGAGGCTTTTCTGTTTATACCCTGAGCTTTTCAAAGACCCCAAGTGACAAGCCAGGCTTTGCTGGGCAGGATGCCAGGAAATCCCAGAGAGGTGCCAGCCCTCCTTCTACAAGGTGGCAATCCAGGGCCCAGCCAAAGGTCAACCAAAGGTCCCCATTTCCCCTTTTAGGGCCAGTCTAGGCACCCTGTCAGGCACCTTGATGCTTATCTGGAGGAGAGTCCTGGAAGGAGGCTCAATTTCTGGGTTGTGACACATTGTCCCAGCTTATAGGCCCAAGTCATCAACTGACAGGCAAATCCTGCAGATGCATTCATTGCTACTCCCACAGAAGAGGAGCCAGGGCTCTTCCAGCCCAGGCAAACCTTGGTCCACATCTCACCTGAGCTGGACACACTACAGACAAATCTAGAAGGCCCTACCTCTTCCTTCAGTCCTGTCCAACCCTTGAAGATAACAGTGACCTTAGTAGCAATGTCCTTCTCAAGGCCCACTGTGGGCCAGGCTCAAAGCTATGCCTTTATACATTTAATCCCCACAGCCCTTTGAATCTCCAGGAAAGAGTTGCCAGCCTATCCCATATCACAGAGCTAAGGGCTTGAACCACCTCTCCCTGCCCTGCTAGATGCCTACACTGAAGCTCAGGCTCAGAGCAGGAGTTACAGGCCTCTTCCATTTGGGAGCCCTGGCCTTCACCACATAGAAACCAGAGGTAGGCAAGGAGCTCGGCCACCACAGCCCCTTCTGTCCAGCGGAAGCATCTTCCAACCCAGGCCCATGTGTAGCCTCCTGAAGTTCTGCAAGCTCCTGACATTGCAGGCAATATTTCGTAGGCTTGTTCATTTTTCTAAGGAGTGTTGATTTCAACTTTCATCGGGTCCCTAGAGAAACATGTGACCTAAAAAAGGTTAAGAGCACTGATAGTTCTGGAAGGAAGAGGTCTGAAATTGATTAGACAAGGCAAGGCTTGGTTTTCTGTCACAGCCTTATCACAGCTCCCTATCCTTTGAAACTGTGTTCCTGTCCTGGTGCCGCCATGAACCCAGGCAGGCCCAGGCCTGAGAAGGCTGTGCACTTAGCCCCGTCTTGATGATGCTAATCTCTTGGGGCAAAAGAATACCTTGTTGTCACTTTGATCTCTAGAATCATATCTCAACTCCATTTCACTGTGCTCTGTGACGCAGTCTTGCCAGAACCCAGTTTTGGTGGCTCCCTGAAATGAAGGTCTTAACTATTTGCAGAGTTCTTGGGTTTTGAGGAGACATTTACTGGAGGGAGGTCCCAGCTCAAGTTTAGGGTACAGACCCAGGCCTCCAGATCAGCCCTAAGCATAACATTCTTGCCCCCACCTCCAGCACAAAGACTCTTAGAATGACAGGAATTCTGTAGTGAACCCATACCTGCATAAGGAAGTGTGTCTGTACAAGGGAGCCAGTGTGTGTGTGTGTGTGTGTGTGAGTGTGTGTGTGTGTGTGAGTGTGAGTGTGTGTAGGGACTATGCTTATACATAGCCATGTACCCACCTCCCACACATAGGTAGACACCAGCATGAGTTCACACATGCCTACAGTACCTTCATGAGTGCATGAACCCAGACCTCACATCTAGATATGGGCACATGTACACATCCCCAAGCACATTTGCACACTCAGGCATCATAGGGACACTGTGTGTCTATATATCACACTTCAGATCTCACACACACATGCCCACTGATGTGCACACAGCTCTGACCTGCCACACATGTGCACACACAGTGACATATGTCCATATCTTCAGTGTCATCCCACCTAGCCAATAGCCTTCCTTGCACACTTGCATACATGTACCCTTGCAGGATACACTGTCATTTTATACACACAGCACATACAAGTACTACTTCGTGGTACACCCGCATCAATGTTTGCACACCCTTTTGGTGCCCACAGTGTGCCTAGCAAATTCTTACCCAGCATGATCAGCTCCCCTTGAAAGTCCATATACAACACCATACATGAACCCTCTCCTCAAAATGTACGCTGTGCATGCACAGCCAGGCCTCACACTGGTACACACCTAGAGCCTTTCATCCCATGCTCCTTGTAGCAGCGGGAGCCAATCAAGACACAGGTATTCTTTTGCCCATGGGGCACACTGTGTCAAACTGCTCCTAACCCTTGATCTTAGAACTCTCCATAAACTCAACCAGGGCACATTCAGTAACCTTCACTGGCACAGCCTGCTAGGCTACTCAGAGGAGCCTTCCTCTCTCCTCCACTCCCAACCTTCTCTCAGCATCAGAGGAGAGACATGATGGGCAACTTTGCCAAAACACCACAGCCTCTGTGCACACATAGCCCTTGGTACAGCTTGCTGCCCTCCTCCCCACACTGGTCACTTTCATGTTAACCCCTTCTGTACCCATGCCCTCTCTTCTGGTAAGTAGCTGGGAGCAGGGAGAGGATGGGCCAGGGAGAATATGGCTACTCTGCAGAGGATCTCTAGGTGGGAGGTGGTGAACTCTCCATCATTGGAGGCATCTAAGTGCAATTACAAAGCGGCTTTCAGTATGAACTCAGCTGAATGGGAAAATCCCTTCTGTGCCAAGTTTCTAAGAACCTGTGTGTGTCCAGGTTATATGCACTTGTGTATACACACTAGAAAATACCATCAACTCATTACCCTAACATACACACAAGGCAGGCTTGGCACATCTGCACCCATAAATGTATCTACGTCTAACTCTGGACACACAATATCCCAAACCATGCAGCATGCCCCCCTTCATATACACAGGAGAGTCCCAAGACGCACAGAAACATGTCTCTCTGTCCAATAGCCTGACCCCACACCCTCCAGTATTCCCTGTGATTCCACTCACTTTCCCAGTTCCTCAAAGAGCTGATACTCTTCTGTGAATCGGGTGCAGGTGATGGTTGCCATCCTGGCACTGGGCGGGCAGGCAAGCGTTGAGCGTGAGGGAACAGGTCTGGGCTGCTGCTCTGCTCCCAAAACTAGGGGCCACTTGCCTGCCCGTGCTCCTAAGTGCAAACGGAGAACCAACTGGACTGACGAGCCTGGGGCTTCTGAGCAGGGCACTGTGGCTGCTCACAGCCTCGCGAGCCTTCGTCAGCATCCAGGTCCCCATGGCAACCACCTCTGAAACGCCCTGTTCCCGTTGCCCTGGTAACTGCCTCCCCAACACCTGCTTGCTTTCCACTGTGAAACCTGCTGGTAGCACTGGCCCTACCACACACAGTACTGCAGGACTGTGTGCCCTGGGAGTGGGTGGACCCAGTGTCCCCAGGGTGATAGACGGAAGAGGATAGAGAAGGAGGAAGAGAATAAACTTAGTCCACAAGTGATCTTCTGTCTTCCTACCTCCCCCATCTCCAACTCTGTGGCCGCTCTAGCAGACAGGATGGGATTAAGTGGGGCAAAGAGGCAGTTGCTATGGTAACAGCTAGTGGGTTCCACATTACAGGATGGTCCTTGGGAAAGACAGGATGCAGTTACCCTGGCAATTTCATCTCCTCTGGAGAAACAGGTATTGCCCCGTTTCCCTGGCAACAGCTAGGTTCTAAGGTTTACAGGGAAATGATGGCTAATTCATATCTCTACCTCTCTCTCTCTCCTTCACTGTAGTCTGCTGCTGTCTCTTCTCTTGTCTTCTGGGGGTTGTTTTGGTTAGGTCAGCCTCTGCTTCTGTCTTATTTTGCTCCTGTTATCTCTGCTCTTTGGATACCTTGTGCATCACCACACTCGCTCTAGCTTGGAGAAGTGCAGAAGGCCCAGGACTCTGCAGGAAGGGCTCTGGGTGGCTGCTCCCCCACCCCAGTACGCAGCTGGGCCCTCCTGAGGCTTGATATGCAGGCTCTTCTCACCCATGCCCCCAGAGGGACTGTGGAGGTCTGGCCTCCTGGGGCTCGTGTCCCAGTTTCTGTTTGTGCTTCATGTCAAGATAGAAGAGGTGAGAGGCTGTCACAACAAGGGGAGCATGGCCTGGCTCACCTAGGACTGGGCCAGTAACACAGACCTGCCCTGTCCTGGATCATCTTTCCTAAAGTCTCTGGCACTGTGCCTGACAACTTCAACGCTTCAATGCCTCAGCCACACCCATGGCCACAAATCTCACCACAAGGCCTGAGGGGTTAGGAAGGAACCAAAATTTAAGAATAGGCATCTTGGGGCTGGAGAGATGGATTAGCGGTTAAGCGCTTGCCTGTGAAGCCTAAGGACCCCGGTTTGAGGCTCGATTCCCCAGGACCCACGTTAGCCAGATGCACAAGGGGGCGCATGCATCTGGAGTTCGTTTGCAGTGGCTGGAGGCCCTGGCATGCCCATTCTCCCTCTCTCTCTCTCTCTCTGTCTATCTGCCTCCTTCCTTCTCTGTTGCTCTCAAATAAATAAATAAAAATAAAACAAAAAAAAGAATAGGCATCTAAGTTCAAGTCCCAGCTCCTGCATTTATTAGCAGGACAAGTCACTGAACCTCTCTGAGCCTCCAACTCATTTGCTATAAAATAAGGGAGTAAAGTTGCACAATTCTGTGAAGATGTTGGGGCCTAAGGGCCAATAAGCCCTCTGGGAAGTGCGCAAACCTAGAGTATTCTCCCAGCTTCTAGTCAAGGAAGAGGATGCTTTCAAGAGGGGCCACTGCACACCGATCCATTCTACTCAGAATAAAAGAGGTCCTTGGTTTCTTTCACAGTTTGCAGGGAAGAGGCTTCTTCCAGCCCTGCTTTTTGAGAATAAGGGGCAGATAAAAGGATGTGGGCATGTCAACCCTCTGGGCTTCCAGCTCACTCCTCTGAACCTGCAAATCCCAATCTCAAACTCCAACAAGCACCTGACCTGCCTGAGGCCAGGGAGGCCAGGGGATTTCCACCCTCTTTCTGGGAGTCAGGGGTTGGGGAGATCAGGGATAAGCTCTTCAATATAGTCGTTTTTTTTCCAGGAAAGGAAAGGGAGGAGGTAGAGGGGAAGAAACATGGAGGGCAGGAAGAGAGGTAATGGCTCAGCCACTAATTGCACCATTACCACCTTCAGCAAAAGGAAAATCCACTTCATTTTGTTTCTGTGCACAATATGCTTTCCACTTCTGCCGCCAACGTTGCAATTCACAGGCCTGCGCTCAGGGGCCACACAGCCGGTGGGCAGCAGGCAGGAACAGAACACTGGGGTTAAGTTAAAGGCATGAGGAGGAGGCAGGCACACCCTCCTGCACAGCTCCTCTAACCTCTTCCCAGGGAGAGGACAGCTTCCTCAAATGAAAGTGTTGCAACTGCCTCGGTAACCACTGGTCCACCCAGCCACTGTTCAGGAGAGGCAATGTTGTTTAGTTATTAGTGACTGCATGACTTACAGGCTATGGGACTTCTCTTGACCTCTTCCGGTGCAAAATTGGGTAAATAATAATTGTTATTTGCAGGGTTGTTTTGTGGATTGAGGTAGACACAGTGGCTGATGCAGAAGGAATTGCTGAGGGACTGAACAGCCCTTCCCCCCATGCCCTTCCTGAAGCACGGAAACACACAGCACCATCTCCAAGTCTGAGAGCTTTGGGACCGTGCTCTCTGAGCCCTTGCTGGATTTTAGCTGCTGTTTGGACTTGCTCGTCCTGAGCCTCATCTACCGCAATTCACATAGAGGGCTAAGACACAGGTCACTGGGACCTCCAGGTTATCAGGTGCCAACGATGTGGTAGCTGCTTTAAAAAAAATGTGCTAAGGGGCTGCATTCATGGAAATGTAACATCTTGAGCAAAGGAGGTGATAGTCTTGGTCCCTCTTTCCACCTGAGCAAAGCATTTAGAGCAAGCTTCCAATGTGGGTCACTGGAAAAGCCCCAGCAATTCAGGCTATCATGTGAAGGCATGGGGGTAGTCTAATGGCCAGGCCACTCCCTATCTTCAACAGGAATCGGGGGGAGGGCAGATGTTGGCAGGGGCAAGACCAACTCCAGTGCTCTCCACACTGCCACCTTGTCTGCTCCTCCATGCTTCCAGCGCCTTGCCTTCCTCTTTCATGTCCTGTTCTTCCCTCACTGGTATCCTTCCTTCTCACTCTGCACAAAAGTGGGAGTCACCGTACCTCTGTCAACCTGGGTTGGCTGTAAGGTCTAAAGAATGCATCGACAAAGTGTTTATCACAGGGCCTACCTTTGACAAGGGCATAACCAATTCATGTACTTAGAGTCCAAGAATGAGTATTTTTGTCCCCAAACTTCCCAGGAGGAAGTGACCATGCTGGGAAGACTGGCAGCCACCTCTTGTCGCACGGGGACCTGTGCCTCAAGCTGTAGCATGAGGCCCACAGCCCTTGGCTCAGCAGCCACTGTCCACCGCCTTGAAGTTCTGGCCTTACTATCTCCTGCAGGGAAGGCTTCTGTGGGGGTACATCAGGGGACATGGTTGGTGTTCCCCTTTCCTCTGCTCTTAGGCCTGTTGTCACTCACATGCTGCATTAACCCAGCCACTCTTCTCCCAGACCCTCAAAGCATTGTTTCTGTCCTGACCCACTTGCACCGATCCTGTCCCCTATACCTGATGCCCTTAGTGGGATGGGCCCCACAAGGTTCCCTTAGATGGCATGCTTTCCATAGAGCCTGTCCAGGCCCTACGGGACCTTAGGACACTTGGGCGTATGCATGTGAGCAGGTGATCAGATTCTGAACCTCTTTCTGTCACTCTCTGACATGGGGCTTGGACATGGGCAGGCCCCTGGGCCCACCGGATGGTAGAGAGCTAGCTGAATAGGAGAGAGAAGTAAGGACAAAACTTCTTGGCAAAGATGTACAAGGTGGCGCATGCATTTGGAGTTTGTTTGCAGTGGCTGAAGGCCCTGGCATGCCCATTCTCTCCCTCTCTCTCTTTCTCAAATAAATAAAAAATAAAAATTAAAGTGAAATAAAATTGCTGTAAATTAAAAAAAAAACTTCTTTCAAGTCTTACACATACGTGTATACACATGCCTTTGGAACCTTCTAGAAAGTAGTTAAGGGGTGCAGCACTGCCCCTGATGGACAGCCCCACACTGAGTGCAACTGCTACTTTGCTGAGGAAACAGGACAGCTAATTCATACTTCTCCATACCCACAGGGCCAGTAGCTGTGCCTGGTGGTGGAGAGATTGGGGGAACCAGCTGTACCTATGTGGTACTAGGAAAATGAGCCAATAATTCCACTGGGGGGTTGGAGATGGCAGGCACTAGAGCCCAGCACACATGCCCGTCTGCAATATGCATGTGGTACTCAAGGGCAGGTCTGCATGTGGGGCCTGGCGGCCAGCGGCAGGAGCTGTGAAACCTGCCGAGTCCACACAGTCAGGCCAGAAGAGGGAATGATGTGTGGACACAGACAGCACTCTTTGTGAGTAGGAGAGATGACAGGAGGCTGGACTGAGTTCTGAGGTACACCATTAGAGCCCTTTCACATTTCAAAGCCTGACCACCTGCTCACATGCATACGCCCAAGTGTCCTAAGGTCCCGTAGGGCCTGGACAGGCTCTATGGAAAGCATGCCATCTAAGGGAACCTTGTGGGGCCCATCCCACTAAGGGCATCAAGTATAGGGGACAGGATCGGTGCAAGTGGGTCAGGACAGAAACAATGCTTTGAGGGTCTGGGAGAAGAGTGGCTGGGTTAATGCAGCATGTGAGTGACAACAGGCCTAAGAGCAGAGGAAAGGGGAACACCAACCATGTCCCCTGATGTACCCCCACAGAAGCCTTCCCTGCAAGAGATAGTAAGGCCAGAACTTCAAGGCGGTGGACAGTGGCTGCTGAGCCAAGGGCTGTGGGCCTCATGCTACAGCTTGAGGCACAGTTCCCCGTGCGACAAGAGGTGGCTGCCAGTCTTCCCAGCATGGTCACTTCCTCCTGGGAAGTTTGGGGACAAAAATACTCATTCTTGGACTCTAAGTACATGAATTGGTTATGCCCTTGTCAAAGGTAGGCCCTGTGATAAACACTTTGTCCATGCATTCTTTAGACCTTACAGCCAACCCAGGTTGACAGAGGTACGGTGACTCCCATTTTTGTAGAGCTCTGACACTACTTACCCATACAAAACCACAACCTGAGACTCAAATCTAGGTCTGTGTGACTTTAGCACTTCTGTCCCTGGTTATTAGGCCTCATCTAAGGCTGGAACAGTGACCATATACCCCTTATAGCCCAGGTCCAAGGCCCAGAGATTGCAGACTGCCCTCTTGCAGATGCACAAATCAGCATCAGTCAGGGCAAAAGCTGGGTGTTCCAGCTTCCCTGAACAAAGCCCTGCTGTGCACCATCCTGGCTCTACCAAGGCCCAAGGGAGCCAGAAGAACCTGTTAAGAGGAGACGCTAACCACATTGGCCCAAGCAAGTGTGGGCTCCTTTTTGGCTGCCAATATGCTGGTTATGAGAGCTTAGAACTCCACAGCCAGCATCCAGCGTGGGCAGGCTGCTACCCAGCCCTAATTCTTCTAGCTAACAGGTTTGCTGCCATCTAGTCTATCCCAGGGACAAACAGTAGTCCCAGCAAATGTTTCTGGGCTGAATCCTCCAGATCTATGACCCAAAGCCCAGGGATGTCTCTGCCTGCTCCCCATCTCATCTACAGAGATTCAGATGATATATGCACAGGCAGTGTCAATGGCAGCCTGGCACAAAACGGAAACATAGCCAGGCATGGTGGTACACACCTTTGATCCAGGTACTTGAGAGGCAGAGGTAGGATGATTGCTGTGAGTTTGAGGCCATCCTGGGACTACAGAGTGAGTTCCAGGTGAACCTCAATGGGGGCCCTTAGAAAGTAAGTGGGATCTGGGGTTGGAGATTGAGTCACATCAGGCAGAACCCCTACAGCAGACCCTGGAGCGTATCTATACCATTCTTCAAAGGCTGGGGCCACGGGGCATCCCTAGCTGTGCACCTGTCTGGCAGGCCAGCGGGCATAGCTGGAGCAAGCCCCAGCAGGACTACAGCGTCCTGAGCAATGGGCAGACCAGGAACATCCCATCCACTGGACACACCAGGCCGAGATACCATCTAAATAGACATCTTCAGAGCCTTCCTTCTGAGCAAGCAAAAATGCTGTGACCAAGGCTGGGCATGGTGGCGCATGCCTTTTAATCCCAGCACTAGGGAGGCAGAGGGAGGAGGATTGCAATGAGTTTGAGGCTACCTTGAGACTACATAGTGAATTCCAGATCAGCCTGAGCTAGAGTGAAACACTACCTTGAAAAACCAACAACCAAAACAAAACAAAACAAAAATGCTATCCAGGGGGCGTTGCCAGTCCTGGGCTCTGTCCACCAGCTGGGTATCAACACCACTGAGGCTGTGAAAGCTTATAGGCAGGGGAGGTGAAATGAGGCACAAAGAATGTGGCCTCAAGGAAAGGCCTGGGACACAAGAGCCAACCAAGTCCCATCCTGCCAGCAGCCCAGGGCAGGATTTCCGGGACTCAAAAGCTGAAGGAAAGAAGCAATGCTGGCTGCAACCAGCACCCACTGCACCGTACCCACCCCACCCATCCCGCTCATCCACAAGCTGACGAGTCCTAACAGGCCTCCTTTGCCAGTGACAAAAATAACTATTTTCAAAATTCACAGCAGGGCCTTCGCCTACACACTGCGCCGACTGGAACCTGAAGGGAGATATGCAGAACGCAATGTGCTGATGGAGCCACACTATGCAGCAAGCCAGCTTTGCAACCCCCACATCCCTCCTTCTGTCCACTTAGCCTGGGCCCTCTCTCCCAAACACATGCATGCATAATGACTCCTAGAATGGCCAGGTGGAAAGGGCTCTTGGATCATCCACTGTACACGGGGGAACATGAGGCCCAGAGGTCATGGGTTTTTCTGTGGTCACAAGGGAAAACCTTGGTGAGACCTGCTGCCCACCTTCCCTCTTCTTCCTCAACCAATAGTGAGCTCACACCTGCCCCCAGGACGCACATGCATACATACAGGTGCTCACACACAGGCCTGCATCCCTTGTCTCTGGGTAATAGCACTTTAATCAGGTTCACAGGCTCCTCAATGATAGCTTAGCCAGTCTTTGGTAGCCCTGTGAGATAGGCAGAGCCAAGGCTAACATGTCTCCATCCATTTTCTAGTGGGGAAATTGAGACCAGGGGAAGGACTACATCCAAATCAAGACAGTTATTGGTTCAGAGGCTCTTTTCACAGCTGTTCCCCCAGTTCTGCAACCACTCCAGGACCCCACCAGTTTTTCTGAGTGCTGGGAACAGGAACAAGAGTGTTCCCCCATGGCCCTCATGCCATGTGGCCCCAGAACTAGCCTAGGCACGTGAAGACCCAGAAAAAGCTACCTCTCAACCTTATACCTCCACTCAACTCTCATGTGGTTTCTTTGCAGTGCAGCCAGCTGGCCTTGTTCCAACAGCATAGACCCAGAGAAAGGGCTCAGCCACATATCAGCTGGAAGGTGGCAAGGTCAGCCAGGAACTCCACCATGGCCCCAGGCACAGGTGCACACTGGACCCACTGTCATTAAAGTTCATCTTAAAATTGAGGAGGCTGAGGCTGAAAGCTGATATAGGTCACCTGAGGTCACAGGGCAAGTCAGCAGAGAAGCAGGAATAGGACCCCGGTTTGGTCCTATTCCTTCTTCGCCCACCTCCGCCCCCCTTGCAAGTTCCCATCCTGTTCAGTTAAGGGCTTCTATGCATGGCTTCCACTTCCCTGCAGATGAAGGGTTGACCTCAGGCTTCTCCCTGAGAAGAAGCAGGGCCAAGCTGCAGTGGAGAAGTATCTTAGGGGAAACAAGATCCCTACCACCCCCAAGCATCAGATCCGATGGGACATCAGCCTGGTGTTGAGTTTACGAAAAAATGATCGAAGCTTGCAAATCTTGCATTTTTTCTTGCGGTGTCTCTGGGAGAAGACTCGAGCTCTGCCTTCCTCCTCCTCTTCTTCCTCTTCTTCTTCATCACTGGCCCAAGGCCCCCAAGCACCCCCATTAAAGTCAGGATGGGCCCGAGGGTTCTCAGCCGGGTAGCGCACAGGAATGGCAGTGCGGTTATACTCAGCCAGGCGGGCCAACAGGGTACGGACCACGTCAGGCCGCTGGCCAGCCAGGTCCTCCCGTTCATAAGGGTCAGCACTGATGTTAAAGAGCCACACAGCCTGGCGGACACTGTCCATCCGCTCTAGGTTCCACCAGCTGCCAGGGAAGGCAGCCAGCGTCTGAGGCGGGATCCAGTCGCCATAGCCAGGATCTCCAGTCAGCAGTTTCCACTCTCCCACGCGGATGGCAGCCTGCACAGCAGTGTTCCAGATGCCAAAGCCATCCTCTAGTGAGCCATAACGGGCATGGTTGTAGAGTGGGTCAATGTTGTGGAGGATCTCCTTGCGTGGTGAGGCCTGGCCCTCACTGATGGCTGGCCACACATCATAGCCATCCAGCCCATCTTCTGCTGGCGTGCCACCTGCCAGGCCCACCAAGGTCGGGTACCAGTCTGTGATATGCACCAGAGCCCTGCTGGTCCGTCGCTTTTGCTTGAGTAGGGGGCTGTGGACAAATCCCAGGCCTCGCACACCACCTTCCCAGTAAGTACCCTTGCGTCCTCGGAGTGGCCAGTTGCTGCCTCCTGAAAAAGTCTGGCCACCGTTATCACTGGAGAAGATGATGATGCTGTTGTTATAGAAACCGTAGCGTTTGAGGGCCCAGGTGATGTTGCGAACAGCCTCGTCCATGCAGGTCACCATGGCCGCATACTTCCTCCGTGCCACGTTGCCCATGGTGCGGTAGCGGTACAAGTACTCTCTAGGTGACTGCAGGGGCGTGTGCACTGCCTGGAAAGCCACGTAGAGGAAGAGGGGCCGCCGAGGGCTATGGCTAGCAAGGATGTGGCTGGCACGCTGGGCATAGAGCATGGTGGAGTACTGCCCGCTAAGCCCCCAGGCCACACTCTCACCTTCATGCAGGTCAAAGCCACACACCCCTGGGCCATCACAGTTGTCATATGTGTAGTAGTCCACGTTCCCTGTGAGTGAGCCCAGGAAGGTGTCAAAGCCCCGACGGGTGGGCAGGCACTCCTTCCGGTAGAAGCCCAGGTGCCACTTGCCCACCATGTGGGTGGAGTAACCTGCCTCCTGCAGCTTCTGGGGCAGGGTCACCTGGTCCAGGGGCAAGCAATTGGGCTGCTGTGGGCGGATGATGGAGTGCTGCAGTCCTGTGTGGATCTGGTACCTGGTGGGGAGGGGAGGGCATAAGACACAAAGATGAGCTACAGACCACTGCTCCTGTCGACCAATTCCCAGACCACCTGAGACTGGAGTGGCTGCTGATCAGCATGGCTAAGCCATTTGCCCATGACCATGCAGTCAGGAAATTGGAGAGGTAAGAGTTAAACCAGATCAATAATGACAACAATAATAGCAAACACCAAGCTCCTGCTACATGCTCAGCATTGTGTTGTACCCTTTGAAGCATCTCACTGTATCTATCCTTACCACAGACTTGGAAGTACAAGTTATTTCCATTTTCCATATAAGGAAACTGAGGCTGCTCAGGAAATCAAATCACTTGACTGGCTATTAACCCAGCTACTATATGGAGTGAAGTTTGTATCTTAGGCAGTCTGGAGTTCTGAGTACATGAGCTTTAAACTGAGAACTTGCTATGGAGTCTACAGCAAGTCCAATTTTCCCAGGAAAATCCCTACTTCCTCTTGAAAACCCACCACATGGTTCCCACCCTCCTATAATCCTATAATGTCTCTCACAACTCTCCCAAAGGATATTACTTTGTTTCTGGGCCCCTCTAACATTTAGCTCACACCCTCACAGTCCTACATGACCATGGGCTTTTACTCATTTGTGCATCTCTTGGGTTCAATGATATGTAATGAGGTTATCCTTGACTCAGCTTTGTATCTAGCACTCCAGTGATATTTGAAGCACACTGATGGAATGAATGGATGGATGGATGGATGGATGGATGGATGAATGAATGAATGAACACACTCAGAGGGCTTGGGAACAGGAGAGAAACAACTCATCTAGGCTTTAACCTACTTTTTTTGTTTTGTTTTGTTTTGTTTTTTGAGGTAAGGACTTGCTGTAGCCCAGTCTGGCCTGGAATTCACTCTGGAGTCTCAGGCTGGCCTGAGCAACTCAGAGCAATCCTCCTACCTCTGCCTCCTGGTGCTGGGATGAAAGGTGTGCGCCACCATACCCAGCTTGAGCTACTTTTTAACAGAAAGAAACATTAGAGGAGGAGAGGGACCTTGCTCAAGGTCACTCAGGAGGCAGAGGCAGAGCTAGAGCTGAGACTGACTGGAACATGAATCCTAGCAGAGTCCAAGCAGAAATCTCTTCTGGACAAGAGGCTGCCCATCCCTTCTCATAGGCATGGTTTACTCCTGTGCTCATCTTTAAGATCCACTCTATTCCCAAGCTTTTTGAAACCAACTCCCTGCCAGTTCCTGGCCCCTCCCTCTAGGTGGGTCACTTACACAGGTTAGTTCCCCCTAAGGCATCAGTAAATGTAGTAGAATTCTGAATTTCCTTTATTCATTCACATTCCATCTTTCTCCTGCTGTGGCCATGGCCCCCATGTGATCTACTTAGGGTGTCTTTAAAAATCTCAGTAAATAAGCCTGGAATTTCACAAGTGTGTTAGAATCCCACACTTTTTTCCTACCTTGAGGCATCCAAGTTAGCCAAGACCTGAGTACTTGACATCTGTTTCCTTACCTTAAAGTTATTCTTAACTTCTTAACACTATGTGGCACACTCATGCATATCTTTTGATCCTCAGTATCTCTTTTCCTCCCCTCCCTTCACTTTCCCTCTTCTCCCTTCCCCTCCCCTCCCCTCTCTTTCTTTCTCTTCCCTTCCCTTCCCTTCCCCTCTTCCCTCCCTCCCCTCTCTTCTCCTGGGAACTGATAGGCATGATAGGCAAGTGCTCTATTACTGAGCTCTTGGACTTGAACTTACTCTGTAGCTCAGGCAGGCCTTGAACTTTCAATCCTCCTGCCTCAACTTCCTAGGTAGCTAGAACTACAGGCCTGCACCACCAGGTCTGACTTAATCCTTTTTTAAAAAACCTACAGGCGGGCTGGAGAGATGGATTAGCGGTTAAGCACTTGCCTGTGAAGCCTAAGGACCCCAGTTTGAGGCTTGATTCCCCAGGACCCATGTTAGCCAGATGCACAAGGGGGCGCACGCATCTGGAGTCCCATTTGCAGTGGCTGGAAGCCCTGGCGCGCCCATTCCCTCTCTCTCTCTATCTGCCTCTTTCTCTCTGTCTGTTGCTCTCAAATAAATAAATAAATAATGAAGAAAAAACAAAAACAAAACCTACAGGGGACACTATCATATCCTCATTCTATAGATGATGAAACTAAGGCAGCAAATGCCTCGAGGTCAGAGAGCCAGCAAGAGATGGAGCTAGGCTTTGAGCCTAGATCTAAACCCGTACTCTAACCCTTTGCTTCTCCAGGCCTCAGGCAAGCTAGTAAATGACTGGGCTTGATAGAGATACATCTTAGGGCCCTGAGTCTCAGCCAAGCCTCTCTGCATAAGGGTGGGGCCCCTGGACCAATGACTTGTAATGTGGGTGGGCCAGCTAAGAGTTGCCACAGCCCCATTTCCGAGTAGCATGAGATAATTTGGATCAATCTAGCTCCACAGAGCAAGACTAGATGCATTAACAAACACTAGCCACTGAAGTGAGCATCTTTCAGGAGGAAGCAGCTTCAGAGAGGGTGGTGGGCTGGCTTCACAGATTCACCAACTGGTCAGGGCTTGAAGCACTGCCTTGGCTGGCCATATACTAAAGTCACTGCTCTCTAAGGAGAAAAATGCTAATCGTGCAAAACTCTGCAAGTATATTCTCCTCCCTCTTAGGACAGTTGCTGCCTGATGCCCAGGGTTCAAAGTTCACTATTACTATCACCGCCCCCCTGTAGCACCTACACACCCCTCTTCCTGCTTTTCTTGTTCTCTCTCATGGACCTAAATATTGACTGCTAGGTAGAAAGGATAAAGTAACCCCATTTGATTCTTGGCTCCAGGACCCCTGCCCAGCATCTGACTTCTTAGCCCTGTCACCCACAAGACCCTGTAGTTGGGCACTGGCACCAAGCTGGGCCTTCTCTGACTCCATGCCTGAGTTTTCCCCATCCAGGAAACAGGGAAACTAGAGCTCTGGTCCTCCTGAGATCACACTATGATCACACAAGTATGCTTTGACCCCCTTCCAAGAAGGATAAACTTCAGCCCAGCCAAAGGATTTTCTTCTAAGTGGCCTTCCACAACACCCTCCTGTTTGCCTGCTCTTTTAATTCAGTAATCCCACTGCCCAGCCTGGGACAGCCCCTACAAGGAAAGCAGCACTCCTGGGGCTCCCAGCCAATTTGGAAGGATTCCGTAAGATGAAAACCCAATACTTCGAGAAGTGATGCAACCAGACTAAGACACACTGGTCTCTGAGTCTTACCAATTCCTTGGTCTCCTCCCAACAACATCACCAAACCATGTGGGACCCAAGCACATACAACTTATTCCACTCCCCCCATTGCTACTTTACATAATAAAAAAAACCCTGACCTTCACCTCATTTTATAGAAAAGGCAATTGAAGCTTAAGAGAAATTAAGTGACTTGCTCAGAGGCTTGGGCTCTGTCAGGAGACTCAGCATTCAAAGCAAGTCTCAGAGGTTCCTCTGACAAAGGGACAATCAGATGTCTCCTCCAAATCGTGTGGAACGTGCCTGGCCTAGAACAGTATACAAAAAAAGATCTGGAAGATGATGAGACCAGTTCAAAGTACGGGTAGGGAAACTGAGGCCCAGGAAGGTCAAAGAACTTACCAATCTTGCTGCCAATTGGAGGCAGTCAGCCCACAACACGGGCTTCTTGGGTGCCAGCCTAGGGCTTTTCTGCAAGTTTACAATTGACTGACAGGGTGCACCTACTGCAGGTTTGGACTCTGCCTACCTGCCAGTGAGGAGCTGGCTCCGCGAAGGTGTGCAGATGGGCTGGATGTAATAATTCTCCAGCTTGACGCCCTCCGCTGCCAGCCGGTCAAGGGTAGGGGTCTCGATATCTGAGCCATGGTAGCCCACATCGTGATACCCTTGGTCGTCGGTGAGGATGAAGATAATGTGGGGAGGCTGGGGTGGGGCAGCAGGCTGCTCCACGCTAGCCTCCCCAGGCCTGTCAGCCACGAAAGTCGGCTTGGCCCAGTCCCAAGACAGGTAGCCGAAGCTCAGAAGGCTGACCAGGGAGAATCCTGCAAGGGCGTGCATCGTGTCCCGCGCCTGGAGCCTCACGCCCCGGGACCCACGGCCGCCTGCCCGCGTGGACGCCCGGCGTGCCGGGGCAGAGCGGGTCGGGTCGGCCGCCGCAGCGGGACAGCTCGGGCGGGCTCCGAGCCCCTCGGCCGCCTCGCTCCCCCGGACCAGCTCAGCCCGGCCAGCCTGGAGAGCGGCGGGGCGGCTCTCCCGAAGGGCTTCCCACCATCTCCTCACTCTTCGCCTCCTTTGCCCCCGGATTTCGCCCGCCTCCTGATTTCTCTCGCCTCCGCTTTCCCTTTCCCCTCCTGCCCCAGGAACCCCCAAGCCCCAGCACCCTGCCGGCCTCTGACCCCTCCCAGCGTGCACGGAACCGCCAGGCTCTCGGCAAGGAGGTGGGCAGACCGACCCCAGAGGGGAAGGGGTGGGAGACACGGCGGGGCGGGCCTGGGAGGGGTCATGGAGACAGAATGCAAAGAAGTTGTAACATCTGCCGGGTCCAGCCCCAGGTGGAGAGGCGGACGCGGCCGCGGCCCCGCCCCCGGGCTGGGAGCCCAGGCCCGCTCAGCCCGCCTGCGCCCGCGCCCGCCCCTGGCCTGGCCAGAGGAGGAAGAGGGGGCTGCCTGGAATTTGGTGGAACAATTCCTGAATGGCCCAGGCAGACATTCTTTGAGTATAGAATCTCAACATCAGAGCGTCAGTTCTGGAAGAGAAAGAAGCTTATTATTACTGTTTTCTAGGCCAACTAGGTCATTCTAGAGTCAGAGAAAGTGACATCCTAAGAACTCATTTAAATGACAGAGCAAGTTAGTGGCTTCTTCCCTGAAGTTCGCAGCCTCTGCTGGAGTGACAGTTCCCTTCTGGCCTTGCCACCTTCCTGGTCCTCATCTCCTCCCCTTTCCCACCCTACAGTCCCCAGCTAAGATCTCAGGGTGCCTGCCCTGGTCCAAATGGCAAAGGTGTTGCATACTTCTTAATATCCACAGGATCAGGAGCACAGTAGGAGCTCAACCCTATGCTGCATGAATAAGTTGACTTCCAAGATCACCTAAGCCAACCTCCCCTAGAGAAGGTGAGCTGGTGGACTCCGGTGCACTGAGAGTAAGGCTGGGCAACTGTGTTGTCATTATGATGCTGCCCTTTGTCACCCAAGAATGTGGACCAGTATCTCCAGATCTGCTTTTTCCCAAAAGAACACCCAAAATCCAGACTCATATGTAGCTATTCTAATTGTTAAGTGTTGCTTGACAAAGTTAAGCTCTGTTAGGCCACATCAAAGCCGTCTGATCAGGCCAATGAATGCTCATGTGCAACTTCAACTCTGCATTGCTTTCCAGAATCCTCTGTAAGGAAACTAAGTTAGGCTTTATGCCAGCTTGGACTTTAAAAATATTATTTTAATTTTATAAATAAATATTTATTTATTTATTTATTTGAAAGAGAGAGAGAGGCAGATAGAATGTGTGTGCCAGGACCTATAACCACTGCAAACAAACTCCAGATGCATGTGCCAACTTGTGCATCTGGCTTATGTGAGTACTGGGGAATTGACCTAGGTATTTAGGCTTTGCAGGCAAGTGCCTTAACCGCTAAGCCATCTCTGAAGCCCCATCTTGGACTTTAAATGTTTCACATGAACACTGCTGGCTGCCGGGAGAGGATGTGGAAAGCTGAATTTCCCAGCATTAGGTGGCCAAAGACCATCTCTTCTTCAGAACTTCAGGACCAGTTACATAGGAAATGAAGAAAATAAAGATTCTCAGGTACATCTTCCCTCCTAGCACCTTTCCTCTGCCAAGATCCCTGCACTCTTACTGAAAACCACTCTGTGGGGAAGGAAACCAGACCTCCAAAATAGCAGCTGATGCAAATCTGCATTTTGAAAAGAGGGCCGTGTGGGGCCAGCCGCTCCTGCTTGCTCCAAGCCCCATTTTTAGGATGACCAGATTTATCAGAAGGGAAAACTGAGCCTGTTGTTCTGGCAAAAGAAATGCTGAGGACAGACAGGAAAAGTACAGTCTCCTGAGGGGCAGCTTGCTAAAATGGTGCTTCTGGAGACTTTAGTAAGGCTTTCCTGGGTGACAAAGTGGGACAAGTCACTGGAGGTCAGAGGAGCCTGGGCTTTGTGTTCTCTACACTGTCCCAAACCTTGGTGATGGTGGCCTTCCCCTTGCTCCATGCACAAAGAAAGATGGTGAGGGAAAGCAGGCAGGGTTGCAGCATAGGCCAAACAAAGGCCGCGGGAAGGACTGCAGATATCTGTGGGGCTGTTACAAGCACACACGATTTCAGAGGAGGAGATTGTGGGCTCTGACATCAGACTGCTTCAGTAGAAACTCTGATACTTATTTGGGGTCTGGCCGTGGCAAGTTATTTCATCACCCTCACTATCAATTTCTTTGTCTGTAGAATGAGATAAATCATATAAATGAGGTATATTACAATGTTCAGTAAAGTGCCCCATAAGCACTTGGTGGATATGGACAGTTGTGATTGTTCTGATGTGTGCTTTTGAGAACCTAGTCCTGTGGGTTAAAGTTACTAGGAGACAGATTTCAGGCCAATTTCAGGGTTTACTTTTATAGGAACTCTGGCAGCTTGTTTAACAAAAGGACAGCGGTAATGGGTGAATCACTGCATGGAAAGGAGTAGGTGGACCACTGGGGCTCAACTCTTGTTCCTCAGTAGACACATTTCTTCTAGTCTTTTGGTAATCCTCCAAAACCTATAGTGGCCTCCAAAGGCACTATTCTCCATCTGATGCTGTAGGAAAATAAACTCCAACAGAGGCTCTACTTAAATACCATTAAACAGCTGCAAGGCTGGAACATTTAAAACAGATATTTTCAAAGGCTTAGAGATAACAAGGTGGCAATAAACCCACAGTGGAATGCGAATCCTGGCCATATAGCTTTCAGGGTTGCCACTTACCTTCCTGTGTGGTGTAGTACCTTCTGCCCTGGGAAGAAGCCCATAAGTCCACCATTCCTCCACACACACACTCCGTAGAAACAACTGTTAGAACTCCAACATTTATCAAGTTCAGAGACCAGAAAGAAAGCTCAGAGAAGAGTTAATCCAGCCTCTTCCCTTTCCACTGCCTTGAGCCCAGCTGTATCCAAAATGACTGCCATCAGGAAGGCCTCCCTCTCTCAGGAAAGATCTGCCCCCCCCCCCACATTCACAGAGGTGTGAATGTTATCCCATCCTTCCCCATAAGACATCCACATCAAAACACTGCAAGAAACCTAACATCAACCCACGAAATGCAGATCATATTGTGGCAGAGGTGCAGCTCTGTTACTTCCTAGCTGTCATAGATTTCATTTCCACCCATGAAGTCAGACTCAGAGAGTACAGAGTTCCTCATTCCTGGATCTAAACAAGATGGGTATAAAATGCCCCTCCTATCTAGAAGGAGGAGAAAAGATTGCTGAACAAAATGAAAACCAATACAAAGGGACTTTGAAAGTCCTTTACAACTTGAAAAAGTCATTATTCTAATTATTTGCACCCAGACAGTATTTTAGGGTGTAGAGATATAAAATTGGAAAACTGAGTGGGTCTATTTTGTGACTTTGTCTTTCATTGCTATCCACAGGTGCGTGCAACATGCATACATAGGAGTAGGTAGGTATATATGTCTATTTGGTCATCTTGGAACTAAGATTATCTTAGTCTACATATTATTTCCTTCAAAGGGCTTAGACCCAGAAGTGTGGAAAATTGTTAGTGGTAGCACTTCTGAGTCATGCAAACATCTGGTGTTCAGCGGCAGTGGAACACACACATTCAGATTGTGTACACTGACATCTCACTGGAGATCAGTTTGACTAGGCTGAAACACATGAGAGATGTACAGAAAAACAGCAGGTTTGAATAGTCAGAAGTATTAGAATGCAATCCTACACCTAAAAGAAGGCTCTTCAGGCAGGCCTTCTTCATTTGAAGCCTGTTGCCTCTCACCCCATACACAATTCTTACAAGGCTAATCATTTCATCCCCAATCCAAGTAAGTTAGGCATAACTCAGAGGCTTGGGGCAATTGCCTATTTTATAGTAATATATGTTCACATAAAACATTACAGAGAAATAAAAGAATAAACATAAAATCAGATTGATGAATTCCAAAAGCTTGGGAGTTTGGGAGTGCTTGGTACTATTGCAAAGAGCTGCTCTATACACCAGCAGAATACACTCAGGGGCATACACAGTCACAAGCCCACACAGCCAGTGATCAGGCATCCTCTAGAGTCTTAATCTTGTTCAGGGTCCTGTATTTAAGAAAGCCAAAAACAAAATTATCTATTGTTTTGGAGTGTGTGCATGTGTAGGCCAGAGGAAAACCTTGGGTATTGTTCCTCAGGGATGCCATCCACCTTTTACAAGACAGAGTCTCTTACTGGTCTGGAACTTGCCAAATAGGATAGAATGGCTGGCCAGTGAGCCCAAGGATCCTCTTGTATCTTTAAAAAATTTTTTTAATTTTTATTTTTAGAGAGAGCAAGCTAGAGAGAGAGAGAGAGAGAGAGAGAGAGAGAGAGAGAGAGAATTGACATGCCAGGGCCTCAGCCACTGAAATCAAACTCCAGAGCCTTGCTCCACCTATTGGCCATGTGTGACCTTGTGCTTGCCTCACCTTTATGCATCTGGCTAACCTGGGATCTGGAGAGTAGAACATGGGTCCTTAGGCTTTGAGGCAAATGCCTTAACCACTAAGCCATCTCTCCAGCCCCTCCTCTATCTTTTTTACCAGTACTGGGATTTCAAACATGTATCACTGCACCATTTTATTTTTCTTTCTCTCTTTCTTTCTTTCTTTCTTTCTTTCTTTCTTTCTTTCTTCATTTACTTATTTATTTGAGAGGAGAAAGAGAATGAATGGGTGCACCAGGGCCCCTGCTGCTTCAAATGAACTTTAGATGCATGTACCACCCTGTGCATCTGGCTCTACATGGGCCAGGGCCAACAAAGGCTGGCATGCAACCACCAGATCATCTCCCCAGCCCCAGCACACCATTTTTAATGTGGGTTCTGGTGATTGAACACAGGTCCTCATATTTAGATGACATGCAAACTATCAGGCTGCCTCATTTATTTTTAAAGGTCTCCATAAAGAATGATAATCTGAATGTGCACAACGTAAGTTCCTTTTCAGTTGTCAGACACCCTCCCTGGAGCCTGGGGCTTAGGGAGGCAGTAAGGTCTTCAGCAGGTTCTGTGCAACCAGGGGCCTGCACTGCTGTCATGCGGAAGTCCTTCTCAGCAAGCCAGCCATGAGTGAGCTCCGTGCAGTGGCGGGCTGTGTCATCCACCTCTGCCCACTCTCCACCAATGCCTTCTTTACAAAACTGTCAATACGTCAAGCTGTATACATATTTACAGGTGGAAACAATGCCATGTGTTCCTGAGTATAGGGGTACAGCATCCCATTACTGGTGCCCTCTGACAGCCAAACCATATCCTGCTTATGAGCTTCATTGTTTGGAAAAAGATCTTATAAAGAGGACCACAGAATCCATCAGTCACCTTTCTTAGTGAGCACTGGCTCTTGCTGTAACTCGTACATTCTCTAAGAAGTCATCATTAATCATAGCTAGTTAATGATCACCGGAGAGGTTGTTTAGGAAAGATATGCTTACTGTACCTCACTGTCCGTAGTAGATGGGCCCACAGGCATCTCAGAGCCCATTACCTTTTTGATATTACTTAGGTAAAATAGTCCTGGGAGGAAAGGGAATTTCTTCCGTCATGCCGAGGCATGCCTTAGCATTTCTAGAAGACAGGTCTCCTTGACCCTGGCTTCTTGCCCTCTGGGTGGTCTCTTGATTCCCCTGTCTTCATGACCCAGATCCCCTTATCAGTCATCAAAGCCAGGAGCAGCCAGGGCTGGGCACCCATAGCCTTTCTCCTTTAACCCTTCATGGAACCCAGCCCTGGGTGTTTCAATGACTCCTTTCTCTGGCGCTCAATGAAACATTCTTCCGAATGGATTATTGAAAGCAGAGCTCCAGTGCACAATGGGTGCTCTGTGCTCACAGCCGCTGCCCAATCTGTTTGCCCAGCCTGACTGTGGCCTCACTTCTCCACACGCTCCCCACCCTCCATGCACAGACCCCAGCCCCACCCGGAGGCCAACTCAAAGGGAGGCCACATGAAAGGGCTTGTTCTGAGGGCTCTCAGAAGTTCCCCGGCGGCCTCAGCCAACATGGGAGGAAAGCCTAAGGGGACCTAGGCCTGCCTCCAGCCCATCCATCGGCGCTCTGCCCACTTTGATGTCTAAAGGGTCCTGCCTTCACTGGTTAGCCAAAATTTTCCTCTTAGACACACACACACCCCACACACAGAGACAGACAGACAGACAGACAGACACACACACACACACACGAGATGAAGCCCCAGAGAAATAGAACAAGGGTAATGAAATAAGTTGAGAAGCTTCCAGAAGAGAGATTGGGAAACTGTCCTCCATTCCCCAACCTAAGAACCTTCGCAAATTCATAGAAGAGAAAAAGAATGCCCTGGTTAAATATGAGATCCCTGGAGCCATCTTACCCATGTGCTAGTCCCACTTTGCCATTTGCTAGCTGTGTAACTTAACCTCTCTGGCCCCCCTTTCTTATTTATAAAATGGGAATAACAATAGGACCCACCTCATAAGGTTGTGGTAAGGATGGCAGCAGATATGTGAGGCTCTTGGCACAGTGCCCAGTGTATAATATGCTCTCTCACAATGACAGCTATTATTATTATTACTATTCTTAGATTCTATTGTAATTATACTTAGATTCCATTCCTATAGGCATATAGCCTCAGGACAAAAAACTGCATTGTGGGGCTGGGAAGATGGCTCAGCAGTTAATGGCGCTGGCTTACAAAGTCTGCCAACCTAGATTTGTTTCCCCAGTGCCCACACAAAGCCAGATGCACAACGTGGTACATGGGACTGGAGTTCATTTTTAGTGGCAAGAGGCCCTGGTATGCCCATTCTTTGTCTCTCTCTCTCTCTTAAACAAATAAATAATTTTTATAAAAATCTTCATGGCCTGGATCAAGTTGTTCTCCTCCTCTGAAATTTTCAATGGAACCAGATGCCTATCGTGAAAAACTCAAGCACCTTGGTCTAGCTTTCAGCAACAGAGCTGTCTTCCTTTAGATGGGTTGCGGGGCACGTGAGAAGCAAATGAGTCTCATCACAAGTATTATTTTCATGGTGGTTGTCTACTGTACTTGCTGTTTTGTTTGTTTCTAAGTAGGGTCTCACTTTAGCCCAAGCTGAACTAAAATTTACTCTGTAACCCCAGACTGGCTTCAAACTCACAGCAATCCTCCTACCTCAGCATCCCCAGTGCTGTGACTAAAGATGTATATCACCATGTCTGGTGAAACTGGCTTTTGGCACAAACCAAAAGGAGATCTTGTGGGGTGGAGTTGATAAATTCACAACAAATTGACGTTCAGAGATAATAATAATATAACAGCTCACACTTATTGAAATCTATGTGACAGATACCATACACAACCTTTTAAATCAGCTATCTCAACTCATCCTCACAGGCCTATGAAGTATGAAAAACAATCAACTGCATCCCTCAGATGTAGAAACCAAGAAATGTTGAAAGGTAGACAATTTACCCAGGCTTCCACAGCTAGAAAGGGTCAAAGCCAGGATTTGAACTTAGGTCTCAACCCCAATGTCTTCTGTATTAAAGATCCTGCTATGCTTTCCTGTTGCACAACCTGTCAATGGGGATTTCACTTAAAATTTCCCCTCTGCACGTGAATGGTGAGAAGGCCAACACTCCTAGTGCACTGGAGGCCCTGGGAGATTTGAGTGGGCCTGGGACTGACTCTAATGCAGGCTCTGGAAGGCTACCCTGCATGCTAACATCTTGGATAGAGCTGTCCCTGACAATGCTCCTCAACTCCAAGACCAAAGTGGGACTAGACCTATCTTGGAAGCTGCTCTGAGTCCTGTTATCTGCCCTTCCCATTCACTCCCTGAGTCTCCCTTGACTATCCCTCTTCCTTCAGGATGTCCTAATGCCTTTGGAGACAGAGGTTTCCACTGGCTATCTTTTCAGATCCAGGTGTTACCTGTCAGCTTTGCCTATCTGTGACATAAAAATTACTTTTCCAGGGCAGCAATCTTGCTGGTTTTTTCTTCTAAGGGACAGCACAACCCAACCCCCATGGTCCCCTGGCCATGGCTAGACAGCTGGAAGCAGGGGATGCTCACTAATGGCAGGGATGAAGCTTGCCTCTGTTCCCATGGCAACTTCTGTGCTCTACTTAGTCAATCACTTTTGAGGCTCCTGCTGGTGCAAACATTCTTTGGCATAAAAGTACTTAACCCTTATCTAAGAACCCTGTTCTGAGCAGAATTCCTTGCAAGTTGATTTTCTTCCCCCTTCACCATCTTATTGAAGCCTTCTGATGTTTAAAGCTCAGCTCAAATGTCTCTCTTCCAAGAGACCCTTCCAGAAACTCTTGCTTCCCCTCACCACACCCTCATGGGGCTCATTTATGGTTTAGCTAGATCAGAGTGTGTCTGTTTCACAGTTACTTGTATGTCTCCTTCTAAGCCCCTGCTGAGTGATCAGCCCATAGTAGGTGCTAAACAAACATTTATTTGAACTTATTTGAATTTTCCTTTCATGGTTTTAAAAATTACTATTATTAACAGTACAGACCATTGCTAATAATCCCTTATGCTTATAAAATTATTTATAGTTTAAATATAGCCTCATGCTTAAGGGCACAGCTCCACCCTTCCTGGCTGTGCGACAGTGTTTGAGCCTTGTAACCTCCTCCAGCCTACTTCTCATCAGCAGGATGGATGCTTTTAAAGACTAAAATAAATGTGTAAAGAGTTTACTTTGCACAGGGTCGAGTGGCTGGTGATGTCTCAATAAGTGGTAGCTGTTACTATGACTCTTGGCCTCAGGAAGGGAAGAATGGCAGGGACTTTGTCAGTATCTCCAGGCTCATCAATTACAAACAGACTGAGGCTCAGGACAGGGAGGATTTGGCCAATACTGCTGGATACCTGGTATCTGCTTTAACCATTTCTTCTTTTCTGGTGACAGAACCTAGATTTTCCTTGAGAAACTACTTCACCCTCCACTCACAGGTCAACTCCAGGATCAGACTTGGACTATCAAAGCATCGATTGTTCCTAGCCTCAGTGACTAATTCAAGAAGGACAAACAACCCAATTTGGTCCAGTAAGAATTCTGAGGTTTTCATTTGAAATTTTATGTTATGTATATGTGTTTGTTTGTTATTTTTCTGGTATTGAGGATTGAACCTAGGACATCATTCATGCTAGGTAAGTACTTTACTACCAAACTATATCCTCAACACCCCCCCCCCTTTTCTTGGCTTTTAATTTTGAGACAGGGTCTTGCTAAGTGGATCAAGCAGACCTTGAACTTGTGATCCTGCTTCAGCCTTCAAAATAGCTGGGATTCCAGACTTAAGTCTCCACATTCAGCTCATTTCAATTTTGGTGAATGTTGTACTTACCTTTCTATTACTGGACAAAGCACATGACCAAAAGCAGCTGTTGGGAGGAAAGTTTTTACTTTGGCTTACAGTCTCAATGGGAAGTTTCAGGATGGCAGCGAAAAACATGGCATGAGCAGAGACTGGACATCACCTCTGCCACAACAGGTGGGCAACAGCAGCAAAAGAGTGAGTTGAACTCTTAGCAAGGTAGAACTGACTATAATACTCCTAACTCCCCCACCCCAACACACCTCTTCCAGCAAGGCTGTACTTCCCAAATTGCCACCAACTGGGGACTAAGCATTCAAAACCCATGAGTTTATGGGAGACACCTAATTCACAGTGAACAAGATTATTTCTCTTCTGCCAGATTTGGCATAAGCTTGGAGCCATGTAGGGTTAACTCTGAGAGAAGATACCTATGTGCAGACAGCAGGAGACAGACAGAATCTTCATGATATTTGGGCATGTGAATCTTCCTAGGCATTATATAGCTAGAACTATTCTTGGACTTTAGTTATGGGCACCAAATACATGCCTTCTTTCTTATGACATTTTATATTGGTGTCTGTCCCTTACAACTGATCCAGTACTGACTACTGCTGGTCTCCTCCATGCAGAAGCTAAGGATCTCTTTTTGCCACTCAATCATTAGTGACCTGTTCTGTACTTTGCACTTGCAAGGGCTGGCTCTGGAGAGGGGCATGACACAAACAATCCTCTTAGAATGGAGTGGAGTGGTGTGGAGTCATTTACCATGTACTTTCCATATGAAGACACTAAGACTTACAGAGAAGAAATAATAGCTTACCTTCTCATCACTAGGACAAAATACCAGACCAAAAACAGCTTATGTAAAAAAAAAAAAAAAAAAGGATTCATTAGTTTCCAGGGGAAGTTCCATCATGTTTGGGAAAGCATGACATGAGCAAGAAGTTGGCTCACATCATATATTACATCATATATCAGAAGGGAGCAGAAGAGAAAGTGAGCTGGCTGTGGAGTACCAGTGACACACCTTCTCCGCCAAGGCTCCACTTCCCAGAGGCACCACAGCTTTTCCAGATTGGCACCAAGTGAGGACCAAGTATTCAAACCACATGATCCTATAGAAAGTATTGAATTCTAACTACCCCAGAGCCCTGCAACGAATCTAAGAGCCCATCTAGATGGACACTGGACAGGAGCTGGGTGGGCATCTGGGATGGGTGAGCCAGCAGCAGGGAGTTTCTCATCTCAGGATAGGGGCTGAACCTAGAGGAGAAGGCTCAAGTGCCCTGGATCCAGGACTCCAGGCAGGTGATAGAGCTCCAAGATCTGACTTGGGCGCATAGACTCCTGTGCTTCCAGCTGAATTGGCAATCACTCTTTGGGTCTGGATCTCTGAGAGCTGAAGTTTTGCAGTGTGAAGGTTGTCCTGGAAGGAGAGTCTCCTCTCAGGAGCATCCAATGTATATCCTCGCCTTCTAGCCTAACCTGAAGCTAGTGTCTGTCTCCCTTCATCTGATGACCCACCCTTAGGAGAACCCAGTCTCTCTAGGACCCCATGCTCCATAGAGGCTATGAAGTGAGGAGGTGGATTAGCATTTGGCTTGCTTGGCTCTGCCTCCTCATTACCCAGCACTGGGATGGCCCATAACAGATAAATAAACTTTTCTCCAATGAACATTTGTGGGGAGTTTTAAGATGCGGAAAACACCAGTCTAGAAGCACATTGACCATGAAGCACACACAGCTTGAGCTTCTGAACCTTCCCCTGGCCTGACCCCTCTCTCCCAGCAATGTATTAATATGGCTTCCCAGTCAGTTTAACAGCAAGCCAGGGTCATCAATGCCTCTTTTCATGCTGACCTCCTCACTGTTGTCTTTCCTTCTGTCTGATGGCTTCCAAATAGCTGTGACATTTAGAGGGTTTGCCTCAAGGATACTGAATGGGGAATACATTTAGCTTCTATTTAGTGAAACTCTAAATCCCATGAATACTTAAGTTAGTGTCTTGTTACTTTTCTCCCAACACTCCTGTTGCCCACTGAGCTGACTCACCTGGCATAATGACACAGAGGTTCAGGCTTAGAGCTGGGCTGGTGACCTGAGAGTATCCTCCAGAATAGAAGCAGGTATGCTGAAGAGAAATAAAATCTAAGGGGCCAGACACTAGGCTGTGGAAACTTCTTCCAAGTATCAGACCTGTAAAATTGGAAGCAGAAGCTTCAGTGCTCAGAGATGCTTAGACAAAATGGAAATTATTTCCTGTCAGTAATAGTCTCCTAGTATAGTGCATACAATTATAAATGTGCCATATCTATTTGTTTTCTTTAAACATACACACATGTTTGAGAGAGGGCAAGAGAGAGCATGGGCACACCAGAGCCTCTTGCCACTACAAAAGAGCTCCTGGCAAATGTGCCACATTGTGATTCTGGCTTTATGTAGGTACTAGAGAATCGAATTCAGGCTGGTCGGCTTTGTAAGCAAGAGCCTTTAAGTTTGAGCCATTTCCTATACCCTACTTTTTTTTTTTTTCCTTTTTGATGAGTATCCTTTTATATCCTTAAAAAAAAAAGATAATGAGGGCTGGAGAAATGGTTTAGCAGTTAAGGCATTTGCCTGCAAAGCCAAAGGACCTCGGTTCGATTCCCCAGGACCCATGTAAGCCAGATGCACAAGGGGTTGCATGTGTCTGGAGCTCATTTGCAGTGGCTGGAGGCCCTGGCGTGCCCATTCACTCTCTCCGTCTCTCTGCCTCTCTCTCTCTCTCTCTCTCTCAACTAAATAAATAAATAGTAATTTTTTAAAAAAGATATTGAATCCCAAGTCCCTGAGAATGTGACCCTTATTTAGAAACAAAATCTATTTTTGTTTTTTTCAAGGTAGTGTCTCACTTTAGCTCTATGTAGTCTCTATGTAGTCTCAGGGTGGCCTTGAATTCATGGTGATCCTCCTACCTCTGCCTCCCAAGTGCTGGGATTAAAGGCATGCGCCACCACGCCTGGCTAGAAATAAAATCTTTTTTTAAAGATACTTGTATTTTTTAACCTTTTAAAAATATATTATTTATTTTTTTATTTGAGAGAAAGAAGGAGAGAGAGAGAGAGAGGAGAGAATAGGCACACCAGGGCCTCCAGCCACTGTAAACAAACTCCAGATGCATGCGCCCCCTTGTGCATCTGGCTTATGTGGGTCCTGGAGAATCAAACAGGGATCCTTCGGCTTTGCAGGCAAATACCTTAACCATTAAACCATCTCTCCAGCTCAGAAACAGAATCTTTACAGAGATAATCAGGTTAGAAAAGGGGGGGTTAGGGTAAGCCCTTGGTCTACCAAGACTAGTGTCCTTTTACAAAGGGGAAAATGGGCTGGGGAGATAGTTTAGCACTTAAAGGTGCTTCCTCACAAAGCCTGTCAGCCCAAGTTTGACTCCCCCATACCCATGTAAAGTTGGATGCACAAAGTGGCACATGTAGTACCAAGAGGCCCTGGTGTACCCATACATCCCCCCCCTCTTTTTCTCTCTCTCTGTCACACACACCCCTACATTTAAAAATTATTTAAAAAAAAAAAAAAAGAAAAAGAACTGGGAAATTGGCCAGGTATGGTATACACTGGGGCGATTAAGGTAGGAGAGTCACCATGAGTTTGAGGCTATCCTGGGCTACAGAGTGAGTTTCAAGTTATCCCAGACAAGAATGAGACTATGCCTTAAAAACAAAAAAGCAGGGGTGGGGAAATTGGAATACCAGGCAGATATACAAAGGGAGAATGTGATGTAAAAATGAAGGCAGGACACAATGAAGGTAGAAATTGGGGTGATGATTGTACAAGGTGAGGAGCACTGGAAAATTGCAAAAATAAAGGAATGAATAAGTGAATGAATAAATGACTACCTTGCCAAAAGCCAAGAGAGAGAGGCAAAGGTGGAGACCAGCTTTCCTCAACTCTCAGAAGATTCAACCGTGCCCTCCACCTCGAGGCAGCACAGAACTGCTCTTTGAAGCACCCACTTTGAGGTCCTTTGCCAGTGTGGGCCTTAACAAACTAGTGTGTGAGAAAGAATGCATGGGAAGCCTCTGTGCAGGACACACTCAGCAGCACTTACTTGCAACATAAAGCATGACCATGTATGAAGCTCTCTTTCTTGCATTCCAGATCACAAAAATGAAAAAGAAAACTTAGCTAACCACACCAGGGGGAAGGGTGGATTACTTTTCTAATTCTTTGTATAGACGATGATTATGAGGTTGTTTCTTACCAAGTGTGTAACTAGGATATGCCTATGGCCTGGTCTCCCCTCCAGATACTTGCCGCTCCTGCCCTCTGGGCCTTTCTACCATTGCCTGTAGCCAGGGCTTCCCTACCCTCACCCCCAAGATTCTCATTCTGGGGCCGGTGCTTTTCAGAACCTATTTAGAAAAACAACTGCCTGCATCTTGCTCCTATGGGCCAGAGCTCAGCTGTGAGACCCTGGAGGATGAAAGGGACAGAGTAGTTTGGCCTCTAGTCCCAAGCAGCACTTCTCCATCACTTTCTATTTCTTTCCTCTATCCAGAAAATGAAATTGGAGTTATTTCCCCTCAGAAGCTGAAAGGACATGGCCTTCATGTTTGGCCACAGACATGCTGTCTTAATTACCCTGTGAAAGGCCATCTAAACATTGGCATTTCTGCTGAGTTTTTCTTTCTACTCTTCTCTCCCAGCCTGGCCTCTGGCCTCCCCTCTACTTTCTTCACTTCACCATGTCCTCAGGGGAACCCCAGCCTTCTTCTCCTTCTACAATCACCTCCCACCCACCTTAACCACCAGCCTACTTGGCCCCTCCCCTCATATGACCAGCCAGGGCTCAAGTTTGTCTTAGTGCTATCTGGGGTCCTGGCTCCAGGCCTGAGGAGAAGCAGTGGGACTGAAAGACTTAGCCACAGGATTCCCACGGAGATTTCACAGCTGGCAGTGTGGAGTATTCTTGCCAGAATACTCTCGAACACAATCTGAGCCATTAACACTTGAACTCAGCACTAACATGGAATCTATCAGGACTCTGAGTGACTAAACCCATTTGGCCAGCTTAGGCAAAAAGAGGGATTCCCTGACTGTGTAACCAGGAAGGAGAGAGCTAAGTTTAGAGGTGGCTTGAGCTCTTCCATATTTTACCTTTAGGTGTCATTTTACTTTTGGGTATCATTTTAATTCATGCAGACCAGTAGCTCTCAAGACTGCCAGGTTTAAAAGTCCCATTGCTGGTAGTAACACCCACTATGCATGCCTCTCAAAGTTAAGCGTAGAATTACCATAGGACCCTGGAACTCCACTCTTCTATAAACAACCAAGAAAATTGAAAACATGGACCTAAATAGACATGAATATTCATGTCAGCACTATTTACAATAGTCAAAAGGTGGAAAGAACTCAAGTGCCTTTCAAGTTGATGAATCTGCAAACAACTCAGTAAATATACATAATGGAAATATCATTTGGGCATAAAAAGAAAAGTCCTGATGCATGTCACAACACAGACAAATGTCAAAAACCTTATGCTAACTAAAAGAAGCCACAGGCAAAAAATTTACATATGACGTGAAATATCTAGAGTAGGTCAATCCAGCGTCGAAATGAAGATGAGTAGTAGCCAGGGGCTGAACAAAGGAAGACTAGGGAGGACACTCTTTTGAGATGATAATGAAAAGTTTTGGAAATTAGGTTGACATGGTAGTTGTACATTATAACTGCACTAAATACTATTGAACTATTTGCCTTAAAATGTTTCATTTTAGACTATATGAATTTCACCACATAACATTTTAAGTTCCCAGAGAGGAGCTCTGATTAACTAAGTTTGAGTCAAATGCAACACTAGCAATCAACATAGCCTAGATAGGAGTGAGACCCACAAAAGAAATGGTAGTTCCCCTTGGAGTCACATTCCTTAAGGGAATAAAACTTTTATAAATAAGATGTGACCATGTGACCCAATGAAATGTCACTATGGAGAGAATTTAGAATTCTCTATCTATATGGTAGCCTCCTGCAACATGTAGCTACTTAGATTTAAGTTCCTTTCATCCAAAATAGCACTAGCCCAAAGAGCTACTGACACCATACTGAGCATCAAAAACATTAACTTTGGGGACTGGAAAAATGGCTTAGCGGCTAAGGTGCTTGCCTGCAAAGCCAAAGGACCTTGGTTCGATTCCCCAGGACCCATGTAAGCCAGATGCATAAGGTGGCACATGCATCTAGAGTTCATTTGCAGTGGCTGGAAGCCCTGGCGTGCCCATTCTCTCTCTCTCTCTCTCTCTCTCTCTCTCTCTCTCTCACTCTGCCTCTTCCCCCCCCCCAAATAAATAAATAAAAATTAAATTTAAAGAAACATTAACTTTTTCATCATTGGAAAAAGTTGCATCAAAGAGAATTTTAAGTTAGAAATAATAGAGCACAATTATTTCATTTTAGGAGTAATAGGAATGAGACTTCATGTTAATTGTTTAACTATGAAATGTTCCCCAAAAGGCTACTGTATTAAGGGCTTGGTCCCCAGCTGGTGATACTATTGAGAGGTAATTGGATTATGAGACAGCTAGTCTCATTGATGGCTTCATTCATTGATGAGTTCATACTGAATGGGTTATGAGGAGGTGGATCCTGGTTGGAAGATCCCTGGTCCTGTGCCTTTGAAGGGTATATATCCTTCCTCTTTTTCTCTGCTTCCTGGCTACCATGAAGCTCTCCTCTTCTCATGCTCCCTACCATGATGCTGTGCCTCACTGTGATCTAGGAACAACAGAGTCAAGTGACCATGGACTGATACCTCTGAAATGGTGTGCTAAAATAAATCTTTCCTTCTTCAAGTTGATTTCCTCAGATATGTTGTCACAGTGATGAAAGACTAATACACCTAGAGAGAAGAAGGGATTTACCTAGACACAGGGAACAATTTGGGGCTAGCTAGACCAACCCAGGCCTCAATTAAGAAATACAAGTTAAGTTCTTCATTAAAAAGGCTCTCTCTGCCTGGACTAGAGTGAGACCCTACCTCAAAAAACAAAAACAAAATTAAATTAAATTAAATTTTAAAAAGGCTCTCAATTGTCTTTCCATTTATAAAAGCCATGTCAGGGACCAAGAAGATGACTCAGAGGTTAAATGTACTTGCTTGTAAAGCCTAAGGGCCCGGGTTCAATTTCCAAGCTGTCCACATAAGCCAGAAACACTAAGTGGCACATACATCTGGAGTTTATTTGCAGTGGCTAGAGACCCTGGCACAGCCATATTCTCTCTGTCTCTCTCTGCTTGCAAATAAATAAATAAAAATAAAATCTAAAACCAAACATAAAGCAATATTCTTGTTGCATGATAATTTTAAAACTTCTAAAATATTAAGAAAAAGTACAGATCAACAAAATTTTCATGACTCAGAGATTATCATAATTAATATTTATATATGTATATGTAGCTATTCCACTAGACTTTTTGCCTATGCGTTTCTACTTATAGACACATATATTGATAGAAACACATTTTATGCATTTTATTCTGTCTCCTGCTTTTTTCACAATATATTTTAAACATTTTAAGTCATCAGATGTAGATTTATGCCATCATTTTAATATCTCTGCAAAATTAATTCTCAACTGAAGATTCTGAAAGGCTCTTGATGAAATGGCATTGCAAAGACCCTTGACAAATCAGAAAACAGAGGTGGTGGCCAAGGCCTTCTAGACAGGAGGCAGAATATGATAAAAGTCCAGATGATGATAGAACACTCTATCCAGTGGAAGCTGGCTTTAATAGACACACAGGTTCTCCAAAACACAACAAAATAGATCATACAGTGAGGGGGTGTCAAGGGTGGGACTAGATCTGAAGCTACGCAGTCCCAACCCAGGGCTTTGACCACAAGTGCAGACTTGGTTCAATCTCACCTGGTTTTCACTGCTTTTATTACCTTAAGCTCAATTGTCAGCACAAACAGGACAATCAAGTCCAAAGGGGAAGGGCTGCTTATTGTCTCTTCACTAAACAATAGCGATGACTGGTGTGGGCAATGTCTGCTGTGCATGTGGGACGGAGCTGGTGTTCCACCAGGAGACCCACCCCTCCCCTTGCATCCCCTCCCATGAGCTGAGTTTATACAGCCCCTGAGTCATGGCAGGCCTGCCACATGAGTCAGCGGGTTCTTGGTGCCTGGGAGTCTCCCAGCTCTGCAGTAGCCTCTTCCTGTGCATGTTGGTGAGCCTGGTTTGTCCTCCAGCTCGGCAAAATGAAAATGCTGGACTAATTAGTGGCCTCAAGTCACGGCTGACAGCCTGAGAGATGATCTACAGGCCACAGGGATTCGATGACTCAGAGATACTCTGCTTTCTGGAGGCTTGTTGTTGACCTCTTGTGCTCTCTTTGCAGAAGCACGGGACACAGGTTGCTAGTAACTGTGAGGGCTGGTGAGGAGGGAGAAGCATCTTTAGGGTCCCACCACCCCTTCAGGCAAGTTGCTTCCCATCTCGAGGCCAGAACATGGGGATGAAAGCACAGACTCTATACAGAAAAACCTGGCTGCTACGCCTGGAGACTTAGTCATAGGTGTGACCTCAGCTGGTATGTGACTGCTCCAGGCCTCTGAAAAAGGGAGAAACAACACTACCTCTCAGGGTGATGGCAGAGCTGATGGGAGCCTTGGTGTAAGGCACTGAGCACAGCGTAGGGCACTGAGAAGCATGGAGTAATTGGTAGTTATTATTAGCAGAATGGAAAACACTGCTTATATAGGTTTTTTCATTGAGCAATAAAATACCTGACCAAAGCAACATAAGATAGGAAGGGGTTTTTGAGGGTACAGTGCATCAGGATGGCAGGGACTTGAGGCAGCTCATCACCCAGTCAGGAAGCTGAGAGAGATGAATGCTGTTGCTCAACTGGCTTTCTTCTTTTTACTCAGACTGGGACCCTAGCCCCTGGACTAATGCTGCCCACAGCTAGGTGAGTCTTCCCACCTCAGTTAATCCAGTCTAGCCAGTCCCTTATGGACATGTCCAGAGGTTTGTCGTCTAGGTGATTCTAGCTCCCGTAAAGTTGATAATATGAACTATCACAAGTGCCCAAGATCAATTCTCCTTTTATTTTTTCACTCATTCATGTGGGGCCGGGGCTCAGAATAAGGCTTCCTGAAGATTCCACAATTGCTAAGGCCTCCACTGAGCAGAGAAGACAAGTACCCACAGACATAGTCTGTACCATCAGAGAACTGACATTTCCTCGGGGAAAGCGAGGAGCAGATAACAGATCATATGCAGCAAAATCCCAGAGATGGTGAAGAGCGTTGTCTTTAGAAGGGACAACCAGGAGTGAACTCTGGCTTCCCCAGGGAGGGTGGTGGTTATGCTGAGACATGAGGGTAGATATGAGAAGACGCAAGCCTCATGATGAGGCAAGAGCAAGGCAGACAGCCATGCCGGGAGGAGGCTTTATGTGGAAAGACCAGCAAGAAGGTCAGTGGGGCCTCAGCGAGAAGGGGACTGATCAAGGAGGATGAGGGCAGGGAGAAACAGGCCCTTTCTGGTTGTGTCAAGATGCAGTCACTTCTTCCCAAGTACAAATCCATGCCTCTGCAGCATGAGGTTCCAAAGAAGCCCCCAAACACCTGAATCAGAACTAAGGTGGGGTGCCCCATGTCCTGTCTACAATGCTGTGATCCTCAGCTCTTACAGCCCCATCAGGGACCTTTGAGAAGCAGAGACTACAGTAAGACTGCTCTGTATTGTGCTATTTCTGGCTGAGGGGGCGGGGCCTTCCAGCTACATTCCAGAAGCAAATCTGCCAAGTAGTTGGACCTGAGGAATGCATAGCCCACCCCTACCCAGACACAAGGAGCTTTTTCTTGCCCAGACCCCTGGGGTGATGCTTTTGGGGAGCTGGGGTCACCCAATTTCTGTTGTTTATGATTAAGTCTTTTGCTGGGCAGAGCAAACACAGCTGTGAGCCAGAGGCCCAGTACAGCACCTGCAGGGAGGCACAGGGCAGGGGAGGGGCTGCACAGGCTCACTGGGGCCTCTCCCTGCCTGCAAGTTGAGCTAGTTGAACTATCACAACAATCAAAGTCCTATATCTACTGCGGCTATCCAGAGTTTGCCATATATGATTCTCTGAACTTACTTCAGAGGCAAGGAAACCGAAGTCAGGGAGGTGAAGGCATTCCTACCTGGTTTCTAATCATTGTCAGCATTGAAAATTTAATAGGTCATCTGGTGAGGGCTTGACCAGTGTTTCTCAGCCTGTGATGTGGTTACTCATATTGCTGCCATTTTATGGATTAGAAATTGAAGCTCCAAGCATTTCGCTTATGTTCCCAAAGTCAGGAATCAGAATTTGAACACAGGCCTTCTAACTGTAAAGTTTACTTTATTTGTCTTTGTGTTTTATGTACTTACATTAAATTCTTTTGTTCAAAGGAGGCTTCTTGTGAGCCAGGCGTGGTGGCGCACGCCTTTAATCCCAGCACTCGGGAAGCAGAGGTAGGAGGATCGCCGTGAGTTCGAGGCCACCCTGAGACTCTATAGTGAATTCCAGGTCAGCCTGAGCTAGAGTGAGACCCTACCTTGAAAAAACCAAAAAAAAAAAAAAAAAAAAAAAAAAAAAAAAAAAAGGAGGCTTCTTATTATGATGATTAACAAAGTGGCATATCAGGCATGGTGGCTCCTGCCTTTAATTCCAGCACTTGGGAGGCAGAGGCAGAAGGGTTGCTGTGAGTTCAAGGCCACCTGAGATTGCATAGTGAATTACAGGTCAGTTTGGGATGTGAGAACCTACCTCAAGAAAACCAAAAAAAAAAAAAAAAAGAAAAAAGAAATTAAATAAAAGAAAAAAAAAGCAATGAGAACCAAACAATGCTTAATTATTATTCATTTATTTAGAGAGAGAGAGAAAGTATGGGCACAGCACCTGGGCCTCCTGCCACTGAAAATGAACTCCAGATGCATGCATTACTTTGTGCATCTGGCTTTATATGGGTCCTAGGGAAATGAAGACAGACAAACAGGCTTTGCAAGCAAGTGCCTTTAACCATTGAACCATCTTCCCAGCCTAATGTTAGAAAATTCTAGCAAGTAGTTGCTGCTGTCCTGAGAGCTGAGTTGGGACTATTCTCCACTGTAGAGAAAGAACACATGTGGGAGAGGTGCTGATACCTTCCAGTGTGCTGAAGGTAAGATAAGTTTCACACTGTGCTTCACTTTTAGGGCAGCTGAGCTGTGCGGCCATTATTAGCATATTCAGCAGATGCTCTGGCTCTCTGCCTCCCTGGCTCTTGGAAGATCACCAACTCACTCTTCCTTTGTGACTGGTGGGGGCATGTGACCAGTTCTGAACTGCATGCATATCACTCCTGGGCCAGAACATGTAACGCCTGGTGTGAGATCATCTAGCACTCTCCTTCTCAGAGCCTGAGTCCCAAGGAAGGACAGTGTAGAGGATAGAATACCCCCAGCTGAGCCATCATGATTATGTAACCAGAGCAAGGAAGGAGCTTAGATGTTAGAGCTATTAAGAGGTTCAGGATGTTTATTTACTGCAGCATAACAGAAGCACTTTGGATGAAGGCAACTTGCCAGCTAGAATCACACTGAAGACACAGTACCCTCGGCACAGCCCACAGTCTTAATTACTGTGCAGTACTGTAACACCAGCCAAGCCAAGACTACATTAACGCTTTTGCATTGCTAGGAGAATATTCTTACCTTCTCTTGTTTTTCTCCCCAAGCCCACTGCCTTGGAAAACTCCCCATCTCCCATAAAGGTCTCTGACTCTCCTACCTTGGAGTTTTGCTTCTGCCTTCCTCTCTGCCAGGAACCATACACAGCTCCATCTTTGCCCAGGGCATGTCTTGGGCATCTTAGAGGTTTGCACCAGGATGAGTGGTCTGAACAGTGCCTGTGGTGGGGCTGGGGGTCTCCTGAAGCCAGTGCATCAATCATAGCCTGGGGCTGTCTCCCTGACTTTTTCGGTCACACTGGCTCTTGGTTGGGAAACCTGGATACTAGGTGTATTAGTCTGCTTGGGTTGTCATCACAAAGTGCCATAAACAGAGTATCTTTTCTTTACATATGTAATATGTGTGGTATGGGGTGTGTGTGTGTGCTGTATGGGTACTGCAGATGTGCATGCTCTGTGTGTACAGACAGACAGCAGAGGAGAATATCAAGTGGCCTTTCTCTATCACTCATCCACATTTTTTTTTTGTTGTTGTTTGTTTGTTTTGTTCTGTTTTTCAAGATAGGGTCTTCTTGCTCTAGCCCAGGCTGACTTAAAATTCAGTGTGTAGCCTCAGGGTGGCCTTAAACTCAAGGAAATCCTCCTACCTCTGCCTTCCAAGTGCTGGATTAAAGTTGTATTCCACCATGCCTGGCTTCATCCATAGTTTTCTTTGAGATGAAGTCTCTCACTGATTCTGAAAGCTTGGTATTTGTTTCATTAGTCCTAGTGGTTCTATGGTCTCTGTTTCCCACAAACTGGAGTTACACATATGCATAGCCATGCTCTTATGTTTACGTGGGTGCTTGGAGATCACACTCAGACCCTCTTGAGCCCTCATGCTTGCTACAAGGACTCTTACCCTCTGAGCTATCTCTTCAGCCCAAAGGGGGATATTCTCTCCATTTGTTCCTCATGCCATCTGTGCTTCTGCTGTCACAGTGTGCTCCCTGTGTCCGTGGCTCCTCTCTTCTTGTAAGAACACTAGTCTTGTCCCCACTGGCACAAATCTAGTACAACTTAATTGTCATTTCACCTCTAAGACTATTATTTCCAAATAATCTCACATTTACAGATACTGATAGATTTAGGATTGCACTGTATCTTTGGGGGTGGGAGACCCAGTGTAATCCATAACCCCAGGAGTCAGAAAACATACAGCCTTAGCTTCTGACTTCCTCCCATGGAGGCCTGTGGCACTTAATTGGTGAAATGCTGACCAGGGTCTCCAAGCTGGGAGAGGGGGGACCAAGCCTTCCTTACACCTCCTCTCATGAAGAGGAGCAGCCCACAGAGCCCAGTTGTTCCTCATCCCTAGGAACCCTTGCCTGTTGCTGAAAGAGCTAAAAGCCTCCTTCCTTTCTTGGAAATCCAGATGTTTCCTCTAATGGAAGAATGAAAACAGAGCTTTTCCAGTTTGGGCAAAACTTTGAAGAAGGGAATTTGATGTGTGTTTTCATAACTGAGTACGGCATGTGCTGACCATTGTCCATAGCAACTGCACCAGCATTAATTGGTTTAATTAATCTTTTCCACTTTGTAGGTGAGGAGACTGAGGCTTGTAAGAGCCACATACACACAGCTACTGTGTGAGGAAGTTGCATTTGGACCCAGTCAGTCTCTGGGCCTAGTTCTAACACACAGATGCAGCATTTCTGAGTTACTAATAGCCCTGTGCATAAAGCCACCCAAACTCCAGCCTTGGAACACACAGGGGTGAAAAGATAGGTCATCTCCCAACCCCCAATTTATACCCTCAGCCCCTGTCCTCAAGCTTCGAATGTTTGCCCTCAAGACCAGGTGCCATTTGCACAATGACGGCTCTGGGTCCCTTTCAGAAGAAAACTACTGTTTTCTTTTCTGCTCTGTAGGCCCACGCTTTTCTCCCCTCCCTTCAGTCATGTTTATTTCAGCAAGGAAACAGCCTTTGAAAGCTGAGAAGGGCAGGGAGGCACTACAAACATTGAAAAGCATGGCCACATGTTGGAATTTAAAAAAAAAAAAAAAACGATTAATAACTGTTTTTAGAACCCATACATCCTAAAGCTCTTTCAAGTTGAAAAAATAACTCCTTGAAAAATCACAGACATGGGTGAAATTGCCTAAGTGAGAACAGGGAAAGAGATTGAGTAAAAGAAGAGTGAGGGAAGGTTAATCAAAATGTAAGATGTTATGAATAAGCAATATGGATGGACACCTACTTGTTTGGATAATGGAACACCCAGAATCCATAGATTGTTACTAGAAAAACTTCAATGCCAGGGATGAGATACCTTCCAGTGAGTTGTTGGCCAGGGAGGTCCCTGAAGCCCCCAAAACATTACAGGTTATTGCCAAGGCTCTTGGTTTCCCAGAAATAGATGGTAAGACTTTTTTGTTGAAGACTTTGACTGTAAGGTCACTAAGAAATCAAGCTATAGATGAGCTGAAAACCTTCTCCCTGTAGACCAACTGACAGAAATCTGGAAAAAGCTATGCTGCCCTATGGGAGAAAGAAGTTATCAGCAGTGATAAAAATCAGTGGACACTGTAAGTCTCAATGGGTGCAATTGTTGGCATGTCTGTTATAGGGGAAACCAACTACACCCAATTGGACTGGAGGCTTGCTCCATGGGAGGGAATACATGCCTGGTCCTGAAAGCCTAGTCAAAAGCCTATGGTGGGGGGGGGGTCACTTTACATTTCATTAGGGGTGTAATGTCTGCTGTTGTCTGGCTAAATGCATATATATGTTCACCAAAGTGCCCTGTAAGCACTTGTCTTAATGCCCATGCCCATATATTAATGCTACTCTCATTTTTGCTAGAGAAGCTTCCTTTTCAGCTGGCAATGACCACTGGAATGACTCAAAAGGCAGCATAGTGCTGAGAAGGAATGACAAAGGAGTGTTCAGCACTGAAACATCTCTATAACACCCTCCAAGGCCATTGTGAAAGAGGTGGCAGAAAGAATGTAAGAGCCAAATGAAGGGTAGAACTGCTTACAATGCAATCTTCCAGACGCAAAATGGCCTGGAGGTCCATGACCTCACAGTGCCTGGTACTACCTACACAAGACCCTCATAACAGGAGGAAAAATGATGACATCAAAATAAAAGACAGACTGATTGAGAGGGGAGGGGATATTCTGAAGAATGGATTTGTGAAGGGGAAAGTGGGAGGAAGGGAGGAAATTATCATGATTTATTTTCTACCATTATAGAACTTGTCAATAAAAAAGAAGTTAAAAAAATCAGACATTAGAGAAAACCTCACTGTGTCAGGGAGTGGAGCTGAGGTCTCCTTGGGTCATCTGTGGAGGAGCTGGCCACATACTGGCTATTGGCCACTCCCATGGCCTTCCATTACATACAGTAGAAGCAATGCCACTTTCTTTTCTTTTTTCTTTTTCTTTTTCTCTTTCTTTTTCTTTTTTTTTTTTTTTTTGTTGCATGTGCAAAGTATGTATGATCCATGTGGTATGGGTGTGTGGTATATGCACATTCATATGCCCTATGCACTCACCTGAGTGGTTGCCCATGGTGGCTGGAGGACAACATCAGGTGGGCCTCTCCATCTCTCACTCACCTGATTTTTCCTTGTGACAGAATTTCTTACTGATTCCAGAGCTTGCTGTTTATGAGCCCCAGTGATTCTGCAGTCTTCACTCCCTACAGGACTGGGGTTAGAAGCAGGCAGATGTTTAGGTGGTTTCTGGAGATTCAAACTTGGACTCAGGCCCCCTCAAGCCTCACATGTGCACAAGAAGCACATTTAACTGCTGAGCCACCTCTCCAGTCCCAATGCCAGTTTCTTACAGCCCCTATTCCTCAATTAGAGGATTATCATGTATTTGGGAATTGTGCACATCCAGCTTTGTTTTTTTTTTTAAATAAACAATCTTTCTTTTTTTAAAGATTTTATTTTCATTTATTTATTAGAGACAGAGAAAGTGAGAATGGGCACGCCAGGGCCTCTAGCCACTGCAAACAAACTCCAGATGCATGTGCCACCATGTGCATTTGGCTTAAATGGGACCTGGAGAATTGAACCTGGGTCCTTAGGCTTGACAGGCATGCTCCTTAACTGCTAAGCCATCTCTCCAGCCCATCCAGCTTTATTTAATGTCAAAGATTTTTTCCTTAAAGAAATTATTACTGTATTAAACAACGACTTCCTCTGTTATTTATTTCTTTAGAAGTGGAATTTCTTTATGTTACCCAGTCTGATCTCAAATTCTGAGAATTAAGTAATCTTCCTATCTTAGCCTCCTGAACAGCTAGTGCATGTGCCACTGTGCCTGGATAGTAGTAGCTTTAGGGATTTTTGGGGGGGGAGGTGTTTGCTTGGTTATGATAGGGTTGTCAATATAGCCTAGGCTAATCTCAAATTTGCTGTGTAGCCAAGGCTCGCTTTTGAACTCCTGATCCTCCTGCCTTTGCTTTCCAAATGCTGGGTCTATAGGTATGCACCACCATGCCCAGCTACAACAATTTTGTAAAAATGTTTAATCTGGGCCTGGGGAGATCGCTTTATGGGTAAAAATGCTTGTTGCACAAGCATGATAACATGAGTCAGATGACCACAAACTTGTTGGCAAACTAACCTGTTGTAACCTGAAACCATGAACAAAATATCTTGCCTCAAACAAGGTGGAAGGTGAATACTAATACCCAAGGTTCTCCTCTACTCTCCACACACACCATGACACACACACACACACTTGATCCAGAGACAATAGTGGACAATTCTATCTCAGTCTCTTGATTTTTTAAATTTATTGTAATGTGTTTCACCTGTGAAATCTAGCTCTGGGCACAATGCAGGAGGAATGAGGACACTTAAGCTTGTCGCACAAGCTAAAGTGGAAACAGGGCCTCATAAACATGCCAGAATGCAGGGGAGTTGACACCAGAGGCAGATGCTGGGGACACTTTGTGTGTGTGTGTGTGTGTGTGTGTGTGTATGTGTAGTTTTACATAGGTTATAACCTTACATACCCTCACCCTGCCACCCCCCATCCCATTTCCCTGAGGGCCGTCCTCATTGGGGTCATTAGTGTTCACTGTGGAGTAATCGGGGCCTCAGTCAGTCTCGGGGCGGGGAGCTATGCATCAGGATATTTTTGCCTACCTTTCAGGAACACGCCAAGAGGACACATGCCTTTCCAAGGGCTACCATGAAGTCCATCTCATCTGCTTGTTCCCAAGACCCTACAAGAAATGCACTCCAGCTATCCCATTTGACAGCCAATAAACCTAGGCACAACAAGGTTAAAGTCATGCAGAAGATTTGAAAGTGAGCCTGGAAGAAGTCCTAGTTCTCACTCAGACCTCTGGAAAAACCAGCTACCTAATTTGTAAGCCTGGTGCATAATGAAATCATGGATCTCCTTGTTTGAAAATTTTTAAGAATGTCAAACCTCTTAAGAGTCAGGTCCTGTGCAACTGCCCAGGTGACACACAACATGAGCTCTGCTGCTTGCCCGGAAGTCTAGTTCCTTCCCTTCTCCATCCCTTAAATGGTAGAGCTAAGTTCAATCTAAAATTATTAATTCAATGAAAGTAGACTATACCCTACTCTGGTAGATTGTGCCATATCAAATTACTCATCAGTAGCTAAGTTTGAGGGGTGAGAATGGGGGATATTTTCCATTTCTCCATAGAACGTGTATAGGTATAGGTTTCTTTGTTTCACCTTAAATTTTTTTTTAACTTTAAATATTTTACTTACTTATTTGAGAGAGAGAGAGAGAGAGAAGTAAACAGAGAGAGAATGGGTGTGCCAGGGCCTCTAGCCACTGTAAATGAACTCCAGATACATTCACCACCTTGTGTATCTGGCTTATGTGGGTACTGGGGAATTGAACCTGAGACCTTAGGTTTCACAGGCGAGTCTTAACCACTAAGCTATCTCACCAGCTTATTTATTTATTTATTTATTTTGAGAAACAATTTTGCTTACCAGCTCAGGCTGCTCTGGAACTCACTATGTAGCCCAGGTTGGCCTCAAACTCAAAGCAATCCTCCTGCTTCAACCTCCGAAGTGCTGAGATTACAGACATGAGTCACTATACCTGTCTAAGTATGGATTTATCTAAAATAGAAAAGAAATGGGTATTTGTTATTTCTGTAGTCTTACAGTATGGTGGGAAAGAATTACAAACTCTCTTGGCCATTCTCCTGGCTTTCCTCACCACTTGTTTCTTTGCCTGTCATCTCTTCTAATTCTAGACACCAGCGAACCCTGTTTGCATGTCTCAGCCTGGCTTTGGCCTGTGGCTACTTGTCAGGGCCATGTTGTATTAATAGTGCATATGAAGTAGAAAATCACTGGCTTGTGAGAGAAGCTAAGTTTGGTCCCTGTTCTGCCACAAATGTGCTGTGTAGCCTTGCGCAAGCCCCTTTCCCTCTCTGGGTCTGATTGTACAATAGAATCCTTTCATCTAGTATGGCCTACAATTCCATTAATTCAACAATCAAGGAGGAAATTCTCTCCATCCAGATTCTTTCTTGTATTTCCTTCTTTCTCACAAACTGTAGAAAAAGAATGAAGGCTGTCAGGAAAGAAGTCATGTGATACAGTGGGAATTTTAGTCAGAGATGTTCCCATGAGCCATATCTGCCCCTCTTGTGACCTCTGCTCCAAGCTCTCCCTGGCTTCCAGATGCCCCCAAGAACAAACCCCAACTCCCCGACCCTTTTCAAGGCCAGGCACGATCCACCCTATGGGCCTTGTCTGCTCCTGACCCTGCATCTTCCTCACACCCATCTGTCACACTGTCCTCCTTGCCCTGCCTCTCAGCTCACTCCCCTTAGGACCTTTATGGATACTTCTCCAGATTTTTGGCCAGCTACCACCTTGAATTCTGAGCACCAGCTGAAATATCACTGTCAAAGAGCTTTATATAGCCACCACCAGCACCTGCAGGACACATCTGCATTCTTCCTCTTTACTTTCAGGCATGTTCATTCCCCAGCCTCACAGCCATCTCAGCACTCTGCCATAGGGCCTCCCTGTCTGTGAACCTACCAGGTCCTCAGTGCTTAGATGTTCAATGAATGCGATGAATGAATACATGAGTGAATAAATGTACAGGCCTCAATTTGCCTACCAATGCAAGGAGAGGGTATGTAGATTCAGTAGTGCTGAATCTTTACCATAGTGCAATTTAGGGATCCTCTGCCCCAGGATGCACAGATATGATTTTTTTGTTTGTTTATTTGATTTTTTTTTTGTTTGTTTGTTTTTTTGTTTTTTTGAGGTAAGGTCTCACTCTGGCTCAGGCTGATCTGGAATTAACTATGGAGTTTCAGGGTGGCCTCAAACTCATGGTGGTCCTCCTACCTCTGCCTCCCTGAGTGCTGGGATTAAAGGTGTGCGCCACCCAGCTTTGGTTTCTTTTTTTTTTTTTTTTTTTTTTTTTTTTTACAAAGTAGGGTTTCATTCTAGTCCAGGCTGACCTAGAGTTCACTATGTCATCTCAGGGTGGCCTTGAACTCACAGCAATCCTCCTACCTCTGCTCCCCAAGTGCTGGGATTAAAGGCATGTGCCACCACGGTGGGAAGACATGACATATTTTGCATGTGTGTGGTATACATGTATATGAGGAGGCTTGTGTATGCAGATATACAAGCACATGTGTGCACATGCATAGGAAGACCAAAGGTTGACATCTGTGTCTTCAGCCATTGTTCTCCATCTTAGTTTTACATTTTTGTTTGTTTGTTTATTTATTTGAGAGAATGGGAGCACCAGGGCCTCTAGCCACTGCAAATGAACTCTAGATGCATGCAACACTGTGCGTATCTGGCTTACATAGTTTCTGGGAAATTGAACCTGGATCCTTAGGCTTCATAGGCAAGTACCTTAATTGCTAAGCCATCTCTCCAGTACTCTACCTTATTTTTAGACAAGATCGTTCATGTACTACCACACTTGGCTTAAGTTTTTAAAAGTTAGAGTTCAGAGCTAAGGAGATGATTCAGTGGTTAAAGACACTTGCTTGCAAAGCCTAGTGATCCAGGTTTGATTCCCTAATACACACGTCTAGCCAGATGCACAAAGTGGTGGGCACATGTATCCAGGGTTCATTTGTAGTGGCAAGAGGTCCTGGAGTGCCCATGTTCTCATCCTTTCTCTCTCTTTCTCTATTGCAAATAAATTTAAAAAAAATTTAAAGTAGAGTGCAAAATATGAGTTTCTTTATTATATTTTCATACATATATGCAATTGTAGAGTAAATTGTTCTGAAATAAATTTGGTATTAGCACACAGTAGCCAACAAAAATACTAACAATACAACAAATAACTTTGTACTTCTCTTATCTATTGAAATGCTTATTAAAGATACTAATGCTATCTTGGCAGCTGATGCTTTCAAAAAAGCCCAGCTTATTTAACAGCATTAAACAGGGCATGGTGGTGTGCTGAGCTAGGAGAATTGCCATGATTGTCATGGACATCAAGGCCAACCTGGGCTAGAGTGAGAACCTGCTTCAAAAAAGAAAGACAGGCATGGCTATGCATGCCTTTAATTCCAGCACTCAAGGCAGAGGTAAGAGGATCAGGGTGAGTTCATCATAGTGAGACTACAACATAGTGAATTCCAGGTCAGTCTGGGCTAGAGCAATCACCTACCTTGAAAAACTAAAAAAGAAAAGAAAAGAAAAGAAAAACCCAACTACACTCTAATTGAACTGGAGGCCTACTCTATGGGAGGGAATGCATGCCTGGTACTGAAAACCTAATCAAAAGCCTATGGCAGGGGAATGCCGGTTAAGATGGAGGTGTAGGAACTACGCCAAAACAGCCTAGGGGACAAAAAGCCAAAAAATCCCCATCAAAATACACTCTTTTACAAAAAGTGAGGTGTGTAAGAAATTACCAATGGCAGCAGAGAAGTAGGAGAGATCCAGAGTATCTAGGGCCCACATAGGCAGGCAGAAGTGGCCCCAGCGGCAGCGGCACCAGGTCCGCGGTGGCAGCAGGTCTGCAGGGCCACGACTCAAGGCTCAGCTTGAGCCATGGGAAAAGCCAGGTGAGGGGACTTTCCACTCATACTGGAGCTCCTCACAAACTCAAGAAACATGAAGGTAGGACCGAAGTGAACAATGGAGGACTAAATCACGAAATAGAGGATCATGTGGACCAGCGGGAGAACTAGAACCACCATCCACAGCCTCCCCTCCCCCGCCACCAGTACAAGTGCCAGTAAGCACCAGAGACTGGGGGAAGGGAGGCCACAGCACCCAGCAACAGCGACCAGAAGAGCGATCCAATGATCCAGTAACCCAGCCAGCCTACTTGAACCCACAGTGCACCAAAGGGGGACCCAAGCAGGAGCGCAGCATAACTGAGACCAAAATCATCTGAAAAGGCAACTGGGATTACACCAGGTCAGTACCCACCAAATAAGCCTGGTATATAGTCCTGAACTGGAAGTGCTAATTGCACCTTCCATGTCAGGATAAGTTATATGCTAAATCTGATGGATGGTCGGATTTGCCATTCTTAAATAAGCTATAAATTGGGCTGGTTATTTGTTGGTTCTTGATTTATAGTGGCTTTGTTTCCTCTTCTGCTGTTCATTAGGGAAGGGTCTCACTTGGTCATAAGCTAACTTGGAACCCTCAACAGACCAGAAATCTTAACCTCCTACTCTCATAGCAGGCAAACCCAACACCTAGGGTCACTTTTGTAGATACTCTAAGATTCTTAAGAGCCACACTTAGCACTTTAAGCACCTATCTTGAAGATATATAACACCAGACTGATCTAATAATACTGCAGCTAACTAGAAAATCCAAGCACTAAATTAATCCAAGATGCAAAAATATATACATTATAACACAAGAAACACCAAAAATCAAGACAATATACATCCACCAAAAGTATTAATACATCAGAAATGACCTCCAGTGAGAAGGAGTTAGAGGAAATGCCTGAGAAAGATTTCAAAGATTAATTATAAATATGCTCAAAGAAGTCAAAGAGGAAATCAAAGGAATCAAAGAAGACACAGGAAACCAATTTAATGAAATAAAGAGGTCAATACAAGACATAAATAAGGAAATAGAAATAATAAAGAAAAACCAGTCAGAATTACTAGCAATGAAGAACATAGTTAATGAAATAAAAAACTCTGTAGAAAATCTCACCAGTAGAATGGATGAAGGAGAGGAGAGAATATCTAAACTAGAAGACCAGGTAGCAGATTTAATACAGTCTAACAAAGAGAAAGGCAAACTAATAGGAAAGTACTAATGGGAATTTCAAGATATTTGGGATAGCACGAAAAGATCAAACATAAGAATTCACGGTATACAAACTGACTGTAAAAAAATAAAATAAAATGAAAAATAAAAATGAAAAAAAAAAGAAAGAATTCAGGGTATAGTAGAAGGAGAAGAATTTCACTCCAAAGGCATAGTAAGAGTTTTCAACAAAATCATAGAAGAAAACTCCCCCTAAATTGGGAAAGAGATGCCAATGCAGGTACAGGAATCCTTTAGAACACCAACCAGACAAAACCTGGAAAGAACCTCTCCTAGTCATATTATAATTAAACAACCAAACATATAAATCAAACAAAATTATTGAAAGCAGTTAGAGAGAAAAATCAAGTTACCTACAAAGGCAAGCCCATCATAATCACAGCAGATTACTCAACACAAACTTTAAAAGCCAGAAGGGCTTGGAGTTTTGTATTCCAAGTTATGAAAGATAACAACTGTCAACCAAGGTTACTTTATCCTGCAAAGCTATCCATTCAAATAGACAGAGAAATAAGGACATTCCACAACAAAAGCAGGCTAAAGGGATATTTGAAGAAAAAACCAGCTCTACAGAAAATAATTGAAAGAAACTTCCATGCTGAAGAGAAAGAAAAGCACACATATAATGAACCTAGAAAAAACAAACCATACTCAAATATTAGTTAATACAAGAGAGCAAAGCTAAAACTGGAAGAACTACAAAAACAATGGCAAAAATAAATGCACACCTTTCAATAATATCTCTTAATATCAACAGCCTCAATGCCCCAACCAAAAGACATAGGTTTGCAATCCCCATCAAAATTCCTATGGCATTCTTCATGGAAATAGAAAAAACAATCCAAAAATTTATTTGGAATCACAAAAAAACTCGAATATCTAAAATAATACTAAGCAACAAAAATAAGGCTGGTGGTATCACCATACGATTTTAACCTATACTACAGAGTCATAGTAACAAAAACAGCATGGTACTGGCACAAAAGCAGGCATGTAGATCAATGGAACAGAATAGAGGACCCACATGTAAGTCCAGGTAGCTATAGCCATCTCATATTCGATAAAAATGCCAAAAATGCTCATTGGAGAAAAGACAGCCTCTTCAGCAAATGGTGTGGGAAAACTGGATATGTATCTGTAGAAGGATGAAAATAGATTCTTCTCTCTCTCCATGTACAAGAATTAAGTCGAAATGGATTAAAGACCTTAACATCAGACCTGGAACTCCGAAACTGCTAGAGGAAAAAGTAGGGGAAACCCCTCAACATATTGGTCTTGGCAAACACTTTCTGAATATAACCCCACTTGCTCAGGCAATAAAACTACATATTAACTGCTGGGACCTCATGAAATTATAATGATTTTGTATGGCAAAGGACACTGTGAATAAAGCAAAGAAGCAACCTACAGAATGGGAAAAAATCTTTGCTAGATATACATCTGATAGAGGATTAATATCTAGGATATACAAAGAACTCAAAAAATTAAATAATAAGAAATCAAGCTGGAGAGATGGCTCAGAGATTAAGGCGTTTGCCTGCAAAGCCAAAGGACCCCGGTTCGATTCCCCAGTGGCTGGAGGCCCTGGTGTGCCCATTCTCTCTCTCTCTCTCAATAAATAAATAAATAAATAAAAATATTTACAAAAGAAAAACAAACAAAAAATTTGCTGGGCATGGTGGCGCACGCCTTTAATCCCAGCACTAAGGAGGCAGAGGTAGAAGGATTGCCATGAGTTCGAGGCCACCCTGAGACTCCATAGTGAATTCCAGGTCAGCCTGGGCTAGAGTGAGACCCTACCTTGAAAAACCAAAAAAAAAAAAAAAAAAAAAAAAAAAAAAAAAAAAAAAGAAAGTGAATTAAAAACTGGGCTAAGGAACTAGAGAGTTCTCAGAAGAAAAAATATGGATGGCATATAATCATATAAAAAATGTTCTACATTCCTAGTCATCAGGGAAATGCAGATTAAAACTATGATGAGATTACATCTCACTCCTGTCAGATTGGCTACCATCATGAAAACAAATGACCATAAATGCTAGTGATGATATGGAAAAAGATAAACCCTTCTACACTGTTGGTGGGAATGCAATCTGGTCCAGCCATTGTGGAAATCAGTGTGCATGTTCCTAAGACAGCTAAAAATAGATCTACCATTTGACCTAGCTATAGTATTCCTAGGCACATATCCTAAGGACTCATCTCATTACCTTACAGATGCTTGCTGAACCATGTTTATTGCTGCTCAATTCACAATAGCTGGGAAATGGAACCAGCCTAGATGCCCCTCAACTGAGGAATGGATAATGAAGATATGGCACATTTATACAATGGAGTTCTACTCAGCGGTAAAGAAAAATGAAGTTATGAAATTTTCAGGAAAATGGAAGGATCTGGAAAGGATTATTCTGAGATAACCCAGGCCCAGAAAGCCAAACGTCACATGTTCTCTCTCATATGTGGATCCTAGGTATAGATGACTGGACTTCTGTGTGAGTAGGAAGAAAACTCAGTAGCAAAGGCCAAGAAGCTAGAAACGAGATATAAAGGAAAGAGAAAGGAAGGAGGAAGGGAGGGGGGTACTTAATAGGATGGTAATATATATATATATATATAGTATTTATATATATAGTATTAATTCTTATACTTACACACACACACACACACACACACACACACATGTATGTATAAGAATAGATTAATGGAGGTGAAAAGGCCCAAGTTAGGTCAGGAAGATATTGAGTAAAGGAAAGGTGGAGGGAGAGCTAATCAAAGTCTAAGAGGATGTAAATAAATCATATGAAACCCACTTTTTTGGACAATGGAACACTCAGGAGCCATAGATTGTTGCTAGAAAATTTTCAGTGCCAGGAATGGGATACCTTCCCATGAGTTGTTGGCTAGGGAAGTCCCTGATGCCCTCAAATCATTATAGGCCATTGCCGAGGCCCTTGGTTTCCCACTAGGTATAGATGGTAAGGTCCTATTGCTGAAGACTCCTCATACTTGGGCTGCAAGGCCACTGAGAAATCCTTCTGGAACTGAGCTGATAACCTCCTCCATGTAGACCAGCTGATAGAAAGCTGGAAGAAGCCATTCTGCATGCAATTCAATGGGAGAGAGAGAAATCACCAGTAAAGATACTCAACAGTGTACACTTCAAGTCTTAAATTTGGCCAGCCAGGCCAAATGAGTCAATGGGTGCAATAGTGGCATGTCTGTCATGGTGGAAACCAATTACTCTCTAATTGGACTGGAGGCCCACTCCATGGGAGGGAGTATATCCCTGATACTGAAAACTTAAAACAGTCATGAGCCCTAGGGGTGTAATGTCTGCTGTTGTCTGGCTAAATGTATATACTATGCTTGTCAAACTGCTCAGTAAGCACTTCTCTTAATGTTCATACCCATATATTAACACTACTCTTACTTTTGGTAGAGAATCTTCTCTTCTCAGATGGCAGTGACCTTGGAATGACTCAGAAGGCATCATGGTGCTGGAAAGAAGTGACCACAGTGCTCAGTACTGCAATATCTCTATCACACCTTCCAAGGCTCAGGGTCTATTGCAGAAGAGGTGGTGGAAAGAATGTAAGATCCAAAGGAAGGGTAGGACTCTTTACAATGTGCTCCCCCCAGGTACAAACTGGCCTAGATATTCATTACCTCACAGTGCCTGACACTACCTACACACGACCATCATAATAGGAGGAAAAGATGATGACATCAAAATAAAAGAGAGACTGATTGAGAGGGGGAGGGGATATGATAGAGAATGTAGTTTCAAAGGGGAAAGTGGGGGCAGGGCGGGCATTACCATGGGATATTGTTTACAATTATGGAAGTTGTTAAACAAAAAACTGAAAAAAAAAAAAAAGAAGCCTATGGCAGGGGAGATCATGAGCCTTAGGGGTATAAAGCCTGCTCTTGTCTGGATAAATGCATAAGTTATTCTCACCAAACTGCCCTGGAAGCACTACACTTTAATGTTCATATTCATATATTAATGCTCCTCTCACTTCTGGTTAGAGAAGCTTCTCTTTTCAGATGGCGATGACCACTGGGATGACCCAAAGGGCAACATAGTGCTGAGAAGAACTGATGGAGGAGTGTCCAGCACTGACACATCTCACACTCTCCAAGACTTATGGTCCATTGCGGAAGAGGTGGAGGAAAGAATGTAAGAGCCAAAGGAAGGGCACCATTCCTTACAATGCAACTGTCCCGACAGAAATTGGCCTCGATATCTACCTCACAGTGCCTATACCTTCACAGGACCGTCATAATAGGAGAAAAAGAAGATGATATCAAAATAAAAGAGAGGCTAATGGAGAGAGGGAGGGAATATGATGGAGAGTGGATTTGTGAAGGGAAAAGTGGTTGAGGGGAGGGAATTATTATGATTTATTGTCTATAAGTATAGAAGTTGTCAATAAAAAAAATTTTTAAAAAGAAGAAAGGAAGGAAGGGAGAGACAGGTCTTCTTATTGAACCTTAAATTTATTGATTTGACTCAAGTAGCTAGCCAGCAGGTTCCAAGGATCCTCCTATCCCCAGTGCTGTCCTTATGGGAATACTCACAGCATTTCACAGAATGAGTTTTGGGGATTTAAACTCATGTTTGTGCTTGTGCAGTAAAAACTTTACCCATTGAGCCATCTCCACATCTGCATAGACATGACATTTTGCACCAAATTTGAATGAGGTCCCACTCCAGAATTCTTGATTCTGCGCTGAGTTATCAGCTTTGGGAACAGAAAACAGTAAAGACAAAATGGTTGCTCTCTTCATTGGAAAAGTGACCCAGGTTGTGGTGCCCCATGTGTAGAGTTTAAGTTTTCTCACTTGAGGCCCAAAGTGTCCTTTGGTGACCCCTCACAGCCCTTCTCTAACTCAGTAGACCAAGTAGCTAGTCCACTTGATTCTTGGTTGGCCTCCATATTCTCAACTTCTGGGTTTCTCCCCTCTACTTCCTGTAGTCAGTATCTTAAGAGAGCAAACTCGGTCCCCTGGAGAAATCAACTCCCTAATACCAGCACGGTCCCTCTCCATAAAACCTTTCAACTTCATAATTTGTAACTGTAGAAATCTGTCCAAACATTCCCAGGCAGCAGGAAATATTGCTGTTGGCTTGCAGGCCAGTGCCCAGTGCCAGGGCTTTAATGAGGAAATACTTAACCGTCCCAGCCCAGAGTAATGCCAAGCAGAGTGGGTGGGGAGCTGGGGACTGTGCCAGCAGGCCGTGAGCTGGCCTTCATGGGGCACTGCGGACAAGACAGGCTGTGGACCGTTTTCTTAGAAGTGATGTGAGGGTTCCAGAGTAGGCAAATAGTTTCTTGGACTGGGCAGGATTGGAGAAGGCCCTTAGGGAAGGATCTTAGCAGGAGCCTATACCTTAAGCCACATGAAATACTTCCTGGGGTAGAGGGAAGGTGAACACCCAGCAGAAGTGAATGTGAGGACTTGAGCCTTGCAGGCTAGGGACTTGGGCCTCCTGGACACTTTGTGTCTAAGTATGACCTCAGCGAAAGCCTTTGGGGGTGGGGCTGGAGAGACTGCTCAGTGGTTAAAGGCCCTTGCTTGCAAAGCCTGACCGCCGAGGTCCGATTCCCTAGTACCCGCATAAAGCCAGACATACAAAAGTGGTGCATTGTATCTGAAGTTTGTCTGCAGTGGCAGGAGGTCCTGGTGCACCCATACACTCTCTCTCTTTCAAATAAATAGAATATTTTTGGAAAAACAGACCATGAGCTGTAAGGTTGGCAGCAATTGTTCAACCTCCCACAAGAAGCCCTATGAAATGGGGACTGGGCCCTGTATAAAGACACATTTGTTTTAGAAATATTTTATTTTATTATTTGCAAGCAGAGCAAGATATTGAGGAGACAGAGAGAAAGGGCATGCCAGGGCCTCCAGCCACTTACCAGATGCATGCACTACTTTGTGCATCTGGCTTTATGTGGGTACTAGGGAATCGAGCCCGGGTTGAGTCACTAGGCCTTGCAGGCAAGCACCTTAACAGTGAGCCATCTCTCCAGCTCCTTGTTTTTGTTTTTTGAGGTAGGGTGCCTCTCTAGTCCAGGCTGACCTGGAATGCACTCTGTAGTCTCAGGCTGGCCTGGAACTCATAGTGATCTGCCAACCTCTGCCTCCTGAGTGCTGGGACTAAAAGCATGCACCACCACGCCTGGCTAGAGCAACATTTTATGCCTATGGATAGGTGAGCAATTCTAAATACTAGATACCCAGAAGTACCAAAACAGAACAGTATATGGTCCAGCCTGGCATCATTTCCTGAAGACCCAATTTTCTGAGTAGTCTTCCTTTGGCCAAAAACAGTGCATATATTCCAGGTACATGCAGAAATGAGGTTCATTCTTGTAGGCTCTAGGAGATAGGATCTTTCCCAATATGGTGAATCATTTCTTCTCCCTTCCTTCCTTCCTTCCTTCCTCCCTTCCTTCCTTCCTTCCTTCCTTCCTTCTTTCTTTCCTTCCTTCCTTCTTCCCCCCCTCTCCCTCCCTCCCTCCCTCCTTTCTTTCCTTCTTTCTTTTTGTTTTTTTGAGGTAGGGCATTGCTGTAGCCCAGGCTGACCTTGAATTCACTATGTAGTCTTAGGTGGCCTCAAACTCATAATGATTCTCCTACCCCTACCTCCCAAGTGCTAGGATTAAAGGCGTGCACCACCAGGCCTGGCTGGGAATCATTTTTTTTTTCTCTTCACTACATTCACAGCTCTCAAGGCCTTGCCTGATGGTTCTGAGGGAGACTCTTGAGGACTCCAGTATAATATATAGGCCCACTATCCTTAGAAGAGAAACCCTGGTGATCCACTTGCAACTCTTAGGGATAGGAAAAAGAGTTGTTTACATGCTTCATGATTGCCCAGAGAAAGCTGAGTTCAAGTCATAGGCCGAGTTTCTCCTGGAGGCTATCTGGCCCACACTGGGCTTCCAAGGGGACTCCGCAGATCAGAGAACAGAAGCAGAAAAAGCCAGGTTCCCCTCAACACAGCATTGTAAGACAATGTCCTTCTGCCCAGGACTTCTGATGTGGCATCTCTTTCTCTGTTCACATCTCTAGCATGAACCCAGTAGACTACCCTCCACAGATTTACCCCCATTTCCACAAGAGCCTCAATAACCTTGTTATAGGAGAGGGACCTAAAGAATCCCCAGGCATAGGAGCCAGAAAGTCTGATGTTAGTCCTAATTCTCTGTTGGAAGACTCTGTGACTTTGGAGGCAAGTCCCTCACAAGTACTTGAACATCTCATGTTTTATGAAGCTCTTTCCCATGTGTTAGTTCATTTTACTCTTAATTTCTTAGTGCCTCAGTTTCATCACATCAAAATGTGAGTATTGAACTGACAGATGGCTTCAAAGTCCACATGTTAATTTTTGTGATAGGCCCTGTTTCACTGTATCTCATATATTATTTTATGGTTCATTTTTGAGTCTATGGTGCTAAGATCTTAGGGCTTCTTAAAGGCAGTGGCCTTTGATTCTGAGGGTATGTGCCTTCCCCCCCTTTCTTGCCTGTGTTAATGTCTCCCAAATTCTGTTCATTTCTGTACCACCATGTAGGCTATGTCTGCATGGCACCTGTATTATTATTCACTTAGAGTTTTTCTTTAAATAGACTCCTTTTAACTTAAATAAATGTCTCTAAAATGGAAACTTTATATCACTATTGCAAATGGAAAACCAGTCTCACCTGCCATAAATAGGAGCTAGAAATAAAAATAAATACAATAAAACAATGCTATTAAATTCTAAGTAGATACTGTTGCTTGCCAAAGACTCCAAGCCCAAGGCTTATTCTTTAAAAAAAAAAAAAAAGGGTGTGTGTGTGTGTGTGTGTGTGTACATGCACAGACCAACAAGGCTTAGAGAGATGAAACACATTAACATCAAGTTGAAACACCATGAAAAGGCCTGAAAATATAGATGAACTTTTCATGTCTTCCTCACTGAGTGAGTCTGTTTTCCTCAGTGTCATCCTCTGATTTCACCCATATTCGTGTTTACAACAGACTATATCCCTCCACTTGGCAAAATGCCCCTCTGCTGTGTAGGCAAAGGAATGTGCACTTCACCTCCCAGCACTGCCCTCCCACCACATCTGGATAGTCTAATGGCTTTTTTCTCTTCTGAGCCTTGAAGAGCTTTGCTTGATGGTAAAACAAGTCTATCACATGTGGGTTTTAGAGACTCCTCTGCTCAACTCCTTCTGGATTAGGAGGAGGCTAGAAATGCTCAAAGCCTATTATTACTGGAGTCTGTTGGAGACATCAGTGGCCCTAAAGATGCCTCAGTACTCAGCCAGGAGAAATGCATCCATGTTAGCACATGTCAGGTGACAGCTGGGCCTGTGGATGATGCCTTTGCCTGTGATGACAGACAATAATCACAACTCCAGATGCTATGTTACCCCCTTCAGCCCAAAGAAGAGAACATGGTGTGCTGGAGAAACAGCCTGTGGTCACCCAGCATGAGACTAGAGGTGCAAGGCTGTGCCCAGCCTCTTCATGCTGGCTACAGAACCAGTGTGGTATCCGGATGGGCCCTATCCTATAGGCAGGAGGACCCAAGTTCCAGTCTCACCCTCTCCTGGCCCACCACCTACTTTGAGCAAGTTGCTGCTCTGTGGGACAGCTTATTTCCTCAGGATGCACACTCTGCTCTTTGGGGAGGAGAGCTGTCTGAGTGCTAGCGCATAGATCTCTTTTTAAAAGCATATTTTTATGTATTTATTTGATAGAGAGAGAAAGAGCATGGGCATGGCAGGTCCTCCTGCCACTGCAGATGAATTCCGCACTCACATGCCACTTAGTGAATCCGGCTTTACATGGGAATTAAGGAATCAAACCCAGGCTGTCAGACTTTGCAAGCAAGTGCCTTTAACCACTGAGCCATCTCTCTTAATGTACTTCTCACATGGCTGCTGCTTTCTTGTTATAACAATAGTAAGTACTATTTGATTCTCTGAGGAATTGTGGGATGTGCAGCAATTCCCCATGACAAGGGTGATTCATATCAGCGCCTGACAGAGAGATACTCCAGAAATTTGGCATTTCTTTTCCCTTTCTGCCAGACTAGTACCAATGGCAGCATCAGGCTTTTTCCTGAGCTCAGTTTCTGGACTTGGTTTTATTACTACTTTTCCATGACAGTGACCTCAGCCTTCCAGTCAAGGCAAAGTCCTTTTGACTCCACAGCAAACCATGGCTTCCTTGCTCCCTGCCCCCTTCCTCCTGTGTCCCACCTCCAGGCCCTTATACTGGTCCTCCCTTCCCTGGTGATACCCTTCTCTCTCCCCTCTGTCTGATTCTGCTTTCAGGATCAACCTTTGCAACCAAGGTGATAGTCCTAGATAATTTGCTGACTACTTCAGTCAGTGCCTTGGCTGTTCTGGGCTTCAGAGCATTTACATACAAGTGGATTAAAGAGCATGACTTCCAAATTCCTTTCAGTCCTGGCAGTGGTGACAGTGGATACAAACGCACTCACTGTCTTTATGGTGCCCATGGAGAGGGAAGCCACCCTGGCTGCTTTGCCCACTGAATACCCTGCCATACTTGCCATGGAGAGGATGGCAACAAGCAGCTGGCCTTGTGGCCTGGGAGGAAGGTTTGGTTTTCATCTCATAGACTGTGGGCACACCTGGATATACTGACCCTCACTTTTCAGCCCAGCTCAGTGCTCAGATCAGAAATGTTGCTCAATAAGTAATTGCAAAATGAATGCATGTATTCCTGCTCAAATGATGAGAAGTATCATTATTACTAAGCTGAGGTGTGAGTCACAGGCAATCAAATTAATGCCCCTGAACCTTAGGCTCCAAAGAGAAAAGACCTCTTTCTCTCCAGGTTCAAACTGGGATAGGTACATAGCCTGAGATGAGGGATGTGAGTGTGAATGTGTGAGTGAGAGCCAGAGACATACACAAAGGGAGAGGACATGACTTTGTTATTTTATTTCGATAACTAAGGAAAACTTCTAATCCATAGGCATCACTGTGCTTTGTCTTGGTTGTTTGCCCTGGCCAGTCTTTATCCTTTGAGTTCACAAACACTTCTTGAAGTGTCTGTGTAGCTGTGGGGAAACTGTGGGGATCAGGAGTAGAAGCTGTACTTGGTTTCTAGCCAGCTGTAACTGGAGCTCTTTGTGTGACTTTGGGCAAGTCATTTCTTTTTTGTAGTCCTTAAGCACTCTTACCCATGAAAGAGTTGCACTTAATCATCTCAAGGATATTTCCTTTCTGTTATCTAGTGTCTTATGATCTTATTTTGTCTAAGTCTGTAAGCTACAGATTCCCAGAGCGAAGGACCAGAATATTTTTTAAAGGTCTGGAAAATAGACCATGCATAATGCATTGTGCATAAATAATACACGGAATTTCAATGCTGCTCACATGTTTTGGAGTGAGGAGGCTAATGCTCTTTGGAAAAGGGCCTCACCTTGAAAAGCAGATCCTCTAACATGAGTGCCATTGGCTGTCAACCCTGACTTGAAACTTGAATCCAGTGAGATAAATGGACATGAATTCTTTTAAAATTTATTTTATTTATTAGAGAGAGAAAGAGGCTGATAGGAAGAGAGAGAGAGAGAGAGAATATGGGCATGCTAGGGCCTTCAGCTGCTGTAATCGAACTCCAGATGCATGTGCCACCTTGCACATCTGGCTTATATGGATCATGGGGAATCAAACCTGGGTCCTTTGGCTTTGCAGCAAACACCTTAACTGCTAAGCCATCTCTCCATCCCAATTCCTATTTATTTATTTTTATTTATGAGAGACACACAGAGAGAGAAAGTCAGGTAGAATGGGCATGCCAGGGCCTCCAGCCATTGCAAACAAACTCCAGATGCATGCTCCACTTTATGCTTCTGGCTTACATGGGTCCTGGGAAATTGAATCTGGGTCCTTTAGCTTTGCAGGTAAGCCCCTTAACTGCTAAGCCATCTCTCCAGACCAATGGACATGAATTCTGAAAGTTAAGAAGAAGCAGAGGGCTGGAGAAATGGCTCAGCAGTTAAGGGTGCTTGCTTGCAAAGTCTGACCACCCAAGTTCAATTCCCTTGTACCTACAAAGTACACACACAAAAAGTGGCATATTCATCTGGAATTCATTTGCAGTGACAAGAAGCCCTGGCACACCTATTTTCTCTCTTCTTACAAGCAAATAATAAAATATAATTAAAAATAAAAAGAAGCAGTGAGCCAGGCGTGGTGGCATACACCTTTAAATCCCAGCACTCGGGAGGCAGAGGTGGGAGAATTGCCATGAGTTTGAGGCTGTTTTGAGACTACATAGTGAATTTCAGGTCAGCCTGGGCTAGAGTGAGACTCTACCTTGAAAAAAAAAATAAAAAGAAGCAGTGGTCAGGCATGGTGGCACATGCCTTTAATCCCAACACTTGGGAACCAGGGTTAGGAGGATTGCTATGAACTCAAGACCACCCTGAGAGTACATAGTAAATTCCAGGTCAGCCTGGGCTAGTAGAGCAAGACGTACCTTGAAAAACCAAAAAAATAAAAATAAAAATAAAAATCAGGAGAGACTAGTGATCTTCTGGGGGGCACTCACAGATCCCATGAGAATCTGAGAAAAGTTACTGGCTCTTTTTCATACAAAATGGACCCCACTTGGCAATTTTGTGGTGGGTGAGGTTAAGAGCTGTTTTCTTAGATAACTCTAAGGAGAAGTCAGGCAGATCTAAAGTAGATGCTAACTTGCATTCTCTAACAAGAGTTCCACACACTACTTAGGAGAAATTAGAGACACACTAGCACCAATGACACAATGACACAATGACACAGTGGGATCAATGGCCCAGAGCCCTGGGCTTTGATCAGACAGAAGAAAGTTAGAGGACTTGGATGAAATAAACCATGAACCATGTTTCTGGTTCCCTCTACTAAGCAATCGATTCTTTTTCTTTTTATGTGTGTATATGTGTATGGTATGTCATATATATATATATATACATATATATATATATATATATACACACACACACATATATATATATATATATATATATATATATATATATATACATATGTGTGTGTGTGTTCATGCACAAGTACATGTGCACGTGCATGTGGAGGCCAGAAGCTGGTGTCAAGAGTCTGCCTCAGCCTGCTTCATGGGGGGGGGAATACATCCCTGATACTGAAAACTTAAAACAGGGGTAGTCATGAGCCCTAGGGGTGTAACATCTGCTGATGTCTGGAAAAATGTATATACTATGCTTATCAAACTGCCCAGTAAGCACTTCTCTTAATATTTATACTCTTATATTAATGCTACTCTCACTTTGGGTAGAGAATCTTCTCTTTTCAGATGGCAGTGACCTTGGGATGACTCAGAAGGTATCATAGTGCTGGAAAGAAGTGACTGGAGTACTGAGTAACATCTTGATCACACCTTCCAAGGCTCAGGGTCTAATGCGGAAGAGGTGGCGGAAAGAATGTAAGAGCCAAAGGAGGGGTAGGACTCCTTACAATGTGCTCCCTCCAGACATAAAATGGCCTGGATATCCATGACCTCATAGTGCCTGACACTACCACACAAGACCATCATAAGAGGAGGAAAAGATCATGACATCAAAATAAAAGAGAGACTGATTGAGATGGGGAGGGGATATGATGGAGAATGGAATTTCAAAGCGGAAAGTGGGGGGAAGGAGGGTATTACCATGAGATATTTTTTATAATCATGGAAAATGTTAATAAAAATTGAGAAAAAAAAGTCTGCCTCAGTTGCTCTCCATTTTATTTTGCTGAGGCTTTTGAGTCCAGAGCTCACTGATTTGGCTAGTCTAGCTAGACAGTTTGTCCCAGGGTCTATCCCTTGCCTCTATTTCCCAAACACTGGGATTATAGATAGGCTGCTACTCCCACCCAACATTTAGGTTGGGGATCCACTTTACCCACTGAGACATCTCCCCAGCCCCCAACAGGCAATTCTTTATGCTATTTTGAAAGACCAAACCAATAAATTTCAAAACACAAGTTGAGCCTCTTAAATTATTGGGGGGATTATTTGCGAATGTAATTGTTGAATTAAATCATGTATTCATAATAAACAGAGAGTGGGGCTGAGAATCCACAACCTCAATGACTGGTGGTCAGAAGAGAGAAGACTTAGGCTAGGTCTTGACTGATCCAGGCGTGGTGGTGCACACCTTTAATCCCAGCTGGAGACAGAGATAGAAGAGTTTGAGGCCAGCCTGGGGCTACAGAGTTAGTTCCAGTTTAGCCTGGGCTAGAGTGAGGCCCTACCTTGGGGGAAATAAAATAAAATAAAAATACAAAACAGAGCAGGGTGTGGTGGCGCACGCCTTTAATTTCAGCACTCGGGAGGCAGAGGTAGGAGAATCGCCATGAGTTTGAGGCTGAGACTGAGACTACATAGTGAATTCCAGATCAGCCTGAGATACAGTGATACCCTACCTCGAAGAAAAAAAGAAAGAAAGAAAAGTCTTGGTGGAAATGAGACCCCCTTTTGAGATGGCTCTGCTCAGAGACAAGAGCTAGAAAACCCTGCCTCCATTCTTATGAACATGCTCCTGTGGGTGGTAGAAACCTGATGGACATATGTTATTTCAAAAGTGAAAACATGCTTTTGATCCTTAAGTGGTAATCACCTTAAAGGTCATGGCCAAAGCTGCTAGCATTGCAATTACACTCAGCAGTCTTGAGGTAAAGAACAAAAAACCCAGTGGCCAAGTGCAATTTGATTGAGGCTGCTTGGCTGCCAATGAATGTATGCCCCCCCACGCACCCACCGTGACTGTAGGGGTGGAATGGCTGAGAAGTCAGCACTGCTCACATTTTAATGTATATCTGTCACCCAGGCATCTTGTTACCATGTGAATTCTGATTCAATAGATCTGACTGAGATACAGTTGAGAGTCTGCATTTCCTCCTACCAGCTCCCAGGTACCCAGGTAATGTCAACAATGCTGCTTCCCAGGCCGCACTGACAGGGCCAGGACAATGAGCTTAATTACAGAGTATAGCTAAACCCATGGAGTTTAGAATCAGACCTGACTCTAAATCCTGCCTTCTCTAGCCTGCCTGGGACTCAACTCCTTATCTATAAAACTGGGATAATGGGCAGGAATGTTTGTTTATGCAATAAACATGCATTAGGCATCTAGTATGTTCTTGGCTTGCCTTAGGCCCCAGGAATGCAATGGCGAAACAAAACAGACCTGGTTCCTGCTCTTGTGGATCTGATAGTCTTTGAGATGATGGATGCAAAGTATTTAGCACAGTGCCTGGCACATGGAAGAGCCCCACAAATAATACCTATTTTTATTAGTAGTAGTACAGTATCGTCAATTGCCAGTGTCCAGAGGACAGAACCCTTCTGTTCTCAGCAGACTGCTGAAAGCATTTGGGATTTATGCTGCAATCCAGGTAACACAGACATGAAGAACACAGATTGCTTCTGTGAGGACATGTGTATTTATCCCAAATGGCCCCTTTGAGCCATCAGGCTCTCCCTTTTTTAAAAAAAAAAATTTAATTTTAATTTTTCTGAGGCAAGCCCAACAGACTGGCCTTCTTTTTTAAAATGTGTGTGTGTGTGTGTGTGTGTGTGTGTGTGTGTGTGCATGTGTGTGAGAGAGAGAGAGAACTGGTGCCCAGCCACTGTAATTGAACTCCAGACATGTGTGCCACCTTGTGTATTTGTGTCACCTTGTGTGTCTGACTTACGAGCATCTGAAGAGTAGAACATGGGTCTTTCGGCTTCACAGGCAAGCCATCTCTCCAGGCTAGGCTCTCCCTTTTTAATAGCGAATTTACTCTGCTTACACACTTTGACTTGTGAACTGCTGGCCTCCAGGCCCTTCTGAGAGTCAGCCATGTTTTTTCTTGATTGGTCTGCTCCCAGCTTCAGTTTTCCTATTCTATCCTCCCTAATTCCATCTGAGAAATACTCTGATTCAGCTCCTATTGGCCAAGAAGCCTGCAGATCACCTACATGGAGCTCTATACCACCCTCAGGCTCCAAGCCTACCTGCCCACCAGGGCATATGACTCAGTCCAGGCACCGAGGGACCTCAAAACAAGTGAGTGGGGGCTGGATAAATGGCTTAGCAGTTTAGGCACTTGCCTGCAAAGCCTAAAGACCCAGGTTTGATTCCCCAGTACCCACATAAGCCAGATGCAGAAGGTAGCATGCATCTGGAGTTCGTTTGCAGCAGCTGGAGGCCCTGGTGCACCATTCTCTATCTTCCTCTCTCTCTCTTTCAAAATAAATAAAGAAACACAGTCTTTTCTTTTTTTGTTTTTTGGTTTTTGTTTTTTGTTTTTTGAAACACAGTCTTTAAAAAAAAAATTCTGTAAGGATTCTGGGCTTGGTGGTGCATGTCTTTAATCCCAGCACTCAGGAGGCAGAAGTAAGAGGATAACCGTGAATTTGAGGCCACCCTGACACTACATAGTGAATTCCAGGACAGCCTGGGCTAGAGTGAGCCCCTCCCTCGAAAAACCAAAACAAAGGTGAGTGAGTGGCTGGTGGGCTGGAGAGATGGTTCTGAAATTAAGGGCACTTGCTTGCAAAGCCTAATGGCCCAGGTTCAGTTCCCTAGTATCCATATAAAGCCAGATAAACAAAGTGGCACATGCATCTAGAATTCATTTGCAGGGACAGGAGGCCCTGGCACTCTCATACTCACTCTCTTTGTCTGCCTCATAAATAGTGAGTGGTTGGGCTACAGAGATGGATCAGTGGTTAAAGGCACTAGCTTGCAAAGCCTCACAGCCTGCATTCAATTCCCCAATACCCATGTAAAGATAGTTGCACAAAGTGGCACATGCATCTGGAGTTTGATTGCAGTGGCAAGAGGCCCTGACACCCATTCTCTCTCTTTCCTAGCAAAATAAGTATATTTTAAAAAAGGTGGGGGGAGCCAGGCATAGTGGCACATGCCTTTAATCCTAGCACTCAGGAGGCAAAGTAGGAGGATCATTGTGAGTTCAAGGCCAGCCTGAGAGTACATACTGAGTTCCAGGTGAGCCTTGGTTAGAACGAGACCCTACCTCGAAAAACAAAAAAGGGGGGTCATGTAGAGATGGCTCAGCAGTTAAGGCACTTGCCTGCAAAGCCTAAGGACTCAGGTTTAATTCCCCAGTACCCACATAAGCCAGATGCACATGATGGTGCTGATGTCTGGAGTTTGTTTGCAGAGGCTAGAGGCCCTGGTGTATCCATTCTCTCTCTGCCTCTTTCTCTCTCAAATAAATAAATAAAATATTTTTTTAAAAGGGCTTAGTGGTTAAAGCACTTGTCTGCAAAGCCTAAGGATCCAGGTTCAACTCCCCAGAACTCACATAAGCCAAGATGCACAAAGTGATGCATGTGCACAAGGGGGAACATATGTCTGGAGTTAAAATGCAGTGGCTAGAGGCCCTGGCATATCAATTTTCTCTCTCTCTCTTTCTGTCTCTCTCTCTCATAAAAAAGAAAAGGAAAAATAAAAAGAAGAAAAAAGAGGTCCAACCAGGCATGCCTTTAATCCCAGCACTTGGGAGGCAGAGGTAGGAGAATTGCCATGAGTTCAAGGCCAGCCTAGGACTACAGAGTGAGTTGCCAGGTCAGACTGGGCTAGAGTGAGATCCCTCTTGAAAACAACAACAACAGAAAGGCGAACAGTGTTTGTGAAAGTTGTCTTCTGGCACACACACACACACAAACATTTATAAAATAAAAGAAAAGAAAGGGAAGAAGGGAGGGAGCAAAATAGGAAGAAAGGGAGGGAAGGAGGAAGGGAAGAAAAGGACTCATGGTGTTGATGTTTCCAGTGAGTCTATTCCTAAAAGTAAAGTAAGCCTTTGAGACAGCAGGGTTCAATGTCAAGGTGAGAAGCAGCAAGGAGCAATTTCAAGGAATAGCTCATAGAAGGAGGCCCATAGGCAGCCTTCACATTCAGATTAACTGCAATCCAGCCATAGACTTATTGAGAAGCTTTCCAAAGTAGCATTAGAGCCTGGGGGTATCATGAAGACCTGGTGTAGTTCCTGGCCTAATGAGGTTTACAACCTAGCTCAGAAAGCTGACAAGTTAGCACCACATGACAGTATTATGGTGGCATCATCATGAGCAACAGACCAGAATTAGCATGAACCATCAGCAGAGACTCCCCAAGAAGGGGTATTGCAGTTGAGGCCCGAAGAGAAGGAAAATGAGGCATGTCAAGATAACATGAAAGAACATTCTGAGATGATGAGCAGTATTATGAAGGCCAGTCCGTGTGCAGAGACCAGTGTGAGACATGGAATGGTTGGGAGACATCTCCGCCTTCCAAGGCAGGCCACAAAAGTCAGTAGTTTCAGTACTTTTCTGACAACAATGAACCTGTGAAAGGGATTTCTAGTACCGAATAGTTATTAGCCAGCTTTTATAGTTTGGAAACAGGCACAGAGGCATGGTTGGCTAACTGACCTGTGGGCACTCTCTCCAGAAGTGCTGGGGCTTCGTGCCTTTGGCATAATGAGTCAGGGCTGTGATCTCCAATTTGGATATAGATACACAAATACACACACACACCAAAGCACAGAGCCAAGGCCAAGGCCAGGACTCTGGGGAGGCTGACAGGAAAACTGTTTAAACCCATTTAACAAGGAGGTGCTTAATGATCTCATTAGCCTGTACAAGGTCCCTAGGAAACTTGAGGTGAGGCATTGCTTTAAATAGGGCTTTTTTGAAGTGGCCACCACCTGATGCTGCCACCGAAAGAGTTGGTAACAATGCCAGCCCACACAGAGGAGCCATAGGCCCTCCAACAAGGAAGAATTTGGCCGTGGTATGGCTCAGAGTGCCCATCCGGTTTCCATTAGCTTGGTCCCAGTCACACCCCCCCACCATGGGCTCCTTCAGATGGCTGAGATGGCTGCCCAGTGAGGTCATGCATCATGTTGGCAGCAGTAGCAGGAGTCTGACCACTCCTAGATCTCACCCTCCCAGGTCTGGACTCCATGACTCCCCACAGCCCTGGTGTGGACTCATGACAGAGAGGTCCCATGGCTCTCCCTGACCCTGGGCTCTATCCCCATGTCGAGACTGTGAATCCAGCCCTTCCAGCTCTTCATTTCTGATCTCCCTGAGGGCAGTGCCTCATCTTTGCTTAGCATAGCTGTGGTGACCCCCAGCTAGACAGCTTCACATCCCCGAAGTCAGTAATGCCTATATTTCTGGCCAGCTATGTGTTTCCTTCTCCTTCTGACTGTATGTAGTGTCAATGGGGAGGGTCAGTACTCTAGCAGGGCCCAGGCACAGTTCCTAAACTACCTCAGCAGACACTTGAGGTCACCGGCTATGGCTGTTTGATTCAGGTTCCCCCATAAACTTAGGTGTTCTGAATGCTTGGTCCCCAGCTGATGGAAATTTGGGAATTAAAGTCTCATGGAGGCAGCGGATTGTTGGGGGTGGGCTTATGGGTGTTATAACAGCTTCCCCTTGCCAGTGTTTGGCACATTCTCCTGTTGCCGTTGTCTACTTGATGTTGGCCAGGAGGTTCCATAGTCTTTCCCTCAAGTCTGTAAGCCAAAATAAATCCATTTTTCCCCACAAGTTGATTTTGGTCAGGTGTTTTCTGCCAGCAATGTAAGCCTGACTGCAACACCGGCCTTCTGAGGAAGAAGCAACAGGTCAATCATCCCACCACAAGGAACAAAACTCAGACAGGTAGAAGGCACGATTCACCTCTGCAGAGCTGTGCAGGTCCAGCAGGCTGTACTGAGACCCCTGCCTATTAATAGTGAAGTGGGTGTTTGCTTTGTTGAATGAGTCTCTATTGCAAGCTGCTTTCCTGCCCAGGATATGTAGAGGCAGAAGGGCTGCAGCCAGGCGCTCCTTCCTTCCAGGGAAGTTGAGAATGTCAGCACTTGGAGAACCCTTCCAGTGACCCCTCAAAATCAGGGAGACCAAAGACAAGCTCATCATTCTGATGTCCTCATTTTACCCTTCCCTCTCTGCTCCCACATACCTAGCTTTCATCAACAGCCCCGCTGTCCTCCTGGTTCTTTCTTGACATTCTCATCTTTGACCCACCCCACCTAGAAACCTCAAAGGTAAAACTTTGGGTGACTGCCATTGCCGACATCACACCTGACCACCCATGTCCTAACCCCTTTATCTGCCGTGGCTGTGGCTTTGTGTGGCAGGTACCTTCTCATTGCTGGGGCAAAACTGCCTGGCCAAAAGCAGCTGATGGGAGGAAAGTTTTTATTTTGGCTTACAATCTCTAGGGGAAACTTCATGATGTCAGGGGATAGCATGGCATGAGGAGAGGCTGGACATCACCACAGGAGGTAGAAAATAGCAGCAAGAGGGTAAGCAGACTTTGGAAATGGGGAACTGGCTATAATACCCCAACAACATATCTGCTCCAGCAAGGCTCCACTTCCCAAATTGCCATTGGCTGGAATCAAGCATTCAAAACACATGCATTTATGGAGGACATTTGATTCAAACCATGACACTTTGTATAATCTCTGTCATACTACTTTCTCGGCTGGTGCTCCCTGTCCCTAGCCCTTCATGTGGTTAATGATCCCTAAGGTTTTGCTGGAAGAATATTCTAGAAGGCTGGGGAAATGTCTCAGTGGTTAAAGGAGCTTGCTCACAAAGTCTGAAGACCTGCGTTCAATTCCCTAGTACCCAGATACAGAGTGGCTCATACATCTGGAGTTCATTTGCAGCCCCTAGAAGCCCTGCTGTGCTCTCCTCTTCTTCGCTCTGTTCTCTTCTCTCTCTCCTTGCAAAAAAATAAAATAAAAATGGGTTTATTTATTTGAGAGAATGAGAAAGAAAAAGATGCAGAGAGAGAAAGAGAGAGAATGGGCACACCAGGGCCTCTAGCCACTGCAAACAAACTACAGATGCATGTGCCACCTTGTGCATCTGGCTTATGTAGGTCCTGGGGAATCGAACCAAGGTCCTTTGGCTTTGCAGGCAAACACCTTAGCCACTAAGCCATCTCTCCAGCCTTAAAAATGTTTTGGTTTTTTAAAATATTTCATTTATTTATTTATTTATTTGACAGAGAAAGAGGGAGAGAGAGAGAGAATAGGCACGCCAGGGCTTCCAACCACTGCAAACAATCTCCAGATGCATGCGCCCCTTGTGAATCTGGCTAACGTGGGTCCTGGGGAATTGAACCTGGGTCCTTTGGCTTTGCAGGCAAATACCTTAACCACTAAGCCATCCCTCCAGCCCTGTTTTTTTTTTCTTTTTTTTAAAGAAAGGACTATTCCAGAAATTTTGGTCTCCTCTATCCCATCTCAACATGCTTCCACACTCTGCTGAACTTTCCCCCTACCTGAAGTTCTAGGAGGGTAGAGACAAGATTCTTTTTTCTTCATTGTAATCCTCTGTTAGCTGCCAAGACACATGCTGATACTGAGCTGGAACAAAGAGTACAGACCCTTCGGACCCTTCGTTCTCTTTGCCCAGGCCCCACACCTAAGCAGTCACCAGGCCTATTCATTCATGCAGCAGGTTAAGATTAGGGTTCATTTGTTTTTGTTAAAGAGATTGCTTATGTTTGAAGATAGCTTTACCATTTAACCAGGTGAGGGACCTTGGGTAAGAGACTTAATCTTGCAAAGCTTTAGTTTCTTCACCTGCAAGATAGAGCCAGTTGTAAAACCTGCCTCACAAAGTTGCTTTGAGAAGTCAATGGAGGGGCTGGGCATGGCAGCTAACTCCTATAGTCCCAGCACTCAGAAGGCTGACATCAGAGGATTGACATGGATTCAAGGGCAGCCTGGGCTACAGAGTAAGTCTCAGGTCTGCAAAGAAGTCAGTCAATGGAGAGATGAGGGAGATGCTCAGTGCATAAAGTATTTGCAGGTGCAAGCATGAGAACCTGGGTTTAGATCTCCAATACCCATGTAAATGCCTCAGCAAAATAAATAGAATGATCAAGGAAGACACCAATATCCACCTTTGACCTCCACACATATGCACACATACCACACATGCCAAAAAAAAAAAAAAAAGGTGGGAAAGGCATCAATGCGTAATGCTTATAAAACACCTGTTGCAGTCAGATTCTCATTGCTGCAAGAAATCACCCTACCAAGAGCAGCTTTTGGGAAAAAAGGGTTTATTTTGGCTTACAGACTCAAGGGGAAGTTCCATGATGACAGAGGAAAATGAGGGCATGAGCAGAAGGTGGACATCACCCCCTGGCCAATATAAGGTGGATAATAGCAGCAGAAGAGTGTGCCAAACACTGCCAAGGGGACACTGGCTATAATACCTATAGCCCACCCCCAACAATACACTGCCTCCAGGAGGTATTAATTCCCAAATCTCCATCAGCTGTGAACCTAGCATTCAGAACACCTAAATTTATGGGGGACACCTAAATTAAACCACCACATTCTGCCCCTGACCCCCATAAACTGATAATCATCCATGATGTAAAATGCAATGCATTCAGTCCAACTTTAAAAGTCCCCATACTTTTTTTTAATCAATCCTAATGATGTTCAAACATCTCCATAATCCAAGGTCTTTTAACTGAGCCATAATAACAAAAATCCCCCCAAAACCCATAATGGCACAGAATAAACATTCACACTGCAAAAGATGGCATTGGGCATAACAAAGAAATATTCAACAAATACAAGATTTAAACAGGTCAAACATCAAACTCTGTAGCTCCAAGTCCAACAACTCTAATCAATGACAAGTCTCCAAGTCTGATAATTCTAACCAGCAACAAGTTTCTGGAGTTCCAATTCTGCCCCCCAGCTAAGTCCTGAAAAACTTCATCAGGGCCAGCAGTTTTCCTTAGCAGCCATCTTGTGGTCCTGGCATTTCCACTGAGTCTCCACTGTAATCCACGGTTCATCCTCACAGCTTCATCAGGTCTCCATGTAGTATCCAACAATCCTGCTTCACACTGCCCATGGCCATTTCCAAAACACAAAGACCGTGTTGCAAACTCAATGACCCTCTCTTTCCTGCATTTCTTATACTCTATAATACTAGGTGAGGTGTCAGTTTATTAATCCAAGGAGGAATAAAGCAGACTTTGAAGAATAGGACACTCCTTGAGCATTCAGTCTTTTTCAAAAGACTTGGCATTTTTTCTGTTGTCCCAACGCATGACAGTTAGCCCAACCTCAAAGTTTACAATCTCTCAATTGCAGCTGAATAGGCAGCAGTTTTGGCCCAAAGATTTCATTTGTGTGCCATATCCCTCTGCTTACACCAGTCCATTTCTACACAATGCAACCCTGCACAAATTCTCAGGACAGGGACATAACGCAAGCTTCCCACACAAACTGCTTCTAGCCCAGTCCAAGCAAAGCTCTTTCTCTCCCTCATATACCAAACCTCACAGTCCATAGTTTTTACTGCATTCGTGTCTTTTAACTCTGACCAGAATAGTCCATCAAGCTGTACTTACAGCACTGCAGAGCGTCTCTTAGGCCAAAGTTTCAAATCCTTCCACATTCCTCTTGAAAATCATCTCCAGAAGCCACATGGTCAGGTAGCTAGCAGCAAATTACACTACTCTTTGGTGCTAACATTACTGATGTAGTCAGGTTTATATTACTGGCAGAAACCACCCAACCAAAGCAGCTTTTGGGAAAAACAGTTTATTTTGGCTTACAGACTCAAGGGGAATCTCCATGATAGTAGGGAAAATGATGACATGAGCAGAGGGTGGACATCACCCCCTGGCCAATAGTAGCAGGAGAGTGTGTGCCAAACACTGGCATGGGGAAACTGGCTATAACACCTGTAAGCCTGGCCCCAACAATACACTGCCTCCAGGAGGCGTTAATTCCCAACTCTCCATCAGCAGTGAACCTAGCATTCAAAACACCTAAGTTTATGGGGGACACCTAAATTAAACCACCACAGCACCTAACCCAGTGCCTGACACTTTGAGCAAATGCTAGTTGCATAAAACATTTAACCCAGCTGGGCATGGTGGCGCACGCCTTTAATTCCAGTACTAGGGAGGTAGAGGCAGGAGGATCACTGTGAGTTCAAGGCCAACCCGAGACTACATAGTGAATTCCAGGTCTGCCTGGGCTAGAATGAGACCCTACCTTGAAAAACCAAAATAAATAAATAAATAAATTAATTAATTAATTAACGAAATGCTTTGATATGACCACAGAACCTTCCCCCAGCTCCCATTTAAGTACCATCCATGTGGCTAGTCTCCCACAGCACACACTCACAGAAATCCATACAGGATAACCTCCTGTCCTGGAACAGGTATGGAATGTGAGGCCAGAAGGAATGGGGCTGGAGGTGAGGGCTGAGAACCTGTTAGATCTAGGCTTGATTGTACAACATAGCCCATGACTGTCTCCTGGCCTAGCAGCCCTCCGAGGTAGGTTCCACACCAAGGTACCCACTATCTTCATGTTACAGCTGAACAAGTATAGTTTTATTTCCCAGTGAACATCAGGGTGGCCTAAGGCAAACATATGTAAGTAATAAATAGGTTGGGTCCTGCTCTGCCTGATGAGTGGAGAAAGGCCTAGGGATGGAATAATGGAGGAAGTAGGCACCATTCCAGCCTGGAAGCTGATGCTCTTTGCTTCTAGAAGGACAGCCAACTCTGCTCCTATACCCCAGAGCTTCCGAACCTTCTTAAATTGTCCTTTTATTTATTTTGTTTATGTAGTTAGTCATTTTTGCATGTGTATAAGTGTGATATGAATGAATGTATGCACGCATGTTTGTGTGGTTGCATGTGAGGGGAGGTGTGTGTGGATGTGGATGCTCATGCATGTGGAAATCAGAGGCCAATGCTAGTTCTCTCCCTTTATCACTTGCCACCTTATTTTTAAAAAATATTTTTTGGGGCTGGTGGTTGAAAAGCCTGACAATCTGGGTTCACTTCCCCAGTACTCATGTAAAACCAAATGCACAAAATGGTGCATGTGTCTGGAGTTCGTTTGTAGTAGCTAGAGGCCCTGGTGCTCCCATTCTTTCTCTCTTCCTCTCTGTCACTGCTTGAAATAAAAATATTTTTTAAAAGTACAGTAATATAATATTTTTAAATTTATTTTTTATTTGCAAGCAGAAACAGAAAGAGAGAATGGGCATGCCAAGGCCTCCAGCCACTGCAAATGAACTCCACATGCATGTGCCATTTGTGTATCTGGTTCTACATGGATACTGGGGAATCAAACCTAGGTCATCATTAGTCATTGAAGGCAGGTACCTTAACCACTGAACCATTTCTCCAACCCCTATTTTAAGTATATATATTGGAGAAAGAAGACATGCCAGAGTCTCAAGCTACTACAAATGAACTCCAGATGCATGTGCCACCTTGTGCTTCTGGCTTTATGTGGGTTCTGGGGAATTGAAACTGGGTCCTTAGACTCTGCAGGCAAGTGTCATAACTGCTGAGCCATCACTCCACACCCCCCCCACACACACCATTATTTTTTGAGACAGGGTCTCACTCAGTAGCCCAGTCTGTCCTGAGCTCACTATGTAGCCCAGACTGGCCTTGAATTCCTGACAATCCTCCTGCCTTAGCCTTTGACTGTTGGGATTGCAGACATATGACCTCTATGCTTACCCAGCCCCTCCTCTGGGAACTCTCCCAATCTCCCCCTGATCCAGCCGCAAAATAGAATACCTCCAGGGCCATAGCTTTCACTTGATGCTCAGAACCCTTACTTCCTGTTGTTGATTGCCATTAGGAGGAACCTTGGCTCTTGCCCTGGAGGAACCTTGGCTCACACACATAAGAGGAATGCACAGGTTAGTCATAGCATCAATGTTCTTCATAGAAATAGCACCAACTGCAACAACCACAATGCACAAACAACTATAAATAACCTGCCATCCTTGGAGCTGTTTCCTTCTGTTAGCTCAAACACACTCCTCTTGGGTTTATGGCAGATGGAAAAGAGGGGCCCGTCTTCCAGGACACCCAGATTGTCATGCCAGACAAGAGGTACTAAGTGCTACCTCTTGGCTGAGCTCTCTGCACCTTGGGGTTGCATCTTGTTTAGCAGCTTAGATGGTAATTACTGTTCTTCATTCCATTTTAGAGTGAAGGACACAGATAAGTGACATCACACATCATAGTGCTGGGACTTGAGTTCATACTATGATTCTGAAGCCCAAATCCTTCTTCATTACCATGAGCACATTGTCATTCATTAGGAATTCTTGCTGTTCGGGACAATTATTGTTTGGGACCTCCAACAAGTAGCAGAGTCTGACTCATGGAAGATATAAACAAAGGCTCAGATGCAATCTGAAACTAAGCTCGGCCTCTGAATGGGGCTCCTCTGCCTGCCTGTCTCCTCTGTCTCCCCTACTATAGTCCAGACCAGAAGCCACTTTGGCTCCAAATCCTCTTATTCCCTGACCTCCTGATGTGAACCTCTATGTGGGAAATGCATCTTCTCTAAGATCCTCTAAATCTGTTATTTTGAGACAAGATCTTGCCACAATAGGCCATTTCTTTCATTAATGATTTTTGCGTGTGTTTATGTGTAATATTTGTGCATGATGTATGTGTGGTTAAATGTAGAGGGAGGTGATGTGCTGGTTTGCAACTGACTATGTAGACTAGGCTGGCCTCAGACAATCCCCATGCCTCAGCCTCTTAAGGGTTGGGACAGGAGTATACAGCACCAAGCTGGGCTTCTTTAAATCTTAAACATGAACAACAAGACCATGGTGGTTTATATTAATTGGCAACTTGACAGAACCTAGATCCACCTGTGAAGCATTATCTTGATCAGGTTAATTGAGGAGAGCAGACCCATCCTAACTGCAAGCAAGGTCTTGGACTGTAAAAAGGCTGGCTGAGCACCAGCATGTATGGCTCTCTACTTCCTCCCTGTGGATGTGACCTAATACTGGCTTCCTGCTCCTGCCACACTTTCTCCACCATGATGGACTCTACCCTCTCAAACAGTCAGCTGAAAGAAATTATCCTTCCTTGAGTTGCTTCTGGTTGGGTATTTTGTCCCAGCAACAAGAAAGTTCGTGATACAGTGGCTCTACTCATTCATGACTTCATTCTTGGTTCATACACGTGTATACGCAAAGCATATAGCTAAGCTTCAGAGACATTGCAGTGACCCAGACATGATCACTGCTTTTCAGAGCCTATAGCTTGTCATAGATGACCTAAACTATGTTCCTGAGAGGCCACATGCTACAATGATGTGACCTTTCCATCCAGCAAAATGGCATCAGGTGTCTAGCACTGAAAGACCTGGATGTCTTGTCAGTGTGTGCCTCTTGCCTGACCTTTTGCCTGAGCAAGAAAGAATTTATTTTTACTCTTGGAAGAGAAAGCTCAATGTGCTCATGTATTTGTTTGACTTCCCTAATTTGATCTCTTTAACAAATAAAAATAAAGATATTATGTTTGCCCAAATACAAACAGGCCCCACCTGAGATTATTATTATACTTTCCAGAAATAGAATCCAATGTTCCTGCTAGTGGCCTAAAGGGCCCTGGTAGCAGAGAGCAAGAAGCCTAAGCTTCTGGCCTAACTTTATCAATGACAGAGTAACAGTGGAAATGTCATTTCTTGTCTTCAGAGCTCCTTTTCCACCTTTACAAAATAAAACAGTTGAGCATACTTATGTAGTCACAAGTTTCACACTCACTGTCTCATTTTCATTCTCAATATGTTATGTTAAAAGCATTTTGATCCTTATTTTCTTGATTGGGAAGTTAAAGCAGAAAAGACAGAAGAATGCCAGTGGTCTAACCAACAAGAGGTAGGGATAGGTACTAGAGAGACAGTTCAGCAGTTAAAGGCATGCAAAACCTGATGGCCTGGGTTCCATTCCTCGCTACCCATGAAAAGCCAGACACAAAAAGTTGCACATGCAGGCTGGAGAGATAGTTCAATGGCTAAGGTGTTTGCCTGCAAAGCCTAACAACCCAAGCTAGATTCCCCAGTGCCCACGTGAAGCCACATGCACAGTAGTACGTGCATCTGGAGTTCATTTGCAGCGGCTGAAGCCCTGGCATACCATTCTTTCTCTCTCTCTGTATATGTCTCTCTTCTCTCTATCTCTCTCTGCTTTCAAATGAATAAATATGAAAATTTTTAAAGTTACACATGCATGTGGAGTTCATTTACAGTGACAGGAGGCCCTGCTGTATAAATGTGCTCTCTTTTTGTCTCTCTCCCTCTTATATATTTATCTATCTATCTATCTATCTATCTATCTATCTATCTATCTATCTATCTATCTATCGAGAGAATAGGATCCAGGCTCTCTGCCCTGGCCTGGGGCCTTGTTCTCACTAGGGTTTCTCAACTTGAATAATGTGCATATGCCTTAAGAAAATTCTCTCTGACCCTAAAAATATAGCCAGGAATCCTAAAAAAAAATCTATAGACTCAAATTTGAATACTTACTCAATATAACACACTCCCCATTAATATATACAGTTTTTTTTTTCTGGTGCTGGGTATTAAGTCCAGGGCCTTGTGCATACTAGGCAAGCATTCTACCACTGAGTTACATCCCTAGCCCTTTATGTTTTCAAGTATCAGCTAAAAAATAAAAAGAATGTTTTGGTAAATAGCAAAATCTCAGTTTACTGGGGGGGACTAGGAAATCAATGATGATCCCAGTGCCAATACAATCAGAAATACAAACGCCACCCCAGCTTTGTCATCATGTGACCAACTGATGTGATAAGGCAGATGTCAAAATGAACCAAAAATATAATTATTAATTGTTTTAGATTATCACTGAAGGAAAATTAAAAATTAAAGTCTTGAAGAACTGGTGAGAAGTTGTCCTTCCCCACTCTGAGGTTCTGTCTTGCAGTGTTACATTGCCTGAAAATTCCTCTCGGATCTGATAGTCTTCTAGTTTCCCTGGTAACCATCTGCTGATGAAAATGACAACTAAGCTGTTCAGCTGCTTGGTTCACTTAGTTTCCCCATCATGGCTCTGTGCCAGGGTCAAGAAGGCCTGAATTTGCCACTGCCAGTGACATAAAAGGAGAAGGAAACTATCAAGGTCAGGGATGAGTCTTAAAATAGAGTCCAAAATCTGGATTGGCATGAAGCATCCCATCTACCACCCATCCACCTATCACCATTCTTCATGCATTCTTAATTGTTCTATCCCAGTTCCTAAATTTGGAGGAGAAAAGATGGGATGGAAAAAAATAAGTAAGGCTTGCCACAGTATATATAACATGCTACCATCCATGCTATATGCATGCATATCTATCTATCTATCTATCTATCTATCTATCTATCTATCTATCTACCTACCTACCTGATTTCTGGTGATATTGATTCCTGCTAGGACACTGGGGCACAGGAGTGGGAGGCTGGGAAGCCACTGTACACTGCACCTTCCTGGTCCCTTTATATTTCTGCATATGTGCCACCTAATCCAGAAACAAGTTCCTGTTTCTTTAAAAAAAAATTTAAAGCTAGGCATGGTGGCACAATGCCTTTAATCCCAGCACTCAGGAGCAAAGGTAGGAGGATCTCCATGAGTTCGAGGCCACCCTGAGACTACATAGTGAATTCCAGGTCAGCCTGGATTACAGCAAGACACTACTCAAAAAAAACATTTATTATTTAGTTGCAAGGAGAGGGAGAGAGAGACAGAGAGAGAGAGAGAGAGTGTGTGTGTGTGTGTGAGAAGAGGAATGTGCATGCCAGGGTCTCTCACCACTGCAACCAAACTCTAGATGCAGGTGCCACTTCATGCATCTGCTTTACGTGGGTATTGGGGAGTCAAACCCAGGCCATTTTAGGCCTTGCAAGTAAGCACCTTTAACTGCTGAGCCATCTCTCCTGCCCCACAAGTTCCTGTTTCTCACTGTCACAGAGACCTCTAACCACTTTTGCAGACTGACCATCCAAATGTAGTGGTGGCAGGCTTATTTGGGGATAGTAAATGAGTGAGAAAGGATGCCATTTGGGTTCTATTGAACATGTGCTCTGTAACCTTGTCCAAGAGACTGCTGACATCAGAAGTTCCTGTCCACCCTCCTGCTAGCTTGTTCCTGCTCCAGTATCATGTTTGTTGTGCTCAGGATAAACTACTTTGATGTGACAGGGGTATGCTGGCCTCAAGAGACCTGTTTGTACAGGCTATATGTAGTCACATATGAGTGAAAGTGACCGGATGTGTTTGTCCTTTTCTTTCCCTAGAGAAATATTTTTCTTGGAGCCACCAGACGCTCTCCCAAGCCTGCCTCTGTAGATGAGTGGCTGTGGTATGGCAAGGCTGTGAGCACGCCCTCCCTCCACTGCAGCTTTCCCTGGACGTCACCGATACCTTTCCACACAGGCCCCTGATGCCTCGGTCACCAAGCACAGACTCAGGAGAGCCTATTGACCCATCTGGCCAGGCAAGATAAAGATGTCTTGCTAGATGGTTCTCAGGAGGCAGCTTCTTTGGAGGCTTTGCTTGAAGCCTGCTGTTCTTGAGGGCACCTGGGCTTCCTGTTAGCATCCCTGGGAGCTGGGGACTGTTCTTGTCTCTATTTCACTGGCAAAATTGCTGAACCTAAAGGAAAAATAACCCTGAGTTCACCTGCCTATACATCACTCAGCCCCATGCTGGTCATGCTGCCAAATGGCTTCAGATGACTGATGCTTATATACTGCAACAGAAGACACTGATGCTTTGTGTCTCCTGAGATTGATGAACAAGTCAAGCATGGTAGAAGCCTGTGATTCTAGTACTTGGGGGACTGAAGAAATAGGATCAGGAGTTCAAGGCCAGCCTGGGCTACATAATAAGACAGGCAAGTATAATTCAGGAACCTAGATCACTGCTGGCCTTGGACAGTGAACACACCCCTTTCCTCACAAGGCACCTGAGCTACCTATTGGCACCCTGGAATCCTTCCTGTGCCAAGCTACAATTACACCCCGCTTCAGTGAAATTGATCTCTTCTCCCATTGTGACCATTTTTGTGGGAAGTTTCTGTTCAAATATGTTCTCTGATATATCCGGATTAGAACAGCAAGGCACCATCCAGCCTGGAGTGGTTTTGAGTGCATGCACAATAAGATAAACTGTGTCCTCCAGTCAATTTTAAGGAAGAATCTCCTATTTGCCATCTTATATGTATTTATAACAGGTTGAAAATATGATTAAAATCAGATGCATTATGGGAAGGGACTGTACTCAAGAGAAAAGGTAACAATCCAAACCTGTCAACTAAACCAGAGGACCATCCAGACGACCAACATAGTGATCTACCAACCCTTCCCTAAAAGTCCTATAAAGAGAAGCCTAAACCATGTCCTGGAACACTGACTGCTTTCCAATTGTGTAGCTCACTGCCCTATCTTGAAAGTATATTTCAAACTGCTACTACCACTTTGCTCTTAATAAAGTTTCTCTTTTTATTATTAATTTATTTTTTATTGACAACTTCCATAATTATAGATAATAACCCATGGTAATTCCCTCTTTACCCCCACTTTCCCCTTTGAAACTCCACTCTCCATCATGTCCCCGCCCCCTCTCAATCAGTTTCTCTTTTATTTTGATGTCATGATCTTTTCCTCCTATTATGATGGTCTTGTTTAGGTAGTGTCAGGCACTGTGAGGTCATGGATATCCAGGCCTGTCTGGGGGGAGCATGTTGTAAGGAGTCCTACCCTTCTTTTGGCTCTTACATTCTTTCCATCACCTCTTCCATGATGGACCTTGAGCCCTGGAAGATGTGATAGAGATATTTCAGTGCTGAGCACTCCTCTGTCACTTCTTAACACCATGATGGCTTCTGAGCCATCCCAAGGTCACTGCCATCTGAAAAGAGAAGGTTCTCTAACCAAAAGTGAGAGTAGCATTAATATATGGGTATGAACATTAAGAGAAATGCTTATTGGGCAATTTGATGAACACAGTATATACATTTAGCCAGACACGAGCAGACATTGCACCCCTAGGGCTCATGACTACCCCTGTTGTAGGTTTTCAGTATCAGGGATGCATTTCCTCCCACAGAGCAGGCCTCCAGTCAAATTAGAGGGAGGTTGGTTTCTCCCATAACAGATGCGCCACTATTGCACCTGTTGGCTCATTTGGCCTGACTAGCCAAATTTAAAACTTGCAGTGTCCACTGTTGAGTATCTCCACTGGTGATTTCTCTCTTTCCCATTGAACTTCATGCAGTGTAGCTTTTTCCAGCCTTCAGTCAGCTGGTCTACATGGAGGAGGTTTTCAGCTCAGCTCCAGCAGGATTTCTCTGTGACCTTGCAGCCCAAGTATGTGGAGTCTTCAGCAATGGGGTCTTACTGTCTATTCCTGGTGGAAAACCAAGAGCCTCGGCAATGGCCTGTAATGTTTTGGGGGTATAAGTGATCGATCTGGCCAATAACTCACTGCAAGGTATCCCATCCCTGGCACTGAAAATTTTCAAGTAACAATCTATGGCTTCTGAGTATTTCATTGTCCACAAAAATAGGTTTTATTTGGTTTTTCAAGGTTGAGACTCACTGTAGCACAGGTTGAATTCACTCTGTAGTCTCAGGGTAGCTTTGAACTCATGGCAATCCTCCTACCTCTGCCTTCTGAGTGCTGGGATTAAAGGCATACACCACCATGCCTGGCTTCTTAATAAAGTTTCTTGCCGCTTCACTCTTTGTGTGTGCCTTTTGATTCTTTGAGAAAGATGACAAGAACCTGTACACACCCAGAGGCCACAGGTAAGAATAGCAAGACTCTGTCTTGGAAAAAAAAAAAAAACCCACAGAATTGATGTGGTTATGCTGTGCTCTCTTTTGCCCAGGCCTAAGTGCACTAGGCTAGGGACAGATGTTCATGGTAAATGGGACTGCTCTTCTCATTCTACCTGAGGGTCCCTTCTTCTTGCCTATTGGTGGTAAGTGGAAGGCAGGGGTGTCCTCTCCATCCTGATCTTGATTCACCTCCTGCCCTAACCCTGAAGACGTGTCCCTGATCTTACTTCCAGTCTTGGGTCTGTACCTGTTTGTGGTTGGTTGCCCCTCCCAGTATTGGAGGGGGCTATCTGCTATCTACTATCTACTGCTGGGGCTATCTGCTATCTACTGCTGCCATACCATACATCCTGCCCTTCCACACCAGTTTGTGATCCTTGCCTTAAAAGAAAAGAAAGCTTATGTTGAAGTACACTGTGGGGTAGATACTGCTTAGCCCAGAAGCCATAGATTGTTAGAAGACAATTTCAGTGCCAGGGGTGGTATACATTCCAGGGAGTTGGTGAAAGAGCCCTTGATACTCCCAAAACATTATAGGTTATTGCCAAGGCTCTTGGTTGCCCACCAGGACTAGATTGGAAAATCCTATTGCTGATGACTCCACAGCTTAGGCTGCAGGTCACTGAGAAACCAAACTGGAGCTGAGCTGGAAGCCTCCTCCCTATTGACTAGTTAGCATGATGCTGGAAAGACCTATGTAGCCTGTTGGGGGAGAAAAGTCATCAACAGTCTTAACCAGCAGTGGATCCTGCAAATTTTACTGCTCAACAGCCAGGTCAAATGTACCAATAGGTACAATGGTGGCATATCTGTTATGGGGGAAATCAACTGCTCTCTGGACTTTTTTTCAGGGTAGGGTTTCACTCTAGGCAGGCTGACCTGCAATTCACTATGTAGTCTCAGGCTGGCCTTGAACTCATGGTGATCCTCCTACCTCAGGCCCTCAAGTGCTGGGATTAAAGGTGTGCACCACCACGCCTGGCTCTCTGGTTGGATTTTAAGCCTGTTCCACTGGAAGGAATTTATGACTGGTACTGAAAACCTAATCAAGGAATGTAAAGATGGCTCAGTGGCTAAAGGAAATTGCTTTCAAAGCTTGTCAGCCTAGGTTTGATTCTCTAGTACCCACATAAAGCCAGATGCACAATGTGAAAACCTCATCAAAAACCCATGGCTGGGGAGATCATAAGTGTTAGATGGGAAACTACTACTGATATCTGGTTAAATGGATATGTCCACAAAACTGCCCTCCAAATACTTACATTTATAGCTATATATTAATGCTAGTCTCACTTTTGGTTAGGGAAGCTTCTCTTTCCAGATGGCGGTGACCACTGGGGAGACCAAACTCACCAAAGTGCTGAGAAGAAATGACAGTGGCATGTTTAGCACTAAGACATCTCTCTCACCCCCTCCAAGGCTCAGGGACCATTTCAGAAGTGGGGACAGAAACAATGTAAGAGCCAAAAGAAGGGAAGGAGAGGCTGGACATGGTGATGCATGCCTTTAATCCCAGCACTCAGGAGGAAGAGGTAGGAGGATCACTACAGACTGAGTTCCAATTCAGCCTAGACTAGAGTGAGACTCTACCGTGAAAAAAAGAAAACAAAAAAAGAGGGGTGCTTTGCAATATAGTATTCCAGATACAAAAGGGCTTTGATATTCATGACCTCATAGTGGCAGACACTACCTACACAACACCTTCATATTACGAAAAAAAAAAAATGATGACATCAAAATAGAAAAGAGACTATTTGGAAAGAAGAAGGGATTCAGTGGAGGGGGAAAGGGAGGATGGTAGGAGGAGATTATGATCATGGTGTATTGTCTATATGTACAGAGGTTGTCAATAAAATACTTAAAAATATTAAGTTACGCCTGGTGCCTTGTGCCTTTAGAGGCTGAAATAGGAGGAATACCATGAGTTCAATTCCAGCTTTGGCTGCAAAGCGAGTTCCAGGTCAGCATGGGTTAAGAGTGAGACCCTGTTTCAAAAAAGAAAACAAATTAAAAACAAGAATCAAAAATAGGGCTTAGCAATTAAAGGCACTTGCTTGCAAGGGCTGATGGCCTGGGTTCCATTCCCTAGTGCCCATGTAAAGCCAAGTGCATAAAGTGGTGCATGTGTCTGGAGTTCATTTGTGCACCCATTCATATGTTCTCTCTGTCTGCAAATAAATTTTAAAAAGACTCAAAAATAATAAAGCTAGGGCTGGAGAGATGGCTTAGCAGTTAAGCGCTTGCCTGTGAAGCCTAAGGACCCTGGTTCGAGGCTCAATTCCCCAGGACCCACATTAGCCAGATGCACAAGGGGGCTCACGCATCTGGAGTTCGTTTGCAGTGGCTGGAGGCCCTGGTGTGCCCATTCTCTCTCTCTCTCTTTCTTCCTCTCCCTTTCTCTCTCTGTCTGTCACTCTCAAATAAATAAGTAAAAATAAACAACAACAATAATAATAAAGCTAGGTGTGGTAGTGCAGTTCTATAATCCTGGTATTGGGAGGGAAATGCAGGAAGATTGTTACATGTTCTAGGCCAGCCTGGTCTACATAGGGAGTTCCAAGTCAGCCAATACTACATAGACCTTGTCTCAAAAAACATCGGTTGGGCTGGAGAGATGGCTGGTTAAGCGCTTGCCTGTGAAGCCTAAGGACCCCGGTTCGAGGCTTGATTCCCCAGGACCCACGTTAGCCAGATGCACAAGGGGGCACACGAGTCTGGAGTTCGTTTGCGGTGGCTTGAGGCCTTGGCGCACCCATTCTCTCTGTCTACCTGCCTATTTCTGTATCTCTCTCTCTCTCTTTCTCTCTCTAATAAATCAATAAAAAAAAATCAGTTAAAGGGCTGGAGGGATGGCTTAGGGGTTAAGGCATTTGCCCGTGAAGCCTAAGGACCCAGGTTCAATTCTCCAGAACCCATGTAAGCCAAATACACATGGTGGCACATGCATCTGGAGTTCATTTGCAGTGGCTGGAGTTCCTGGCAGCCCATTCTCTCTCTCTCTCTCTCTCTCTCTCTCTCTCTCTCTCTCTCTCTGTGTCTCTCTCTCTCTTTCTCTCTAATAAATATAAATAAAATATTTTAAAAAACACATCAGTCAATCAGTCAATCATATCTAGGCATGGATGGTACATGTCTATAATCCCAGCAGGTGGGAGGTAGAGATAAGGATGCCTCTTCCTCCTGAGTGCTGGAATTAAAGGAGTGTGCCACTACTCTTGGCTGTATCTTATAATTTTATCTTATAATGCAACAGCAAGCTGAACAATTTGCCCTTCTTGGGTCAATTATCTCCTGGGTCACTGATCACTATTAGAAAGTTTCACCTAGAATTTACCTTATAGTCATTGACATTAATTCTGGGATATAGGGATCCCATGTGAAACCCAATCCCAAGTGGTGTACATGAGGACTGACTCCTGCTCTCAGCATGCTGGTAGCTTTAGCAAGAAGGCTGCACTTCCTGGCCACACCAACATTCCCCTCCCCCCCAACACACAGGCACTGGCAGTCCCTCTTCAGCACTCATTTCCACTAACATTCCTCACCATCCCTTCTGGCCTCCTCAGCAGATGGCAGTTCAAACAGCATGTTCTCTTTAAAGAAAGTCCTTGATAATCCAAAAGGCAATGGAAGCTGGAAGAAACCCCAGCACATTTGTCAGGGAGCACTGTCCTCACCAGACACCGGGCTCAGTAGGGGATGCTTTGTAGGAAGAGCTGAGCTGGGAGTCTGGCTAACTACCTTTACCTGGCTGAGTGATACTGAATAAATGACATAACCTATTTGAGCCTCAATGTACACAGACGGAGGAGTGATGTCTGCCATGGTGGTTCCAAACCTAGAAGAATCAGAATTAACTGGGCAACTGCTAAAAACATAGGTACAGGCATCCCAGGACCAGAATTACTACAGTGGGGCCTTAAAATTGTATTTCCACTGACTAGCCAAGTGATTCCACTGCACATCTAAGCTTGGTAATAATTGAATGGTCATTGAAGGTTAGATATGTATGTATGCAGGAAGACACTGTCAGCCTATTTCCTCTCCCTGCCCCCAGTGCCTTTCTGCAGCCCTGTTAATCATCACCCTGAATAGTTTACTCCAAGCAGGGTGCTGGGTGAGAATGAGGGAGCAAGGAAATGAGATTCCAGAATGAGTCCCTCTAAGCCTCCCACTCCCTGGTAACTACAGGTAAGCTGAAAAGAAAGGCAAGGAGGGGAGCCAGCACTTTCGCACCCCCCACAGGCAGAGGAGGGTCTGGGGTGGGGACATGGAAGGTGCATCTGCTGAGTTTCTGCCCCTCCACCCTAGGCCAGCTTCCCAACTTTGCAGCTCCTTCCCTGTCTTCCACCCCCACAAAAGGCAGGCATCTCTGAAGATCCAGCAATCCACAATCTGCAGGCAGACCCATGCAGCCATTCAAGCACCAGCTTTCCACCTGTGCTATTACTTAATTGGTACTTTCTTTTACATTGACTCGCCTTTTCTTTTTTACTTGAATGCCTATTTAGTCCCATCCTAAACAAAAAATATCTGCAAAATAACAGGTTTGATGTGCTAGTTCTTTTTTGTCTAATAGGAATTAAAATAAACACATAACAATTTCCATTTAGATATGTCCATCGATTTATCTCCAGAAGCCACTTTGTGTATCACAAGCTGTCAGAAACACTGAATTAGCCCAAGCCTGTCATCGCAGAAATGCAAACCAAGGCCCAAGGTTGAGAGCTTGCCAGGCGTTGACTCTGGGGTTGAATCTTATACTTCCAAAGCCATCTACAGGGGACAAATGAAAGGTTCCCTGGTGACCTTGACCTTCTTGGAAGACCTTCTTTTGGTTGTATACTGCCCCCTTCTGGCTGATTCTTCTGTTCTAGATGATAACATCTGGAGGAGAAGGCATCTGGGAAGAGTAGAATTAACTGATTATAGTGAAAAGCCTGGGCAGTCAGGAAAGACACTGTGGAAGACGTGCCATTTGCATTTGGCTTTGAAGCATAAGTAGGAAACAGTGAAACTTCAAAGAGGAAACAAAGCAATTCTGTCCAAATGCTGTGAAATGAGTGAGTGAGACGTTCTGAGGACAATTTGGGTGCTGGTTTGCTTGGGAGGAGTCATAACAGGTAATGACTGCTTATTAAGAAGCTGAGACCAGAGCTGGGGAAATGGCACAGTAAAGTGCTTGCCACACAAGTGTGAGGGGGGACTTGAGTTTGGATCCCCAGCACCCACATAAATGCTAGGCTCCGTGGTGCATGTCCATAATCCCAACACTTGGGAGGAAGAGACAAGGGGATGCCTAGGGTTTGCTGACTAGCTAGTCTAGCTGAATCTGTGAGTTCTGGGTTCATACCTTGTCTCAAAAAATATGGTGCTCACCTTTAATCCCAGCACTCAGAAGGTAGGAGGATCGCGATGAGTTCGAGGCCACCCTGGGACTACAGTGAGTGCCAGGTCAGCCTGAGTTACAGTGAAACCTTACCTTGAAAAAAAGAACAAAGCAAAACACACACACACACACACACACACACACACACACGAGTCGAGGGCTGAGGCACTGCCTCAGTGTGTAAAGTGCTTGCTGTGTGAGACCTAAGGGCATGAATTCAGACACCAAGCCTATGGTCAGTGGCTCAGACAGGGGAGGTCTGAGAAGCAGAAAAGTGAAGTGAGGCTACCTGGCCACGTGGTGTGGAGCACACAGATGGTTAGGGGAAAATGGTCCTGGCAGAAAAGGACAGGCCTACTCCCACCTGTAACCCAAGGACCTTGCTCAGTTACTTCCTGTCACTGGGTCTATTTTTATAATGGTAAGGACAGACTTGGGCTAGATTTTCTCCTAAAATAGGCAAGGCAGGGTGGAAAGACCCTTTCAGTTCTATGAAAGAAAACCATAGGAAGAAAGAAAGAGAGAGAGAGAGAAGAAAAGAAAGAAAAAGAGAAGAAAAGAGAAGGGAAGAGAAAAGAAAGAGGGAGGGAGGGAGGGAAGGAAGAAAAGAAGTAAGGGAAGCAGGAAGGATGAAGAATAAAAAGAGGGAGGAAAATCATGCTAATGGGTCCTTGCTTTGCTACAGCCCTGCCGGCAGTTAATCTAGCTTTCTTTACCCGTTAAAATAAGACATGATCATTCCCTGTGGCCACTCTGAATTCATCCTATAGAATTAAGGCTCCAGTTAGAAGCATTTCTTAGGCTATGTTCTTAGAATAGCTATAAGATCAGAAGTGAGGGCTAAGGAAATGGCTTAGTGGATAAAGCACTTGCCTCATAGCTCTGAGTACTTAAATTTAGATCCACAGACTCCACATTAAAAACAAAAAACAGAGCTGGAGAGATAGCTTAGTGGTTAAGGTGCTTGCCTGCAAAACTGAAGGACCCAAGACTCACATAAGCCAGATGCACAAGGTGGCACTTACTTCTGGAATGGGCTATCAATCTCTCTCCTCTATCTCTCTGCCTCTTTCAAATAAATAAATAAATAAAAATAAAATATTTGCTGGGCATGGTGGCACATGCCTTTAATCCCAGCACTTGGGAGGCAGAGGTAGGAGGATCGCTGTGAGTTCAAGACCAGCCTGAGACTATATAGTGAATTCCAGGTCAGCCTGGGCTAGAGTGAGACCCTACCTTGAAAAACAAACAAACACAAAAACAAACCTGAGGCTGGAGAGATGGATCAGCAAAGCCTAACAATCTCAGGCTATATCCCCTAGTCCCCACATAAGAGCCAGATGCACAGAGTTGCACGTGCATTCTGGAGTTCCTTTGTAGTGGCTAAAGGTCCCAACATGCCCATTTTCTCTCTCTCTCTCTCTCTCTCTCTCTTCTCTGTCTCTCTCTGCATGCAAATGAATAAATTAAAATTAAAAAAAAAAACCTGGAAACTAGGGCAGGCTTCTGTAATCTTAGTTGTGCCTATACCAGTAAGAGAGGCTGAGACAGAAGCATTTCCTGGAAGCAACGCTAAGAAACCCTGCCTCAGCGTAAGGTGGAAGAGTAACTTTAAAGTTGTCTCCAAACTCCATACATGCCATAGCACACAAGTAGCAGCACTCATGCATATATGCATACATCATATGCACCAAATAAATGAATGGTTTTAAAAATATTTTATTTATTTATTTGAGAAAGAATGGGCATGCCAAGGCCTCTAGCTACTGCAAACGTTTGTCCAGACACATGTGCCACGTTGTGCATCTGGCTTTAGGTATTGCTGGAGAATTGAACCTGGGTCTTTAGGCTTTGCAGGCAAGCACCTTAGCCAGTAAGCCATCTCTCTAGCCTGAATGATTTTTGTGGTGGTTGTTGTTTTTTTGAGGTAGGGTTTCACTCTAGCTCAGGCTGACCTATTCACTATGTAGTCTCAGGGTGACCTCGAACTCACAGTGATCCTCCTATTTCTGCCTCCAGAGTGCTGGGATTAAAGGTGTGTGCCACCATGCCCACCTATTTTTTTTTAAATTGGAAGTGAAGTACCTGTGTCCTTTGCTGTCTCACCCCATCTCTGTCTGTCACCCTACCTGGATCTGGACAACTGGCATCTGACCAAATCCTGCCATGAACCAGCACATGGCCCACTTTTTAGAGCCTCAGTTTCCTTACCTACTAACAGGGCTGGTAACCAGATCACAAACATTTTAGGGTGTCTGAGGTTAAATTAGCCTGAAGATGTGTAACTCTAGCTCACTGTATGCACTAGACAAATAAGCCTATCCAGCTGAACACAAAAACCCCAATGTCTGGAGAAATGGCTCTGATAATTATTGTTAAGTGTAAGAGAGAAAGTTGCAGAGTTCTATTCACACTGTGGGCCCATTTTATAAGAAAGGAAAGAAAGAAGGAGAGAGGAGGAAAGAAAGAAAGAAAGAGAGAGAGAGAGAGAGAAAGAAAGAGAAAAAGAGAAGGAAGGAAGGAAGGAAGGAAGAAAGGAAGGAAGGAGGGAGGGAAGGAAGGAAGAGAAGAAGGAAGGAAGGGGAGGGGAGGAGAGAGGAGAGGAGAAGGAGAGAGGGAGGGAAAAAGAGGAAGAGAGGATGTATGTTTTTGGGAGCAGGGTGGGATCTGTGGGATCTGGACCCTAGGTGGAGTCTGGAGGGGTTGCTGTGTAGAAAAGCTCTCGGGATAAGCAAGGAGAATTTGCTGTCTAGATCAATCTGGGCATTAACTTGTAAACCTTTAAAAGCTCTTGTGAGATTGAAGGGAAAAGAAACAGAAACTGTTGTTCTATGAGAGGGGAGGGAGCTCTGGGACCTCTATTGGCCTTGGGGCAGGGAAACCCCTGCTGTTCTAGTACAGGAAGTAGGCATCTTTGAGCTAGTGGACTGGATGAGGCAATCTTCCCAAAGAGGCCCCCTTCTTGAGAGGCCAGGGCCTTTTGTTCACACTTCTATTTCACAGAAGGTCACTTCTGATGTACCAGTGTGGACTGGGGACTGACCCAATGCCACACAGCAGAGAAGTCATAAATGCTCTTTGTTGACTTCTGGCCCCTGGCTACTTCCCACCCACAGGATGTAGTGTCCCAGCCTCTGAGCTTCATCCTGTAAGCTGTCAGTGCCACCTGCCACATAGGTAATACCTAGGAATTGAATCTTTAGATCGCACTTGATTCAGACAGTCAGAAATCTGACTAAAGTGCAATCTAAAGATTTTTTTTTGTCTTTTGTCTGACCTTTTGCCAGCAGATTATATAGTGATGGCAAAAGGCACTTAGTCATTTCAAAGTTTTCTCTTGCCTCTCTAGCCAGGCGGGAAGGTAGGCATTCTTGACTTAGATTTACAGTGTTGAAGTTTTTCCTCTTATTATTAGTAGCAGGGAGGATTCCATATTCCCTCATTATTGTCTGTGTAGCAGCAGAGGGTTCACATACACCAAAGCCACTGAGTCCTGCTTTCCTCCTGAGCATCTATTTGGATGACATCTAGACTGAAGGGTAACTCAGAACAAGTAAGCCATTAACAAAGTGTAAAGGTGTTAACCATCTTACAATGTTCACAGGTAGATTTTTTTCCCCACAGGATGAAGTACAATTGTGATATATATATATATATATATATATATATATATATATATATATATATATATATATAATGTTACATATAATATATATTATGTATATATATGTTTATTTATTTGAGAGTGAGAAAAAGGCAGAGAGAGTGAGAGAGAGAAAATGGGTGACCCAGGGCTTCAAGCCATTGCAAAGAAACTCCAGAGCCACTTTGTACATGTGGCTTTATATGGATATTGGGGAATCCAACCCAGGACCATAGGCTCTGCAGGCAAGTGCCTTAACCTCTGAGCCATCTGTCCAGCCCTGTGCTCATAATATAGAATATAAACTACTCCATCATTGTGCTTCTATCATTTTCCCTCCTTCCTTCCTTCCTTCCTTCCTTCCTTCCTTCCTTCCTTCCTTCCTGTCCTCCCTGAGGAGACTGAGGAAGGCTACTTTGGTCAGGGGCACTTGAAGTGAAGTGGTCTGAAAGCATCTTGCTTCTATCATGGAAAGACATCTTTCCTAAGTGGAATCAAAATGCTCCAAGGCTAATGTTTTTTAATGCATTGTTTTGTTTGCTTCTACCTTAGTTGTTGCCATGTTATATTTTATCAGAATAATGGCTTAATTTTGTGCTTGGATCCTGAGGCAATTCAGTGAAGGGTATGATTTGGAAAATCCAAGAAATAAAGAACTTGTTCACAGAAGAGGTTGTCTCCAAGAGCTGAGGACAAAGCCTAAGTGCCAACAACAAATCTTATTAGGAACAACACAAACAACCTGTCACCAGGCCAAAGGTATTAGAGCATTCTGGTTTGGTTTGAGGTTTTTTTTTTTTTTTTTAATTTAATAGCCATTCTCCAGTTCTTCCATGGTCAGCCAAGGATGCACACCCAGGTTCTTCCCTTCTGGCACTACTACCTCCAGGACCACACTCACTGTGAGAGCACCGCCTCTTTTCAAGGCATTGACACTATGATGAGAAGCCCACCATACACAACCTCTGCACTAAGGGCTGGGGACAATACTGTCAACAGGAGGCTGCTTGCAGGCTTTCCAGGAGATTTTCCTCCTAAGTGGGGGAAGGAGGGAGGGTAGAATGTGTTGGAAAGGGAGAAAGTGGTTGGGTGTAGAGGTTTAAAAAAAATCAGCTTGCTTTTGTGCTGGGCATGGTGGCACACACCTTTAATCTCAGCATTTGGGAGGCAGAGGTAGGAGAATTGCCACGAGTTTGAGGCCACCCTGAGATTACATAGTGGATTCCAGGTCAGCCTGGGCTGGAGTGAGACCCTATGTCACCCCCCCCCCAAAAAAAAATTCGGTTCTTGCAGTGGTTTGTATGCTCATCTGTCATCTACGCTCATCATTCATCCAACTGTGCAAGTAGAATCCTGGGCTCATCACCCATCCAGCCCTCAGATTACAGGCTCTGGTTCCCAAATTTAAGGTGGCCCAAGGTACAAAAGTTTCCACTGTGTCCCTAAAAATTGATCCTACCTTCTTTTACTTTCTTCTTTGCCAATCTAGGGGTGGGGCACCAAAATCTTTTGGGACCACTTTAGACATCTGTGCTCTTTTTCTTTTTGGCCTACTGGCAAAGCCTAATGCTTGGATAAACTCCACTGAGTACTTTCCCCTGCCTTCACCTAATCCCTGGTGGTGAAAGTCACTTGGCAGGACAGGACAGACACACATACTGGCCTCATATTGGCCCCAAATGGGTCATCAAATTGTTACTTGCCTCCGAATGATCATTCTCCTCTTTCCTTCCAACTCCTTACTACCTCTTTGCACTCTCAGCAGACCTTGCCTCCCACGTTGTAGAAAAAACAGAAGCTCGATATGAAATCTTTCTTAACATCCCACTGCAAACCTACATCTACAGCTGTACTCATTCCATTCTCTCTGGGCTCCTGCTTTTGGGTTCTAGAAGAGTCCTACCTCTTCCTCTCCCAGACCAGCCCTCCACCCACATGCCTGATTCATCCTTCATACCTGCTCCTGATCATCACTCCATAGTTGCCTCACTAAATTCCTAACCTCTGGATCAATCTTTCTCTTTATCCTGGATCTACATCAGTTTTAAAAAAATTTCAACTTCAAACGTACCTCCTCCAGAACACAAGCACCAGACCCTCTCAAGTCATCTCTTTCTTCTTCTCCATAAAAAAAACTTCTCAAAAGACCAACAGCTTCTTAGCTCTCCCACACTCACTGGACCTCTGCACCTAACATCCATTGCTCTGTGTAGTAGCACTTCCTAAGGCCAATCCCCAGACCAGTCATCTGACCAAAGCTCCTGGTCCATCCCCACCTGCTCTGGTCTCTCAGAGCACTCTACCATCTGCTCCTCTTCCTTCCTAAAGCTCCTTTCTCAGCTTCTTCCCATGAGCTCACCGTCTGGCTTTGCTATGCAGCTTCTGCAGGCTTGTCCTTGACAGTCCTGAGCTGTGGGCATACCTCAAAGCCCCCTCCTGGGCTACCTTCTCTTCTCTTTCTATGTTCTTCTTATTGGGCATCTTGTTTCCATCACAGCTTCAATATACAATTTTTCATTGATAACTTCTGGTCTTTTTCTCCACCCAAGACCTCTCTGCTGTACCCAATCCAGATTTCCATGTACCCACTAGAGAACAGGAGTGTAGCTCAGGGATAGAGTGCTAGCCTAACATACAAAAGATCTTGGGTTAAATCTTCAGCACTGCTCATGTGAAAATGAACACACACACATACACACACACAACTAAGCACCCACTCACCATGTGCCCTTACTAACCACAGGATATCTGAAACAGGATTTACACTCTCCCCTTCTCTCTACCATCCCTGCTTCTTCAGCTCTCCTTCCAGCCCTCCTAGAGTTGTCCCATTAGAGAGAAAGACCTGCTTATCTGTTTGCATAGACACCTCAGAGTCCATTAATCCTGCACTGACTCTCCTTCACTCTTCTATTCCAACATGGGTTGATGGTAACTGACCAGCTTTAAGGACCATCCACTGCTCTCCCACAGCCCTGCTGGTGCTTTATCCACACAAGCCACATTAAAATTCATATTGTATCTTGTCCCTTTAGGGCTCACACTACCACTACCTGCCAACCACTTCAATCGACCTGCTCATCTTCTGGCCTCTGCCACAAAGGCCTTCACTTGCTTCTTCTCTCAAATCTACTTTGTTTTTAGAAGGCAGGAAATACAGGTTGAGATAGAGTCTAGCTATGTAGACAAGACTATCTTCCAACTTGCAGTGATCCCCCTGCTTCTGCTGCTTGAGTCCTTAGATTAAAGGAGATATACCACCATATCCAGATTTGCCTCATGCCCTTTGCACAGATGCCTCCCTTTAACCAGAATTCTTCTCCCTTTGCCTCCCCACCCTCCACATAGTTCAGGTTTCTTCAGAAATATTACTTCTTCAGGGACTCTTTCCACATCACCTCCTCCCCATTAAGCTGCTTTCACAATATTTGCCAACATACACATATAATACTGTTGGGAGTGCTTCCACTTTGAACTTATTTACCCCTCATAACAACTCTTGAAGGTAGAGATTATAATTATATTCATTTCACAGATAAAGACATTGAGGAACAGGGAAGTTTGATAACTTGGCCAAGGTCACTTAGTAATAAGAGGCAAAGGCATAATTTAAATATATAAAGTGTGACTCCAGTGTCCATAAGACAATGCTATCCTTTCCCTTATGTGGTAGTTTGAATGTATGGTCCCCGAAATTCAGGTGTTTTATTAAAATTGTGCTTGCAACTTGAGCCACTAGCAGGCAGATCCCTGCTATAAGGGGTGTGCCACTGAAGGGAAAATCTTGGAGACCAGCCCAAAGGTGTATTTGGAGGTGGATCTTGAGTCTAGCTCTAAGATGTGTATGGAGCGGTTTTGAGCTCTGGCTGTTCAAGCTAGTTGGTGTTTGCTGGCTGCTTGGTGGTCTCTGTCTTCTTGGATCTATGGAAATGATCCAGCTTCTTCTGCCATTGATGGCATTATCCTGGAATTTGTAAACCTGAAATAAACCCTTTCCTCCTATAAGCTGCTTTGGGTCATGTGTTTATCCCAGCAATGGTAGAGCTAAGTGCAACAGTAATTTGGTACTGTAGGATTAGGGTCATAACTGTTATGAATCTAACCATGTGGATTTTGGTCTTTTGAAATCTGTGTGCTGGAAGAATATGGAAGAACTTGGTGCTTGGGACTGGAGAAGCCTTACAACACTGTGGTAAGCAGATCTTGATGGACTATTTGGGTGAGTTTGAAAATGCTAAATGCAGAGAGAATTGTGGACTGTGAAGACTTGGATTATTAACTTTAAAAGGGGGAGAGAACTATGTTAGAACTGGGCCACTGGCATAAAGGCTGCCTGTGTTCTTCTGCCCATGCCCAGAGTTTGATCAAGGTTAAATTGAAAAGTAATGGACTGATGTGCTTGGCAGAAGAAGTATAGAACAAAAAGATATGAAAGATGTACAGTTTATCACAGAAAAATTCAAGCAAATTTAAAGTTACAGGCACAGCCTGGTGTGGTGGTGCACACCATTAGTCTCAGCACTTGGTAAGCAGAGGTAGGTGTAAGGTTTGTGAATACCATGGTTATGGTCATGCACGGCCACTCTGAGACAGGAAAAATGCTGTTTAATTAGGTCTGAGCTGCCCAACTTTCTCACAGAGGGGAGAAAGAGTGAACAGTCAGCATAAGTCTAGATAGTTTGGGTTTTTATAGAATTTTTTCCTTTGAGAAAGGGACACAGAGAGCAAAGGACTGAAGAATTCAAAGGAGAGCAGGGACCAAATGGAGAAGCTATTTAACCAGAGGGACAGAGACCAGACAGAGGAGGTAATCAATCAAACAATGAGATGCCATCAGAACAGGAGCCTGGTTGTCTCTAAGATAAGATCAGCAGAAAAACTGGCCAAGGGCATTATTAGGTCAGGGGAGTAAGGCATAGGCAATGTAAGTGTGTGAAGTTGCATCAACCAGGCTGCTGTCATTCTCTTCCTTCATCTCAACTCGATGTTGGGACTCTTGTCCTACTAACATTCCAACATTTTGTTAAGGATAAGGGGCATGGTCATCTCTCATTAGTGCTTCCTGCCGTGAGAGGGTATGGTCAGGTGTTTCAGGGGATGTTGGTGTCAGCATCTGGCAAGTCACCTCAGAGCAGGTGATGGGGAGCCAAGTCTGAGGAGGCCAAAAGTTGGTGCTCAGTGGAAGACTGATAGGTTAATAAAAGTTGGTTGAACAAGTGATTTTTGAGATTATGTATCTAGTTTTGGATGCATTTCCAAAGACAGGGGCTATCAAAAGTAAAATAAATGGCCTGAGTAATGGTAGTAGCCAAGGCCAAATAGTTCCAAAGACAGTGGGGCCTCAGTATAGAATCTGTCAGCCAGAGTGTGGAGCTTTTTAATCTCTAATTTCCCTTTACCCAATTGGTTTCTATAATAGGAACATTTAGGAGGAGACAGGTTCTTCCCTTTTCAGCTGTGATGAGGTTGAGGGCTTGACAGTTCTGAAGGACTACTGATGCCAATGAGGTGAGCTGCTACTGTAGAAGGTAAAGGGCTGTGGCAGTGTCCTTAATGGCTGTACTCAGTTCTGTGGAAAGCTGTTGAAAGAGATTAGGCTGTGTTTCAGCCCCCTGCAGCCAGTCCTGTAGCTGTTATAGAGGAGGCAAGGCTTATTTCTATTAGTATAGGTAAATGAACTGTTTTCTTGATGTGATAGCTGAGGTAGTGAGTGTGTTGGAGGAGAAAGTAGTATAGTTTGCCCTCAGAATAGAGGGTGAAGTTAGGCAGTAAGGTGACAAGGACACAGGAACCTGTATGTTTAGGGGGAGTTGTAAGTGTGTGGGGCAGAATCACACCAAAAGTAAATCCCTGATGGTAGGGTGTAATTGTTAGAAATAGAGATGTTTTTTAATGTCACTGACCAGCATTTAGAAGAGTCCTTATGCCAGCAGTCAAAAAAGCCTGAAGGGGAAAGAGGAACAGAAAAAGAAGAGATGAATCCCCAGGGACAAGTGGAGCCTAAAGTGGAGGTAACATTGAATAGGGATATTGCAGTAATAAGAGGTTGCTGAAGAGAGGCACAAAGAAAGCAGGCAGTGTAGTTTGTTGCATTGAGCTGGTTGAGTAGGAAGAGTGAGGAATTTAGGATAGACATCCAAGGTGGGGTGGAAAGGGAAAGGCCATAGAGATTAGTTTGAAGATCATCACAAGCCTGTTGTATAACTCAGACCACCTGTATGATGGAGGTTTGGGTTGTTGCTGATGCTGTTTGGAGTGACCTGAAAATCTTTATTTTTCCTCCACAGAAGGCCGTGTCGAATGTGTCTACTATGCAGGCCACTCCTCTGTACCTTCTATCCATTTTTGGTTCCAGGTCCCAGGGATCATTAATTGTAATAGTAATGTTTCTCCCTCATTGTCTGAGTTGTCATGAAGTGATGTCATAGCCTGGCCTAATGTAATGATATCTACAACTCCATCAGGGACACCTTCCCTATTGGGTACTTTTCCTGCAGTCAAGGTTAGCCTGGTCCTGAATCAGGCGAACAAATTTTGGCCATGATGGGTCGAGGTTACAGGAGTTGAAAACACAACCAGGTGGTCCAGTGGAAGCATTAGGGACAAAGAAGGAAAGGGAGATTGGTGCTGCACATCCTAAGATGGGGCAAAAGGTAAACATGAGGAGTTTGTCATTTTTGTCTGCAACCAAGACATTGAAACACCATGTGCAAAGTAGGGATGAACATTCAGAGGCCAGGGAGAAAGAGTGTATCATAAGAAAGGCTAGACAGGGAGCTATTAGTGCCCCTATTGAAAGCATTTTGATATGGTGGGGAGTATGGGGATATGGGAGATTTTGAGTTTAAGGGGACCAGTCACGGTAGAAGAGTACTTATCCCTTATTGGGCCAGAGTCAGGCAGTGGCATCTTGACTCATTTGAGTTGGAATAGATGGATCCACTCGGTGATGTGCTGGAGATTTGCTGCTGTAGGAGTGGTGAGAATAACCAGGTGGGGTCCAGTCCATCAAGGAGGAAGGCTCCAGGGCAAGATTGTTTAAGATATACCTGATCACTGGGGTTAAGAGAGAGAACAATGGGTTCTTTTAATGGTTAAGGCAGAAGGCAGTTAGCATGTTTTTGGAGGAGATTTTTTTAAATTTTTTTTGTTTTTATTTATTTATTTGAGAGTGACAGACAGAGAGAGGAAGAGGCAGAGAGAGAGAGAGACAGAGAGAGAGAATGGGCACGCCAGGGCTTCCAGCCACTGCAAACGAACTCCAGACGCGTGTGCCCCCTTGTGCATCTGGCTAACGTGGGTCCTGGAGAATCAAGCCGTGAACCAGGGTTCTTAGGCTTCACAGGCAAGCGCTTAACCGCTAAGCCATCTCTCCAGCCCCTGGAGGAGATTTTTAACAAGAGTGAATGTTGGTAAGTACCCATGGAGAGGAGTGTCCTCTCATTAGGGGAGGAAGGTTTCCCAAGAGCAAAGGGCAGCCATACATGAGTTCAAAAGGGCTGAGAAAGAGGGAGCTTGGGGGGTAGATCTGATTTGTGTAAGTGCAAGTGGGAGGAGATGGGTTCAAGGTGAGTGGGGTTCAGAGGTTAACATTGAAAGGTGGGTTTTAAGGATGGCATTTGTCCTTTTCACCCTGTCTGAGGATTGGGGTCTGTAGGGGATATGGAGTTGCCAGTCTATTCTCAGGGCTCTGAATACTTTCTGTGTTACCTTAGAGATAAAGGCTGGTCCATTGTCAAATTGGATAGTAAGAGGAAAGCTGAAGTGAGGTAGAATGGACTCGAGAAGGTGGGAGACAACTATGTTTGCCATTTACCCAGTTGTTGGGAAAGCCTCAACCCATCCCAAGAAAGTGTCTACCACAGTGATAAGGTATTTAGTCTTTTTGTGAGGAGGCACGTGAGTAAATTCTATTTGCCAATCAACCCTGGGGAGAGAGCCTTGGAGTTGGTGAGGTTTGGAGAAAAGAGGGGGTCAGGTTTCACCTTGTGCTTTGGTGCAGAGGGAGCAGGCTTCAGTCGTAGAAGAAATCAGTGAGGAGAGGTAAGGGTGGAAAAGAAGTGGAGCCAGAAATCTTTGTAGGGGTGGGCACCAATATGAAAAAGATTATATAAGTGAGTTAATATAGTAGTAACCTGGGGACCATCAGCAGTAGAGGTCTGCCAAGAGTAACCAGCCCCATGGGCCCAGGGCAGCCCCCTGTCTCCTGAGAGTCTGATATTGTTTAGGGTTATAGGAAGGGGTAAAGGAGGCTGGGGCAGGGAAATGAGCTGAGGATATGTCTGTACTCTGAAGACTAGATTCTCTGGCCACTCTATCTATAAATAAGTTTCCCTGGGCCACAGATGAGGTTAGAGGCTGATGTCCCCTGCAATGGATGACAGCTGCTTTTGTGGGTAGGTAAGAAGCTTCTAGTAGCTTAAAGATAAGGCCTGTTGGTAATTGGGGTTCCTTCCCCTGACAGAAAGCCTCTCTCCTTCCAGATGACAGCATGGTGGTGTAGAATATGAAAAGCATATTTAGAGTCAGTATATATATTAACTCTCTTTCCTTGGGCTTAAGTCAGAGTTCTGGTGAGGGCAACAAGCTCAGCCTTCTGGTTGTACCTTCCTTAGGCAACAGGCAAGTCTCTATTATCTGATCATCCAAAACAATAACATATCCTGTTATTTGGAACCCCTGTGGGGTAGTAGAAGAGCTTTTGTCTATATACAAGTGTGGTCAGGGTTAGGGAGGGGAGACTGAAATTCTGGGGTTGTGGTAGGTAAGTTCTTCTAAATTACCTAGACCAGAGTGTGTAAGTTGTTTAGATAGAGGTAGAAGGTAGTTGGGTTAAGCAGGGGAGGGAGGGGGCAGGAGTTTAAAGCAATGTTTGGGTTGTCTAGAAAGGTAACATGAAAAAGTTGGTGTTTGGAGGGGGTTAGGGTTTAAGTAGCCTCCATTCAAACTTAGGGTCCCATTAGCATTTCAGGCCTTGAAGGGCAATCCCAGGGACCCAGGTAGATGGAGTTGGATTGTCACAGAACTAGCTGAGTATGAGCTAACTGTAAATGAGGGGATACAAGGTTAAGATTGCAGTTAAATACACAATCCCAAAATTAGCAGAAATTATAGGCATAATTATCATGAAGATCTAGAAATTTACCAAATGGTGTGGTCCATACCTGTTCTTGTCACAGTGAGCATGTCTATCTAAAGTTAAAGTCTTGACTGTGATGATTAAATTCTTTAAGATATATCTTATTTTGGGCTATATTTTTCTTTTATTAGATATGGACATATTTAGTATGTAAGCAGCACATGTTGGTACCATCCTTTTTCTCCTCCCTGCCCCTATTCTGAAGGGGCTTTCCTCATTGGGGAGGCAAGTCAACCCCATGGGGATTGTGGGTCATGCATTATGGGAGCAGCAGTCAGTTATGGGGGACAGGCAATGTTGTAGCTCTAACACTCTTTCCACCCCTTCTTCCACAAAATTCCCTGAGTCATGTTGGGTGCATTTTAAGTGATGCATTTTCAGTGATGGGCTCTTAGGAGCCTCTGGATCTCTTCTTTGGTAGGTATTGAGTGTCCTCAGTGTCTATCTCCTTTACCCTTGTGCTGATATCAGATTTACTAAGAAAGCAGCACTCTTGCTCATTTCCCTGATTCCTCTGTGGTTTCAGCTGGGGCCAGGATGGAGTGCACTGGGTGATGTATCTCCTCAGATCCAGCTCCCATCTGAAAAAGAGAAGCAGATTCTCCAACAGAGAGTGAAGTCAGCACCGGTTAAATGGGATAACCATTATTAATTTAGAGAGAACTTAAAGGCTGTAGACCCTCTCAGAGCCCAAGATTTGTGGGAGTTTGACATTGGAGAGCAAAATCATTATCTGGCCGGGCGTGGTGGCGCACGCCTTTAATCCCAGCACTCAGGAGGCAGAGGTAGGAGGATCACTGTGAGTTCGAGGCCACCCTGAGACTCCATAGTGAATTCCAGGTCAGCCTGGGCTAGAGTGAGACCCTACCTCGAAAAAAACAAACAAACAAAATCATTATCTGATTCTGATTTGTTTCCTACTTCCAGATATGGTTTCCTTTCCACTGAGCAGATCTGTTAGCCAATCCAAGAGCAGTTGGTTTCCCACCATGGCTGTGAGCCACTATTGCACTTGTGTGAGTATCATGTCAGGTTGTTTGCTTCTGAGTTGCTTAAACTTTTGAGTTGTTCAGACAGATGTTGGCCATTTTCTCCAGTTAACTCATGTTGTGCCTTCTAGCACTAGATGGGCTAACTGTCTGGGGACTGTCTCTCTTCCAGATTCCAACCAGGTCTCTTCATGGTCTGTGCCTACAGCATATGGTATCTGCAGTAGGGTCTTACTATTAACCTCTGGTGGGTAATGAAGTGCTCTGACAGAAGTCTGCCTTATTTGTTTTGGGAGACATTGTAGGTCTCTCCTATCAACAGCTCATTGTAGATGTTAACTGCTTCCTGGTACAGGGAATAACAGGCCAGCTCCAAAGGAAAAGAAAAACAGAAAAGGAAAGAAAAAAAGAGAAACAAAAGAAATTTAAGGTTAGGCATCATCTCACTCTCTCCAGGGCCCTTCGATTCAGGTGCTCCCCCTAAGATCCTGTTGAGGGATCAGCCTTTTAGTTTAACTTCCAGGATATAGGATTCTATGAAACCAGTTCAATTTGGGTTCAGTTTTTTGTCCCCCTCCCATCCTTCCCCTTCCCCCAGTCCCTACCCTCTTTATTGTCCAAGCCTTGAGCTGCTGTTCAGGTGTGCCAGCAACTCAGGCTGATCCAGGTTAAGAACCGCAGATGAGTGACACCATGCGATGATTGTCTTTCTGTGATTGTGTAAGTTTGCTTGGTATGATCTGTTCCAAGTTTGACCATTTTTCTACAAATTTAATTATGTCATTTTTTCTCACTGCTAAGTAGAATTCCATTGTGTAGATACACCACATCTTGGTTATCCATTTGTACAATGATGGCACCTGGGTTGATTCCAGTTCTTAGCAATTATGACTTGAGTAGCTATAAACATGGTTGAGCAAATATCTCTGAACTGAGATATGGAGCTTTTAGGGTAAATGCCCAGTAAGGGAATAATAGGGTCTGTTGGTAACTCTATATTCATCCTTTTCAGGAATCTGCATAGTGATTTCCATAGTGCTTGTACCAGCTTACATTCCCAATAGTGAATGAGTGTTCCAATGTCTCCACATCCTCACCAACATTTGTTTTCATTTGATTTTTTAATGTTTGCTATCCTTACAAGGGTAAGGTGGAATCTCATAGTTGTGTTAATTTGCATTTCCCAAATGGTTAGGGTTGCTGAACATTTTCTCACGTGTGTTTTAGCCATTTGTACTTGATCCACTAGGAACTCCCTATTTAGTTCTGTGCCCAACTTTTGGAGTGGGTTGTTTGATTTTTTTTGTTGTTTAGTTTTTTGAGTTCTTTGGAGATTCTAGATATTAGGTTTCTGTCAGTGGCATAGCTGGTGAAGATTTTCTCCCATTCAGTGGGTAATCTATTGGCTCTGCTTATGGTATGTTTGTGCAAAAACTTTTTAGCTTCATGAAATCCCATTAGTTGAGTGCTTGTTTAATTTCCTGGGCTACTGGGGTTTTGTTCAGGAAGTTTTTCCCAGTCCAATATTGTGGAGAGTGCCTCCTATTTTTTTCTTCCAGTCATTGAAGAGTTTCAGGTCTTGTATTGAGGTCTTTAATCTATTGGGACTTGATTTTTGTCTATGGTGAAATGAATAGGTCTAATTTCATTTTTTTACATATGGTTATCCAATTTGTCCTACACCATTTGTTGAAGATCCTGTCTTTTCTCCAGTCTACATTATTGGCACCTTGGTCAAATATCAGGTAGCTGTAGTTACTTGACCTAAGGTCAGGGTCTTCAATTCTCTTCCATTGGTCTGTTTCTGTTTTTATCCCAGTGCCATGCTGCTTCTACTGTTATGGATTTATAATATAGCTTTAGATCAGGTATGGTGATACCTCCAAAGGTGTTTTTTTTTTTCTTTCTGAGAATATGTTTGGATATCCGAGACCTGCTGCTATTCCATATGAATTTTGAAATCATTTTTCTAATCTGTGAAGAATTTAAAGGGTGTGGACCCTCTTATTGGGCTTTATTTTTCTGTTGAGTGTTTAAGACCAAGTAGGTGGCCAAAGTTAAATTTTATATTGTAATTTTGCTTTTTTTTTTTCAAGGTAGGGTCTCACTCTGGCCCAGGCTAACCTGGAATTAACTATGTAGTCTCAGAGTGGCCTCAAACTCAAACTCATGGCAATCCTCCTAACTCTGCCTCCCTAATGCTGGGAGGAGCAGAGAAACAGAGATCTGGCCTACTCACTCCATGCTGCAGAGCCCGTCTGCACAGTGTCCCACTGACTAGTGCAGAGAACCCAGACCATAGAGCTGGGAGGAGCAGGGAAACAGGGGTCTGGTCAACTCACTCCATGCTGCCATGCCTGCCAAATCAGTGTCATTATTATTATTATTATTATTATTATTATTATTATTATTATTTGGTATTTCACGGTAGGGTTTCACTTTAGCCCAGGCTGACCTGGAGTCCATGCTGTAGTCTCAGGGTGGCCTTGAGCTCATAATGATCCTCCTACCACTGCCTCCCAAGTGCTGGGATTAAAGGTGTGCACCAGGGCTGGAGAGATGGCTCAGAGTTTAAGCGCTTGCCTGTGAAGCCTAAGGACCCCGGTTCAAGGCTCGATTCCCCAGGACCCATGTTAGCCAGATGCACAAGGGGGCTCACACATCTGGAGTTCATTTGCAGTGGCTGCAAGCCCCGGAACACCCATTCTCTCTCTCTCTCTCTCTCTCTTACTCTCTCTGTCTGCTGCTCTCAAATAAATAAATAAAAATAAAAACTCTAACAACAACAACAAAAAAAAGGTGTGCACCACCACACCCGGCCTCCCATCAGTGTAGTGTTCTTCTTTTCTTTTCTTTTCTTTTCTCTTCTTTTCTTTTCTTTTCTTTTTTGAGGTAAAGATAGAAGCTTTTATTCAGGGAAAACATGAGCTGCCAGGACTGACTCTCAAGAGCTGAGCAGTCAATTTGGGATTACAGATAGTGGGCTATATAGAGCTCCTCAGTTGGGGGAAGGTGAGGAAAGGGGAAGAAAAGGTTTCTTTAAGGGAGATCTAAAATAGCCAGAGTGTGACACCAAAACAGTAATCTGGTGTCCTGAGAGATAAGGGGGCAGGAAACCTAGACCTGGGGAATTGTTAGGCAAGGAAGTGAGGCTGGCTGGGTGGTTCCTTGAGGAATGTGGATGACCCACTTCCTTTAGTCTCTGTTGCCCTCCTGCTGTCCTCAGTGACTCCATTTTGTCCTGACCTAACATTCCAGCCTTTTGTTAAGAAAAGAAGGTTAATTTTTTTCATGCTGACCATAAGGGTGATGAGTTCTTATGTAGGGGTTGGGGGGGGGTGCTGGATAATGTGGTCAATGGGTGTCTCTTTAGGGCAGGTGATGAGGAGGCAGCTTCATGGTGGCTAGAGGTGGCAGAGTGGTGAGAGAAACAGCACCAGTGTAGCATGTTGTTACGACTTGTTTCCTGAATGAAACAGAGACTTTTCTTATACCATCCCTGTATTGGGCTGGATTCAGAGCAGTCTCTAGGAGAACCTGCTATAGAGAAGGCAAGGGAGATGGGCTCTGTGTACTCCGTGAGAAGACAGAAGGGAGAATAAAGGAGCTTGTTATTCTTGTCAAATGCTATGACATCAAAACACCAGGTGTAAAGGGAGGATGAGCATTCAGAGATGAGAGATAGAGGGCTTGGGGCAAGAGGAGGCAGAGCATTTTAGGATCAGGGAAAGAGTAGGAACACAAGAGAGTTTAAGTTTGAGAGTGTCCATTGTGGTGGCAGTGTACTTATCCTTGGATGAGGTAGGGTAAGGGCTAAGGAAGGAGGGGGTCTGAGGAATATCTCTGATTCTGGCTAAGGCAAGTGGGATGACCTGGAATCAGGGTATGTGAAGTTAATCAGGGACAGGCAGAGGCAGAAGACTTGAGTTAATCTTAGAATCTAATATTGTAAGTCAGCATCAGACAGGGGAGCCTATTAGTCTGAATATTGATTCTTCTGATCCAGGAACAAGGGATGTTTTTCCATATCCTAGTGTCTTCTGCAATTTCTCACTTGAGAGTTTTAAAGTTTTCATTGTAGAGTTCCTTCACTTCCTTGGGTAGGTTTATTCCAAAGTACTTTATTTATTTATTTTGATGTAATTGTGAATGGGAGTGATTCTCTGATTTCATCCTTTTTATGTTTGTTGTTAGCACGTAGGAAGGCTACTGATTTCTGTATACTTGTTTTGTATCCTGCTATATGGCTATAGATGTTGATCAGCTCTAATAGTTTGCTGGTAGAGTCTTTAGGGTCCTTTATGTATAGAATCATGTCATATGCAAATAATGATAACTTGATCTCTTCCTTTCCAATTTATATCCCTTTCATGTGTGTCTCTTGCCTTATTGCCATGGCCAAGACTTCCAGTACTATATTAAATAAATAAAAGTGGGGACAGTGGACACCCTTGTCTTGTTCCTGATTTTAATGGAAAAGCTTTCAGATTTTACCCATTTAGTAATATGTTGGCTGTAGGCTTGTCATAAATAGCCTTTATTATATTGAGATATGTTCCTTCTATTCCCAGTCTTTGTAGGACTTTTATCATGAAGAGATGTTGGGTTTTATCAAATGCTTTCTCTGCATCTAATGAGGTGATCATGTGATTTTTGTCCTTCAGTCCATTTATATAATGTATTACATTTATCAATTTGCATATGTTGAACCATCCCTGCATTTCTGGGATAAAGCCTACTAGCTCGTGGTGAATGATCTTTCTGATATATTGTGTATTCTGTTTGCCAATATTTTGTTGAGAATTTTTGCATCTATGTTCATGAGAGAGATTGGTCTGTAATTTTCTATTTTGGACTATCTTTGCCAGGTTTTGGTATAAGGGTGATGCTGGCTTTGTAGAAGGCTTTTGGTAGGATTCCTTCTGTTTCTATTTTATGAAAAAGCTTAAGAAGAAATGGTGTCAGTTCTTCCCTGAAGGTCTGGTAAAAGTCACCAGTAAATCCATCTGTGCCTGGACGTTTTTTAGTTGGGACTTTTTTTTTTTGAGGTAGGGTCTCACTCTAGCCAAGGGTGACCTGGGATTCACTATGTAATCTCAGGGTGGCCTCGAACTCACAGCAGTCCTCGTACCTCTGCCTCCCAAGTACTGGCATTAAAGGCATGTGCCACCATGCCTGGCTTCGTTGGGATATTTTTGATAACTGCTTGGATCTCCATACATGTTATACATCTATTTAAGTGATTAATCTCATCTTGGTTTAATTTAGGTAGGTCATATAAATCAAGGAAATCATCCATTTCTTTCAGATTTTCATACTTTGTGGAGTATATGCTTTTATAGTATGTTCCTATGATTTTTTTAAAATTTCTCTGGTATCTGTTGTGATGTTGGCTTTTTCATCTCTCATTTTATTAATTTGTGTCTCTTCTCTCTTTTGGTCAGATTTGCTAAGGGTTTATCATTCTTGTTTATACTTTCAAAGAACCAACTCTTTGTTTCATTGACTCTTTGGATTTTTTTTTTTTTTTTTTGGTTTCTATTTCATTAATTTCTGACCTAATCTTTATTATTTCTTACAGTCTACTGATTTTCAGTTTGCCTTGTTCTTCTTTTTACAAGGCTTTAAGTTATTAGGTCATTTACATGAGACCTCTCTAATTTCTTTTGCTATTTTTTTTTCTTCTCAATTTTTATTAACATTTTCCATAATTATAAAAAAATCCCACGGTAGTACCCTCCCTCCCCCCACTTTCCCCTTTGAAATTCCATTCTCCATCATATCCCCTTCCCATCTCAATCAGTCTCTCTTTTATTTTGATGTTATGATCTTTTCCTCCTCTTATGATGGTCTTGTGTAAGTAGTGTCAGGCACTATGAGGTCATGGATATCCAGGCCACTTTGTGTATGCAGGGAGCACATTGTAAGGAGTCCTACCCTTCCTTTGGCTCTTACATTCTTTCCGCCACCTCTTCCGCATTAGACCCTGAGCCTTGGAGGTGTGATCAAGATGTTACTCAGTACTCCAGTCACTTCTTTCTAGCACTATGATACCTTCTGAGTCATCCCAAGGTCACTGCCATCTGAAAAAAAGATTCTCTACCAAAGTGAGAGTAGTGTTAATATAAGGGTATAAATATTAAGAGAAGTGCTTACTGGGCAGTTTGATAAGCATAGTATATACATTTTTCCAGACATCAGCAGATGTTATACCCCTAGGGCTCATGACTACCCCTGTTTTAAGTTTTCAGTATCAGGGATGTATTTCCCCCCATGGAGCAGGCCTCCAGCCCAATTGGATGGCAGTTGGTTTCCACCATGAGAGAGGTGCCACTATTGCACCTGTTGGCTCATTTGGCCTAGCTGGCCAGTTATAAGGCTTGCAGTGTCCACTGTTGAGAATCTTCACTGGTGATTTCTCTTTCTCCCATTGAACTACATGTAGAATGGCTTCTTCCAGCTTTCTCTCAGCTGGTCTACATGGAAGAGGTTATCAGCTCAGTTCCAGCAGGATTTCTCAGTGGCCTTGCCACCCAAGTATGTGGAGTCTTCACCAATAGGGTCTTACCATCTATTCCTGGTGGGAAACCAAGGGCCTTGGCAATGGCCTATAATGTTTTGGGGCATCAGGGACCTCCCTGGCCAACAACTCACTGGAAGGTATCCCATCCCTGGCACTGAAAATTTTCTATGATCTATGGCTCCTGAGTGTCCATTGTTCAAAACCAGAGGATTCCATATGATTTATTTGCATCCTCTTAGATTTTGATTAGCCCTCCCTCCACCTTTCCTTTACCCAATCTCTTCCCCTAACCTCACTTTGGGCCTTTTAACCCTCGTTAATCTATTCTTCTACTTACATATATACAATATCAACCTATTAAGTACCGTCCTTCCTTCCTTTCTCTTCCCTTTATATCTCCTTTTTAACTTACTGGCCTCTGCTACTGAGTTTTTTCCTTCTCACACAGAAGTCCAATCATCTGTAGCTAGGATCCACATATGAGGGAAAACATGTGGTACTTGGCTTTCTGGGCCTGGGTTACCTCACTTAGTATAATCCTTTCCAGATCCATCTATTTCCCTGCAAATTTCATAACTTCATTTTTCTTTATAGCTCAGTAGAACTCCATTGTATAATTGTGCCATATCTTCATTATCCACTCATCAGTTGAGGGACATCCAGGCTGGTTCCATTTTCCAGCTATTATGAATTGAGTGGCAATAAACATGGTTGAGCATGTGCTTCTAAGGAAATGGGATGAGTCCTTAGGATATATGCCTAGGAGTGCTATAGCTGGGTTATATGGTAGATCAATTTTTAGCTGTCTTCGGAACCTCCACACTGATTTCCACAATGGCTGGACCAGATTGCATTTCCACTAACAGTGTAGAGGGGTTCCTCTTTTTCTACATCCCTGCCAGCATTTATGATCATTTGTTTTCATGATGGTAGGCAGTCTGACAGGAGGGAGATGGAATCTCAATGTAGTTTTAATCTGCATTTCCCTAATGACTAGGGATGTAGAACATTTTTTTAGATGCTTATACACCATCCGTATTTCTTCTTTTGAGAACTCTCTATTTAGCTCCATAGGCCACTTTTTAATTGGCTTGTTTGATTTCTTATTATTTAGCTTTTTGAATTCTTTGTATATCCTAGATATTAATCCTCTATCAGATATATAGCTGGCACAGATTTTTTCCCATTCTGTAGGTTGCTTCTTTGCTTTATTCACAGTGTCCTTTGCAGTACAAAATTTTTGTAATTTCATGTGGTCCCAGTGGTTAATCTGTGGTTTTATTGCCTGAGCAATTGGGGTTATATTCAGAAAGTCTTTGCCAAGACCAATATGTTGAAGGGTTTCCCCTACTTTTTCCTCTAGCAATTTCAGAGTTTCAGGTCTGATGTTAAGGGTTTTAGTCCATTTGGACTTAATTCGTGTGCATGGAGAGAGAGAAGAATCTATTTTCATCCTTCTACAGATACATATCCAGTTTTCCCAGCACCATTTGCTGAAGAGGCTGTCTTTTCTCCAATGAGTATTTTTGGCATTTTTATCGAATATCAGGTGGCTATAGCTACCTGGACTTATATCTGGGTCTTCTATTCTGTTCCATTGATCTACTTATCTGCTTTTGTGCCAGTACCATGCTGTTTTTGTTACTATGGCTCTGTAGTATAGTTTAAAATCGTATGGTGATACCACCAGCCTTATTTTTGTTGCTCAGTATTATTTTAGATATTCTGCCACACCAACTCCAGTGGAGTCTGTGTAGCATAGAGCCTAAACAGCTCGAATGGCTACTAGACCTGGGGTTTTGCATCACACGTGATTAGGCCCCCTGGAGGTCCCTGGCAGAGTCTTTGGTGTTTTGTGATTTGGGTCTCATTCTGCAGTGTGTTCTTTCTCTGGGTGCTTGCCTTATTGATTCTAGGAACTAAGCCCACTCAACTTTATACTGATAAATCATGCTCTCAGCAGATAATCTCGATGGGCCTTTAGATGTTCCAGAAACTAAGAGTACAAAAACGGAAGCTTCCACCTATGGAGACAGCCCTAGCCTCAGTGACCCCAGCAGCCTTAACCGCGACGCTGGCTGTGTCTGAAAAGCTTGAATAGCTAATTTTTATTCTTGCTGAGAATGTAACTTTAACTCCATATGACCCTCCACTAACAGAATTGTTTGGCGGTCTGCAGTTTCTGATTCATGGCAGATGGAGGGAACCACCTAAATATAGAGGGCCTTATAATTTTGATCCTACTGATGCACCACTCCCTTGGACAGGAAAATATGATGAGAATCTAATCAGATGGGTAACATTTAAAGGAAAGAGAATCAAATATTATTCATTGAGTATATAGGAAATGATTAGGAGAAGCCGGCCCCCATGGTGTGCTTTGACAGATAAACAGCAACAAGAACTTAGATGGGAAGTATATGTATTCTTTGCTGTTAGGAATAAAAGATTGTATGATATATTTGGAAACCCTTTAAGTCAAGAAAGAATGTTGAAAGACCTAAGAGTTTGGGATGAAATGTGGGACCCCAATGTGAATGTAAGATGTTAATATTAGAAATCTTTAGATGTTAGTCATTAACCACAAGTGTCTGGTCCTCCAGCAGCTACAGAAAGAGGAAGTTCCTGAGTATAGCAAGTTTATACTGAGTATATGTCATAAGGAGTTATTGTACTGATTTCATTTTTTGAAAACCTGCGAAATGGAGCAGTTCCTGATTGTTTCTGTATATAACTGAGACCTGAAAGTAAAGTTCTTTGCAGCAGCAATCACAACCTGTGTTGTCTGTCTGTCGCGTCGAATCTGTTCCTTACCTGAATATCCAAGCCTGGTCCCCCTGCAGAGACATCCCCACTGGGTGGTCTGTGGCAATATTCGAGGTTTTTTGTGATTCCAAATGAATTTTTGGATTGTTTTTTCTATTTCCGTGAAGAATGCCTTTGGAATTTTGATGGGGATTGCATTAAATGTGTAGATTGCTTTTGGTAAGATTGCCATTTTCACAACATTGATTCTTTCAATCCAGGAACAGGGGATGTTTTTCCATTTCCTAGTGTCTTCTGCAATTTCTCACTTGAGTGTTTTATAGTTTTCATTGTAGAGATTCTTTACTTCCTTGGTTAGGTTTATTCCAAGGTACTTTATTTCCTTTGATGCAATTGTGAATGGGACTGATTCTCTGATTTCATCCTCTGTGTGTTTGTTGTTAGCATATAGGAATGCTACTGATTACTGTGTATTTATTTTGTATCCTGCTACATGGCTGTAGGTGTTTATCAGCTCTAACAGTTTGCTGGTAGAGTCTTTAGGGTCCTTTATGTATAGAATCATGTCATATGCAAATAATGATAACTTGATTTCTTCCTTTCCAATTTGGATCCTTTTTATGTTCGTCTCTTGCCTTATTGCTATGGCTAAGACTTATAGTACTATATTAAGTAAAAGTGGGGACAGTGGACACCCTTGTCTTGTTCCTGATTTTAGTGGAAAAGCTTCCAGGTTTTCCCCATTTAGTAATATGTTGGCTGTAGGCTTGCCATAAATAGCCTTTATTATATTGAGATATGTTCCTTCTATTCCCAGTCTCTGTAGGACTTTTATCATGAAGGGATGTTGGATTTTGTCAAACACATTTTCTGCATCTAATGAGATGATCATATGATTTTTGTCCTTCAGTCCATTTATATAATGTATTACATTTATCAATTTGCATATGTTGAACCATCCCTGCATCTCTGGGATAAAGCCTACTTGGTCAGGGTGAATGATCTTTCTGATATATTCTTGTATTCTGTTTGCCAATATTTTGTTGAGAATTTTTGCATCTATGTTCATGAGGGAGACTGGTCTGTAATTTTCTTTTTTTGTTCTATCTTTGCCTGGTTTTGATATCAGGGTGATGCTGCCTTCATAGAAGGAATTTGGTAGGATTCCTTCTTTTTCTATTTTATGGAAAAGTTTAAGAAGCAATGGTGTTAGTTCTTCCCTGAATGTCTGGTAAAATTCAGCAGTGAATCCATCTGGGCCTGGACTTTTTTTAATTGGGAGATTTTTGATAACTGCTTAGATCTCCATGATTGTTATAGGTCTATTTAAATGATCAACCTCATCTTGATTTAATTTAGGTAGGTGATATAAATCAAGAACATCATCCATTTCTTTCAGATTTTCATACTTTGTGGAGTATATGCTTTTATAGTATGTCCCTACGATATTTTGAATTTCTCTGGCATCTGTTGTGATGTTACCTTTTTCATCTCTAATTTTATTAATTTGTGTCTCTTCTCTCTTTCTTTTGGTCAGATTTGCTAAGGGTTTATCAATCTTGTTTATCCTTTCAAAGAACCAACTCTTCGTTTCCTTGATTCTTTGGATTGTTTTTTTGGTTTCTATTTCATTAATTTCTGCCCTAATCTTTATTATTTCTTCCTGTCTACTGATGTTTGCTTTGCCCTGTTCTTCTTTTTCCAAGGCAATTTCTTAATATAGGCACTTAAAGCTACAAATTTACCTCTTAAGACTGCCTTCATTGTGTCCCAGAGATTTTGGTATGTTGTGTTCTCATTATCATTTGACTCTATAAATTTTTTTATTTCCTTCTTGATTTCTTCAGTGACCCATTCATCATTTAGTAGTGTGTTGTTTAATTTCCATGATTTTGTGTATGCTCTCTAGCTTTACTTGCTACTGATTTGTAGTTTGATTCCATTGTGGTCAGATAGAATGCAAGGAATTATTTCAATTTTCCTGTATTTGTTAAGATTTGCTTTGTGTCCTAACATATGGTCTATTTTAGAGAATGTTCAATGTACTGCTAAAAAGAATGTGTATTCTGCAGCATTTGGATGAAATGTCCTGTATATATCTGTCAGGTCCATTTCTTCTATGACCTCATTTAATTCAGATGCCTCTGTTTATTTTTTCCCAGGATGACCTGTCAATTGATGAGAGTGGGATGTTCAAGTCCCCCACTACCACTGTGTTTGGTGTTATCTGTGACCTTAGTTCTAATAGCATTTTTTTATGAAGTTGGGAGCCCCCATGTTAGGTGCATATATTTTTAGGATTTTAAAGTCCTGCTATTGGAGTGTGTCTTTAATCAATATAAAGTGACCTTCCTTATCTTTCCTAACTAATGTTGGACTGAAATCTACCTTGTCAGATATTAGGATAGCAACCCCTGCTTGTTTTCTAGGCCCATTTTCTTGAAACACCGTTTTCCAACCTTTCACCCTAAGATAGTGTCCATCCTTTGTAGAAAGGTGGGTTTCTTGAAGGCAACAAATGGAAAGAACCTGCTTTTTAACCCAGTCTGAAAACCTATGTCTTTTGTTTGGGGCATTGAGGCTATTGATATTAAGAGATATTATTGAAAGGTGTGCATTTATTTTTGCCATTGTTTTTGCAGTTCTTCCCGTTTTACCTTAGCTTTCTTGTGTTAACTAGTGTTTGAGTATGGCTTGCTTTTCCAGGTTCCTTATATGTATGCTTTTCTTTTTCTTCAGCATGTAGGATTCTTTCAAGTATTTTCTGTAGAGCTGGTTTTTTCTTCAGATTTATCTTTAGCCTGATTTGTTGTGTAATCTCATTTCTCCATCCATTTCAATGGATAGGTTTGCGGGATAAAGTAACCTTGGTTGACAGTTGTTATCTTTCAGAACTTGGAACACATCACTCCAAGCCCTTCTGGCTTTTAAAGTTTGTGTTGAGTAACCTGCTGTGATTGTGATGGGCTTTCCTTTATAAGTAACTTGATTTTTCTCTCTGACTGCTTTCAGTATTTTTCCTTTGGTTTGTATGTTTGGTAGTTTAATTATAATATGGTGAGGAGAGGTTCTTTCTAGGCTTTCTCTATTTGATGTTCTAAAGGACTCCTGTATCTGCATTGGCATGTCTTTCCCAATTTGGGGGAAGTTTTCTTCTATGATTTTGTTGAAAATGCCTGCTATGCCTTTGGAGTGAAATTCTTCTACTATACCCTGAACTCTTCTTATATTTGATATTTTCATAGTGTCCTGAATATCTTGAAATTCCCATTCATATTTCCTATTAGTTTGTCTTTATCTTTGTTGAACTGTATTAGATCTGCCACCTGGTCTTCTATTTTAGGTATTCTGTCCTCTCCTTCATCCCTTCTACTGGTGAGATTTTCTACACAGTTTTTTTATTTCATTGACTGTGTTCTTCATTGCTAGTAATTCTGACTGGTTTTTCTTTATTATTTCTATTTCCTTATTTATGTCCTGCATTGACCTCTTTAGTTCATTAAATTGGTTTCTTGTGTCTTCTTTGATTCCTTTGATTTCCTCTTTCATTCCTTTGATTTCCTCTTTGACTTATTTGAACATCTTTATAATCATTCTTTTGAAATATTTCTCATGCATTTCCTCTAACTCATTCTCACTTGAGGTCATTTTTGATGCATTAGAACTTTTTGGAGGATTTATATTGTCTTGATTTCTGGTGTTCTTGTGTTATAATATACATATTTTTGCATCTTGGATTTATTTAATGCTTGGATTTTCTACTTAGCTGCAGTATTATTAGATGTATCAATTGATCTGATGTTATATATCTTCAGGGTAGGAGCTTAAGGTACTAGGTGTGGCTCTCAAGACTCTCAGAGTATATATAAAAGTGACCCTAGGTGTTGGGTTTGCCTGCTATAAGAGTAATCAGGTAGGCTGAGTGGAACAAAATACAGGCAGATTCTAAAACTTAAGCAATGTACACTTTCAATGAAAAACAGCACAGAGTATTTATGCAAGAGTAGATATTATAACAACCAGATCCTCTAACAATATCACTGTCCCTTAGGGTGTGTGGTGCCCCACACCCTTAATCCTGTCAACAAGGATATTAAAATTTCTGGTCTGTTGAGGGTTTCAAGTCAGCTTGTGACCAAGTGAGACCCTTCCCTAATGTACAACAGAAGAGGAAGCAAAGCCACTATAAATCAAGAAGCAACAAATAACAAGCCCAAAATATAGCTTATTTAAGAATGGCAATTCTGACCATCCATCAGATTTAACATATAATTTAACCTGATATGGAAGATGCAACTAGGACTTCTGGTTCAGGCCTACATACCAGGCTTAGTTGGTGGGTACTGACCTGGCATAATGCCAGTTACCTTTTGGGGTGATTTTGGTCTCTGTTATGCTGCGCTCCTGCTTGGGTCCCTCTTTGGTGCACTGTGGGTTCAAGTAGGCTGAAAATTTTCTAACAGCGATCTATGAATCCTGAGTGTTCCATTGTCCAAAACCGGAGGATTCCATATGATTTATTTGCATCCTCTTAGATTTTGATTAGCTCTCCCTCCACCTTTCCTTTATTCAACCTCTTCCCCTGACCTCACTTTGGGCCTTTTCACCTGACTTTTCTTGTGGCTCAACCCGAGCCTTGCAGCTGTGGCCTCGCAGACCAGCTTTTGCCACTACTGGAGCCACTTCTGCCTGCCTATGTGGGCTCTGGATGCTCTGGATCTCTCCTACTTCTCTGCTGCCATTGGTAATTTCTCATACACCTCACTTTTTAGTAGAAGAGTGTATTTTGCTTTTTTTTTTTTTTTTTTTTTTTGGCTTTTTGGCTTTTTGGCTTTTTCTCCCCTAGGCTGCTTTCACATGGTTCTCTCGCCACCATCTTAACTGGAATTCCATTTTACAACTCTTCAGAAGTTATGCATTTTTATTTTAAATTTCTATTCAGTTTACAGCTCTGGAGACTAAAATCAAACCTTGTTACCAGGCAGGGTGTCAGGAGAGGCTGAGGGAGCTGGAAGAGCTAGAGGAGCTGTTGGAGCAAGGTGGCTAGAAGGACTTGGTGAGAAAAGCAGGTAGAGCAGAGAGAAGGCCAGGCATGGAGAGTGAAAAGTAGAGTATTTCAGACCATTTGCCTGTACATTGGCAGAAGTTTTTTTAAATCAGTGAGAATCTGGAAATCAAAAGTATCATTCTCAGGCCATTTAGACCCATTGTCCAGATTATGGATGTGGCCAAGCAGAGTTGCAGAGAAAGATAAGATGTCGTCCAATAGTCCTAGAGACTTTACATTCCTAAGGAGACAGGAACAAAACAAGAGTGACAGAAAAATAAACCAGAGCTCAAGCTGGGTTTACACAGAACACCAGTATGATGCTACGGCCAGTTAGGTTGAATGGGGCCTGCACCTCCCACATGGGCAGAGGCTGTACAGGTCACAACTGTCAGCTTTTTAGCCTGTTAGTGGGTGAGGAGGGTGAATGTGCCCCAGTGGCAAAAGCTGCTGGCTGTGGAAGATGAAAGCAGCTGACAGTGGAAGATGAGAGCTCAGGAGGGAGAAGAAGGAGGGACAGGAGGTGTCCCGAATGGTGCAACCAAACCAAAAGGTGCCCCTTAGGGTATAGTAGACCAGAGAGTGAGAGACCTGAGGCTTCAAGAGTACATCTTTCTCGAGACCTGTTGGGGCCTAGTGGCTGAGGTGTGTAGCCTGGCATTTTGGCTCAGCTTCCACAAGGTGGGGTGAACCCCGAGACAGGCCAACCAGAGAGGGACACTTACATAGAAGGAGATGGAGATGGGAAGAACAGTGAGGCCGAATTGTGGTGGGTCTGAGAGCCTATATCAGACAGAGATGGTCTGAGGCCTTCAGAGGGTTGAATGGCAGCTTGGTGGTCTGGTCAGGGGAAAGGAGGTCTGGCCACCAAAAGGGCAACTGGGAGTCTCCACGAGCACCAGATGTAAGGTTCGGGAGTCACCAAGACTCTGGAGACTACTCTGAGGCAAATATGGAAGCTTTTTTTCAGGGAAAACATGAGCTGCCAGAACTAACTCTCAAGAGTGGAGCAGTTGCCATCAATGTAATTTTTTTAATAACCATTTTATATTGTTCTATCAACAAACTCAAATCAAGCAATCTGTCAGAAATTAAGTTGTTATAATAAGCATAAACCCACCTAACTTTTGAAATTTTAATTGAGTTTTTATGGCAATCTAAATTAGAGTTGAATTTTGGATTTTTTTTTTTAATTTAAAACCTCTGGCTATTGTTGTAGCAGATATAAACAAACACTTTTGGTTCTAAACTTGAAAACCTAGGAGTCTGTCTTTAGCAACTTAGAATCATCTTTAAATATATCTATGTACTTGGGAACATTTTAGTGGCTTTAATTTTGCTGTTTAAACTAGATTAGACACAAACTTAATCCTGATAGAGAAATGTGTAACAATCAATCTGGTGTACCTTGTTTAGGGTTACTTTGATTAACATAAACCAATTTTTGTTTTATTATTTTTGTTACCCATGACTATTAAATGAAGCTTTGACCAGATATATGATAGTTTTTGTTTAAATTATATTGTTTGTAAATAATTGTGAATGGAGCTCCTCAAAAGTTGAGAAAGCACATAGATTACATAGTTATTAGACTATGGGGAGGCTATCTTGTCTCCCTAAGAATAAAAGTTATAATAGGGGCTGGAAAGATGGCTTAGAGGTTAAGGCATTTGCCTGCAAAGCCAAAGGACCTTGGTTTGATTCCCCAGGATCCACAGAAGACAAATGCACAAGGTGACACATGCGTCTGGAGTTCATTGGCAGAGGCTAAAGGTTCTGGCATGCCTGTTCTCTCCCTCTCTCTCTCTCTGCTTCTTTCTCTCTCTCTCTCTCTCTCTCTCTCTCTCTCTCTCTCTCTCTCTTTCTCTCAAATAAATAAATGTAAAAATGTATAATGAATGAAGTTAGATTAAAACTTTTTTTTGTTTGTTTGTTTATTTCGAGGTAGGGTCTTACTGTACCCCAGGCTGACCTGGAATTCGCTCTGTATTCTCAGGGTGGCCTCGAAGTCATGGTGATCCTCCTATCTCTGCCTCCTGAGTTCTGGGATTAAAGGCATGCACCACCACACCTGGCTTAGATTAAATCTTTTATAAAACCTGAGTTATAAACACAAATCACTATTTAGTAGAATTAGTTTTATGAAAGAAAAATCAGTAACTAATAAATAAATCTTTTTAATTTTATTTTTTTAAATTATTAATTGATTGTTATTGACAATTTCCATAATTATAGACAGGAAACCATGGTAATCCCCCCCACACACTTTCCCCTTTGCAATACCACTCTCTATCATATCCCCTCCCCCTCCCAATCAGTCTCTCTTTTATTTTGATGTCATTATCTTTTCCTCCTATTATGATGGTCTTCTGTAGGTAGTGTCAGGCACTGCCAGGTCATGGATATCCAGACCATTTTGTGTTCAGAAGAATGCATTTTAAGGAGTCCTATCGTTCTTTTGGCTCTTAAATTCTTTCCTCCATCTCTTCCACAATGGAACTTGAGCCTTGGAAGATATTTCATGTTGAACACTCCTCTGTCACTTCTTCTCAGCCTTATGGTGCCTTTTGAGTCATCCCAGAGGTCACTGCCATCTGAAGAGAGAAGCTTCTCTAACTAAAACTGAGAGTAGCCCTAATATATGGGTATGAACAGTAAGAGAAGTGTTTACCAGGCAGTTTGGTGAGCATGGTATATGCATTTAGCCAGACACCAGCAGGTGTTACACCCCTAGGGCTCATGACTACCCCTGTCATGGGTTTTTCAGTATCAAGCATGTATTCCTTCCTGTGGAATGGGCCTCCAGTCCAATTAGAGAGTGGTTGTCTCCCCCATAACAGCTATGCCACTATTGCACCTGTTGGCTCATTTGGCCTGGATGGCCAAACTTAAGGCTGGCAGTGTCCACTGTTGTTTGTATCTCCACTGATGACTTCTGTCTCTCCCATGGAGCTGCATTCAGCATAGCTTTTACCAGAGCTTTCTGTCAGCTGGTCTACATGGAAGAGGTTTTCAGCTCAGCTCCAGCAGGATTTCTCAGTGACTTTGCAGCCCAAGCGTGTGGAGTCTTCAGCAATAGGGTCTTACCATATATTTTTGGTGGGAAACCAATAGCCTTGGCAATGGCCTGTAATGTTTTGGGGGCATCAGGGACCTCCCTGGTGAAAAACTCACTGGAAGGTATCCCATCCCTGGCACTGAAAACTTTCTAGTAACAATCTATGGCTTCTGGGTGTGCTATTGTTCAAAAATGTAGGTTTCCATATGACTTATTCATATCCTCTTAGATTTTGTTTTTTTTTTATTTTTATTTATTTATTTGACAGTGACAGACAGAGAAAGAAAGAGGCAGATAGAGAGAGAGAGAAAATGGGCACGCCAGGGCCTCCAGCCACTGCAAACGAACTCCAGACGCGTGTGCCCCCTTGTGCATCTGGCTAATGTGGGTCCTGGGGAATCCAGCCTCGAACCGGGGTCCTTAGGCTTCACAGGCAAGCGATTAACTGCTAAGCCATCTCTCCAGCCCTCCTCTTAGATTTTGATTAGCCCTCCCCCACCTTTCCTTTACTCAATTTCTTCCTCTGACCTCACTTTAAAAAATAAATCTTAATCTTATTAAGACTCACTTTAACATAGCAGCATTACCAAGTTAATTAAACATCTGAGGATAGCTTTTATAACTGTTACCATGACCGAAACAATGTCAGTGAATCAAATTTTAGATTTTATAACCTGTTGATCTAAGACCTTTTCTTTTTTTTTTTTATAATTCTATGAAACACATTTTAAAGGCATAGATTTGTAAATGTAGGTAAAACTTGATAGCTATCCTGGAGATAATATAACACATTTGGAAATGGTTTTGTTAGTAATGACAAATCTGAACTATATTTATTATATAACAAATTAAGATTACCTATTAATATATTGTTAAATGATAAAATTCTAACTTGTTACAAAATCTAGTAAGATTTGGTTGCTGTTTGTTTGTTATGTTTATTTTATGTCTGAGAATTGTATTTTAATGAGACTTTAGTGATTTTAGATGAAATTGAGAGAGAACCAAAATTATATGCTGTTTGTCATTTTTCCTTTCCTCATCCAGAGTAAATAGGCCAATTTGCCTAAGGACAAGGTATAGATGACACATGGTTTTAAATCTGCTTGTAGTCTGAGTTAGAGGGGCCAACCCATTTCTCAGAATCCAGCTTACCATGAATTTAAACAGCACATCACAATATAATTTATATTACAGTGAAGTAGAAACAATAATTAGCAATTTTCTCTAAAATTGAGTAAAACTACCAGCCCCTAGGTGTCTGACTTTTAGCCTTTACCTGGCAGACTTTAGTATCCAACTTGTTCTTTGGGCCTGTGTGTCTGACTGTGGCATGGGGTTTGTCTACCATCATCCTGTTGTTTGTCATCTAGCATGGGTCACAGCCTTGTGTTTGTTCATACCACAGTATATCCCCTTGCACAGAGTCCCACATGGAGTCTTGTCAGTGTGACTCTACATGCTGTTTGAATTTATGTCCCACAGCACTGCTTCAGACACAAACCAGCACAGCCAGAATCTGCATTTCCCTCAGACTAGCATTGGCCATCAGCACCTGAAGTTTAGGTTAATGTTTAATTTCACATTTACATACAATCATTTAGAGTTTAAAACAGTTGTGTTCTAGTTATTTTTATTAATTTTTATTTTTATCTAAATGGGGCCAGTCTCCTCTCAGAAACCCTTTGAGGTTTAACTATGGCCTTCCTTTCCTGGAAAATCAGGAGTCATTATGAGAGTGGTAGACAGCAAAACATAGAGTTCATGGCACATAAAATCATAGGCCTGAGTAAGGTAGTAGAATTTCTTAATATAGTGGGAAGGGTCAGAAGGAAAGGATCCTAGGCATGCTTTGAGATAAGTTAGACATAGAAAACAGGACATGGATGTGTACAGTTCTCTCTACCCTGCCACCTCTGGCAGAGGGAATATTTTATCTGTGTGTGAGCAGGTGTGTTGATCAGGAGAGAAGAGGGGAGGGGAAGGACGGGGTGGAGGTGGTGAAGATGGATCAGATGGAGGTGGGTTGGGGGATTGAGGAGGAGCAGGATGAATAGTAGGGGGTAGGTCATCAGTGGCATTGGGTTTGAGAGCTGAAAGTGGGGGAGAACAAGGAGAGGGTGTTGAATTTGGTTTTGTCCCTGAGGCCTTGGCTAGATGAATTTGGTGAGTAGGGCAAGCAGAACAGACTCACACCAATTGTCTGTGCAGTAGCAGAAGTTATCTAAATCAGTAAGAATTTGGAAATCAGGGCTGGAGAGATGGCATAGTGGTTAAGGTGTTTGCCTGTGAAGCCAAAGGACCCCAGTTCAATTCCCCAGAACCCATGTAAGCCAGATACACAAGAGGGCACATGTCTGGAGTTCATTTACAGTGGCTGAAGGTACTGGTGTGTCCATTTTCTCTCTCTGTCTTTCTCATTCTCTGCCTCCTTCTACCTCTCTCTCAAATAAAATAAAATAAATAGAAAAAAAGAAAAAGTTTTCTTTTTTAAAAAAGAAGGAAAATAAAAAAAAAAGAATTTGGAAATCAAAAGTATCATTTTCCGGCCATATGGACCCATTGTCCAATTTATATTGAGGCCAGGCCATGTTGTAATAAAAGATTAAATGGTGAGGTTTGATGAGATATCAGGAGGAGGAAGGAAAGAAAGAAGGCGGTGAGGTGGTTTTTTTTTTTTTTTCTCTGCCTTTGCCATGGTGGCGGCGGCGGTGACGGGGGCCAGCCAGAGGTGCACAGATTAGAATGGCTTGGGAGACCAAGCTGGGAGCATGTAACTCAGAGTAGCTCAGTGCCACTCATGCCCAAGGTTGCTCAGAGCTAGGACTGGTTGCAGTGCAGAGCAGCAGTGGGTATGTTCCCCAGTGGTGAGAGCAGCTGAGGGAGCTCAGTGGAGAGGAGGGGCAGCATGTCTGCTCCCCTCCAAGAGCAGCTGAGGAAGTTCAGCTGGGAGAAGGATGAGGAGGGGGATGGAGGAGAGTGTCCCAAAACCAGCAAACTGAGCCAAAGGCTGAAAGGCTCAGTAGGGTGGAAAGAGAGAGTCCCAAGGTGGTAGGATGCATCTTTCTCAAGACTTCGGGAGCCCAGAAGTGGGCAAATGGGTGTAGCTTAATGTACGAGTATGGTTTAGACAAGACAGAGAGAGAGAGAGAGAGAGAGAGAGAGAGAGAGAGAAAGGAATTATATCTCCGAGAGCAGGCCAACCTATGAGGGTCACTTACCAAGGAGGACAGGACAAGGGAAACAGAAGAAGTGAAGCTGGATAATGGTGAGTGAGGAAGCTGGCCACCCAGCAGATGGTCCGAGGGCTTCAGAGGGTCAGTGGCAGTTAGGCAGTCTGGTCAGAGAGAAGGAGGTCTGGCCACTCAAGAGGGCAACCAGGAGCCTCCTATCCAAGTCGCGGCACCACATGTAAGGTTCATGAATGACCTGACCATGCAAGAGCACTCTGAGGTAGAAAAAAAGCTGTTTAATGGGGCCTGAGCTGCCAGTCTGTCTCACAGGAGGGAGATAAGGAGAGAACAATTGTCATAAGTCTAGATAGTTTGGGTTTTTATAGAGCTTTTTCCTTTGGGAGGGGGAACAGAAAACAAAAGACTGAAATTCAAGGAAAAGCGGGGACCAAACAGTGCAACTAATTAATGGGGGTGGGAGGAGGTAATCAATCAGAAAATGAGTTGCCATCAAAAGAGGAGCCAGATTGTCTCTAAGATAAGATCCGCAGGAAAACTATGGCCAAGGACATTGTTAGGCCAGGGGAGTAAAGGTTAGACAATATAAACATCTAAAGTTATATCAGTCAGGGTGCTGTTGTTCTCTTCCTTCATCTCAACTCCATCTTGAAACTCTTATCTTACCTAAAAGTAGGAGGATTTTCTTGAGTTTGAGACCTGAGACCTCATAGTGAATGTAGGTGAGAGGGAGACCCTACCTTGGAACACACACACACGCACATGCACACGCACACACACACACGCACACACACACGCACACACACACACACACACACACACACACACACAGTAGCTGCTATTGTAAGTTGATTACCAGCACTAAACATGGACCAACTGCTTTGCATTAGGACAATGGAAAATATGGATGATATCTACCCATGGCAGGCTCAAAGAGTAGGCATACAAACTCTTTTGCAAGGAGGAGTCTTCAATGTCAAGGTTATTCCCTCCATGAATTTACAAAATTGGCTGTGCTGCTGCACACTTAGTAATAGTTTTGGAAACATAAAAAATGCATGGGTCATTGGATGTTCAACATGGTTCCAGAAGCTGCTGTTGAGATTTGGAATGTGAAGTAGGACTAGGTCCCTGAATGGGGTACCAGTAAAGCCATTATATGAACTGTGAGGATGGACCATGGTTTGCAGTGTAGACCTGAAGATGTCTTAGATATACTATGCAACAGCTACCATAGAGCACTTCTGGCTCAGGATGTTTGCTTGGGCTGTGAACAACCCAGCTAGAAGGTGTTAAGTGGACAAGAGTCCCGAAATGGAGTCAAGATGAAGGAAGATAATGAGAGCAGCCTGATTGATGGAATATTAGATGTTTACATTGCCTAGCCCTTACTCCCCTGACCTGACAGTACCCTCAGCCACAGTTTTCCTGCCAATTTTATCTTAGAGACAACTTGGCTCCTCTTCTGATGGCAATCCATTGTCTGATTGAGGTCTGAATGACCTCAACTTGGTCCCTGTTTCCCCTGATTAATTAGTTTCTCCCCTGAATTGCTCAGTCCTTTTGTGTCCTTGTGGTGGCTTGATTTAGGTGTCCCCCATAAATTTAGGTGTTCTGAATGCTAGGTTCCCAGCTGATGAAGATTTGAGAATTAACACTTCCTGGAGGCAGTGTATTGTTGGGGGCAGGCTTATGGGTATTATTGTAAGAAAAGTGTAAGAGAAAAGCAAAAGAGGACACTAGACTTGATCTCTACAGACAGACTGCTTATTGAAAGGTACAGTAAGGGCCAGCAGCCTTCCCACAGGATGAAGGCTGAAGCACTGAGTCAGGCTGGGGTTCAAACTTATAAGGAGGATCCTAAGACAAACAGACTGAATCAGCTGCAGGTCCAAGGGAAGCAGATAAGGCATCAAAGTTATTTGCTCAGAATAGGCTCTTTAGCAGAATTGACTAGGGAGGACTGGATGTCTCCATTCTTTGTGGCTTTCTAATCTTAAATTTAGTTATTAACTCTTTAGTTCCCTCTAGTTCCCAGAGAAGGCTATTCACTCTTCAGTGTAGACTCTGGAACGATAAAAAAAAAAAAAAAAAAAAAGATTGAGGAGGATTGGAGAGATGGCTTAGTGGTTAAGGCACTTGCCTGCAAAACCTAAACACCCAGGTTAAATTCTCCAGGTCCCACATAAGCCAGATGCATAAGGTGGCACATGCATCTGGAGTTCATTTGCAGTGGCTAGAGGCCCTGGTATGCCCATTCTCTCCCTCTCTGTCTCCTTTCTCTCTCCTTCCTCTTTCTGTATCTAATAAATAAAAGATTGGAAAGAACTGAGGACAAGTGGGGCATTTAGGGGAGGACTGCATGGGTCAGAATGGTTGTGAAGAGCTCTCTTAGACTACTTCCTGCTGGGGCGATGTAAGGTTCAGGAGTGACCAAGGACCATGGACACCATTCTGAGGCAAAGATGGAAGTTTTTATTCTGGGGGGCGGGACACAAGCTCCCAGGACTGATTCTCAAGAGTGGAGCAGTCAGCTTGGGGTTACAGATAGTGGGCTTTATAGGCTCTTCAGTTGGGGGAAGGTGAAGAAGGGAAGGAATTTCTTTGCTGGGGCAGTAAATCTCTGCTCTTTACATTAGCCATAGGGTGAGACGAGAAGTGACCCAGTGAGAGATAAGAGGGTAGTAAATCTAGACCTGGAGTCTTGTTATACAGGGGAGGGATAATGGCTAAACAATTTCTTGAGGAATGTGGATGACTCCTCTGTTGCTTTCCTGCTGTAACTCCATTTTGTCCTCACCTAACATTCCAGCCTTTGTTAATAATAAGAGATGAAGGTTTATGCTGACCATAAAGGCAATGAGTTGACGAGGAGGCCATGGTGGCTAGAAGTGGCAGAGTGGTGAGATCCACAGCACCAGTGTAGCATGTTGTTATGACTTAGTCCTGAGTGAAGCAGAGACTTCTCTCATAATCAGGGCAGTCGCTGGCAGACACCTGTTATAGAGAAGGTGAGGGAGATGGGCTCTGTGCACCCAGTGAGAAGACAGAGGGAGAATAAAGGAGCTTGTTGCTCTTGTCAAAACACCAGGTGTAAAGGGAGGATGAGTGAGTATTCAGAAGGGAGAGACAGGGGGCTTGGGGCAAGAGAGAGGACAGGGGGGCATTTTAAGATCAGGGGAAGAGTAGGAACATAAGAGAGTTTAAGTTTGAGAGTGTCTGTTGGGGTGGCAGTGTACTTATCCCTGGATGAGATAGGGTAAGGGATAAGGACAGAGGGGTCCGAGGAATAGCTCTGATTCTGGCTAAGGCAAGTGGGAGGAGCCGGAGTCAGGGTAGGTGAAGTTAATCAGGGACAGGCAGAGGCAGAAGGCATGAGTTAATGTTAGAGTTTAATATTGTAAATCAGCATCAGACAGGGGAGCCTATCAGTCTGACTCGTTGTGTATATTTAGTTATATTTTTCTCACTGGGTGATTAAGACCATGTAGGCTGTCAGAATTAACTGTATACTTTGGAGGTCAATAATGGCTCTGTAAGAGAACTTTTAGGGACCTGTGAGGAGTTCTATGACTCTTAGCATTGTCATCTGCTAGGATAAGTCAAGGCCGTGCTGACCAGATGGCCCTCCCTCTTTTGGGAAGCCTGGAGGACTGATTTTCCACCAATGTGACTCTCCTGTTGCGGATACATTGACTTGGAATTCATTTCTGGGTTTTCACATCCTCTCTGTTCAAGAAGATAGGTAACTTACCAGAGGCTAGAAGTTCAAGTGTCCCATCATTTCCTGTGGACTTTTGCCCCGAGAGCAGGAATCAAAATATTGGTTGTCTGTTAACTCCAATGTTTCCAATTGATTTTGGCTTCTACATATGGTTATTTCTCACTCAGAGAGACTGTACATATCTGATTAGCAAAATGGATTAGTTAAAAAGGTGCAGAGAAGATCTGGTTAGAGAATGACACAATAGTTTAAATAATTCTGATTAATATTTAAGTTTAGTTGTCAGGTGACAGTGTAAGCTATATCTGGGACATAGAAACCATACACATTCTATCTTTTAAGTATTTGTCAGATATAACTATAGGTAGAACATTTTAGTAGCCCTGAAAACAATATTTTTGTCAATAACTTTAAGGCAATTGATTTAATTTAGAAATTGTATGTTAGGAAAAGACAAGACAGTATAAAAACTTAGCATCAGTGTTTGAAAACAACTTTGGTTAGTCTGTATATTAATGCAAGTACCAATTACTCCCTGAACTGGAAGAAGAACAGCAATTTAAAAGATTTTTTTTCTAGGGAAGGAAACATGTATCAATATCTCTATAAGTAGTGAACTTAAGATATCAGAAATGAGACAATTAAATGAAACTTTGAGACTGATTATACATAGCTCAATGATAAAATAAAACTTGGTCATTGTTGAGTTAAGCTAGCCTGATTCTAACATGCATTAGAGACACAAAGCAATTTATTAAGTAAGTAACTTTTACCATTGAACAATTTTAAGGCTTAATTAAAGAAATATTTACGACTGTTACATGAAGCTTAGACAAACTATATTAACATTGTTTGTATACAGTAGATTTTTTAAGACATGGGGAGCTTTTTCAGCTTTTCTAAGAACAAAATCACAAGTCACTTTTTACAAGACTTAGATTATAACCTCAGTGATAATTATCTGGCAAAACCAGCATGAACAAGACAAGAACCATCTTTAAATTACAGAGTTTTAGCCTGGCATGATGATGTATGCTTATTGATAGCCAAACAATTATACAATGGACTTTGTATAAATCAAATTACAATATTCTGATATCTGAAAAAATCTGATACTAACAAAAAGTAGTGTTTAAGGCACATGAAGCTATAGAGAGTAAACTATGAACAAAAGATCTGCTGAAAGAATTTAAAATAAACTCCAAATTTATATTATGTAGTAACATTTTTTGGCTTCAATATGAAGACATGAAAAATTTTATAATTTTTAAAGTTCATCAGAGGTGGAATACCTTTACATAATATATATATTTATAAGGAGATTTAGCACTCTTAAAAGCTAAACAAGATGTCTACCCAAAAGAATAAAGGAACTGGATTAAACTGCCATGATCTAATAAAAAAGGAGACAGGTTTCATGAAAAAGAGACGGAATGAGCATGTCAGGGCCATTTGCCACTGTAAACAATTTTTAAAACAATTTTCAAATGTATATTCCATTGTATGCATTTGACTTGCTGAGCCAAAATGAAATATTTTTAATCACGTACACAAAATTTTATGACACAATTTTTAACTATTTGTACCTTAACCAACTCTATAATTCTGCCTGTGATAATTTGGTAAACTTGTTTAGTAATGACATAAGTTAAAATTAAAGTATTAAGACTTATTGTTGGACGAATTGAGGAATTATATTTTAAATCACAATATAACTTTTTTAGAATTTTTTTTTTTTACTGTTCACCGTGAGGTATATAGTTTTCAAGTGTGTGGCAGATAAATACTGTTTAATGTTTCCAATGTGGTCTATTTACCTTATAAAATAGGGGGAAAAAAAAGAGTAAATAGTTCCTCTGTGAGTTTTTTTTTTTTCTTTTGAGGCAGGGTTTTAGATACAATAACCTTAGGAAAGAATTAAATGTTAAGTAAATTTTGACCTTAAGATTTAGTTAAAAGGTTGACAAATAGAGGAACCTAGTTAACTTGGTTGGGTACTCTAAATTCAGTCTTTTATAATCATTATTATGACCAGGTTAACATCAATAAGTTAAAGTTAAGTTTACAATCTGAATACCATAGTATCCTGCTACCAGCAAGGGCCATACTTTGTTAGTCTGATGTAAACCCTAGGCTAAATCATTTTATATCTCAAGAAATCTGTAATCTGATTAAGTACTTTGTCTTTAACTTGTTTAAGCTTACTCATACCTTCATCTACAGACTTTTACCTTACAATCCATGTAACTGTTGTGCCAAGACCCCTGACCAGGAGCCAAGACCCCAGGTCACCCAGAGAACTGCCACAGAAGCCGAGACACTCTAATGTAAAAGCAACAGGTTTCTTTATTGCAAGCCTAGGCCTGGGCTCAATCCCCACAGCGGTAGTGAGGGAGAGAGCCCCTTTCTTTTGGGGGAAGGGGTTCATATAGGAATTCAAACAAAGAAGTAGGGGATAGATACATGATTGGTTGATTTAAACAGTTCTGATTGGTTTGGGGTTTCAGCAGGCAAAGTTGGGGGTAGGAGCTAGGGGCACTCCAGGCAGATGAAGTAATCTCCATTGTCCCTTGAAGTGGAGATTCCTCAGTTTCTTATCTAAGCAGGTGGTCAGAGGCCGGAGGGCCCCCCCCCCCACCACCGCCCTGCAGTGGAGTGTTTCTGCAATGTCCTTGAAGTGGAGATTCCTCAGAAACTTTAGGGGGAAAGGCAGCAATTGAGCAAGCAAGCAAAGTTTACAGAAGCAAAAGGTCAGCACATTAGCCAGCTAGTTCTCTATCTAAGTCAGGCCTGGGCCTTTTTACTTAAAATGGTTACATTTGGTCTCTCATAACCACTCTGTAACAATCTTTTTCATCAAACATTTAACATCCATCCTAAAGTTTCCTCTCCAGCTTATCTTTTTCAGTCACGTTCATCTTGTAACTATTGACAAAAACTTATTGTCCTTACCATAAGACTTTTAATATGGCCATTTTTCCTTTTAAAAGGCCTTTTGAAATAACTTTTTTTTGTTTTCTTTTTTTTCTCAATTTTTATTAATATTTTCCATGATTATAAAAAGTATCCCATGGTAGTACCCCCCCCCACTTTCCCCTTTGAAATTCCATTCTCCATCATATCCCCTCCCCATCTCAATCTTTCTACTTACATATATACAATACCAACCTAATAAATGCCCTCCTCCCTTTCTTTCTCTTCCCTTTCTATCTCCTTTTTAACTTACTGGCCTCTGCTACTGAGTTTTTTCCTTCTCGCACAGAAGCCCAATCATCTGTAGCTAAGATCCACATATGAGGGAGAACATGTGGCGCTTGGCTTTCTGGGCCTGGGTTACCTCACTTAGTATAATCCTTTCCAGATCCATCCACTTTTCTGCAAATTTCATAACTTCATTTTTCTTTACAACTTTTTTTAAAAGAAAGAGAAGATCAAATTTGATTTATGTTATTTACCCAAAATAAACATGTAGAATTTGGAACTTTGTTTCTTATAACTTTTCTGAAACACATTTTTTAAAAAACATGAAAGCAGATTTAAACATTATTAGAAATTTAGAATTTTTTTTACAAATTTAGTATCGAGTACTTTTAAATTTAAACATAAATCTTGAGGCTGCTGTTAGTGGTTCCATAGAAGCATAGAAAGATAAAGTAAACATAAAACAGTTACAAATTTCTTATATGAAGTCCCCATAGCGACTTGGCATTCATTCATCATCATGCTGGGGCCAGGATCCTGAGATTCCCTGTGCTTGCAGTTCCCTGGCTCTGCAAGGCAGGGAAGCTAAGAAAGAGCCTCCCCCCCCCCCAACTTCCAGGGAGAGTTTTGATCTTCCCTCAGGGCTATAAGGCAGCTTTTGGAACCTGCCATGTTACAACTCTTTAGGAGTAGGAGAATCTTGCTTTTTTTTTTTTTTTTTTTTTTGCCTATGATCTTAATTACTTTTAGTGTTCCTCTGGGGGACATTCAACAGAAAAAAATTGGCTATGGGCTTGTGGGCTTGGTGGAAAACATCCCCACAATGAAATGCCACTGCTCAGAACCGAAATCACTCTGCAGTCTTAGGGCTGTAAGCCACATACATACCCACACACACATTCATTTTAAGTGCACTTTTCATATAGACTCTAGACAACTATTTCTCCTTCACACATTCATTCATTCACTTATTCAGAAGTTATGCATTCCCATTTTAAATTCATATTTGTTTTTTTATAACTCCGGAGATTAAATTCAAACCTTATTACCAGGCAGGGTGTCAGGAGAGGCTGAGGGAGCCAGAGGAGCTGGAAGCCAGAGGAGCTGTTGGGGTGAGGTCCTCTATGGCATCAGGGTCAAAAGCAGAGGGTGAGGACTAGTATGGGGGAAGGGTTGAGTGAGAGTGCATTTCTGAGACCTTGGCTAGGACCTGGTGAGAATGGCAGGTACAGCAGAGAGAAGGCCTTCCATACACAGCAAAAAATAGGGTACTGTGGACCATTCACCTGTACATTGGCAGAAGTTTGTGAGAAGTCAGTGAGAATTTGGAAATCAAAAGTGTCATTCTCAGGCCATTATGATTATGATTATGGATGTGGCCAGGCAGAGTTGCAGAGAAAGGTAAGATGTTTTAAGGAGACAGGGAAAGAGCAAAACAAGGTGAGAGAAAAATAAACCAGAGCTCAAGATGGGTTTACACAGAACACCAATATAACCCCCTGGCCTGTCAGGGAGAACAGGGCCTGCACCTCCCACATGGGCAGAGGCCGTACAGGTCGCAACTGTTGGCTTTTTAGCCTGTTAGTGGGCGAGGAGGATGACTGTGCTCCTGATGTCCAAAGCTGCCAGCAGTGGAAGATGAGAGTTCAGGTGGGAGAGGGAGGGTGTTTGTCCCGACATGGTGCAACCAAACCAATAGGTGCTCCTTAGGGTGCAGTAGACCAGAGAGAGACAGAGACCTGAGGTGTTCAGAGTGTATCTTTCTGGAGACCTGGGGTTGTAGCCTGGCGTGCCTGCATGGCTTTCACGAGGAGGGCTGAAACCCTAGACAGACTAACCTGAGAGAATGGGACACTTATTGAGAAGGGAGGAGATGGAGAGAAGAACAGTGAGGCAGAGTGGGACTTACTGAGGCCGAATTGTGGTGGGTGCAAAAGCCTATATCAGGCAGAGATGGTCCGAAGCCTTCAGAGGGTCGAATGGCAGCTCAGCTGGCTTATCAGGGAAAGGTCTGGCTGCACAAGAGGGCAGCCAGAGGCCTTCCTATCTGAGTCAGGCACCAGATGTAAAGTTAAGGAGTGACCAAGGACCATGGAGAGCACTCTGAGGCAAAGATGGAAGTTTTTCTTCAGGGGAAAAACACGAACTGTCAGGGCTGACTCTCAAGAGTGGAGCAGTCAGCTTGGGGTTAGAGGTAGTGGGCTTTTTGGGCTCTTCATTGGGGGAAGGTGAGGAATGGAAGGAATTTTCTTGTTCAGACAGTAAATCTCTGTTCTTTGCTGGGCTCCCCTGGCAGGTAGTGCTGAGGAAGGACCGGGCCCGCTGGTTCCACCCAAGGGGTTGAGGAAGAGGGTGGGTGTCCATGGCCAGGAACACACCACCTAGCCGGGAGTCTTGTGAAAACTGGAACTCACTTTATTGTAACAGGCAGGTGCTTATATAGCTTTGAGAATGAGGGTGGGGATTTTAGGATGGGGTGAGATGTAAGGGCCAATAGCATACCAGTACTTTTGAGATGATTGGTTTTAAGTACGCGCATGCATGGGAACTCTAACTTCCTATGCGGAAGTAGCAGGCCAGAGGCCATTTGGCACCCTGCTGAGTCATAGCTGGCTAGAGGCAGGTCGCCAAACTTTAGGTAGGCTCAGGAAGTTCCACTAGGCCTCACGTCTGGGCCTCTCAAGGCCCAACATGGGGGAAGGTGAGGAAGGGAAAGAATTTTCTTGTTCAGACAGTAAATCTCTGTTCTTTACATTAGCCATAGGGTGAGACCAGAAGTGACCCAGTGAGAGATAGGGGGCAGTAAATCGAGACCTGGAGCCTTGTTATGCAGGGGAGGGATAATGGCTAGACAATTTCTTGAGGGATGTGGGATGTGGATGACTCCTCTGTCACCCTCCTGCTGTAACTTCATTTTGTCCTGACCTAACTGGGGGGGGGGAGTGGCAGTAAATCTCTTGGGGTGTCCTGCACAGTCCTGTGGAGGTTGGATGTTCAGGGGCTGATATTCAGTGGCCATGAAGAATTCAGTGACTCGCTGTGAAGTGAAGGCATGTATCCTGTCTTGGAGGAATTCAGTGAGGCATCTTAGTAGTCAAGAACCAAAAGAACGTGTGAATATTATCATGATCAGGAGAATAAAGTACATGTCAGAAACAGGATAGTTCTAGCTTGAAGGTAGTAGAGATGTGAGTTTTTTTTTTTTTAAAACTTAAAACAATAGATATTCTAGCTGGTCTCAGAGAGATGTCAAGTCACATGCAGAGAAATAATATTATTGGCCATTAAAAAGGCTAATACAGGCCAAAATATTATGGGCTCTGTGTTGATACCATTTATTTCTCCACAATTGCTGCAGTCCAGCATTGAAGTTCTAGTTACAAGGTGTGGCTTCTAAGAGCCTCGGCTTTTGGATCTTGATTTGATTTTGTACCCTGTGTACATAGCAGGCTTTGGTTCCACATGGCTTTTATGAACAGGCAAGGTGGCAGCTCTTCAGAAGAGTGATAATTATCTGAGCCATTAGGAAAGAAACTCCCAAGTCATATTAAATCTATTAGCCATTTATGATCTGGTTAATATCTATGTATGAATTTTCTTGTGTGTGACATGACATTTACAGGTGATATGACTATTATATCTAAGGTTGAAAAATAACATCATGTGTGGTAGGTAAGAAAACAGGGGTCCTGTCTGTAAGAAAGAAGGGATTGTTAACTTGGATGGGGAATTGGAATTTTGGAAAATATAAAGATTTGGCTTAGGTAAGGTAGAAAGTATAAGAAACTAGCACTAAAGCAATATTTGAAACACCTTAAACAATTCTAAATTTAAATATGGTAGATATTAAGAAACTAACTACCTGTGAAGCTTAGTTATCAGGCTTAAAGGTTTTGTAAGTTCTTAACATAGAAAGCTTATAGTTTTTTACTTAGTCCAGAAATCAAAAGGTCTGACATAGCTTTAAAGGAATTAATGGAGGTATATTGGGCTGAAAAAGTTTAAAGTTTGATTAATTTACAGGCACAATAAATTTTCTGTAATTAGGTCCAGTATTTTGTGGGGGTTTTTTAGGAATGAGTTCATAGCAAACAAATAAAAGTTTTACTTAATACATATAAAAACATATGAGTAGAACTCTTAAGAAACCTATTGCTGTAAATACGTGTTCATGCAACAAAATACAGGCTTTATCAGATGCAAAACATACAAGCTAAGCATTTGGATATAACTTGGTTATCATAATCAGAGATACTTTTACAATCCCTTTAATCTATCAGCACATATTATATATTTTATGTCTTTGTTTAGGATCAGGAGGAATTTTTTTAATGTTACTAGAGACAAAGGAAATTGGGTCTCTATTCTAATGACCTCCAAATCTAATGTCAGTGGAGAGAGACCCCATGTTTTTGGAAGATGGATGGCAGGTTCAAATCTGACTTTTTCAAGCTGAAGTGGGATGGTTAAAGGGGGAGTTTCTACTTCTGTTGACTTTTAGGCCTTGGAGAACCATCAAAAGGGGCCTAGATAGATTGAGTTAGTCTGCTATAGGGCCCTCTGAAGTGATCTGGTGGAACTGTAAAGGCCCAGAAGGTCATTTATATCAATCTTATTTTTTTTCCATTTTTATTTTTTATTTTCTTAATTTTTTTTTTACAGTCAGTTTGGTACCATTATTAGGCTCCTCCATGACCTACCCCCTCCCCTTGGCCCCTCCTTGTTGGGGTATACGGATCATGCATTGTGGAGTTAGCCCACAGTTATGGGTAAGCTAAATGTCTCTGCATATCATGACCCAACATGTGGCTCTGACATTCTTTCCGCCCCCTCTTCCGCAAAATTTCCCTGAGCCATGTTGGGTCTGCTTCAGTGATGAGGTGTTGGGGGCCTCTGATGCTCTGGCTCTCGGATTTGGTAGGAGTTGATTTTTCTCTGTGCTGATCTCCTTTCCCCTTGTGCTGGTATACGGTTCATCAGGAAAACAGCGCCCTTGCTTGTTTCTCCAATTTTTCTTAGTTTCAGCCAGGGCCCTTTTGAGGTATGATGGGGTGGCTCTCTCCTTAGGATCTACATCTATCTGAAAAAGAGAAGTAGATTCTCCAACGGAGAGTAAGTTAGCACCAGAACAAATGAGATAACCCCCCCCTTTTTTTAATAGAGAATTTAATAGGTGTAGGCCCTCTTGTAGCCCACAATTGATGGTAGCTTGATATTGGAGAGTGGGCTTATGTTTGGATATGGTTCTGACTTGTTTCCCAGCTCCAGCTATGGGTCCCATACCAGTGAGCGATTCAGTTAGCCAAATTGAGAGCAGTTGGTTCCCCACCATAGCTGTGTGCCACCACTGCACTTGTGTGGGCATCACAACAAGTTATTTGCTGCTAAGTAGGTTAGACCATGCGTTGCTTCGACAGATATTGGTCATTTTCCCCCAGTCGCCCATGTAGCACCTTCTGGCACTAGACGCGCAGACTGTCTGGGGACTGACTCTCTTCCAACTTCCAGCCATGCCATTCTAATTTGCATGTCAATGACATAAGGTGTCTTCAGCTGTAGGGTCTTATCACTAGCCTTTGGTGGGTCATCAAGTACTCTGACAGAAACCTGTCTGTCTTTTAGGAAACCTTGTAGGTCTCTCTGATCAAAAGCTCATTGTGGATGATAGCCCCATGCTGGTTCTGGGAGTTACAGGTCAGTGCCCACTAAGAAAATGAGGAAAAAGATAACTAACATACAAGAGTTAGAGATAAGAGAGAGAGGGAGAGGGGAAGTGAGGGAGGGAAGATGTAGAAGATTAAAGGTAGTCTTGATCTTACCCTCTCCAGTTTCTGTGGTTCAGGTGTTCTCTGTAAGGGCCTGGTGAAGGATCAGCCATTTGGTCTGTCTTTTAGTAAGTAGAAACTTATGGTACCATTGCCATTTGGGTCTAGATTTGTGTTTCCCACCCCTTTGATGCCCTCCTCTCCCTCCCCTTCCATCCTAGTGTCTAGTCTAGGAGGTGCCTGCTGTGTATGTAAGGTATCTTGGGTAGATTCAGTTTAGGTGCTGTAGATGAGTGAGACTATGTGGCGATTTTTTTTCTGTGATTGGGTAAGTTCACTGAGAATGATCTGTTCCAGGTTCAACCATTTTTCCTCCAATTTCATTGTGTCATTTTTTCTATATCAATCTTATAAGAAGAAACACAAGATGATTTTCAGTACAGGTCAGAAGCTATAAAACAAATTATGGTCTTGAAACAGTACAAAAACTACACTGTCAGTACAAAAGACTATGCAGTATGGAACATTACCTGCTGGGCTCCCCCAGCAGGTAGTGCTGAGGAAGGACCAGGCCCACTGGTTCCTCCCAAGGGGTTGAGGAGGAGGATGAGTGTTGACGATTCAGAACCTCTCCTAGTCACCAGAGGAAAGCCACACTGAGTTGGGAGTTTTGTCGAAGCAGGAACTCGCTTTATTGTTACAGGCAGTTGCCTATATAATGTTGAGAATGAAGGCGGCGATCTCAGGAAAGGATGAGGTGTAAGGGCCAATGGCACATCGTGACTTTTGAAAGATTGGTTCTAAGTGAGCGTGGGAACTCTAACGTTTTTTTTTTGCAGAAGTAGCAGGCCAGAGGCAATTTGGCGCCCTGCTGAGTCCTAGTTGGTCAAAGACTGGTCGCCAAACTTTAGCTAGGCTCAGGAAGTTCCACTAGGCCTCATGTCCAGGCCTCTCAAGTCCCAACATCTCCCCCTTTTGTTTTTGTAAGCATGGTGGAAAACATGGCCCCTGTCTTAGGTTGTCCCCCTCTGGGGATCTTACCCATCACTGGGTACCATGTATCCAGCTCATTGAGAAGCCACTCCATGACCTGTCTTAGGTTGTCCCAACCTGTCTGAGATCTTACCTGTCATTGGTCAGATGGAGGGCAGAGGAGGGAAGCTCATATGAGGGCAGCCAGTCATATGAGGAGCTTGACTCCTGAGTAGCGAGCTGATAAAGTATTTCGACCTGATGAAGTTTTATTGCCTCTAACCATTGGTGAATAAATTGTGTAATCTTATTAATTACACAAGGCCTGACAGTGAGGAGAAGGACAAGGAGAAGGAGGGGCCCAAGTAGAGGGAGAAGGTAGGATAAGAAGCCATGTAAACCCGTCCAAAGCGGGTTGTCCTGGAGGTCTGGCCACCTCCTCTCCAAGTCTTCCTGGAGCCTCTTAATCTTGTATTGGACGATTACTGATTTATTAGTGTAAAAGCACCATTTTTCCTGTAAAAACAAGCTTATGCCTCCTGTGATAGTTAAAGGTGTTGTCAACTTGTTCTGTTTAGTAATCCATAGGTTGTTTCTAGGAAGGATCAACTAAAGGAGGAAGTCTTTCCCCCAGGGTGAGCCCTTCCCCCAGAATTGGTGGCCCTGCCAGAGGGGGACTTGATACAAGGAAGCTCTGGGTAAGAAGAGTCCCTTCCTTCCTTCCTCCCTTCCTTCCATTTGGCTGCTGGAGCTGCTTGCTACCTTCCAGCATGGATTGAAGACCAGTGAGGAAGACCAGCATCAACTGAAGACCCCCGTGGATCGAAACCCAGTGGCTCCTCAGGAAGCCTCCAGGCTTTCCAGCACCATCTGCAGTGCCAGATCTGGATTGCTGAGGCATCTGGCCATGAGGACTGAGCCTCACCAGGTTTGGTGATTCTCGGGCCTGCAACTGCTATTGGACTACTGTAAGCTGATCCAATAAATCCCCTTTTAAAATAATTCATTCTAGCAGTTCTGTTCCTCTAGAGAACCCTGACTAATACAGAATTTGGTACCAGAAGTGGTTCTAGAGAAACAGAATTGTAAGGATGGGTTTCTCTACTGGGCTTAGTGCTATCTGGGGTTGGCTCTCCAATTTCAATGCTGCTAAAGGCCCCACTGGTGATAAGGAGAGTGCTTTTCCTGGAAACAAGGAGGGCACTAATGATCCATGGTGTGCACTATTTCAAGAACTACGTGAGATAGATGTATTTGGTGACCCTGAGTCATGTCTTGTGAAGAGTGAGGAATTTAGTGACTCTGTATTTAAAACATTTGAGTATTTGTGGAAAAGTAAGACCAATCATGAGGCTGGTTGGTTGCTTTTAGCATCTCTGGACAAACTAGTGAGGGAACAGCAGAAGCTCAAAAAGGAAAATTCTAAGCTTAAGACCCACATACATGATCTCAAGGTTTCTACAGGTGCCCTGGAGGAGAGTCTCCTCTCTAGCCAGAACAGGGCTCAGATTGCAGAAAACCAAACCCAAGCTCTCATTGTGAGATTGGCTAATTTGCAACTTAAACTCAAATCCCAGCCTCACCAACTATCAGAAGTTAAAGTGAGGGCACTGATTGGTAAAGAGTGGGATCCTGTGACTTGGGATGGTGATGTGTGGGAAGACCCTGAAGAACCTGGGGACATCTAAGTGTTAGATTCTGAAGATGTTTTGGAGGAAAATATGACCTGCCCTCCCTTAGCAGCAGTTGTATCCCCACCCCCACATCCTGAGGTATTACCCTCTCCACCCTTGCCTGAGGGAATTCATCCCTCTTTGTCTGGGGAATCAGCAGGAAGTGCTGGTGCTTCTCAGTTCCCACCCATCTTTGCCTCTTGGCCTATAACCAGACAGAAGGCTAGGCAGGCCCCTAAAGGTGAGAGAAAAAGTGTGATACAGGAGGAGGTGAGGTACACCCCTAAAGAACTACAGGAGTTTTCTAACTTGTACAGGCAGAAGCATGGGGACTTTGTGTGGGAATGGATTTTAAGGGTGTGGGATGATGGAGGAAGGAACATAAGATTAGATCAGGCTGAATTTACTGAAATAGGCCCATTGAGCAGAGATTTTAGATTTAACAGTGCAGCTTGTGCAGTTGGAAGGGGTGCCAAGAGTTTATTTGATTGGTTGGCTGAAGTATGGATCCAAAGATGGCCTACTGTGAATGAGATCAAGCTGCCTGATATCCCTTGGCTTAATGTCGATGAAGGGATTAAAAAGTTCAGAGAACTTGGAATGCGGGAGTGGATTTGCCATGTAAACTCATCTTTTCCCCCACAATGGGAGCGTCCAGAAGATGTGCCCTTCACTAAGACTATAAGAAACAGATTTGTGAGGGGAGCGCCAGCATACTTAAAGTCTTCCATCATTGCTCTTTTATGTAAAGAAGACCTCACAGTGGGAGCTGCAGTTGCTGCATTAGGTGATTTAGATGCAATGGGCATAACTGGATCTCAGGGTAACAAGGGCTAAGTGGCAGTGCTGAATCGCCAAAGGCGGGGTGAGCGTGTTTTTCATAATAGACAGAGTAGGCAAAATTATGCACATATAGGTATGACTCGTATGGACCTTTGGAATTGGCTGATTAATCATGGTGTTCCCAGAAGTCAAATAGATAAGAAGCCTACTGAATTTCTTCTTGATCTGTATAAGCAGAAAAGTTCCAGAGCAAGGGAACATAAAGCCACTTTGAATTATAGCGACAGAGAATCAAGACCTCTTAATCAGTTTCCATACTTGAGCCAGTTTACAGATCCTGAGCCCCTTGATTGAAGGGGTGGCCGGGTCCCCTTGAGGAAGGACCCTCCGGCAACCACCAAAAGTTTCAATATTAAACTTACCCCTATCCTTCTTCAGAGGGACCTGCGGCCTTTTGCTAGGGTAACTGTATACTGGGGGAAAGGAAGTAATCAGACCTTTCGGGATCTACTGGGCACTGGCTCTGAATTGACATTGATTCCAGGAGACCCCCAAAAGCACCATAACCCTCCAGTTAAAGTAGGTGCTTATGGAGGTCAGGTGATCAATGGAGTTTTGGCAAATGTTAGACTGACAGTGGGTCCAGTGTGTCCCCAAACTCACCCTGTGGTTATTTCCCCAGTCCCAGAATGCATAATTGGGATAGATATACTTAGGAGTTGGCAGAACCCTCACATTGGTTCCCTGACTTGTGGAGTGAGGGCTATTATGGTTGGAAAGTCCAAATGGAAGCCTCTGAGGCTCCCACCACCAGGGAAAATAGTGAATCAAAAACAGTATCGCATCCCTGGAGGGATTTCAGAAGTTAATGCCACTATAAAGGACTTGAAGGATGCAGGGGTGGTGGTTCCCACCACATCTCCCTTTAACTCTCCTATTTGGCCTGTTCAGAAGACAGATGGATCCTGGAGAATGACAGTGGATTACCGGAAACTTAATCAGGTGGTGACTCCAATTGCAGCTGCTGTACCAGATGTGGTTTCTTTACTTGAGCAGATTAACACATCTCCTGGTACCTGGTATGCGGCTATGGATCTTGCAAATGCTTTCTTCTCCATGCCTGTCCATAAGGACCACCAGAAGCAATTTGCCTTCAGCTGGCAAGGTCAGCAGTACACATGTACTGTTTTACCTCAACGTTATATTAACTCTCCAATGTTATATTAACTCTTCAGCCCTGTGTCATAGCTTAGTTCGCAGGGACCTTGATCGCTTGTCCCTTCCACAGGGTGTCACGTTGGTCCATTATATCTATGACATAATGCTAATTGGATCAAATGAGCAAGAGGTGGCAACCACTCTGGAGTTGCTGGTACAGCATATGCACATCAGGGGATGGGAAATAAATCCATCCAAAATTCAAGGACCTTCCACCTCTGTGAAATTTCTAGGAGTTAAGTGGTGTGGGGCATGTAGGGATATTCCTTCTAAGGTGAAGGACAAGTTGTTGCATTTGGCCCCTCCTACCACTAAGAAAAAAGCACAACGTCTATTGGGCCTATTTGGATTTTGGAGACAGCACATTCCTCACTTGGGTGTCTTACTCCATCCCATATACCAAGTGACTCGGAAAGCTACTAGTTTTCAGTGGGGTGCAGAACAAGAGAAGGCTCTTCAACAAGTCCAGGCTGCTGTTCAGGCTGCTCTGCCCCTTGGGCCATATGATCCAGCAGATCCAATGGTACTTGAGGTTTCAGTGGCAGACAGGGATGCTGTTTGGAGCCTTTGGCAGGCCCCCACAGGAGAACCACAGTGGAGGCCATTGGGATTATGGAGCAAGGCCCTGCCATCGTCTGCAGGCAATTATTCTCCATTTGAGAGACAGCTCTTGGCCTGCTATTCAGCCTTAGTGGAAACTGAACGTTTGACAATGGGCCATCAAGTTACTATGTGACCTGAGCTGCCCATCATGAGCTGGGTGTTATCTGACCCACCAGGCCATAAAGTTGGACGTGCACAGCAACAGTCCATCATTAAGTGGAAGTGGTATATACGTGATCGGGCTTGAGCAGGCCCTGAAGGTACAAGTAAGTTACATGAGGAAGTTGCCCAAATGCCTATGCTTGCTACTCCTGTTGCAATGCCTTCTGTCTCCAAGCATGCACCTATAGCATCATGGGGTGTGCCCTATGATCAATTGACTGAGGAGGAGAGGTCTAGGGCATGGTTTACACATGGTTCAGCACGTTATGAAGGCACTGTCCAGAAGTGGACAGGTGCAGCATTACAGCCCCTTTCTGGGACAACTCTGAAGGACTATGATGAAGGGAAGTCTTCACAATGGACAGAACTTCGGGCAGTGCATATGGTTGTGCAATTTGCTTGGAAAGAAAAATGGCCAGATGTGCGCTTATACATTGATTCATGGGCTGTGGCCAATGGTTTGGCTGGATGGTCTGGGACTTGGAGGAGCACAATTGGAAAATTGGTGAAAAGGACATTCGGGGAAGGTGGATGTGGATAGAACTCTCTGAACGGGCAAAGGATATAAAGATACTTGTGTCCCATGTTAATGCTCATCAGAAGGTGACCTCCTTGGAGGATGACTTTAATAATTAAGTAGATAAACTGACCCGTTCTGTGGATAGTGGTCAACCTTTTTCTTCAGCCACCCCTGTCATTGCCCAATGGGCCCACGAACAAAGTGGCCATGGTGGCAGAGATGCAGGCTATGCATGGGCCCAACAACATGGACTTCCACTAACTAAGGCTGACCTGGCTACGGCTACTGCTGAGTGCCAAATTTGCCAACAGCAGACCAACTCTGATCCCCCGATATGGTAGTATTCCTCAGGGTGACCAGCCAGTAACCTGGTGGCAGGTTGACTACATTGGACCATTTCCATTATGGAAAGGGCAGCGTTTTGTCCTTACTGGAATAGCACTTACTCTGGGTATGCATTTGCTTTTCCTGCACGTAGTGCTTCTGCCAAAACTACCATCCATGGGCTTACAGAATGCCTTATTCACCGTCATGGCATTCCACACAGCATTGCTTCTGACCAAGGAACTCACCACTGCCATGGAAGTACGGCAGTGGGCTCATGATCATGGAATTCACTGGTCTTACCATGTGCCCCACCATCCTGAAGCAGCTGGCTTGATAGAACAGTGGAATGGCCTTTTGAAGAAACAGCTACAGCGCCAACTAGTTGGCAATAGCTTGGAGGGCTGGGGGAGTGTCCTCCAGCAGGCTGTATATGCTCTGAATCAGCATCCTATATATGGTACTGTTTCTCCTATAGCCCGGATTCACGGGTCCAGGAATCAAGGGGTGGAAATGGGAATGGTCCCACTTACCATCACCCCAAGTGACCCATTAGCTAGATTTTTGCTTCCTGTTCCCACAACCTTATGCTCTTCTGGACTACAAGTCTTGGTCCTAGAGGGGGGAGTGCTTTTGCCAGGAGACACAAAGAACATTCCATTGAACTGGAAGCTAAGACTTCCCCCTGGTCACTTTGGGCTCCTAATGCCCTTGAGTGAACAGGCTGAGAAAGGAGTTACAGTGATAGCAGGGGTGATTGATCCACATTACCAGGGGGAAACTGGACTGCTTCTCCACAATGGAGATAAGGAAGAGTATGCCTGGAGTGCAGGAGATCCTTTAGGGCATCTGCTATTGTTAACCATGTCCTGTTGTCAAAGTCAATGGATGACTGCAACAACCCAATAGAAGTAGTGTGATAAATGGCCCAGATCCTTCAGGAATGAAGGTATGGGTTACCCCTACAGGTAAAGAACTAAGACCTTCTGAGGTGCTTGCTGAAGGTGGAGGAAATACAGAATGGGTAGCAGAAGAAGGCAGTTACAAATACCAGCTAAGGCCACGTGACCAGTTACAGAAACAAGGACTGTGATTGCAATGTTTCTGTCCTGCCTTGATAACAGAGTGTTTGTATGTATCTACACCAATATTAAGATTATGTCATATCTACACCAATATTAAGATTATGTCATTAGCTAACTGTTCAATTTATATTAGACCCATTATATTAGAGACTAAGCTTTGTGTTGGGGGGAATATTTTGCGGTTCCGGTTGTACGTGGGATAGTTATGCCATGTTAGGCGGAATTATGAGCTTGTTACTGTTTTCATTTGAAAATTAAGTATGATGTAAGGAGACATGATTTGATGCCAAGTTGACAAGGGGTGGACTTGTGATAGTTAAAGGTGTTGTCAACTTGATCTGTTTAGTAATCCATAGGTTGTTTCTAGGAAGGATCAACTAAAGGAGGAAGTCTTTCCCCCAGGGTGAGCCCTTCCCCCAGAACTTGCGGCCCTGCCAGAGGGAGACTTGATACAAGGAAGCTCTGGGTAAGAAGAGTCCCTTCCTTCCTTCCTCCCTTCCTTCCATTTGTCTGCTGGAGCTGCTTGCTACCTTCCAGCGTGGATTGAAGACCAGTGAGGATGAAAGACCAGCATCAACTGAAGACCCCCGTGGATCGAAACCCAGTGGCTCCTCAGGAAGCCTCCAGGCTTTCCAGCACCATCTGCAGTGCCAGATCTGGACTGCTGAGGCATCTGGCCATGAGGACTGAGCAACTGCCAGGTTCAGTGATTCTCACGCCTGCAACTGCTCTTGGACTACTGTAAGCTGATCCAATAAATCCCCTTTTAAAATAATTCATTCTAGCACTTCTGTTCCTCTAGAGAACCCTGACTAATACACCTCCCTTTTTGGCCATTTGTAGATCTAGTCCCCTCCTATTTTGTACGACTACCTCGGCCAGGGAATCTAGCTGTTGTTGGAGATAGGTCTACCTCCGATATAATCAAGAGGCCATAGGGAGGGCCTCATTTCCAGGAATGATATCCACATCCCACATTAAGGTGGCTGGGGCACAAGGGCCCGTACAATTGGTGGTCAGAAAGTCATAGGCCTTCCCGCCTCCACAAACATAAACCATTCCAGAAGGCGGGCAGCGTTGAGCACTGGGCTGAGTTGTGTTATAAGTACAGAAGGAAGGATGAATGTATCCCACATCTATAGTGGAATTATTAGGGGAAGGCAGGGCCCAAATGCAAGTTCCAGAGGAAACATTGGGAAAAGCTGGATGGGGATGGGGAAGGTGGCTGAGCAATTTTTTAAGGTCGTATGGGCAACTGTACTGCAAGCAGCCAGGGAGGCCCAGATTGGAGGCAAAGCCAGCAATCCTCCGCAAGGGAGGGAATTGTTTGGTTTAGCAGGGTGAAGACCATTTTAGGAACAGTCCTCAGGGGTGGGACACTCCCTGAAGAAGTGATTGTCAGTGTCCCTTTGTTGGAACAAATATTTTAGGTCTCTCGCTGGTACCCAAATGGGTATCAGCCAAATTGTTTCCTCGAGAGAGAAATCCCGGTAAGTTTTGATGACCCCTGAGATGTTGCAGAAAAATGAGGTTAACTTTTTGTTTGAGTAGGGAACGAGCTTGAATCATCAGAGGAGATGTTGGGTAGGAGTCCAGTCTAATATGGGCCTCAACCAAGTTGGGTAATAAATTAACAACATAAAGGCTGTCAGAAAACAAGTTAAATGGCTCTTAATCTTACCCTCTCCAGTGTCTTGTGGTTCAGGTGTTCCCTGTAAGGGCCTGGTGAAGGATCAGCCATTTGGTCTATCTTTTAGTAAGTAGAAGATTATGGTACCATTGCCGTTTAGGTCTAGATTTGTGTTTCCCACCCCTTTGATGCCCTCCCCTCCCTCCCCTTCCATCCTAGTGTCTAATCTAGGAGATGCTTGCTGGGTATTTAAGGTATCTTCGGTAGATTCAGGTTAGGTGCTGTAGATGAGTGAGACTATGTGGCGATTTTTTTTCTGTGACTGGGTAAGTTCACTGAGAATGATCTGTTCCAGGTTCAACCATTTTTCCTCAAATTTCATTGTGTCATTTTTTCTTACTGCTGTATAGAATTCCATTGTGTAGATATACCACATCTTAGTTATCCATTCTTCTAGTGATGGACATCTGGGTTGATTCCAGCTCTTAGCTATTACAAATTGAGCCGCTATAAACATGGTTGAGCAAATCTCTTTAGTCTGTGGTTTGAAGGTTTTAGGGTAGATGCCCAGTAAGGGAATAACTGGGTCTGTTGGTATCTCTATACTCAGCTTTTTCAGAAGTCTCCATATTGCTTTCCAAAGTGGTTGTACCATCCTACATTCCCACCAACAGTGGATGAGTGTTCCTACTTCTCCACATCCTCGCCAGCATTTATTTTTATTTGATTTTTTGATGCTTGCTATCCTTATTGGGGTAAGGTGGAATCTCATAGTTGTTTTAATTTGCATTTCTCTGATGATTAGGGATGATGAACATTTTCTTAAGTGTATGTTTGCCATTTCTATTTCTTCCTCTGTGAACTGCCTGTTCAGCTCTTTGCCCCATCTTGTGAGTGGGGTGTTTGACTTCTTACTGTTTAGATTTTTGAGTTCTTTGTAGATTCTAGAGATTAGTCCTCTATCAGTTGGATAACCCACAAATATTTTCTCCCATTCTGTGGGTAATCTATTGGCTTTGCTAATTGTATGCTTGTCTGTAAAGAAACTCCTCAGCTTCATGTGGTCCCATTGGTTGAGTAATGGTTTAAGTTCATGAGCTACTGGGGTTTTGTTCAGGAAGTCTTTTTCCATTCCTATATCATGGAATGTACTCCCTAAATTTTCTTCCAGTAGTATTCGAGTTTCTGGTCTTATATTGAGATCTTTGATCCATTTGGACTTGAGTGTAGTGCATGGTGAAATGTGTGGGTCAAGTTTTAGTCTCCTACATCTTCCCTCCCTCACTTCCCCTCTCCCTGTCTCTCTCTCTCTTATCTCTAACTCTTGTATATTAGTTATCTTTTTCCTCATTTTCTTAGTGGGCACTGACCTGTAACTCCCAGAACCAGCATGGGGCTATCATCCACAATGAGCTTTTGATCAGAGAGACCTACAAGGTTTACTAAAAGACAGACAGATTTCTGTCAGAGTACTTGATGACCCACCAAAGGTTAGTGGTAAGACCCTACTGCTGAAGATACCTTATGTGATTGACATGCAAATTAGAATGGCATGGCTGGAAGTTGGATGACAGTCAGTCCCCAGACAGTCAGCGCATCTAGTGCCAGAAGGTGCTACATGGGCGACTTGGGGAAATTGACCAATATCTATCGAAGCAACGCATGGCCTATCCTACTTAGCAGCAAATAACTTATTGTGATGCCCACACAAGTGCAGTGGTGGCACACAGCCATGGTGGGGAACCAACTGCTCTCAATTTGGCTAACTGATCCCCTCACTGGTATGGGACCCATAGCTGGAGCTGGGAAACAAGTCAGAACCATATCCAAACATAAGCCCACTCTCCAGTATCAACCTACTATCAATTGTGGGCTACAAGAGGGCCTACACATATTAAATTCTCTATAAAAAAAAAAAGTAAGGGTTATCTCATTTGTCCTGGTGCTAACTTACTCTCCGTTGGAGAATCTGCTTCTCTTTTTCAGATAGATGTAGACCCTAAGGAGAGAGCCACCCCATCATACCTCCAAAGGGCTCCGGCTGAAACTAAGAAAACTTCGAGAAACAAGCAAGGGGGCTGTTTTTCCTGATGAACCGGACACCAGCACAAGGGGGAAGGAGATCAGCATAGAGAAAAATCAACTCCTACCAAATCAGAGAGCCAGAGCCTCAGAGGCCCTCAACACCTCATCACTGAAGCAGACCAAAAATGAACCCAACATGGCTCAGGGAAATTTTGCGGAAGAGGGGGCGGAAAGAATGTCAGAGTCACATGTTGGGTCATGATATGCAGAGACATTTAGCTTACCCATAACTGTGGGCTAACTCCACAATGCATGACCCGCATACCTCAACAAGGAGGGGCCAAGGGGAGGGGGTAGGTCACGGATGAGCCTAATAATGGTACCAAACTGACTGTATTTGCTGAATACAGAACTGACTAATAAAAAAAAAATAAAAAATAAAAAAATAAAAAAATAAAAAAAAAAAACAACAAGTTAAATGGCTCTTGAATACTGTCCAAAGCTAGAACGACAGCAAATAGTTCTTTGAATTGTGCTGACCCCTCAACCTCATGGGAGACTGACTTTATGGGCATAGGCTCTTTTTCCTGTTTTAAGGGAGGGTAAAGGTTTAGGGAAGCCCCCAGGCACCCTCCCTTGGTAAACACGGTAAGAAAGTCAGGGTTAGGTTGAGACAGAAAAAGTTAGGTTGAGACAGAAAAAGCCTGGGGGGGGGGGGGCTTCCATTCTAACCTGGAGAAAGAACTCATCCATTTGTGGGGGCCATAATGGCAATCAATTTTACCTAGCAACCCCTTGAGAGCCGTAGCAACTCTGTTATTATTTCTCTGAAGCCAGGTGAAATCTTTTATCTTAAAGGGAGTGACAATAAGGTGACGTTCTGTGTCAAACAACTGGACAGAGGTGTCTCTGCCCTTGATAACGCAATCAGCAACCTGGTTGGTTATAGAATAAACTCTGGGGACCCCACCAATTGAGAGGTGAACCTATTGGATGGGCTCGCCTTCCTGGGCCAACAGTGTGGTGCATAATGTTTCCCCAGAGAAAATGTAGAGGGAAATGGGTAAATCAGGATTGAACCTCTTTAGGGCTGTGGCATTTATAGCCTGTTGTACCTTATGAAAAATTTGTTGATGACAGGGGACAAAATTACCTGAGAGAAGCCGGGCATGTTGGTGCACACCTTTAATCCCAGCACTCGGGAGGCAGAGGTAGGAGGATCGCCATGAGTTCAAGGCCACCCTGAGATGACAGAGTTAATTCCAGGTCAGCCTGGACCAGAGTGAGACCCTTCCTCGAAAAACCAAAAAAAAAAAAAAGAAAGAAAGAAAGAAAGAAAATTACCTGAGAGGAGAAGTTAAGATCCTTTAGGAGGTCAAACAAAGGGGACAGCTCTTCAGTAGTTATGGGTATCCAAGGCCTCATCCAATTAATTTCTTCCAAGAGCTTCTGGAGTTGAGGCAAGGTGTAAGAATCCTGAATATAAAGTTGTGGTTTAACAGGTGAAACTGTATTTAGGGTAAGGATTGAGCCCAAGATTTTAAAGGGAGGAACAGTTTGAACTTTCTCAGGAGCTACTTTAAAGCTGTGAGTATGAAGGATAGGTAGACATTGGTGGGTAAGGTCCTGGGGTGTGGAGGAATCTAGGCACCCAAGAATAATATCATCCATGTAAATATAAAATAGGGTATTGGGGAGATTGATAAGAGAAGAGAAAATGGATGACAGGTAATATTGACAAATGGGTGGGCTATTAGCCATGCCCTGAGGTAAGACAGTCCACTCAAATCTCCTATCTGGGCCACAAAAATTAACAGCGGGTACAGAAAATGTAAATTTTTCCATGTCTCCTGGATGGAGAGGGATAGAGAAGAAGCAATCTTTAATGTCAATGATAGTAATATGGTATATATTGGGAATAGCTGGAATCCATGGGAGTCCCCCCTGGGGAGTTCTGAAGGGGATCACATGTTCATTGATCTTCCTTAAATCATGTAAAAATCTCCAGGACCCATTAGGCTTTTTTATGACAAAGACAGGAGAGTTCCAGGGACTAGTGGAGGGACGGATATGTCCGGCCTCCAACTGTTGATCAATAAGTATGTGGAGTTGGTGTAACTTAGAAGAAGGGAGAGGCCATTGTTCAACCCATATAGGATCCCCCGGTCTCCACTGGATTTTAAATTGGGGGGGGCTGGGCAGTGGCCCTTAGAATTGGGGGTGTTCATTGGAGTACTTTTGTCTGAGTTGCTCAAAGTAAGGGTCATCTCTATAATTGGGATGACATTCCCTCCCTTCCTCAAACTGTTGTTGATATTGTTTTTTATCTAACAAATCATTATAAAAGGCCTTATGGTCAGTAGTGATGAAAGCCTCGGCATCTCCAAGGATGTCTTGCCCCAGTAAGTTAGCAGTGAGCCCAGTCACCATGAGAGGGCAGACTTCTCCCCTGTCCCCACCTGGGTCAGTCCAAGGGAGCCACGTGGCAGTCTCCCAGGAGGTGGACTGCCTGCCAACTCCCAGTAGGGAGGGCCGGGCACAAGCTGCCAGGAGGGGGGCACTTCCCCCTTTCTCAGGACCGTTCGGTCCGCTCCAGTGTTGATAAGAAGTTTGAATCTTTTATTGCCAATATTTAAAATAATTTTGGGTCTAAGGCCGGGGACCAGAGGGATGGTCCAGTGGGCTGTGATGGTCTCTTTCCCCTTATTTAACGGGGCTGAGGGTGCCGCGGGAGGAGTTTAAAGGCTTTCCCTGTATGTCAAACTTCGACCGACACTCCCTAGCCCAATGAAACCCCTTTTTGCATTTAAGGCAGTGGGTGCAAGGGGCGTTGGTCATCCCCCCAAAGGGTGGGAGAGGCTTTGTCTTGTTGGGGCACTCCTTTTTAAAGTGGCCCTCGTCCCCGCACCTGAAACATGTTGATTTTATTTTTATTTTTATTTTTATTTTTTTTAATTTTTTTTTTCTTTATTAGTCAGTTTTGTATTCAGCAAATACAGTCAGTTTGGTACCATTATTAGGCTCATCCGTGACCTACCCCCTCCCCTTGGCCCCTCCTTGTTGAGGTATACGGGTCATGCATTGTGGAGTTAGCCCACAGTTATGGGTAAGCTAAATATCTCTGCATATCATGACCCAACATGTGACTCTGACATTCTTTCCGCCCCCTCTTCCGCAAAATTTCCCTGAGCCATGTTGGGTTCATTTTTGGTCTGCTTCATTGATGACTGACCTGTAACTCCCAGATCCAGCATGGGGCTATCATCCACAATGAGCTTTTGATCAGAGAGACCTACAAGGTTTCCTAAAAGAAAGACAGATTTCTGTCAGAGTACTTGATGACCCACCAAAGGCTAGTGGTAAGACCCTACTGTTGAAGACACCTTATGTGATTGACATGCAAATTAGAATGGCATGGCTGGAAGTTGGAAGAGAGTCAGTCCCCAGACAGTCAGCGTGTCTAGTGCCAGAAGGTGCTACATGGGCGACTGGGGGAAAATGACCAATATCTGTCGAAGCAACGCATGGTCTAACCTACTTAGCAGCAAATAACTTGTTGTGATGCCCACACAAGTGCAGTGGTGGCACACAGCCATGGTGGGGAACCAACTGCTCTCAATTTGGCTAACTGATCCCCTCACTGGTATGGGACCCATAGCTGGAGCTGGGAAACAAGTCAGAACCATATCCAAACACAAGCCCACTCTCCAATATCAAGCTACCATCAATTGTGGGCTACAAGAGGGCCTACACCTATTAAATTCTGTATAAAAAAAAAAAAAGTAAGGGTTATCTCATTTGCCCTGGTGCTAACTTACTCTCCGTTGGAGAATCTGCTTCTCTTATTCAGATAGATGTAGATCCTAAGGAAAGAGCCACCCCATCATACCTCAAAAGGGCCCTGGCTGAAACTAAGAAAAATTGGAGAAACATATTGAGTTTTTAGGATTTAACTGTAATGCACAGATCGTAGTGGCCAAATCTCTCTGTTTATTTCCCTGAAGGGCGGCAGCCATGGCCCTAGCCTGATGGGAGATAGTGCCAACGTCCTTGGTGGCTACAATACATCTACTCATGGAGTTGTCCTTGAGACCTGCACAGGCAAGGTGGTGATTGGCCGTCATCCCTTCCCAGACCAACATTTTAGTAAACTGATCCCATAATGCCCCTGGGGGAAATTTTCTTTGGAGACTTTTTTCCACCCTGTCTATAAATGTAGCCAAATCCTTAGATGGTTTTTGAGTAATACCCATAAGGGGGTTTCAGAGGGTCCCTCATCAAGCCTTTTCCATGCTGCCAAGCCCAGTGTCCTGACCTGGTCCCTATACGGGTCAGGTACAGCTGTCTGCTGAGTGCCTGTAGCATGTTGATCAGAGGTACCAGAGAGCATCCCAAAAGTTATCGGCACAAGGGGCTGTTGACTTTGGTTTCGTTCTGCCTGTGTATGGCACTCATCTTTAAAAAAGGCACACCACTTAATGTATAGGGGACCTGACAAGACAGCCCTGACTAAATTTTTCCAATCTTGGGTTGTACAAGGTTGATGGGCAAGTCCCTGTAACAGGGTCTCAGCCCAAGGAGAGTTGGGTCCATCCTCTGAGACCGCCTTTTTAAGCTCCTTAAGGTCCTGAGCTTCCCACGGATACCAGGCAGCAGGGCAATTGCCCCCAGGACTTAGATTGACAGGAAATAAAAAAGTAGCTTTATTTTCTGGCAGCTTGGTAGCCGAATATGAAGGAGGGGCTGAGGGGGTCTTGGCGGCCGAATATGAAGGAGGGGCCGAAGGGGTCCAGAAAGGGTTAGTTGGTGGAGGAGGTAGAGGAGGTCCCCTGGAAGGCCAGGGAGCACTCTCAAAGGGATTGAGTGAGGAGTATAAAGATGTACCCTTTTCTGGGGTTTTTTAAGCTGTATCTCCAGGAGGAGTAACTGGATCAGGATGTATACTATCTTGTTCCTCTGTCTTTTGTTTATGTTTGGTTGGCCTTGGGGGGAAGCAGTCCTTGAGGGCCGAGATCGTAGGGTGGACCCCTAAGGGGGGTATTTGACCCTTCTCCACATGTGCCCGACAAACAAGGGCCTCTACCCTATCCCAAGTGTCCCAATCAAAGAAATTTCCTTCCGGCAGCCATGGTGCCAGCTTAAGAAGGCAATCCCAGGTCTGTCGAGCCTGATTACCAGTCAAATTAAGCCCTCTACTCTTTAGGAGTGCCCTGAGAGATTCTAAGGCAGGATTGTGTTTAGAGGTAGACTGTCCCATATTATAAAGTCGAGAGAGAAATGTCCATAAAATTAGGGCAATAGCAACCCACAGACACATGAGTACAACACAAACACAAGGATCCAAAAGATAGGTAAACATGCTGTACAAAAGCCACAGATGCAGCTTGCCAGTGAACTGAAAGTGAAAGGAAAGAGAAAGAGAATGAAGAGATGTTGACAAGCAAGTACAGGTTATAGAAGCAAAGTTTAGCTCATTAAATATGAAGACTGCCTCATACCTGCACACCGATTGACCTCCTCAACAAATGCCTCTCAAGGGGCACTAGTCTGCTGGGTTCCCGGAGCCCCACGTTAGGTGCCAGGTGCCGGGCTCCCCTGGCAGGTAGTGCTGAGGAAGGACCAGGCCCACTGGTTCCTCCCAAGGGGTTGAGGAGGAGGATGAGTGTCGACGACTCAGAACCTCTCCTAGTCACCAGAGGAAAGCCACACTGAGTCGGGAGTCTTGTCGAAGCAGGAACTTGCTTTATTGTTACAGGCAGTTGCCTATGTAATGTTGAGAATGAAGGCGGGGATCTCAGGAAAGGATGAGGTGTAAGGGCCAATAGTATATCGTGACTTTTGAAATGGTTGGTTCTAAGCACGCATGGGAACTCTAACTTTTTTGCAGAAGTAGCAGGCCAGAGGCAATTTGGCACCCTGCTGGGTCCTAGCTGGCCAGAGACAGGTCGCCAAACTTTAGCTAGGCTCAGGAAGTTCCACTAGGCCTCACGTCCGGGCCTCTCAAGGCCCAACAATTACCAGTAAGTCTATTACAATACAGGGCATAACTTAGGGCCGGGGCATTTACATTTTCTAACCCCAATTTTTATCTCAATATAAGGCATGGCACTATGAATGAATTTACCAACTTACTACAGAGTAAAGTTTGAATTAGACAAATAATTAAGGTGAGAGAAGTACAGAGAAACAACTTTTTATTTTAGCTCATCTTAACTGAAAACGCTTTAATTCAGGACACACTTTTAGGCAGAATTCATTTCAAAGAGAGGGAAAGAGCTTTCACTGAAGCTTCATGTATGAAGTTCCTAAACACTGATTGTGCCAGAGTTTCACATCCTTGACAATCCTCTGTTTTAATTTCCCTGCGCATGTAGGGGAAAGAGATTTATGGTCTGTGAGGGTTAAGACATTCCTTTCTATCAAATAAGACAGGTTGCTGTCTCTTGAAATAAGGTAGTCATATATTGTCTAAAAGGACCTGGCCTGTAGGGATGGGATACCTTCCATTGAGTTGTTGGCCAGGGAGGTCTCTGTTGCCTCCAAAATATTACAGGCTATTGCCAAGGCCTTGGTTTCCCTTGAGAAACAGATGGTAATACCCTATTGCTGAAGACTTCACATGTCTGAGCAGTAAAGTTACTGAGAAATCAAGCTGGTTCTGAGCAGAAAACCTTCTTCGTATAGACCAGCCAACTGAAAGCAGAAAAAGCTGTACTGTATGCAGCCCTATGGGAGACAGAAGTCATCAGCAGTGAGAGCAGTGGACACTGGAAGCCTCAAGTTTAGCCAGACAGGCCAAATGACTGAACGAGTGCAATAGTGGCATGTCAGCACTGGGGAAACCAACTGCTCTTTAATTGGACTGAAGGCCCACTCTATGGGAGGGAACACATGCCTGGTGCTGAAAACCTAATCAAAAGCCTATGGCAGGGGAGGTCATGAGCCTTAGGGGTATAAAGTCTGCTGTTGTCTGGATAAATGTATATATTACTCTCACCAAATTGCCCTGAAAGGGCAAACCAAAAATCAGCAAACAGGAAGAAATAGGAAAGATTGTTGCAGAAATTAATGAAATAAAAACAACAACAAAAAAAAAAAAAGAAAAGAAAAACAAAAAAAGCATCAAAGAAGCAAAGAGTTGGTTCTTTGAAAAGATAAACAAGATTGATAATTCCTTAGCAAATCTGACCAAAACAAAGAGAGAAGACACAAATTAATAAAATTAGAGATGAAAAAGGCACAAACACAACAGATACCGGAGAAATTCAAAAATCATAGGGACATACTATAAGAACATATGCTCTACTAAGTTTGAAAATCTGAAATATATAGATGATATCCTTGATTTATATGACCTGCCAAAATTAAATCAAGATGAGATTAACCACTTAAATAGACCTATAACAAGTATGGAGATCCAAGCAATTATTAATAAGTCTGCCAACTAAAAAAGTCCAGGCTAAGATGGATTCACTGGTGAATTTTACCAGAACTTCATGGAATAACTAAGACCAATACTTCTCAAACTTTTCCATAAAATGGAAAAGGAAGGAATCCTACCAAATTCCTTCTATGAGGCCAGCATCACCCTGATACCAAAACCAGACAAAGATAAAACAAAGAAAGAAAATTACAGACCAATCTCCCCATGAACATAGAGGCAAAGATTCTCAACAAATATTGGCAAATAGAATACAAGAATATATCAGAAAGGTCATTCATCCCACCCATGTAGGCTTTATCCCAGAGATGAAGGCATGGTTCAACATATGCAAATTGATAAAGGTAATACATTATATAAATGGTCTGAAGGACAAAAATCATATGATCATCTCATTAGATGCAGAAAACACATTTGAAAAGTATGCAACATCCCTTTATTATAAAAGTCCTACAGAAACTGGGAATAGAAGGAACACATCTCAACATAATAAAGACTATTTATGACAAACTTACAGCCAGCATAATACTAAATGGAGGAAAACTTGAAGCTTTTACACAAAAATTAGGAACAAGACAAGGGTGTCCACTGTCCCCACTTTTATTTAACATAGTACTAGAAGTCTTAGCCATAGCAATAAGGCAAGAGACACATATAAGGAGGATACAAAGGACTGGAGAGATGGCTTAGCAGTTAAGTGCTTGCCTGTGAAGCCTAAGGACCCCTGTTCAAGGCTTGATTCCCCAGGACCCACATTAGCCAGTTGCACAAGGGGGCACATGCATCTGGAGTTCGTTTGCAGTGGCTGGAAGCCCTAGTGCGCCCATTCTCATTCTCTTTCTCTCTCTCTCTCCCTCTTTCTATGTCTGTCACTCTCAAATCAATAAAGAAAAATAAAGAAAAAAAGGGATACAAATTGGAAAGGAAGAGATCAAGTTATCATTATTTGCAAATGACATGATTCTATACATAAAGAACCCTAAAGACTCTACCAGCAAACTATTAGAGCTGATAAACACCTATAGCCATGTAGCAGGATACAAAATAAACACACAGAAATCAGTAGCCTTCCTATATGCCAACAACAAATACACAGAAGATGAAATCATAAAATCACTCCCATTCACAGTTACCTCAACAAAAAAGTACCTTAGAATAAACCTAACCAAGGAAGTGAATGATCTGTGCAATGAAAACTAAAACACTCTGTGAGAAAATGCAGAAACACTAGGAAATGGAAAGACATCCCTTGTTCCCTCATTCTTAGACTGGAAGAATCAATATTGTGAAAATGGCAATCTTACGAAAATCAATCTACACATCTAATGTAATCCCCATCAAAATTCCAATGGCATTATTCACAGAAATAGAAAAACCAATTCAAAAATTCATTTGGAAACACAAAAAACTCAAATATCTAAAACTATTTTGAGCAACAAAAATAAGGCTGGTGGGGCTGGAGAGATGTCTTAGAGGTTAAACACTTGCCTGTGAAGCCTAAGAACCCCAGTTCGAGGCTCAATTCCCCAGGACCCACGTTAGCCAGATGCACAAGGGGGCGCATGGATCTGGAGTTCGTTTACAGTGGCTGAAGGCTCTGGCATGCCCATTCTCTCTCTCTATCTGCCATTTTCTCTCTCTGTCTCTCACTCTCAAATAAATAAATTAATAAATTAATAAATTAAAAAAAATAAGGCTGGTGGATCACCATACCTAATTTTAACCTATATTACAGAGCCAAAACAAAAACAGCATGGTACTGATACATAAACAGACATGTAGATCAATGGAACAGAATAGATGACTCAGATGTAAGTCTGGGTAGCTACAGCCACCTGATCTTCAACAAAAATGCCAAAAATACTCATTGGAGAAAAGAAAGCCTCTTCAACAAGTGGTGCTGGGAAAAATGGATATATACATACATTTGGATGAAAATAGATCCTTATCTTTCACCATGCACAAAAATTAAGTCCAAAGGAAGGGTAGGATTCTTTACAATGTGCTTCTCCAGACACAAAATGGCCTGGTATCCATGACCTCATAGTGCCTGACACTACCTACACAAGACCATCATAATAGGAGGAAAAGAACATGACATCAAAATAAAAGACAGACTGATTGAGAAGGACAGGGGAAAGTGGGGGGAGGGAGGGAATTACCATGGGATATTCTTTACAATTATGGAAGTTATCAATAAAAATAAATAAATCAATTAATTAATTTTAAGAAACAGTCAGTCAATTGAAAAACTCTGAAAAGTCTCACCAGTAGAATGGATGAAGAAAAGAACAGAATATCTAAAGTAGAAAACCAGGTGGCAGACCTAATACAGTCCAACAAAGAGAAAGACAAGCTAATAGGAAGGTATAAATGGGAATTTCAAAATATCCAGAACATTATGGAAAGATCAAACATAAGAATTAAGGGTAGAATACAAGGAGTGGAATTTCAATCTAAAGGCTTACTAGGTGTTTTCAACAAAATAATAGAAGAAAAATTTCCTCAACTTGGGAAAGAAATGCCAATGCAGAAACAAGAAGCTTTTAGAACACCAAAGACAAAACCTGGAAACAACCTCTCCTCACCATGTTATATTAAACTACTGAACATGCAAATGAAAGAAAATACATTGAAAGCAGTTAGAGAGAAAAGGCAAATCACCTACAAAGGCAAGCCCATCAGAATAACTGCAGACTATTCAACACAAACTTTAAAAGCCAGAAGGGCTTGGAATAATGTATTCCAAGTTCTGAAAGTTAACAACTGTCAACCAAGATTACTTTATCCTGCAAAGCTATCTATCCAAATTGATGGAGAAATAAGGACATTCCACAACAAAAACGGGCTAAAGGAATTTATGACAATTAAACCAGCTCTACAGAAATACTTGAAGGAATTCTTCACACTGAAGAGAAAGCAAAACACACCAAGGAGGAAATAGGAAAAAATAAACCACACTCAAACAACAGTTAAAACAAATGAGTAAAGGGAAAACAGGAAACACTACAAAATAAGAAGAATGGTGAGAATAAATGCATGCCTTTCAATAATAACTCTTAATATCAGTCGCCTCAATGCACCAACCAAAAGGCTGGTAGACTGCATTAAAAGGCAAGATCCTGTTATTTATTGCCTCCAGGAAACTCATCTCTCAATAAAATATAGATACTGTCTTAGGGTGAAAGGATGGAAAATAGTATTTCAAACAAATGGGCCTAGGAAACAAGCAGGTTTTACTTAAATCCCTCCCTAAACTGGTTTGGTGAGGTTGCTATGCTGCCATCTTACCTGGAAGTCTCTCAAGATATTCTTAATAAGACATATGAATGCCTAAATCTTTGGATAATGGCACATCCAGAAGCCATAGATTGCTACTAGAAAATTTTCAGTGCCAGGGATGAGATACCTTCCAGTGAGTTGTTGGCCATGGAGGTGCTTGTTGCCTCCAAAACATAACAGGCTATTGCCAAGGCCCTTGGTTTCCCACAAGTAACAAATGGTAAGACCCTATTACTGAAGACTTCACAAGCATGGGCAGCAAGGTCACTGAAAAATCAAGCTGGTGCTGAGCAGAAAACCTTCTCCCTGTAGACCAGTCAACTGAAAGCTGGAAAAAGCTGCACTGCATGCAGCCTAATGGGAGACAGAAATCATCAGTGGTGAAAACAGTGAGCACTGGAAGCCTCAAGCTTGGCTAGACAGGCCAAATGACTGAACAGGTGCAATAGTGGCATATCGGCTCTGAAGGAAACCACCTGTTTCTAATTGGACTGGAGGTCAAATCTATGGGAGGGAATACATGCCTGGTACTGAAAACCTAATCAAATGTCTATGGCAGGGGAAGTCATGAGCCTTAGGGGTATAAAGCTTGCTCTTGTCTGGATAAATGTATATATTACTTTCACCAAACTGCCCTGAAAGCACTATACCTGATGTTCATATTCATATAGTAATGCTACTCTCATTTCTGGTTAAAGAAGCTTCTCTTTTCAGATGGCAATGACCACTAGGATGACCCAAAAGTCAACATAGTGATGAGAAGAAGTGAAGGAGGAGTGTCCAGAATTGAAACATTTCTATCACACCCTCCAAGGCTCAGGATCCATTGCAGAATAGGTGGCAGAAAGAATGTAAGAGCCAAACTAAGGGTACCATTCCAGACAGAAATTGGCCTCGATATCCATTACTTCATAGTGCCTAGCAATACCTTCACAAGACCCTTAGAATAGGAGGAAAAAAAAATGATGACATAAAAATAAAAGAGACAGCTGGCTGAGGTGGCACACATCTTTAATCCCAGCCCTTGGGAGGCAGAGATAGGAGGATCGCTGTGAGTTCAAGGCCATCTTGAGCTATGTAGTAAAGTCCAGGTCAGCCTGAGCTAGAATGAGACCCTACCTTGAAAAACCAAAATAAATGAATAAATAAATAAATAAAAACAAAATAAAATAAAATAAAAGAGAGATTTATGTTGGAGAGCGGAGTTGTGAAAGGGAAAGTGGGGAAGGCAATTGAAATGTCATGCATGGTTTATTTCTGTAAGTATAGAAGTTGTCAATAAAAAAACAATACTTGAAATATGCCAGGCATGGTGGGAAACACCTTTAATCCCAGCACTTGGGAGGCAGAGGTAGGAGGATCACCTGCGACTACGTGGTTAATTCCAGGTCAGCCTGGGCTGGAGTGAGACACTACCTCGAAAAATCAAGAAAAAAATCATTAACATATGTTTGGATGATGGGGTTATAGGTGACTTCCAGTTCTTTTCTGTTGTTTTCCATACTTCACAAATAGATAATCTCATTATTCATAAAAAAGGTTAAAATAATAATGGTATTTGTTGTCTAAAAATTAAATAAGAAATCAAACCCAATTAAAAATAGGCTGTGAAACTAAGTAGAGATTTCTCAAAAGAAATATAGATGGCATATAAACATCTAAAAAAATATTCTACATCCCTAGCCATCAGGGAAATACAGATTAATACTATGTTGAGATTCCATCTCACACCTGTCAATTGGCTACCAATCATGAAAACAAATGACCATAAATGCTGGTGTGGATGCGGAAAAAGAGGAACCCTTCTACACCATTGGTGGGAATGCAATCTGGTCCAGTCATTGTGGAAATCAGTGTGGAGGCTCCTGAGATAGCTAAAAATAGATTTATCATATTATCCAGCTATACCCCTCCTAGGCATATATCCTAAGGACCTATCTGACTACCTTAGAGATACTTGCTCAACTATGTTTATTGCCACTGTATTCACAATAGCTAGGAAATGGAACCAGCCTAGATGTCCCTCAGCTGATAAGTGGATAATGAAGATGTGGCACATTACACAATGGAGGAGTTTTACTCAGCAGTAAAGAAAAATGAAATTATGAAATTTGCAGAAAAATGGATGGATCTGGAAAGGCTAATACTTAGTGAGGTAACCCAGGCCCAGAAAACCAAATGTCACATGTTCTCTTTTATATGTGGATCCTAGCTACAAATGATTGGATTTTATGTGAGTAGGAATAAAACTCAGTAGCAGAGGCCTGTATGCTAGAAAGGGAGGGAGGGAGGACTTTATAGGATGGTATTGTATATATGTAAGTGGAAGAACAGATATATACTCTGGTATCTGTTGTGATGTTGCCTTTTTCATCTCTAATGTTATTAATTTGTGTCTCTTCTCTCTTTTTTTTTTTTTGGTCAGATTTGCTAAGGGTTTATCAATCTTGCTTATCCTTGCAGAGAACCAACTCTTTGTATCATTGATTCTTTGGATTTTTTTTTTGTTTCTATTTTATTAATTTCTGCCCTAATCTTTATTATTTCTTCCCATCTACTGATTTTTGGTTTGCCTTATTCTTCTTTTTCCAAGGCCTTAAGGTGAAGCATGAAGTTGTTTACTTGTGACCTTTCTAATTTATTTACTTTTATTTATTTGAGAGAGAGAGAGAGAGAGAGAGAATGGGCATGCCAGGGCCTTCAGATGCTGCAAAGAAACTGCAGGTACGTGTGCCTCCTTGTGCACATGTGTGACACTGCATGCTTGCATCACTGTGCATCTGGCTTACATGGGATTTGGAGATTTGAACATGAGTTCTTAGGCTTCATAGGCAAGTGCCTTGTTTGCTAAGCCATATCTTCAACCCTCTAATTTCTTAGTATAGGCACTTAATGCTATAAATTTCCCACCTTCATTGTGTCCCAAAGGTTTTGGTATGTTGTGTTCTCACTATCATTTGATTCTATGAAGTTATTTCCTTCTTGATTTCTTCATTGATCCACTCATCATTTAGTAGTGTACGTTTAGTTTCCATGACTTTGTGTATGCTCTGTAGCTTTTCTTGCTGTCAATTTGTAGTTTAACCCCATTGTGATCAGACAGAGTGCAAGAAATTATTTCAATTTTCCTGTATTTGTTAAGATCTGCTTTGTGTCCTAATACGTGGTCTATTTTAGAGAATGTTCCTTGTACTGATGAAAAGAATATGTATTCTGCAGCATTTGGACGGAATGATTTGTACATATCTGTTAGGTGCATTTGTTGTATGAGCTTATTTAATCCAGATGCTTCTCTGTTTAGATTTTGCTGGGATGACCTGTGAATTAATGAGAGTGGGGTATTGAAGCCACCCACTTTATCTGTGAACTTAAGTCTAATAATGTCTGTTTGATGAAACTGGGAGCCCCCATGTTAGGTGCATACATATTTAGAATTGTAATGTCCTCCCATTGGTGTGTTCCTTTAATCAATACAAAGGGACCCTCTTTATCTTTCCTAACCAATGTTGGTTTGAAGTCTATCCTGTCAGATATTAGGATAGCAACACCTGCTTGTTTTCTAGGCCCATTTGCTTGAAATTCCATTTTCCATCCTTTCACTCTAAGATAGTGTTCATTTTTTTTAATGGAAAGGTAAGTTTCTTGGAGGCAACGAATAGAAGATCTTGTTTTTTTAATCCTGCAAGTCTGTGTATTTTGGTTAGGGCATTGAGGCCCTTGATATTAAAAGTTATTGGAAGGTGTGCATATATTGTTGCCGTTCTTTTTGTTTTGTAGTTATTCCTGTTTTTCCTTTACTCTCTTGTATTAACTGCTTTTTGAGTATGGTTTATTTTTTCCTGTTTCCTTATGTGTTTCCTTTTCTTTCTCTTCCGCATGAAGGATCCCCTCAAGTATTTTCTGTAGAACTGGATTACTGGTCAAGGAATATATATTCCTTTAGCCTGATTTTGTTGTGGAATGTCCTTATTTCTCCATCAATGTGGATGGATAGCTTTGCAGAATAAAGTAATCTTGGTTGACAGTTGTTAACTTTCAGAACTTGGAATATATCATTCCAAGCCCTTTTTGCTTTTAATGTTTGTGTTGGATAATCTGCTGTTGTCCTGATGGGCTTGCCTTTGTATGTGACTTTTCTCTCTAACTGATTACTATATATTATGTATATATATATATATATATATATGGTTTTTGTGCTTTGTAATTTAATTATAATACAGTAGTGAGAGTTTCTTTCCTGATTTGTCTGTTATGCATTCTGAAGGCTTCCTGCATCTGTATTGGCATCACTTTCCCTATTTGGGGGAAATTTTCTTCTATGATCTTGTTGAAAACATCTACTATGCCTTTGGAGTGAAATTCTTCTCCTTCTACCTGAATTATTTTTAAAAAAAATTTTAAGGAATTTTATTTATTTATTTGAGAGAGAGAGAGAAAGGGAGGCAGATAAAGGAGGAGAGAATGGGTGTACCAGGGCTTTCATCCACTGCAAATGAACTCCAGACACAGGCTCCACCTTGTGTATCTGGCTTATGTGGGTCCTGGGGAATCGAACCTGGGTCCTTTGGCTTTGCATGCAAGCACCTCATCCACTAAGCCATCTCTCCAGCACCCCCCCCCCAATTCTTGCATGTGGGTTTTTCATCATGTCCCAGATGTCTTGAAATTTCCATTCATGCCTTCCTATTAATTTGTCTTTCTCTGTGTTGGACTGTATTAGATCTTCCACCTGGTCTTCTAGTTTAAATAGTCTGTTCTCTCCTTGATCAATGGTGTGACTTTCTACAGAGTTTTCTATTGGACTTACTCTGTTTTTCATTTCTAGTATTTCTGACTGGTTTATTTTTCATTATTTCTAGTTCTATACTCATGTCTCATATTGAACTCCTTATTTCATTAAGTTGGTTTCCTGTGTTCTCTTGGGATTTCTTCAGGAGTTTCTTTTTTCTTCTTTGATTCCTTTGAACATAGATATAATCAATTTTTGAGTTCTTTGTCAGGCATTTCATCTAAATCATTCTTACTGGAGGTCATTTTTGATGCATTTATAATTTTTGGTGGAACTGTCTTGTCTAGACTTTTTTGTGTTTCTTATATTATAAGGTAGAAAATTTTTGCATCCTTGAGTTAATTTGATGCTTGGGTTTTCTAATTATCTGCTGTATTCTTAGACATGTAAGTAAATCCAATTTTATATATCTTCAGGGTAGGTGTTTAAGGTGCCAGGTGTGGCTCTTATATTGCTCCCAGAATAACAGCAAAAGTAACCCTGTGTGTTGAGTTGGCCTGCTCTGCAAGTATTCTAATAGGCTGGGTGAAGCAGATTACTGGCAAATTCTAAAATTCAACTGAGCAATATACATACTCAATCAAAACCAGTAGAATATTTATGTAAGTGTGGGGATTAAAACAAACATAATTTAATAAAGCCAAAGTCCTTAAGTATGTGTTGCCCCACACCATTAATCTTATCAACTGGGAGGCTGAGATTTCTGGTCTGAAATGGGTTCCAGGTCAGCCTGGGTGGAGACCCTGCCCCCAATAATGACAAAAGAAAAAGACAAAGGCACTATAAATAATTAAATGTCAAAGGCAATAATATGACTATTATTAATATGACTACCAAAATACAGGTTATTTGAGAATAGTAAAGCCCACCCAGACTATATTAATCAAATCTAACACATAACCTGCCCTGACATGAAAGGTGAGATTAGCATTTCCAGTGTAGGCCTGTGTACCTAGCTTTGTGTAAGTAGGCCCTGTTACCTTTTGGGATGGCTTCCAATCTCAACAATGCTCAGTTCCCACATCCATCCCTCTCTGTTGCACTGTGGACTTGGTCAGGCTGGGTCACTGGATCTGGTGTTCTGATTGGCTGTACTGGATGCTGTGTGGCTGGGGGGGGGGGGTGGATGAGTTCTGGTTTTCACTTTTATACTATAACCTTTTTATTCTTAAAACTATATTTGTGTGTGGGTGTATTTCTTTAAGTTTTTTTTTTTTTTTTGTTTTATACACACACGCACACACACATACGTATATATATATTTTGGTAACAGTCTCACTATGTAACCCAAACTGTCTTCAAACTGAACTCAGGTGAACTTTTGATTGTTCTGCCTCCACCACTAGGATGTTGTGATTATAGGTACAGGTTGTGCTACCAGTCCAAGTCTCAGCCTTCACTGCAGCCCCCTTAGCCTGTTATTTTAGAAATCAGTCACAGTAATGCTGTTTATGGCCTACCCCGTTTGTTGAGTTTCTTTATGTGAGTCTTGGGAATCTGCTAAAAATAAGTTATAGATGTCATTAATCAGAACAATGTGACTAGCCTAGTATTCAGTGTCTGCACAACTGTGGCCAGGACAAGGAACTGGTTTCCAAGAAATTAATATCAATAAGTAAAACGCAATTCAGTAAAAATACAGTTTTATATTTGAGATGTTGTTACGTAGTCCAGCCTGGACTACATGAACTAGAACTCACTATATGCCTTAAGAAGATATGATGGCATGAGTCACTATGCTGTGCTAAAACAATTTCAATTTGTAGATATTTCTCTCCTTTTCTGTTTTCTTTTCTTTTCCGGGGAAGCCAAAACTAACTTGGAACTCACTCCATAGTTCCAGGCTGACCTCGAACTCACAGTAATCCTCCTACTTCCGCTTCTGGAGTGCTGAGATTAAAGGCATGCGCCACTCTGCCTGACCTTGTAACCAGGTTTCCAAAGAAACTCTGTTCTCCCAGATGTGATGGATCCAGCAATGGTAGAGGTCAGCCTGGACCGAGCCTCCCAGGGTGGACACTGGCTAGAACACTACCGTTACCTCATTCCTTAACAGATTGTTATCAGTAACTTTTTGCCACGTAGCAAAGACCTCACAGTCCAGTTCTATTGATTTCTCTGTTCCCCACCGCCGCTGGTGTGAACCCTACTTTCTTCATCTGCTCTCCCGAGGCTTGGCGTTCTTTTCCAACAAGGATTTTTTTCAATCAGTGAATGAATAAACTAATGACTGCTCATACATGATTCATGGATGAAATAAGTAGTGTAACTGGGTCCACTGAGTGATGTGGTTTGGGGAGTTCAACGTAAGTAAACGTGGCTGTAGCCCTCAGCGAACTAATACAGAGGGAAATTGCTTCAAGGAGTAAATCTGAAGGATTAAAAAGATATTGTTTTAGGCCGGGCGTGGTGGTGCACGCCTTTAATCCCAGCAATGGGGAGGCGGTTTGCCACGAGTTCGAGGCCACCGTGAGACTACATAGTGAATTCCAGGTCAGCCTGAGCTAGAGTGAAACCCTACCTCGAAAAACCAAAAAAAACAGATATTGTTTTAGTACAAAGCTGAGGGTGGGTCACTGTCTGGTCACGCCCCTGAGCCAATGTAGGGCTTTTTGGCCTCACAGTCACCGTCTCTCCTGGCCAGGACGGTCGCTCCAGAGACAAGACTACACTTCCCAGAGTGCAGCGCGGCCGGGGCGAACTAGGAGCCGGAAGTGCAGCTCGGGAGGTCCAAGGGCGCTAGGGAAGTGGCGGGTGGGCACCGAGGGGGCGTGCACGTGAGAAGGCAGGCCTGGAGTGCGGGCATGGCCGAGGCCAGAAAGCGGCGGGAGCTGCTCCCCTTAATCTACCATCATTTACTCCAGGCGGGCTACGTTCGCGCGGCGCGGGAAGTGAAGGAGCAGAGCGGCCAGGTAAGCGTTGGAGGGCTGCGTGCGAGATCTGGAGAGCCGTGGCCCGTGCCCCCTTCCCCGGGACTTGGCGGACGCCGGAGCCGAGCCTATGGTGGTCCGGGACGCGGGCCAGGGTGGAGGAGGGGCTGTAGACTCGGCCTTACCCAGACGACTTCGTCACGCCTCTGGGCCTCAGTTTTCCCGTCAGTGCAGTGGGCAAGCCGGAACCTGTGCTCTGACATGCAGGGCTTTGTAATTCCCGCGCTCCTTACCCCCAGCCGTTTCCTGAAAGCGGCATTTTTAAGCTTCCGTCGTCTGTGACCACGTGGCTCGCTGCAGCGCTCCTGGGGCGTCCAACTTGCTGTGTGTTCCAGGGTGGATTTCCACCAGTCCTGTGTGGAACGCTAAGAGGAGGGAACCCTTGGTTGTTGGGCTAGGAACACAGTCCCCTGGCTGTCTTTGGTTATGACAGGGCGGCTGTAGAACTCGAATTCGTGGGGTAGTCATTTCAAACTTATTTTATTCACTCAGTAAATTTTAATCTGACCTTCAGGGTGTTGGTGGTGGAATTGAGAAGCACCCGTCCTCAGCCGCCCCTTTCAAGCTAACAGTCGGTAGAGAAGAAAAATCAAGAGTCACACAAGTAACTATACAGTTAACATTGTTAAGCAGTAGAGTGAGGCTCAAGATAGTAAAACACCGGTAGCAGAATATCCTTGTCAGGAATATCCGAGTGGGACTGTTACCCTGCAAAAGTGGGAGTTGATTTGAGATCTAAATGGAGATAGGACTCAAGTATAGATGCTAATGCCTTAATTCACAGAAACTGCTGTGGCTGAAGTTTTTTTCTTTTTTGAGGGGAGAGAAACAGTATTTTAGATTTTGAGAAAGCTACCTACCCTGTGAGAGAGCATTTCAAGCCATTGTTGTGGGCTGATGGCCTGACACATTTGAGAACAGGGAGATTGCTATTGACCCTGGGGTACAGCAGCCCTTTCCATGTTACATTCACTGTGTTGTTAAGGAGGATGCTGAGGTTTGCAGGGGTGAGGAGATGAATGCAGCCACCTACCAAGAGCTCTGCATGGTTCTAGGCCACTCTGTTCAGGTGCCAGGATGCTCTGTTATTGTCACATGGCTCATTTGGATCCACTGGGGATTAATTGCATCTCTCTTCTTTGCAGAAGAGTTTCCTGACCCAGCCTGTTACCCTTTTGGACATCTATACACACTGGCAACAGTAAGTATTGAGTAGAAAGAATGGAATGGTGACACCTTAACCAATCAGTTTGGAATACTGGTCTAGCCTAAGATCTGTCCTGGTAGTCTCCTGTTGCTTGCTGCCACACTAGAAACCAGGTCACATTACATGTATGGGTACATTTGTACATGTCTTGTAGTAGGAGGTGTCACTGAGAGCTGGGATTTCTTAAGAACAAAAGCTACTTAAAAAAAAAATTTATTTACATGTGTGTGTATGTGGATGGGTGGATGCGCCAGAGTCTTTTGCCACATTTTTGCATCTGGCTTTTGTGTGAATACTGGGGAATTGAACTTGGGCCAATAGGCTTTGCAAGCAAGCTCCTTTAACCACTGATCTCCCTAGCCCCAACAAAAGCTACTTAACAGCTTGTTATTCACTTGATCAACATCTATTTAGTACCTATGGAATGCCAAGTCCTGTTCTAAGAATGGAGGCAGTGTTAGCAATGAGATAGAGCCAGGTATGGTAGCGCATGACTTTAATCCCAGCACTCAGGAGGCCAAGGTAGGAGGGTTGCTGTGAGTTTGAGGCTACCCTGAGACTATATAGTGAAATCCCAAGTCAGCCTGGGCTAGAGCGAGACCCTACCTCGAAAAAATACCAAAAAAGAAAAAAAGAAATGAGACAGAGCTGATTTCTTCTTTCCTATAGTAAACATTGTAGTCAAAGGATAGCAAAATGCTATTGGTAGTAAAGATTAGGGAAGGCTGGAGCCTAGGACCATGACGCATAGCTGGGCAAGCCTCCTTGAAGTGCTTTGATATGAGTGAATTAGGCAGGTGGTATAGTGAGTGAAGCACAATGTTCCTTACTGGGAATTGCTGGTATTGAGACCTTAGGCCAAGGAACAGTACAGGTGAGGCCAGGCAATCTGCAGGTCCCATTCTTGGTGACAGATTTACACTAAAGCAGTGGTAGCCAAGGAAGTGAGCCCACTGGGCTGTGGATATATGGTCAAGAGCTACTGGGACTTGAGGCAGGGGACAGAGGAGGTGGGCAGCAGGTCCCAAAAATGTTAGGGGATGAAGCCAGGATTTGCTGGTAGGTTGGAGAGGAAGAATCTGGCCAGGTCTGGCTTATGCACCAGGGTGGAAGGCGGGCCTAATGTACAGGACTGGAAATGTTCCAGGGATGTGTTGAGTGTGGAGAGCCTGTGAAATATAAGAAACTTAGATACTTTTCAGAGAGGGAAGAGTAATCCAAGCTCTATCAACTAGAAGAACTAAAAGGTGAAGGAGAAGTGATTGTGATCTCTCTATATGCCTGACAGTACTTCCTTTCTTAGTAAACCCTGTCAGCAAGCTGCATGGCACGCCCTTTCCTGTCACTGGTCCCCTCTGCATTTGAGGGACACAGAGTGGGACAAGGATCTCATACCCACCAAGTCAGCCTAGCCCTGTAAAATCCAAACCAAGAAACTCCCTGTATGTCCTTGAGCAACTTTCTTGTCCTCCCTGAGTGTCTTCCTCTACAAAATGGACATAATGTAGTAAATATTGCATTGTGAAGATCAAACACAGTAGGGATTGACTAGGTTCTGAAGCTGGCCATTGGAGCCCCATCCTTTCACTATACCCAGATACTATTCTAGACACTCTTGAGTAAACAAAGTAAGGGAAAATTCTGTTCTTCTGAAACTTACATTCTTTTGGGAAGAGATGAGCAGGGCAAATTGATAATGAAGAAGGCTCTCGCCTTTAATCCCAGCACTTTGGAGGCAGAGGTAGGAGAATTGCCTTGAGTTCAAGGCCATCTTGAGACTACATAGTGAATTACAGGTCAGCCAGGGCGAGAGTGAGACCCTACCTCGATCCCCCCGCCCACCACCAAAAAAAGACTAGTAAGAAATGTAATAAATGAAGCTGACTTATAACAGGAACTTCCTGACAGGTGGTTTTTCTTCAAAGGGGGGCTGGGGAGACCTGAGCTGCACATCCCAAACTATGACAGAGCAGTGTCAAACTCAGCTGGAAAACCTGAGGCATAGATAATAACTCCCTACAGGTGGGAGGGTGGGATCTAAGGAAATGACTGTTGAAAGTTCAGGGGGCTTTAGTGATCTGGGTGCTTATCCTCCTATCAGTTCCCCAGACTTCCTCCCTGGTTCTGGGCAGAGCCTGTTGTAGTTCCTTTCTCCTGGCATGCCCTAGGCACTGGGGGATTGTGGTAAACTGCTACCCTCTCCTCTCCCCACCCTCTAGGACTTTCTATGTAGTGAAGGAGATGGTCTGGAAGTCAGTCAAATGACAAGAGATAGAGAAAAGTGCTCAGAAGGAAATGAAACAGGATGGCAGGGCAGAGTGCTGTGGGGGAGGAGGAGGCAGCTCAGGCACTCTGAGGAGGCTGGCTTAGAGCTTAGCCTCTAGGAAGAAAAGATCAGCATGAGAAGCACAGTTCTAGAGGCAGGGGAACCTGGATGGTTCTGCACAGTACCTCCATGGGTTGTGTCTGCATCTGATGGTTGTTCGCTGCTGTTATTCTGTAATGTCATTGGTCACTTGTGGTCATATTCAGCACTAACTGAGAGTTATAAAAGCACTTTATGAAGTGAGTGAAAATGTAGAATACAGAAGTATACCCAAGCTGTATTGTCAACATTTAAATTCTTTTGGGGGCTAGGAGGACGAGGGAGGGCCTATTTTGCAATTGGGATAGCCAGTTTCCTTTGTTCTACAGGACCTCAGAGCTCGGCCAGAAACAGAAGGCAGAAGACGATGCAGCACTGGAAGCCAAGAAGTCCCGAGTGTCAGACCCCATTAGCAGCTCAGAGAGCTCTGAAGAGGAGGAAGAAATAGAAGCCAGAAGTGCCAAAGCCAGTGAGATCCTGTGTGCTGGGTGCAGAGAAGGGCTGGAGCCTATTCCTTGGGGAACAGCTGTGGGATACTTGCCTACTCTGCAACAGAGGTCTTGTCTAGATTGTTCAGTGCAAGGCCTGTGAAGACAGGACCTTTTTGTAGGGGGAGATTGAGAGTACCCCAGAGCATTTAAGACCTTTCTGTGTGGCAGATATTGTATCCCCATGTGCTGAGGTTCCAAGAGTGGATTGAAAAACCTAGGGGACTGTCAAATACATGCGTCTATGAGTTTTGAGGCCACACTGAGACTACATAGTGAATTCCAGGTCAGCCTGGGCTAGAGTGAGACCCTACCTTCGGGAAAAAACAATGAATCCAGAAGCTGGTGTGGTGAATCACACCTCTAATCCTAGCACTTAGGAGGCTAAAGTAGGTCTACTGTGAGTTCAAGGTCAACCTGTACAGAGTAAGTTCTAAATTCCAGGTCAGCCTGGGCTAGGGTGAGACCCTGTCTAAAAAAAAAAAAAAAACAAAAAAAAAACAAAAAACACTACACAGAAATAAGTTAGAAGTATCTCTGGGCATGACAGGATGTAAGGAATTTTCTTCAAAATAATGCGTTATGAACGAGGCATGGTAGTACATGCCTTTAATCCCAGCCCTGTGAGGCTGGGATAGCAAAATGGCTGTGAATTCATTAAGGCCAGCCTAGGTTACAGAGTGAGTTCCAGGCCAGCCTGGACTAGAAGGAGATCCTGCTTCAGAACAACAAACAAATGACATTCCAAATAATGCATGATGAGGAAGGTGGGAGAAGATAGATGAAATGAGATTGGCCACAACTTGATAATGAAACAGGGTGTTTCAGTATACTTCTTCTCTATTTCTGAATGTGTTTAAAACTTTCCATAAGTACAGAAAGAAGAAGAGAGTTAGGTGCCAGTGAATTAGATCATACCATTTTTTTTTCTGTAGCATTCTTTCATAACTTAGAACTCTTTCTCATGTGTCTGATATTTAAAGTGGCTGTACTCTTCAAACACCAAGCATCAGTAAATCTCAGCATCTAATTGGGCCCAGCCCCTTGGATTAGCTCCATCTCCACGAGGAAACCACTTGATTTCCACATAGCTTCCTCTGTGGCCTGGGCCTGGTCACTGCCTCTCTTGCTGAGTGACTGTCAGGGCTGTGGTGTAGCAGCATGTGGAACACACCTACCAGTTTGGTATGTTCTGTGATAGGTGTTGGGAAGGTGAGCCAGTTTTTCCCCTTGGGATGTAGACACAGAGCTTTTTGGTTAGTCTGGGTAGATTTGGGGATACAGCACCGAGCTCCTCCCCACCACTGTGGGCTGGACCTCAGGTACTTGTGCCAGCACCAAGTGACTAATACCAGTTGGACTATGAGATGAGGTGAAGCCTGTTTATTATTTTTAAGAATTAAAAAAAATTATTTATTTGCAAGCAGAGAGAGAAAAGAGAGACAGACAGACAGATAGGATGGGCCAGCCAGGGCCTCCAGCCACTACAAACGAACTCCAGATGCATGTGCCACATTGTGCAACTCGCTTTACATGGGTACTGTGGAATCAAACCAGTTGTTAGGCTTTGCAGGCACACACCTTAACAGCTAAGCCATCTTTCCAGCCCTGTTTATCATTTCTTTTTAAATTATTTATTTGAGAGAGAGGGAATGAGCACTTCAAGGCTTCTAGCCACTACAAACAAACTCCAAATGTATGTGCCACTTTGTGTATCTGGCTACTGGGGAATTGAATCTGGGTCCTTTGGCTTTGCAGGCAAGCACCTTAACAGCTAAGCCACTTCTACAACCCATTTGTCAGTTCTTGATAACAAAATCCTATTTGGCTTACCCAGCAAGTGTTTGTGTCTTACAGCTCCAAGACCAACATCTATTACACCTGTGACTGTGGATTTGCCATCAAGCCAGAAAGAAAAAGCCCTGGTGAGTGGGGCCATTTTCTTAACTGTTACCTGTGGGAGTGCCTTGTAGGGGACAGTTCCCTGGGTTATAAGTGCCTGACTTCCATTTAAACTTCAACCTGTGTCAGCAAGCAGGTCCCTTCATCTCTCCGTGCCTCAGTTTATCTTCTTGTAAAATAGGGGGTGCTTACTGTAGTTTTATTCCTCCCTGCACTTCCCTGTTTACTGAGGAGCTCTTCACCTAGTACCTGGTGTGTTCCAGGCACTGTGTGAGGCAGCAAGGCACCATGGTGAATAAGACCCCTGTGCTTCAGGATCTCTGAATCAGAAACTACTCTGAAAAACAGTTTCATTTTCCACTAATCCATAAATATTGTTTGTTGTAGTCAGTAATATGTTGCAAAGATGAACTTCTAAACTAGACGCACTTTATAGGAGGAAGGGTTTATTTCAGCTTATAGATCCAAGGGAAGTTCCATAATGGTGAACGAGTATGGCCCCCTTTAACAGATCCAAGCAGAGAAACAAGCAAGCACAAACAGGCAGCAAAAACCAGGGATCCAGGGGCTGGAGAGATGGCTTAGCGGTTAAGGCACTTGCCTGCAAAGCCAAAGGATCCCGGTTCAACTCTCCAGGACCCACATAAGCCAGATGCACAAGGTGGCGCACGCATCTGGAGTTTGTTTGCAGTGGCTGGAGGCCCTGGCGCACCCAGTCTCTCTCCCTCCTCAAATAAATTAATAAAATATATATATATATAAAAAAAACTAGGGACCCAGGCAGAGCTCAAACCTCTCTGCATACCTTTAGCCTGGAATTCAAATCAACTCCCAGAAACACCTTAGGTCCAGACCCCAAGATCTGTCCTTCCAGCTAGACAGTTGGAGACAAGCTTTAATAAAACACCCAAGTCTATGGGGGATAGGGGCATAACACACTTAAGCACACATAAAGGACTGCATCCTCCAAATTGGAAAATGGCAATAAAGTATAGGAGTAATTATGAAATAATGCTAATTTCCACAGCAAACTGCTGTCTCTCACTTACCAAATAACTACTGTGGCCTGAAAACAGTAATAAGACTCTCTTAGCACCTGGGTGAAAGGCATCTCAGCCCCACTGTGAAGGTGGGGAGACAGATAAACCAGTTAACTGTGAGACAAGGTTGAAAACCATCTCCCCTTCTTAGGCAAGGAAAGGAGGCACCATGCTCAAACTTGGCACAGTCTGCATTGGGCCCACGTGTAGAGGGCTGTGCTCTTCACATATTCTGCTATGCCAGGTTGTCTCTCTTGTTCCTTGTAGGCAAAGGGCAAGAAAACAAGCAAGATCTCAAACTCCATACAGCACCCTGTTGCGGGGAAGGCAGTGGTCCACCTGCTCTCTGCGAAGTCCCCTAAGAAATCAACAGAACCTGCAGCAGACACTGTCTTGGTCTCAGAAACTGAGGAGGAGGGTAGTGTCCAGGCTTGCAGTGCTACTGCCAAACCAGGTGAGAAGCCACCATCTCAAAGCTAGGTGCCCAGAATCCAGGGTGGGGAAGCAAGCCTATGTTATGCTCTGAGATAGTTTGGCTGTCAGGTTTCTGCTGCTGACAGTCTCCATAACAACCAGGGTCCTGTACCACAGTCTATTTTCTCCCCTAACCTGGATCTGCCTCTAGAATACCACTAGGGCTTTTTTTTTTTCCTTTTTTTTTTTTTTTTTTTTTTTTTTTGAGGTAGGGTCTCGCTGTAGCCCAGGCTGACCTGGATTCACTATGTCATCTCAGTGTGGCCTCAAATTCATAGTGATCCTCCTACCTCTGCCTTCTGAGTGCTGGGATTAAAGGCGTGCACCACCATGCCTGGCTCCAGGGCTTTTTAGAGGGAAGCGTAGCAAGCAGCAAGCTTCTGAGTAGACCAGGTTAGGTGGAATGATTTTTGGTTCATCTCTGATGGGTTGTAGGGAGCACTGTGGTTGCTTGGAGACTAAATGCAAAGGCTTAGGTCTATCTATTTCTTACATGGCATGGGCATTTGCCCAGCCTATATCTCTGGACATGATGGTGATTAGTGATTTGAGAAACCATCATGTACTGCCCCTTGTTTGTGGAGGCTTAACCTGCCTTTGCCGTTGCCTCAGAAAGGGGCCGGAAAATGGACAATGAGAGTCCGCACCACAGGTGTGGGGCTTTAGGAGTTGGAGGATCTGTAGCTCCGTACATGTGATGAGTGAGTGCTTAGCACCTGGGTTTGACTGGCAGCTGTCATGGGGTGGCTCTGGGAAGGGCAGATGAGTGTGGAAAGGGTGTTTCTCAGTTCCTTATGTCCACCTTCAGGGATGGTGTCAGCGGGCCAGGCCAGCAGCTCCAGCGAGGACACCTCCAGCTCGAGTGATGAGACAGATGTAGAGGTAATTTCAATCTATCCTCAGGAGTCACCCTCTTCCAGCCTCCGACCCTCTCAGAAGCCTGGCTGTTACTCAGTCCCCATGGCCCAGATCAACTCAGCAGCTGTCAGGTGCCAGAAGGGTTGAGGCTGTGGCTGGCACTATCTTGGATCAGACTGAATAAGACTGGAGTTGTAGTCTCCCTTGGGCAGGGTGGCATCCATGTTCTTTTGGGCCTGTGTCCCTAGCTGACCACCTACAAAAGAAAGATACCTTGCTCCTAATCCATTTCATGATGAACAGGTTTGGCAGGAGATGTAGCATGTGCAGAGATAATTCATACTTTTCTGAAGCATATGGATCTCCAGTTTCTTGAATGAAGGGGGCAGTGATAAAATATAAGGTCACAGATAGCGGGGACTTAATCCTGTGCCCATTCTAGAGAGCCACCACAGATGCTTGGAGTTTATTCTGTGGGCTTGGGAGAGGCCATTGCAGGGTTTCAGGCACAGAATTAAGATGATTTGATTTATGTTTCAAATTCAGATTGTGGATGTGGTCTGGATTGGAGAAGGTTATAAAAGCAGTGAGAGCCGAGCTTGGTGGCATACACATGCCTTTAGTCCCAGCACTTGGGAGGCAGAAGTAAGATCACTGTGAATTCAAGGCTAGCCTGGAGTTCCAGGTTCCAGGTCAGCCTGGGCTAGAGTGAGACCATACCTCAAAACACCAAAAAAAAAAAAAAAAAAAAAAAAGGCAGTGAGACCCACTAGAGGTGGGGAGGGGTAGGTGATGGAGCAATAGTATCACAAAGTTCCAGTGGCTGAGACCAAGCTGTTCACTTAAATGGTATAATGTTCTCCAGCTGGATGCGGTCTGTGTATGTGATCTGTGCCTTTCTGGAAAGTAGGTATAAAGATAATGTGTGCCTCTGAGTTTGAAAATCAAATGCCATTAGAAAAAGTTAAATGAACCAAACCACTGCCAACACCAAAGAAAAAGAAAATGGTTGCTCATTTCCTGTTTCCATCCCCTGGTCTAGGTCAAAGCCTCACCAGTTCTTACCAAGGAACCTTCATCAAGAAAGACAGCCCCAGGCCCTGGCAAGGTATGGAATGGGACACCCCAGGTCCAAGGAAGCACTTTGACTGCAACCAGGAGGACCATGGAGCCAGAAGAGTCACCAGAGAGTAGTGAGGAAGACTGTGAAAATGAGGCCAAAACCCCTGCTGAGACACCCATCCAGGTGAGCCCAGGAGAGGGCTGTCTGTCTATCCTGTGACCTCTGGTGCTGGCAGGGTACTCTTGTCAGAGAGGATCCATGCTGGAGTTTGTGAAGAGTGAGAGAAGTGGGTACAAGTTGAAGAGCAAGGACAGTTGGCCAGTGGGCATTGATGCCTATGGAAATGGCCCTTCTGGTCCACGTAGCATCTTAGAATAGCTGGTTCCCAAGGGTTGGCCCTATACTCACTCTGGTGGTTAAACTATTTAACGTAGTTTCCCTGTGTAGAAATGTACTACTGTCTTCCATGCTGCTGGTCTTCCTGGGAAGAAACTTGAGAAGTTTTTTTGTTTTTGTTTTTGTTTCTGTTTTTGTTTTTTGAGGTAGGGTCTCCCTCAAGTCCAGGCTGACTTGGAATTCACTGTAGTCTCAGGGTGGCCTGGAATTCACAGTGATCCTCCTAACTCTGCCTCCTGAGTGGGATTAAAGGCGTGTGCCACTACACCTGGCTAAGAAGTTTTTGCCATAGTTTTTTTTGTTAGTCCCATTGTGTAGCTCAAGCTGTCCTCAAACTCATGGTCCTCCTGCTTCAGCCTTCCAGATGCTGGGCTACAGATGTATATTCCCATACCTACTGAGACTTGGAGAAATTTTGATTGCCTGATTTTCTCTTTGGCTTCTCAGACCAAACCAGAGTCTGAACAAGCAAGTACCATATTAATTAAGAATCCATTCTTGAGACCCTACCTCAAAAAACCACCACCACCACCACCACCAACAACAAAAAAACCCAACCAAACAAACAAACAAAAAAATCCATTCCCATCGTGTTTCTGGTGGCTTTGCTTTAGGGTCTGGCTCAGCCAGCAGTTCCCATGTCCCTGAACATCTCTCAGGGACAAGTGAGGGGGTTAGAAAACTGCTGGAATTAGAGCAGGAAGGAAGAAGAGAAGGGAACATGCAATGGCAGGTGCTAATAATTGTTAAAGAGAACATGAGTTGGCAGTATGAAGTGGCCAGGGAAGGCCCCAGAAAACTACAGGCCTGAAGTTGAGCAAGGGGCCATGTAGACATTTCAGGTCATTCCTGGCAGGGCACATGGTAAGTACTGGGGTCCTGAAGTAGGTTACGAGTGCAGATCTCATCTACTAGGGGCTGCAGTGTGAACTTTTACAGAAAATCAACATTCCCCATGTTGAATGAAACTTGAGAAGACAAGTTGAACGAAGCATTTGTGGACTTACCGTCCCTCCGCATGGATGTTCTTGGAAGATAAGAGCCACATTTTCTAGAAGATTGGCCTATGGCCCAGTAGACATGTTTTCCCGAGAAGTCAGGACCTGTGGCCACCCTGTCAAAGCCCCAAGGCAATGGTGAGCCCTTAGCATGGTAGGAAGAATGAATGACAAGGAACCTAGTTGTTGGACCTTGCCCCAGGAGACTGAGGACAGGTCTCCTAGGATCATGCTGTTCTCCATGCCAGGGAGCACTCATGCTGTCCTTCCTTGAGATTGCTCCTCAACAGTCTCCTTTGCACACCTCCCCCAAGCACTATTAGCTGTCTCCTGAGCTGGCCAGACCTGTACCTGTGCCTACAAAGTAAACATGAAATGACCTGTGTGGTGGGGCAGCCCAGGATCTGTCCACAGCCAGAATGAGAGCCACCACAGGACTTTTGTGTCTGTATGGCGTCCTGGCTGAGGTGGTAGTAGCCAAGTAAAATGAAACAAAAGCCAAGAAGGTCTCAAGCTGAGGGAGTGTAAAGCTGGTCAGTATCAGGGAATCAGGAGGTTGGGGCACCAGTAAAGTTGTGGGGGAGGGGCTGTCTTGAGAGACTCCAGGCTTTATCCTGAAGACATTGTCAGAAGCTTCAGGAAGGAGGAGAGAGTGAACCGTTCTTTCTCTTCCACTAGGTAAAGACCTCCGAGAAAATACTTCAGGTCAGAGCTGCCTCAGTCTCTGCCAAGGGAACCCCTGGGAAAAGGACCATCCCAGCACCCCTTGGGAAGACAGGGCCCATAGCCACCCGGGCCAAGGCAGAGAGGCCAGAGCAGGACATGGAGAGCAGCAGTGAGGAGTCTGACAGCGAGGAGGAGGTGCCAGCTGCTGTGTCTGCTCTTCAGGTGAGGCCTGGGGAGGAAATGCCTGCAGCCTAGGCCTCTAGATGGCCTCTGTGGACCTGTTCTCCACTTGGCAGGACCCTAACTCTTTGCCCCTGTCACTGGTAGGACCATCTCTGTAAGCTCTCCCCTCACTGTTTCTCACTGCAGGTGAGGCCCTCGGGGAAGACCCCTCCTGACAGAGTTGTTTCAGCCCCTGGTAAGGAGTCGCCAAGGAAAGGGGCTCCTACAGTGAACCCTAAAAAGGCAGGGACTATAGCTGCCCAAGCCCAGGCAAGGAAGCAGGAGAACTTGGACAGCAGCAGTAGCAGAGATGAGTTGAATAACAATGATGAGGAGACACCAGCAGCTGTGAACCTAACCATAAGCCCTGTTCCGGTGAGGCTAGGGGACATTGTGCCCTGTGAGGCTGCATACCCTCTGGGTACCTTTCCCTGATCTCAACTCTCTTTCACTTCCAGATGAAACCCTTGGGGCAAAGTCCCCAGGTCAGACCTGTCACTGCTATGGGTGTGGGGCTATCAAGGAAGGCCACTGGCCCAGTCTCTCCCAGGAAGGCAGGGTCAGCAGCTCTAAGTGTCCAGGTGGGGAAGTTGGAAGAGGACTCGGAGAGCAGCAGTGAGGAGTCGGGTGGTGAAGATCCAGTGATAGCAGCCCAGGTGAGCCCCTTCCCACAAGGCTCACTTGATCGCAGCACTAGAGCCCACCTGGCTTGCCAGCCAGCCCGCCCCTGCACCCTAGGAGTTTCCCAGCTGCCTTGGACTTTTGTTACTGCTGCATGCTCTCTTAGGCTCCCTCTTGAATCCCATGTGTCTCACTCTAGGCAAAGTCCGCAGGGAAGAGTCTCCCAGTCAGACCTGCCTCAGGTCCCACCAAGGAACCCTTGGGCAAAGTGGCTGTCCCTGCGCCCCCTCAGATGACAGGGTCTGTGGCTACTCAGGTCAGGGCTGAAAGGTCTAAGGAAGACTCAGAACAGTGAGGAGTTGACTGGCAGTGAGGGGGCAGCACCCACAGCCATGGCTCCAGCTCAGCTAGAGCCCCACAGAGGCAAAGAGGCAGCTACAGTGCAGCCCTTCTCACCTGTGACTGTGTGGGTTCTGGCTGGTGGGGAAAGCTGACTGGGGGTATACAGCAGAGCAGATGGGGGTTTGAATCTGGAAACCACCTCCAGCCTCTGTCTGCATTGTTCGCATAGACAAAACCAGCTCTGGAAATAAAGACCAACCCCAAGAAAGGCACCCCTACTACCCTCACTTCTGCCAAGGTCATCCCCATGCTAGTGGGTACTCCAGCTCCTTGGAAAGCACGGACTGTGACTTCTCCAGCCAACCTGCCATCCACTGCTGTGGCCAGGGCCACACAGAGGCCAGAGATGAGCTCTTCCAGCAGCGAGGAGTTGGAGGAGAAGGAAACCAAGGCAATAGGGTTACAGGTGAGGCCTGCGTTTTCTTGGAGCTAGCCTCTGTGGGGCTTTCTAGGCCTCTGGGAGATCCCCACTTCTTGTCATTTCAGGGCAAGTCTGTGGGGAAAGGCCTGGCACCCACTGGGAAGACAGGACCTACAGCTGCTCAGGTGAGAGCTGAGGCTCAGGAGGACTCTGAGAGCAGTGAGGAGGAATCCAGCAGTGAGGAGGCAGCTACTGCCCCAGCACAGGTGAGGCAGGTTGGGCCACCATGGCTAGGACCAAGTCTGGCTCATTTAGAACTGCTCTTGCCCCTGGACATAAAGAATACTCAAGAGCAGACTCATCTTGGTCTCATTGTCCTCTGCCCCAGAGTCTCCTTTGTGGCTTTGTGAGCTCCCAAAGATCTTGATATCTCTCTCACTTTTGTCCTGGTCAGGAAGGTCCCACCTGGAGTAGGGTGTGGCTGTGTAAACAGGTTACTCTAGCAGGGTGCAGTAGGGCTGTGGTAGGGATATATACTGTGGTAGGGATATATACTGGGGCTAGCCTGAGAGGACACCTCAGATTTTCAGGACAAATAGTATCTGAATGGCTGAAAGTCACCTAGTGAAGAAGAGGGTAGTTTCTTGGGCTAAGGAAAGCAGGCTTGGCCGGCACCACAATCAGTACAAGTGGCAGGGGCCAGGAACCAGGCTACCTGGATTTGAGTCGAGCTCCACATCCTGACAGATGATGCAATTCCCTAGGCCTTGGCATCATCTGATGGATGATGTTCATCAGAAATCACCCCTCACAGTTGTGGGTGATAGTGTGGATGGCGCCTTACCTGCACACTAGGTGGGACCTGCCTTTATTGGTGGTGGGTTAGGCTGCTGGGCAACAGAATCCAGAGCCGGACCTCTTGGCCCAGAGAGCAGTAGAAGGTGGCTCAGTAGCCATGCTCACCCACCCTTATGCATTATTATTATTTTGGGTTTTCAAAGTAGGGTCTCGCTCTAGCCTAGGCAGACCTGGAATTCACTACGTAGTCTCAGGTTGGCCTCAAACACACAATGATCTTCCTACCTCGGCCTCCTGTGTGCTGGCATTAAAGGCTTGTGCCATGATGCTGGGCAAAGAGAGAGGGAGGGAGGGAGAGAATGGATGCACCAGGGCTTGTAGCTGCTGCATATGAACTCCAGACACATGCACCATTTTGTGCATCTGACTTTACTATGTGGACACTGGGGAATTGACTCCAGTTGCTAGGCTTTACAGGCAGGCACCTTAACTGCTAGGCCATCTCTCCAGCCCCAAAGCCCTAGATTCTGTCCCCAACACTGTAATCAGAAGAAAAATTTCTAAAGGATCTTACTCCAGGTATTTTCCGCTTTCTCATTCACATCCTTGTAGATTGTATTTGCTAGAGATCTTGATGTGTATTTTGGGAATTCTCTGGAGTGTTTTTCTGTCTTGTTCTGTTAGCCTCTGTGCTTTGCTCCCACCTAATAAACTCGTGCTTGAGCTTCAGCTATTATCTTAGCATTCTAGCTGGCAAGGAGAAGAAAGAGACATGTTGAGTATTTTTTATGATACTCGACTTAAATTCTGTTAAGCAGATTGTAATAACATGTCACCTAGCTGAAAGGGAGCCTAGAATGCATTTTTGTTCCAGGTAGATGTAACTAACATTATTACAAGAATGAGCTTGAGTGTTTATTAGGTGACAGGCACTATGTTAAACGCAAAATCTCCTTACAGTGGCCCAATAGAAGCTCCTTGTTATTGTCTTCAGGAGGAAACTGAGGCCCAATCAGATGGAATCATTCAAGTTCACACAGCTGTTAGATGAAGGAGCCACATAAACTCAGAATCTGATTGCAGCACCAGTGTTTCTGGTGCATCAGTTTGTTGCAGGTCACTTTGTTCCTGACTAATTCCCTTCCCTCCTTCCAGGCCAAGCCCCTGGGGAAAACCCCTCAGACCAAAGCCAACCCATCTCCCACCAAAGCATCTTTGGCCAAAGGGGCAGCATTGGCACCTGGAAAAACAGCCACAGCAGTTGCTCCAACCAAGGTAAGTGGACCAAAAGCCACACATCGACTCTGTGGAGTGGAGAAGAGGGCTCAGCAGTGATCTAGCCTGAACTAAGCCCTGTATAGTTGGGATAGATAGCCCCATTGCTACACCTCAGTGGGAGTTTAACCCAAAATGGCTCATCCTGTCTCTTATCCAATGCCATTGTCTCCCTCCAATTCAGAGTAAGACACCTGTGAGAGCTCCCCAGAACAGTGCTGTCATCTCTGCAAGGGGCCAGTTGTCTATGCCAGCCATGGGGAAGGTGGGAACAGCCCAGGCACAGAAGAGGGCCCTGGAAGATGCAGAAAAGGACTCTGAGAGCAGCAGTGAGGAGTCTGACAGTGAGGAAGAGATGTCACCTCAGGTACCCGGGTTCGGGCTGGGGAGGGCCACAGTATGCTTTGGCATGACCATGCAGGGCACAGCACTATATACCCACAATTACCTCAGATCCTGCCTCCTTTCTAGCTCTGCAGCTATTCCCTCACTGTTTCTCCTTCCAGATGAGGCCCTTGGGGAAGACTCCTCAGGTCATAGCTGTCTCAGCGCCTGCTGAGTCGCCTAGGAAAAGGGCCCCTCCAGCGAACCCTAAAAAGGCAGGGCCTACATCTTCCCAAGCTAAGGCCAAGGCCCAGGTGGGGAAGCAAGAGGACTTGGACAGCAGCATCAGCAGTTGCAGCAGCAGTGATGAGTCAGATAGCAGTGAAGAGGAGACACCAGCAGCTGTGACCCTAACTGCAAGTCCTGCTCTGGTGAGGCTGGGGACATTATACCCTGTCCAGAAAGCTCTTGCAGGCTCTGTACCCCTCTGGGCACCTTTCCTTTGATCTCAACCCTCTTTCACTTCCAGGTGAAGCCCTTGGGGCAAAGTTCCCAGGTCAGACCTGTCTCTACCGTGGGTGTGGGGCCATCAAGGAAGGCTACTGGCCCAATCCCTCCCAGGAAGGCAGGGTCAGCAGCTCCTGGTGGCCAGGTGGGGAAGTTGGAAGAGGACTCAGAGACCAGCAGTGAGAAGGAGTTAGATGGTGAGGATGTGCTGACACCAGCCCAGGTGAGGCATGTGCTCTTAGTTGAAACCTGAGCTGAGGCTGGTTGGGAAGGAAGAGTGAGTGAAGGCTCTGACTCCAGGATCCCTTGCCCCTGCTGCCTTCTGTTCTTCCTGAGTGAAACCTGCTGCAAGCTGCAAATCAAAGCCTCTCCAGTTCAAGGTGGCCTGTACCTCTGTAACTAGTAGAGCCTCAAAAGTAGCCTCATACTACTTGGCCAGCATTCAATGATGTTCTTGTCAAAAAACCTCGGGAGAGGTTTGAACTGTAGCTAAGGTTACAATCTGGGCCATGGGGTGGAAGAGAAAGAGAAGCTATCTCTTTTCCAAATGGGTTTTTTTCTCCCTGGTTGCAGAGGGCTGTTGGGCTCTGTTCAGGAAACACTCTAGTTTGGGCTCAGACATTCATGGAAATGGTTGACCTGGACTGGTGGAAGTGATCAGTAGTGGCAACTGACATTGCACTGTAGGAAGGTGGCAGCTATGACAGTTAAGAGAGAGAGTCCCTATCTGTTTCAGCAAACCACACACAGCCTTGTAAAAATGTACCCTCCTGACAGCTACATCTTTCTGTTTTTCTTTTTTTTTCTTTTTTCTTTCTTTTCTTTTTAACATATGTGGTATACAAGTGTGTGAGAGAGTCTACATGTTCAGAAGTTGATGTCGGGTATATTTTTGTGGGAACGCACGTGCACTTTCATGTGCTGTTTGGTGTACCCACATGTGTTAGCAGAGGGGAACATCAGGTGTCCTCTCGTTCTACTTCCCATTACTGTTCTTACTTGAGTTGGAGTCTCTTACTCATTCTGGAGCTTACTGCTTCCCCTCTTCCCCCACACCCACAGAGCTGGGGTTACAGACATACATCACCATGCCCAGCTATTTATGTTTGCCCTCATGCTTGCACAGGAAGTTCTCTTAACAAATGAGCCATGTCTCTGGCCCTTCACATTCCCCTGTTTAGACAGAATCTGTCACAGAACCCAGAGTGCACTGGTTGGGCTAGATAGGCTAGCCAGCTTGCCCTGGGGATCCACCTGTCTCTGTCTGCCCACTTCTGGGATTATGGGTTCACAACACCATGCCCAGCATTTTACGTGGGTGATGAGGCTCTGAACTTAGGTCCTCATGCTTGCATTGCAGGCCCTTTATCGATTGAGACATCTCACCAGTCCTTAGATTTTCCATTTCTTAAGCCAGAGTCCCCATGCCAGGCTGACCTCCATCCCTTTTAGATTTCATTCTCCTATAGATAAGCACCAAGAACTGAGTTGGATGGGGATATATATATGGCTCAGTGGTAAAGTATGTGCCTTAGTATATTCTACACAAACAAACAACAGCAGGGTTAAGACCTCTTTGCTCAGCTCTGTCTTTGGTACACAAACCAAAAGACTTTGAGGATGGAGAAGACTGGCCCTGCCCTCTTAAGAACCTCCAGGCTAGGGTGAGACAGGACTGGATCATCCTAGAACAATTGGGTAGTGCTCTATCAGACAGTTGGGAGAGCAGGTCTATAAGTCAGAAGAGGGATGATTGAGCTGAGGCTGAAGGAAGAGCAGCCCATTATCAAGCATAGAGGCTGAGGCAGTGTGCACCCAGGAGCGGCATGAAGGTGCATAGGCAGTGCAGGCTGCGTGCTACTGGGTGCTTATTACTGGCAGTACTCAAGAGGCCCAACTCCTGGCTAAGCCATAGGCCCTATCCTATCCTAAGCGGTTTGGTTCTCAAGGTTTTAGTGAAGCACTATAGTCAAGACATTGCCAGCAGCAGAAGAAGCCCAAATTCCAACGGGCTGACACACCCAGGGGTTTGATTGTCTTGAAGAGCATAACCCAAGATTAGGTTGCTGTAAAGGTGGTCCCTTCCACAGCCCTGATAACCTGGATTTCCATCTCTTGGCCCTAGCAGCTTCATGATCAGAGCAGGGCTTCAGGGTCTCCATCAAGAATTTCACCAGCTGAATTCTCCCATTTTCTCGTCCAGCTGGGGGCTTTTATGACTCCCTAGCCACTGATGAGCCTATGGCATCCATGAGTGGCTACAGGGAGAGGCTACCTGAGTATGCAGTAGGTCCCACCAGAACAGAATCAGTGTTCTGTGAGCAAACAAGATGTGAGGGTGGTGCTGTTGGGGAAGTAGCCAATGGGATTCATTGTAGTTGCTTGTTTTTTTGTTTTTTGTTTTTAAAAGGGAAAATGCCACATATAAGACAGGAATCTTCCAGTTTATTTTGAAAAACTGGCAGTTGTGGGAGGTAAAGAGCTACTTTCTGCCCTTCCTGTGCCTCTCCTGGGCTGGCATTGTTACCAGCTTCTCCTCATTGCTTTCCAAGTCTTCCTCTGGCCATGGATTGCTGGACCATTGAACCAGTACTTGCAGTGCACATGCAGAGAGGCCATACCATCCACCCTAGAGAGCCAGAGTACAAGGGTTACTGCTCATAGCTATGTTTTCTCCTCCAAAGGATGGCACCCCCGAAACATCCAGAAGCAAGGCGCTGGCTCCACCTTCCCCAGAAAAGAATGCACAAGGGTCCTCAGAGAACAGTGATGAAGAGCTGCCATCCTGCCAGGTAGGCCACACCTCTGAAGGCTCTGCTGGTTGGCCTGACCTGTGGTTCTCCAGGGAGAGGGCAAGTCTTTCCATGGGAATGCTCACCATACACAAACAACTCTTCAGTCTCCACTTTTCTGACACATTGCTCTCTGCATGTGAACAGATCATACAGCATAATGAGACACTTAGGCTTCAGAACCAGCCATTTCAGGTCATAGTCTGGTTCCATACCTCCAGCTCCCCAAAAGAGCCCTGAAGGTAGATAACTCCCACTTGAAGGAGAGGAACAGAGCTGAGAGACCTTCCTCAGTGGCCTTTAGAGGTGTTAGACCCTGCCTGGCTGTCTCCCTAGCCCCCTCTCTGGGCATTTGCCTTCAGCTCTGTGCAACCTTTCTGAGAAGCCTCCCTTGTTCCAGGAACCTCCAGGAAGCATTAATTCCCAAATCTCCATCAGCTGGGAACCTAGCATTCAGAACACCTAAGTTTATGGGGGACACCTGAATCAAACCACCACATTTCACCCCTGATCCCCATAAACTGATAACCATACATGATGTAAAATATAATGCATTCAGTCCAACTTTAAAAGTCCCCATAGTTTTTATCAATCCCTGTGATGTTCAAATATCGCCATAGCCCAAGGTCTTTTAACTGAGCCATAATACCAAAAAATCCCCCCCAAAACCCATAATAGCACAGAATAAACATTCACACTGCAAAAGATGTCATTGGGCATAGCAAAGATATATTCAACCAATACAAGATTTAAAACAACCAGGGCAAACATCAAACTCTGTAGCTTCAAGTCCAACAACTCTAGCCAGGGACAAATCTCCAAGTCTGAATACTAACCAGCAACAAGTCTGTGGCATTCCCATTCCGCCCCTCCAGCTAGGCTACTCACAGTCCTGGAAAACTTCATTGGGACCAGCAGCTTTCCTTAGCCGCCATCTCGTGGTCCCCGCATCTCCACTGCAATCCATGATTCATCCTCATGGCCCCATGGGGTCTCCATGCAGGCATCCAGTAAACCTGCTTCACACTGCCCATGACCATTTCCAAAGCACAAGACTGTGTTGCACACTCAGTTATCCTCTCTTTCCTGCATTTTTATATTCCATAATACCAGGTAGGGTGTCAATTTGTTAATCCAGGGGGGAATAAAGCAGACTTTGAAGAACAGGACATTCCTTGAGCACTCAGGCCCCTTCAAAAGGGAACTAGCCCAGTCTCAAAGGTTGTAATCTCTCAAACAATTTGCAGGTGAGTGGGCAGCAGTTTAGGCCTAAAGATTTCATTTTTTCTGTGCCATATCCCCCTGCTCACACCAGTTCATTTCTGCACAAAGCAACTCTGCACAACTTCTCAGGACATGGGCATAAGAGCAAGCTTCTCACACAAACTGCTAGCCCAGTCCAAGCAAAGCTCTTTCTAACCCTCATAAGCCAAACCTCACAGTCCATAGTTCTTACTGCATTCAGGTCTTACAGCTCAGATCAGAATAGTCCATCAAGCTGTACTTACAGCACTGCAAGGTGTCTCTTAGGCCAAGGTTTCAAATCCTTCCACATTCCTTTTTAAAATCAGCTCCAAAAGGCCAAAGCCACACAGGTGTCTAGCAGCAACCCCACTCTCGGTACCACTTTACTGTTGCAGTCAGGTTTGCAATGCTGGTAGAGATCACCCAACCAAGAGCAGCTTGTGGGAAAAAAGAGGTTTATTTTGGCTTACAGGCTCGAGGGGGAAGCTCCACGATGGCAGGGAAAATGATGGCATGAGCAGAGGTTGGACATCACCCCTTGCCCACATAAGGTAGACAACAGGAACAGGAGAGTGTGCAAACACTGGCATGGGGAAACTGGCTATAACACCCATAAGCCCACCCCCAACACACACTCCCTCCAGGAAGCGTTAATTCCCAAATCTCCATCATCTGGGAACCTAGCATTCAGAACACCTAAGTTTATGGGGGACACCTGAATCAAACCACCACAGTACCCAACTCACTCCTTGTGGTTACTGTCACTACACATTTATGGATTATCTTGCTATTGACAAGTTTTGCTGTTTTTCTTTTTTCAGACAGGGTCTTACTATGCAGTCCAGACTGTTTTTAAACTTGATCCTCCTGCCTCAGCCTCCCAATCTGTTTTTCTTACTAGCTCTTCAATGGAGTAAAGGGATGAGTGCCAGTATAGTGAGCCCCAGTCTGAGAAGGCAGGGGTGGGGACTGACTGATCTCAGGCCATGCTCTGTGACTCAGCATACACGTTGGTTGTAGTCTACTGGGGTCTAGGGTGGATATCAAATTAGGAAGGAAATGAGTACATGAGATAGTACAGGCATTAAGTAGTATGGCTGATTATTCCATGGTATAGACATGCATCACAACCTGTCATACACCATAGGCATTTTTGTTTGTTTGTTTGTTTATTTTTATTTATTTGAGAGTGACAGAGAGAGAGAAAGAGGCAGAGAGCGAGAGAGAATGGGCACACCAGGGCTTCCAGCCACTGCATACGAACTCCAGACGTGTGTGCCCCCTTGTGCATCTGGCTAACGTGGGTCCTGGGGAATCGAGCCTCGAACCGGGGTCCTTAGGCTTCACAGGCAAGCGCTTAACCCCTAAGCCATCTCTCCAGCTCCCATAGGCATTTTTTACCTACCACTTACATTGTTTCAAAAGTTCCTTCATCTGTCACTTTGCAAAATCAGAGAATTAGGTCCTGCCCTCACAGTTTCAGATTGAATCAGACAGTGCAGGCAGATAGTAAAAATCTAAATGGGTGGGACTAGAAGGCTCTCCAGCCTGGTCCCTAGACAACTAACTTCTGATCTTGGATCTGGAACCACTTTGCTCATCTTCCTGGGTTAGGCTGCTTGCCCTCTGAGCCTTAGTCTTCCAAATCTCAAGACTCCCTGTCACATATTCCCAAAGAGTAGAAGTGCTGAGTCCCCCAGATCCCCTGAAGTGGGACTGGCCCAGGACCTGTTAACTAGTTCACAGGTAAATTTTGTTCTGTTTTTATGGTACTGGGAATGAAGCCTAGTACCTCACAAATGCTAGGGACATGCCCTACCTCTGAGCTCTCTAAAGCAATTTGGAGAGAGGTTCTTGATGATGGCCTCCTGCTGGGGTCAGCAGCCTGGGCTTCAGCCTAAAGCACTCTGCCCAAGAATTGCTATAATGATAAGCCTGGCTGAGTCAGGAGGCAGTGAGTACTGCCCACTAGTTTGGTTCTTAGGCATGAAGCTTATAGGTGGAAAGGGTGTCAACATACCTCCTCTGGTACCTTGGTGCTTGGCAGGATGCCACAGTAAGCTATGGGGGTGGAGATGCTTGCCTGCTCCCACTGCTGAGTTCCTGGAGCCCTGTATGTGTTCAGATTTGCCATTTCCTGGTGGTAAGCACACCCAGACAGAAATTATCGACAGCCCTTTCAACAGATGGGAAATAGGCTCAAAAAGTTCAGAAAGTTGACCTTATAGGTCATGGCAGGGGTGGGTAGAAGCAGGTCTTTCCCATACTCTGGGAGTGCACAGCCTGCCTTTGTAAGTATAGACCTACTCACTGTCCCATAGCTAGGCTGCCCTCCCCATCCAGGCTCGGTACCACCTCTCACTACCCTGCAGCCAGGATGGGGTGGCGTGGGCATGTGGAACTGGAGGAGGTTGTGCTGCTGGTCTGCTTTTAACATCCTGAGATGCTATTGTTTGCTGCAGTGGGTTCGCTGCCTCGCTTGGTCTCTGACAATCTGTTCCTCTGTCTTTTCACATATATATAGATTCCCCTTCCTCCACCACAAGACTTCTCCCACTTTCCAGCTTTCTCCTTTTCATCATGTGGGAAGAAAGGCTTTGGAAGTAGCAGATCAGAGAAACTGCAGGGGAGGCTGTTTGGCAGGGGAAGAAAGGGCCTGAGCCCAGCAGAGCTTTTACCCTCAGTGGACACTGTTCTGCTATGCTTCTGACATTACTTCTCTTAGGCGGCAGGAAGGAGGTGGTGGACAGAGACCTAGACTGCCCCTCCCTGGGCCTCAGGTACCCTCCTCTACCTGAATCTCATTGCTGCCCAGAGTACAAATAACCCTCAAAGCAGTTCTTATATTTGGAGACTAGAAAGTAGTCCCCAGCTCGCTGGCCTATGGTTACATGCCCTCATTAGCTAGGGGCTTTGGAAGGAAATAGACCTCGAACTCTCTGGTGTACAGTAGCACATTCAGGGAGCTGTGGTTTACTGCAAGACTGGCCTGCCCAACACTGTGGCCTGCTGCCTACTTACTGTCTTAGTGGGAAGTGCAAAGCAGGTCCAAAGGTGAAATAATGAAGATAGATGAAATAATGAAGATAGACATGGTGGTATATGTCTGCAATCTCAGTACTTAGGAGGCTGAAGAATGTGAATTTAAGAGTTTAAGGCCAGCTGGGGCTACACAATGAGATCCTGTCTCAAAATTAAAAAAAAATAAAAATAAGAATAAACACCCCAAACTCCATCCCCAGTGTTGGCAGTCATTGTCCAGAGTAGGCTGGCTTCATTCACATTTTCACTTGTGTCCCAATACACCTTGGTGACTTTGAAGCTGTTCTCAGGCCTGTCTTCTCATCTTTCAGGATTTCAGTGTGCATTGCAGAATAAGAATCATTCTTTTTCCTTTCTCTTTCTCTTTCTCCATTTATTTATTTATTTGAGTGGGGTGGGGGCACAGATAAGAGGCAGATAGAAATGCAATGGGCATACCAGGGCCTCTAGCCACTGCAAACGAACTTCAGACACATGTACCACCTTGTGCATCTGGCTTTGTGTGGGTACTGGGGAATCAAATCTGGGTCTTTTAGCTTTGAAGCAGGCGCCTTAACCACTGAGCAAACTCTCCAGCCTCTTTTTGGGAAATTAGCCAGCTAGCCAGTTGTGGGAAATCCTTTCTTTGATTGTTTTTTTCGACTCTACCCCAGGCTGACCTTGAACTCACTCTGTATTTCCAGGCTGGCCTTGAGCTCACCTACCTCTGCCTCCTAAGTGCTGTGATTAAAGGCTTATGGTACCACACCTTGCCTGGGAAATACTTCTTAGAGGCCTCCACCCACCCACTCAGCAGGAGCCATCTCTGAAGTCAGTAGAAGAAAGGCCAACTAGACATTCTGGCCCTTGCCTTGCTTTCTTGCAAGTTGTGTAGCCTGGGCCCTTCTCATTTTGTCTCTAGACTGGGTTACCATGAGCTGTGAAGTGCTGTTCTGGATGTTGGCAGGTGTCCAGGGTGGGAGTGGATTGAGAGAACCTTCAGCAGTTAGAATGACCCCTGACTAGCTGCCCCCAGACACTTGCAACCTCTTGTCTTGCAAAGCCTTCCCCTGACCATCTTCCCTTTCTCTTGGCTGTACCTTTAATCACTGGGGGACTTTTTTTTTTCAAGGTGATTAAGTTCCTTTCTGATTTTTGTCAACCCTAATTGTTGTCCAACTGGCCCAGCTACTACTCCCACACAAATCCAGGCCTTAAGCACCCTGAGGAAGGCCCAGGCTTCAGACAACACTGCCCAAAACTCCTCCTCCGAGAGCGAGGATGAGGATGTGATTCCTGCCATGCAGTCCTCCACTTTTGGTGAGCATAGCCCCATGTTCAGTGTTGACAGTCCTGCTGAGCCTGCAAGGCTTGGTTGGAGGAGGCTATTGCCATATCCCTCTCCCCATTGAGGCTAGAAGGGAATAGGCACTGCCCAAATGCCTTAGCAAGTCTTGAGCTCTGCATTGTTATGTTGATGTAGGCTGTGCTCTGAACTCTACTTCTGACAGAATCAAATCCAAGGCTTCTGGGTACCAGCTACAATCTTGGAGCAGGCAGTGGCTGGAAGCTGGCAGCACTAGGGTCCTGTCTAATTTAAGGAAGAGCTCTGTAACATCTGACTGGCTGTGGAGCAGGCGCTCAGGGTAGTAATGAGAATCCTGTTCCCAATAGCATATGAAAGCGGAGTAAGTCACATTTTATACTTGCTGTCTTCCCCAATTACCTGTGTTTATAAAGTGAAGCCCTGTACATGTGAAATTCAGTCATCTTCAGTGGCTTATTAGGGCATTGTGACATTTCTGTCATTAAGTATGACAAAGTGGATGTGATGGAATATGTCTGTAATCCCAACACCCTGAAGATGGAGACAGGAGGATTAGATATTCAGGGTCATCCTCAAATGTATAGCCAGTTTGAGGGCACTCTGTAATACATGAGACTCTGTCTCAAGAAAAATTATATATATATATATATATGTGTGTGTATGTATATGTATATGAGTCACAAACCACATGGCTTGCAAAATGGTGCTGCATTTGTTTAGGCAGCGCATAATGAGGATATGCAGGAGTCTCGTTGGGTTATGATAAGTAGCTTTTCCCCATAACCTGCAGGACTAAGACCAGGCAGTTCTTGCTGATTCTACTTGCAAGGTGTCTCTGGCACCAGTGTCCAGCATGTTGCTTATGTTAAGGGGAAAGCAGAAGAGAACACTGGACTTGATCTGTACCGACTGTTTATTGACAGCAGCCTTCCCGTGGGATGAAGGCTGAAGCACTGAGCCAGGTTGGGGTTTAGACTTAGAAGGAGGATCCTAAAAAACAGACTGTACAGGTGCAGTAGATAAGGAACTTGTAGTTGCTTGTGTCCTTGCTCAGAATAGCTTTTCAGCCAGGATTGTTTAAGGGAGGATACCCCTGGTCCTTCAAGGCCATCTAAGCTAAGGGGAGTACATCAATCAGGGAAGGTGTCAGACTTAATGAGGCCGAATACCTCCTGTTGTTTCTTTATTGTCTGTTCAAGCTTTAGGGATTGTTACTCACTCTTTAGTTTTCAGGGAAGGCTATTAACCCTTCAGTCTAGACTCTGGAAGGATAAAAGAAACTGGGGAGAACTGGGGGTGAGTGGGACATTTTGGGGAGGACTGCATGGGCTGGAACAGGGATGGTGAACTCTTATACTGTTTCCTGTTGGGGGCCAGTATGTCTCTTGGGGTATCCCGTGCAGTCCTGTGGAAGTTGGATGTTCAGGGGCTGATAATTCAGTGGCCATGAAGAATTCAGTGACTGGCTATGAAGTGAAGGCATGTATGTTGTCCAGGAGGAATTTTTTTTTTCCATTTTAAACAAGAAGTTTATTTAAACAAGACGCTTGACTTGAAGGGAAAACTATCTAGGATTCATTTTTTAGAGTAATTTATCCCTACTTAAAGACAAATTGCCCTACATGTAACAGCTACATACAAAAAAGTTATAAAATTGTCCTTGGTTTTACAATGATAAATGAAAAACATTAAAATTCTCCAATCAAACAAGGTATGTAAGGATTTTTTTTATGTTGTTGGTTTTTGTTTTTTTTTTTGTTAAAACAATGAGAGCAAAATAACTTACTGGAATATAAAGATAAGAGCTGAATGAGCATGCCACGAATGGAGAGAGGGGGTATTTTCACAGAACCAGTACTTTTCCCCATGTCATCTCCATTTGATGTCAACCAAAACATTGGCCATTTAGCTTAAAAAGAAAAAGAAAAGTGCAATATGCTTGTGCACATACACCAGTTACTTTATGTACAATAAAGGAATAGGGAAGGGGATAATGAAAGAATAGAGAAAACTATACTGTAGTAGTCAGGATGTGGTGGAACCAAATGGCAGTTTTGTAATTGAGAATGTATTCTTGGTCTATAACAAAATCCTGGAGTAAAGTAGCAGGTTCCCTTTTTAGTAGACACCTCCTGTCTGTTGCTGGAACACATCAATTGTATCTTCATCTTCCATTTCCAACTATGCAGGTGTGTCTGTTTCATTGATTGGCTGCCCGTCAAACCAGAATCTGATCTGCCTCATTGACAAACCCTGTCGTTCACAATAGGTTTTCATTAGTTTACTAAGTGGTGTATGCCTCTTAATCTTAAACTGCACCATAGAACCATCCTGCCCCGCAACCTTCAAATTAATATGATCGTTGTTCTCAGTCTTGACTGGCCATGGGGAGCGCCGGGGTCTCTTCAGCAGCGGCTTCACAAAAGAGGTACCTGGTCCGCACCGAAGGAACACACAAGCAGCACCAGGAGCGGCAGGAGAAGGAGGCGGCAGCGCTGGACGAGGGAGAGGGTGCGCGCACGTCGTGTGCTCCCTCCCTCCACCCTGCGTGCCTTCAGGAGGAATTTAATGAGGTATCTGAGTGTGCAAGGACCAAAAGAGAGGTCATTATCATACATATCAAACATTATCATAATCAGAGGAATAAAGTACATGTCAGAGACAGGATAGGTTTAACTTGAAGGGAGTAAAGATGTAAGATTTCTTAACTTACAGCAATAGATATCTTAGTTGGTCACAGAGAGAAGTCAGGTCACATGTAGAGAAATAATATTATTGGCCATTAAAAAGGCTAATATAGCCCAAAATATTATTGACTCTGGATTGCTAACATTTACCTCTCCACAATCACTATAGTCCATCATTGAAGTCTTAGTCACACAGGTGGTGGCTTTGGGGAGTTTCAGCTTTTAGTTTTCCATTTGCCAAACTTCATTTTGCAGTTTGTGTACATAGTAGGCTATTATCCCATGTCAATCTTATGAGCAGGCAAGGAGGCAGCTCTTCAGGAGAGTGATAGTTATCAGAGCCATTAGGAAAGAAACGCCTAGATTATGTCAAATCTATTAGCCAGTATAATCTGGTTATTATCCATGTATGAGTTTTTTGCATGTGACATGACATTTGCAGGTGACATGAACATTATATTTAAGGTAGAAAAATAAAGCCGGGTGTGGTGGCACACGCCTTTAATCCCAGCACTCGGGAGGCAGAGGTAGGAGGATCGCTGTGAGTTCGAGGCCACCCTGAGACTCCATAGTGAATTCCAGGTCAGCCTGGGCTAGAATGAGACCCTGCCTCGAAAAACAAAAAACAAAAAACAAACAAACAAACAAAAAAAACGAAAAATAATATAGGAGATGGGTAAGGAAGGAGTTGTTAATTTGGATGGTAGGTTAGTTGGAATTATAGTGGAAATGTAAAGATTTGGTTTAGGTAACATGGGAAGTATAAGAGATTAGTATTGAAGCAATATTTGAAATATCTTAAATTTAAATGTGATAGAGATTAAGAAGTTAACCGATTTTGAAATTTATGTTTAAAAGGTTTTTTTGTGTGTGTAAGTCTTTAATATAGAAGGTTTAAGGTGTTTATTTGGTCAAAAATTCAGAAGGACTTATCTTTAGGAGAACTAATGAAAGCATGTTAGGCTGAAAAGCTAAAACTTTTTTTTTTTTTTTTTTTGGTTTTTCAAGGTAGGGTGTCACTCTAGCCCAGGCTGACCTGGAATTCACTACGGAGTCTCAGGGTGGCCTCGAACTCACAGTGATCCTCCTACCTCTGCCTCCCGAGTGCTGGGATTAAAGGTGTGCGCCACCATGCCTGGCTGAAAAGCTAAAACTTTGATTAGTCTTGATAATTTGTTATTTATTTTATAAACATGATGAAATTTTTTAATAAAAACCATATATTTTTGTTGTTAAGTCATAAAGAGGTATCAAAACAAAAATTGTAGGGTAAGACTTAACAGAACTACTTCAGAGCAACAAAGAAAGTGAAAATGGAACTTGACATTGGGCAGTATAGTATGAATTAATGAACATGGTTAGGACAAGGAAAGGGAGAACAGTGAAAATGTACTGAATATTCTAGGGGAGTAAATCTGGTGTAATTTTGATCTTGGACAATGCCTAGGTAAAGAAACAGTTGGTAAGATTTCTAAAGCCTGCTAGGTGCTTAAGAGTCATGCTCGCCATTGGCGCCGTCTCTGTCATCCTCTCCTTCCTCAGCTTCTTTTTCATCATCTTTGATCAATTCCAGTTGTCCTTCCCCCTCTCCCTTCCCCCATCTTCATTGTCATCGTCTAGAAGATCTCCTTCCTCAGCAGTCATCTGCACCTGCCTCAGACTCCATCTTTCTTCACAGAGGTTCTAGTCCGCCTCTCTTGAGACTTTTCATTCTTTACCTCTACTGGAGTTGATAAGGACAAGTCTGCTTGTTTGCTCTGTTCATTTTCTATTTTTAACAAGCTTTCCAGTAGAGAATCCATTTTTTTGCTTTATCTGGGTAAGTTCCTTTAATGGCTTGAAAGTCATCTCCTTTTAACTTTCCAGACTTAGAAGAAGATCCCCACTGTCTACTCTTAGACTTAAAGCCCTTTTTGCCCCTTTATGAGGTGTTTCTGGATACATGCTGTTGTTTAGAGGGTACCACAGCATGAGCAATAGGAGGAGGAGGAACACGTGCTGGGTAACTGTACATCCTGTCATAATAATCACGTTGAAAGTCATAGTCCAAGACAAAGGAGGAGCTGAGTAGAGGGGACGGAGAAGGGTGTTCTGGTACTGATGTGCACATCTATGCTGCAGATTGTTTCCCAGCAATCATTCTCCTCTTCTGCTACAGCAGCTTGGCCATTTCTCTCATTAACATACTGGACAAATGCAAAAGCCCTTATGAACAGAGCAGCCAACAATTTTGACATACTTCAAGAAGATTGCCTTCACATCAGACTTCTTCACCACAAGAGTGTTGAGATTCCCAATGACTACACGGGAATTCACAGAGTGAGGATCTGTCTTGTTGGTAACATTGCTAGCCATTTTCTTTGAAGATAAGGTTCTTCACAAAGCTGAAAAATGTAGCTGAAGATCAAAAAATCTCACTCAGCGGGTCGTGGCACAGGCCTTTAATCCCAGCACTTGGGAGGCATAGGTAGGAGGATCACCATGAGTTCAAGAACAGCCTGAGACTACATAGTGAATTCCAGGTCAGCCTGGGTAGCGTGAAACTCTACCTTGAAAAACTAGAAAAAAAAAATCTCATTCAAGCAAAGTTGACTAACAAATATTTCAAGTGATTTTTAACCTGAGTGCAGGAGACGAGATTTGATCCTGAATCTCCTACTTGGGGCTCTTATATGAAGCAGACTGGGCAGGCCAGAGACACACCTGAAATTATGTTTTATATAATTATATTGATTATATAATACAATGAAATAGATTATATATAATTAGGCCCAGTTTTATTTATTAGGATACATTTATAGTAAATAAATAAAAGTCTTATCCAATAGAAAGACATATAAGAGTAGAACACTTAAGAAACCTACTGTTGTAAAATGGGTGAACTATGAAACAAAGTAAAGGCTTAGTTTTGATGTTTACGTTACATTTAGATAGGGTTTAAATAAGTAGACAAAACTAGTTGAAATGTCTTGATCTTGTTAAGCTTGATATTGATATATGAGAAACTAAGGCGTACAGAACCGGCACCAGAGACAGAGTGGGGAATTCATTTATTTTACATCAGCGTGAGCTTAGGGGAATCTCTTCTAAAGCCTGAAAAAATGGTTAATTAGTAGAGAGATGTCTGTAGCTGTGTTATGGAATTAAGAAGAAACACAAGATAATTTTTGTGCTGCCCAGAAGCTGTAATACAAACTATGGCCTTGAAAAGTATAAAAACTACAATGTCAGTACAAAAGACTGTGTAGTATGGGACATAATTAGCATGAAAGTTTATTACACTTGTAAGACATAACTTTGAGCCACAGGCCTTTAACTTTTTTTATCTTTTTTTTTTTTTTTTTTTTTGGTTTTTTGAGGTAGGGTCTCACTCTAGCCCAGGCTGATCTGGAATTCACTATGGAGTCTCAGGGTGGCCTCGAACTCACGGCGATCCTCCTACCTCTGCCTCCCGAGTGCTGGGATTAAAGGCGTGCGCCACCACGCCTGGCTAACTTTTTTTATCTTAATATGAGGTATAACACTATAAATAAATTTATCACCTTGTTATAGAGAATTGTTTGAACTATGTAAACAATTAAGGCAAGAGAAATACAGGGAACAGTTTTTTAGAAGGTAGGCACATAATATCTAATAGCTATAAATACAGGCAGAACATGTCAAGTAAGACAGCATAAAGTCTTGGCATTTGTATATGATAACATCTTTAATTAGTTTAGATGCCTGTGTGGGTATCAATTACCCCCCAAACTGGAAGCAGAACAGCAACATTTAAGATCATTTTTTTAGAGCAGGGAACATGTCAACATATCAGTATGCCTATAAGCAATGAATTTAATGATACAAGAAATGAGATAATTAAGTAAAACCTTGACTGAAACTGATCATATATAGTTTAAGAATAAAGCCTAGCCTGATTATTGTTGAGCTAAATTAGTCTGATTTTAACATACATTAGAGACATTATGATAGACATAAAGTGATTTTTTCATCAACTACCTTTAGTCATTGAACCATTTTTAAGTATAGCATAAGGCAATGTTTACAAGTGGTAAAATATATGAAGCCTAGACAAACTATGATAACCTTGTATACTGTAGGCTTTGCTATGACAGGAGGAGTTTTTTTTAGTTTTCCTAAGAACAAAGTTACAATGACTAAATCATCTAAATCATCTTCTATACAACTTAGACAATAAGTTTAGTGATAAGTTTCCAGAAAAACAGCATGAATAAGAAAAAAAAACTATCTCAAGGCCACCCTGAGACTACAGAGTGAAATCCAGGTCAGCCAGGACTAGAGTGAGCCCCTACCTCGAAAAACCAAAAAAAAAAAAAGAACTATCTTAAGGCTACAGTTTTTTTTTTAAGATATAATAATCTTATTAAATAGTAAAAGGTTGACAAATAGAGGAACATAGCAAACTTGGTTGAAAACTTTAAAAGCCAGCCTTTTATAACTATTATCATAACCAGATTAATATCAATGTGTTAAAAAAATTTTTAAGTTTACAACCTGAATACCACAGCATCTTTTTGCCAGTCTGGGCCATCCTTTGTTAGTCTGATATAAGCCTTAGGCTAATAGTCATCTTATATGTCTCAAGGGTCTGTAATCTGATCAAGTACTGTAAGACTTAGTAAACTTTGTCTTAAACCTTTTGTTTAAGCTTATTCATACCTTTACCCACATACTTTACTCAGACCTTTATCTATACACTTTTACTTTACAATCTCTGTTACCACTCTAACAATTTTTTTAAATCAAATATTAGAAACATTTAAAGTTTTTTTTTTTTTTTTTTTTAGTTTATCTTCCTTAGTCAGTTTGTCTCATCACTTCCAACAATTTTTTTTTTTTTTTTTTGGTCTGTATGGTTAATTATAAATAGGTTGTTTGGATTTTGATTGTCTGTCTTTTCATTTTCCTGGGTCAGCAGTCCCCCTAGGTTCCCCTTTTGTTTTTTTTAATATTTAGAAGGTCAGTTATATTAATTTTATAGTTTTGACTTTCATGTTACATTTAGATAAGATTTAAACAAACAAACAAAAACTTATTAAAATGGTTTTTGTTTAGCATTTAGGTTTTTTATTCAGTAGTCAGAGTTTAACAGTAGGAAAATCAGGTATAGCTCAAATTAACTTTGAGATATGACAATATAAATAAATATATCAACTTATTATAAAGAGTAAAGTCTGAACTATATGAACAATTAAGATGAGAAAAAACATGAAGAATGAAAACACGTTTTATCATAGGCAACCCAAACCTTTTTCAGTTGAAGCACCACAACCTTTCCATATCATTTTATATCTTTAAAATTTTTTTTGTGTGTATTTTTATTTATTTATTTGAGAGCGACAGACAGAGAGAGGAAGAGGCAGAGAGAGGAAGAGGCAGAGAGAGAGAGAGAGAGAGAATGGGCACGCCAGGGCCTCCAGCCACTGCAAACGAACTCCAGATGCATGTGCCCCCTTGTGCATCTGGCTAATGTGGGTCCTGGGGAATCGAGCCTCGAACTGGGGTCCTTAGGCTTCACAGGCAAGTGCTTAACCACTAAGCCATCTCTCCAGCCCGATTTTATATCGTTTTAATAACATATCTTACAATAATCTTTTGCCTTATAATATCTTGCCTTTTCTTTTTTGTAATCATTTAAAAAATTTATTGACAACTTCTATATTTACAGACAGTAAACCATGGTAATTCCTTCCCTTCCCCCGTTTTCCCCTTCTCAGTTCCACTCTCCATCATATCCCTTCCCTCTCTGTTAGTCTCTCTTTTATTTTGATGCCATCATCTTTTTCTCCTATTATGAGGGTCTTGTGAGAGTATTGTTAGGCACTGTGAGATAAAGGCCGGTTTCTGTCTAGACATTGCATTGTAAGGAGTGGTGCCCTTCCTTTGGCTCTTACATTCTTTCTGCCACCTCTTCTGCAATGGATCCTGAGCCTTGGAGAGTGTGATAGAGATGTTTCAGTGCTGGACACTCCACTGTTAACTTCTTCACAGCACTGTGTTGCCTTTTGGGCCATCCCAGTAGTCACCACCATCTGAAAAGAAAAGCTTCTCTAACCAAAAGTGAGAGTAGCATTAATATATGAATGTGAACATTAAGTGTAGTGCTTTCAGGGCAGTTTGGTGAGAATAATATATGCATTTATCCAGACAAGCACAGGCCTTTTACCCCTAAGGTTCATGACCTTTTGATTAGGTTTTTAGTACTAGGCATATATTCCCTCCCATCGAGCGGGCCTCCAGTCCAATTAGAGAGCTGTTGGTTTACCCCAGAGGAGACATGTCACTATTGCACCTGTTTGGTCATTTGGTCTGTCGGGCCAAATTTGAGGCTTCCAGTGTCCACTGTTTTCACAGATGATGACTTCTGTCTCCCATAGGGCTGCATACTGTGCAGCTTTTCCCAGTTTTCAGTTGTCTGGTCTACAGGGAGAAGGTTTTCAGGTTAGCACCAGCTTGATTTCTCAGTGACTTTGCTGCCCAGGCATGTGAAGTTTTCAGCAATAGGGTTTTACCATCTGTTATTCGTGGGAAACCAAGGGACTTGACAGTAGCCTATAATGTTTTGGAGGCAACATGGACCTCCTTGGCCAATAACTCACTGGAAGGTATCCCATCTCTGGCACTGAAAATTTTCTAGTAGCAATCTATGGCTTCTGGATGTGCCATTATCCAAAGAAGTAGGCTTTCATATGTCTTATTCAGAATATCTTGAATTTTTATTGACCCTCCCCCACCCTTCTCTTACTCAGTCTCTTCCTCTGGCCTCACTTAGGCCATTCCACTACCTGTAATCTGTTCTTCTACTTTCATATATATAATATCATCTCCTAAAGTCCTTTCCTCTCCTCCCTCTCTTCCAGCCTTTTTCTAGCTTACTGGCCTCTGTTACTAAGTTTTGGTTCCAACTCACACACAAGTCTAAACATTTGTAGCAAGTATCCGCATATTAGAGAGAACATGCGATGTTTGGTTCTCTTGTCCTGGGTTACCTCACTTAGCATAATCCTTTCCAGATCCATCCATTTCCCTGTAAATATCATAGTTTCATTTTCTTTACTGCTGAATAGAACTCCATTGTGTAAACGTACCACATCCTTATTATCCATTCACCTGTGGAGGGACATCTAGGCTGGTTCCATTTCCTAGCTATTGTGAATAGGGCAGCAATAAACATGGTTGTGCGAGTATCTCTAAGGTAGTAAGAAGAGTCATTAGGATATATGCCTAGGAGTGCTATAGCTGGATCATATGGTAAATCTATTTTTAGCTGTCTCAAGAACCTCCACAGTGATTTCCACAATGGCTGTACCAGATTACATTCCCACCAACAGTGTAGAAGGGTTCCCCTTTTACCATATCCTCACCAACATTTATTGTCATTTGTTTTCTTGATGGTAGCTATTCTGAAGGAGTGAAATGGAATACCAAAGTAGTTTTAATTTGCATTTCCTTGATGGCTAAGGATGTAGAACACTTTTTGGAAGTTTGTATGCCATCTGTATTTCTTCTTTTGAAAAGTCTCTATTTAGTTCCATAGCCTATTTTATAATTAGGTTTGATTTCTTATTGTTCTGTTTTTTCAAGTTCTTTGTATATTCTGGATATTAATCCTCTGTTAGATGTGTAGCTGGCAAAGACTTTCTCCCAATCTGTGTTTTCTCTTTGCTCTCTTCACAGGGTCCTTTGCTGTGCAAAAGCTTTGTAATTTCATGAGATCCCAGTGGTTTATTAGTGGTCTTGCTTCCTGAGCAAGTTATATATATGGGTTATATTCAGAAAGTCATCGCTTATGCCAATATATTGAAGGGTTTCCTCTACCTTTTCCTCTATCAGTTTTAGAGTTTCAGGTCTGATATTAAGGTCTGTGGTCCATTTGGACTTGATTCTTGTGCATAGAGAAAGACAAAGATCTATTTTCATCCTTCTACATATAGATGTCCAATTTTCCCAGCACCAGTTGTTGAAGAGGCTGTCTCTTCTCTAGTGAGTATTATTGGCATTTTTGTCAAAAATCAGGTGGCTGTAGCTGCTTAGATTAACATCTGGGTCCTCTGTTCTATTCCATTGTTCTATGTGTCAGTCCTTGTGCCAGTACCATGCTGTTTTTGTTATTATGGCTTTGTAATAATAGCCTAAAATTGGGTATGTTGACACTACCAGCCTTATTTTTATTGCTTAAAATTGTTTTGGCTATTCAGGTGTTTTGTGCTTCCAAATGAATTTTAGGATATTTTTTTCTATTTCTACGAAGAATGCTATTGGAATTATAATGGGGTTGCATTAAATGTGTAGATTGCTTTTGATAAGGTTGACATTTTCACAATACTGATTCTTCCAATCCAAGAACATAGGATGTCTTTCCATTTCCTAGTGTCTTCTGTAATTTCTTGCTTGAGTGTTTTAAAATTCTCATTGTAGAGATCATTCACTTTCTTAGGTTTATTTCAAGGTACTTAATTTTTTTTGAGGCAATGGTAAATGGGAGAGATTCCCTGATTTCATCCTCTGGATGTTTGTTGTTTAGTATATAGGAAAGCTACTCAATTTTGTGTGTTTATTTTGTATCCTGCTACATGGATATATGTGTTTATCAGCTCTAACAGTTTCCTGGTAGAGTCTTTAGGGTCCTTTATGTATAGAGGCATATTATCTGCAAATAATGATAATTTGATCTATATAATATAAATATAACTATAATATAAATGAACTGAAGGACAAAAATCACATGATGATCTAAATAGATGCAGAAAAGGCATTCAACAAAATCCAACATCCTTCATGGCAAAAGTATTACAGAAACTGGGAGTAGACAGAATATATTTCAACATAATAAAAGCTGTTTATGACAAACCTACAGCCAACATAATACTAAATGGGGGAAAACTTGGAAGTTTTCCACTAAACTCAGCAACAAGACAAGGGTGTCCACTGTCCCCACTATTATTTAATATCGTACTGGAAGTCCTAGCTATAGCAATAAGGCAAGTGACACTCATAAAAGGGATACGCCACCACGCCCGGCTGAGATTAATTATTTTAAATATATTGTAAACCTGGTTTTATTAATGTAATATCATCTTAAAATATATGAGCATCAGAGCCGGGTGTGGTGGCGCATGCCTTTAATCCCAGCACTCAGGAGGCAGAGATAGGAGGATCACTGTGAGTTCAAGGCCACCCTGAGACTACACAGTGAATTTCAGCCAGCCTGAGCTAGAGTGAGACCCTACCTCGTAAAAACAACCAAAGAAATATATATATATAACCATCAGCGTTTAATGACCATAAGCGTTTGGAACAATTGCTAACCGTAAATTATAGTCATACATAAGGACAGACTATATGAAACATAGAACATATGACATGACATGGTTGGCCAACATATTAGACATGACAACATGAAACGTGGAGAGACATAAGATTTTAGTTTTAAATTGGTGAGGAGTTAAATTTTTAAAAAAATATTTTATTTATTTATTTATTTATTTGAGAGAGAGACAAACAGATATATAGAGAGAATGGCTGTGTCAGCACTTCTAGCCACTGTAAATGAACTCCAGATGCATGTGCCCCCTTGTGCATCTGGCTTACACGGGTCCTGGGGGATTGAATTGGGGTTTTTAGGCTGTGCAGGCAAATGCCTTAACTGTTAAGCCATCTCTCTAGCCTTTTTTCCTGTTTCTTTTTTTTAATCTTATTTATGTGAGGCCTTAATGTTAACAGGGAAACAGCCAGTGGTTTGAACTTTAAGTTGACTTTTTTTTTTTTTTTTTTTTTTGTGGTTTGTAAGAAAAGAAGGGGGAAAGAGAAAAGAAAGGAAAAATCCTAGAAGCTGTGTAGTGATTTTAACTTTTAGCAAGGAGAGAAAAATTAGATATCCATATGTAGAAGAAGTTTAAGAGACCCAGTAAAGACAGGAGTTTCTTTAAGAGGGCAGAGTTTGTATTTGATTTAGTGAGATGACTTGAATTTGGAGTGAAAGGGAGAGACCCTGGCAAGTCATAGCCAGATGGCAGAACCGTGTGTGAGAGGGAGAGTTTTAGAAGGGGCGGGATTTTAGAGGGTTTTTGGTGACAGAGGAGAATTTGGTAGGTAGAACAAGAAGTACAAACAGAAGGGCTGGAAGGGAGGTCAAAGAAGCCCTGAAGGTAAGGAACCTCAGACTACTTGCCATGTTTTTTGAGGAAGTTATCAAGATCAATAAGAATATTGAAATAAAAAAAAAAGAATATTGAAATCAAAAGTACCAAATTCAGGCCAGCAGTGGCCATTATCTAAGGAATATTGTGGCCAAATTTGCATAGATAGTCGGGTAATTTGGCAGGCAGGAGCTCATGAAGTTTGAGCTCCTTTAAATTAGCTTTGAGACATGCCAATGGAGTGTTTTTTAGAACAGATAATTTAGAGCCCATTTTGGAGGACTAGGACTAGAGTGGCCAATCCCACCACCAGGGACATTTCTCAGGCTTAGGGAGGGTGAATGAAACCCAAGGATTAGGAGGGAGCATCCTGCACTCATAATGTTTGGGGTGTGGAACGACATGTGGGAGGCTCCCAGAGATTTTAAGGTCTGGGGTGGAGCACCTCTACCACAGATTGAGAAAGAATACCTTGTCTTGAAGTTGTAATTTGATGAGGGTGTGGATGCAGTGGATCACATGGTGAGAGGCATCTAGTCTGGAGTTCAGGTGTCCAGTGGGAGAGGGTAGAAAGAAGAAGAAAAGGAAGCCCCCAGGTATTAAGCTGGAAAGATTGGAGGCTTCAGGTCACAGGTGGCTGTGTAGTTCAGAGTAGTGAGCACAGTGAGTTTTTGTGCCTTGAGGGAGATAGAGAGGAGAGAGAAAGAGAAAGGTAGGGCAGTCCCAAAAGCCCCAGAGGGCTCCAATCTGAATCATGGCACCAAAATGTAAGAAAGTATAAGAGAAAAGCAAAAAAGAACACCAGACTTGATCTCTACAGACAGTTTATTGAGAGAAACAACAAGTGGCAGCAGCCTTCCTGTGGGTTGAAGGCTGAAGCACTGAGCCAGGCTGGGGTTCAAACTTATAAGGAGGATCCTAAGAAACTGACTGTACCAGGTGCAGTTGATAAGATTTTGTAGCTGTTTGTGTCGTTGTTCAGAATAGGCTTCTTCAGCCAGGAATGTCTAAAGGAGGATATTTAGATGGTCCCTGGTCCTTTAAGGGCATCTAGGCTAAGAGGAGTACATTAATCAGGGAAGGTGTCAAACTTAATGAGGCCAAATGTCTCTGTGCCTTCTTTTTTGCCTGTGAGCTTTAGGGATAGTTATTAACCTCTTTAATTCCCTTCGGTTTTAACGGAAGGTTATTAACCTTTCATCTTATTAGGAGTCTGAGGTGAGGAGATGCCTGGTGTCACTGCCACAGCAGCCATTTAATGTCCCTGAGCTATGTCAAATGACATGGTGACAGCTCCTGCCTGGGAGGCTTAGAGGAGTAAGTCAGCATTATCTGTGTGATTTTACAGCTCAGCATCAGTTCCCTGGGAAGGGCTGGTAATCCAGTAATGCCATGCTGAGGAGGTATCGGGCTGATGTGCCCCCTCTCCTCTCTTTCAGCCATTAGAAGCAATGTGGTGCCTTTGTGTACTGCTCCCCCAAAGGCAACCCCCAAGCCAGAAGGATTGAGCAGTCTAGTCAGATACTAAAAGGCAGGAAATGGAAAGCACCAGGCATAGTGGCATACATCTTTAATCCCAGCACTTGGGAAGCAGAGATAGGAGGATTGCCATGAGTTTGAGGTCACCCTGAGACTACATAGTGAATTCCAGGTCAGCCTGGGCTAGTGAGACCCTACCTCAAAAAAAAAAAAAAAAAAAAAAAAAAAAGAAAAAAGAAAAAAAGAGAGAAACAGAAAGTGACAGCCATGCAGGTACTGGTGGGTAAGGGTGGGCTGCTTAGCCTGTGGACCACAGCACTGGAACCAGGCCCCCAGGTCATCTTGGCATTGTCAGGAAGAGCAGTCAGGGAAGCCACATCCAAATCAAGTCCCTCATTAGTTTTTCCAACATGGTGGTCTTTGGATTTTGTTCTCTTCCTCCCGTTTTTGATTTGATGAACCTGAGTTGCCCTCTTTAATGTTAAGGATAGTTGTGATCTTCCTAGCTGTCATCATTTTCAGAGCAATGTAATTTTAGCAGGGTGAGGTTAGTGACTCCTCGATCAGGTGAAAAAACTAAGCGTGCATCCCACCAAGATTGGACCAGACATAAACCCACGTCTCCCAACTCCCAGTCCATTATTCTTTAAATCTAATGAGTTTATCTCCCAGAAAGGGTAAAGTTTACCTGGTGCTGAAATCACCCGACCAAAAGCAGCTTTTGGGAAAAAAAAGGGTTTTATTTTGGCTTACAGGCTTAAGAGGGAAGCTCCATAATGGCAAGGAAAACAATGGCATGAGCAGAGGGTGAACAATAGCAACAAGAGAGTGTGCCAAGCACTGGCATGGGAAAACTGGCTATAATGCACATAAGCCCACCCCCAACAATATACTGCCTCCAGGAGGTGTTAATTCCCAAATCTCCATCAGCTGGGAACCTAGCATTCAGAACACCTAAGTTTGTGGGGGACACCTGAATCAAACCACCACGCCACTGTACACCCACCACTTGTAAAAGGGCAGGGGAGAGCCCATAGTGCTGGGGCATTGGCCATCCCCAGCTTGGAGGGTCTGCCATGCCACTCAGTGGCTGAGTGCACCCAAGAAAACCTTCTAAGAGTGTGAGGTTGGGTGGGCTGATGGGGAGTGATCATTGCATACACATCTGTACCCATCCAGCTGCTCAGCTAGCAGATGGTGCTGAGCATCTGCTGTACCAGGCACTGGGGCTAGGAGCAAGACTAAGCGGGTCTGCCTTTATGCAGCTCCCATGCCAGCATGCAGATAGCCATTACACAGGGAAACAACTGCCAGGTGCTGGGAGGGGAACAGAACAGAATATTGACTGACTTGCTTTAGGAGCTGTAGCAGACAGCTTAAGTTCGCTGAGAAGAACTTCCAGACCAGGCACAGTTATGGAGGAAGGGATTTATTGAAGCTTACGGATTCAGGGGAAGTTCCATAAATGGCAGAGGAAGCTGGCCTGCTTTCACAGGACCAAGCAGAGAAAGAGAAGTACAAGCCTAAAGGTCAAAAGCCACAGCACACTTCAGGAACTCCAGCTAGGCACACTTTGCATATCTTTAGATTGAAACCTGAAACCCACCACCATACCTTAAGATCCACCCAGTGACACTGCCTCCAGCCAGGTGGCTGCAGATGCAAACTACAAACAAATAAACAACTGAATGTATTGGGGGCCATCTATTCCATTCAAACCACCACATTCTGTCCCTGACCCCCAATAGATTTATAACCATCACACATTGTAAATTGTACTCAGTTCAATTTCAGAGGTCCCCACAGTCTTGACCAATTGATATGAAGACCTGTAAAATCAAACAAGTTAAACATTTTCTAACATATAAAGGCACAGAGTAAACATTTTCAACTGGTATAATGCATAGCAAGGAGAGACTAAAACAATGCAAACTCAACCACCATCAAACAAACATCAAACTTCTGCAGTTCATGTTCAATATATCCAGAGACTAACAGTCTCCAGACTTTTCAATTCCGCCCCTCCAGCTGGGCAGAGTAGCCGGGGAACGCTTCCATCCCAGGCCAACAATGCACTCTATGGCAGCCCTTGCACAGTCCTGGTATATACAAAACATCTTCAGGTCTTCATGCAAACCACGGTCCATCTTCCAAAGGCTCTTTCATCCTATCAGGGCATCATGCCCTGCCTCATGCTGCATCTCAGCAGCAGCTCCTGGAACCGTGTGCAGTTCATGACCACTCCTCACATTTTCCAAAGGCTCTTTCAGCCTATCAGGGCATCAGGCCCTACCTCATGCAGCATCTCAGCGGCAGGTCCTGGAAGCATGTGCAATCCACGGCCACTCCATGCATTTTTCATGCTTCTGAAACCAATACCAGGTGTGCAGGATACAGCCATATTCTTAGTTCACAGACAAAATAAATCATAACCTTGAAAAGCAGGTTCGTTCTCCAGTCAACTCTTTCCAAAAGTGTTTGCATTTCTATGATAGTCTTTCCTCAGGTATCCTTTCCATAGTAAAGCAATTGGACCATCTTCCTTTAAGGTTGCTAATGTGTTTGACAATAGCAGATTCAGTAACCTAAAACCAGTCTCAGTGCCTGTATTTTTAACTTGCTTGAGGTTTTCCAGCTTAAAATCTTGAATCTCTCAGTCCAATATCTTTAGCCAAGCACATCAGTCCATTACAAATTTAACCTTGATCAAACTCTCTGGGCCTGGGCAGCAGGACGCAGCCAGCCCTTATGCCAGTAGCCCAGTTCCAACAAAGTCCCCTGCAGTCTTTCCTTCCCCTTAGAAAGCTCATAAACCAAGCCTCGAAGTTCAATATTGTCTACACTTAGAATTCTCAAACTCTCATCATAATAGTCTATAACACTTGGCTTACCACTCCAGAAGACATCTTCAGTTGCAAGCACCAAGTCCATGCCTATTCCTCCAAAACAAAGGTTCCAAAAGATCAACATCCACATGGCCAGGTACATCTCAGCCCACTCCTCGGTACCAAGTTCTGTAGCAGACAGCTTTGGGTTCACTGAGATGAACTTCCAGACCAGGCACAGTTATGGAGGAAGGGATTTATTGATGCTTACGGATTCAGGGGAAGTTCCATAAATGGCAGAGGAAGCTGGCCTGCTTTCACAGGACCAAGCAGAGAAAGAGAAGTACAAGCCTAAAGGTCAAAAGCCACAGCACACTTCAGGAACTCCAGCTAGGCACACTTTGCATATCTTTAGATTGAAACCTGAAACCCACCACCATACCTTAAGATCCACCCAGTGACACTGCCTCCAGCCAGGTGGCTGCAGATGCAAACTACAAACAAATAAACAACTGAATGTATTGGGGGCCATCTATTCTATTCAAACCACCACATGGAGCATTGGGTTGGGAAGGCTTTCCCTGAGAAGTTGAACAGGAAGGGAGCCCATGGGTCCAGAACCCTAGGGGTCAGTGAGATGAAATAGCAAGGGGTAGAGGTCAGGCCATGGTAAAGCCACATGTCTGTGGGCCATGGAGGGCTCTCGACCCATGCTCATTCATTGTCTGTGAGCTGTCCCTGACTGCTAGGAGTATGAAATGTAGGAATGAATAAGGAGGGCACCAGGCCAGAGATAATGTCCCAGCAAAGGCATAGACTGGGGGTTGTGGACAGGAGAGCTTCATTGCCATCCAAGCTGCTTTGCTTCCCTCCCTGCGGCAAGGAGTTGTCTCTGCCTTAGAAAACAGGAATGGTTCACCCAGAGCCTGGCATTGATATTTCCACTCAGGGTACTCCAGCCTTAGGGCTCTTCTTACCTGAGTTCCTCTTACTCCAGCCAGATAGGATTTGGCCAGGCTAAGTATAGATGGCATGCTGAAAGCTCAGGGCTGTCTCTTACTGTCTGCAAGCAACAAAGAGGGACCCTGAATCCCTCCCACTAACCCTAAAGACTCTTCATTTAAAAAGCCAGTGGGGCTCATCCTACTGCCAGGACTCAAGTGCTGGGAGCTAGGGGAGCCGGGGAGACCAGATATGCCACCCTGCTCCCATACATGTGGTTTTCACCTTCCATTCCTCCTCTAGGGCCCAGCATGGTCTTGTGTCCCATCTAGCCCTTACATTTGATATGTAAAGGGACCTGCAGGATGCAACAGAGTGCTGTAGGAAAGGTCAAGTGAAGCCATGTGTGCTGCTCCTCAAACAGGGCCTGGCCCTGTTGTAATGCTCAGCCAGTACAGCTCCCTTATCCTAAAGCCCTTCTACTCTTTCACCAAACTAGGGTGGCAGTGCTGTGGGAACACGCCCTGTGACCGATCCCACTGGCACCCCTATCCAGGTCCAGGCCAGAGCAAACAACAAGCTCAGAAAATCTAAGGTTCCTATAGAGCTGCTGCCTCGTTCAGGTCATCCAAAGTCACTGGGAGCTCAGATGACACTGAGGACAGCAATGACACCTCTTCAGGAAGTGAAGAAGATGCCAAGGGACCCCAGACTGCTACGTCAGCCGCTAGGCTGGGTGAGGATACCAGGAGGGAGGGCAGGGGATGAGGCATAGCACTGGCCTTGTCATTTCATACTGTGCCTATTTACCCACCAGTATAACCCCATGACAAAGTCTCCATATGATCTCAGAGACTTGATTGCTGTTTAACTGCTGGCAGATTTTGGTATCAGGCTCCCTTTATTAAATGCCCCAAGTCCCAGGACTGTGCTTTCCCCATAGGGAAAAGTAGGAAAAGAATCCGTGGGAATCTCAAGAACTGGAAAGGAAAGCTATGACATTCAAATGTGTCATGTGGAATGTTATTGATGGGGAACAATAGGAGGCCTTGAGCAGGAAGACAAGGAACATAGGGGGCCAGGACTTTGTAGCCCTGCTGAAGGTCTCTTTACTTCTACAGGAGGTCCAGCCCCTTCCCAGAGGGACACTGTGGTGGAGGAAACCCCAGCAGAGTCCAGTGAGGATGAAGTGGTGGCCCCCTCACAGGTAACTGCCAGAGCAGTTATGAAGCCAACAGCCTCATAGACCTTGGAGTTCACATCCTTAGGCCTCAGCTACCCCTCAGGTCAGGTCTAGAAACCCTTTTCCTAGGACCCTGGGAAGGTCCTACCTGTGAAGCAGCACGTGTGTTCAGTCAACAAAACAGCCTCGCCTCCTGCAGGTCATGGGAAACTCTCAGCAAAGGCTCCTCATTTGTCTGAGCTCTCCCTGGCTGCTGAGGTGTAGGATGTAGTGAAGTGGGGGGAGGGGGAAGGAAGGGTCACCTGGCTAAAAATATGTTCCAGTGAAGGCACATACTGAGGAGCCTGGACTGTCACCCCTCTTCCTGTTCAGCCAGGGGCTGCCTCTGCACCTTAGGAAACAAGGCAGTACACCGTCATTCAGTGCCATCTTTTCTACCCAAATGTAGCCTTAGGCCTCAGGTACCCCCTTCAGGCCACCATTCAGCCTCATCCACCCATGATTGGCCTGTTCAAGGCTGTGGAGGTTATTCAGCTGGAGTCTGGATGATGCCCAGACAGAAACACAACTTAGCACATCTTTCTTCAAGCTTTTCTGTATTACTTACCTACTTACTTTATTTATTTGCAACGAGAGAGGGAAAGTATATGAATGGGCACACCAGGGCCTACTGCTACTGCAAACAAACTTCAGATGCATGCACCACTTTGTGCCTCTGGCTTTACATGGATACTAGGGAATTGAACCCAGGTTGTCAGGCTTTGCAAGCAAGTACCTTTAACTGCTGAGCCATCTTTCTAGCCCCTGTAGTAGTAATTTTGCATTAGCAATAAATTCCCTTTTTAAACGTGTCTTATGAGCTGGAGAGGTGGGTCAGCAATTAAAGTTGCTTGCTTGCAAAAGTCTCCTGACCTGGGTTCAATTCCCCAGAACCCACATAAAGCCAGATTCTCAAAGTGGCCCATGCATCTGGAGCCTGCTTGCAGTGGCAAGAGGCCCTCACTCACTCTCTTTCTCCACTGTCCCCCTTATAAATAAATGAACACAAAGAATTTAAAAAATACATGTCTTAAGTATTCATTAACATAGTTTAGAAGGCACACACCAGGGGCCGATGTATCCCGTGGGGTAGTGTTGCCCATTCTACCTGACAGGGTTGACATGATCTTAGGTCCCTGGGCCAGTTTCCTCATAGCAGGACTTGCCTCTGAGGATGGGGGGTGGGGTTCACAGCCTCTTTCACATTGGGCTTCTTCAGTCTGTCCTCTCAGGTTATGTGACCTCTGGGTTGACCTTGGCAAATTCTCAAGCATCAAAAGGAATTCCCAAGCCAAACTCCAACCTCTTGGTTTCCTCTGCTCCAATCACCAAAGATGACCCAGATAGCAAGCAGGAAGTAAAGTCACAGCACACAACAGGCCCCATGTTCCTTAAAACTGGTAAGTTGAAGAACACCAGGACATGTAAGGATGAGGTAATGAGTCCCTTGTCCCCTGGCAGCAACAATGCCACAATTGGTCCTGTGTGCTGCTGGGTTCTCCCAAGTGGATCTTATGGAAGCTGGAGGTGCTTCTCACAATTCAACTGGGGCCCAGGCTGAATGTCCAGCCCTGCAGAGCAGGTAAGGACAATGCATAGACAAAGTGGATTCTTGGGCATAGCTCTCTCTCCTGATGGATTATTTCTAAAAATTGGGCCAAGTTACTGGGTGTAAGGGACTCAGAGAATCATTCAGACAACCTCATCTGGAGGGAACCCCATTTAGAGAATTTGGCACATAGAGAAGACCCCAGGTAATGGACTGGTCCCAGGGTTGCTGTGATTTACTTTGCAGCTTTGACAAGCCCCTGGCTACCTGGGCTCCCATGTCTTAGCCATGCAAGCAAAGCAGGGGTGATGTTTCCAGACAGTGTCAAGATGTAGCAGTAGCACAGAGAAAATAATCATGTGACATTTGAAGGGGTCCCCGGAGGGGGGGGGGATGGAAGGGCACTGTCAGGCTCCTTGGGTACTGTAGGGAGCAGCCTTAGGTAGCATGGAGTTCCCCTGGGCATCTTATCAAGATGAATACTGTCAGGGATCAACCCCTGAACTCAGCATATTAGAAATTGTATAACATGAAAAATGGGACAAAGACCTGCCCAGGTCACTTGGGCAGTGAAAGGTTACAGTGATGGCACCCAGGTTTCAAGCTGAAACTTCCCTGCACTGGGTCAGAGGCTGAGTCATCACTCACTTTTTCCCATGTTCTTGTCTGTGTGAGAGGCGGGTGTGACAGGAGACATTTTAGAGGGGCCTGTGGAAGGTTTTTTTTTTTTTTGTACACTTGTAGTGAGTACATAATTATCAAAGGCAAGCAGAGGCATGGAAAGTCATTCTGGCAGCCAGTAAACCTGCTGACTCAGCTGCTGTGTGCATATATGACATACCCAGAGCTCCCCAAAGCTGCCTTGATGGACTAAAGGTCTGCTCTGTGTCCATGGATGTGAGCTAAGCACCTGTAAGGCCTTCTCATATAAATCTATAATTCATAATAGGAAAGACATTACTCATCCAACTTTTCATTTTACAAAAGAAAAGTCTCTAAGAGGAGCCAAGACATAGCCAAAGTCCCACAGTAAGTTGGTAAAGACAGTTCTAAAACCCAAGTTGCCTGTCTCCCAGCTCTGCACTGCTGACTAATACCATCTCCCAATATCTTACTAAAAAGTTTTAGGCCCTCTCATTAATATTCTGAAATCCTTGTTCACCTCAAACCATAACCTGAGTGGAATTTTTGGTATGAGGACATATAACAGAACTTAGTTGTTAGATGTACCATTCTGGTGTGTGGAAGGCATGGGCTTAGGAGACTGGATGGGACAGCATGACCACTAGGCCTCTGAGTCCTCCTATCTGTATAGTTGTAAGAGGCGGTGTGTATTTTCTTACACTCCTTCAGCTTAACACACTGTACAAAATATGTATGCCAACTCTCCTAGATCCATGACCCCAAGTGTTTCCACAGGAAGAAAAAAGGCTGCTTCAGGCCAGACACCCCAGAAGCCCAAGAGGGGGGCCACAAGCTCAACAGTGTCAACACAGGCACTGCAGAACAGCATCGCCCAGCACCTGCTAGGCCAGCCCTGGAGTGAGCAAATGCAAGCCTCAGTGGTGAAGGTCCTGACGGAGCTACTGGAGCAGGAGAGGAAGAAGGCCACAAATACTGTCAAAGATAGTAGCAAGAAGGACCAGGCCAGTCGGAAGCGAAAGCTATTAGAGGACTATTCAGCAGCTGGGGCCCCCAAGAGCAAGAAAAAGAAGCACCTTGTAGCTGGGGAAGGCGGGGAGTGTGGTGCTTCCTCAGAAAAGGCCTCCAGAACTTCCAAGGGGAAATCAAAGAGAGAGAAAGCCAGTGGTGATGTCAAAGACAAGAAGGGGAAAGTGTCTCCGAGCCCCCACAGGGCCAAGGACAAGTCTGAAGGGGAGCTGGGCATGGTGAAGGTTGAGGGTAGAGATCAGAGTGACCCAAAGAACAAGAAAGAGAAGAAGAAATCCAGTAAGAGTAAGTAACTTCACATCCTTGGGCAAACACTAAGGGTGTGGGGACCTGGGTGGCAGGCCTGGCCAGCTCCTTGTCCCATTCTTTGTGTAAAATGAGACTTTGGGAAGTAGGTTTCCAGCAGTAAGAGCAGGCCTATAGGTCTGAGGTCTATGCTAGAGTCTACATGCATCAGGACTTGCTTATGCTGGCCTGGACTAGAGGGAGTTCTAGTTAATTCATTTTGAGAATATGTGTGTATGGAAGTGTCTGCTCTTCTTCTACCCTCTTTGAGATAGGATCTCTTACTGCTGCAAATGCCAGAGTAACTGTAGCTGGTCTGTGAGCTTTGGGTTCTCCTGGGATCACAGGTTGCATGTACCAGTTTGTATCTGGCTTTATGTGTTAGGGAGTGTTGAACCTGGATTAATAGGCATTGCAAGCAAGTACTTTTAACCACAGCCGTCTCCCCAGCTCCTGTTTAGTTTTTGAGACAAAATTACTTATAGCCTAGGCTACCTTCAAGCTCACTGTGTAGGACGCTAACCTTGAACTCCTGATCCTCCTGCCTCTACCTCCCCTACCTCCCCCTGGGATAGACATGTGCCACCAAGTGCATGCTAGGTAAGCACTGTACCACCGTGGGCAGTCCTCTTGAGAGTTGCTCATCCGTGGAGGATCCTATAGGTGCCTGGCCACCTGACTGCAGCAGAGTTAGGTGTTGGTACTTAGAACTCTATGGGCTGTCACTTTTCTTTTCTTTCCTTTTTTTTTTGGTTTTTCGAGGTAGGGTCTCGTTCTAGCTCAGGCTGACCTGGAATTCACTCTGTAGTCTCAGGGTGGCCTCGAACTCACGGCAATCCTCCTACCTCTGCCTCCCGAGTGCTGGGACTAAAGGTGTGTGCCACCACGCCCGGCCACTTTTCTTTTTTTGTTTTTGTTTTTCCAAGGTAGAGTCTCCCTCTAGCCCAGGCTGGCCTAGAACTCAGTGATCCTCCTACCTCTGCCTCCCAAGTGGTGGGATTAAATGCGTGTGCCACCATGCCCGGCTTCACTTTTCCTTTTTTAAATACAACGTGGGAGTTGAAAGGTGAGTGCATTCAGGGCTGGGAGTATAGCTCAGTGGTAGGTAACTTGCCTAGCATTGAGGCTTTTTATGGTGAAATCACAAGGCTGGCACTTAAAGGGCAAGCTTTGCTGTGGTGTGTTTTTTTTGGGGGGGCGGAGCCAACATCTGAAGGGATGAGTCCTTAAAGCCCTGGAGCTTTACCCCATGGGCTTCTCAACACTGCTGTTGATCAGAAAGCTCACTTTCTTCCCTCAGAAAAAAAAGACAAGGAAAAGAAGAAAGGAAAAAAGACCTCAGCCAAAGACCCTGACTCACCATTCCAGAAGAAAAAGAAGAAAAAGGTAGCAGGAAATCCTGAGGGGTCTCAAACCAGGAAAGGGACCCAAGTCCTTCCTCTTCCCTAACCCATTCCATTCTTGAGCTCCAAAAGAGGGCCTTGTGAGGAAGAACTGCCCCATCTTGTCTGCTGGGTGGGGGAAGTGGGAGCAGTGGGACAAGAGACTGAGCGTGCAGTTAGTACCTGGCTCCCAGATAAGAGGAAGGGGTAGAGGAAACTAAGCACCTGGTAACCTGGCCACTCCAGAGCAATGGGTGTCCCCACTAAAGAAACAACTGTCTACCTTACGGATGCCAAAATCTAGGCCCCTGAACAGGAGCTGTCCTTGGCCCAGGGTCTGGTGGCATAGGAATGCCTAGCACCTGGTGCTACAGAAGCCTGGCTTACCTGAGGTACCAGCCCTGCTCCCAGGGAGACCTGGAGACCTGGCCTTTGTTTGGGGGACAGCAGTAGTAGGGAGACTCCATAGGGTTGAGAACTTGTTACACTTCTCTCCTCACAGAAGAAGATGGTGGAGCCGACTGAGTGAGAGCCAGGCACACAGCACAGGTACCCCGCTGTTCATAAACTTTTTGGGTGGCTAAGTAGGCCTTAGGGAAGAAGTGCTTGGGAAAGAAATGCGCTTCCTCAGGCTCAGCAGGGCTGGAGGCGGTGCCAGCATCTGCAGCCTGCAATGGATTGGCCACTGGGCAGGTCAGATGACCAGCTGACACCCCTCCCCTGGTTGAAGAGACCAAGCTCTGTTCTCCTTAGTAGAGAAAAAGAACAGAAAATCTGATGAAAGTCTGGTATGTTTTCTTCCTCTAGAGACTTCTTATCAGAGTGGTGACCATCCCCAAGCCTTAGGCCTCTGACCTCTGCTCAACATGGGTTGGAACTGGACTTTTAATCTCCCCTCCCTACAGAAGATGGCTAGCCCCAGGGGCTGCAACCGGCAAGACAGTGAACCAACAGGAAGGCCAGTCCAAGGAGGAAGTAGCCCCACTCCTGAAGCCCTTCTCTCCCCCTGGGATACTTCCTATGGATGTGTACAGTGTATATATATTTTTAAGTGACCTGCCTCTCCTCCTTCAAATCCAACATGCCCAAAGTCCTCAGGACCTCTTGCTGCATTGCTGTGCAGATGCAAAGAGTCATGACTCACTTTGCCTCATCAGGTCTCTGACCAGACCACCCCTGAGGCTTTGTCCTCCCTCTCTCTACCGTGTTTTCTTCAGCTGTGGTTTTAGGTTTTTTTTTTTTTTTTTAGGAACTCAAAATAAAAGACAAAGAAAGTATGAGTTGCCAGCAGTTGTGGGACAGATGCTATTACTGACAACTTAAAAAGGACCCTACCCTAGAGGTGATCAGACCAGCATGCAGGGTTCCATTTCAGCCTCATATCAAAAACCCCAGGAGAGTATCGGTAGGACAGTTTGTTAGCCTTAGTAAAGTACCCTGGCACTGAACTGGTATGAAGTGCTTCCTGGAGGAGGTGACCTCTAAGCTTGAGAGGAGTTGAAGATAAGTCAAATATCAAGAGTAGATGGCATATGTGCCCAGGAGACCTTTTGGAGTTAGACTGGCATTGAGAAGGCTGTTTCATTAGGAAACAGCTTTGGGCGACATGAGAGGAGCAGGAAAACTCGTGAGTTAGGTTGGAGTTGTCATCAAATTCAGGTAATGGTGGTTCTATGCTGGCTGAAGGCAAGAAGGAGTGAAGTATGTGTCTGCAGGTGTGGACTGAGGGATGGTGGCCAACAAAAAGGCCCAGAGCCCTGTGGAGCACCAGAGGTCTGGAGATCCTGCTTCAAGGCCTAGTCTCCTGCATGCAACAGTACAGAAAAAGAATGGGTGAGATGTCTTGGGGACTCAAGCTGGCACCCAGCTTTTCTTAGAGCCTAGGGGCATACACACACTACAGCCTATCTCTTTCCTCTAAGTGTGGCAAACTAAATCAGACTGTATCCAAGTAAGTGTTCTCACTGAGCTGTGTTAACCCAGTGGTCTTTAAAAATGGAGTGATGTCACTAACATCACCCCCTCCTGGTGACAACTGGCTGGGGCTGAGTAACTATCAGCTTGTGGGTCTGCATGAACATTCAGCAGGCAGCAGCCCCCACTTCCTGTCCATTTCTGATACCAAGGCCCTGTGTCCATTGCCATCTGTCATCACACTCATGCTGTTCTTAATACAGAAATGGAATTGGGGGCATGGGAAAATAAAAGCAGGAACATGAAGAGCTATGCTTAAAAAACTAGGCAAGAGCCTATTTCTTGAAAGAAGAGTTTTTGTGTGTTTGGGCTGGGTTGATGGCTAAGCCCTTAAAGGCACATACTTGCAAAATCTGCTAGCCCAGGTTTGGTTCCCTAGTACCTCTGTAAAGCAAGAGGCACAAAGTGGCATGTGTATTTGGAGTTTGTTTGCAGCAGCAAGAGGCCCTGGTGTGCCCCATTCTCTCATATTCTCATTCTCTCGTAAATAAGTTCTTGTTGTGTTTGTTTTTCGAGGTAGGCTCTCGCTCTAGCCCATGCTGACCTGGAATTTACCATGTGGTCACAGGGTGGTCTCAAATTCACAGCGATCCTCCAAACTCTGCCTCTGAGGTGCTAGGATGAAAGACGTGTGCCACTACGCCTGGCTTTAATTTTTTTTTAAAGAATATTTGCATGTTAAACATGACCAGTGTGTATGTAGCCACAGCCTCCTGTCCCTGGCCCCACAAGCCACTGTGGTTTTGGCTACTTGAACTGTGTTCTCACACTTGCTCACTGCATTTAGAGTCTTCATGGACCTCCTAAGGATGAATGAACTGGGTCCCAATAGAAGAGCCAGAGCAGGAATGGTCTGCTTACTACCTTTTATTCTCATATGAGCCATGGCCTGAGGGCTAATGACAAGCTTGGCTAAGCAGTCTGGGGGTAGCAGGAGGTTAGGATGGGTTGCTGGGGAGAAGGGGAGTACCAGGATTCCTCCTTGTGGAGAGGATAATAAATGTTTCTAGTCTGGGTTTGGGAGTGGGGAGTCCTTTTTCCCTGATCATGAGCCTAGATCTGAGAGCCCGTCATGTTAGAAACTGCTATGATGTAAATAATGGGATCCACCTAGTTTTAGCCCATCTGGGGCCATCCATTAGGAACACCCAGCAGTGCTTCCAGTGTCCTAAGCTGTACTGTTTTGGTTTGATAATGAAGAAGCAGGGGCCAGCCTCAAGGGATAATATGCAGGGATGGAGGGAAGTGGTGGGACAGGGTAGGAGACCAAGGAAGGGAAAGGCGGCTAGGGCACAATGGAGCAGGAAAGCCGTGGCTGTGCAGAGCTGGCTGAGTGGGGAGATGGCTTCTGCAGTCTTCACATGAGGACTAGAAAGAGAAATAGATGGTTGAGGTTAAGATCACTTGTTGGTTTGCCCTGCCTCTTCCAGCATCATAAGAACCCAGAGCAGTCAAGAGCCCTTCACTGCCATCTGCTGGGCTCAAGGGGATTGGGCCCATTTGGGATCCATGAAATGGCCACCCGAGGAATACTGGAGAATGGCCCAGGGTTAGGCTGTGCCACTGGCTATCCTGCTCCATGTAGCCCTTACCTTGGCCCAGATCAGCCTTGTTTGCACCCATCCCAGAAGACAGGTCCTCCATTTCCAGTGACTCTGCAAAGGAAGCAGCAGACCCAGCTGTCACTCACAGTCTCACCAACCCCTTCACTGCCAGAGTATCCAAGGGTATTCTTCCCAACCAGGCAGTATATTACATTGAGCCTGGTAAAGCAGGCTCTGCAGTGTAAAAGTGAGGAAGAGATGGGGTGGGGGGTGGCTGTGGGACTCCTGGTGTGGGAGAATAGTGCATGGAGAATGTCTGGGTATGAGAGGAGATAAGGGGGAAGAGCAACAGACAGGAATGCTCAGATGCATGGGGGACAAAGGACCAAGGATAAAGGGTGGGCTCTGCCTGGGGAGCAGCAAGCCCTAGCATGTGCCCACATGTGCACTGGAAGGGTCTCTGGACCCTCTGCCTTCCTAGTCTTGTTCTTTGGACTGTTGACATGGTAACCCCTGCTTACCACTGCAGTTATGGTGCCCGCGGCTCCTGCTGTGGGGGACCTCTGTGCCATTGGGGAACACACACCAGCAGTAGCCGATGCTCCCGTGGCACTGGAGTGGCATATAGTTACCATTCTCGTCGCATTTGGGACGGAACATGCCCGGGTGGACGACGGGGATGTGGCTGACCTCTTCCTGGCACTTGGTTAGTACTGAAGCGACAGGCATGATGAAGACAGTGAGTGAGTGAGTGGGCTCTGTGCCAGAGTGTAAGCAGAGCCACTGCCATTGCATCTTTCCTTGTTCTACCCATGCCACAGATGGGAAACACCAAGACCAACCAGCAAAGTCCAATGCAAAGAGGAATAGGCAGTTGTGTGACTTGTTCCCCCCAGAACTCGGCAGTTCCTTCTAGCACTCAGGGCCTAGGACCATTTGTAATTCTGTGAATCTGATTTCTGGACAGCAATGTGGATGCCTTGTGAAGTCTGAGCTTCTGATACTAGGAGGACCCAAATAGAAATGGGGGTTACCATTTGTTGGGGATACTGGAAAGGAGGTTCAAAATCAAAACAACTATGAGTTGGGGGGCTAGAGAGAGAGTTTAGCAGTTAAAGGTTAAAGGTACTTGCTTGTAATACATGTTCTGGGGTTCAATTTTCCAGCACCCACATAAAATGCTGGCTACAAAGTGGCACCTTTGTCTTGTGTTGGTTTGCGGTGCAAATAAATAAAATTAACAACAAAAAAGAGAAACCCTAGGAGTTGGTGGAGAGAGCATGTAAAGTCTAGAAACTGAGGATCATGACAAAGTCAGCCTTTGGCCTTCCCCTTCAGGACACTGAGGTCTACAGGGATAAGACTTGCTCAGAACTGCACAGGAAGTTAGAGACAACACCATGGTGAAAACATTTTATTCCGAGAAAGGCTTTAGAGCTCAAACCAAGACTAGTCTAGCACTCCCTGGCTGTAGGCCCTTGATCCCCTCATCCATGGTGAGGGCAATGGTGGGAAGTATTCCTGCCTGGTTATATTTCAGGTTGGTTTCTCTTTAGGCTTCTGTACTCCATGGACACTTATAAGAACAGATCTATAGACATGATGCCAGGGTTTCCAAGCCCAGAAGGAACAGGCAAGAGAAACAGTGAACCAAGAGGATGAGATGCTGCCACAGTCTTCCTTCAAGAGTGCTGGAGGCCCTAGCACCCTAAAGCTATCCCAGTACCTTTGGATGGTGCCTCAGTGGGTGTCTCCAGGGAATTCTTGCTCATTTCAAACAGGAGCCACTGGTGCATCCAGTTCTCAAAGACCTAAGGGGAAGAGAGGCAGGTGCCTAGGCTCAGTAGCCATCCCCAAACCATACCCTGTCAGGCTTTGCCTCTGGGGACAAACTTGAAGGGCAGAGGGACCAATCAACCTGGAGTCCAGCATAAGGAACCACAGGGTTTTATCCAGGTAGTTTGTCAACCAAGGGCTTTGTGTGAGCTAATAGTCTCCCTATAGCTTCCTGAGAATGACTGTCAGCCCATCTCTCACCTCTTTGCAGTGCTCAGGCCATACTGGGGAAAGGGTTCCATCAGGGAAGTCTGCTTACCTTCCAGTCCAGGCCACCCATGGTGTTTTTAAGGTGCTTCAGATTCTCTGGGAAGCTTCCCTTCAGCTGTGGGTACACCTTCAGGGGGTCAGACTTCTGTAGTGGTAGGGCAGGAAGAAGGTTATGAAGAACTCTGACAAGCAGTGGTATATGTGCAGTTCATGTTCCTGGGTTTTCCATTTTGAGGACTGGATGTGAACTGCCCTAAACCTGTTCTCTGGCCTTAGCATACTGGGAGGGCAGGAGTGAGGACCATTCAATTGTGCTCCTACCTCTTTGGACTCAGGATCCAGACCAGCTTTACCAGCACTCCCAGTCCTCCCTGCACGTCTTCCCATTTTGAAGGTCTCACCTCCAAGAAGACTTTCTGGCCATCCCTAGCTATGTGATCCTCTGCCTTTCCTCACAAGTGCCTTGTCACTTGTCTGTCTCCCACACTAGCCTAGAGCCCTCCCAGCTTCAGGAGCTGGGCCAAGATCCTGGAACATGCAATACAAATTTGGGGAAGAGAAAAGGAGTGTCTTGGAAGACAAGTCACTTCAAGGTGTTGGCCTCACTTGATCTCAGAAGCAGGGGGAGTCAGATCTATATTTGACATTCAAAGGCCACCTTGTTTTTCTTGGGGTGAGCATGTGTTGAGTTGAGTTAGTGTTTGTGAAGGCTGGGGTCCTGCCCACTGGTTCCAACACTCACCAGAAGCAGATGCATCACATGATCCTGGGTCATGTTGCCATACTTGGTGGCGTTCTGCACAGGCTGTGGAAAGGGGATAATGGTTACCAGCACTGGTGGGGAGAAGGGGCCTACAGCAGAAGCTAGCAACTAGGGTCCGTGCACTCACCAGCTCATCTGTGCTGCCTTCAAACATGACAGCCTGAGCAAATAACTCTTCTCAGCATTTTCAGTGGTCAAGCTGGTATATGGTGTGCCCAGGACTTTGCCAATAGGTTTTGTGAATAGGAACATTATTGCTACCAAAAAGGAGGGGAAGGGGGCACTGGGAAATGCTTTGGAGAATAAGAACTTAGCAAACTGTATGGAACTTGGTTCTGCCAGGGTAGCCCTAAAGCTCTAGTCCTGCCACACTGGTCAGCCTCTTCCTGAGGTGGGGCTTGCCCCTCCCCAGCAGTCAGGACCTCATCTGGTCAGCTGGCCTCCCCTCCTGCCATCATGGGGCTGTTCTTACCCCCTGGAGCATGCTTTCCATTGGAAGTGCCTGCATCAGCAGTGGAGGAGCCATCCGCATCTGGCTTATAGGCTTGGCAGCTGTGAGACAGAGTACAGCATGAACATGGTCTAGGGCCCAGGGAGGAGAGCACCCAGGGGCTGAGATAGGAGACTCAGAGGGAGAGATTGGAGTCCCGTGAATGCAAGAGTGGGTCTGAGATGAGTGACAGTGGAGAGAGTTTAGGACAGAGGTGGGGTACGCACACTTTGGAAGCTTCATGCGCAGATTCTCCAGCTGCAGGTTCTGGGAGGTGACTGTCAGCTTGTTCAGCTGACCCTGCTGCTGGTACAGGAAGTAGGCGGAGGTTGCCTGGCCAGCCAAAAGCAGACCTACTAGAATGGAAAAGCCTGTGTACAGGGCTCCACGGCTGCACCTGCGGTACGGAGGGGGTAGGTGAGAAGCTGGAGGCCTGCTGGGACTGGAGACCTACTGCCCACACACCACCACTCAGATTTGTATCAAGCCTACACAATGGGCTGGCTATAGAGGTCTACATGAAGACATCTACAGCCTCCTCCAGCTGGTCACTAATGTCCCTGAAGTCCTCATAAGTGAGCCACTCCCAAGGTCTAGAGGTTTAATGGGAAGAGTTAGACAAATTCTGGGCTTTGGTGTTCCACCTGAAGAGTGACTGGGCAAGGTGGAGAGTTCCCCTAGGTGCTCTCTGCCCTGAGATTTCCTGAGGAACAGGGCTGCCCTCAAGGGGACTTGTTTTTTTTTGTTTTGTTTTGTTTTTTTAGTTCAAGGTAAAGTCTCATTCTAGCCCAGGCTGACCTGGTTAGTTGTTATTTTTAAAAAAATTATTTATTTATTTGAGAGGGAGGAAGACAGAGGAAGAGGCAGATAGAATGGGCACACCAGGGCCTGCAGCCACTGCAAATGAACTCTAGACACGCCCCACCCTGTGCATCTGGCTTTAATGGGTACTGGGGAATCCAACCTGGATCCTTAGGCTTTGCAGGCAAGTGCCTTAATTGCTGAGCCATCTATCCAGCCCTGTTATTTTTAAATTAATTTTAATTTTTTCAAGGCAGGGTATCACTCAAGCCCAGGCTGACCTGGAACTTACTCCAGTCCCAGCCTGGCCTCAAAGTCATAGTGATCCTCCTATGTCTGTCTCCCAGTGTGAGTGTTGGGATTAAAGGCAATCCCACAGCCGACTATTTTGTTTTGGTTGACACAAAAAGATAGATGCATTTACTGGGTGTTGGGGGGGGGGAGGGTGGATTTCATCCCTTATGCTGTCTCCCCACCTCCACAGTTAAATCAGATTTTAAAAAGAATGGGGAAGGAAATAAGATAGGGACAACAGAAAGGGTGGCCCACCTGAAAAGGAGAAATGAAACCTTGATGTTTTAGAATGGAATGGGGAGCATTGAACAGGCTAGAGCAGGGCCAGGTACCATCCCTCTAAGGAACTCTCCTCTATCCCAGATACTCTGAATGTCTTTGAATAAGTCCTTTCTAATGTCAACCACTGTTAATGTCACACAGATACTTCTTGCCTCAGAATTCTAGAACCTGATTTTCTTCTCTCTCGTGTGTGTGTGTGTGTGTGTGTGTGTGTGTGTGTGTGTGTATTTCCATGTGCATACACACGTATGTATGCACTAGGGTCTCTTGCTGTTGCAAATGAGTGCCAGAGACACACCAGTTTTGCATCTGGCTTTATGTGGATACTAGGGAATTAGACCCAGGCTTTTCAAGCAAGTGTCTTTAGTGTTGAGCCATCTCCCTAGACCAGTTTTCTTTACAACAATATCTGACTGTGACCATAGAAGTATCTTATGGTGGGGCTGGAGAGATGGCTTAGCAGTTAAGGCACTTTCCTGCAAAGCTGAATGAACTGGGTTTGATTCCCCAGTACCCACATAAAACCAAATGCAGTAGTGCATCCATTGGAGTCCATTCTTTCTCTCCCCTCTGTCTGTCTGCTTGAAAATTAATAAACATATTTTTAAAAGAAGTATCATAGTGTGATATCCAACTTGAGGTGGGGGAACAATTCAACCACGTAGGTACCTAAGTCCTGGGTGAATTTCTCATGTCCAGGTGGTAGGCCCTCAGACTTCACGGATCTCTTGCAACTGTGGGCCTTGGATAAGGTGTTAGAGTGCACATATATTATAGTATGGGGCATATAAGGATGAGAGTTCCTGACTATTCTCCACCCACTTGCCCCCAGGATGGCAAAACCCACTAGAACCATGCTGTGATTTGAATATTAGCCCTCCAAAATTCTGATGTCAGTATGAATGGGATAGGCACCCTGTAAGAAGGCTTGACAGAAGGACTTGGTCATCTTTCCCTTCTGCCTCTGCCATGTGAAGACGAGAGAAAGCTGTCATCAGGTAGCAGCACCTTGATCTTTATCTTCCTGGCCTCCAAGACTGTGGGGAGTAAATCCCTATTCTTTATACTTACTCTGTGTATTCTATTGTAGCAGTACAAAAAGACTAAAACATACTATATTAGAAATTGTCAGGATAAAGTTGGGGAAATTGCTCAGTGGTTAAAGGCACTTGCTTGTAATGCCTGCCAGCCCAGGTTGAATTACCAGGTACCCCTGTAAAGCCAGATGCACAGAATGCATGCATCTGGAGTTGCTGCAAGAGACCTCTGGTGTGCTCATTCCCCACTCTCCTATCTCAATTAAATAAATAATTTAAAAAATAAGATGGAGAGTGACTGAAAAAGACAACCGACATCGACCTTGATGTGCCCACATACATACAAACACATGCACTCAAAATTCCACATACATACAAACACACATACTCAAACTACACACATACAATAAAAATCTACCAGGCATGGTGCCACACACCTTTAATCCCAGCACTTGAGAGGTAGAGGGAGGAGGATCTTTGTGAATTTGATGCCAGCCTGAGACTATATAGTGAATTCCAGGTCAGTCTGGGTTACAGTGAGACTCTACCTCAAAAAAAGAAAAGAAAAAAAAAATCTGGGTATTGTGGCATGTACCTGTAATCCCAGTGGGAAGCAGAGACAGGAGAATCCCAAGGGCTTGCTGGCTAGACTAGCCTAACCACTGAGCTCCAGGTTCAGCGAAAGACCCTGTCTCCAAAGATCAGGTGTAGTGCTTGATTCAGCAGCACATATACTAAAATTGGAATGCTACAGAGAAGATTAGCATGGCTCTTGAGCAAGGATGACAAATTTATAAAGTGTTACATATTTTTAAAAAATTGGACTGGACATGGTGGCACACGCCTTTAATCCCAACACTTGGGAGGCCAAAGTAAGAGGATCAATATGAGTTTGAAGTCAGCCTGAGACTACATAGTGAATTCCAGGTCAGCTTGAGCTAGAGCTAAAAATAAATTAAAAAGAAACCACAAAGAAAGGAAGGAAGGAATGGAGGGAGGAAGGGAAAGAAGGAAAGAAGGAAGGAAAGAAGAAAGAAGACAGAAATTGTCAGGATGACAGCTCTGCTTACTACAGCAACCAAAGAGGATAGTTTAGGAAACTTCAGGAGAGCCTTCTGCCTAGTAACTTGTGATGTCACAGACATGGCTAATTCTCATTGGTGCTTTTCAGACCAAGGCTTAGCTCAAGGGAGTTTTTCTGGAAGGAAAAGGCAAAAAGCTTTTGTGGGGGGAGGGGGAGAACAGGCATGAGGTGAAAATAAATTCCACTTTTTGGCTTTCCCAAGAAAGGGGCAGAGCCTAGGCTCAAGATGGTGAAAAGTTCACCAGCTCCACTCTTACCTAAGCTCGAAGTCTCCACTGCCTACCTGAATGACCCACGACACTCCCGGAGCCCCTTCTACCAGCCCAGCCAGGTCTACTTCCACCTCTACCTCCTACCATGTGAGCTTGGGGAAGCCCCAAACCTTAATTTCTCAGAACCAAAGAACTGAGTTTCATATTAAAGATGAGACCATGTAAGCAGGATTGGAATCTGGGTCTGCCATTTGTCTAGCTCTGAGACCATGGGCAGGTCAGCCTCTCTGTATGAGCAAAATTAGGTAAGAGCTTTAACTCAAGAGTTAGAAAAGACAATGACAGGCACATGGTTCCACACATAGCACACTGTTCTCTATAAATAACACCAGTACTGTTCTCAGGGGTGATAGTAATCAACTTTACCATCTTCCTTCCTTCCTCTTTTATTAATTGGGGGTTATTGAGGGAGAGAATATAGAAAAAGGCTGGCCTTAAATTCCTGATCCTCCTGCCTCCACCTCCAAAATGCAGGGTTAAAGGTGTGTGCACCACCATGCCCAGCCATCCTTCCTCACTATGCCTTGTCCCTGGTTCTGTCCCCTGGCTCTGGTACAGAGCCAACTCTTGTCACCATCTCTTTTTACTTCCTCCTTTGAACTGCCTCCTTGTGCAATTAAAAAACAAAAAAAGCAACTGGCCAAAGGCAGGAGCCAATTAGAACTAACAAGAATCATGATGTAGATGATGCCAGGTAGAAGTGTTCACAAACGGTTTTAAATCAAGACCAGTGTGGAATGGCCTGAGCACACAAAATCTGGCCAGTTTGAGAAGCAGTAACTGAACTAAAAAGGTAAAAACCAGACACAGATTTGACAAGGGGCACCCTCTCTGAACACTGAGCCCTCACTGGATGACCTGAGGTTAGAAGGGTCTCATCTCTCCCTCTCCCCCAAATCATACCTCTAAAGGGGGGGCAGACAGAAGAATAAACTCAAACTGAAATAGTCCTGGCTCAAATGCTGTGTCCTACACTGACCAGCTGGGATAACTTGGGCAAATGACTTATCAAATGATCTTCAATTTTCTTTTGTGTAAGAAAATAGTGATAATGCCCAACTTCTGGCTAGGATAACTTCTGGCAAGGAGAATTAAGATTGAGTTTATTTTTTGGTTATGTGTTTGGCAAATAAGTGCTATAACACTAACAATGTCTTGAGACTGGTGACACAGTGGGGAATTTATCAGAGCTGCTGTTGCTGCTGTTGTCATGAGAGGTAGTATCCATGACAGTAGCAATACCTAGACCTTGCCATGGAATTTCCAGGGTTTTTACAGGCCTTTACTCTAGTATTCTGTACCTTGTTACCCTGTTCTCCACAGCAAAACTCCTGTGACATCTCTCAGTATCTCTCCCATGGCAACAACGGACGTCATACCTGGTGGCTTCAAGTACTCATAGGCAGCAAGTTAGATTTTTAAATTCAGGGGAGCAGGGCAAGAGTGAGCTTTTTTGAGGGGAGCACTACTGAATTTGGGAGCTGGGAGAGGGGCCCAGGGCTGTCTGAGTGGCTGTGGCAGCCTTATCTTCTTTGAGTGGCTGCTGGGATGGCATTTGTCCTACAGACACTGGAAGACTAATCCTCTGATGTGGGCTTGTCTGTACTCTGCTAGTTATGAAGAGAATCCACTGTGAGCTGCTGCTTCCACCATGCTCAGAGCCTTTTCAAAATCTGGTCCAGGGGCTGGAGAAATGGCTTAGCAGTTAAGGCACTTGCCTGCAAAGCCTAAGGACCCAGGTTCAATTCCCCAGAAACCAGGTAAGCCAGATGCACATGGTGGTGCATGCATCTGGAGTTTGATTGCAGTGGCTAGAGACCGTGGTGTGCCCATTCTCTCTCTCTCTCTCTCTCTCTCTCTCTCTCTCTCTCAAATAAATAAATATAAATAAAATCGGGTCCAATTGTCCTAACTTAGAGAGTTCATGACACAGTTTTGGTAGTGGTGGAGGGGAAGTCCCTAATTTTGGGAAACTCCAGGGAGCGAATCTAGGGCTCTATTCTGATTTTCAAAAAAGTTACAAGTCCCTGCTCTAAAGGAATCTCTCATTTTACAGAGTGGAAGTCAAAACCCACAGCTGACCAAAGACTCGCTCAAGATTTCCCAGAAAGTCTGTGTTGCAGTCACAGAATGCAGGCAGCCTTTTTGCAGCTCGGAGCAGTATTCCTCCTAGAGCCTGCATTCTGTGACCTCCAGGATTTCGGTGCCCATATTCATACACACCTTTCCTGGGCCTGCAGGGCGCTGGCCCAGTATGGGTAGCTGCTCATGGTTGGAGATGAGGTCGCGCTGGTCTTCCATGGCTCTGGCTTCTGGCCTCTGGTCGTCGTCTGCTACTGCTTGCTGCTGCTGCTGCTGCTGCTACTGCTCACTACCTGGATCTGAGCCCCTGGTTCCCTTCTTGAAGCTGGTGCTAGAAGGAATCTGATTCGTCCACAGAAGATCGCTCCACCTACCTGGTAGATGTGGAAGTGAAAGCCACAAAGCTGGAAATACCCCACACAGGCCAAGCTGGCTCCCTGGGGCAGAATGAGTGGGGAGCTCCCCAGGCAGGCAGAAAGGCTCTTATGATCCCATTGGCTAACCAAGGCCCTCATCACTTGTTTCTAGGCAGACCTTTGAATTCATAAGGCTCTTTGGATGTTTCCAGAAACTGGCCAACAGTCACAACACTCACCCAAGACAGGATCACTTTGAAACAGAAAGTGCTTCTGTGTACCCTTCTCATTGATAGATGAATAGGGAGAACAAGGGGCTATGAACCCAATATGAGCTTAGCTAAGTCCTTACAAAGCATGCCATCTGCAGTCTTTATAGCAAACTTGAAGGGGTATTCCTTCACTTCTCTTTCAGGGCTGAGCCTGAGGCTTGGAAAAGTTGTCTGACAAGGCTGATATGCAGGAAAGGATGGAGTTTGGGTTATTTTTTTTTTTTTTGAGTGTGTATATGTGTGTGTGTGCATGTGTGTGTGTACATGTAGTGTATGTGATGTGGGGTCAGAGTTCTGAGAAGGATTAGACTATGTCAATAAAAATGCAGGAGACCCTAGGAGAGTAAACCTCAGCTTTGGGTCTTTGTCCAAGTTATCAGAGTATTAAAAACAAAAACTCCGGGCGGGTGTGGTGGTGCAGAGGTAGGAGGATCACCGTGAGTTCCATGCTACCCTGAGACTACATAGTGAATTCCAGGTCAGCCTGGGATAGCATGAGACTCTACCTTGAAAAAACAAAACATGAACTTTAGCTGGATAAATGGCTTAGTGGTTAAGACTCTTGCCCCAAAGCCAATGGACCCAGCACCCACATAAAGCCAGATGCACAAAGTGACTCATTTGTAGTGGCTCGAGGCTCTGGTGCGCCCAATTCTCTCTCACCCTTTCTCTCTCTCTTTCAAATAAATAAATAAAACATTGAACAATAACAACAACAAAAAAACCATGGACTCAAGTAGGGCATGGCAGTGCATACCTCTAATCCCAGCACACAGGGAGGCAGAGATTGGAGGATCACTGTGAGTTTGAGGCCAACCTGAGACTAATTCCAGGTCAGCCTGGGCTAGAGTGAGACCCTACCTCAAACAAAACAAAAAACAAAGCAAGCAAGCAAAGAAACAGAAAACAGGTTTTTCAATTGGACTGGCTGATCAGTGAGGCCCCACTGATCTGCCCCCTTCAGTGTTTGAGTTACAATCATGCTGTTTATTATTTTGTTGTTGTTGTGTGTGTTTGTTTGCTTGCTTGTTTTTAATATGTGTATTGGGGATAGAATTCAGGTCCTTATGCTTATGTAGTAAGCACTATTACCCACACTGAGTCATTTCCTTAACCCTAAGCCCAGGTAGCTACTCTCCTCTCCTGCCTCCTAATATGTAGTTCAGATGTTACAGATAGAGGCCTCTGCAGGACATGAGGAAGGAGGCTGGAAGATTTAAATGTGCTGTCAAGAATTTCTTACCCTGCATCTGTGCTTGTACATTGCAGCATAATAAATATATATTAACTCTCTTCCCTCATTATACCAATGCACTTTTGGGGTCCCTGCCACACCTGATAAACCCACATAGTTTGAAGAAGCAAGATGAGTTGTCATACCAATTTCCTAATGGCAGCTAGACTTATTTCATCAGATGGGGGAAATGAGGCAGTTTAGGGGTGACAGGACTCTGAGAGTAAAAGTGAGGAATATTCATATATATATATATATATATATGTAGATAGATAGATAGAGGGAGAGAGAGAACTTTTATTTACAGACAAAAAACCATGGTATTTCCCTCCCATCCCCCACCTTCTCCATAACTATCCTATCTGTCATATCCCCTCCCTCACTCCATTAGGCTATCTTTTAATTTTTTTCTCAATTTTTATTAATATTTTCCATGATTATAAAAAATATCCCATGGTAGTACCCTCCCCCCCCCACTTTCCCCTTTGAAATTCCATTCTCCATCATATCCCCTCCCCATCTCAATCTTTCTACTTACATATATACAATACCAACCTAATAAATGCCCTCCTCCCTTTCTTTCTCTTCCCTTTCTATCTCCTTTTTAACTTACTGGCCTCTACTACTGAGTTTTTTCCTTCTCGCACAGAAGCCCAATCATCTGTAGCTAAGATCCACATATGAGAGAGAACATGTGGCGCTTGGCTTTCTGGGCCTGGGTTACCTCACTTAGTATCTTTTAATTTGATGTTATCATAATTTTCTCCTATTATGAGGGTCTTGTGTAGGCATTGCTAGGCACTGCGAGGTCTTGGATATCGAGGCTAATTTCTGTCTGGACAATTGCATTGTAAGGAATGGTGCCCTTCCTTTGGCTCTTACATTTTTTCCTCCACCTCTTCCGCAATGGACCATAAGTCTTGGAGAGTGTGAGATGTGTCAGTGCTGGACACTCCTCCATCAGTTCTTCTCAGCACTATGTTGCCTTTTGGGTCATTCCAGTGGTCATCACCATCTGAAAAGAGAAGCTTCTCTAACCAGAAGTGAGAGGAGCATTAACATATGAATATGAACATTAAAGTGTAGTGCTTCCAGGGCAGTTTGGTGAGAATAACTTATGCATTTATCCAGACAAGAACAGGCTTTATACCCCTAAGGCTCATGACCTCCCCTGCCATAGGCTTTTGATTAGGTTTTCAGTACCAGGCATGTATTCCCTCCCATAGAGTGGGCTTTCAGTCCAATTAGAGAGCAGTTGGTTTCCCCCAGAGCAGACATGCCACTATTGCACTCGTTCAGTCATTTGGCCTGTCTGGCCAAACTTGAGGTTTCCAGTGTCCACTGTTTTCACTGCTGATGACTTCTGTCTCCCATAAGGCTCCATACAGGGCAGCTTTTTCCAGCTTTCAGTTGGCTGAGCTACATGGAGAAGGTTTTCTGCTCAGCACCAGCTTGATTTCTTAGTGACTTTGCTGCTCAGGCATGTCTTCATCAATAGGCATGTCTTCAGCAATAGGGTCTTACTATCTCTTTCTAATGGGAAACCAAGGGCTTTGGCAACAGCCTATAATGTTTTGGAGGCAACAGGTACCTCCCTGGCCAACAACTCACTGGAAGGTATCCCATCCCTGGCCCTGAAAATTTTCTAGTAACAATCTATGGCTTCTGGATGTGCCATTATTAAAGAAAGTAGATTTTCATGTGTCTTATTCAGAAAATCTTGAATTTTGATTGACCCTCCCCACTACCCTTCTTTTATACATTCTCTTCCCCTGACCTACCTTAGGTCTTTTCCCTTCCTGTAATCTGTTCTTCTACTTAGATATATACAATATCATCCCCTAAAGTGCTTCCCTCTCCTCCTTCTCTTATAGCCTTTTTCTAGCTTATGGGCCTCTGCTACTGATTTTTGGTTCCAACTCACACAAAAGTCTATACATTTGTGGCTAGTATCCACATATGAGAGAGAACATGTGGCACTTAACTTTCTGGGCCTGGGTTACCTCACTTAGTACAAACCTTTCCAGGCCCACCCGTTTCCCTACAATTTTCGTAGTTTTGTTTTTCTTTACTGCTGAATAGAACTGCATTGTGTAAATGAACCACATCTTTATTATCCATTCATCTATGGATGGACATCTAGGCTGGTTCCATTTCCTAGCTATTGTGAATACAGCAGCAATAAACATGGTTGGGCAAGTATCTTTAAGGTAGTGAGAAGAATCATTAGGATATATGCCTAAGAGTGCTATGGCTGGATCATATGGTAAATCTACTTTTAGCTGTCTCAAGAACCTCCACAGTGATTTCCACAATGGCTGTACCAGATTACAATCCCACCAACAGTGCAGAAGGGTTCCCCTTTTACCACATCATTGCCAACATTTATTGTCATTTGTTTTCTTGATGGTAGCCATTTTGATAGGATACAGATGGAATCTCATAGTAGTTTTTTTTTTTTTTCCAAGCCAAACTGTATCCAGCTTTATTAAAGATACTTTTCATAAACAATCATGGTATTTCAGGCAGGACATGGGCAGACACTCAGTAACAGTATACAAGAACTTTCAGACTCCCTTCTTGTATGGACTACCAAAATCAGAAAGCCACTATAAAATCCAATGAAGTCTTCATATGATGCTTGGAACAGGGGAGTTTAGAATGAGGGTTGACATTTCACATTGAGCATGTTGTTTTAACAACTTTTCACAAGCCAACCCTGACTTTCAGGAAATGAAATGAAATGAAAATGGAAGGATTATTAGTCTGAAAAATCCACAATCTTTTTGAAAAGGTACCACAGCTCTTGAGAGAAACACCATCATCTCAGTGATGTCACTGCAAAGTCCAGGTCATCTGACACACTGGCAGAACCAGTGTGAAGGGGTCAGGTCCCAACAGGTCTCTGGTTTTAAGTGAGTTAAGTCTATGCTGATGGTGGAGGGGAGAACATAAAAATGGACTTTGAGTTTTCTCATGCCACGAGGCATTTGTGCCAAGGTTGGCTACTGTGTCAATGCAAGGGAATCCCTCCTCCCCAGAGCCAAGAGGAATCTTTCAAAACCAGCAGGGAAAGGTGTTTTCCCATCACTCCAGCTTGGGAGACCTGTTAGTAACACTTGTTCCTCCCCCTCCCCCCAAAACAATGAAGTGTTCTGTGTGCTAACAACATAGCTTTAAAAAAAAGTAAAACAAAATTCTGCATTTTTTTAGGAAGTACTTTCCATGATATAGGAATGGAAAAAGACTTCCTGAACAAAACCCCAGTAGCTCATGAACTTAAACCATCACTCAACCAATGGGATCACATGAAGCTGAAGAGTTTCTTTACAGACAAGCAAAGCCAATAGATTACCCTCAGAATGGGAGAAAATATTTGTGGGTTATCCAACTGATAGAGGCCTAATCTCCAGAATCTACAAAGAACTCAAAAATCTGAACAGTAAGAAGTCAAACACCCCACTCACAAAATGGGGCAAAGAGCTGAACAGGCAGTTCACAGAGGAAGAAATAGAAATGGCAAACATACACTTAAGAAAATGTTCCTCATCCCTAACCATCAGAGAAATGTAAATTAAAACTATGAGATTCCACCTTACCCAAATAAGGATAGCAAACATCAAAAAATCAAATAAAAATAAATGCTGGTGAGGATGTGGAGAAGTAGGAACACTCATCCACTGTTGGTAGGAATGTAGGATGGTGCAACCACTTTGGAAAGCAATATGGAGACTTCTGAAAAAGCTGAGTATAGAGATACCAACAGACCCAGTTATTCCCTTACTGGGCATCTACCCTAAAACCTTCAAACCACAGGCTAGAGAGATTTGCTCAACCATGTTTATAGCGGCTCAATTTGTAATAGCTAAGTGCTGAAATCAACCCAGATGTCCATCACGAGAAGAATGGATAACTAAGATGTGGTATATCTACACAATGGAATTCTATACAGCAGTAAGAAAAAATGACACAATGAAATTTGAGGAAAAATGGTTGAACCTGGAACAGATCATTCTCAGTGAACTTACCCAATCACAGAAAAAAAATCGCCACATAGTCTCACTCATCTACAGCACCTAACCTGAATCTACCCAAGATACCTTACATACCCAGCAAGCATCTCCTAGACTAGACACTAGGATGGAAGGGGAGGGAGGGGAGGGCATTAAAAGGGTGGGAAACACAAATCTAGACCCAAATGGCAATGGTACCATAATTTTCTACTTACTAAAAGACAGACCAAATGGCTGATCCTTCACCAGGCCCTTACAGAGAATACCTGAACCACAAGACACTGGAGAGGGTATGATCAAGACTAACCTTAATCTTCTACATCTTCCCTCCCTCACTTCCCCTCTCCCTGTCTCTCTCTCTCTTATCTCTAACTCTTGTATATTAGTTATCTTTTTCCTCATTTTCTTAGTGGGCACTGACCTGTAACTCCCAGAACCAGCATGGGGCTATCATCCACAATGAGCCTTTGATCAGAGAGACTTACAAGGTTTCCTAAAAGACAGACAGATTTCTGTCAGAGTACTTGATGACCCACCAAAGGCTAGTGGTAAGACCCTACTGCTGAAGACATCTTATGTGATTGACATGCAAATTAGAATGGCATGGCTGGAAGTTGGAAGAGAGTCAGTCCTCAGACAGTCAGCGCGTCTAGTGCCAGAAGGTGCTACATGGGTAACTGGGGGAAAATGACCAATATCTGTTGAAGCAACGCATGGTCTAACCTACTTAGCAGCAAATAACTTGTTGTGATGCCCACACAAGTGCAGTGGTGGCACACAGCCATGGTGGGGAACCAACTGCTCTCAATTTGGCTAACTGATCCCCTCACTGGTATGGGACCCATAGCTGGAGCTGGGAAACAAGTCACAACCATATCCAAACATAAGCTCACTCTCCAATATTAAGCTACCATCAATTGTGGGCTACAAGGGGGCCTACACCTATTAAATTCTCTATAAAAAAAAATAGGGTTAACTCATTTGTCCTGGTGCTAACTTACTCTCCGTTGGAGAATCTGCTTCTCTTTTGCAGATAGATGTAGATCCTAAGGAGAGAGCTACCCCATCATACCTCAAAAGGGCCCCGGCTTAAACTAAGAAAACTTGGAGAAACAAGCAAGGGGGCTGTTTTCCTGATGAACTGGATACCAGCACAAGGGGGAAGGAGATCAGCACAGAGAAAAATCAACTCCTACCAAATCAGAGAGCCAGAGCCTCAGAGGCCCCCAACACCTCATCACTGAAGCAGACCAAAAATGAACCCAAAATGGCTCAGGGAAATTTTGCAGAAGAGGGGGCGGAAAGAATGTCAGAGTCACATGTTGGGTCATGATATACAGAGACATTTAGTTTACCCATAACTGTGGGCTAACTCCACAATGCATGACCCATATACCTCAACAAGGAGGGGCCAAGGGGAGGGGTTAGGTCACGGATGAGGCTAATAATGGTACCAAACTGACTGTATTTGATGAATACAAAACTAACTAATACAGAAAAAAAAAAATTCTGCATTTTTATAAAACTTGATAAAAAATAGTTTTTCAAACTGTACAGTCACCAGAAGTACACGGTTATCAAAAATGCACACACTTCACTTGGCATCTCCGGCACCTTCGGCTTTCTGTGCCTGGTCTGTTTTGGCATCTCCGTTTTCTGCAGGGTTATTCCCTTCCTTGCCAGCATTAGCTTTTCCCTTTTCCCTTTGGGTACCTTCTCTCCCTTCTTTGTAGGGGTCTTTTTAGTCTTGGGCTCTGGCTTTGGAGGAGCAGGTTTAGCAGATAACCTTGCAGATCTTCTCTGTGGTTCGTCCTTCACCTTGGCTTTATCTCTTTTAGCATCCCCTTCAGCCTTTCTTTTGGGCATGGGCACCGGGGGGGGTGGGGGGGGTGGGGAGAGAGATGTAGGCGCTGAACGCGGGAATGCAGCGGCGTGCAGCTTTGGTTGGTCCGGGGGTCGTCCTCGCTGCTTTTTCACACTGCTTGGGTTGGGGGACGGGGGGTTATCTCTCAAGGTAGTTTTAATTTGAATTTCCTTGATGTTTATATACCATCTGTATTTCTGTACTTCTGATGAGAACTCTCTTTATTTCCATAGCCCTTTTTTGTTTTGTTTTGGTTTGGTTTTTAGCCAGTGTGGTGGTGTGGTGGTGTACACCTTTAATCGCAGCACTCAGGAGGGAGAGGTAGGAAGATTGCTGTGATTTCGAGGCTGCGCTGAGTCTATGTAGAGAATTCCAGGTCATCCTGGGCTAGAGTGAGACCCTAACTTGAAAAACCAGACAACCATAGCCCATTTTTTAATTGGGTTGTTTGCTTTCTTATTGTTCTGTTTTTTGGTGTTTCTTTTTTTCTTTTTTTTTTTTTCTCGAGGTAGGTTCTCACTTTAACCCAGGCTGACCTGGAATTCACTATGGAGTCTCAGGGTGGCCTTGGACTCATGGCAATCGTCCTACCACTGTCTCCCCAGTGCTGGGATTAAAGGCGAGCACCACCACGCCTGGCTTTATTGTTCTGTTTTTTTGAGTTCTTTGTATATTCTGGATATTAATCCCCTGTCAGATATGTAGCTGGCAAAGATTTTCTCCCATTATGTACGTTTTCTCTTTGCTCTATTCACAGTGTCTTTTGCTGTTCAAAAGCTTTGTAATTTCATGAGATCCCAGTGGTTGATTAGTGGTTTTATTTTCTGAGTAATTGGGGTTATATTCAGAAAGTCATTATCTATGCCAATATGTTGAAGGGTTTCCCCTACCTTTTCCTCAAGCAATTTCAGAGTTTCAGGTCTGATATTAAAGTCCCTGATCCACTTGGATTTGATTCTTGTGCAGGGAGAAAGATAAGGATCTGTTTTCATCTTTCTACCTATAGATATCCAGTTTTCACAGCACCACTTGTTGAAGAGGCTGTCTTTTCTCTAATGAATATTTTTGGCATTTTTGTCAAAACTCAGATGGATGTAGCTGCCTGGATTAACATCTGGGTCCTCTATTCTGTCCCATTGATCTACATGCCTGTCTTTGTGTCAATACCATGGTGTTTTTGTTACAATGGCTTTCTAATATAGCTTAAAATCGGGTATGGTGATTCCACCAGCCTTATTTTTGTTGCTCAAAATTGTTTTGGCTATTCGAGGTTCTTTGTGCTCCCAAATGAATTTTAGGACTGTTTTTTTTCTATTTCTGTGAGGAATGTCATTAGAATTTTAATGGGGATTGCATTAAATGTATAGATTGCTTTTGGTATGATTGACATTTTCACAATATTGATTCTTCCAACCCAAGAACATGGAATGTCTTTCCATTTCCTTGTGTCTTCTGTAATTTCTCACTTGAGTGTTTTAAAGATCTCATTATAGAGATCTTTTACTTCCTTGGTTGAGTTTATTCCAAGGTACTTTTTTTTTTTTTTTTTTTTTTTTTGGTGTGATTGTGAATGGGAGAGATTCCGTTCTCCACAATGTTTGTTGTTAGTATATAAGATACCTACTGATTTCTGTGTATTTATTTTGTATCTTGCTATGCTACTAAAAGTGTTTATCAATTCTAAAAATTTGCTGGCAGAGTTTTTAGGGTCTTTTATGTATAGAATCATATCATCTGTAAATAGTGATAATTTGATCTCTTCCTTTCCAATTTGCATCCCTTTTATGAGTGTCTCTTGCTTTATTGCTATAGCTAAGCATTCCAGTACAATATTAAATAAAAGTGGGGATAATGGACACCCTTGTTTTGTTCCTGAATTAAGTGGAACAGTTTCAACTCTTTCTCCATTTATTATTATGTTGGCTGTAGGTTTGTCATAAATAGCTTTTATTATGTTGAGATATTTCCTTCTAGTCCCAGTTTCTGTAATACTTTTACCATGAAAAGGTGTTGGATTTTGTGAAATGCCTTTTCTGCATCAATTGAGATGATCATGTGACTTTTGTCCTTCTGACCATTTATATGATGTATTACATTTATTGATTTGCATATGTTGAACCATCCCTGCATCCCTGGGATAAAGCCAACTTGGTCGGGGTGAATAACCTTTTTGTTATATTCTTGTATTCTGTTTGCCAGTATTTTGTTCAGAATTTTTGCATCTATGTTAATAAGGGAGATTGGTCTGTAATTTTGATTTTGGTTCTGTCTTTTCTGGTTTTGGTATGAGGGTGATGCTGACTTCATAGACATAGTTCAGTAGAATTTCTTCCTGTTCTATTTTATGATAAAGTTTGAGAAGCATTGGTGTTAGTTTTTTCATGAAGGTCTGGTGAAATTCACCAGTGAATCCATCTGGGCCTGTACTCTTTTTAGTTGGGAGACTTTTTGTAACTGTTTTCATCTCTGTACTTGCTATAGGTCTATTTAAATGGTTTATCTCATCTTGATTTAATTTTGCTAGGTCATATGAATCAAAGAAATCATCTATTTCTTTCAGATTTTCAAACTTAGAGGAATACATATTCTTAAACTATGTCCTTATAATTTTCTGAATTTCTTTGGTATCTGTTGTAATGGTGCATTTTTATCTCTAATCCTATTAATTTTTGTCTCTTCTAGTCAAATTTGCTAAGGGTTTATCAATCTTGTTTATCCTTTCAAAGAACCAATTCTTTGTTTCATTGATTCTTTAGATTTTTTTGGTTTCTATTTCATTAATTTCTGGCCTAATCTATATTATTTATTGCTATCTGCTGATTTTTGGTTTGCCTTGTTCTTCTTTTTCCAATGCCTTAAGGTGAAGCATTAAATTGTTTATTTGTGAACTCTCTAATTTCTTAATATAAGCACTTAGAGCTATAAATTTCCCTCTTATAGCTGCCTTCATTTTGTCCCAAAAGTTTTGGTATGTTGTATTATCATCATCATTTGATTCTATGAATTTATTGATTTCCTTTTTGATATCTTCAATGACCCATTGATCATTCAATAGTGTACTGTTTAGTCTCCATGAGTTTTTGTATGCTTCATAACTTTTCTTGTTGCAGATTTGCAGTTTAATCCCACTGTGATCAGATAGGGTATAAGGGATTATTTCAATTTTCCTGTAATTGTTGAGATTTGCCTTGTGTCCTAATATATGGTCTATTTTAGAGAATGTTCCATGTGCTGCTGAGAAAAAAATGTATATTCTTCAGCATTTGGATGGAATGTTCTGTAGATATCTGTTAGGTCCATTTGTTCCATGACATCAATTAATTCAGATGTCTCTCTGTTTACTTTTTTGCCAGGATGGCCTGTCAATTGATGAGAGTGGGGTATTGAAATCACCCACTACAATTGTGTTTGATGTTATCTGTGACTTTAAGTCTTATAGTGTTTGTTTGATGAAGTTGGGAGCCCCCATGTTAGGTGCATATATGTTTAGGACTGTCATGTCCTCCTGTTCGAGTGTTCCTTTAATCAGTATAAAATGATCTTCTTTATGTTTCTTCACTAATGTCGGTTTAACATCTATCCTGTCAGATATTAGAATAGCAACCCCTGCTTGTTTCCTAGGCCCATTTGCTTGAAATACCATTTTCCATCCTTTCAACCTATGGCAGTGTCTATCTTTTATTGAGAGATGAGTTTCCTGGAAGCAACAAATGGCAGGATCCTGACTTTTTAATTTAATTTAATTTTTATTTATTTATTTGACAAAGAAAGAGGGAGAGATAGAGAGACAGAGAGGGAGAGAACGGGCACTCCAGGGCTTCCAGGCTCTGCAAATGAACTCCAGAAACATGTGCCCCCTTATGCATCTGGCTAATGTGGGTCCTAGGGACTTGAATCTGGCTCCTTTGGCTTTGCAGGTAAATGCTTTAACCGCTAAGCCATGCCTCCAATTCAGTGTCCTGATTTTTAAAAATATTTCATATTTATTTATTTATTTATTTATTTATTGGACAGAGAAAGAGTGAGGGGGAAGAAGAAGAGAGATGGAAAGAATGGGCATGCCAGAGCCTCCAGCCACTGCAAACGAACTCCAGATGCTGCACACCCTTGTGCATCTGGCTAACGTGGGTTCTGGGGAATTGAGCCTGGGTCCTTTGGCTTTGTAGGCAAGTGCCTTAACCAATAAGCCATATCTCCATTCCCAGAATCCAGACTTTCAATCCAGTCTGCAAGCACGTGTCTTTTGGTTGGTGCATTGAGGCCACTGATATTAGGAGTTATTATTGAAATGTATGCATTGATTCTTGCCATTCTTCTTATTTTGCAGTGTTTCCTGTTTCCCCTTTACAACTTTGTTTTAATTGTTGCTTGAGTGTGGTTTATTAACTCCTATTTCCTCCTTTGTGTGTTTTGCTTTCTCTTCAGCATTATGAATTCTTTCAAGAGACTTCTGGGAAAGATGGTGGCTTAGGAGCCATGCAAAAACAGCCTAGGGAGGGATTTAAGCAAAATCCCAGCAAAATACATTCTTCTTCTGAAAAGTGAAGGAGCATAGGTTATTCTTAGACACACCAGAGAAGCCAGAGAGACTAAGACACACAAGAAAGGAGGAAAACGGCCAGAGTCCCACTGAGCAGCAATCCGCGCCCCCTCCCCCAACCCCCCACCCCCAACCTGCAGACCCGCCAGGAGCACCAGGCGGCGGCAGCAACAGCAGAGACCAAGCAATAGATTTTTCAACTCCATCAACCTTCTTGCAAAGTTAAGAAATTTGAAGGAAAGACATCTGAGATCAACTAAAGAGCTACTGAAAGTGCAAGCAACTCCAGAAGTCTGAACTCTCCCATCCCCCACCATCAGAAACATAAACCTCCAGCATTCAGCCCCCAGTGGCAGCACAGCCAGCTGAGCTGATCAGAGGTATAGCTGCACAGCACAATATGGAGGCAGACACTCAGCATTGGTGAGATCGGAAGCCATCCCAAAAGGTAACAAGACTGACTGAAAACACAACAACAACAAAGAAAAACAGGTACACAGTTCTGCAAGAGCTAATCTCTCTTTCCTTCTCAAGGCAGGTTATGGGGTATATATTCTTGGATCGCTTTACAATTTTCAAATAACCTGATAGGGGGGTTGAATTTTATTGCCTTTGGTGCTTTCACATATATAAGGCCTTTGTTGTTTGCTTCTGTTATTATCGGGGGCAGGGTCTGATCCAGATCTAGGTTCTCCTGGAATCCAATTCAGAACAGAAATCTCTACTTCCCAGCTGACAAGATTAAGGGTGTAGAACAACACAAACCCTTAGGGATTTTGGCTTTATATGACTATCTGTTTGTTTTAATCCACACAATTGCATACTTTGTGCTGGTTTTTATTGATTGCATATGTTACTCAGTTGAAGTTTAGAATTTGCCAGTAAATTATTCCACCCAGTCCACTAGAATACTTGCTTAGCAAGAAAACTCAACAGCTAGGATTATTTCTGTGGCTTGATTGGTGAACAAGAACTACACCTGGCACTTTGAACTCATATCCTGAGGGTATATAGAGCTGGATTGCCATGTCTGGGAACACTGCAGATAAGTAGAAAACCCAAGCGCCAATCAATTCAGGATGCAAAAGTCGCTCCAATACAATACAAGAAACTCAAAGAATCAAGACAATACAGTCCCACCAAAAAGTATAAATCCATCAGAAATGATCACCAATGAGACTGCTTTAGATGATATGCCTGACAAAGATTTCAAGAAAATGATGGTATCTGTGCTCAAAGAAATCAGATAAAAGCCGGGCATGGTGGTGCACACCTTTAATCCCAGCACTAGGGAGGCAGTGGTAGGAGGATTGCTGAGAGTTCAAGGCCACCCTGAGACTACATAATGAATTCCAGGCCAGCATGGGCTAAAGTGAAACCCTACCTTGAGAAACCAAAAAAAAAAAAAAAAAAAAAAAAAAAGAAAAGAAAAGAAATCACAGAAGAAATGAAGGCAATCAAAGAGGAAAACAAAGGAATTAAAGAAGAAAACAAACTTCTGAAAGAGAACACAGGAAACTAGCTTAATGAAATAAAGAGATCATTATAAGACATGAGTAAGGAAATAGAAATACCGAAGAAAAACCAGGCTGAAATCCTGGCTCTGAAGAATATAGTCAATGAAATAAAAACACTCTTTGCAAAGTCTCACCAGTAGAATGGATGAAGGAGAGAACAGAATATCTAAACAAGAAGACCACCTGGCAGTCCAACAAAGAGAAATACGAGCTAATAGCAAGGTGTGAATGGGAATTTCAGGATATCTGGGACACTATGTAAAGATCATACATAAGAATCCAGGGTATAACAAGAGAAGAATTTCAATCCAGAGGCTTAGTAGGTGTTGTCAACAAAATAATAGAAGAAAAAATTCCTCAAATTGGGAAAGAAATGCAGTACAGATACAAGAAGCTTTTAGAACACCAAAAAGACAAAATCTGGAAAGAACCTCTTCTTGCCACGTCATAATTAAGCTATTAAACACACAAACCAAAGAAAATACATTGAAAGCAGGTAGAGAGAAGTCACCTACAAAGGCAAGTCCGTCAGAATAACTGCAGATTACTCAACACATACTCTAAAAGCCAGAAGGGCTTGGAATGATGTATTCCACGTTCTGAAAGATACCACTGTCAGCCAAGATTATGTTATCCTGCAAAGCTATATTTCCAAATTAATGGAGAAATAAGGACATTCCACAACAGAAACAGGCTAAAGAATTTATGACAACTAAACCAGCTCTATAGAAAATACTTGAAAGAATTCTTTTTTTAAATTATTATTTTTTATCAACAACTTCCATGATTGTAAACAATATTCCATGGTAATTCCCTTATTCCTCCACTTTCTCCTTTGAAACTCCACCCTCCATCATATCCCCTCCTCCTCTTATTCAGTCTGTTATTTTAATGTCATGATCTTTTCCTCCTATTATGATGGTCTTGTGTAGGCAGTGTCAGGCACTGTGAGGTCATGGATATCCAGGCAATTTTATGTCTGGAGGAGCACATTGTAAGGAGTCCTGCCCTTCCTTTGGCTCTTACATTCTTTCCGCCACCTCTTCTGCAATGGACCCTGAGCCTTGGAATGTCTGATAATGACATTGCAGTGCTGAGCACTCCTGTTACTTCCTCCCAGCACCATGATGCCTTTTGAATCATCCCAAGATCACTGCTATCTGAAAAGAGAAGGTTCTCTACCAAAAGTGAGAGTAGCATTAATATATAGGTATGAACATTAAGACAAATGCTTACTGGGCAGTTTGGGACAGCAGCAGACATTACATCCGCTCAGGCTCATGACTACCCTGATTTAGGTTTTCAGTATCAGGGTTGTATTCCCTCCCATGGAGCAGGCCTCCAGTCCAATTAGAGGGCAGTTTGTTTCCACCATGTCAGACATACCACTATTGGACCTGTTGGCTCATTTGGCCTGGCTGGCAACATATAAAGCTTGCAGTGGCCTCTGTTGAGTATCTTGAAGGAATTCTTTTTTTTTTTTTTTTTTTTTTGAGGTAGGGTTTCACTGTAGCGCAGGCTGACCTGGAGTTCACTATGTAGCCTCAGGGGGGCCTTGAAGTCACAGCAATCCTCCTTCCTCTGCCTCCTGAGTGCTGGGATTAAAGGAGTGCACCACCACACCTGGCTTGAAGGAATTCTTAATGCCAAAGAGAAAGCAAAACACGCACAGGAGGAAATAGGAAAAAATAAGCCACACCCAAATAACAGTTAAAACAAATGAGTAAGGTGAAAATAGGTAACACTAAAAAGTAAGAAGAATGGTGAGAATAAATGCATACCTTTCAATAATAACTCTTAATATTAATGGCCTCAATGCAACACCAAAAGACACAGGCTTGGTGAGTGGATTAAAAGGCAGGATCCTGCCATTTTTTGCTTCCAAAAAACTCATCTCTCAATAAAAGATAGACACTGCCTTATGGTGGAAGGATGGAAAATCGTATTTCAAGCAAATGGGCCCAGGAAAAAAGAAGGGGTTGCTATCCTAATATCTGACAGGATGGACTTCAAGCCAACAATAGTGAGGAAAGATAAAGAAGGTCATTTTATACTGATTAAAGGAACTCTCCAGCAGGAGGACATTCCAATTTTAAATATATATGCACCTAACATGGGGGCTTCCTGTTTCATCAAACAAACACTATTAGTCTTCAGGTCATAGATTACATCAAATACAATCATAGTGGTAGATTTCAATACCCCACTCTCATCAATTGACAGGTCATCCCAGCAAAAATAAACAGAGACACGTGTGAATTATGATGTCATGGAACAAATGGACCTAACACTTATCTACAGAACATTCCATCCAAATGCTGAAGAATGTACATTTTTCTCAGCAGCACATGGAACATTCTCTAAAATAGACCATATATTAGGACACAAAGCAAATCCCCACAAATACAGGAAAATTGAAATAATCACTTGTACTCTATCTGACCACAATGGGATTAAACTGAAAATCAGCAACAAGAAAAGCTATAGAGCATACAGAAATTCATGGAGACTAAACAGTACACTATTGAATGATCAATGGGTCATTGAAGAAATAAAAAAGGAAATAAATAAATTCATAGAATCTTATGATGATGATAATACAACATATTAAAACCTTTGGGACAAAATGAAGGCAGTCCTAAGAGGGAAATTTATAGCTCTAAGTGCCTATATTAAGAAATTAGACAGTTCACAAATAAACAATTTAATGCTTCACCTTAAGGCCTTGGGAAAAGAAGAACAAGGCAAACCAAAAATCAGTAGAGGAAAAGAAATCATAAAGAGTGGGGCAGAAATTGATGAAATAGAAACCAAAAAAAAAAAAAAAAAAAAAGTCCAAAGAATCAACAAAACAAAGAATTGGTTCTTTGAAAGGATAAACAAGACTGATAAACCCTTAGCAAATTTGACCAGAAGAAAGAGAGGAGAGACAAAAATTAATAAAATTAGAGAGGCAAAAGGCACCATTATAACAAATACCAAAGAAATTAAGACAATTATAAGGACATACATTAAGAATACATATGCCTCTAAGTTTGAAAATCTGAAGGAAATGGATGATTTCCTTGATTAATATGACCTGCCAAAATTAAATCAAGATGAGATAAACCATTTAAATAGACCTATAGCAATTACAGAGATCTAAGCAGTCATAAAAAGTCTCCCAACCAAAAAAAGCCCAGGCCTACATAGAGTCACTGGTTAATTTTACCAGAGCTTCATAGAAGAACTAACACCAATGCTTCTCAAACTTTCCAATAAAATAGAAAAGGGAGGAATTCTACCAAACTCCTTCTATGAAGCCAGCATCTCACCCTCATACCAAAACCAGGAAAAGACAGAACAAAAAAGAAAATTACAGACCAATCTCCTTCATTAACATAGATGCAAAAATTTTGAACAAAATATTGACAAATGGAATACAAGAATATATCAAAAAGATTATTCACCCCGATCAAATTGGCTTTATCCCAGGGATGCAGGGATGGTTCAACATATGCAAATCAATAAATGTAATACATCATGTAAATGGTCTGAAGGACAAATTTCACATGATCATTTCAATAGATTCAGAAAAGGCATTTGACAAAATCCAACATCCTTTCATGGTAAAAGTATTACAGAAACTGGGACTAGAAGGAACATATCTCAACATAATAAAAGCTATTTATGACAAACCTACAGCCAACATAATAATAAATGGAGAAACAGTTGAAGCTGTTCCACTAAATTCAGGAACAAAACAAGGGTGTCCATTGTCCCCACTTTTATTTAATATTGTACTGGAATGCTTAGCTATAGCAATAAAGCAAGAGACACTCATAAAAGGGATACAAATTAGAAAGGAAGAGATCAAATTATCACTATTTGCAGATGATATAACTCTATACATAAAAGACCCTAAAAACTCTACCAGCAAATGGTTAGAGCTGATAAACACTTTTAGCAGCATAGCAGGATACAAAATAAATACACAGGAACCAGTAGCTTTCCTATATACTAACAACAAATGTGTGGAGAATGAAATCAGGGAATCACTCCCATTCAATTGCCTCAAAATAAGTAAATAAGTAAGTAAGTAAGTAAATAAATAAATAAAGTACCTTGGAATAAACTTAACTAAGGAAGGAGCTCTACAATGAGAACTTTAAAACACTCAAGCGAGAAATTGCAGAAGACATGAGGAAATGGAAAGATATCCCATGATCTTGGATTGCAAGAATCAATATTGTGAAAATGTCAATCTTACCAAAAGCTATCTACACATTTAATGCAATCCCCATTAAAATTCCAATGGCATTCTTCACAGGAATAGAAAAAAATCCTAAACTTCATTTGGAAGCAGAAAAAAAAAAAAAAACCTCAAATAGCCATAATGATTTTGAGCAACAAAAATAAGGCTGGTGGTATTACCATACCTGATTTTAAGCTATATTAGAAAGCCATAGTAACAAAAACAGCATCGTATTGGCACAAAGACAGGGATGTAGATCAATGGAACAGAATAGAGGACCCAGATGCTAATCCAGGCAGCTACAGCCATATCATTTTTGACAAAAATGCCAAAAATATTCACTGGAGAAAAGACAGCCTCTTCAACAAGTGGTGCTGTGAAAACTGGATATCTATAGGTAGAAAGAGGAAAACAGATCCTTATCTTTCTCCCTGCACAAGAATCAAATCCAAGTAGATCAGGGATGTTCATATCAGACCTGAAACTCTGAAATTGCTAGAGGAAAAGGTAAGGGAAACCCTTCACCCTGTTGGCATAGGTAATGACTTTCTGAATATAACCTCAGTTCCTCAGAAAATAAAACCACTAATCAACCACTGGGATCTCATGAAATTACAAAGCTTTTGTATAGCAAAGGACACTGTAAATAGAGCAAAGAGACAACCTACAGAATGGGAAAAACCTTTGCTAGTTACACATCTGGAAGATTAATATCCAAAATATACAAAGAACTCAAAAAACAGCACAATAAGAATTCAAATAACCCCATCAAAAAATGAGTGATGGCACTAAATAGAGAGTTCTCACCAGAAGAAATACAGATGGCATATAAGCATCTGAAAAGTGTTTTACATCCTTAGCCATCATGGGAATGCAAATTGAAACTACATTGAAATTCCATCTATCTCCCCTCAGAATGGCTACCATCAAGAAAACAAGTGACAATAAATGTTGGCAAGGTTGTGGTAAAAGAGGAACCCTTCTGCACTGTTGGTGGGATTGTAAATTGGTACAGCCATTGTGGAAATCAGTGTGGAGGTTCTTGAGACAACTAAAAATAGATTTGCCATATGATCCAGCTATAGCACTCTTAGGAATATATTGTAATGACTCTTCTCACTACCTTAAAGATACTTTCCCAACCATGTTTATTGCTGCTGTATTCACAATAGCTAGGAAATGGAACCAGCCTAGATGTCCATCCATAGATGAATGGATAATGAAGATGTGGTACATATACATAATGGAATTCTATTCAGTGGTAAAGAAAAATGAAACTATGAAATTTGCAGGGAAATGGATGGATCTGGAAAGGAGTGAGGTAACTCAGGCCCAGGCATCCAAACATCACATGTTCTCTTATGTGTGGATCCTAGCTACAAATGTGTACACTTGTGTGTGATTTGGAATCAAAGATCAGTAGCAGAGGCCCATAAGCTAGAAAAATGCTATAAGGGGGGGGGGGTGAGGGAAGGTCCTAAGAGGATGGTACTGTATATATGTAAGTAGAAGAACAGATTATTGGGAGGGGACAGGCCTAAAAAAGGTCAGTGGAAGAGATTGTATAAAAGATAGGCAAGGGAGGGTCAATCAAATTTCAAGATATTCTGAATAAGACATATGGAAATCTACTTTCTTAAATAATGGCACATCCAGAAGCCATAGATTGTTACTAGAAAATTTTCAGTGCCTGGGATGGGATACCTTCCAGTGAGTTGTTGGCCATGGAGGTCCCTGTTGCCTCCAAAACATGGGCTATTGCCAAGGCCCTTGGTTCCCCATGAGAAAGAGATGGTAATACCCTGTTGTTGAAGAATTCACATGCCTGAGAGGCAAAGTCACTGAGGAATCAAGTTGGTGCTGAGTAGAAAACCTTCTCCCTATAGCCCAGCCAACTGAAAGCTGGAAAAAGCTGCCCTGTATGCAGTCTTAAGGGAGACAGAAGACATCAGTGGTGAAAACAGTGGACACTGGGAACCTCAAGTTTTGCCAGACAGGCCAAATGACTGAACGCATGTACCAGTGGCATGTCTGCTCTGGGGGAAACCAAGTGCTCTCTAATTGGACTGAAGGACCACTCTATGGGGGAGAATACTTGCCTGGCACTGAAAACCTAATTAAAAGCCTATGGCAGAGGAGGTAATGAGCCTTAGGGTAAAAAGCCTGCTCTTGTCTGGATAACTGCATATATTACTCTCACCATATTGCCCTGAAAGCACTACAGTTAATGTTTATTCTCATATATTAATGCTACTCTCACTTCTGTTTAGAGAAGCTTCATTTTCAGATAGTGATGACTACAGGGATGACCCAAAAGGCAACATAGTGCTGAGAAGAAGGGATGGATGAGTATCTAGCACTGAAATATCTCCCACCCTCCAAGGCTCAAGGTCAATTGTGGGAGAGGTGGCAGAAAGAATGTAAGAGCAAAAGGAAAGGTACCACTCTTTATATACAACTGTCTGGACAGTATTTGGCCTGGATATCCAAGACCTCACAGTGCTTAGAGATCCACACCAGACCTTAGTAATAGGAGATAAAGATGATGCATAAAATTAAAAGAGAGACTAATGGAGAGAGGGAGGGGATATGACAGAGCAGACTTATGAAGGAGAAAGTGGGGAAGGGGTGGGGAGGGAAATACCATGGTTTGTTGTCTGTAAGTATAGAAGTTGCCAATTATATATATATATATATATATATATATATATATATATATATATATATATATATATTTATATATATATATATATATATATAAATATATATATATATATATATATATATATATATATATATATATATATATATATATATTTATATTTATATTTATATTTATATTTATATTTATATTTATATTTATATAAACAAGGAAAAAAAAAGATCACCCAGTCCTACAATGAATGTCTCTAATCAAAACATAGAAAAGACATTATGATCATAATACCAAAATGATGCTATAAGCAATGCAACCCTGACCAAACTACTGGTAGAACTTGCAGAAAAGCAACACAGGACAGATAATCATGTGGATGCTTCCATCACTAGATTAGAGCTACTAGATAAGAAAATGGAAGGAGTTCAAAGACAGTTAAGAGATAGGAAGGAGTGAAACAAAAGAGGACCTCAAAAATCAGGTGATGCTAAATGAAGACATAAAGAAATGCAAGGATTAATTCCAAGAAGCATCAGGAAAATCAGAAAATGATGTGAAAAGGGAATTTGACAGAGGGCTGGAAACGATACATAGAAAAGAGGTAGAAAATTCAAACCTATTGAATCAGCCCAAAACTTTAGAAGCTCTGAAGAATAGAGTCAGCCATGTGGACGATAGAAACTCAGATCTGGAAGACAAGACAGAAGAAACAGTTCGAGAGTTCAAACGTTTCAAGAAGTTCAAAAGTTTCTGTGAACAGAACATGAGGGAATTGTGGGATACACTTAAACATCCTAATATCAGGATCATTGGAATACCAGAAGGAGAAGAAATTCAGACCAAAGGCATGGAGAACTTATTTAACAAAATAATTGAAGAAAACTTCCCCACTCTCTCAAAAGAAAGGCCCATCAAGATACAAGAAGCTAACAGAACTCCAAACAGATTGGACCAAAGGAGAAACTCTCCAAGACATATTATCATTAAGACTCTAAACATTGACACCAAGGAGAAAATCCTAAAAGCAGCTAGGGAAAAACAGCACACCACTTTTAAAGGTAACCCCATCAGAATTACTTTAGACTTCTCAATGGAAACACTGAAAGCCGGAAGGGCCTGGAATGACACACTGCAAAGTCTAAGAACCTATGTCTTCCAACCCAAACTACTCTACCCAGCAAAAGTATCCCTCATAATGGTGAAAGAAAAGTATCCCTCAGATGATGAAAGAAAAACTTTCCATGACAAAACTCAGCTTTACAATTATACTAACACAAAACCAAACCTACAGAGAGTATTTCACGAAATTCTCCACACAGAAGAATCAAATAATCAAACTCAAATGCACTGTTGCTCATCTCCCCAATTCCTCTGTGGTTTCACCTGGGCTTTAGCTGAGATGCCAGGGGTGGTTTATCTCCACAGGTCTCACTACCTTCAGAAAAAGAAAAAAACAGATTCTCCAATGGAGAGTAAAGTCAGCATAGGTTAAATTGGATAAGCATTATTAATTTAGGGACATTTGGTGGATGTAGCTCCTCTTTTAGCCAAAGATTATTAGAAGCTTGACATTGGAGAGCATAATCTTGAGAACAAAGGTTTTGAGCAGCTACTTTAGGGAAAGCATATTGTAGAAGATAAAATATAAAAATGCTATTTTAGGGAATAATATTCCATAAAAGATAAAATGAATAGTATTAAAATACTACTTCTGGGACAATATTCCATAGAAGATAAAGTTTAAAAGACTGTTTCAGGGAAAATACTGTACAAGATAACATACTATTTCAAGGAAAAGATTCTGAAGAATACAAATTAACAAAAATGTTAGTTCAAGAAATTTATTCTGGATGTCTGGCTTAGGAGCCAAGCCAAACCAGCCTAGGGAGGGATTTAAGCAAAATACGTACTTGTTCTGAAAAGTGAAGGAGTATAAGTTATTCTTAGCCACAGAGGAGAAGCCATAGAGACCAAGATCCACCAGAAAGGAGGAAAACAGTGAGTCCAACTGAGGCGATTGTGGCCATGATCTGAATGCCCACCAGCACAGTCCCGCCAGGTGCTCCAGGCAGCAGCAGCAGCAGCAGAGACCAAGCAACAGATTTTTTGACTCCATCAGCCTTCTTGCAAAGTTAAGAAATCTGAAGGAAAGACAGCTGAGATCAACTAAAGAGCTACTGAAAGTGCGAGCAACTCTAGAAGTCTGAACTTTCCCATCCCCCACCATCAGAACTGTGAAACTCCAGCATTCAGCCCCCAGTAGCAGCACAGCCAGCAGAGTGGATCAGAGGTACAGCTGCACAGAACAACATGGAGGGATCAAGACAGGCACTCATAATTGGTGAGATTGGAAACAACCCCAAAAGGTAACGGAGGCTGATGGACAAAACAAACAAACAAACAACCACTAGGTACACAGTCCTGCAGGAGCTAATCTCTCCTCCTAAGGCCAGGTTATGGGATATATTCCTGGTGAGCTTTACGATTTTCAAATAACCTGTATTTGGAGCTGAATTTTGTTGCCTTTGGGGCTTTCATATATATAGGGCTTCTGTTTTTTGCTCCTGTCATTATTGGGGGCAGGGTCTGATCCAGATCCAGGTTGACCTGGAACCCAATTCAGAACAGAAATTTCTACCTCCAAGCTGACAAGATTAAGGGTGTAGAACAACACACAGCCTTAGGGATTTTGGCTTTATATGACTATCTGTTTGTTTTAATCCCCATAATTGCATACTTTGTGCTGGTTTTTATTGGTTGTGTATGTTACTTGGTTGAAGTATAGAATTTGATAGGAAATTATTCCACCCAGTCCACTAGAATACTTGCTTAGCAAGAAAACTGAATACCTAGGATTACTTCTGTGGCTTGATTGGCAGACAAGAGCTACACCTGACACCTTGAGCTCATATCCTAAGGGTATATAGAGGTGGATTGCCATGTCTGAAAACACTGCAGATAAGTAGATAACCCAAGAGTCAAATCAATTCTGGATGCAAAAGTTGCTACCATATAATACAAGAAACTCAAAGAATCAAGAAAATACAGTCCCATCAAAAAGTATTAATCCATCAGAAATGATCACCAATGAGACTGTTTTAGATGAAATGCCTGACAAAGATTTCAAGAAAATTATGGTATCTATGCTTAAAGAAATCAGAGAAGAAATTGTTGGGCCTTGAGAGGCCTGGATGCGAGGCCTAGTGGAACTTCCTGAGCCTAGCTAAAGTTTGGCGACCTGTCTCTGGCCAGCTAGGACTCAGCAAGATGCCTAATTGCTTCTTATCTGCTACTTCCACGTAGGAGTTGGAGTTATCATTTCAATAGTCACAGTTTACTATTGGCCCTTACCTCTCCCCCATCCTAGAATCCCCACCTTTGTTCTCAACATTATATAGGCAACTGCCTGTAACAATAAAGTGAGTTCCTGCTTCGACAAGACTCCCGATTCAGTGTGGTTTTTCTCGGGTGACTAGGAGAGGTTCTGAGTCGTCCGATGTTCACCCTCTTCCTCAACCCCTTGGGAGGAACCAGCTGGCCTGGTCCTTCCTCAGCACTACCTGTCGGGGGGAGCCCGGCATCTTGCACTCAATGTGGGGCTCTGGGAACCCTGACAGACTAGTGCCCCATGAGAGTCATTCGTTGAGGAGGTCAATCGGTGTGCGGGTGAGTGTACCCTCATAAGTTATGAGGCAGTCTTCATATTTAATGCGCTAAACTTTGCTTCTATAATCTGTACTTGTTTGTCAACATCTCTTCGTTCTCTTTCTCTTTCCTTTCACTTTGGTTCGCTGTCAGGCTGCATCTACAGCTTTTGTATTTCTGAACCGGTCATATGTCCCTATTGGACACACTGTGTGGCTTTTGACCTTTAGGCTTGTGCTTCTCTCTCTCTCTCTCTCTCTCTCTGTCTGTCTGTCTCTGCTTGGACCTGTGAAGGCAGGCCAGCTTTTTCTGCCATTCTGGAACTTCCCCTGGATCTGTAAGCTTCAATAAATCTCCCTTCCTCCATAACTATGTCTGGTCTGGAAGTTCATCTCAGTGAACCCAAAGCTGTCTGCTAACTTGGTACTGAGGAATGGACTGAGATGAACCTGACCATGTGGATGTTGACCTTTTGGAACTTTTGTTTTGGAGGAATAGGCATGGACTTGGTGCTTGCAACTGAAGGTGTCTTCTGGAGTGGTAAGCCAAACTTTATGGACTATATATATATATATATATGTATATTTATGGACTGTATATATGTATCAGTGAGTGTGTGTGAGATTTAAATGTGTATGATGTCTGTATATGTGGGAGTGTGTGTGTGTCTGTGTGTGTGTCTGTGTGTGTGTGTGTGTGAGAGAGAGAGACAGAGAGACAGAGAGAGACAGAGAGAGAGACATTTGAATGTGTATGATGTCTATATATTTCTGTGAGGGAGTTTTGTGGAGTGACAAAGTTGTTGTAATGTGTCTTATGTCTGCGTATGAGCGGGAGTGAATTTTTGTGTGAGATACATTTGAATTGCATGACTTCTGTATGTGTATATTTGAGAGTGACAAAGATTTGAATGTGTATGTTGTTGGTATATGTGTATGAGTGTGTGTGTGTGTGCATGTGTGTGAGAGAGAGAGGCATTTGAATGTGTATGTATGTGTGTAAAGAGAGGCATTTGAATGTCTATGATGTTTGTATGTATGTATGATATCTGTATATGTGTCTGTGTGCATGAAAAACATAGGTATTTGTATGATGTCAGTATATGTGGGGGGAGATTTGAATGTATATCATCTTTGCATATATGTTCAGTATTTGTGTATAATGAAAGACTTTTGAATATGTATGATGTGTATTTAGGTGTGTGAGTGTGTATGCATAAGACATTTTAATGTGTATGATGTCTGTATATGTGTGAGTGTGTGTGTGAGAGACACACATTCATATATGTATGATGGAGGTAAAGGTTTGCTATATAGAGAGAGACTTTCAAATGTATATGTTGTCTGTGATTGTGAGTGGAGTGAGAGACATTTGTATATGTCAAATGTTGGTATATTTACATGTGTGCATGGAGGGACTTAGAGAGAGGTTGGAATGTGTATAATATCTGTATGTGTGTGAGTGTGGGTGTGTAAGAGAGACATTTAAATGTGTATGTCTGTGTATGAATGTGAGTGTGTGTTTGAGAGATGGAGAGAGTTTTAATGTGTGTGATGTCTGTATGTATATGTGTGTAGAGAGTGATCTGTTTGAATGATTATAATGTCTGTATGGAATGACCGATTCATTGTATAAAAGTGTTTTTTCAAATTTATTCTTTTTTTATTAGTTAAGTACACAGTGTATATACAGCCATGTTGGTACCATCGTTAGCTTCCTCCCTGTCCTCCCTGCTCTGCAGGGCCCCATCTCATTGGGGAATGTGGGTCGTGCATTGGGAGGTTAGCCATCAGTAATGGGTAAGAGGCAATGTCTCTGCATAATGTCCCAACATGTGGCTCTAACAATCTTTCTGCCCCCTCTTCAGAAAATTTCCCTGAGCTGTCATGGGTTCATTTTAGGTCTACTTCAGTGATGAGGTCTTGGGAGCATCTGTGTCTCTGGATATCTGTTTGAGTAAGAGTTCAGTGTTCTCTGTATCTATCTCCTTCACCCTTGTGCTGTTACCACCTTCACCAAGAAGGTGGTGAAAAAAAAGAAGCAAGTTCTCCAAAGAAGAGTGAAGTCAGCACCAGGTAAATGGGATAACCATTATTATTTTAGAGGGGATTTAATAGGTGTATGCCCTCTTGTGGCCCACGATTGGTGGGAGCTCAATAATGGACAGCGGGCTCATTTTTTGGATATGGTTCTGACTTGTTTCCCAGCTCCAGCTGAGTGGATCAGTTAGTCAAATCAAGAACAGTTTGTTATCCACCATGGCTATTGCACTTGTGTGAGCATCACATCAGGTTGTTTGCTGCTGAGTACCTTAGATACGGGTTGCTTGGACAGATGTTGGTCATTTTCCCCCAGTCGCTCATGTAGTGCCTTCTAGTGCTAGACAAGCTAACTGACTGGGAACTGACTCTTCCATATTCCATCCAGGTCACTCCATGTTCCCCACCAACAGTATATGGTTCCTTTGGCAGTAGGGCCTTACCGCTAACCTTTAGTCATCAAGTACTCCGACAGAAATCTGTCTTCTTTTGGGAAACCTTGCACAATCTTACTCAGAATGTTCTGTGGAAGTAGAACATAGATGCTTCAGTTCATCCATATTTGACTATAGAGATGAAAGGAACTGTGAAGAGTTCTTTTTGCACAGCCTAGCTCTTGCAGCTTTGGGCAAAGCATCTTCACATCAACAGGTCACCCTTACAGATCTCAGAATGTTACCTTAATTGAGGAGAGCACATGATGTTCTTTCCAACAGAGTTACTGTTAATGCTCCATTGGAGAATTTGCTACTTTTTTTCCAGATGGACACAGATACTGAGGACAGAATCAGCCCATCCAGCTGAAACCAAGTGTAATTGGGGAAATGAGGAAGAGCACTGATTTCTTGGTGAACCTGGTACCAGCACAAGAGTGAAGGAGATAGACACAGAGAACACTCAACTCCTACCAAACTAGATATCCAGAGACACAGAGGCTCCCAAGAAGTCATCACTGAAGTAGACCTAAAATTAACCAAATGTCAGGGAAATTTGAGGAAGAGGGGGCAGAAATATTGTTATAAGCACAAGTTGGAACATTATGCACAGAGATATTGTCTCTTACCCATAACTCATGGCTAAACCCACCATCCATGACACATATTTCCCAGTGAAGAGGGTCCCTGAAGAGAGGGGGAGGACAGGGAGGAGGCTAACAATGGTACCAACATGGTTGTACACATACTGGGTACATAACTAATTAAAAAATAAAAATAAACAAAAATAAAAAAGAATTTAACACCTATGTAAACAAAACACTTTGAGAGAGTATGAATCTGAACTGCTTATGATCCATACATTATGACATGAAAATACCCTAAGTTTTATGAACTAGACCCATTCAAATTAGATGGAAAAGATAACATTGTTGTGCTGAGATTTTTAAGCCTATATCAAAGTAGAGCTAAATTCTAATGATAGTTTTGGAACAAAAAGCTGGTATGGGGGCTGGAGAGATGGCTTAGCGGTTAAGCGCTTGCCTGTGAAGCCTAAGGACCCCGGTTCGAGGCTCGATTCCCCAGGACCCACGTTAGCCAGATGCACAAGGGGGCGCAAGCATCTGGAGTTCATTTACAGAGGCTGGAAGCTCTGGCACGCCCATTCTCTCTCTCTCTCTGCCTTCTTCTCTCTGTCGCTCTCAAATAAATAAATAAACAAAAAATTTAAAAAAAAAAGGCTGGTATGGAAAAAACCTCATGTGCTCCTTTCAAATTAATTACCAATCAGAATTAGATGGAAGCAATATAATGCAGATGAAAATTTGTTTTCATCAAACTTGCTAAGAGCTTCAAAGTAAAGAAAAGAACTGTACAAGAGTTGATTTTATGTGATGAACTCACGATGGAAGAAAAACCTAGTTCCAACTTGAACAGAACACTTTGAGAAAATATGTATACATCACTTTTCCAATGAAAATGCCATCACAGTTGTTGCAATCAGGTTCACATTATTAGTTCACATTATTAGAAATCACCCAACCAAGAGCACCTTGTGGGAAAAAGGGGTTTATTTTGCCTTACAGGCTCAAGGGGAAGCACCACGATGGCAGGGGAAAACAATGGCATGAGCAGAGGGTGGACATAACCCCTGACCCACATAAGGTGGACAACAGGACCAGGAGAGTGTGCCAAACACTGGCATGGGGAAACTGGCTAAAACACCCATAAGTCTGCCCCCAACAATACACCACCTCCAGGAGTCTTTAATTTCCAATTGCTATCAGCTGGGGAGACTAGCATTCAGAACATCTAAGTTTATGGGGACACCTTAATAAAGCCACCACATTCTTCCCCTGGCCCACATAAACTGTTAACCATCCATTATATAAAATGCAATGCATTCAGTCCATCTTTATTTATTTATTTTTTTACTATATATATATATAATTGACAACTTCTGTACTTACAGACAACAAACCATGGTATTTCCCTCTCCCCCCTCCCCCACTTTCTCCTTCATAACTCTGCTCTCTGTCATATCCCCTCTGTCTATCCATTAGTCTCTCTGTTAATTTGATGTCATCATCTTTTTCTCCTATTATGAGGGTCTTGTGTGGGTATTGATAGGCACTGTGAGTCTTTGATATCGAGGCCAAGCTCTGTCCAGGCAGTTGTATGTAAGGAATGGTACCCTTCCTTTGGCTCTGACATTCTTTCTATCCTCCACCTCTTCCACAATGGACCCTGAGCCTTGGAGGGTGTGAGATGTTTCAGTGCTGGACACTCCTCCATCCCTTCTTCTCATCACTATGTTGCCTTTTGGGTCATCTCAGTGGTCATCACCATCTCTAACGAGAAGTGAGAGCAGCATTAATATATGAGTATGAATGCTAAGTGTAGTGCCTTTAGGGCAATTTGGTGAGTAATATATGCATTTATCCAGACAAGAGCAGGCATTATACCCCTAAGGCTCATGACCACCCCTGCCAAAGGGTTTTTTAAATATTTTAAAATTATTTTTATTAATTAGTTTTCTATTCAGCAAATACAGTCAGTTTGGTACCATTATTAGCTTCATCCATGACCTAACCCCTCCCCTTGGCACCTCCTTGTTGAGGTAATGCATTGTAGAATTAGCCCACAGTTATGGATAGGATAAATGTCTCTGCATATCATGACCCAACATGTGGCTCTGACATTATTTCCACCCCCTCTTCCACAAAATTTCCCTGAGCCATGTTGGGTTCATTTTTGGTCTGCTTCAGTGATGAGGTGTTGGGGTCCTCTGGGGCTCTGGCTCTCTGATTTGGTAGGAGTTGATTTTTCTCTGTGTTGATCTCCTTCACACTTGTGCTGGTATCCGGTTCACCAGGAACACAGCACCCTTGCTTGTTTCACCAATTTTTCATAGTTTCAGCCGGGGCCATTTGAGGTATAATGGGATGGCTCTCTCCTTAGGATCTACATCTATCTGCAAAAGAGAAGCAGATTCTCCAACGGAGAGTAAGTTAGTACCAGGACAAATGAGGTAGCCCTTACTTTTTTTTATAGAGAATTTAATAGGTGTAGGCCCTCTTGTAGCCCACGATTGATGGTAGCTTGATAATGGAGAGGGGGCTTATGTTTGGATATGGTTGTGACTTGTTTCCCTGCTCCAGCTATGGGTCCCGTACCACTAAGGGGATCACTTAGTCAAATCAAGAGCAGTTGGTTCCCCACCATGGCTGTGTGCCACTATTGCACTTGTGTGGGCATCACAACAGGTTATTTGCTACTAAGTAGGTGAGACCATGAGTTGCTTGGACAGATATTGGGCATTTTCCCCCAGTCGCCTATGTAGCACGTTCTGGCACTAGATGTGCTGACTGTGTGGGGACTGACTCTTTTCCAGCTTCCAGTAGGCTATGCCATTCCATTTTACGTGTCCACCATATAAGGTGTCTTCAGCAGTAGGGTCTTACCACTAACGTTTGGTGGGTCATCAAGTACTTGGACAGAAATATGTCTTTCTTTAGGAAGCCTTGTAGGTCTCTTTGATCAAAAGTTCATTGTGGATGATAGCCACATACTGGTACTGGGAGTTACAGTTCAGTGCCCATTAAGAAAATGAAGAAAAAGATAACTAATGTATAAGAGTTAGAGAGAAGAGAGAAGAGAGAGAGAGAGAGAGAGAGAGAGAGAGAGAGAGAGAGGGAGAGAGAGAGAGGGAGAGAGAGAGAGGGAGAGGGAGGGAGGGAAGCTGTAGAAGATTAAGGTCAGTCTTCATCATACCCTCTCCAGTGTCTTATGGTTCAGGTGTTCCCTCTAAGGGCCTGTGAAAGTTCAGCCATTTGGTGTGCATTTTAGGAAGTAGAATTTTATGGTACCATTACCGTTTGCGTCTAGATTTGTGTCTCCCACCCACTCTGTTGCCCTCTCCTCCCTCCCCACCCATCCTATTGTCTAGTCCACAAGATCTTTGCTGGCTATGTCAGCCATCTTGGGTAGACTCAGGTTAGGTGCTGTAGATGAGTGAGACTATGTAGTGATTTTTTTTTTTTTTTCTGTGATTGGGTAAGTTCACTGAGAATGATCTGTTCCAGGTTCAACCATTTTTCCTCAAATTTCATTGTGTCATTTTTTCTTACTGGTATATAGAATTCCATTGTGTAGATATACCACATCTTAGTTATCCACTCTTCTAGTGATGGACATCTGGGTTGATTCTAGCTCTTAGCTATTACAAAATGAGCTGCTACAAACATGGTTGAGCAAATCTCTCTGGCCTGTGGTTTGGAGGTTTTAGGATAGATGCCCAGTAAGGGAATAACTGGGTCTGTAGGTATCTCTATAGTCAGCTTTTTCAGGAGTCTCCATATTGCTTTCCAAAGTGGTTGTACCATCTTACATTCCCACCAACAGTGGATGAGTGTTCCTACTTCTCCTCATCCTCGCCAGCATTTATTTTCATTTGATTTTTTGATGTTTGCTATCCTTATTGGGGTAAGGTGGAATCTCATAGTTGATTTAATTTGCATTTCTCTGATGATTAGGGATGATGAACATTTTCTTAAGTGTGTGTTTGCCATTTGTATTTCTTCCTCTGTGAACTGCCTGTTCAGCTGTTTGCCCCATTTTTTGAGTGGTATGTTTGACTTTTTACTGTTTAGATTTTTGAGTTCTTTGTAGATTCTAGACATTAGGCCTCTGTCAGTTGTATAACCCGTAAATATTTTCTATTTTCTACTGCAGTTTGGAATCTATTGGCTTTGCCTATTGTATGCTTGTTTGTAAAGAAACTCTTCAGCTTCAAGTGATCCCACTGGTTAAGTGACTGTTTAAGATCATGAGCTACTGGGGTTTTGTTCAGGAAGTCTTTTTCCATTCCTATATCATGGAACATACTTAATTTTTTTTCTTCCAGTAGTATTCAAGTTTCTGGTCTTATATTGAGGTCTTTGATCCATTTGGACTTGAGTATAGTGCATGGCAAAATGTGTGGATCAAGTTTCAGTTTCCTGCATATGGTTATCCAGTTTGTCCAGCACCATTTGATCAAGATGCTGCCTTTTCTCCAGCCTATATTGTTAGGACCTTTGTCAAATATGAAGTAGCTATAGTTGCTTGACCCAAAGTCTGGGTCCTCAAGTCTTTTCCATTGGTCTACCATGCTGTTTTTATTAGTATGGCTTTGTCATATAGCTTTAGATCAGGTATGGTGATGCTCGAGAGGTATTTCTTTTGCTGAGGATATGTTTGGATATGTGAGTCCTTCTGCCTTTCCATATGAAATTTGAGATCTTTTTTCCTATCTCTGTGAAGAACACTGTAGGGATTTCAATTGGAATTGCATTAAATCTGTATATTGCCTTTGGTAGAATTGCCATCTTCATAATGTTAATTCTGCCTTTCCAGGAGCATGGGAGGTCTTTCCATTATCTCAAGTCGGCCTCAATTTCTTTTTTTGAGTGGTTTTATGTTTTCATTGTATAGATCTTTCACTTCCTAGGTTAACATTATTCCAAGATATTTTATTTTATTTTATTGTTATTGAAAATGGGACCATGTCCCTTATTTCTTTCTCTCTATCTTTGTCATTTGCATAAAGGAAGGCTACTGATTATTGTGCATTGATTTTGTATCCTGCTACTTTGCTATAGGAGTTAATCACCTTCAGTAGTTTTGGGATGGAGTCTCTTGGGTCTCTTACATATACAATCCTGTCATCAGCGAATAGAGCTAACTTAGCTTCTTCCTTTCCAAATTGTATCCCTTTTATTTCCTTGTCCTGTCTTATTGCTTGAGCTAGGACTTCCAGTACTATATTGAAAAGCAGAGGTGAGAGTGGACAACCCTGTCTTGATCCTGATCTTAATGGGAATTCCTCCAGTCTCTGTCCATTAAGTATTATTTGGGCCCTAGGAATTTTTCATAATGTGTTAAGATATGAACCAACCATGCCAATTCTCTCCAATGTTTTGATCATGAAGTAATTTTGTATCTTGTCAAAGGCCTTTTCTGTATCTATCGAAATGATCATGTGGTTTTTATGGTTAACCTTGTTTATGTGGTGTATTACATTGAGAGTTTTCCATATGTTGAGCCACCTCTGTGTTCAGGGGTGAATCCTACTTGGTCAAGGTGGATAATGCTTTTGATGTGTTGTTGGATTCAGTTTGAGAGGATTTTGTTCAGGATCTTTGCATCTAAGTTCATCAGGGAAATAGGCCTGTAGTTTTCTTTTCTTGTGGCATCTCTGCCTGGTTTTGGAATTAGGGTAATATTAGCTTCATAAAAGGAGTTGTGTAGTTTTCCCTGTTCTCCAATTGTGTGGCACAGTTTGAGGAAGATTGGTTTGAGTTCTTCCATGAAGGTTTGATAGAATTCAGCTGAGAAGCCATCTGGTCCTGGACTCTTCTTTCTTGGGAAGATTTTATTACTTTTTCAAACTTCATGAGTGTGATGGGTTGATTGAGGTGATTAATCTGCTCTGAGTTTAGCTTTTGATAGATGGTATGCATCCAGGAATTCATCCATCTCCTCCACATTATGCAGTTTTGTGGAGTAGAGGTTTTTGAAATAAGTCCTGATGATTCTCCCAATTTCACTTATGTCTGTTGTGATCTCTGCTTTTTCAGTTTGAATTTTGTTAATTTGAAGCATCTATTTTTTTTGCTTGATCAAATTGGCCAGCAGTTTGTCAATCTTGTTTATTTTTTCAAAGAGCCAGCTCTTTGTTTTGTCAATTGTCTTAATTGTTTCCTCGGTTTCCAATTCATTAATTTCTGCTCTGATTGTAATTATTTCTTTCCTTCTGGAGCTCTTTGGGTTCGAATTTTCTTGCTTTTCCAGTGCCTTTAGGTGGAAGGTTGGGTTATTGATTTGGGATCTCTCTGTCTTTGTTATGAAGGCATTGAGTGCTATGAATTTTCCCCCGAGGACTGCATTCATTGTGTCCCATAAACTTTGGTACAATGTGTTCTCATTGTTATTCAATTCTAGGAATTTTGCAATTTCATTTTTTATTTCATCCACTATCCATTTATTGTTTAAATGTGTGCTTTTCAGTTTCCAGGTGCTGTTGGTATTCTTGGTGGGTCTTTTGTCTTTGATTTCTAACAATATAGCATTGTGATCTGATATCATTCAGGGAATTATGTCAATCTTCCTAAATATGTGGAGACAGGCTTTGTGACCCAGTATATGGTCTATTTTAGAAAATGTTCCATGGGTTGCTGAGAAGAATGTGTAATCTCTGGATTTGGGATGGAAAGTTCTGTAGATGCCCGTTAGATCTAAGTGATCTATGGTTTTGTTGAGCTCTCTTACTTCCCTATTGAGTTTCTGTTTGGATGATCTGTGTATTACTGATAATGGTGTATTAAAGTCCCAAGCTATGATGGTGTTTGTGGTTATTTCTGTTTTATTGTCAAGTAGGTTTTGTTTTATGAACTGTGGTGCCCCTGTGTTTGGTGCATACCGATTTATGATTGTAATATCCTCTTGATGGATCATTCCCTTGATGAGAAGGAAGTGGCCTTCTTTGTCGTTTGTGATTATTTTTGGTTTGAAGTCTATTTTATCCAATATCAATATAGCTACACTTGCTTGTTTCTTATTCCCATCTGCTTGGAATATTGTTTTCCACTCTTTCACCCTGAGGAGGTGTCTGTCTTTAGTGGTGAGGTGGGTTTCTTGAAGACAACAGATTGAGGGCTCTAGTTTTTTGACCCATCCTGTTAGCTTGTGTCTCTTGATGGGTGAATTAAGGCCATTAATATTTAGGGTAATGACTGTGAGGTTTGATTTGATCCCTACCACATTGTGATGGTATATGTATTTTGGTGTTTTCATGGGCTTTGAAGTTTTTGTGCTTACTCTGAGTTTGGTTATTGTGATCTGTTTCTTGTAGGCATTTGAGTTTGATTATTTGTTTCTTCTCTGTGGAGAATTTCCTGGAATACTCTCTGTAGGTTTGGTTTTGTGTTCATATAATTGTAAAGCTGAGGTTTGTCATGGAAAGTTTTTCTTTCACCATCTATTATGAGGGATACTTTTGCTGGGTAGAGTAGTTTGGGGTGGAAGCCATAGGTTCTTAAACTTTGCAGTGTTTCATTCCAGGCTCTTCTAGCTTTCAGGGTTTCCATTGAGAAATCTGAAGAAATTCTGATGGGGTTACCTTTGAAGGTGGTGTGCTGTTTTTCCCTAGCTGCTTTTAGGATTTTCTCTTTGGTGTCAATGTTTAGAGTCTTAATGAGAATATGTCTTGAAGAGTTTCTCCTTTGGTCCAGTCTGTTTGGAGTTCTGTTGGCTTCTTGTATCTTGATGGGCCTTTCTTTTAAGAGACTGGGGAAGTTTTTTTCAATTATTGTGTTAAATACGTTCTCCATGCCTTTGGTCTGAATTTCTTCTCCTTCTGGTATTGCAATGATCCTGATATTAGGACGTTTAAGTGTATCCCACAATTCCCTCGTGTTCTGTTCACAGAAACTTTCGAACTTACTGAAATTTTTGAACTCTCTAACTGTTTCTTCTATCTTGTCTTCCAGATCAGAGTTTCTATCCTCCACCTGGCTGACTCTATTCTTGAGTGCTTCTAGAGAGTCTTGGGCTTTTTAAATTAGGTTTGCATTTTCTACTACTTTTCTATGCATAATTTCCATCCCTGTGTCAAGCTCCCTTTTCACATCATTTTCTGATTTTCTTGATGGTTCTTGGAATTCATCCTTGCATTTATTTATGTTTTCATTTAGCATCACCAGCTGAGTTTTGAGGTCTTCTTTTTTTTTTCACTCTCCCTCAAATCTCTTAACTATCTTTGAACTCCTTCCATTTTCTCATCTATTAGGTCTAGTCTAGTGATGGCTGCATCCACACGATTATCAGTCCTTTGTTGCTTTTCTGCAAGTTCTACCAGTAGCTTGGTCAGGGTTGCATTGCTCATAGCTTCATTTTGGTGTTCTGATCTGAATGACTCTTCTATGTTTTGATTACAGTTGTTCATTGTAGGACTGGGTGATCTAACTGGATTTTCTTGCATTTGATTTTTCATGTCATCTCTTTTGGGCTGTGGTCTGCCCATCACAGTGTATGGGCATGTAGGTGGGTGGATCAGCCTGGGCTCAAGCACAATGGGAACCTGAGGTAGCCTGAGGCAGTTGCCAAAGCTGCCTGATCTACTGCCTGGCTGGGGCGCCAAAGTTGCCTGAGGTCTCAAGAGGTAATGTGGCAAAGCTGCCTGCACTCACGCTAGGATGGACACTGAGGAACCCAGCACTGAAGCAGTCCAAACTCTGGCAGGGGAACACTGGGACCCAGAAGCAGTCTGTGGTCCCCTGCAACAGGACAATGGTGGCTGGCTGGCATGGCCAACAGGTAGGGGATGGCACCTTAGCTGGCGCCAGCAACAGACACAGTCTGAGCTTGCGTGGCCGTTGCTGTGGGCCTTGGCTCGGTGAACATGCGGTGGCCAGAGCAGTAAGTGAGCAAGCATGTGGAGCGGTCTAAGCTTCCACATGCAGGGATCTATTGGCAGGGTGCCATGGATATGTTGGCTACTTGGGGGGAGGGTGGGCAACCCGCCTGTGAGGGAATCAGCGATTCCCTGTTTTTCCCCCTCTGTGCCCTCCCACTGGCAATCTATTGGAGATTTCTCTCCCCTAGAAGACCCAGTGAACCCTTAATGCCTTGCCTTTCTTTCCCTGGGATATGCGGCGCAGGTAGGTGTTCGCCATCTTGGCCTAATCCTGCCTTTTAATACATTGTGCAAGCCTGTGTCATTTGGATGGTGCATTGAGATCATTGATATTAAGACTTATTATTTAAAGATATGCATTTATTCTCTCCATTCTTCTTATTTTGTAATTTTTCCTGTTTTCCCTTTACTCATTTGCTTTAACTATTATTTGAGTGTGGTTTATTTTTTCCTGTTTCCTCCTGTGTGGGTATTGCTTTCTCTTTTGGCATTCAGAATTCCTTCAAGTATTTTTTGTAGAGCTTGTTTAGTTGTCATAAATTCCTTTAGCCTTTTTTTGTTGTGGAATGTTCTTATTTCTTCATCAGTTTGGATAGATGGCTTTGCAGGATAAAGTAATGTTGGTTGACAGTTAGTATCTTTCAGAACTTGGAGTACATCATTCCAAGCCCTTCTTGCTTTTAGAGTTTGTGTTGAGTAATCTGCAGTTAGATGGGCTTGCCTTTGTAGGTGACTTCTCTCTACCTGCTTTCAATGTATTTTCTTTGGTTTGTGTGTTTAATAGTTTAATTATAACATGGCAGGAGAGGTTCTTTCCAGATTTTGTCTTTTTGGTGTTCTAAAAGCTTCTTGTACCTGCACTGCATTTCTTTCCCTATTTTAGGAAAATTTTCTTCTATTATTTTTTTCAAAACACCTACAAAGCCTCTGGATTGAAATTATCCTTCTGTTACACCCTGAATTCTTATGTTTGATCTTTACATAGTGTCTTGTATATCTTGAAATTCCCATTCATACCTTGGTGTTAGTTTGTCTTTCTCATTTTGGACTGTATTAGATCTGCCAGGTGGTCTTCTAATTTAGATATTCTGTTCTCTTCTTCAACCATTTTACTGGTGAGACATTCCACAGAGTTTTTTTTTTTTTTTTTTTTTTAATTTCATTGACTGTATTCTTCAGAGCCAGGATTTCAGCCTGGTTTTTCTTCAGTATTTCTATTTCCTTACTCATGTCTTGTAATGACCTCTTAATTTCATTAAGCTAGTTTCCTGTGTTCTCTTGTAGAAGTTTGTTGTCTTCTTTAATTCCTTTGTTTTCTTCTTTGATTCCTTTCATTTCTACTCTGATTTCTTCTTCTTCTTCTTCTTTTTTTTTTTTTTTCTTCTCAAGGTAGGGTTTCACTTTAGCCCATGCTGACCTGGTATTCACTCTGTAGTCTCAGGGTGGCCTTGAACTCTCAGTGATCCTCCTATCTCTGCCTCCCTAGTGCTGGGATTAAAGGTGTGCACCACCATGCCCGGCTTTTATCTGATTTCTCTGAGCATAGATACCATCATTTTCTTGAAATCTTTGTCAGGCATATCATCTAAAGCAGTCTCATTGGTGATCATTTCTGATGGATTTATACTTTTTGGTGGGACTGTATTGTCTTGATTCTTTGAGTTTCTTGTATTGTGTTGTAGTGACTTATGCATCCTGAATTGATTTGGTGCTTGGGTTTTCTACTTATCTGCAGTGTTCCCAGACATGGCAATTCACCTCTATTTACCTTCAGGATATGACTTCAAGGTGCCAGGTGTAGCTCTTGTCCACCAATCAAGCCACAGAAGTAATCCTAGCTGTTGAGTTTTCTTGCTAAGCAAGTATTCTAGTGAACTGGGTGGAATAATTTACTGGCAAATTCTAAACTTCAACTGAGTAACATATGCAATCAATAAAAACCAGCACAAAGTATGCAATTGTGGGGATTAAAACAAACAGATAGTCATATAAAGCCAAAACCCTAAGGGTTTGTGTTGTTCTACACCCTTAATCTTGTCAGCTGGGAAGTAGAGATTTCTGTTCTGAATTGGATTCCAGGTCAACCTGGATCTTAATCAGACCCTGTCCCCAATAATAACAGAAGCAAACAACAAAGAAAAAAAATATATGAAATATATGAAAGCACGAAAGGCAATAAAATTCAGCCCCCAATACAGGTTATTTGAAAATCATAAAGCCAACCAATAATATATACCCTATAGCCTGCCTTGAGAAGGAAAGAGAGATTAGCTCTTGCAGGACTCTGTACCTGTTTTTTTTTTTTTTTTCTTCTTCTTCTTTTCAGTCAGCCTTGTTACCTTTTGGGATGGCTTCCAATCTCACCAATGCTGAGTGTCCACCTGGATCCCTCTGTGTTATGCTGTGTAGCTATACCTCTGATCAGCTCTGCTCCCTCTGGGGGCTGACTGCTGGAGGTTTGCTGTTCTGACGGTGAAGGATGAGAGAGTTCAGACTTCTGGAGTTGCTCAAACTTTCTGTTGCTCTTTAACTGATCTCAGCTGTCTTTCCTTCAGATTTCTTAACTTTGCAAGAAGGCTGATGGAGTTGAAAAATCTGTTGCGTGGTCTCTGCTGCTGCCGCCACCTGGTGGGCCTGGCAGGACTGTGCTGGGCCAGGGATTGCATTATGGGACTCTGGCCATTTTCATTCTTTCTGGTGGATCTTCATCTCTCTGGCTTCTCTGCCGTGTCTAAGAATAACCTATACTCCTTCACTTTTCAGAAGAGTGTATTTTGCTGGTGTTTTTCTTAAATTCCCCCCATGCTGCTTTGGTGTGGCTCCTAAGCCACCATCTCACCCAGAAGTCCTGCCCTGATTTGCAGCTTAATCCCATTGTAGTCAGATAGAGTACAATGGACTATTTCAATTTTCCTATATTTATTGAGATTTGCTTTGTGTCCTAATATGTGGTCTATTTTAGGGAGTGTTCCATGTGCTTCTGAGAAAAATGTATATTCTTCAGCATTTGGATGGAATGTTCTATAGATATCTGTTAGGTACATTTGTTCCATAACATCATTTAATTCAGATGTCTCTCTATTTATTTTTTTTTGCCAGGATGGCCTGTCAATTTGATGAGAGTGGGGTACTGAAGTCTCCCACTACAGTTGTGTTCTATGTTATCTGTGACCTTAAGTCTAATAGTGTTTGTTTGATGAAACTGGGAGCCTCCATTTTAGGTGCATATATGTTTAGGATTGTAATGTCCTCCTGTTGAAGAGTTCCTTTAATCAGTATAAAATGACTTTCTTTATCATTCCTCACTAATGTTGGTTTGAAGTCTATCCTGTCAGATGTTAGGATAGCAACCCCTTCTTGTTTCCTAGGCCAATTTGGTTGAAATACCATCTTCCATCCTTTCACCCTAAGGCAGTGTCTATCTTTTTTTTTTTTTAATTTCTAATGTACATTTTATTTTATTTTATTTATTATTATTACTTTATTTATTTATTTATTTATTTATTTATTCATTCTTAATTAGTTAGTTTTGTATTCAGCAAATACAGTCAGTTTTGTAGCATTATTAGGCTCATCCGTGACCTAGCCCCTCCCCTTGGCCCCTCCTTGTTGAGGTATACGGGTCATGCATTGTGAAGTTAGCCCACCGTTATGGGTAAGCTAAATGTCTCTGCATATCATGACCCAACATGTGGCTCTGACATTCTTTCCGCCCCCTCTTCCACAAAATTTCCCTGAGCCATGTTGGGTTCATTTTTGGTCTGCTTCAGTGATGAGGTGTTGGGGGCCTCTGAGGCTCTGGCTTTCTGATTTGGTAGGAGTTGATTTTTCTCTGTGCTGATCTCCTTCCCCCTTGTGCTGGTATCCGGTTCATCAGGAAAACAGCGCCCTTGCTTGTTTCTCCAACTTTTCTTAGTTTCAGCTGGGGCCCTCTTGAGGTATGATGGGGTGGCTCTCTCCTTAGGATCTACATCTATCTGAAAAAGAGAGGCAGATTCTCCAACGGAGAGTAAGTTAGCATCAGGACAAATGAGATAACCCCCCTTTTTTATAGAGAATTTAATAGGTGTAGGCCCTCTTGTAGCCCACAATTGATGGTAGCTTGATATTGGAGAGTGGGTTTATGTTTGGATATGGTTCTGCCTTGTTTCCCAGCTCCAGCTATGGGTCTCATACCAGTGAGGGGATCAGTTAGCTGAATTGAGAGCAGTTGGTTCCCCACCATGGCTGTGTGCCACCACTGCACTTGTGTGGGCATCACAACAAGTTATTTGCTGCTAAGTAGGTTAGACCATGCGTTGCTTCGACAGATACTGGTCATTTTCCCCCAGTCGCCCATGTAGCACCTTCTGGCACTAGACGCGCAGACTGTCTGGGGACTGACTCTCTTCCAACTTCCAGCCATGCCATTCTAATTTGCATGTCAATCACATAAGGTGTCTTCAGCAGTAGGGTCTTATCACTAGCCTTTGGTGGGTCATCAAGTACTCTGACAGAAATCTGTCTGTCTTTTAGGAAACCTTGTAGGTCTCTCTGATCAAAAGCTCATTGTGGATGATAGCCCCATGCTGGTTCTGGGAGTTACAGGTCAGTGCCCACTAAGAAAATGAGGAAAAAGATAACTAATATACAAGAGTTAGAGATAAAAGAGAGAGAGAGAGAGGGAGAGGGGTAGTGAGGGAGGGAAGATGTGGAAGATTAAGGTTAGTCTTGATCATACCCTCTCCAGTGTCTTGTGGTTCAGGTGTTCTCTGTAATGGCCTGGTGAAGGATCACCCATTTGGTCTGTCTTTTAGTAAGTAGAAAATATGGTACCATTGCCATTTGGGTCTAGATTTGTGTTTCCCAACGCTTTGATGCCCTCCCCTACCTCCCCTTCCACCCTAGTGTCTAGTGTAGGAGGTGCTTGCGGGGTATGTAAGGTATCTTGGGTAGATTCAGGTTAGGTGCTGTAGATGAGTGAGACTATGTGGCGATTTTTTTTCTGTGATTGGGTAAGTTCACTGAGAATGATCTTTTCCAGGTTCAACCATTTTTGCTCAAATTTCATTGTGTCATTTTTTCTTACTGCTGTATAGAATTCCATTGTGTAGATATACCACATCTTAGTTATCCATTCTTCTAGTGATGGACATCTGGGTTGATTCCAGCACTTAGCTATTACAAATTAAGCCGCTATAAACATGGTTGAGCAGATCTCCCTAGCCTGTGGTTTGAAGGTTTTAGGGTAGATGCCCAGTAAGGGAATAACTGGGTCTGTTGGTATCTCTATACTCAGATTTTTCAGAAGTCTCCATATTGCTTTCCAAAGTGGTTGTACCATCCTACATTCCCACCAACAGTGGATGAGTGTTCCTACTTCTCCACATCCTCACCAGCATTTATTTTATTTGATTTTTTGATGTTTGCTATCCTTATTGGGGTAAGGTGGAATCTCATAGTTGTTTTAATTTACATTTCTCTGATGATTAGGGATGATGAACATTTTCTTAAGTGTATGTTTGCCATTTCTATTTCTTCCTCTGTGAACTGCCTGTTCAGCTCTTTGCCCCACTTTGTGAGTGGGGTGTTTGACTTCTTACTGTTTAGATTTTTGAGTTCTTTGTAGATTCTAGAGATTAGGCCTCTGTCAGTTGGATAACCCTAAAATATTTTCTCCCATTCTGTGGGTGATCTATTGGCTTTGCTTATTGTTTGCTTCTCTGTAAGGAAACTCTTCAGCTTCATGTGATCCCATTGGTTGAGTGACGGTTTAAGTTCATGAGCTACTGGGGTTTTGTTCAGGAAGTCTTTTTCCATTCCTATATCATGGAAAGTACTTCTTAAATTTTCTTGCAGTAGTATACGAGTTTCTTGTCTTATATTGAGATCTTTGATTCACTTGGACTTGAGTGTAGTGCATGGGGAAATGTGTGGATCAAGTTTCTGTTTCCTGCATATGGTTATCCAGTTTGTCCAGCACCATTTGATCAAGATGCTGCCTTTTCTCCAGCCTATATTGTTAGGACCTTTGTCAAATATGAAGTAGCTATAGTTGCTTGACCCAAAGTCTGGGTCCTCAAGTCTTTTCCATTGGTCTACCATGCTGTTTTTATTAGTATGGCTTTGTCATATAGCTTTAGATCAGGTATGGTGATGCCTCCAGAGGTATTTCTTTTGCTGAGGATATGTTTGGAAATGGGAGGCCTTCTGCCTTTCCATATGGAATTTGAGATCATTTTTTCTATCTCTGTGAAGAACACTGTAGGTATTTTAATTGGAATTGCATTAAATCTGTACATTGTCTTTGGTAGGATTGTCATCTTCACAATGTTAATCCTGCCTTTCCAGGAGCATGGGAGGTCTTTCCATTTTCTTAAGTCGGCCTCAATTTCTTTTTTGAGTGTTTTTATGTTTTCATTGTATAGATCTTTCACTTCCTTTGTTAACGATATTCCAAGGTATTTTATTTTTTTTTTGTTGCAATTGAAAATGGGACAATGTCCCTTATTTCTTTCTCTGTATCTTTGTCATTTGCATAAAGGAAGGCTACTGATTATTGTGCATTGATTTTGTATCCTGCTACTTTGCTATAGGAGTTAATCACCTTCAGGAGTTTTGGGACGGAGTCTCTTGGGTCTCTTACATATATAATCATGGCATCAGTGAATAAAGCTAACTTAACTTCTTCCTTTCCAAATTGTATCCCTTTTATTTCCTTGTCCTGTCTTATTGCTTGAGCTAGGACTTCCAGTACTATATTGAAAAGCAGAGGTGAGAGTGGACAACCCTGTCTTGTTCCTGATCTTAATGGGAATTTCTCCAGGCTCTCTCTATTAAGTATTATTTGGGCCTAAGGAGCTTCGTATATTGCGTGTATTAGGTTGAGATATGAACCAACCATGCCAATTCTCTCCAGTGTTTTGAACATGAAGTGATGTTGAATCTTGTCAAAGGCCTTTTCTGCGTCTATCAAAATGATCATGTGGTTTTTATGTTTAACCTTGTTTATGTGGTGTATTACATTGTCAGATTTACATATGTTGAACCACCCCTGTGTTCCTGGAATGAATCCCACTTGGTCAAGTTGGATAATGCTTTTGATGTGTTGTTGGATTCGGTTTGCAAGGATTTTGTTTAGGATCTTTGCATCTAAATTCATCAGGGAAATAGGGCTGTAGTTTTCTTTTCTTGTGGCATCTCTGCCTGGTTTTGGAATTAGGGTGATGCTAGCTTCATAAAAGGAGTTGGGTAGCTTTCCCTGTTCACCAATTGTGTGGCACAGTTTGAGGAAGATTGGTTTGAGTTCTTCCATGAAGGTTTCATAGAATTCAGCTGAGAAGCCATCTGGTACTGGACTTTTCTTTTTTGGTAGGTTTTTTTTTTTTATTACTTTTTCAATCTCTATGAGTGTGATGGGTTGATTGAGATGATTAATCTGCTCTGTGTTTAGCTTTTGTAGATGGTATGCATCCAAGAATTTATCCATCTCCTCCACATTATCCAGTTTTGTGGAGTAGAGGTTTTTGAAATAAGTTCTGATGTTTCTCCCAATTTCACTTATGTCTGTTGTGATCTCTCCTTTTTCATTTTGAATTTTGTTAATTTGAAGCTTCTCCTTTTTTTGCTTGATCAGATTGGCCAGGGGTTTGTCAATCTTGTTTATTTTTTCAAAGAACCAGCTCTTTGTATTGTCAATTGTCCTAATTGTTTCCTTCCTTTCCAGTTCATTGATTTCTGCTCTGATTTTAATTATTTCTTTCCTTCTGGAGCTCTTTGGGTTGGATTTTTCTTGTTTTTCCAGTGCCTTTAGGTGGATGGTTAGGTCATTGATTTGGCACCTTTCTGTCTTTTTTATGAAGGCATTGAGTGATATGAATTTTCCCCTGAAGACCGCCTTCATTGTGTCCCATAAGTTTTGGTACAATGTGTTCTCATTGTCATTCAATTCCAGAAAATTTTCAATTTCACTCTTTATTTCATCCACTATCCATTTGTTGTTTAAAAGTGTGCTGTTCAGTTTCCAGGTGCCGTTGGGATTCTTGGTGGGTCTTTTGTTGTTGATTTCTAGCAATATAGCATTGTGATCTGATATCATACAAGGAATTATGTCAGTCTTCCTAAATATGTGGAGGCAGTCTTTGTGACCCAGTATATGGTCTATTTTAGAGAATGTTTCCTGGGCTGCTGAGAAGAATGTGTAATCTGTGGATTTGGCACGGAAGGTTCTATAGATGTCCGTTAGGTCTAAGTGATCTATGGTTTGGTTGAGCTCTCCTACTTCCCTGTTGAATTTCTGTTTGGATGATCTGTCTATTACTGATAATGGTGTATTAAAGTCCCAAGCTATGATGGTGTTTGTGGTTATTTCTGTTTTATTGTAAAGTAGGTTTTGTTTTATGAACTGTGGTGCCCCTGTGTTTGGTGCATACAGATTCATGATTGTAATATCCTCTTGATGGATCGTTCCCTTAATAAGTAGGAAGTAGCCTTGCTTGTCTTTTTTGATTATTTTTTGTTTGAAGTATATTTTATCCGATATTAATATAGCTACACCTGCTTGTTTCTTATTGCCATTTGCTTGGAATACTGTTTTCCACCCTTTCACCCTGAGGAGATGTCTGTCTTTAATGGTGAGGTGGGTTTCTTGAAGGCTACAGATTGAGGGGTCTAATTTTTTGATCCATCCTGTTAGCTTCTGTCTCTTGATGGGTGAATTAAGGCCATTAATATTTAGGGTAATGAGTGTGAGATTTGATTTGATCCCTGCCATATTGTGATGGTAAATGTGGGTTGGTGTTTTCATGGACGTTGAAGTTTTTTGTGCCTACTCTGAGTTTGGTTGTTGTGATCTGCTTCTTGTAGGCAATTTTGTTTGATTATCTTTTTCTTCCCTGTGGAGAATTTCCTGGAATACTCTCTGTAGGTTTGGTTTTGTGTTCATATAATTGTAAAACTGAGTTTTGTCATGGAATGTTTTTCTTTCACCATCTATTATGAGGGATACTTTTGCTGGGTAGAGTAGTTTGGGGTGGAAGCCATAGGTTCTTAGACTTTGCAGTGTTTCATTCCAGGCCCTTCTAGCTTTCAGGGTTTCCATTGAGAAGTTTGAAGTAATTGTGATGGGGTTACCTTTGAAGGTGGTGTGCTGTTTTTCCCTAGCTGCTTTTAGGATTTTCTCTTTGGTTTCAGTGTTTAGAGTCTTAATGATAATATGTCTTGGAGAGTTTCTCCTTTGGTCCAGTGTGGTTGGAGGTCTATTGGCTTCTTGTATCTTGATGGGCCTTTCTTTTAAGAGACTGGGAAAGTTTTCATCTGTTATTTTGTTAAATATGTTCTCCATGCCTTTGGTCTGAATTTCTTCTCCTTCTAGTATTCCAATAATCCTGTTAATGGGACGTTTAAGTGTATCCCACAATTCCCTCATGTTCTGTTTACAGGAGCTTTTGAACTTACTGAAATTTTTGAACTCGCTAACTGTTTCTTCCATCTTGTCTTCCAGATCAGAGTTTCTATCCTCCACTTGGCTGACTCTATTCTTGAGAGCTTCTAGCGAGTTTTGGACTTGTTCAATTAAGTTTGCATTTTCTATTACTTTTCTATGTATAATTTCCATCCCCCTGTCAAGCTCCCTTTTCACATAATTTTCTGATTTTCTTGATGATTCTTGGAGTTCATCCTTGCATTTCTTGATGTCTTCATTTAGCATGGCCAGCTAATTTTTAAGGTCTCCTTTTTTTTCACTCTCCGTCAAATCTCTTAACTCTCTTTGAAACCCTTCCAATTTCTTATGTAATCCTTCCAATTTCTTATCTATTAATTCTAGGTTAGTGATGGCAGCATCCACACAATTGTCGGCCATTTGTTGCTTTCCTGCAAGTTCTACCAGTAGGTTGAACCAGTAGGGTTGCACTGCTCATAGCTTCAATTTGGTGTTCTGGTCCTATTGGTTCTTCTATGTTTTGGTTAGATGTATTCATTGTGGGACTGGGTGATCTAACTGGATTTTCTTGCATTTGATTTTTCATGTTATTTCTTTTGCGCTGTGTTCTGCCCATGATAGTGTATGGGCAGGTAGGTGGGAGTATCTGCCTGGGCTCAAGACCTATGGGAATCTTATGCAGCCTGGGTCAGTTGCCAAGCAGCCTGGGCTTTGGCTCTCACTTGCCAAAACCACGTATTTACTGCCTGGCCAAAGTTCTCAAGTGGTAATGTGCCAAAGCTGCCTGCATTCGAGCTAGGAGTGGCACTGAGGCACCAAGCACTGAAGCAGTCCAAACTCTGGCTGGGAACGCTGGGAACCAGAAGCAGTGTGCACTCCCCCACCACAGGACAATGGCGGCTGGCCGGTGCGGCAGACAGGTAGGGGATGGCACCTGAGCTGGCGCAAGCGAGAGACACAGTCTGAGCTTGTGTGGCACCTGCTGTATGACTGGGCTTGCTCAGTAAGTGGACGAGTGGATGAGAGTGAGGAGCAGTCCAAGGTTCCGCAAGCAGGGAACAATCTCACTTGCCAAAGCCGCCTATCTACTGCCTGGCAGGGGCACCAAAGTTGCCTGAGTTCTCAAGCGGAAATGTGCCAAAGCTGCCTGCATTCGAGCTAGGAGTGGCACTGAGGCACCAAGTACTGAAGCAACCCAAACTCTGGCTGGGAACACTGGGAACCGGAAGCAGTCTGTGCTCCCCTGCCACAGGACAATGGCGGAAGGCCAGCATGGCAGGCAGGTAGGGGATAGCACCTGAGCTGGTGCAAGCGAGAGACATAGTCTGAGCTTGCATGGCAGCTGCTGTGGGACTGGGCACACTCAGTAAGTGGGCGAGTGGACGAGAGTCTGGAGCAGTCTAAGCTTCCGCTCGCAGGGAACAATCGGCGCGAGGTGGCAGCCGTGCGGGCTCTGGCGCAGCAGTGGCGGCAGCGGCAGCAGCAGAGTTGCTGTGAACATGGCAGTTATTTGGGGTGAGGGGTGCCTACCTGCCTGCAAGGGTATTGACGATTCCCTGTTCCCCCACCTCTGTGCCCTCCCAGATTTCTCTCCGCTAAAAGCCACTATGTACCCTTAATATCTTGCCTTTCTTTCCCCAGGATTTGCAGCGCAGCTAGGCGGTCGCCATATTGGCTGGAAGTCCCTCACAGTGGTTTTTTTTTTTAAAATTTATTTATTTGAGAGAGAGAGAGAGAGAGAGAGAGAATGGGCATGCCAGGGCCTCCAGGCCCTGCAAAAGAGCTCCAGACATGTGTGCCTCCTTGTTGCATATGCCTAACGTGGGTCTTGGGGAATCGAGCCTCGAACCGGGGTCCTTAGGCTTCACAGGCAAGTGCTTAACTGCTAAGCCATCTCTCCAGCCCACAGTGGTTCTTTTGAGAGCCAATGCCATGTCTCCTCACAGTGAATGGCATCATAGGGGCTCTAGAGAGAGCCCAGGCCATGTCTCCTCACAGTGCATAGCTACACCGTGGTTGTAGTGACAGACCCGGCCCTGTCTCCTCAAAGTCCATGGCATCACAGTGGTTCTAGTGTGAGCCCAGGGCATTTCTCCTCAGTGTATGACATCAGAGTAGCTCTAGTGAGAGGCCGGACCTCACAGTGCATTGCTTCACAGTGGTATGAGTGAGAGCCCAGTCAGTGTCTCCTTAGTGTGATGGCATGATAGTGGATCTAATGAGACCCAGACAATGTCTCCTCAGAATGCACGACATCACAAAGACTCTATTGTGGCCAGACCATGTGTCCTTACAGTGGATGGCATCACAATGGTCCTAGGGACAGGCCAGACCCTGTCTCCTCACAGTGCATGGCATTACAGTGTTTCTGGTGAGAGCCCAGGCCTTGTTTCCTCACAGTGAATGGCATCACAGTGTTTGTGTTGGGAGCCCAGGCCATGTCTCCTCACAGTGGATGTCATCACAGTGGCTCTATTGAGAGCACGGGCAGTGTCTCCTCACAGACAATGGCATCACAGTGGTTCTATTGACACTCCCAGCCCTGCCTCCTCACAGTGCATGGTATCACAGTGGTTGTAGTGAGAGGCCAGACCATGTCTCCTCACAGTGCATGGCATCAAATTTTTCTAGTGACAGGCCCGACCCTGTCTTGTCATTGTGCATGGCATCACAGTGGTTTAGGGCAATCACAGGCTGTGTCTCCTTACAGTAGATTTCATCACAGTGGTTCTAGTTGGAGCCCAGGCCCAGTATCCTTATAAAAGTTGGGATCACATTGGCTATAGTGCAAGGCCCAGCTCTGTCTCCTTAGAGTACATGGCATCACAGTGGTGTCTCCTCACAATAGATGGCATCCCAGTAGTTCTCATGAAAGCCCAAAATGTGTCTCTTCACACTAGATTGCATCAGTGTTACTAGTGTGGACCTAGGCTGTGTCTCCTCACAGTGGATAGTTTCACAGTGTTCTAGGGAGGACCAAGGCTGTGCCTCCTCACAGTGCATGGTATCACATTGGTTCTAATGAGAGTTTGGGCCATGTCTCCTCACAGTGAATGGCATCACATTGTTTCTAGTGAGGGACCAGGCCATGGCTCCACACAGTGCATGACATCCCAATGGTTCTAGTCACAAGCCCGGCCCTGTCTCTTCACAGTGCATGGCATTACAGTGGTTCTAGTGGGAGCCCAATATGTGCCCTGTACAATGGATGGCATCACAGTGGTACTAGTGAGGACCCAGTCTGTATCTCCTAAAAGTGGATAGTTTCACTGTGGTTCTAGGGAGAACCAAGGTTATGTCTACTCACAGTGCATGGCTTCAGAGTGGTTCTATTGACAGGTTAGGCCCTGTCTCCTCACAGTGCATTGCATCACAGTGGTACTAGAGATAACCTAGTCCATGTCTCCTCACAGTGAATGGCATGACAGTGGTTCTAGTGCGGACCAAAGCCATTTCTCCTCACAGTGATGGCCTGGTAGTGGATCTACTGAGAACCCAAGTGATGTCTCCTCAGAGTGCATGACATCACAGACTCTATTGAGAGCCAAGGCCTTGTCTCCTCACAGTGAATGGCATCACAGACATTCTAGTGACAGGCCCGGGCTTTTCACCACACAGTGCATGGCATCACAGTGGTTCTTTTGGGAGCCCAGGCCATGTCTCCTCACAGTGAATGGCATCACAGTGGTTCTAGTGACAGGCCAAGTTCTGTCTCCTCACAGTGCATGTCATCAGTTTTCCAGTGTGAGCCCAGGCCATGTCTCCTCACCATGGATGGCATCACAGTGGTAATAGTGACAGGCCCTGTCCTGTCTCCTCACAGTGCATTGCATCACAGTATTTCTTTTGAGAGCCCAGTCTTTGTCTCCTCACAGTGGATGGCATTACAGTGGCTCTAGTGAGATCTCAGGCCGTATTTCCTCATAGTAAATGGCATCACATTGGTTCTACTGACAAGCCCAGTTCTGTCTCTTCACATTGCATGGCATCACAGTGGTTCTAGTGAGAGCCCAGGCTGAGTCTCCTCTCAGTGAGTGGCATCACAGTGGTTGCAGTGACAGGCCATCCCTGTCTCCTCACAGTGCATGGCATCACAGTGGTTCTACTGAGACCCTAGTATGTGCTCCATACAATGGATGGCATCACAGTGGTACTAGTGAGGACCCAGTATGTATCTTCTAAAAGTGGATAGTTTCACAGTGGCTCTAGAAAGAATTAAGGTATGTCTAATCACAGTGCATGGCTTCAGAGTGGTTTTATTTATAGCCCAGGCCATGTCTCCTCACAGTGGATAGTACCACAGTGGTTATATTGAGAGCCCAGGCCATGGCTCCTCACAGCGGATGGCATAAGAATGGTTCTACTGACAGGTCAGGCCCTGTCTCCTCACAGTTGATGGCATCACAGTGGTTCTAGAGATAACCCAGTTCATATCTCCTCACAATGAATGGCATGACAGTGGTTCAAGTGAGGATGGAGGCCATGTCTCCTCACAGTGGATGGAATCACAGTGGTTCTAGTGAGAGCCCAGGCCATGTCTCCTCACAGTGGATAGCATCACAGTGGATCTTTTGAGAGCACAACCCATGTCTCCTCATAGTGGATAGCATCACAGTGGTACTAGGGAGAGCCCAGGCTGCGTCCCATCAGAGTGGATGACATCACAGTAGGTCTAGTGAGAGGCTGGGCCCTCTCTCCTCACAGTGCATTGCTTCACAGTGGTATTATTGAAAGCCCAGTCAGGATCTCCTCACAGTGATGGCATGACAGTGGATCTAGTGAGGACCCAGGCAATGTCTCCTCAGAGTACATGTCATCACAATGGCTCTTTTGAGAGCCCAGACCATGTCTCCTTACAGTGGATGACATCACAGTGGTTCTAGTGACAGGCCCAGCCTGGTCTCCTCACAGTGTATGGCATCAGTGTTTCTAGTGACAGCCCAGGCCATGTCTCCTCAGAGTGAATGATATCACAGTGGTTCTAGTGTCAGGCCCAGCCCTGTCTCCTCAAAGGGCATGGCATCACAGTGTTTCTAGTGAGTGCTCAGGCCATGGCTCCTCACAGTGAATGGAATCACCATGGTTCTAGTGAGATTCCCTGCCCATGTCTGCTCACACTGAATGGCATCACAGTGGTAGTAGTGACAGTCCTGGTCCTTTCTGCTCACAGTGGATGGCATCACAGTGGTTCTAGTTGAAGCCCAGGCCCTGTGTCCCTATAGCACTTGCTATAACATTGGTTATAATGACAGGCCCTGCCCTGTCTCCTCAGAGTATATGGCATCACTGTGGCTCTTGTGAATGCCCAGGCCACGTCTCCTCACAATAGATGGCATCACATTGGTTCCAGTGAGAGCTAAAGATGTGTCTCCTCACACTAGGTCGCATTATAGTGGTACTGGTGAGGACCCAGGCTGTGTCTCCTCACAGTGGATCATTTCACAGTGGTTCTAGGCAGGACCTAGGCTGTGCATGGCATCACACTGATTCTAATGAGAGTCTAGGCCTTGAATCCTCACAGTGAATAGCATCACAGTGTTTCTAGTGAGTGACCAGGCCATGTCTCCTCTCAGTGCATGCCTTCACAGTGGTTCCAGTGACAGGCCCATCTCAGTCTCCTCACAGTGCATGGCATCACAGTGGTTCTAGTGAGAGCCCAAGCTGTGCTCCGTACAATGGATGGTATCACATTGGTACTAGTGAGGACCCAGGCTGTTTCTCCTCAAAGTGGATAGCTTCACAGTGGTTCTAGAGAGTTATGTCTACTCACAATGGAGGGCATCAGAGTGGTTTTAGTGAGATCCCAGGCTTTGTCTCCTCACAGTGGATGGCATCACATTGGTCGTATTGAGAACCTTGGTGGTGTCTCTGAACAGTGGATAGCATCACAGTGGTTCTAATGTGAGCATAGGCTGTGTTTCTTCACAGTGGATGGTGTCATGTGGTTCTATTGATAGGCCTGGCCCTGTCCTCTCACAGTGTATTGCATCACCGTGGTAGCAGAGATAACCCAGTCCATGTCTCCTGGCAGTGAATGGTATGTCCGTGGTTCTAGTGATGACCAAGGCCATGTCTCCTCACATCGGATGATATCACAGTGGTTGCAGTAAGAGCTCGGGGTGTATCTCCTCTAAGTGGATTGCGTCACAGTGATTCTAGTGAAAAACCAGCCTGTGTCTCCTCACAGTGAGTGGCATCACAGTACTTATAGTGAGAGACTAGGCTGTTTCTCCTCACAGTGGATGACATCACAGTAGTTCTATTGAGAGCCTGGGCTTTGTCTCCTCACAGTGCACTGCTTCAAAGTGGTATTAGTGAGAGTCCAGTCAGTGTCTCCTCACAGTGATTGCATAATAGTGGATCTAGTGAGAACTCAGGCAATGTCTCCTCACAGTGTATGACATCACATTGGCTCTATGGAGAGCCCAGGCCATGTGTCCTTACAGTGGATGGCATCACAATGGTTCTAGTGACAGGCCCATCCCTGTGTCCTCACAGTGCATGGAATCACAGTGTTGCTAGTGACAGCCCAGGTTGTGACTCCTTATAGTGAATGGAATCACAATGGTTCTAGAGACAGGCACGGCCCTGTCTTGTCACAGTGCATGGCATAACAGTGGTTCTAGTGAGAGCTCAGGCCGTGTTTCCTCACAGTGAATGGCATCACAGTGGTTGTAGTGACAGGCCCAGTTCTGTATCTTCACAGTGCATGGCATCAGAGTGTTTCTAGTGTGATCGCCAGCCATGTCTCCTAACCATGGATGGCATCACAGTGGTTATAGTGACAGGCCTGGTCCTATCTCCTCATAGTGCATTGCATCACAATATTTCTTTTGATATCTCAGGCCATGTCTCCTCACAGTGGAAGGCATCACAGTGGCTCTAGTGAGATCTCAGGCCATGTGCCCTCATAGTGAATGGCATCACAAGGGTTCTAGTGACAGGACCATTTCTGTCTCTTCACAGTGCATGGCATCACAGTGGTGTTTTTGAGAACCCATGCTGTGTCTCCTCACAGTGAATCGCATCACAATGGTTCTACTGCCAGGCCTGGCCCTGTCTCCTCACAGTGAATGGCATCACAGTGGTTCTAGTGAAAGCCCAGGCCCTTACTCCTCACACTGAATGGCATCAGAGTGGTTGTAGGAACTGGCCTGGACCTTTCTCCTCACAGTGCAAGGCATCACAGTGGTTCTAGTTGGAACCCAGGCCCTTCTCCTCACAATAGATGATAGCACTTGCTATCACATGGGTTATAGTGAGAGGCCCAGTCCTGTCTCCTCAAAGTACATGGCATCACAGTGACTCTTGTGAATGTCCAGGCCATGTCTCCTCACAATAGATGACATCACAGTGGTTCTAGTGAAAGCCAAAGATGTGTCTCCTCACACTATATCTCATCACAGTGGTATTATTGACGACCCAGGTGGTGTCTCCTCATGGTGGATAGTTTCACAGTGCTTCTAATAAGGACCCAGGCTGTGTCTATTTACAGTGCATGGCATCATACTGGCTCTAGTGAGAGTCCAGACCATGTCTCCTCACAGTGAATGGAATCGCAGTGTTTGTAGTGAGGGGCCAAGTCATGTCCCTCTCAGTGCATGGCTTCACGGTGGTTCTAGTGACATGTCCGGCCCTGTCTCCTCACAGTGCATGGCATCACAGTGGTTCTAGTGAGAGCACAAGATGTGCTCTTTACAATGGTTGGCATCACAGTGGTACTAGTGAGGACCCAGGCTGTTTCTCCTCAAACTGGATAGTTTCACAGTGGTTCTAGGGAGAACTAAGGTTATGTCTACTCACAGTTCATGACATCACAATGGTTCTAGTAACAGGCCAGGCCCTGTCTCCTCACAGTCATGGCATCACAGTGCTTCTTTTGAGAGCCTAGGCCATGTCTCCTCACAGTGGATGGCATCACAGTGGTTGTAGTGACAGGCCCGGATCTTTCTCCTCACAGTGCATGGGATCACAGTGGGTCTAGTGAGAGCCTAGGCTATGTCTCCTCATAGTGGACATCATCACAGTGATTCTAGTTGGAGGACAGGCTCTGTCTTCTTATAGCACTTGCTATCACATTGGTTATATGGAGGCTGGGCCATGTCCCTTCACATTGCAATGCTTCACAGTGATATTAGTGAGGACCTAGTCTGTGTGTCCTCACAGTGATGGCATAATAGTGGATCTACTGAAGCCCAAGGCTATGTATCCTCACAATGGATGACATCACAGCAGTTGCAGTGAGAGCCTGGGATGTATTTCTTCAAAGTGGAATGCATCACAGTGGTTCTAGTGAGAGCCCAGGACATGTCTCCTTAGAGTGCATGGCATCACAGTGGTTGTAGTGACAAGCCCAGTACTTTCTCCTCATAGTGCATGGGATCACAGTGGTTCCAGTGAGGGCCTAGCCCATATCTCCTCACAGTGGATGGCATCACAGTGGTTCTAGTTGTAACACAGGTCCTGTCTCCCTATAGCACTTGTTATAACATTGGTTATAATGAGAGGCCTGGCCCTGTCTCCTCAAAGGCATTACATTGGTTCTAGTGAAAGCCAAAGATGTGTCTCCTCACACTAGGTCACATCACAGTGGTACTAGTGAGGACCCAGGCTGTGTCTCCTCACAGTGGATCGTTTCACAGTGGTTCTAGGCAGGACCCAGGCTGTGCATGGCATCACACTGGTTCTAGTGAGAGTCCGGGCCATGTCTCCTCACAGTGAATGGCATCACAGTGTTTCTAGTGAGTGACCAGACCATTTCTCCTCTCAGCGCATGCCTTCACAGTGGTTCTAGTGACAGGCCTGTCCCAGTCTCCTCACAGTGCATGGCATCACAGTGGTTCTTGTGAGAGCCCAAGATGTGCTCCTTACAATGGATGGCATCACAGTGGTACTAGTGAGGACCCAGGCTGTTTCTCCTCAAACTGGATAGTTTCACAGTGGTTCTAGGGAGAACCAAGCTTATGTCTACTCACAGTGGAGAGCATCAGAGTGGTTCTAGTCAGATCCCAGGCCTTTTCTCCTCACAGGATGACATCACAGTGATCATATTGAGAGCCTCAGCCCTGTCTCTGAACAGTGGATAGCATCACAGTGGTTCTAATGTGAGCATAGGCCATGTCTCTTAGCAGTGGATGGCATCACAGTGGTTGTACTGATAGACCCGGCCCTGTCTCCGCATAGTGCATTGCATCACAGTGGTACTAGAGAAAATCCAGTCCATGTCTCCTGGCAGTGAATGGCATGTCAGTGGTTCTAGTGAGGACCAAGGCCATGTCTCCTCACATTGGATGATATCACAGTGGTTGCAGTGAGAGCCCCGACTGTATCTCCTCTAAGTGGATCACATCACAGTGGTTCTAGTGAGAACCCAGGCCATGTCTCCTCACAGTGAATGTCATCACAATAGTTCTAGTGAGAGATTAGGCCATGTCTCCTCATCGTGCATGACATCATAGTAGTTCTATTGAGAGCCCAGGCTCTGTCTCCTCACAGTGCACTGCTTCAAAGTGGTATTAGTGAGAGCCCAGTCAGTATCTCCTCACAGTGATTGCATAATAGTAGATCTAGTGAGAACCCAAGTGATGTCTCCTCACAGTGTATGACATCACAATGGATCTATTGAGAGCCCAGGCCATGTGTCCTCACAGTGGATGGCATCACAATGGTTCTAGTGACAGGCCTGTCTCTGTGTCCTCTCAGTGCATGGAATCACAGTGTTGCTAGTCATAGCTCAGATTGTGACTCCTTACAGTGGATGGCATCACAGTGGTTCTAGTCACAGGCCCGGCCCTGACTTGTCACAGTGCATGGCATCACAGTGGTTCTAGTGAGAGCCCATGCCATGTTTCCTCACAGTGAATGACATCACAGTGGTTGTAGTGACAGGCCCTGTTCTGTCTACTCACAGTGCATGGCATCACAGAGTTTATAGTGGGAACCCAGGCCATGTCTCCTCACCATGGATGGCTTCACAGTGGTTATAGTGACAGGCCTGGTCCTGTATCCTCATAGTGCATTGCATCACAGTATTTCTTTTGATATCTCAGGCCATGTCTCCTCACAGTGGGTGGCATCATAGTGGCTCTAGTGACAGGCCCGTCTCTTCACATTGCTTGGCATCAGTGGTTCTATTGAGAGCCCAGGGCATGTCTCCTCTCAGTGAATGGCATCATAATGGTTGTAGTGTCAGGCCTGGCCCTGTCTCTTCACAGTGCATGGCATCACAGTGGTTATAGTGAGAGCAATGGCTGTGTCTGCTAATAGTGGGTAGCATCACATTGGTTCCACTGTGAGCCTAAGCCATGTCTCCTAACAGTGGATGACATCACAGTGGCTGCATTGGGTGCCCAGGCTGTATCTCTTCAAAGTGGATCGCATCACAGTGGATGTAGTCCACACCCAGGGTGTTTTCTCCTCATAGTGGATGGCATCACAGTGGTTCTAGTTGGAGCCAAGGCTATATCTCTTCATTGCAGATGCTTTCACAATGCTTATAGCGAGAGGCCCAGACCTGTCTTCTCAGAGCATGGCATTGCAGTGGCTCTAGTGAATGGCCTGGCCTTCTCATCTCACAATAGATGGCATCACAGTGGTTCTACTGAGAGTCCAAGGTGCAACTCTTTACAGTGGATGTCATCACAGTGTATCTAGTGAGAGCCCCAGCCCTGTCTCCTCACAGTGCATCATATCACAGTTTTTCTTTTGAGAGCATAGGCTGTGTCTCCTCACAATGTATAGCATAACAGTGGCTCTAGTGAGAGCCCAGGCTGTGTCTCTTCACAGTGGATGATATCACATTAGGTCTAGTGAGAGGCCAGGACCTGTCTCCTCACAGTGCATTGTTTCACAGTGGTATTAGTGAGAACCCAATCAGGGTCTCCTCACAGTGATAGTATCACTGTGGATCTAGTGAGGACCCAGGTGGAGTCTCCTCAGAGGGCATGAAATCATAATGCCTCTATAGGGAGCCCAAGCCTTGTCTCCTCACAATGGATGGCATCACAATGGTTCTAGTGAGAGGCCCAACCCTGTCTCCTCACAGTGCATGGCATCACAGTGGTTCCAGTGACAGGCCTGTCCCTGTCTAATCACAGAGCATGGTATCACAGTGTTTCTTGTGAGAACCCAACCCATATCTCCTCACAGTGAATGGCATCACAGTGGTTCTAATAACAAGCCTGGTCTTGTCTCCTCACAGTGCATGGCACCACAGTGGTTCTAGTGAAAACCCAGACCATTTCTTCTCACACTGAATGGCATACAGTGGTTTGAGTGACTGGCCCAGTCCTTTCTCCTCACAGGGCATGGGATCACAGTGGTTCTGGTGAGAGCCTTGGCCATGTCTCCTGCTAGTGGATGGCATCACAGTGGTTCTAGTTGGAGCACTGGCCCTGTGTCCTTATAGCACTTGATATCATATTGGTTATTGTGAGAGACCTGGCCCTGTCTCCTCAGAGTACATGGCATAACATTGGCTCCCATGAATACCCAGGCTATGTCTCCTCACAATAGATGGCATCACAGTGGTTCTAGTGAAAGCCAAAGATGTGTCTCCTCACACTAGATCACATCACAGTGGTACTAGTGAAAACCCAGGCTGTGTCTCCTCACAGTGGATAGTTCCACAGTGGTTCTAGGGAGGACTTGGTCTGAGTCTATTCACTATGTATGGCATCACACTGGTTCTAGTGAGAGTCCAAGCCATGTCTCCTCATAGTGAATGGTGCCACACTGGTTCTAGTGAGAGTCCAAGCCATGTCTCCTCATAGTGAATGGTGCCACACTGTTTCTAGTGAAGGACCATGTCTCCTCACAGTGCATGGCATCACAGTGGTTCAACTGAGAGCCCAAGATGTGCTCCTTACAATGGATGGCACCACACTGGTACTAGTGATAACCTAGTCTATGTCTCCTCACAGTGAATGGAATGACAGTGGTTCTGGTGAGGTCAGAGGCCATGTTTCCTCACATTGGATGACATCACAGTGGTTGCAGTGAAAGCCCGGGATGTATCTTCTCCATGTGTATCACAACACAGTGGTTCTAGTGAGAACCCAGGCTGTGTCTCCTCACAGTGGATGACATCATAGTTGGCCTAGTGAGAGGCCAGGCCCTGTCCTCACAGTGCACTGCTTCACAGTGGTATTAGTGAGAGCCGAGTCAGTGTCTCCTCACAGTGATGGCATGACATTGGATCTAGTGAGGACACAGGTGATGCCTCCTCAGAGTGCATGACATCACAATGGCTCTATTGAGAGCCCAGGCCATGTCTCTTCACAGTGGATGGCATCAGAGTGGCTCTAGTGAGATCCCAGGCCATGTCTCCTCACAGTGCATGGCATCACAGTGGTTGTAGTGAGAGCCTAGGCCATGTTCCATCACTGTGAATGCTATCACAGTGGTTGTAGCGATAGGCTCAGCTCTGTCTTTACCCAGTTTATGGGATCACAGTGGTTCTAGTGAGAGCCCAGACTGTGACTCCTCACATGGACAGCATCATAGTAGTTCTAGTGAGATGCTATGCCATGTCTCCTCACATTTGATGACATCACAGTAGTTCTAGTGAGTGGCCAGGCCCTGTCTTCTCACAGTGAACTGCATTACAGTGAGAGCCAATTCAGTGTCTCCTCACAATGATGGGATGACAGTGGATCTAGTGAGAAACCAGGCGATGTCTCCTCAGAGTGCATGACATCACAGAGGCACTATTGAGAACCCAGGCCATGTCTCCTCACAGTGGGTGGCATCAAATTGGTTCTAGTGACAGGGCTGGCCCTGTCTCCTCACAGGGCATGGCATAACAGTCTTTCTAGTGAGAGCCCAGTGTCTGCTCATAGTGGATGGCACCACAGTGGTTGCAGTGACAGCCCAGTTTGTATCTCCTCCAAGTGGAACACATCACAGTGGTTCTAGTGAGAACCCAGACCGTGTCTTCTTACAGTACATGGGATCACAGTCATTCTAGTGAGAGCCCTGGCTATTTCTCCTCGCAGTGGATGGCATCACAGTGCTTATAGAGACTGGCCCAGCCTTGTCTCCTCACAGTGCATGGCATCAGAGTGGTTCTTTTGAGAGCCCAGCTGTGTCTGCTGACAGTGGATGGCATCACAGTGACTCTAGTGATATCGCAGGCAGTGTCTCCTCACAGGGGATGAGATTGCAGCAGTTCAAGTGAGAGATCGGGCCATGTCTCCTCACAGTGCATTGTTCACAGTGGTATTAGTGAGAGCCCAGTCAGTGACTCCTCACAGTAATGGCATGACAGTGGATATCTTGAGGATGTAGGTGATGTCTCCTCAGAGTGCATGACATCACAGTGACTCTATTGAGAGCCCGGTCCATGTCTCCACACAGTGGGTGGCATCACAATAGTTATACTAAAAGGCTCCATCCTGTCTCCTCACAGTGCATGGCATCACAGTGTTTCTAGTGAGAGCCCAGGGCTTGTCTCCTCACAGTGAATGCCATCACAATGGTCCTAGTGACACTCCCACCCTGTCTCCTCAGACAGGCCCGGAACTGTCTCTTCATAGTGAATGGCATCACAGTGTTTCCAGTGAGAGCCCATGCCGTGTCTCCTCAAAGTAAATGGCTTCACAGTGGTTCTAGTGACATACCCTGCCCTATCTCCTCACAGTGATTGGCATCACAGTGGTTCTTCTGAGATCCCAGGCCATGTCTCCCACAGTGCAAGGAATCACAGTTGTTCTAGTGACAGGCTTGGCCCTGTCTCCTCACAGTGATTGGCATCAGAGTGGTTCTTCTGAGAGCTCAGGCCAGGTCTCCTCATAGTGCATGGCATCACAATTGTTCTAGTTGCATGCCCAGCCCTGTCTCCTCACAGTGCATGACATCACAGTGGTTCTAGGGACAGGCCCAGCACTGTCTCCTCATAGTACATTGCATTACAGTGGTTCTATTGAATGCCCATGCCATGTCTCCTCACAATCGATGGCATCACAGCGGCTCTAGTGAGAGCCCAAGATGTGTGTTCTCACACTAGATCACATCACATTCATACCTCTGAGAATCCAGGCTGTGTCTCCTCACTGTGGATAGTTTCACAGTGGTTCTATGAAGGACACAGGCTGTGTCTCCTCACAGTGGATGGTATCACAGTGGTTCCAGTGACAGACTCATCCCTGTCTCCTTACAGTGTATGGCATCACAGTGTTTCTAGTGAAAGCCAAGTTCATGTCTACTAACAGTGATTAGCCTCACAGTGGGTCTAATGAGAGCCTAGTCTGTGTTTCTTCACAGTGGATGACATCACAGTGGTTGCCTTGGGTGCACCAACTATATCTCCTCAGAGTGCTTGGCAACCATATGATTCTTGTGAGAACCGAGATGATGTCTCCTCACAATGAATGCCATCACAGGTGTTTTAGTGAGAGACTATGCTATGTCTACTCACAGTGGATGCTATCACATTGGTTATAGTGAGAGGCCAATTGCTGTCTCCTCACAGTGCATGGCATCACAGTGGTTCTAGTGAGAGCCCAGTCCATACCTACTCACAATGAATGGCATGACAGAGGATCTAGTGAGCCAGGCCATGTCTCCTCACATTTAATATCATTACAATGGCTCTATTGAAGGCCCAGGTCATGTCTCGTCACACTGGATGGCATCACAGTGGATTTAGTGAAAGGCCTGGCCTTGTCTCCTCACAGTGCATGGCATTACAGTTTTTCTAGTGAGAGCCAAGACCAGGTTTCCTCACAGTGAATAGCATCACAGTGGTTCTAGTGACAGGACTGGCCCTGTCTCCCCATAATGCGTGGCATCACAGTAGTTCTAGTGAGAGCCCAGGCCACGTCTACTCACAGTGCATGGCATCATAATGGCTCTAGTGAATGCCCAGGACATGTCTCCTCACAGTGGATGTCATAATACTGGTTCTAGGGAGGATTCTGGCTCTGTCTCCTCACAACGGATGGCATCACTGAGGTTCTAGTGAGAGTCCAAGATGTGTCTCCTCACAGTGAATGGCATCACAGTGATACCGGTGATGACCTACTCTCTGTCTCCTCATAGTGGATAGTTTCCCAGTGGGTCCAGGGAAGGTCCAGCCTGTGTGTCCTTACAGTGGATGTCATCACAGTGGTTCTACTGAGGCCCCAGGCCATGTCTCCTCACAGTGGGTGGGATGACAGTGGTTCTACTAACAGGACTATCTGTCTGGTCACAGTGCATTGCATCAGAATGGTACTATAGATAACCCAGTCTGCCCTGTCTCCTCACAGTGCATGGGATCGCAGTGGTTCTAGTGAGAGCCCATTTCATGTCTCCTTGTAGTCGATGGCATCACAGTGGTTATAGTAACATGCCCAGCCCTGTCTCCTTACAGAAGTTGCTATCACATTGGTTATAATGCTAGGCCCGTCCCTGTCTCCTCAGAGTACATGGCATCACAGTGGCTCTTGTGGATGTCCAGGCCATGTCTCCTCAAAGTGAATGTCATAAAAGTGGCTCTAGGTAGGACCCAGTCTCTGTCTCCTCACAACTGGTGGCATCACAGTTGTTCTAGTAAAGTCCAAGATGTGTCTCCTCACACTAGATTGTATCACAGTGATACTAGTGAGGACCCAGTCTGTGTCTCCTTATAGTGGATAGTTTCACAGTGGGTCTAGGGAAGGCCCAGGCTGTGTCTCCTCACACTGCATGTCATCACAGTGGTTCTACTGAGACCCCAGGCTGTGTCTCCTCACATGACATGACAATGGTTCTACTGACAGGCCCAGCTCTGTCTCCTCACAGTGCATTGCATAAGAGTGGTAATAGAGATAACCCAGTCCATGTCCTCTCACAGAGAATGTCATAACAGGGTTTCTTGTGAAGACCAAGGCCATGTCTTCTTACAGTGGATGACATTACAGTGGTTGCAGTGACAGCCCAGGCTGTACCTCCTCAATGTAGAACACATGACAGTGGTTCTAGTGACAACCAAGACTGTGTCTCCTCACAGTGAATGGCATCACAGCAGTTCTAGTGTGAGACTAGGCCATGTCTCCTCACAGTGCATGACATCACAGTAGTTCTAGTGAGAGGCTGGCCCCGTCTCGTCACTGTGCATTGCTTCACAGTGTTATTAGTGAGGGCCTAGTCAGTGTCTCCTCACAGTGATGGCATGACAATGGATTTAGTGAAGACTGAGGCCATGTCTCCTCAAAGTGGATGACATCACAGTGGTTGCAGTGAGATTCCAGGCTGTATCACCTCAAAATGGAACACATCACAACACTTCTAGTGAGAACCCAGGCAATGTCTCCTCACAGTGCATGTCACCACTGTGATTCTAGTGAAAGCCCAAGCCAAGTTTCCTCACAGTGAATGGCATAACAGTGCTTATAGTGATAGGCCTGGCCCTGTCTCCTCACAGTGTGTGGCATCACAGTGGTTCTTTTGAGAGCCCAGGTCATATCTCCTCACAGTAGATAGCATCACAGTGGTTCTTTTGAGAGCCCAGGCTGGATCTTAACATCACAGTAGGTCTAGTGAGAGACTAAGCCATCTCTTCTCACAGTGGAAAACATCACAGTAGTTCTAGTGTGAGACCGGGCCCTGTCTCCTCACAGTGCATTGTTTTACAGTGATATTAGTGAGGGCCTAGTCAATGTCTCCTCACAGTGATGGCATGACAGTGGATCAGTGAGGACCCAGGAGATGTCTCGCAGAGTGCATGGCATTACAATGGTTCTAGTGACATGCCCAGCCCAATCTCCTCATAGTGCATGGCATCACAGTGTTTCTAGTGAGAGCTCAGATCATGCCTCTTCACAGTGTATGGCATCACAGTGGTTCTACTGATAGACCTGGCCCCATCCCCTCACGGTGCATGGCAACACAGTGGCTCTAGTGAGAGCCCAGGCCATGTCCCCTCACAGTAAATGGCATCAAAAATGTTTCTAGTGACAGGCTTGGCCCTGTCTTGTCAGTGTATGGCACCACTTTTCTTCTAGTGAGAGTCCAGGCCATGTCTCCTCACAGTGAAAGTCATCCCAGAGGTTGTAGTGACAGGCGCGGCCCTGTCTCCTCATAGTGCATTGCTTTACAGTGGTATTAATGAGAGCCCAGTCAGTGTCTCTTCACATTGATGGCATGACAGTGGATCTAGTGAGAAGCCAGGTGATATTTCCTCACAGTGCATGACATCATAATGGCTCTATTGAGAGCTTAGGCCATGTCTCTTCACAGTGGAATGCATCACAGTTCTTCTAGTGACAGGCCCGACCCTGTCTTCTCACAGTGCATGACATCACAGTGGTTCTATTGAGAGCCCAGGCAACGTCTCTTCACAGTGAATGGCATCACCATGGTTCTAGTGACATGCCCAGTCCTGTCTCCTCACAGTGCATGGCTACACAGTGGCTCTAGTGAGAGAATAGGCCATGTCTCCTCATAGTGAATGGCATCACAGTGGTTCTAGTGACAGGCTCATCCCTGTCTACTCACAGTGCATGGCATCACAGTGGTTGTAGTGACAGGCCCCGTCCTAGCTCCTCACAGTGCATGGGCTCTCAGTGGATCTAGTGAGAGCCCAGGCCATGTGTTCTTACAGTGGTTGGCATTGCAGTAGTTCTGAGAGGCTGGGCCCTGTGTCCTCACAGTATATTGCTTCACAGTGGTATTACTGAGAGCCCAGTCAGTGTCTCATCACAGTGATGGCATGATAGTGGATCTAGTGAGGACCCAGGCAATGTCTCCTCAGAGTGCATGACATCACAGTGGCTCTATTGAGAGCCCAGGCCATGTCTCCTCACTGTGGAATGCATCACAGTGGTTCTAGTGGAAAGGCATGGCCCTTTCTGCTCACAGTGCATGGCATCACAGTGATTCTAGTGAGAGCCCAGTCCATGTCTCCTCAGTGAATGGCATCACAGTGGTTCTAGTGACAGGCCCAACCCTGACTCCTCACAGTGCATGGCATCACAGTGTTTTTTTTTTTTTTTTTTTTTGAGAGCCCAGACCATGTCTTCTCACAGTGGATGGCACCACAGTGGCTCTAGTGAGAGCCCACGCCATGTCTCCTCACAGTATATGGTATCACAGTGGTTGTAGTGACAGACCTGGCACTGTCCCCACAGTGCATGGGACTACAGTGGTTCTAGCGAGAGCCCAGGCCATGTATCCTTACAGTGGATGGCATCACAGAGGCTCTAGTGCAAACCCAGGTGGTGTCTCCTCACAGAGAATGGCATCACAGTAGTTCTAGTGAGAGATTAGGCCATATTTCCTCACAGTGGATGACATCACAGTGGGTCTAGTGAGAGGCTGGGCCCTGTCTCCTCACAGTGCATTGCTTCACAGTGGTATTAGTAAGAGCACAGTCAGTGTCTCCTCACAGTGGTGGCATGATAGTGGATCTAGTGAGGACTCAGGTGATGTTTCCTCAGAGTGCATGATATCACAATGACTCTATTGATAGCCCAGGCCATGTGTCCTCATAGTGGATAGCATCACAGTGATTTAAGTGACAGGCCTGGCCCTGTCTCCTCACAGTGCACGGCATCACAGTGGTTCTAGTGAGAGCCCAGGCCGTGTCTCCTCACAGTTAATGTCATCACAGTGTTTCTAATGAGAGAGCAGGCCATGTCTCCTCACAGTGGATGGCATCACAATTGTTCTAGTGACACACCCAGCCCTGTCTCCTCACAGTGCATGGTTTCACAGTGGTTCTAGTGAGAGCCAAGGTTGTGTCTACTAACAGTGGATGACACCACAGTGGTTCTAGTGCCAGTCCAGTCCATATCTCCTAACAATGCATGGCATCATAGTGGCTCTAGTGAATTCCCAGGCCATGTCTCCTCACAGTCGATGTCATAACAGTGGTTCTAGGTAGGATCCTGGCTCTGTGTCTTCACAACAGGTGGCATTACAGTGGTTCTAGTAAGAGTCCAAGATGTGTCTCCTTACGGTGGCTGGCATCACAATGATACTAGTGAGGACCCAGTCTGTGTCTCCTCATAGTGGATAGTTTCACAGTGGGTCTAGGGAAAGCCCAACCTGTCTCCTCACAGAGCATGTCTTCACAGTGGTTCTACTGGAACCCCAGGCTGTGTCTCCTCACAGTGGATGGCATAACAGTGGTTCTATTGATAGGCCCAGCTCTGTCTCCTCACAGTGCATTGCATAAGAGTGGTAGTAGAGATAACTCAGTCCATGTCCCCTCACAGTGAATGGCATGACAGTGGTTCTATTGAAGACTGAGGCCATGTATCCTGACAGTGGATGATATCACAGTGGTTGCAATGAGAGCCCAGTACCTATCACCTCAAAGTGTAATGCATCACAGTGGTCCTAGTGAGAACCCAGGCCGTGTCACCTCACAGTGAATGGCATCACTTTGGTTCTTGTGAGAGCTCATGACATGTCTCCTCACGGTGGATGGCATCACAGCATGTATTAGTCAGGGTTCTCTAGAGGAACAGAACTGCTAGAATGAATTATTTTAAAAGGGGATTTATTGGATCAGCTTACAGTAGTCCAATAGCAGTTGCAGGCGTGAGAATCACTGAACCTGGCAGTTGCTCAGTCCTCATGGCCAGATGCCTCAGCAGTCCAGATCTGGCACTGCAGATGGTGCTGGAAAGCCTGGAGGCTTCCTGAGGAGCCACTGGGTTTCGATCCACGGGGGTCTTCAGTTGATGCTGGTCTTTCATCCTCACTGGTCTTCAATCCACGCTGGAAGGTAGCAAGCAGCTCCAGCAGACAAATGGAAGGAAGGGAGGAAGGAAGGAAGGGACTCTTCTTACCCAGAGCTTCCTTGTATCAAGTCTCCCTCTGGCAGGGCCGCAAGTTCTGGGGGAAGGGCTCACCCTGGGGGAAAGACTTCCTCCTTTAGTTGATCCTTCCTAGAAACAACCTATGGATTACTAAACAGATCAAGTTGACAACACCTTTAACTATCACAAGTCCACCCCTTGTCAACTTGGCATCAAATCATGTCTCCTTACATCATACTTAATTTTCAAATGAAAACAGTAACAAGCTCATAATTCCGCCTAACATGGCATAACTATCCCATGTACAACCAGAACCGCAAAATATTCCCCCCAACACGAAGCTTAGTCTCTAATATAATGGGTCTAATATAAATTGAACAGTTAGCTAATGACATAATCTTAATATTGGTGTAGATACATACACTCTGTTATCAAGGCAGGACAGAAACATTGCAATCACAGTCCTTGTTTCTGTAACTGGTCACGTGGCCTTAGCTGGTATTTGTAACTGCCTTCTTCTGCTACCCATTCTATATTTCCTCCACCTTCAGCAAGCACCTCAGCAGGTCTTAGTTCTTTACCTGTAGGGGTAACCCATACCTTCATTCCTGAAGGATCTGGGCCATTTATCACACTACTTCTTGTTGCAGTCATCCATTGACTTTGACAACAGGACATGGTAACAATAGCAGATGCCCTAAAGGATCTCCTGCACTCCAGGTATACTCTTCCTTACCTCCATTGTGGAGAAGCAGTCCAGTTTCCCCCTGGTAATGTGGATCAATCACCCCTGCTATCACTGTAACTCCTTTCTCAGCCTGTTCACTCAAGGGCATTAGGAGCCCAAAGTGACCAGGGGGAAGTCTTAGCTTCCAGTTCAATGGAATGTTCTTTGTGTCTCCTGGCAAAAGCACTCCCCCCTCTAGGACCAAGACTTGTAGTCCAGAAGAGCATAAGGTTGCGGGAACAGGAAGCAAAAATCTAGCTAATGGGTCACTTGGGGTGATGGTAAGTGGGACCATTCCCATTTCCACCCCTTGATTCCTGGACCCGTGAATCCGGGCTATAGGAGAAACAGTACCATATATAGGACGCTGATTCAGAGCATATACAGCCTGCTGGAGGACACTCCCCCAGCCCTCCAAGCTATTGCCACCTAGTTGGCGCTGTAGCTGTTTCTTCAAAAGGCCATTCCACCGTTCTATCAAGCCAGCTGCTTCAGGATGGTGGGGCACATGGTAAGACCAGTGAATTCCATGATCATGAGTCCACTGCCATACTTCCATGGCAGTGAAGTGAGTTCCTTGGTCAGAAGCAATGCTGTGTGGAATGCCATGATGGTGAATAAGGCATTCTGTAAGCCCATGGATGGTAGTCTTGGCAGAAGCACTACGTGCAGGAAAGGCAAATGCATACCCAGAATAAGTGTCTGTTCCAGTAAGGACAAAACACTGCCCTTTCCATGATGGAAGTGGTCCAATATAGTCAACCTGCCACCAGGTTGTTGGCTGGTCACCCTGAGGAATACTACCATATCGGGGGCTCAGAGTTGGTCTCTGCTGTTGGCAAATTTGGCACTCAGCAGTAGATGTAGCCAGATCAGCCTTAGTTAGTGGAAGTCCATGTTGTTGGGCCCATGCATAGCCTGCATTTCTGCCACCATGGCCACTTTGTTCGTAGGCCCATTGGCCAATGACAGGGGTGGCTGAGGAAAAAGGTTGACCACTATCCACAGTACGGGTCAGCTTATCTACTTGATTATTAAAGTCATCCTCCAAGGAGGTCACCTTCTGATGAGCATTAACATGGGACACAAGTATCTTTATGTCCTTTGCCCATTCAGAGAGTTCTATCCACATCCACCTTCCCCAAATGTCCTTTTCACCAATTTTCCAATTGTGCTCCTACCAAGTCACAGACCATCCAGCCAAACCATTGGCCACAGCCCATGAATCAGTGTATAAGTGCACATCTGGCCATTTTTCTTTCCAAGCAAATTGCACAACCATATGCACTGCCCGAAGTTCTGCCCATTGTGAAGACTTCCATTCACCACAGTCCTTCAGAGTTGTCCCAGAAAGGGGCTGTAATGCTGCACCTGTCCACTTTTGGGTGGTGCCTGCATAACGTGCTGAACCATCTGTAAACCATGCCCTAGACCTCTCCTTCCCAGTCAATTGATCATAGGGCACACCCCATGATGCCATAGGTGCATGCTTGGAGACAGAAGGCATTGCAACAGGAATAGCAACCATAGGCATTTGGGCAACTTCCTCATGTAACTTACTCGTACCTTCAGGGCCTGCTCGAGCCCGATCACGTATATACCACTTCCACTTAATGATGGACTGTTGCTGTGCACGTCCAACTTTATGGCCTGGTGGGTCAGATAACACCCAGCTCATGATAGGCAGCTCAGGTCGCATAGTAACTTGATGGCCCATTGTCAAACGTTCAGTTTCCACTAAGGCCGAATAGCAGGCTAAGAGCTGTCTCTCAAATGGAGAATAATTGTCTGCAGACGATGGCAGGGCCTTGCTCCAAAATCCCAATGGCCTCTGCTGTGATTCCCCTATGGGGGCCTGTCAAAGGCTCCAAACAGCATCCCTGTCTGCCATTGAAACCTCAAATACCATCGGATCTGCTGGATCATATGGCCCAAGGGGCAGAGCAGCCTGAACAGCAGCCTGGACCTGTTGAAGAGCGTTCTCTTGTTCTGGGCCCCACTAAAAACTAGTAGCTTTCCGAGTCACTTGGTATATGGGATGGAGTAAGACACCCAAGTGAGGAATGTGCTGTCTCCAAAATACAAATAGGCCCACTAGACGTTGTGCTTCTTTCTTAGTGGTAGGAGGGGCCAAATGCAACAACTTGTCCTTCACCTTACAAGGAATATCCCTACATGCCCCACACCACTTAACTCCTAGAAATTTCACAGAGGTGGAAGGTCCTTGAATTTTAGATGGATTTATTTCCCATCCTCTGATGCGCATATGCTGTACCAGCAACTCCAGAGTGGATGCCACCTCCTGCTCATTTGTTCCAATTAGCATTATGTCATCAATATAATGGACCAACGTGACACCCTGTGGAAGGGACAAGTGATCAAGGTCCCTGCGAACTAAGCTATGACACAGGGCTGGAGAGTTAATATAACGTTGAGGTAAAACAGTACATGTGTACTGCTGACCTTGCCAGCTGAAGGCAAATTGCTTCTGGTGGTCCTTATGGACAGGCATGGAGAAGAAAGCATTTGCAAGATCCATAGCCGCATACCAGGTACCAGGAGATGTGTTAATCTGCTCAAGTAAAGAAACCACATCTGGTACAGCAGCTGCAATTGGAGTCACCACCTGATTAAGTTTCCGATAATCCACTGTCATTCTCCAGGATCCATCTGTCTTCTGAACAGGCCAAATAGGAGAGTTAAAGGGAGATGTGGTGGGAACCACCACCCCTGCATCCTTCAAGTCCTTTATAGTGGCATTAACTTCTGAAATCCCTCCAGGGATGTGATACTGTTTTTGATTCACTATTTTCCCTGGTGGTGGGAGCCTCAGAGGCTTCCATTTGGACTTTCCAACCATAATAGCCCTCACTCCACAAGTCAGGGAACCAATGTGAGGGTTCTGCCAACTCCTAAGTATATCTATCCCAATTATGCATTCTGGCACTGAGGAAATAACCACAGGGTGAGTTCGGGGACCCACTGGACCCACTGTCAGTCTAACATTTGCCCAAACTCCATTGATCACCTGACCTCCATAAGCACCTACTTTAACTGGAGGGTTATGGTGCTTTTTGGGGTCTCCTGGAATCAATGTCAATTCAGAGCCAGTGTCCAGTAGGCCCCGAAAGGTCTGATTATTTCCTTTCCCCCAGTGTACAGTTACCCTAGCAAAAGGCCGCAGGTCCCTCTGAGGAAGGATAGGTGTTAGTTTAATATTGAAACTTTTGGCAGTTGCAGGAGGGTCCTTCCTCAAGGGGACCCAGCCACCCCGTCAATCAAGGGGCTCAGGGTCTGTAAACTGGCTCACGTCTGGAAACTGATTAAGAGGTCTTGATTCTCTGTCGCTATAATTCAAAGTGGCTTCATGTTCCCTTGCTCTGGAACTTTTCTGCTTATACAGATCAAGAAGAAATTCAGTAGGCTTCCTATCTATTTGACTTCTGGGAACACCATGATTAATCAGCCAATTCCAAAGGTCCATACGAGTCATATCTATATGTGTATAATTTTGCCTATGCCGTCTATTATGAAAAACACGCTCACCCCGCCTTTGGCCATTCAGTGCTGCCACTTGGCCCTTGTTACCCTGAGATCCAGTTATGCCCATTGCATCTAAATCACCTAATGCAGCAACTGCAGCTCCCACTGTGAGGTCTTCTTTACATAAAAGAGCAATGATGGAAGACTTTAAGTATGCTGGCGCTCCCCTCACAAATCTGTTTCTTATAGTCTTAGTGAAGGGCACATCTTCTGGACGCTCCCATTGTGGGGGAAAAGATGAGTTTACATGGCAAATCCACTCCCGCATTCCAAGTTTTCTGAGCTTTTTAAACCCTTCATCGACATTAAGCCAAGGGATATCAGGCAGCTTGATCTCACTCACAGTAGGCCATCTTTGGATCCATACTTCAGCCAACCAATGAAATAAACTCCTGGCACCCTTTCCAACTGCACGAGCTGCATTGTTAAATCTAAAATCTCTGCTCAATGGGCCTATTTCAGTAAATTCAGCCTGATCTAATCTTATGTTCCTTCCTCCATCATCCCACACCCTTAAAATCCATTCCCACACAAACTCCCCATGCTTCTGCCTGTACAAGTCAGAAAACTCCTGAAGTTCTTTAGGGGTGTACCTCACTTCCTCCTGTGTCACACTTTCTATCTCTCCTTTAGGGGCCTGCCTAGCCTTCTGTCTGGTTATAGGCCTAGAGGCAAAATGGGTGGGAACTGAGCAGCACCAGCACTTCCTGCTGATTCCCCAGACAAAGAGGGATGAATTCCCTCAGGCAAGGGTGGGGAGGATAATACCTCAGGATGTGGGGGTGGGGATACAACTGCTGCTAAGGGAGGGCAGGTCATATTCTCATCCAAAACATCTTCTTCAGAATCTAACACTTTGATGTCCCCTGGTTCTTCAGGGTCTTCCCACACATCACCATCCCAAGTCACAGGATCCCACTCTTTACCAATCAGTGCCCTCACTTTAACGTCTGATAGTTGGTGAGGCTGGGATTTGAATTTACGTTGCAAATTAGCCAATCTCACAGTGAGAGCCTGGGTTTGGTTTTCTGCAGTCTGAGCCCTGTTCTGGCTAGAGAGGAGACTCTCTTCCAGGGCACCCTTAGAAACCTTGAGATCATGTATGTGGGTCTTAAGCTTAGAATTTTCCTTTTTGAGCTTCTGCTGTTCCCTCACTAGTTTGTCCAGAGATGCCAAAAGCAACCAACCAGCCTCATCATTGGTCTTACTTTTCCACAAATACTCAAATGTTTTAAATACGGAGTTACTAAATTCCTCGCTCTTCACAAGACATGACTCAGGGTCACCAAATACATCTATCTCACGTAGTTCTTGAAATAGTGCACACCATGGATTATTAGTGCCCCCCTTATTTCTAGGAAAAGCGCTCTCCTTATCACCAGTGGGGCCTTTAGCAGCATTGAAATTGGAGAGCCAACCCCAGATAGCACTAAGCCCACTAGGGACACCCATCCTTACAATTCTGTTTCTCTAGAACCACTTCTGGTACCAAATTCTGTATTAGTCAGGGTTCTCTAGAGGAACAGAACTGCTAGAATGAATTATTTTAAAAGGGGATTTATTGGATCAGCTTACAGTAGTCCAATAGCAGTTGCAGGCCCGAGAATCACCGAACCTGGTAGTTGCTCAGTCCTCGTGGCCAGATGCCTGAGCAGTCCAGAGCCGGCACTGCAGATGGTGCTGGAAAGCCTCGAGGCTTCCTGAGGCAATCCACAGGAGTCTTCAGTTGATGCTGGTCTTTTATCTGCACTGGTCTTCAATCCATGCTGGAAGGTAGCAAGCAGCTCCGGCAGCCAAACTGGAAGGAGGGCAGGAAGGAAGGGAGGAAGGGACTCTTTTTTCCCAGAGCTCTCTTGTATCAAGTCCCCCTCTGGGCGGGACCACCCATTCTGGGGGAAGGGCTCAACCTTGGGGAAAGACTTCCTCCTTTAGTTGATCCTTCCTAGAAGCAACCTATGGATTACTAAACAGATCAAGTTGACAACACCTTAACTATCACAGAGCCCATGATGTGTCTCCTCACAGTGGATGGCATCACAGTGGTTCTAGTGAGTGCCCCAACTGTGTCTCCTAACAGTGGATAGCATCACAGTGTTCTACTGAGAACCCTGTCCATGTCTCCTCACAGTGGATGACATCACAGTGATTGCCTTGAGTGCCAGGGCTGTATCTCCTCAAAGTGGATGGCATTACAGTGATTTTAGTGAGAATCTAGGCCATGTATACTCACTATGAATGGCATTACAGTTGTTTAAGGAGAGACTAGTCCGTGTGTCCTCACAGTGCATGGCATCACAGTGGTTCTAGTGAGAGTCCATTCTGTGCCTCCGCACACAGAATGGCTTGACAGTGTATCTAGTGAGGACCCAGACCATGTCCCCTCACAGTGCATAGCATCACAATGGATTTAGTGACAGGCATGGCCATGTCTCCTCACAGTGCATGGCATCACAGTCATTCTAATGAGAGCCCAGACCATGTCTCCTCATAGTGGATGGCATCACAGTGGCTGTTGTGTGAGCCCAGGCCATATGTCCTCACAGTGGATGCCATCATAGTGGTTCTAGTTGGAGCCCAGGCCCTGTCCCTCACAGCATTTGCTATCACATAGGTAATAGTGAGAGGACTGACACTGTCTGCTCAGAGTCCATGGCTTCAAAGAGGCTCTAGTGAATGCCCAGGCCATGTCTCCTCACAATCAATGGCATCACCATGGTACTAGCGAGGACCCAGGCTGTGTTTCTTCACAGTGGATAGTTTCACAGTGGCTCTAGGGAGGACCCAGGCTGTGTCTAATCACAGTGCATGGCATCACACTGGTTCTAGTGAGAGTCCAGACCATGTCTCCTCACAGTGAATGGCATAACAGTGCCTCTAGTGACAGGCCTGGCCCTATCTCCACACAGTGCGTGGCATCATAGTGGTTCTGCTGAGAGCCATAGATGTGCCTATTCACAATGAATGGTGTCACAGTGGTACTAGTGAGGACCCATGCTCTGTCTTCTCGCAGTAGATAGCTTCACAGTGGTTCTATGGAGGACTCAGGCTGTGTCTCCTCACAGTGAATGACATCACAGTGTTTCTAGTGAGAGCCCAGGGTGTGTGTCCTCACAGTACATGGCATCACAGTGGTTCTACTGACTGGCCTGGCCCTGTCTCCTCACAGTGAATGGCATCACTGTGGGTCTAGTGACATGCCTGGCCCTATCTCCTCACAGTGCATGGGATCACAATGGTTCTTTTGAGAGCCTTGGCCATGTCTCCTCACAGTGGATGGCATCACAGTGGTTCTTGTGAGAACCCAGGCCATGTCTCCTCACACTGTGAGCATCACAGTGGTTGTAGTGACAGGCTCAGTCCTTTTTCTTCATGGTGCATGGTATCCCAGTGGTTCTAGTGACAGCCTACATCATGTCTTCTCAAAGTGGATGGCATCACAGCGGTTCTAGTTGGAGCCCAGGCCCTCTCTCCTTATAGCACTTGCTGTCACATTGTTTATAGTGAGAGGCCCAGCACTGTCTCCTCAGAGTACATGGCATCACAGTGGATTTTGTGAATGCCCAGGCCATGTGTCCTCACAATAGATGGCATCACAGTGATTCTAGTGAAACCCCAAGATGTGTCTCCGCACAGTAGATCACGTCACAGTGGTACTAGTGAGGACCCAGGCTGTGTCTCCTCATGGTGGATTGTTTCACACTGGTTCAAGTGAGAGTCCAGACCATGTCTCCTCACAGTGAATGATATCACAGTGTTTGTATTGAGGGACCAGGCCATGTCTCCTCTCAATGCATGGCTTCACAGTCATTCTAGTGACAGACCTGGCCCTGTCTCCACATAGTGCATGGCATCACAGTACTCCTAGTGAGAGCTCAAGATGAGCTCTGTGCAATGGATGGCATCACAGTGGTACTAGGGATGACCCAGCCTGTTTCTGCTCAAAGTGGATAGTTTCACCGTGGTCCTAGGGAGAAACAAGGTTATGTCTACTCACAGTGGATGGCATCAGAGTGGCACTAGTGAGAGCCAGGCCTGTCTCCTCACAGTTGGTGGTATCACAGTGGTCATATTGAGAGCCTCAGCCGTGTCTCCTAACAGTAGATAGCATCACAGTGGTTCTACTGTGAGCATAGGCCATGTCTCCTCACAGTGGATGGCATCACAATGGTTCTATTGACAGGCCTGGCCCAGTCTACTCACAGTGCATTGCATCACAATGGTACTAGAGATAACCCACTCCATGTCTCCTCACAGTGAATGGCATGTTAGTGGTTTTAGTGAGGACCGAGGCCATGTCTCTTCACATTAGATGATATCACAGTTGTTGCCATGAGAACCAGGGCTATATCTCCTCCAAGTGGATCGCACCTCAGTGGTTCTAGTGAGAACCCAGGCTGTGTCTCCTCAGTGAATGGCATCATAGTGGTTCTACTGAGAGACTAGAATGTGCCTCCTCACAGTGGATGACATCACAGTAGTTCTAGTAAGAGGCTGGGCCCTGTCTCCTCATATTGCATTGCTTCACAGTGGTATTAGTGAGAGCCAAGTCAGTGTCTCCTCACAGTGATTGCATGATAGTGGATCTAGTGATAACACAGGTGATGTCTCCTCAGAGTATATGACATCACAGTGGCTCTTTTGAGAGCCTAGGCCATGTGTCCTCACAGTGGATGGCATCACAATGGTTCTAGAAAGAGACTAGGTCATGTCTCTTCACAGCGGATGACATCACAGTAGTTCTTGTGAGATCCAGGCCCTGTCTCCTCACAGTGCATTGCTTCACATTGGTATTAATGAAGGCCTAGTCTGTGTCTCCTCACAGTGATGGCATGAAACTGGATCTAGTGAAGAGTGATGCTATGTCTCCTCACAGTGGATGACATTAAGGTGGTTGCAGTGGGAGCCCAGGCTATATCTCCTTGAAGTCGAACGCATCACAGTGGTTCTAGTGAGAACCCAGGCTGTGTTCTCCTCACAGTGCATGGCATCACAGTGGTTCTAGTGAGAGCGCAGGCCATGTCTCCTCATAGTGGATGGCATCACAGTGCTTATACTGATAGGCCCAGCCCTGTCTTCTCACAGTGCATGGCATCACAGTGGTCCTTTGAGAGCCCAGGCAATATCTGCTCACAGTAAATAGCATCACAGTGGCTCTGGTGAGAACCCAGGCTGTGTCTCCTCACAGTGGATGACATCACAGAAGGTCTAGGGAGAGGCCAGGCCCTGTCTCCTCACAGTGCATTGCTTCACAGTGTTTCTAGTGAGAACCCAAGCTGTGTCTCCTCACAGTGGATGGTATCACAATGGTTCTTGTGACAGGCCTGGTCCTGTCTCCTCACAGTGCATGGCATCACTGTGTTTCTAGTGAGAGCCCAGGGTGTGTCTCCCCACAGTACATGGCATCACAGTGGTTTTAACGACAGTCCTGGTTCTTTCTCCTCACAGTGCATGGGATCCCAGTGGTTCTAGTGAGAGCCTACACCATGTCTCCTCACAGTGGATGGCATCACAGTGGTTCTAGTTGGAGCCCAGGCCCTGTCTCCTGATAGCACTTGCTGCAACATTGGTTATAGTGAGAGAGGCCCAGCACTGTCTCCTCACAGTACATGGCATCACAGTGGCTCTGGTGAATTCCTAGGCCATGTCTCCTTACAATAGATGGCATCACAGTGATTCTAGTGAAACCCCAAGATGTGTCTCCTCACACTAGATTGCATCACAGTGGTACTAGTGAGGACCCAGGCTGTGTCTCCTCACAGTGGATCATTTCACAATGGTTCTAGGGAGGAGCAAGGCTGTATCTTCTCACAGTGCATGGCATCACACTGGTTCAAGTGAGAGTCCAGGGCATGTCTCCTCACAGTCTATGGCATCACAGTGTTTGTAGTGAGGGACCAGGCCTTGTCTCCTCTCAATGCATGGCTTCACAGTCATTCTAGTGACAGGCCTGGCCCTGTCTCCACATAGTGCATAGTATCACAGTGGTCCTAGTGAAGACCCAGGCTGTTTCTGCTCAAAGTGGATAGTTTCACAGTGGTTCTAGGTAGAACCAAGGTTATGTCTACTCACAGTGTTCGGCATCAGAGTGGTACTAGGGGAGCCCAGGCCTTGTCTCCTCACAGTTGATGGCATCACAGTGGTCATATTGAGAGCCTCGGCTGTGCCTCCTAACAGTGGATAGCATCACAGTGGTTCTATTGACAGGCCCAGCCAAGTCTCTTCACAGTGCATTGCATCACAGTGGTACTAGAGTTTACCCAGTCCATGTCTCCTCACAGTGAATGGCATGTTAGTGGTTCTAGTGAGGACTGAGACAATGTCTCCTCACATTAGATGATATCACCATGGTTGCAGTGAGAGCTTGGGCTGTATCTCCTCCAAATGGATGGCATCACAGTGGTTCTAGCGAGAACCCTGGCTGTGTCTCCTCACAGTGAATGACATCACAGTGATTCTAGTGAGAGTCCGGGCCCTGTCTCCTCATATTGCATTGCTTCAGAGTGGTATTAGTGAGAGCCAAGTCAGTGTCTGCTCACAGTGATAGCATGACAGTGGATCTAATGAGAACACAGGTGATGTCTCCTCAGAGTGCATGACATCACAATGGCTCTATTGAGCACCCAGGCCAGGTGTCCTCCCAGTGATGGCATCACAATGGTTCTACTGAGAGGCCCAGACTGTGTTTCCTCACAGGAGATGGTATCAGAGTGGTTCTAGCGAGAACCCAGGCTGTGTCTCCTCACAGTGAATGGCATCACTGTGGTTGCAGTGAGAGACCAGACAGTATCTCCTTAAAGTGGATGGCATCACTGTGGTTCTAGTGAGAGCCCAGGTCATGTCTCCTCACTGTGCATGATATCACAGTATTTTTAGTGAGAGGCCCAGCCCTGTCTCCTCACAGTGTAATGCTTCACAGTGGTATTATGGATAGCCCAGTCAGTGTGTCCTCACAGTGATGGCATGACAGTGAATCTACTGAGGACCCAGGCGATGTCTCCTCAGAGTGCATGACATCACAATGGCTCCATTGAGACTTCAGGCCATGTCTCCTCACATTGCATGGCATCACAGTGGTTCTATTGATATCCCAGGCCGTGCCTCCTCACAGTACATGGCATAACTGTGGTTCTAGTGACAGGCCCAGCTCTGTCTCCTCACAGTGCATGGTATCACAGTGGCTCTAGTGCAAGCCCAGGCCATGTCCCCTCACAGTGAGTGGCATCACAGTAGTTCTAGTTGGAACCCAGACCCTGTCTCCTCACAGCAGTTGCTATCTCACTGTAGTGAGAAGCCCCGACCTGTCTCCTCACAGTGCATGGGATTACAGTGATTCTAGTGAGAGTCCATGATGTGCCTCCTCACAACTGATGACATTACAATGGTACTAGTGAGGAACCAGATGTGTCTTCTCACAGTGGATAGTTTCACAGTTGTTCAGTCAGGACACAGGTTGTGTCTCCTTACAGTGGATGGCATCAGTAGTGAGAGCCCAGGTCATGTTTCCTCACAGTGAATCTCATAACAATGGTTCTAGTAATAGGCCAAACCCTGTCTCCTCACAGTGCATGGCATCACAGTGGTAATAGTGACAGACCTGGCCCTGTATCCTCACAGTGCATGTCATCATAATGTTTCTAGTAAGAGCCAAGTCCATGTCTCCTCACAGTGGAATGTATCACAATGGTTCTAGGGACAGGTCCGACCCTGTCTCCTCAGGGTACATGGCATCACAGTGGTTCCATCTAGAGCCCAGGCTGCCTCTCCTCACAGTGCATTGCATCACAATGGTACTAGAGATAACCTAGTCCATGTCTACTCACAGTGAATGGCATATCAGTGGTTTTAGTGAGGACCGAGGCCATGTCTCCTCACATTAGATGATATCACAGTGGTTGCAGTGAGAGCCTGGGCTGTATCCCTTCCAAGTGGATTGCATCACAGTGGTTCTAGTGAGAACCCAGGCTGTGTCTCCTCACAGTGGATGACACCACAGTAGTTCTAGTGTGAGGTTGGGCCCTGTCTCCCCATAGTGCATTGCTTCACAGTGGTATTAGTGAGAGCCTGGTCAGTGTCTCCTTACAGTGATGGCATGATAGTGGATCTAGTGAGGATTAAGACTATGTCTCCTCAGAATGCATGACATCACAATGGCTCTATTGTGAGCCCAGGCCATGTGTCCTCACAGTGGTGGGCATCACAGTGGTTCTACTGAGAGACTAGGCCATGTCTCCTCACAGTGGATGACATCACAATAGTTCTTGTAAGACCATGCCCTGTCTCCTCACAGTGCATTAGTTCACATTGGTATCAATGAAAGCCTAGTCTGTGTCTCCTCACAGTGATGGCATGACAGTGGATCTAGTGAAGACTAAGGCCATGTCTCCTCACATTGGATGATAACACAATGGTTGCAGTGAGAGCCTGGGCTGTATCTCCTCCAAGTGGAATGCATCACAGTGGTTCTAGTGATAGGCCAGGCCATGTAAACTCACAGTGGATTGTATCACTCTGGCTCTAGTGAGCCCAGGCAGTGTCTCATCATAGTGGATGACATCACAGCAGTTCCAGTGAGAGGCTGGGCCCTGTCTCAACACAGTGCATTGCTTCACAGTGGTATTAGTGAGAGCCCAGTCAGTGACTCCTCACAGTGATAGCATGACAGTACATATAGTGAGGATGCAGGCAATGTCTCCTCAGGCTCATAACATTACAATGGCTCTAGTGAGAGCACAGGCCATGTCTTTTCACAGTGAATCTCATAACAATACTTCTAGTGACAGGCCCAGCCCTGTCTCCTCACAGTGCATGGCATCGCAGTGTTTCTAGTAAGAACCAGGGCCATGTCTCCACATGGTGCATGGCATCACAAGGTTTCTAGTGAGAGCCCAGGCCATGTCCCTCACAGTGAATGACATCAAAACAGTGTTAATGACAGGTCTTGCCCTGTCTCCTCACAGTTCATGGAATCACAGTGGTTTATTTTTATTTATTTATTTATTTTTGAGAGCACCGACAATGTCTCCTTCACAGTGAATGGCATCACAGTGGTTTAGTGACATCCTGGCTCTGTCTCCTCTTAGTGCATGGCATCAGAGTGGTTCTAGTGAGTGTCCAGGCCATGTTTCCTCAAAATAGATGGCATCACAATGGCACTAGTGACAGGCCAGGCCCTGTCTCCTCACAGTGTATGGCATCACAGTGGTTCTAGTGAGAGCCCAGGCTGTGTCTTCTCACAGTGATTGGCATCACAGTGGTTCTAGGGACAGGCCTGGCCCTGTTTCCTCACAGTGAATGGCATCACAGTGGTTCTAGTGAGAGTCCAGGCTGTATCTTCTCACAGTGAATGGCAGCACCGTGGTTACAGTGACAGGCTTGGCCCTGTCTCCTCCCAGTGCATGGTATCACAGTGGTTCTAGTGAGAGCCCAAGCCATGTGTCCTCACAGTAGATGGCATCACAATGATACTAATTATAGGCCATGCCCTGTCTCCTCACAGTGCATGGCATCACAGTAGTTCTAGTGAGAACTCAGGCCATGTCTCCTCACAGTGAATGGCATCACAATGGTTCTAGTGACAGGCCTGGCCCTGTCTCCTCTCTTTGCATGGCATCAGAGCTGTTCTAGTGAGAGTCCAGGCCATGTCTTCTCACAGTGCACGGCATCACAGTGGTTCTAGTAACAGGCCTGGAACTGTCTCCTCAGAGTACATTGCATTACAGTGGCTCTAGTGAATGCCCAGGCCATGTCTCCTGACAATTGATGGCATCACAGTGGTTCTAGTGAGAGCACAAGATGTGTGTTCTCACATTAGATCACATCACATTAATACTTCTGAGAAACCAGGCTGTGTCTCCTCACTGTGGATAGTTTCACAGTGGTTCTGAAGGACCCAGGCTGTGTCTACTCACAGTGCATGGCATCACACTGGTTCTAGTGAGAGCCCAGGCCATGTCTTCTCACAGTGAATGTCATCACAGTGTTTCTAGTTAGAGACCAGGCCATGTCTCCTCACAGTGGATAGCATCACAGTGATTCTAGTGATAGGCCAGGCCCAGTCTCCTCACAGTGTGTGGCATCACAGTGTTTCTCTTGAGAGCCAAGTTTGTGCCTACTAACAGTGGATAGCCTCACAGTGTTTCTACTGAAAGCCTAGTCTGTGTCTTACAGTGGATGACATCACAGTGGTTGCCTTGGGTGCCCAAACTGTATCTCCTCAAACTGGAGGGCAACACAGTAATTATAGTGAGAACTGAGGCCATGTCTCTTCACAACGAATGGCATCACAGGTGTTTTAGTGAGAGACTATGCCCTGTCTACTCACAGTGGATGCTATCACATTGGTTATAGTGAGAGGCTGGGCACTGTCTCCTCACAGTGCATGGCATCACATTGGTTCTAGTGAGAGCCTAGTCCATGTCTCCTCATATTGAATGGCATTACAATGGCTCTATTGAAGGCCCAGGTCATGTCTCTTCACAGTAGATGGCATCACAATGGATTTAGTGAAAGGCCTGGCTTGTCTCTTCACAGTGGATGGCATTACCTTGTTTCTAGTGAGAGCCCAGACTGGGTTTCCTCACAGTGAATGGCATCACAGTGGTTCTAGTGACAGGACCGGCCCCATTCTCTCATAGTGCATGGCATCACAGTAGTTCTAGTGACATCCAGGCCATGTCTCCTCACAGTGCATGATCATAGTGGCTCTAGTGAATGCCCATGCTGTGAATCCTCACAGTAAATGTCATAACAGTGGTTCTTGGAGGATCCTGGCTCTGTCTCCTCAAAATAGGTGGCATCACTGTGGTTCTAGTGAGAGTCCAAGATGTGTCTCCTCACAGTGAATGGCATCACAGTAATATGAGTGTGGACCCAGTCTGTGTCTCCTCATAGTGGATGGTTTCACAGTGGGTCTAGGGAAGGCACAGCCTGTGTGTCCTTACAGTGGATGTCATTACAGTGGTTCTACTGAGACCCCAGGCTGTGTCTCATGGCATGACAGTGGTTCTACTGACAAGCCTGGCTCTGTCTCCTCATGATGCATTGCATCAGAGTGCTACTAGGGATAATTCAGTTCATATCTCCTCACAGTTAATGGCATGACAGTGGATCTTATGAAGACTGAGGAAATGTCTCCTCAAAGTGGAACACATCACAGTGGTTCTAGTGAGAACCCAGGCCATGTCTCCTCACCTTGAGTGACATCACAGTAGTTCTAGTGAGAGAAGAGCCCATGTCTCCAAACAGTGGATAGCATCACAATGTTTCTACTGAGAACCTAGGCCATGTCTCCTCATAGTGGATGACATCACAGTGGTTGCCCTGGGTGCCAGGGCTGTATCTCCTCAAAGTGGAAGGCAACAGTGATTCTAGTGAGAATCCAAGCCATGTCTACTCACTGTGAATGGCATCACAGTTGTTTACGGAGATACTAGTCTGTGTTTCCTCACAGTGCATGGCATCACAGTGGTTCTAGTGAGAGCCCACTCCATGCCTCCACACAGAGAATGGCATGACAGTGTATCTAGTGAGGACCAAGACCATGTCCCCTCACATTGCATGGCATCAAAATGGATTTTGTGAAAGTCATGGCCATGTCTCCTTACAGTGCATGGCATCACAGTGGCTCTAGTACGAGCCCAAGCCATATGTCCTCACAGTGGATGCCATCATAGTGGTTCTAGTTGGAGCCCAGGCCCTGTCCCTCACAGCATTTGCTATTACATAGGTAATAGTAAGAGGACTGGCCCTGTTTCCTCAGAGTGCATGACATCACAGAGGCTCTAGTGAACGCCCAGGCCATGTCTCCTCACAATCAATGGCCTCACAGTGGTACTAGTGAGGACCCAGGCTGTGTTTCCTCACAGTGGATAGTTTCACAGTGGCTCTAGGGAGGACCCAGGCTGTGTCTAATCACAGTGCATGGCATCACACTGGTTCTAGTGAGAGTCCAGGCCATGTCTCCTCACATTGAATGGCATAACTGTGTTTCTAGTGAGAGAGCAGGCCATGTCTCCTCACAGTGGATGGCTAACAGTGTTCTAGTGACAGGCCTGGCCCTATCTCCACGCAGTGCATTGCATCACAGTGGTTCTACTGAGAGCCCCAGATGTGCCTCTTCAGAATGGATGGCATCATAGTGGTTCTAGTGATTACCCAGGCTCTGTCTTCTCACAGTGGATAGTTTCACAGTGGTTCTATGGAGGACCCAGGCTGTGTCTCCTCACAGTGGATGGCATCAGAGTGGTTCTATTGAGAACCCAGGGTACGTCTCCTCACAGTGAATGACATAACTGTGGTTACAGTGAGAGACCAGGCTGTATCTCCTCAATGTGGATGGCATCACTATGGTTTTAGTGAGAGCCCAGGTCATGTCTTCTCTCAGTGGGTGACATCACAGGATTTCTAGTCAGAGGCTGGGCCCTATATCCTCACAGTGCAATGCTTCACAGTGGTATTATGGAGAACTCAGTCAGTGTCTCCTCACAGTGATGGCATGGCAGTGGGTCTACTAAGGACCCAGGTGATGTCTTCCCAGAGTGCATGACATCACAATGGCTCTATTGAGACTTCAGGCCATGTCTTCTGACAGTGGGCATCACAATGGTTCTAGTGACAGGCCTGACCCTGTCTCCTCACAGTGCATGGCATCACAATGGCTCTATTCAGATCCCAGGCCATGTCTCGTCACAGTGAATGGCATCACAGTGGTTCTAGTGACAGGCCCAGCTCTGTCTCCTCATAGTGCATGGCATCACAGTTGTGCTATTGAGAGCCCAGACCATGTCTTTTCATAGTCGATGGCATCATAGTAGCTCTAATGTGAGCCCAGGCCATGTCCCCTCACAGCGAATGGCATCACAGTGGTTCCAGTTGGAGCCCAGGCCCTGTCTACTCAGCACTTGCTATCACATTGGTTATAGTGAGAGACCTGGTCTGGTCTCACAGTACATGGGATCACAGTGACTCTAGTGACAGCCCATGAAGTGCCTCCTCACAGTTGATGGCATTAAAGTGTTACTAGTGAGGGATCAGATGTGTCTTCTCACAGTGGATGGCATCACATTGGTTCTAGTGAGAGCCCCAGCCATGTCTCCTAACAGTGGATAACATCACAGTGGTTGGCTTGGGTGCCTGGTCTGTATCTCCTCAAATTGGATGACACCACAGTGATTCTAGTGAGAACCCAGGCCATATCTCCTCCCAGTGAATAGCATTACAGTTGTTTTAGTGAGAGACTAGGCCATGTCTCCTCACAGTGCATGGCATCGCAGTGGTTCTAGTGAGATCCCAATTCATGCCTCTGCACAGAGAATGGCATGACAGTGAATCTAGTGAAGACCCAGGCCATGTCTCCTCACAGTGCATGGCATCACAATGGCTCTATTGAGAGCTCTGGCCATGTCTCCTCACAGTGGATCGCATCCCAGGGGATTTAGTGACAGGCCCGGCTGTGGCTTCTCACATTGCATGACACCACAATCATTCTAATGAGAACCCAGACAATGTCTCCTCACATTAGATAGCATAACAGTGGTAATAGTGAGAACCCAGGCTGTGTCTCATCACAGTGCATGGCATCACACTGGTTCTAGTGAGAGCCCAGGCCATGTCTTCTCACAGTGAATGGCATCACTGTGGTTGCAGTGAGTGACCATGCTGTATCTCCTCAAAGAGGATGGCATCACTGTGGTTCTATTGAGAGGCTGGGCCCTGTCTCCTCCCAGTGCAGTGTTTCACAGTGGTATTATGGAGAGCCCAGTTAGTGCTTCCTCACAGTGATGGCATGACGGTGGATCTACTGAGGACCCAGGCGATGTCTCCCCAGAGTGCATGACATCACAATGGCTCTATTGAGACTTCAGGCCATATCTCCCCACAGTGAATGGCATCACAATGATTCTAGTGACAGGCCTGACCCTGTCTCCTTACAGTGCATGGTGTCACAGCGGTTCTATTGAGAGCACATGCCATGTCTCCTCACAGCAAATGGCATCACATTTGTTCTTGTGACAGGCCCGGCTCTGTCTCCTTACAGTGCATGGCAACTCAGTGTTTCTGGTAATTCCCAGTCCATGTCTCCTCACAGTGAATCACATCACAGTGTTTCTAGTGACAGGCCTGGCCCTGTCACTTCACAGTGAATGGCATCACTGTTGTTTTACTGAGAGACTATGCCGTGTCTCCTCACAGTGAATGGCATGATAGTGGTTCTATTGACATTCCTGGCCCTGAATCCTCACATTGCATGGCATCTCAGTGGTTCTAGTGAGAGCCAAGGCCCTGTCTCCTCACAGTGATGTCATCACAGTGGCTCTAGTGTGAGCCCAGGCCATTTCCCCTCAAAGGGCATAGCATAACAGTGGTTTTAGTGAGAGCCCATGCAGAATCTTCTCACAGTGGATGGTATCACAGTGGCTCTAGTGCAAGCCCAGGTCATGTCCGCTCACAGTGGATGTCATCCCAGTGGTTCTAGGTAAAGCCCAGGCCCTGTCTCATAGAGGTTGCTAACACATTGGTTATAGTAAAAGGCCCAGCCCTGTCCCTCAGAAAGCATGGCATCACAGAAGCTCTAGTGAATGCCCAGGCTATGTCTCCTCACAATAGACAGCAGCAAAGTAGTTCTAGGGAGAGCCCAAGATGTGTCTCCTCACACTAAATCACATCACAGTGGGACTAGTGAGGACACAGGCTGTGTCTCCTCACAGTGCATTGCATCACACTAGTTCTAGTGAGAGAGCAGGCCATGTCTCCTCACAATGAATGGCATCACAGTGTTCTAGTGAGAGAGCAAGCCATATCTCCTCACATGGAATCATATTACATTGGTTCTAGTGACAGGCCCAGCCCTTTCTCCTCCCAGTGCATGGGACAACAGTGGTTCTAGTGAGAGCCCAAGATGTGCCTCTTCACAATGGATGGCAAAACAGTGGTAATAATGACGACCCAGGCACACACATCCTCACAGTAGATGGCATCACAGTGGTTCTAGTGACAGGCTAGGCCTTGTCTCTTCACAGTGACTGGCATCACAGTGGTTCTAGTAAGAGCCCAAAATGTGCCTCCTCACAATGGATGGCATCACAGTATTACTAGTGAGGATGCAGGCTGTGTCTTCTCACAGTGGATAGTTTCATAGTGGTTCTAGGGAGGACACAGGCTGTGTCTCCTCATAGTGGATGGCATCTGAGTGGTTCTAGTGAGCGCCCAGGCCATGTCTCCTCACAGTGAATGGCATCATTATGGTTGCAGTGAGAGACCAGGCTATATCTCCTCAAAGTGACTGGCATCACTGTGGTTCTAATGAGAGCCCAGGTCATGCCTCCCATCAGTGGATGACATCACAGTACTTTTAGTGAGAGGCCAGGCCCTGTATCCTCACAGTGCAATGTTTCACAGTGTTTCATAGTGTTTCCTCACAGTGATGGCATGACAGTGGATCTACTGAGGACCCAGGCGATGTCTCCCCAGAGTGCATGACATCACAATGGCTCTATTGAGACTTCAGGCCATGTCTCCTCACAGTGGATGGCATCACAATGGCTCTAGTGACAGGGTTGACCCTGTCTCCTTACAGTGCATGGCATCACAGTGGTTCTATTGAGATCCCAGGCCATGTCTCCTCAGAATGAATGGCATCACATTGCTTCTACTGACAGGCCCAGCTCTGTTTCTTCAAAGTGCATGGCATCTCTGTGGTTCTAGTGAGAACCCAGGCCTTCTCTTCTCATAGTCAGTGGCATCACAGTGGCTCTTTTGAAAGCCCAGGCTATGTCCCCTCATAGGTCATGGCACCATAGTGGTTCTAGTTGGAGCCCAGGCCCTGTGTCCTCATAATGGTTGCTAACACATTGGTTATATTGAGAGGCCTGGCTCTGTCTCCTCAGAGTGCATCACAGAGGCTCTAGTGAATTCCCAGGCCCCATCTCCTCACAATATATGGATTAACAGTGGTTTAGGGAGAGTCCAAGATGTATTTCCTCCCACTAGATTGCATCACAGTGGTACTAGTGAGGACCCAGGCTGTGTCTCCTCACAGTTGATAGTTTCACAGTGGTTCTATGGAGGACCCAGGCTATGTCTCCTCACAGTGCATCACATCACACTGTTTCTAGTGAGAGCCCAGGAGATGTCTCCTCACAGTGAATGCCATCACAGGGTTGCTAGTGAGAGAGCAGGCCATATATCCTCACAGGGGATAGCATCACATTGGTTCTAGTGACAGGCCTGGCCCTGTCTCTTCCCAGTGTGTGGGATTACAGTGGTTCTAGTGAGAGCCCAACACATACCTCCTCACAATGGATGGCATCACAGAAGTACTAGTCAGGACCCAAGCTGTGTCTCCTCACAGTGGATCACATCACAGGGGTTCTAGTGAGAGTCCATGCCCTGTCTCCTTATAGTGCATGGCATCACAGTGGTTCTACTGAGAGCCCAAGATGTGCCTACTCACAATGGATAGCATAACAGTGGTACTAATGAGGACCCAGGCTGTGTATTCTCACAGTACTTAGTTTCATGATGGTACTGGGTATGACCCTGGCTGTGTCTCCTCAAAGTGGATAGCACAGTGGATCTAGTGAGTATCCAGGTGATGTCTCCTTAGAGTGCATGACATCACAATGGCTCTATTGAAAGCTCAAGCCATGTCTCCTCATAGTGGATGGCATCTCAGTGGTTCTAGTGACAGGCCTGACCCTGTCTCCTCACAGTGTATGCATCACAGTGGTTTTACTGAGAGTCTACAGTGTGTCTCCTCACAGTGCATTGCATCAAAGTGGTTCTAGTGAAAGCCCATGCCATGTCTCTTCACATTGGATGGCATCACATTGGCTCTAGTGCAAGACCAGACATGTCCCCTCACAATGATGGCATCACAGTGGTTCTAGTGGGAGCCTAGACTGTGTCTCCACACAGTGTGTAGCATCACAGTTGTTCTACTGAGAGCCTAGGCCTTGTCTCCTCACATTGACATCACAATGGTTGCCTTGGGTGCCCAGGCTATATGTCCTCAAAGTAGATGGTAACACAGTAGTTCTAGTGAGAACCTAGTCCATATCTCCGCACAGTGAATGGAATCACAGTAGTTTTAGTAAGAGCCTAGGCCATGTCTCCTCACAATGGATGACATCACTGTTGTTGCAGTGAGAGCCCACATTGTATCTCCTAACAGGTGATGGCATCACATTGGTTCTAGTGACAGGCCTGACCCTGTCTCCTCACAGTGCATGGCATCACACTGGTTCTAGTGAAAGCCCAGGCCATGTCTCCTCAGAGTGCATGACATCAAAAAGGCTCTAATGAATGCTCAGGCCATGTCTCCTCAGAATAGATGGCAACACATCGGTTCTCCTCACAATGTGTGGCATTACAGTGGTACCAGGGAGGACCCAGGCTGTGTTTCCTCAGTGAATGGTATCAGAGTGGTTCTACTGAGAGCCCAGGACATGTCCCCTTACAGTGCATTGCATCAAAGTGGTTCTAGTGGAAGCCCAGGCCAAGTCTCCTCACAGTGAATGGAATCACATTAGCTCTAGTGCAAGACCAAGCATGTCCCCTTACAGTGGATGGCATCACAGTGGTTCTAGTGAGAGCCTAGACTGTGTCGCTACACAGTGGGTGGCATCACAGTGGGTCTACTGAGAGCCTAAGCCTGTCTCCTCACATTGGATGAAATCACAGTGGTTGCCTTGGGTTCCTGGGCTATATCTCCTCAAAGTAGATGTCATCGCAGTGATACTAGTCAGAACTCAGTCCATTCTCTTCACAATGGATGACATCACTGTGGTTGTAGTAAGAGCCCAGGTTGTATCTCCTCAAAGGGGATGGCATCACTGCATTCGTAGTGAGAGCCCAGGCCATGTCTCCTCACACTGAATTACCTCACAGTGTTTCTATTGACATGCTGGGCCCTGTCTACTCACAGTGCATTGCTTCACGGTGGTATTGCTGAAAGCCCAGTTAGTGTCTCCACATAGTAACGGCATGATTGTGGATCCAGTGAGGACCCAGGCGAAGTCTCCTCACTGTGCATTACATCACAATGGCTCTATTGACAGAACAGGCCAAGTCTCCTAACTGTGGATGGCATCACAATGGTTCTAGTGACAGGTCCAGCCCTGTCTCCTCACTGTGTATGGAATTACAGTGGTTCTATTGAGGGGCCAGGCCATGTCTCCTCACAGTGAATGGCATCACATTGGTTCTAGTGACAGGAACAGCTGTCTCCTCACAGTGTATGGCATCACAGTGGTTCTAGTGATAGCCCAGGCTGTGGCTCCTCACAATGGATGGCATCATAATGGTTCTAGTAGGAGGCCAGGCTCTGTCTCCTCATGGCAGTTAGTAACACATTGGTTATAGTGAGAGGCCGGGTTCTGTCTCCTCAGAGTGCATGGCATCACGGAGGCTCTAGTGAATGCCCAGGCCATATCTCCTCACAATATATGGCATCAGTGGTTCTAGTGAGAGCCCAAGATGTGTCTCCTCACACTAGATCACATCACAGTGGTAATAGTGAGGACCCAGGCTGTGTCTCCTCACAGTGAATAGTTTCACAGTGGTTCAAGGTAGTACTCAGGCTATGTCTCCTCACAGTGAATGGCATCACAATGTTTCTAGTGAGTGAGCAGGCCATGTCTCCTCAGAGTGGATTTCATCACAGTTGTTATAGTGACATGCCTGTCCCTGTCTCCTCACAGTGCATGGGACCACAGTGGTTCTAGTGAGAGCCCAAGATGTACATCCTAAAAATTGATGGCATCACAGTGGTACTAGTGAGGACCTAGGCTGTGTCTCCTCACAGTGTATGGCATCACAGTGGTTGTAGTGAGAGCCCAGTCTCTGTCTCCTCAGAGAGAATGGCATCACAGTGGTTCTAGTGAGAGCCCAGACTGTGACTCCTAACAGTGGATAGCATCATAATGTTTCTACTGAGAACCTAGGCCATATCTCCTCACAGTAGATGAGTAGTGTTTGCCTTGGGTGCCCAGCCTGTATCTCCTCAAAGTGGATGGCATTACAGTGATTCTAGTGAGAAGCCATGCCATGTATACTCACAGTGAATGGCATCACAGCTGTTTTAATGAGAGAATGAGGTGTGTCTCTTAAGCATGGATGCTATTACATTGGTTGTAGTGAGAAGCCAGGCCCTGCCTCCTCACAGTGCATGGAATCACAGTGGTTATAGTGAGAACCCAAGCCATGTATCCTCACAGTGAATGGCATGACAGTGGATCTATTGAGGACCCAGACCATGTCTCCTCAGAGTGAATGGCATCATAGTGGTTCCAGTTACAGGCCCATCCCTGCCTTTTCATAGTACATGGCATCACAGTGGTTCTAGTGACAGGCCCGGCCCGGAATCCTTACAGGGCATGATATTACATGGCCCTTGTGAGAGCTCAGGCCATGTATACTCATAGTGGATGGCATTACAGTGGTTCTAGTTGGAGCCCAGGCCCTGTCTCCTCATAGCAGTTCTATTACATTGGTTATAGTGAGAGGCCTGGCCCTGTCTCCTCAAATTGTGTCAGATCACAGTGGTTCCAATGAGATCCAAAGATGTGCATTCTCACAACTGATGGCATTACAGTGGTACTAGTGAGGAACCAGATTGTGTCTTTTCACAGTGTATAGTTTCACCGTTGTTCTAGGGAGGACACAGGCTGTGTCTCCTCACAGTGGATGGTATCAGAGTGGTTGTATTGAGAGTTCAGGCCATTTCTCCTGACAATGAATGGCATCAGTGTGGTCCTTGTGAGAGCCCAGGATGTGTTTCCTCACCCTGGATGGCATAACAGTGGGTCTAATGAGAGCCCAGGCCATTTCTCCTAACAGTGGTAGCATCACAGTGGTTCTACTGAGAGCTTAGGCCATGTCTCCTCACAGTGGATGACATCACAGTGGTTGCCTTGGGTGCCTGGACCGTATCTCCTCAAAGTGGATGGCATTATAGTGATTCTAGTGAGAACCCAGGCCATGTCTCCTCATGGTGGATGCCATCACAGTGGTTCCAATGACAGGCCTGGCCCTGTCTCCACACAGTGCATGGCATCACAGTGGTTCTAGTGACAGCCCAAGATGTACCTCCTCACAATGGATGGCATCACAGTGTTACTAGTGAGGATGCAGGCTGTGTATTCTCACAGTGGGTTGTTTCACAGTGGTTCTAGAGAGGACTCAGGCTGTGTCTCCTCACAGTGAATGGCATCACTGTGGTTGCAGTCAGAGACAGGGCTGTATCTGCTTAAAGTGGCTGGCATCATTGTGGTTATAATGAGAGCCCAGGTTGTGTCACCTCACAGTGGATGACATCACAGTAGTTCTAGTGAGAGGCTGGGGCCAGTCTCCCCACAGTGCAATGCTTCACAGTGGTATTATGGATATCCCAGTCAGTGTCTCCTCACAGTGATGGCATGACAATGAATCTACTGAGGACCCAGGTGATATCTCCCCAGAGTACATGACATCACAATGGCTCTATTGAGACTTCAGGCCATGTCTCCTCACAGTGGGTGGCATCACAATGGTTCTAGTGACAGGCCTGGCTCTGTCTCCTCACAGTGCATGGCATCACAGTGGTTCTATTGAGAGCCCAGACCATGTCTTCTCATAGTCGATGGCATCACAGTGGTGCTAATGTGAGCTCAGGCCATGGCCCCTCACAGTGAACGACATCACTGTGGTTCTAGTTGGAGCCCAGGCCCTGTCTCCTCATAGCAGTTGCTATCACATTGGTTAGAGTGAGAGGCCCGGTCCTGTCTCCTCACTGTGGATTGCATCACAATGGATTTAGTGACAAGCATGGCACCACAATCATTCTAATGAGAGCCCTTGCTGTGTCTCTTACAGTGGATGCCATCACAGCGGTGCTAGTTGGAGGCCAGGCCCTCTCCCTCATAGCGGTTGCTATCACATTGGTTATAGTGAGAGGCTTGGCCCTCTCTTCTTAGAGTGCATGACATCACAGAGGCTCTAGTGAATGCCCAGGCAATGTCTCCTCACAATAGACGGCATAACAGTGGTACTAGTGAGGACCCAGGCTATGTCTCCGTACAGTGGATAGTTTCACAGTGGTTCTAGGGAAGACCCGGGCTGTGTCTAATCACAGTACATGGCATCACACTTGTTCTAGTAGAAGCCCAGGCCGTGTCTCCTCACAGTGAATGGCATCACTTGGTTGCAGTGGGTGACCATGCTGTATCTCCTCAAAATGGATGGCATCACTATGGTTCTAGTGAGAGCCCAGGTCATGTCTCCTCACAGTGGATGACATCACAGTATTTCTATTGAGAGGCTGGGCCCTGTCTCCTCACAGTGAAATGCTTCATAGTGGTATTATGGAGAGCCAAGTCAGTGTCTCCTCACAGTGATGGCATGAAATTGGATCTAGTGATGACACACGCAATGTCTCCTCAGAGTGCATGACATCAAAATGGCTCTATTGAGACCACAGGGTATGTCTCCTCACAGTGGATGGCATCACAATGGTTCTAGTGGTTGTCCGATCCTGTCAGCTCACAATGCATGGTGTCACAGTGGTTTTACTGAGAACACATGCCATGTCTCCTCACAGTGAATGGCATCACATTTGTTCTAGTGACAGGCCCGTCTCTGTCTCCTCACAGAGCATGGCATCTCAGTGTTTCTAGTTAAAGCCCGGGCAATGTCTCCTCACAGTGAATCACATCACAGTGTTTCTAGTGACAGGCCCAGCTCTGTCTCCTCATAGTGAATGGCATCACAGTGGTTCTAGTGAGAGCTCAGGCCCTGTCTCCTCACAGTGGATGGCATCACAGTGGCTCTAGTGCGAGCCCAGGACATGTCCCCTCATAGTGGATGTCATCAAAGTGGTCCTACAGAGAGAGCAGTCCCACTTTGGAAAGCAATATGGAGACTCCTGAAAAAGCTAGTTACCAACAGACCTAGTTATTCCCTTACTGGGCATGTACCCTAAAACCTTTAAACCACAGTCCAGAGAGATTTGCTCAACCATGTTTATAGTGGCTCAATTTATAATAGCTAAGAGCTGGAATCAACCCAGATGTCCATCACTAGAAGAATGGATAACTAAGATGTGGTATATCTACACAATGGAATTCTACACAGCAGTAAGAAAAAAATGACACAATGAAATTTGAGGAAAAATGGTTGAACCTGGAACAGATCATTCTCAGTGAACTTACCCAATCACAGAAAGATAACTGCTGCATAGTTTCACTCATCTACAGCACCTAACCTGAATCTACTCAAGATGCTGACATACCCAGCAAGCATCTCAAGGACTAGACAATAGAGTGAGTGAGGAGGGAGGGGAGAGCAAGACAGGGGGTGGGAGACACAAATGTAGACCCAAACGGCAATGGTGCCATAAAATTCTACATCCTAAAAGGCAGACCAAATGGTTGAACCTTCACCAGGCCCTTGAGGGAACACCTGAGCCACAAGACACTGGAGAGGGTATGATGAAGACTGACCTTAATCTTCTACAGCCTCTCTCTCTCTCTCTTCTCTCTAATTCTTTTGTATCAGTTATCTTTTTCTTCCTTTTTTTAGTGGGCACTGACCTGTAACTCCCAGTACCAGCATCCACAATGAGCTTTGGATCAGAGAGACCTACAAGGTTTCCTAAAAGAAAGACAGATTTCTGTCAGAGTACTTGATGTTCCACCAAAGGCTAGTGGTAAGACTCTACTGATGAAGACACCATATGTAGGTGACATGTAAAATAGAATGACATGGCTGGAAGCTGGAAGAGAGTCAGTCCCCAGACAGTCAGCGTGTTCAGTGCCAGAAGGCGCTACATGGGCGACTGGCGGAAAATGACCAATATCTGTGCAAGCAACTCATGGTCTCACCTACTTAGCAGCAAATATGTTGTGATGCTCACACAAGTGCAATAGTGGTACACAGTCATGGTGGGAAACCAACTGCTCTTGATTTTGCTAACTGATCCCCTCACTGGTATGGGACCCATAGCTGGAGCTGGGAAACAAGTCAGAACCATATCCAAACATGAGCCTGCTCTCCATTATCAAGCTACCAACAATTGTGGGCTACAAGAGGGCCTACACCTATTAAATTCTCTATAAAAAAATAAGGGTCATCCCATTTGTCTGGTGCTAACTTTACTCTTCATTGGAGAATCTGCTTCTCTTTTTCAGATAGATGCAGATCCTAAGGAGAGAACCACCCCATCATACCTCAAAAGGGCCCCAGCTGAAACTAAGAATAATTGGAGAAACAAGCAAGGGTACTGTTTTCTTGGTCAACCAGGTACCAGCACAAGGGTGAAGGAGATCGACACAGAAAACAATCAACTCCTACCAAATCAGATATCCAGAGACACAGAGGCCTCCAACACCTCATCACTGAAGCAGTCCAAAAATGAACCCAACATGGCTCAGGGAAATTTTGCGGAAAAGGGGGCAGAAAGAATGTCAGAGCCACACATTGGGTCATGATACGCAGAGACATTTCTCCTACCCATAACTGTGGGCTAACTCCACAATGTATGACCCATGTACCTCAACAAGGAGGGGCCAAGGGGAGGAGTAGGACATGGATGACCCTAATAATGGTACCAACTTGATGTATTCACTGAGTACAAAACTAATTAATAAAAAAAAAATTAAAAAATATAGTGGTACTAATGAGGACACAGGCTGTGTCTCCTCTCAGTGGATATTTTCACAGTGGTTCTATGGAGGACCCAGGCTGTGTCTCCTCACAGTGGATGGCATCAGGGTAGCTCTAGTGAGAGCCAAAGTCGTGTCTTCTCACAGTGGATGGCATCACAGTGGTTCCAGTAAGAACCCAGGCTGTGTCTTCTCACAGTGGATAGAATCACAGTGGTACTACTGGAAGTCTAGGCCTTGTCCCCTCACAGTGGATGACATCACAGTGTTTGCCTTGGTGGCTCAGACTGTATCTTCTCAAAGTGGATGTCATCACAGTGGTAATAGTGATAATCCAGGCCATGCCTCCTCACAGTAAATGGCATCACTGTGATTCAAGTGAGAGCTCAGGCCATGTCACTTCACAGTGGTTGACATCACTGTGGTTGCAGTGAGAGCAAGGGTTGTATCTCCTCAAAGTAGATAGCATCACTGTGGTCCTAGTGAGAGCCCAGGCCATATCTCCTCACAGTGGGTAACATCACAGTGTTTGTACTGACAGGCTGAGCCCTGTCTCCTCACAGTGAATGGTATCACATTGGCTCTAGTGTGAGCCCAGGCCATGTCCCCTTACAGTGGATGGCATGACAGTGGTTCTATTTGTAGACCAGGCCCTGCCACCTCATAGCATTTGAAAACACAATGGTTATAGTGAGAGGCCTGGCCCTGTCTCCTCAAAGTGCATGGCATCACAGAGGCTCTAGTGAATGCCCAGGCCATATCTCCTCACAATAAATGGCCTCACAGTGGTTCTAGTGAGAGCCCAAGGTGTGTCTCCTCACACTAGATCGCATCACAGTGGTACTAGTGAGGACCCAGGCTCTGTCCTCACAGTGAATAGTTTCACAGTGATTCTAGGGAGGACGCAGGATGTGTCTCTTCACAGTGCATTGCATCACAGTGATTCTAGTGAGAGCCTAGGCCATGTCTCCTCACAGTGAATGGCATCACAATGTTGCTAGTGAGAGAGCAGGCCATGTCTCCTCACAGTGGGTGACATCACAGTGTTTGTATTGACAGGCTGAGCCCTGTCTCCCCACAATGCGTGGGATCACAGTGGTACTAGTGAGAGCCCAGGCCATGTCTCCTCACAGTAGATGACATCACAGTAGTTGCCTTGGGTTCCCAGGCTGTATCTCCTCAAAGTGGGTTGTATTACAGTGATTCTAGTGAGAACCCAGGTCATGTCTCCTCACAGTGTGTGGAATCACAGTGGTTCTAGTGAGAGCCCAAGATGTGCTGCCTCACAATGGATGGCAAAACAGTGGTACTAATAAGGACACAGGCTATGTCTCCTCTCAGTGGATAGTTTCACAGTTGCTCTAGGGAGGACCCAGGCTATGTCTCCTCACAGTGGATGGCCACAGAGTGGCTCTAGTGAGAGCCCAAGCCATGTCTCTTCACAGTGGATGGCATTACAGTGTTTCTAATGAGAGAGTAGGCCATGTTTTCTCACAGAGGATTTCATCACAGTGGTTCTAATGACAGGCCCAGCCCTGTCTCCACACAGTGCGTGGCATCACAGTGGTTCTAGTGAGAGCCCAAGATGTGCCTCCTCACAATGGGTGGCAAAACATTGGTAGTAATGAGGACACAGGCTGTGTCTCCTCAGAGTAAATGGCATCACAGTCATTCTAGTGAGAGCCCAGGCCATGTCTTCTAACAGTGGATAGCATCACAGTGGTTCTGAGAGCCTACGCTATGTCTCCTCACAGTGGATGACATCACAGTGTTTGCCTTGGGTGCCTAGCCTCTATTTCCTCAAGGTGGATGGCATTACAGTGATTCTAGTGAGAACCCAGGCCATGTATCCTCACATTGAATGGCATCACAGTTGTTTTAGTGAAAGAAGAGGGCATGTCTCCTAAGAGTGGATGCTATCACACTGGTTGTAGTGAGAAACCAGGCCCTGTCTCCTCAAAGGGCATGGCATCACAGTGGTTATAGTGAGAGCCCAATTGGTGCTTCCTCACAGTGAATGGTATGACAGGAGATCTACTGAGCACCAGGCCATGTCTCCTCATAATGCATGGCATCACAATGGCTGTATTGAGAGCCAAAGCCATGTCTCCTCAGAGTGACATGGCATCCCAATGGTTCTAGTTACAGGCCCAACCCTGTCTTTTCATAGTGCATGGCGTCACAATGTTTCTATTAAGAGTCCAGGCCTTAACTCCTCACAGTGAATGGCATCACAGTGGTTCTAGTGACAGGCTTGGCCCTGACTCCTTACAATGCATGGCATCACAATGGTTCCAGTGAGAGCCAGGCCCTGTCTCCTCACAGTGGATGGCATCACAGTGGCCCCTGTGTGAGCCCAGGCCATGTCTCCTCATAGTGGATGGCATCACAGTGGTTCTAGTTGGAGCCCAGGCCCTGTCTCCTCATAGTTGTTGCTATGACATTGTTTATAGTGAGAGGTCCAGCCTTGTCTCCTCAGAGTGCATGGCATTACTGTGACTCAGTGAATCCCCAGGCCATGACTCCTCACAATAGATGGCATCATAGTTTTTCTGGTGAGAACCCAAGATGTGTCTCCTCCTCACACTAGATCACATCAAAGTGGTAGTAGTGAGGACCCAGGCTGTGTCTCCTCACACTGGGTAATTTCACCGTGGTTCTAGGGAGGAACCAGGCTGTGTTTCCTCACAGTGGATGGCATCACCTTGGTTCTAGAGAGAGCCAGACTGTATTTACTCACAGTTGGCAGCATCACAGTGGCTTTACTGAGAGCCTAGGCCTTGTCTCCTCACAGTGGATGCCATCACAGTGGTTGACTTGGTGCCGTACCATGCCAACTCCAGTGGAGTCTGTGTGACCTATTCACCAGGCCAAGGTGAAAGCTTCAAGGAAGAAAGCCTCCTGGAAGGATGTGCATTTTCCAGGCTTGTAGTGCCTTTTGCTTCTCTCTAATAGCTGTTTTCTTCACTACTACTGTTCTGTTCCTGACACATGGCAGCAGCATGATGTTCTTTCACAATTTAGTAAAAATTAGATATGTAACAATTTCCAAAAATTGAGTCACCTGATGGCGTGACACTTCCTCCAAAGACCCCGCTGTTGTTTCAAGCCATAGTCAGAATTCCGAGGACCAGAACCAATCAATGAACCACTACCTCATACAGGAGGGTATAGGAATGGGGATATGCTAGTAAACAATGGTGGGAAGCATGTTCCTTGGTATTTTTTTTTTTGTTTGTTTGGTTTTTTCGAGGTAGGGTCTCACTTTAGCCCAGGCTGACCTGGAATTCACTATGGAGTCTCAGGGTGGCCTTGAACTCATGGCGATCCTCCTACCTCTGCCTCCCAAGTGCTGGAATTAAAGGCGTGCACCACCACGCCTGGTCTTGGTATTCTTTAACTTTTGTGGACAGACTTGCTAAGTCGAGGCCACCTTGGTGCTTGCTTACTAAAGCACAAAGAGAAAGCATTAGGAAACAACTGGGATCCAATTATCAGAAGGCAGACTTTGATACACCTACATTTTTATGGCATGGTTCGAGGAAGAAAATATATTAGAGGTATGAAGTCACACTGTTAGAATATTTGTTAAAAATACTTAGCCGGGCGTGGTGGCGCACGCCTTTAATCCCAGCACTCGGGAGGCAGAGGTAGGAGGATTGCCGTGAGTTCGAGGCCACCCTGAGACTCCATTGTGAATTCCAGGTCAGCCTGGGCTAGAGGGAGACCCTACCTCGAAAAACAAAAAAAACGAAAAACAAAAAAAAAAAAAAAAAAAAAAACAAAAAAAAAAATACTTGATGCAGGGGACTTCTGGCTAGGAACCAAACCAAAGCAGCCTAGGGGAGAAAAAGCCAAAGGATACCCAGCAAAATACACACTTTTTTTTTTTTTTTTTTTTTTTTTTACTAAAAAGTGAGGTGTATAAGAAATTAAAATGGCAGCAGAGAGGTAGGAGAGATCCAGGGCATCCAGAGCCCACACAGGCAGGCCTAAGCAGCTCCTGCAGCGGCTGCTCCGGCAGTGGCAGTGGCAGTGGCAGTGGTGGCTCTGGCTCCTGTATTGGCAGTGCTGGCTCTGGCAGCAGTAGCAGCAGCAGCGGTGGATCCAGCAGCGGCAGCAGCAGCTCCAGCTCCAGCAGCAGTGGTGGCTACAGCAGCAGAGGATCCAGCAGCTGCAGCTTCAGCAGCGGCAGCGGCAGCGGGGGCTCCAGCAGTGGCAGCTCCAGCAGCAGCGGTGCCAGGTCTGTGGACCCACAGCTGCCAGGCTCGGCTTGCCCCACAGGAAAAGCCAGTGCCCAGCTCCAGAAAACAGAACAGTGGTCCAGCGATCCAGCCAGCTTACTTGAACCCACAGGGCACCAAAGAGGAATGCATAACTGAGACCAAAATCATCCAAAAAGGTAACTGGGATTGCACCAGGGAAGGGTCTCACTTGGTCACAAGCTGACTTGGAACCCTCAGCAGACCAGAAATCTTCACCTGTTTGTTGATAGAGGATCTGGTTGTTATAATACCTACTCTTGCATAAATACTCAGTGCTGCTTTTCTTTGAATGTATACATTGTTTAGTTATATTTTAGAATCTATCTGTATTTTGTTCCACTCAGCCTACTTGAATACTCCCATAGCAGGCAAACCCAACCCCTAGGAACACCTTTGTAGATACTCTGAGAGTCTTAAGAGCCACACCTAACACCTTAAGCTCCTACCCTGAAGATATATAACATCAGATCAATTGATACAGCTAAGAATACCCAGCTAGCTAGAAAATCCAAGCATTAACTTAATCCAAGATGCAAAAATATATACATTATAACACAAGAAACACTAAAAAGCAATACAATATAAATTCACCAAGAAGTATTAATGCATCAGAAATGACCTCCAGTGAGAACGAGTTAGAGGAAATGCCTGAGAAAGATTTTAAAAGAATGATTGTAAATATGCTCAAAGAAGTCAAAGAAGAAATCAAAGGAATGAAAGAGGAAATCAAAGGAATCAAAGAAGACACAGGACACCAATTTAATGAAATAAAGAAGTCAATACAAGACATAAATAAGGAAATAGAAATAATAAAGCAAAACCAGTCAGAATTACTAGCAATGAAGAACACAGTTAATGAAATAAAGAAAATCTCACCAGTAGAATGGGTGAAGGAGAGGACAGAATATCTAAGTTAGAAGACCAAGTGGCAGATCTAATACAGTCCAACAAAGAGAAAGACAAACTAATAGAAATGTATGAATGGAAATTTCAAGATATTCGGGACAGTATGAAAAGATCAAATGTAAAAATTCAGGGCATAGTAGAAGGAGGATAATTTCACTCCAAAGGCATGGTAGGTGTCTTCAACAAAATCATAGAAGAAAACTTCCCCAAAATTGGGAAAGAGGTGCCAATGCAGATACAGGAAGCCTTTAGAACCGCAGCCAGACAAAATATGGAAAGAAACTCTCCTTGCCATATTGTACTCAAACTACCAAACACACAATCCAAAGAAAAAAATATTGAAAGCAGTTAGAGAGAAAAATCAAGTTACCTACAAGGGCAAGCCCATCAGGATTACAGCAGATTACTCAACACAAACTTTAAAAGCCAGAAGGGCTGAAAGATAACAACTGCCAACCAAGATTTCTTTATCCTGCAAAGCTACCCATTCAAATAGATGGAGAAATAATGACATTCCATGACAAAAGCAGGTGAAAGGAGCATTTGAAGACAAAACCAGTTCTACAGAAAATACTTGAAAGAATCCTCCATGCCAAAGAGAAGGAAAAGCACACATATAAGGAACCTGGAAAAAACAAACAATACTCAAATACTAGTTAACACAAGAGAGCAAAGGTAGAACCGGAACTACAAAAAAAAAAAAAAAAAAAAAAAAGCAAACATAAATACACGCCTTTCAATAATATCTCTTAATATCAATGGCCTCAATGCCCCAACCAAAAGACATAGGTTTGCAGACCGGGTTAAAAAGCAGGATCCTACAATTTGTTGTCTCCAAGAAACTCACCTTTCTACAAAGGATGGACAATATCTTAGGGTGAAAGGTTGGAAAATGGTGTTTCAAGCAAATGGGCCTAGAAAACAAGCAGGGGTTGCTATCCTAATATCTTACAAGGTAGACTTCAGTCAAACATTAGTCAAGAAAGATAAGGAAGATCACTTTATATTGATTAAGGGCACACTCCAACAGGTGGACATTACAATCCAAAGCATATATGCACCTAACATAGGGGCTCCCAAATTCATCAAACAAACGCTATTAGAACTAAGGTCACAGATAACACCAAACACAGTGGTAGTGGGGAACTTCAACACCCCACTTTTGTCAATTGACAGGTCATTCTGGGAAAAAATAAACAGAGAGGCATCTGGACTAAATGAGATAATAGAAGGAATGGACCTAACAGATATCTACAGGACATTTCATCCAAATGCTGCAGAATATACACTCTTTTCAGCAGCACATGGAACATTCTCTAAAATAGACCATATATAGACACAAATCAAATCTTAACAAATACAGGAAAATTGAAATAATTCCTTGCATTCTATCTGACAACAATGGAATTGAACTACAAATCAATAGCAAGAAAAGCTAAAGATTATACACAAAATCATGCAAACTAAACAATACACTACTAAATGATGAATGGGTCAATGAAGAAATCAAGAAGGAAATCAAAAAATTCATAGAGTCAAACGATAATGAGAACATAACATACCAAAATCTCTGGGACACAATGAAGGCAGTTCTAAGAGGTAAATTTATAGCTTTAAGTGACTATATTAAGAAATTAGAAAGGTCGCAAGTAAACAACCTAATGCTTCACCTTAAAGCCTTGGAAAAAGAAGAACAAGGCAAACCAAAATTCAGTAGATGGGAAGAAATAATAAGGATTAGGGCAGAAATTAATGAAATAGAAACAAAATAAAAACAGTCCAAAGAATCAATGAAACGAAGAATTGGTTCTTTAAAAGGGTAAACAAGATTGATAAACCCTTAGGAAATCTGACCAAAAGAAAGACAGAAGAGACACAAATTAATAAAATTAGAGATGAAAAAGGTAACATCACAACAGACACCAGAGAAATTCAAAAAATCATAGGGACATACTATAAAAGCATATACTCCACTAAGTATGAAAATCTGAAAGAAATGGGTGATTTTCTTGATTTATATGACCTACCTAAATTAAATCAAGATGAGATTAATAACTTAAATAGACCTATAACAAGTATGGAGATCCAAGCAGTTATCAAAAATCTCCCAAATAAAAAAAGTCCAGGCCCAGATGGATTCACTGCTGAATTTTACCAGACCTTCAGGGAAGAACTAACGCCATTGCTTCTTAAGCTTTTCCATAAAATAGAAAAAGAAGGAATCCTACCAAACTCCTTCTATGAAGCCAGCATCACCCTGACACCAAAACCAGGCAAAGAAGGAACAAAAAAAGAAAATTACAGACCAGTCTCCCTCATGAACATAGATGCAAAAATTCTCAACAAAATATTGCCCAACAGAATACGTGAATGTATCAGAAAGATCATTCACCCTGACCAACTAGGCTTTATCCCAGAGATGCAGGTATGGTTCAACATATACAAATCAATAAATGTAATACATTATATAAATGGACTGAAGGACAAAAATCATATGATCATCTCATTAGATGCAGAAAAAGCATTTGACAAAGTCCAACATCCCTTCATGATAAAAGTCCTACAGAAACTAGGAATAGAAAGATCATATCTCAATATAATAAAGGCTATTTATGACAAGCCTACAGACAACATATTACTAAATGGGGAAAAACTGGAAGCTTTTCCACTAAAATCAGGAACAAGACAAGGGTGTTGACTGTCCCCACTTTTATTTAATATAGTACTGGAAGTGTTAGCCATAGCAATAAGGCAAGAAACACTCATAAAAGGGGTACAAATTGGAAAGGAAGAGATCAAGTTATCGTTATTTTCAGATGACAGGATTCTATATATAAAGGACCCTAAAGAGTCTACCAGCAAACTGTGAGAGCTGATAAACACCTACAGCCATGTAGCAGGATACAAAATAAATACACAGAAATCAGTAGCATTCCTATATGCTAACAACAAACACACAGAGGATGAAATCAGAGAATCACTCCCATTCACAATTGCATCAAAGAAAATAAAGTACCTTGGAATAAACCTAACCAAGGAAGTAAAGTATCTCTATAATGAAAACTATAAAACACTCAAGCAAGAAATTGCAGAGGACCCTAGGAAATAGAAAAACATCCCTTGTTCCTGGATCGGAAGAATCAATATTGTGAAAATGGCTATCTTACCAAAAGCAATCTACACATTTAATGCAATCCCCATCAAAATTCCAATGGCATTCTTCAAGGAACTAGAAAAAACAGTCCAAAAATTCATTTGGAATCATAAAAAACTTCAAATATATAAAATAGCACTGAGCAACAAAAATGAGGCTGGTGGTATCACTACACCTGATTTTAACCTATACTACAGAGCTATAGTAACAAAAACAGCTTGGTACTGGCACAAAAGCAGACAAGTAGATCAATGGACCAGAATAGTGGACCCAGATGCAAGTCCAAGTAGCTACAGCCACCTGATATTCGATAAATTGCCAAAAATACTCATTGGAGAACAGACAGCCTCTTCAGCAAATGGTACTGCGAAAACTGGGAAAGATGAAAATAGATTCTTCTCTCTTTCCATGCACAAGAATTAAGTCCAAATGGATTAAAGACCTTAACATCAGACCTGAACCTCTGAAACTGCTAGAGGAAAAATTAGGGGAAACTCTTCTACATATTGGTCTTGGCAAAGACTTTCTGAATATAACCCCAATTGCTCAGGCCATAAAGCCACAGATTGACTGCTGGGACCTCATGAAATTACAAAGACTTTGTACAGCAAAGGACACTGTGAATAAAGCAAAGAGGCCACCTACAGAATGGAAAAAAATCTTTTCCAGCTATGCATCTGATATAGGATTAATATCTAGGATATACAAAGAACTCAAAAAATTAAATAATAAGAAATCAAACAAGCCAATTTAAAAATGGGCTATGGAACTAAATAGAGAGTTCTCAAAAGAAGAAATATGAATGGCATATAAGCATCTAAAAAAATGTTCTACATCCCTAGTCATCAGAGAAATGCAGATTAAAACTACGTTGAGATTCCATCTCACTCCTATCAGATTGGCTACCATCATGAAAACAAATGACCATAAATGCTGGCGAGGATGTGGAAAAAGAGGAACCCTTCTACACTGTTGGTGGGAATGCAATCTTGTCCAGCCATTGTGGAAATCAGTGTGGAGTTTCCTAAAACAGCTAAAAATTGATCTACCATATGACCCAGCTATAGCACTCCTAGGCATATATCCTAAGGACTCATCTCATTTCCTTAGAAGTACATGCTCTACCGTGTTTATTGCTGCTCAATTCACGATAGCTGGGAAATGGAAGCAGCCTAGATGTCCCTCAACTGATGAATGGATAATGAAGATATGGCACATTTATACAATGGAGTTCAACTCAGCTGTAAAGAAAAATGAAGTTATGAAATTTGCAGGAAAATGGATGGATCTGGAAAGGATTATACTAAGAGAGGTAACCAAGGCCCAGAAAACCAAGCATCACATGTTCTCTCTCATATGTGGATCCTAGCTACATATGACTGGGCTTCTGTGTGAGAAGGAAAAAACTCACTAGCAGAGGCCAGCAAGCTAGAAAAGAGGTAGAAAGGGAAGAGAAAGGAAGGGAGGGGGGGTACATAATAGGATGGTATTGTATATATGTAAGTAGAAGAATAGATTAATGGAGGTTAAAATGCCCAAAATGAGGTCTGAGGTAGAGATTGAGTAAAGGAAAGGTGGAGGGACAGCTAATCAAAATCTAAGAGGATATAAATAAAACATATGTAATCCTACTTTTTTGGACAATTGAACAGTCAGGAGCTGTAGATTGTTGCTAGAAAATTTTCAGTGCCAGGGATGGAATATCTTCCAGTGAGCTGTTGGCCAGGGAGATCCCTGATGTTCCCAAAACATTATAGGCCATTGCCAAGGCCCTTGGTTTCTCACCAGGAATAGATGGTAAGACCCTATTGCTGAAGACTCCATATACTTGGGCTGCAAGGCCACTGAGAAATCTTGCTGGAACTGAGCTGATAACCTCCTCCATGTAGACCAGCTGACAGAAAGCTGGAAGAAGCCATTTTGCATGCAGTTCAATGAGAGAAAGAGAAATCACCAATGAAGATACTCATCAGTGGACACTGCAAGCCTTACAATTGGCCAGGCAGGCCAAATGAGCCAACGGGTGCAATAGTGGCACGTCTGTTATGGGGGAAACCAGTTGCCCTCTAATTGGACTGGTGGCTTGCTCCATGGGAAGGGAATACATCCCTGATACTGAAAACTTAAAACAGGGGTAGTCATGAGCCCTAGGGGTGTAACGTCTGCTGTTGGCCAAATGTATATACTATGCTTATCAAACTGCCCAGTAAGCACTTCTGTTAATGTTCATACCCTTATATTAATGCTACTCTCACTTTTGGTTGAGAATCCTCTCTTTTCAGATGGCAGGGACCTTGGAACGACTCAGAAGGTATCATGGTGATGGAAAGAAATGACTGCAGTGCTCAGTACTGCAATATCTCTATCACACCTTCCAAGGCTCAAGGTCTAATGCAGAAGAGGTGGCAGAAAGAATGTAAGAGCCAAAGGAAGGGCAGGACTCCATACAATACACTCCCTCCAGAATGGCCTGGATATCCATGGCCTCACAGTGACTGACACTACTTACCTAAGACCATCATAAGAGGAGGAAATGATCAAGACATCAAAAGTAAAAGAGAGACTGATTGGGATGGGGAGGGGGTATGATGGAGAGTGGAGTTTCAAAGGGGTAAGTGGGGGAAGGAGGGTATCACCATGGGGTATTTTTTTTATAATCATGGAAGTTGTTAATAAAAAAATTAAAAAATTAAAAAAAAAATACTTGACGCTTGAAGCAGACTAAAAACCAAAAGTAATTTGTAACCACTGACTGTCTAACACTAATTTTGGTGAGACATTACCTATTAAATATGTGATTGTATTCCTTACTCATGTATTTGTGCCCCTGGAGCAGGCTATTCATAGAAATTGTACCAAACAAAGGCTAAGCTTATACAGCAAGAATTGTATATAACCTGATGCTCTACTTCAGTAAAATACACTCAGATACATTAACCTTGTGTGTGTGTCTATTTGTCATTTCGCTGACTCCTTGCCCACCTCCCAAGGCCCTGTTTTCCTTTGGACTGTTAGTCCCAGCTTTGCCAGTCCATGGAAGTGCCTGGCTTGTTATCGTCTTAAAGTGGATGGCATCACAGTGGTTCTAGTGATAACCAAGGCCATGTCTCTGCACAGGGAATAGCATGACTGTGGTTCTGTTGTGAGCCCAGGCCATGTCTCCTCACAGTAGTTGACATCACAGTGGCTGAAGTGAGAGCCTGGTCTTGTCTCCTCACAGTGCATGGCATCACAGTAGTACTAGAAAGATCCCAGGCCAAGTCTCCTCACTGTGAATGGCATCACAGTGCTTCTAGTGACAGGCCAAGCCCTACTCATCATAGTGCATGGGATCACAGTGGTTCTAGTGAGAGCCCAAGATGTGCCTCCTCACAATGGATGGCATCACATTGGTCCTAGTGAGGACCCTGGCTGTGTCTGCTCACAATAGATAGTTTCACAGTGGTTCTAGGGAGGATCTAGGACATGTCTCCTCAGAGTGGATGACATCAGAGTTGTTCTAGTGAGAGCCCTGGCCATGTTTTCTAATAGTGGATGACATCACAGTGGTTGCCTTGGTTGCCCAGGCTGTATCTCCTCAAAATGGATGGCATCACAGTGATTCTAGTGAGAGCCAAGGCCATGTATCCTCACAGTGAATGGCATTACCATTGTTTCAGTGAGAGACTAGGCCATGTCTCCTCATAATGAATGGCATCACATTGGTTCTAGTGACAGGCCCAGCCCTGACTCCTCCCAGTGCATGGAATCTCAGTGATTCTAGTGACAGCCCAGGCTCTGTCTCCTCATAGTGGTTGCTATCACATTGTTTATATTTAGAGGCCTGGCCCTGTCTCCTCAGAGTGCACGGCATCACAGAGGCTCTAGTGAATGCCCAGGCCATGTCTCCTCACAATAGATGGCATCATAGTGGTTGTAGTGAGAATCCAAGATGTGTCTCCTCACACTTGATCATATCACAGTGGTACTAGTGAGGACTCAGGGGTTTATCCTCACACAGGATAGTTTCACAGTGGTTCTAGGGAGGACCCAGCCTGTGTCTTCTCACAGTGGATGGCATCACAGTGGGTCTAGTGACAGACCTGGCCATATCTCCTCACAGTGCGTGGCATCACAGAGGGTCTAGTGAGAGCCCAAGATGTGCCTCCTCACAATGGATTGCATCACAGTGGTACTAGTGGGGAGCCAGTCTGTGTCTTCTCACAGTGGGTAGTTTCGCAGTGGTTCTAGGGAGGATCCAGGCGGTATTTCCTCACAGTGGATGGCATCAGAGTGGTTTTAGTGAGAGTCCAGCCCTTGCCTCTACACAGTGAATGACATGACATTGCATCTAGTGAGGACCCAGGCCATGTCTCCTCACAGTGAATGGCATCACTGTGTCACATTAGTGACAGGTCCGGCCCTGTCTCCTCACAGTGCATGTCATTACAGGGATTCTAGTGAGAGCCCAGGCCAAGACTCCTCACAGCATATGTCATCACAGTTGTTTTAGTGATAGATTAGGCTGTGTCTCCTCACATGAATGCTATCACATTGGTTATAGTGAGAGGCCTGGCCCTGTCTCCTCACAGTGCATGGCATCACAGTGTTTCTAGTGAGAGCCCAGGCCGTGTCTCTGCACAGTGAATGGCATGACAGTGGATCTAGTGTGGACTCAGGCCATGTCTCCTCACAGTGGATGGCATCAGATTGCTTGTAGTGAGAGCCCAGTGCATGTCTCCTCACAGTGAATGGAGTCACTGTGGTTCTTGTGAGAGCCCATGACGTGTCTGCTCACAGTGGATGGCATCACAGTGTTTCTAGTGAGAGCCCAGGCCATGTCTTCTAACAGTAGATAGCTTCACAGTTGTTCTACTGAGATCCTAGGCCATGTCTCCCCACAGTGGATGACAACACAGTGGTTGCCTTGGGTGTTTGGTCTGTATATCCTCTAAGTGGATGGCATGACAGTGATTCTAGTGAGAACCCAGGCCATGTCCCTAACAGTGAATGGCATCACAGTTGTTTTAGTGAGAGACTAGGCCTTGTCTCCTCACAGTGCATAGCATCAAAGTGGTTCTAGTGAGAGCCCAGTCATGCCTCAGCACAGAGAATGGCATGACAGTGGATCTAGTGAGTTCCAAGACTATGTATCCTCAAAGTGCATGGCATCACAATGGCTCTGTTGAGAGCCCAGGCCATGTCTCGTCACACTGGATGGCATCACAATGGATTTAGTGACATGACTGGCCCTGTCTCCTCACAGTGCATGGCATCACAGTGTTTCTAGTGACAAGCCTGGCCCATTCTCCTCACAATGCATGGCATCACAGTGGTTCTAGTGAGAGTCTAAGGTGTGTCGCCTCACAGTGAGTAGCATCACAATGATACTAGTGAAGAACCAGGCTGTGTCTCCTCATAGTAGATAGTTTCACAGTGGGTCTAGGGAAGCCCTAGCCTGTGTCTCCTCACAGTGCATGTCATCACAGTGGTTCTACTGAGACCCCTGGCAGTGTTTCCTCACAATGGATGGCATCATGGTGGTTGTATTGACAGGCCCAGCCCTGTCTCCTCACAGTACATTGCATCACAGTGGTACTAGAGATAACCCAGTCCATGTCTCTTCACAGTGAAGGGCATGATAGTGGTTCTGGTGAGGAAGGAGGCCATGTCTCCTAACAGTGGATGACATCACAGTGGTTGTAGTGAGAGCCTGGGCTGTATCTCCTCAATGTGGATGGCATCACAGTTGTTCTAGTTAGAGAGTAGGCCATGTCTCCTCACAGTTGATGACAACAGAGTGGTTCTAGTGAGAGGCCAGATCCTGTCTCCTCCAAGTGCATGGCATCACAGTGGCTCTAGTGTGAGCCCAGGCCATGTCTCCTCACAGTGGATGGCATCACAGTGGTACTAGTTGGAGCCCAGGTGCTGTCTCCTCATCGCAGTTGCTATCACATTGGTTATAATGAGAGGCCTGGCCCTGTCTCCTCAGAGTGCCTGGCATCACAGTGGCTCTAATGAATGCCCAGGCCATGTGTCCTCACAATAGATGGCATCACAGTATTTGCAGTGAGAGGCCAAGATGTGTCTCCTCACACTAGATTACATTACAGTGGTACTAGTGAGGACTCAGGCTGTGTCTCCTCACAGTGGATAGTTTCACCGTGGTTCTAGTGACAGGCTGGCACTGTCTCTTCACAGTGGATGGTATCACTGTGGTTCTAGTGAGAGCCCAGGTTGTGTCTCCTCACAGTGGATGGCATCACAATGGTTATACTTGGAGCCCAGGCCGTGTCTCTTCATAGCAGATGCTCTCACATTGGTGATAGTGAGAGACTCAGCCCTGACTCCTCAGAGTGCATGGCATGACAGTGGCCCTAGTGAATACCTAGGCCATGTCTCCTCACAAAAATGGTGTCAGAGTGGTTCTATGTAGAGCCCAAGTTGTGTCACTTTACAGTGGATGTCATCACAGTGGTACTAGTGAGGACCCAGGCTGTGTCTCCCCACATTGAATAGTTTCACAGTGTCTCTAGGGAGGACCCAGGCTGTGTCTCCTTGCAATGAATGGCATAACAATGGTTCTAGTGACAGACCAGGCCATGTCTCCTTACAGTGGATGGCATCACAGTGTTCCTAATGACAGGGCCGGCCCTAACTCCTCGCAGTGCATGGCATCGCAGTGGTATGAGGGCGAGACAAAATGTACATCCTCACAGTGGATGGCGTCCCAGTAGTACTGCAGAAGTCCCAGGCTGTGTCTCTTCACAGTGCATAGTTTCATAGTGGTTCTAGGGAGGACCCAGGCTGTGTCTCCTCAAAGTGGATGGCATAAGAGTGGTTCTAGTGAGAGACCAGGCCTGCCTCCTCTCAGTGAAATGCATCACAGTGGTTCTTTTGAGAGCCCAGGCCATGTCTCCTCACAGTGGATCGCATTACCGTGGTTCTAGCGCATGCTCAGGTTGTGCCTCCTCACAGTGGATGGCATCACAGTGGTACTAGAGAGGACCCAGGCTGTGTCTCCTCACTGTGGATAGTTTCACAGTGGTTTGAGGGAGGACCCAGGCAGTGTCTCCTCAGAGTGCATGGCATCTTTCCTGGCTCTAGTGAGATTCCAGGCCATATCTCCTCACAGTTAATGGCATTACAGTGGTTATTGTGAGAGACCAGGCTATTCCTACTCATGGTGGATGGCATCACAGTTGCATTAATGAGAACCTAGGCTGTGCCTCCATACAGTGAATGGCATCACAGTGGTTATTGTGACAGCCCAGGCCATGTGTCCTCACAGTGGATAGTATCACAGTGGTTTCTGTGCGAGCCCGGGCTGTATCTCCTTGGAGTGGAAGGCATAACTGTTGTCCTAGTGAGAGAGTAGGCTGTGTCTCCTCACAGTTGTTGACATCACAGTGGTTCTAGTGAGAAGCCAGGCTCTGTCTCCTCACAGTGAATGGTATGAGAGTTGATCTAGTGAAGACTGAGGCCATGTCTCCTCACAGTGCATGGTATCTCAATGGCTCTACTGAGAGCTCAGGCCATGTCTCCTCACAGTAGATGGACTCACAATGGTTGTAGCAACTGGCCAGGCCCTGTTTCCTGACAGTGCATGGCATCACAGTGATTCTAATGAGAGCCCAGGCCATGCCACCTCACAGTGAATGGCATCACAGTGGTACTAGTGAGAGCCAGGCCTTGTCTCTGCACAGTGGATGAAGTCATAGCAGTTCTAGTAAGAGCAAGGCCATTTCTCCTCATAGCAGATGAAATCATATTAGGTATCATAAGAGTCAAGTCCCTGTAGCCTAACAGTGCATGGCATCATAGTGACTCTAGTGAGTTCCCAAGCCATGTCTCCTCACAGTGGATGGCATCACAGTGGTTGTAGTGAGAGCCTAGGCCATGTCTCGACCCAATGGATAGCATCACAGTGGTTCTCCTGAGAGCCTAGACTGTGTCTCCTAAAAGTGGATGACATCACAGTGGTTGCAGTGAGAGCATGGCCTGTATTTATTCAAAGTGGATGGCATTACAATGTTTCTAGTAAGAACCCAGGGCAGGTATCCTCACGGTGTCTCCTCACACGAGATTGCATCACAGTGGTACTAGTGAGGACCCAGGATGTGTCTCCTCACCATGGATAGTTTCATAATGGTTCTAGGGAGGACCCAGGCTGTGTCTTCTCACATTGCATGGCATCACACTGGTTCTAGTGAAAGCCCAGGCCAAGTCTCCTCAAAGTGAATTGCATCACCTTATTTCTAGTGAGAAATCAGGCCATGTCTCCTCACAATGGATGGCATCATAGTGGTTCTAGTGAAAGCGCATGTTGTGCCTCCTTACAATGGATGGCATCACAGTGGTACTAGTGAGGACCCAGACTATGTCTCCTCACAGTGCATAGTTTCAAAGTTGTTCTATGGAGGACATAGGCTGTGTCTCCTCACAGTGGATGGCATCAGAGTAGTTCTAATGAGAGCCCTGGCCGTGTCTCCTCATGGTGGATGATATCACAGTATTTCTAGTGAGATGCCAGGCCCTGACTTCTCACAGTGCAATGATTCACAGTGGTACTATGGAGAGCCCAGTCAGTGTCTCCTAACAGTGATGGCATGAAAGTGAATCTAGTGAGGACCCGGGTGATGTCTTCTCAGAGTGCATGACATCACAATGGTTCTATTGAGAGTTCAGGCCATGTCTCCTACAGTGTATAGTTTCACAATGGTTCCAGTGACAGGAGAGACCCTCTCTCCTCACAGTGCATCACATAAAACTGGATCTAGTGAGAGCCCAGGCCATATCTCCTCATAGTGAATGGCATCACAGTGTTTCTAGTGAGAGCCCAGGCCATGTCTTCTCATAGTGGATGGCATCATAGTGCTTCTAGTGACAGGCCCAGCCCTGTCTTCCTACAGTGTGTGGGATCACAGTGGTTCTAGTGAGAGCCCAAAGATATGCCCCTCACTATTGATGGCATCACAGTGATAATAGTGAGGACCCAGGGAGTATCTCCTCACAGTGGATAGTTTCATAGTTGTTCTAGGGAGGATCCAGTCTGTGTCTCCTCCCAGTGGATGGCATTAGAGTGCTTGTAGTGAGAGCCCAGGCCATGTCTCCTCACAGTGAATGGCATCATTGTGGTTCTTGTGAGAGCCCATGACATGTCTCCTCAGTTGATGGCATAACATTTTTCTAGTGAGAGCCCAGGCCATTTCTCCTAACAGTGGATAGCATCACAGTGGTTCTACTGAGAGCATAGCCTGTGTCTCCTCACTGTGGATGACATCACAGTGGTTTCCTTGGGTGTTCAGCCTGTATCTCCTCAAAATGGATGGCATCACAGTGATTCTAGTGAGAACCCAGGCCATGTCCCTCACAGTCAATAGCATCACCATGGTTCTAGTGAGAGCCCAGGCTGTGTCTTCACAGTGTATCACATCACACTGGAGTGAGAAATCAGGCCATGTCTCCTCACAATGGATGGCATCATAGTGGTTCTAGTGAAAGCGCATGTTGTGCCTCCTTACAATGGATGGCATCACAGTGGTACTAGTGAGGACCCAGACTATGTCTCCTCACAGTGCATAGTTTCAAAGTTGTTCTATGGAGGACATAGGCTGTGTCTCCTCACAGTGGATGGCATCAGAGTAGTTCTAATGAGAGCCCTGGCCGTGTCTCCTCATGGTGGATGATATCACAGTATTTCTAGTGAGATGCCAGGCCCTGACTTCTCACAGTGCAATGATTCACAGTGGTACTATGGAGAGCCCAGTCAGTGTCTCCTAACAGTGATGGCATGAAAGTGAATCTAGTGAGGACCCGGGTGATGTCTTCTCAGAGTGCATGACATCACAATGGTTCTATTGAGAGTTCAGGCCATGTCTCCTACAGTGTATAGTTTCACAATGGTTCCAGTGACAGGAGAGACCCTCTCTCCTCACAGTGCATCACATAAAACTGGATCTAGTGAGAGCCCAGGCCATATCTCCTCATAGTGAATGGCATCACAGTGTTTCTAGTGAGAGCCCAGGCCATGTCTTCTCATAGTGGATGGCATCATAGTGCTTCTAGTGACAGGCCCAGCCCTGTCTTCCTACAGTGTGTGGGATCACAGTGGTTCTAGTGAGAGCCCAAAGATATGCCCCTCACTATTGATGGCATCACAGTGATAATAGTGAGGACCCAGGGAGTATCTCCTCACAGTGGATAGTTTCATAGTTGTTCTAGGGAGGATCCAGTCTGTGTCTCCTCCCAGTGGATGGCATTAGAGTGCTTGTAGTGAGAGCCCAGGCCATGTCTCCTCACAGTGAATGGCATCATTGTGGTTCTTGTGAGAGCCCATGACATGTCTCCTCAGTTGATGGCATAACATTTTTCTAGTGAGAGCCCAGGCCATTTCTCCTAACAGTGGATAGCATCACAGTGGTTCTACTGAGAGCATAGCCTGTGTCTCCTCACTGTGGATGACATCACAGTGGTTTCCTTGGGTGTTCAGCCTGTATCTCCTCAAAATGGATGGCATCACAGTGATTCTAGTGAGAACCCAGGCCATGTCCCTCACAGTCAATAGCATCACCATGGTTCTAGTGAGAGCCCAGGCTGTGTCGTTCACAGTGTATCACATCACACTGGAGCTATTGAGAGCCCAGGCCATATCTCCTCACAGTACATGGCGTCACAGTGGTTCTAGTCACAGGCTTGGCCTTGTCTCCTCACAATGTACAGTGGTTCTAGTAGGAACCCAAGATGTGCTCCATAGAATGAATGGCATCACAGTGGTACTATTAAGGACCCAGGCTGTTTCTCCTCAAAGTGGATAATTTCACAGTGGATCTTGGGAGACGCAAGGTTATGTCCACTCACAGTGGATGGAATGAAAGTAGTTTTAGTGAGAACCCAGGCCGTGTCTCCTCACAGTGGATGACATCATAGTGGTTGTATTGGGTGCCCAGGTTGTATCTCCTCAAAGTGGATGGCATCACAGTGGTTGTAGTGCAATCCCAGGCTATGTCTCCTCACAGTGGATGGCATCACTGTGGTTCTAGTTGGAGCTAAGGCCATGTCTCATCATTGCAGATGTTACCACATTGAATATAGTGAGAGTCCCGGACCTGTCTCCTCAGACTGAATGACATCACAGAGGATCTAGTGAATGGCCACGCCATGTCTGCTCACAATAGATGGCATCATAGTGGCTCTAGTGAGAGCCCAAAATGTATCTCTTTACAGTGCATGTCATCACAGTGGTACTAGTGAGGACCTAGGCTGTGTCTCCTCACAGTGGATAGTTTCACAGTGTTTCTAGGGAGTTCCCAGACTGTGTCTCCTCACAGTGGAAAGCATCACAGTGGCTGCAGTGAGATCCCAGGCTGTATCTCCTAGAAGTGGAGGGCTGCTGGGCTCCCCCAAACAGGCAGTGCTGAGGAAGGGCCAGGCCCGCTGGTTCCTCCCAAGGGGTTAAGGAGGAAGATGAGCATCGGATGACTCAGAACCTCTCCTAGTCACCTGAGAAAAACCACACTGAGTCAGGAGTCTTGTTGAAGCAGGAACTCGCTTCATTGTTACAGGCAGTTGCCTATATAATGTTGAGAATGAAGGCAGGGATTCTAGGATGGGCAGAGAGGTAAGGGCCAATAGTAAACTGTGACTATTGAAATGATAATTCCAACTCCCATGTGGAAGTAGCAGGCAAGAAGCCATTAGGTGTCTTGTTGAGTCCTAGCTGGCCAGAGACTGGTCGCCAAACTTTACCTAGGCTCAGGAAGTTCCACTAGGCCTTGTGTCTGGGCCTCTCAAGGCCCAACAGAGGGCATCACAGTTGTTCTTATGAGAGAGTAGGCCGTGACTCCTCACAGTTGATGACATCACAGTGGTTCTATTGAGAAGCTGGGCCAAGTCTTTTCACGGTGAATGGTATGACAATTGGTCTAGTGAGGACGCAGGCCATGTCTCCTCACAGTAGATGGCATCACAATGGTTTTAGTAACATGCCCGGCCCTGTTTCCTGACAGTGCATGGCATCACAGTTGTTCTAATGAGAGCCCAGGCCATGTCTCCTCACAGTGGATGAAATCACAGTGGTTCCAGAGACAGGAATGACTGTGTCTCCTCATAACAGATGGCATCAGATTAGTTATCATGAGAGGCAAGTCCCTGTCTCCTCACAGTGCATGGCATCATAGTGGCTCTAGTGAATGCCCAGGCCATATCTCCTCACAGTGGATAGCATCACATTGTTTCTTGTGAGAGCCCAGGCCATGTCTCCACATAATGAATAGCATCACAGTGTTTCTCCTGAAAGCCTAGGCCATGTCTCCTAAAAGTGAAATGGCATCACAGTAGTTCCAGTAAGAGTATGGGCTGTATCTCATCAATGTGGATGGCATCACAGTGGTCCTAGTGAGAACCAAGGCCTGGTATCCTCACAGTGAATGGCATCATAGTTGTTCTAATGAGAGATTGTGGAGAGCGGGTGTGGCGGCACCGGCGGCCATCCCAAAATGGCCTCTTGGGCTTCCTGCCAAGTCTCCGTGGTGTGGCGGCCATTCCAAAATGGCGCCTGGGCTGGCTGCCAAGTCTCATGACTAAACACCATTTCCTGTTTACGCCCACGTGGCAACTGCTGATTGGATCAGGCTGGCTATATATAGGGTGGAGGGTTTGGGATCGGGGCCCCACCTAGATGTCAAGGATTCCTAAATAAACTGCTTTGAGAAGAGTTCCGATGCCGTTGCCTTATTCCGCTGGACGGGAAGGGTAGAGACAAGAGACAAGGTCGTGCCTCCACACAGTGGATGACATCACAGTAGTTCTAGTGAGAGGATGGGTCCTGTATCCTCACAGTGAATTTCTTCACAGTGGTATTAGTGAGGGCCTAGTCACTGTTTCCTCACAGTGATGGCATGACAGTGCACCTAATGAGGACCCAGGCAATGCATGACATCACAATAGCTCTATTGAAAGCCCAGGCCACATATCTTCACAGCGGATGGCATCACAATGGTTGCACTGACAGGCCCATCCCTGTCTGCTCACAGTGCATGGCATCGAAGTGGTTCTAATGAGAGCCAAGGCCATGTCTCCTCACAGTGAATGCCGTCACAGTTGTTCTAGTGACAGGCCTGGCCCTGTCTCCTCATAGTGCATGGCATCACAGTTGTTCTAGTGAGAGCCCAGTCTGTGTCTCCACACAGTGGTTGACATAACTGTGGCTCTAGAGTGAGCCAAGGCCTTCTCTCCTCACAGTGTATGGACTCACAGTCATTCTAGTTGGAGTCCAGGCCCTGAATCCTCATAGTAGTTGCTGTCACATTGGTTATATTGAGAGGCTGGGATCTGTCTCCTCAGAGTGCATGGCATCACAGTGGCTCTAATGAATGCCCAGGTCATGTCTCCTCATAATAGATAGCATCACAGTGTTTCTAGTGAGAGGCCAAGATGTGTCTCCTCACCCTAGATCACATCACATTAGTACTAGTTAGGTCCTGGTCTATGTCTCCTCACAGTGGATAGTTTCACAGTGGTTCTAGGGCAGACCAAGGCTGTGTCTCCTCACAGTGCATGGCATTATACTGGTTCTAGTGAGAGCCCAGGCCATGTCTCCTCACAGTGAATGGCATCACAGTTTTTCTAGTGAGAGAGCAAGCCATGTCTCCTCACAATGGATGGCATCATAGTGGTTCTAGTGACAGGCCCGGCCCTGTCTCCTCACAGTGCATTGCAACACAGTGGTTCTAGAGAGAATGAAAGATGTGCCTCCTTACAAGGGATGGCATCACAGTGGTACTAGTGAGGACCCAGGCTATATCTCCTCACAGTGGATAGTTTCAAAGTTGTTCTAGGGAGGACACAGCCTGTGTAACCTCACAGTGGTTGGCATCAGAGTGGTTCTAGTAAGAGCCCAGGCTGTGTCTCCTCACAGTGAATGGCATCACAGTGGTTCTTGTGAGAGTCCAGGCTGTGTCTCCTCACACTAGATGGCATCACTAATTCTAGTGAAAGCCCAGGCCATGTCTCCTAACAGTGGGTAGCATCACAGTGGTTCTACTGAGAGCCTAGGCCATGTCTCCTCACAGTGGATGACATCACTGTGCATGCAATGGGTGCCTGGGCTGTATTTCTTCACAGTGGATGGCATCACAGTCTTTCTTGTGAGAGCCCAGGTCATGTCTCCACACAATGGATAGCATCACAGTGGCTCTCCTGAGAGCCTAGGAAATGTCTCCTAAAATGGAAAGACATCACAGTGGTTGCAGTGAGAGCATGGGTTATATCTCCTCAAAGTGGATGGCATCACAGTGGCACTAGTGAGAACCCAGGCCAAGTGTATTCAGAGTGAATGGCACCATAGTTGTTCTAATGAGAGATTAGGCCACGTCTACTGACAGTGGATGACATCTAGTGAGAGCAGGGGCCCTGTCTCCTCACAGTGCATTGATTCACAGTGGTATCAGTGAGGGCCTAGTCAGTGTCTCTTCACAGTGATGGCATGACAGTGGATCTAGTGAGGACCCAGGCAATGTCTCCTCAGAGTGCTTGACATTACAATGGCTCTATTGAGATCCCAGGCCATGTATCCTCACAGTGGATGGCATCACAGTGTTTCTATTGAGAGCCCAGGCCATGTCTCATTACACTGAATGGCATCACAGTGGTTCTAGTAACAAGCCTGGCCCTCTCACCTCACAGTGCATGGCATCACAGTGGTTTGTAGTGAGAGCCCAGTCTGTATCTCCTCACAGTGGTTGGCATCACAGTGGCTCTAGTTGGAGTCCAGGCCCCGACTCCTCATAGCAGTTGCTGTCACACTGGTTATACTGAGAGGCCTGGCCCTATCTCCTCACAGGGCATAGCATCACAGTGGTTCTAGTGAGAGCCCAAGATGTGCTCTGACAATGGATGGCATGACAGTGGTACTAGTGAGGACCCAGGCTGTTTCTCCTCAAAGAGGATAGTTTCACAGTGGTTCTAGGGAGAACCAGGTTTAGGTGTACTCACAGTGGATGGCATTTGATTCTAGTGAGATCCCAGGCCGTATCTCATCACAGTGGATGGCATCACAGTGGTTACAGGGAGAGCCTAAGCCATGTCTCCTAACAGTGGATACCACCACAGATGTTCTACTGTGAGCCTAGGCCATGTCTCCTCACAGTGGATGGCATTACAGTGGTTCTCTTGACAGGCTCAGCCCTGTCTACTCACAGTGCATTGATTCATAGTGGTACTAGAGATAATCCAGTTCATGCCTCCTCACAGTGAATGGCATGAAAGTGGTTTTAGTGGGAACCAAGGCCATGGGCACTCACATTGCATGACATCACAGTGGTTGCATTGAGAGCCTGGGCTGTATCTTCTCAAAGCTGATCGCATCACAATGGTGTTAGTGAAAAACCAGGCTGTGTCTCCTCACACTATTTTATTATTATTAATTAATTTTGTATTCAGCAAATAGAGTCAGTTTGGTACCATTATTAGGCTCATCCACGATCTACCCCCTCCCCTTGGCCCCTCCTTGTTGAGGTATATGGGTCATGCATTGTGGAGTTAGCCCACAGTTATGGGTAAGATAAATGTCTCTGCATATCATGACCCAACATGGGGCTCTGACATTCTTTCCACCCCCTCTTCCATAAAATTTCCCTGAGCCATATTGGGTTCATTTTTGGTCTGCTTCAGTGATGAGGTGATAGGGGACTCTGGGTCTCTGGCTCTCTGATTTGGTAGGAGTTGATTATTCTCTGTTGATCTCCTTCACCCTTGTGCTGGTACCCAGTTCACCAGGAAAACAGCACCCTTGCTTGTTTCACCAATTTTTCTTAGTTTCAGCCAGGGCCTTTTGAGGTATGATGGGGTGGCTCTCTCCTTAGGATCTACATCTATCTGAAAAAGAGAAGCAGATTCTCCAGTGAAGAGTAAAGTTAGCACCAGAGAAATGGGATAACCCCTAAATTTTTTATAGAGAATTTAATAGGTGTAGGCCCTCTTGTAGCCCACGATTGATGGTAGCTTGATAACGGAGAGTGGGCTTATGTTTGGATATGGTTCTGACTTGTTTCCCAGCTCCAGCTATGGGTACCTTACCACTGAGGGGATCAGTTAGCTAAATCAAGAGCACTTGGCTCCCCACCATGGCTGTGTGCCACTATTGCACTTGTGTGGGCATCACAACAGCTTATTTGCTGCTAAGTAGGTTAGACCATGAGTTGCTTGGACAGATATTGGTCATTTTCCCCCAGTCACCCATGTAGCACCTTCTGGCACTAGACGTGCTGGCTGTCTGGGGACTGACTCTCTTCCAACTTCCAGCCATGCCATTCTATTTTGCATGTCAACCACATAAGGTGTCTTCAACAGTAGGGTCTTACCACTAACCTTTGGTGGGTCATCAAGTACTCTGACAGAACTCTGTCTTTCTTTTAGGAAGCCTTGTAGGTCTCTCTGATCAAAAGCTCATTGTGGATAATAGTCACATGTTGGTACTGGGAGTTACAGGTCAGTGCCCTATAACAAAAGGCAGAAAAAGATAACTAGATACAAGAATTAGAGAGAAGAGAGAGAGGGGGGGGGGAGGGAGAGAAGTTGTAGAAGATTAAGGTCAGTCTTCATCATACCCTCTCCAGTGTCTTGTGGATCAGGTGTTCCCTCTAAGGGCCTGGTGAAGGTTCAGCAATTTAGTCTGCATTTTAGGAAGTAGAATTTTATGGTACCATTGCTGTTTGGGTCTAGATTTGTGTTCCCCACCCCTCCATTGCCCTCCCCTCCCTCCCCACCCACCCTATTGTCTAGTCCATGACATGCTTGCTGGGTATGTAAGGCATCTTGGGTAGATTCAGGTTAGGTGCTGTAGATGAATGAGACTATGTGGCGATTTTTTTTTTCTGTGATTGGGAAAGTTCACTGAGAATGATCTGTTCCATGTTCAACCATTTTTGCTCAAATTTCATTGTGTCATTTTTTCTTACTGCTGTATAGAATTCCACTGTGTAGATATACCACATCTTAGTTATCCATTCTTCTAGTGATGGACATCTGGGTTGATTCCAGCTCTTAGCTATTACAAAATGAGTCACTACAAACATGGTTGAGCAAATCTCTCTGGCCTGTGGTTTGAAGGTTTTAGGGTAGATTCCCAGTAAGGGTGTAACTGGGTCTGTTCATATCTCTGTAGTCAGCTTTTCCAGGAGTCTCCATATTGCTTTCCAAAGTGGTTGTACCATCCTACATTCCCACCAACAGTGGATGAGTGTTCCTACTTCTCCACATCCTCACCAACATTTATTTTCATTTGATTTTTTGATGTTTTCTATCCTTATTGGGGTAAGGTGGAATCTCATAGTTGTTTTAATTTGCATTTCTCTGATGATTAGGGATGATGAACATTTTCTTAAGTGTGTGTTTTCCATTTGTATTTCTTCCTCTGTGAATTGCCTGTTCAGCTCTTTGTCCCATTTTGTGAGTGGGGTGTTTGACTTTTTACTGTTTAGATTTTTGAGTTCTTTGTAGATTCTAGAGATTAGGCTTCTGTCAGTTGGATAACCCACAAATATTTTCTCCCATTCTGCAGGTCATCTATTGGCTTTGCTTATTGTATGCTTGTCTGTAAACAAACTCTGCAGCTTCATGTGCTCCCATTGGTTGAGTGACTGTTTAACATAATGAGCTACTGTTCAGGAAGTCTTTTTCCATTCCTATATCATGGAAAGTACTTACTAACTTTTCTTCCAGTAGTAGTCAAGTTTCTGGTCTTATATTGGGGTTTTTGATCCATTTGGACTTGAGTGTAGTGCATGGTGAAATGTGTGGATCAAGTTTCAGTTTCCTGCATATGGTTATCCAGTTTGTCTAGCACCATTTGATCAAGATGCTGTCGTTTTTGCAGCCTATATTGTTTGGGCCTTTGTCAAATATCAAGTAGCTATAGTTGCTTGACCCAAAGTCTGGGTCCTCAAGTCTATTCCACTGGTCTATACTCCTGTTTTTATGTCAGTGCCATGGTGTTTTTACTACTATGGCTTTGTAATGTAGCTTTAGATCAGGTATGGTGATGCCTCCAGAGGTATTTCTTTTGCTGAAGATATATTTGGATATATGAGGCCTTCTGCCCTTCCATATGAAATTAGAGATCATTTTTCCTATCTCTGTGAAGAACACTGTAGGGATTTTAATTGGAATTGCATTAAATCCATAGATTGCCTTTGGTAGGATTGCCATCCTCACCATCTTAATTCTGCCTATCCAGGAGCATGGGAGGTCTTTCCGTTTCTTCAAGTCCTCCTCAATTTCTTTTTTGAGTGTTTTTATGTTTTCATTGTATTGATCTTTCACTTCCTAGGTTAATGTTATTCCAAGGTATTTTATTTTATTTTACTTTTTGCTATTGAAAATGGGACCATGTCCCTTATCTCTTTCTCTGTATCTTTGCCATTTGCATATTGAAAGGCTACTGATTATTGTGCATTGATTTTGTATCCTGCTACTTTGCTATAGGAGTTAATCAACTTTAGCAGTTTTAGGATGGAGTCATGTAATTACAATCATGTAATCAGTGAATAGAGCTAACTTAACTTCTTCCTTCCCAAATTGTATCCCTTTTATTTCCTTCTCCTGTCTTATTGCTTGAGCTAGGACTTCCAGTACTATATTGAAAAGCAGAGGTGAGAGTGAACAACCCTGTCTTGTTCCTGATCTCAATGGGAATTCCTCCAGTCTCTCTCTATTAAGTATGGTTGGGACTTAAGAGCTTTGTATATTGCCTTTATTATGTTAAGATAAGAACAAACCATGCCATTTCTCTCCAATGTTTTGATCATGAAGTGATGTTGTATCTTGTCAAAGGCCTTTTCTGCATCTATTCAAATGATCATGTGGTTTTTACGTTTAACCGTGTTTATGTGGTGTATTACATTGACAGATTTCCGTATGTTGAACCACCCCCATGTTCCTGGGATGAATCGCACTTGCTCAAGGTGGATAATGCTTTTGATGTGTTGTTGGATTCGGTTTGCGAGGATTTTTTTAGGATCTTTCCATCTAAATTCATCAGGGAAATAGGCTGGTAGTTTTCTTTTCTTGTGGCATCTCTGCCTGGTTTTGGAATTAGGGTGATACTAGCTTCATAAAAGGAGTTGGGTAGCTTTCCCTGTTCACCAATTGTGTGGCACAGTTTGAGGAAGATTGGTTTGAGTTCTTCCATGAAGGTTTGATATAATTCAGCTGAGAAGCCATCTGGTCCTGGACTCTTCTTTTTTGGGAGGATTTTATTACATTTTCAATCTCCATGAGTGTGATGGGTTGATTGAGGTGATTAATCTGCTCTGTGTTTAGCTTTGGTTGATGGTATGCGTCTAAGAATTTATCCATCTCCTCCACATTATCCAGTTTTGTGGAGTAGAGGTTTTTGAAATACATCCTGATGATTCTCCCAATTTCACTTATGTCTGTTGTGATCTCTCCTTTTTCATTTTGAATTTTGTTAATTTGAAGCTTTTCCTTTTTTTGCTTGATCAGATTGGCCAGGGGTTTGTCAATCTTGTCTACTTTTTCAAAGAACCAGCTCTTCGTTTTGTGAATTGTCTTGTTTCCTTGGTTTCCAATTCATTGATTTCTGCTCTGATTTTAATTATTTCTTTCCTTCTGGAGCTGTTTGGGTTGGATTTTTCTTGTTTTTCCAGTGCCTTTAGGTGGATGGTTAGTTTATTGATTTGGGACCTTTCTGTCTTTTTTATGAAGGCATTGAGTGCTATGAATTTTCACCTGAGGACTGCCTTCATTGTGTCCCATAAGTTTTGTACGATGCGTTCCCATTGTCATTCAATTCCAGAACTTTTGCAATTTCATTTTTTTATTTCATCCACTATCCATTTATTGTTTAAAATTGTGCTGTTCAGTTTCCAGGCTTCGTTGGGATTCTTGGTGGGTCTTTTGTTGTTGATTTCTAGCACTATAGCATTGTGATCTGATATCATGCAGGGAATTATGTCAATCTACCCAATATGTGGAGGCAGGCTTTGTGACCCAGTATATGGTCTATTTCTGAGAATGTTCCATTTGCTGCTGAGAAGAATGCATACTCTGTCGATTTGGGATGGAAAGTTCTGTAGATGTCTGTTAAGTGTAAGTGATCTATGGTTTTGTTGAGCTCTCTTACTTCCTTGTTGAGTTTCTGTTTGGATGATCTGTCTATTACTGATAATGGTGTATTGAAGTCCCCAGCTATGATGGTGTTGGTGGTTATTTCTGTTTTATGGTCAAGTAGATTTTGTTTTATGAACTGTGGTGCCCCTGTGTTTGGTGCATGCAGATTTATGATTGTAATATTCTCTTGATGGATCATTCCCTTGATAAGTAGGAAGTAGCCTTGTTTGTCTTTTTTGATTATTTTTGAAGTCTATTTTATGTGATATTAATATAGCTATGCCTGCTTATTTCTTATTTCCATTTGCTTGGAATATTGTTTTCCACCCTTTCACCCTGAGGAAGTGTCTGTCTTTAGTGGTGAGATGGGTTTCTTGAAGGCAACAGATTGAGGGGTCTAATTTTCGGATCCACCCTGTTATCTTGTGTCTCTTGATAGGTGAGTTAAGGCCATTAATATTTAGGGTAATGACTGTGTGATTTGATTTGATCCCTGCCATATTGTCATGGTAAATGTGGGTTGGTGTTTTTATGGACTTTGAAGTTTTTTGTGTCTACTCTGAGTTTGGCTGTTGTGATCTGCTTCTTGTAGGCAATTGAGTTTGATTATTTGCTCCTTCTCTGTGGAGAATTTCCTGGAATACTCTCTGTAGGTTTGGTTTTGTGTTCATATAATTGTAAACCTGAGTTTTGTCATGGAATGTTTTTCTTTCACCATCTATTATGAGGGATACTTTTGCTGGGTAGAGTAGTTTGGGTTGGAAGGCATAGGTTCTTAGACTTTGCAGTGTTTCATTTCAGGCCCTTCTAGCTTTCTGGGTTTCCATTGAGAAATCTGAAGTAATTCTGATGGGGTTACCTTTGAAGGTGGTGTGCTGTTTTTCCCTAGCTGCTTTTAGGATTTTCTCTTTGGTGTCAATGTTTAGAGTCTTAATGAGAATATGTCTTGAAGAGTTTCTCCTTTGGTCCAGTGTGGTTGGAGTTTTATTGGTTTCTTGTATCTTGATGGGCCTATCTTTTAAGAGACTGGGGAAGTTTTCTTCAATTATTTTGTTAAATAAGTTCTCCATGCCTTTGGTCTGAATTTCTTCTCCTTCAGGTATTGCAATGATCCTGATATTAGGACGTTTAAGTGTATCCCGCCCTTCCCTCATGTTCTGTTCACAGGAACTTTTGAACTTACTGAAATTTTTGAACTCTCGAACTGTTTCCTCCATCTTGTCTTCCAGATCAGAGTTTCTATCCTCCACAAGGCTTACTCTATTCTTGAGAGATTCTAGAGAGTTTTCGACTTATTCAATTAAGTTTGCATTTTCTACTACTTTTCTATGTATAATTTCCATCCCTCTGTCAAGCTCCCTTTTCACATCATTTTCTGATTTTCTTGATGATTCTTGGAGTTCATCCTTGCATTTCTTGATGTCTTCATTTAGCATGGCCAGCTGATTTTTAAGGTCTTCTTTTTTTTCACTCTCCCTCAAATCTCTTAACTCTGTTTGAACTCCTTCCAATTTCTTATCTATTAGTTCTAGTTTAGTGATGGCAGCATCCACATGATTATCGGTCCTTTGTTGCTTTCCTTCAAGTTCTACCACTAGGTTGTTCAGGGTTGCAGTGCTCATAGCTTCAATTTGCTGTTCTGATCCTAATGGTTCTTCTATGTTTTGGTTAGATGTATTCATTGTAGGACTGGGTGATCTAACTGGATTTTCTTGCCTTTGATTTTTCATGTTATTTCTTTTGCACTGTGGTTGCCCATGACAGTGTATGGCCATGTAGGTGGGCGTATCAGCCTGGGCTCGAGCACAATGGGAATCTGAGGCAGCCTGGGGCAGTTACCAAGCAGCCTGGGCTTTGGCTCTCACTTGCCAAAGCTGCCTATCTACTGCCTGGCAGGGGCGCCAAAGTTGCCTGAGTTCTCAAGCGGTAATGTTCCAAAGGTGCCTGTGTTCGAGCTCGGAGTGGCACTGAGGCACCAAGCACTGAAGCAGCCCAAACTCTGGCTGGGAACACTGGGACCCGGAAGCAGTCTGTGCTCCCCCACTACAGGACAATGGAGGACGGCCGGCGTGGCAGACAGGTAGGGGATGGCACCTAGCTTGTACAAGTGAGAGACACAGTCTGAGCTTGTGTGGAAGTTTCTGTAGGACTGAGCTCACTCAGTAAGTGGGCGAGTGGACGAGTGTGTGGAGCAGTGTAAGCTTCCGCATGCAGGGATTGATTGGCGCGCTGGCATGCAGCAGCAGCAGCGGCGGGCGTCGTCAGCAGCTGCAGCTGTGGAAATAGTGGTTATTTGCGGGGAGGGGTGGGCTACCCACCCCCCCAGCGGATCCGCGATTCCCTGTTTCCCCCGCCTCTGTGCCCTCCCAGATTTAACTCCCCTAAAAGCACCAATGAACGCTTAATATCTTGCCTTTCTTTACCCGGGATTTGCAGCGCTGCTAGGCAGTCACCATCTTGGCCGGAAGTCTCCACAGGGGTACTTTTGAGAGCTCAGGCCATATCTCCTCACAGTGAAGGGCAATACAGTGGCAATACCCAGAGCCCAGGATGTGCCTCCTCACAGTGAATGGCATCACAATGGTTCTAGTTTCAGGCCCAGCCCTGTCTCTTCACAGTGAATGGCAACACATTGGAATTAGTGAGAGCCCAAGCCATGTGTCTTCACAGTGGATTGCATCACGTTGGTTATAGTGAGAGCCAAAGCAATGTCCTAAAACACTGGATAGCAACCACAGGGTTCTACTGTGAGCATAGGCCTTGTCTCCTCACAGTGGATGGCATCACAGTAGTTCTATTTACAGGCCTGGCCCTGTCTCCCCAAAGTGCATTGCATCATAGTGCTACTAGAGATAAACAGTCCATGTCTCCTCACAGTGAATGGCATAGCAGTGGATCTAGTGAGGACAGAGGCAGTGTCTCATCACAGTGGATAACATCACATTGGTTGCAGTGAGAGCCCGGGTGGTATCTCCTCAAAATGGAATGCATCAGATTGGCTCTAGTGAACCCAGAACATGTCTCCTTACAGTGACTAGCATTATAGTGGTTCTAGTGAGACCCCAGGCCATGTCTCCTCACAGTGAATGGCATCACAGTGGATCTAGTGACATACTGGCCCTGTCTCCTAAAAATGCATGGCATCCAGTGGTTCCAGTGACAGGCCTGGCCCTGACTGTTCATAATGCATGGCATCATATTGGTTCTACTGACAGGCCTGGCTCTGTCTCCTCATAGTGCATGCCATCACAGTGGTTAGTGACAGGTCTTGCCCTGTCTCCTCATAGCACATGGCAATACAGTGGTTCTAGTGACTGGCCCAGTACTGACTCCTCACAGTGCATGGCATCACAATGGTTCTAGTGACAGGACTGGCCCTGTCTCTTCACAGTGCATGGCATCACAGTGGTTCTTTTGAGTGCCCAGGTCTCCTCACAGTGGATCAGAACACAGTGACTCTAGTGAAAGCCAAGGCACTGTTTCCTCACAATACTTTGCATCACAGTGGTACTAGAGATATAATCAATGTCTCCTCACAGTGAATGGCATGATGGTGATTCTAATGAAGACCCAGGCCAGGTCTCATCACAGCAGATGACATGACATTGGTTGCAGGGAGAGCCCAGGCTGCATCCCCTCAAAGTGGACCACATCAGAGTGGTTCTAGTGATAACCCAGGCCATGTCTCCTCACAGTGCATTGCATCACAGTGGTTCTAGTGAGAGCCCAGGCCTGTCTCGTCACAATGGATAGCATTACAGCAGCTCTTGTGAGAGCCCAGGCTGTGTCTCCTCACATAAAATAGAATCATGGTGGTTCTAGTGACAGGCCTGGCCATGTCTTCTCAGAGTGCATGGCATCACAGTGGTTCTTTTGAGTGCCCAGCCCACGTCTCCTCACAGTGGATGAGAATGCAGTGGTTCTACTGTGAGCCCAGGCTGTGATTCCTCACAGTGAATGGCATCACAGTGCTTCCACTGACAGGCCTGGCCTTGACTCCTTGCAGTGCATGGCATAACAGTGGTTCTAGTGACAGGACTGGCCTTGTCTCTTCACATTGCATGGCATCACAGTGGTTCCAGTGACAGGCCTGGCCCTGACTCCTCACAGTGCATGGCATCACACGGGATTCTCTTGACAGGTCTGGCCCAGTCTCCCCATAGTTCATGGCAGTACAGTGGTTGTAGTGACAGGCCGGCCTTGACTCCTCACAATACATGGCATCACAATGGTTCTAGTGACAGGCCCAGACATGTCTACTCAGAGTTCATAGTATCACAGTGTTTTAGTGAGAGCCCAGTCCGTGTCTCCTAACACTGAGTGGCATCACAGTGGTTCTAGTGACAGACTGAATCCTGACAATTCACAGTGCATGGCAACACAGTGGTTCTTTTGAGCAACCAGCCCATGTCTCCTCATAGTGGATGGCATCACAGTGGCTCTATTGAGAGCCCAGGCTGTGTCTCCTCACAGTGAATGGCATCACAGTGGATCTAGTGACAGGCCCTGCCATGTCTCTTCACAGTGCATGGTATCACAGTGGTTCCAGTGACAGGCCTGGCCCAGACTCCTCACAGTGCATTGCATCACAGTGGTACTAGAGACAACCCAGTACATGTCTCCTCACAGCGAAAGGTATGACAGTGGTTCTAGTGAGGACGGCAACTGTGTCTCATCAGATTGAATGACATCACAGTGGTTTCTCTGAGAGCCCGGCCTGTATCTCCTCAAAGTGGAACGCATCAGAGTGGTTCCTGTGATTACCCAGACCATATCTCCTCACAGTGGATAGCATCTCAGTGGCTCTAGTGAGAGCCCAGGCCATGTCTCCTCTCAGTTGATGACATCAAAGGAGGTCTAGTGAGAGGCCAGGCTCTGTCACCTCACAAGGAACTGCTTTACAGTAGTGTTAGTGAGAGCCCAGTCAGTGTCTCCTCACAGTGATGGCATGACATTGGATCTCGGGAGAACCTAGGTGATGTCCCCTCACAGTGCATGATAACACAATGGTTCTATTGAGAGCCCAGGCCATGTGTCCTCACATGGCATCACAATGTTTCTAGTGACAGGCCTGGCCCTGTCTCCTCACAGTGCATGGCATCACAGTAGTTCTAGTGACAGGCTTGGCCCTGTCTTCTCACAGTGCATGGCATCACAGTGTTTCCAGTGAGAGCCCAGGCCGTGTCTACTCACAGTCAATGGCATCACAGAGTTCTAATGTTAGGCCCTGCCCTGACTCCTCACAGTGCATGGCATCATAGTGTTTCAGTGACAGGCCAGGTGCTGTCTCTTCACAGTGCATGGCTTCACAGTGGGTCTTTTGAGAGCCTAGGCCATGTCTTCTCACAGTGGATGGCATCACAGTGGCTCTATTGAGAGTCCAGGTTGTGTCTCCTCACATTGAATGGCGTCACAGTGGATTTAGTGTCAGGCCTGGCTCTGTCTCCTCAGAATGCATGGCATCACAGTGGTTTTTTTGAGTGCACAGGCCATGTCCCCTCACTGTGGATGGGAACACAGTGGCTAGAGTGAGGCAGTGTCATTTCACAGTGGATGGCAAAGCAGTGGTTATAGTGAGAGCCTAGGCCATGTCTCATCACAGTGAATGGCATTACATTGGTTCTAGTGAAAGGCCTGGCCCTGACTCCTCATAGTGCATGGCACCACATTGGTTCTTCTGAGAGCCCAGACCATGTCTCCCCACAGTGGATGGCAACACAGTGGCTCTAGGGAGAGCCAAAGCTATGTCTCCTCACGGTGAATGGAATCACAGTGGTTCTAGTTACAGGCCTGGCTTTGTATCCTCACAGTGGATGGCATCACATTGGTTTTAGTGAGTGCTCAGACCATGTCTCCTCACAGTGGATTTCCTCACAGTGGTTATAGTGAGAGCCCTGGCCATGTATTGAAACAGTGGATAGCATCACAGTGGTTCTACTCTGACCATAGGCCTTGTCTCCTTACGGTGGATGAAGAAACAGGATAGAGTCTATCTAGAACTACTGTGATGCCGAGCACTGTGAGGAGACTGGGACAGGCCTGTCACTAGAACCAATGTGATGCCATTCACTGTGAGGATACATGGTCTGGGACCTCACTAGAAACAATGTGATGCCATCCTCTGTGACACGGCAGGGCCAGGCCTGTCACTAGAACCACTGTTATGCCATTCACTGTGAGGAAACAGGGCCTGGGTTCTCATTTGAAACACTGTGATACCATCAACTGTGAGGAGACAGGGCCGGGGCTGTCACTAGAACCAATGTGATGACATTCACCGTAAGGACACATGGGATGGGCTCTCAATAGAACCACTGTGATATCATGTACTCTGAGGAGACATCACCTGGGTTCTCATGAGATCCACTGTCATGCCATCACTGTGAGGAAACACTGGCTGGGCCCTTACTAACACTACTGTAAAGCAGTTCCCTGTGAGGAGACAGTGCCTGGCCTCTCACTTGACCTACTTTGATGTCATCCACTGTGAGGAGACACAGTCTGGGCTCTCACTAGAGCCAATGTGATGCTATCCATTGTGGGGAGACAGGCCTGGGCTCTCACTAGAACCACTGTGTTGCCATGCACTATGAGGAGACATGGCCTAGGTTATCACTAGAACCACTCTGATGCGTTCCTCCTTGAGGAAATACAGCCCTGGCTCTCACTGTAACCACTGTGATGTCATCCACTGTGATGATACATGGCCTGGGTCCTCACTATTACCACTGTCATGACATTCACTGTGAGGAGACATGGAATGAGTTTCCTCTAGCACCACTGTGATGCAATGCACTGTAAGGAGACAGGGCCAGGCCTGTCAATTGAACAACAGTGAATGACATCACAGTGGTTCATGTGACAGGCCTGGCCCTGTCTCCTCACAGTGCATGCCATAACAGTGGTTCTAGTGACAGGCCTGGCCCTATCTCCTCATAGAGGATGGCATCACAGTGGCTCTATTGAGAGCCAAGTCAATGTCTCCTCACAGTGACCGGCAACACAGTGGATGTAGTGACAGGCCCAGCCCTGTTTCCTCACAGTGCATGGAATCACAGTGGTTCTTTTGAGAGCTCAGGCCATGTCTTCTCACAATGAATGGCATCACATTGGTTCTAGTGACAGGTCCAGCCCTTCTACTCACAGTGGATGGCATCACAGTGGTTCTTGTGAGAATGGAGGCCATGTCTCATCATAGTGGATGACATCACAGTGGTTGCAGTGAGAGTCCGGACTGTATCTCCTCAAAGTGGAACACATCAGAGTGGTTCTAGTGATAACCCAGACAATTTCTCCTCACACTGCATGGCATCTCAGTAGTTCCTGTGACAGGCCCAGCCCTGACTCCTCACAGAGCATGACATCACATTGGTTCTAGAGACCGGCCCGGCTGTGTCTCTTCACAGTGCTTAGCATCACAGTGGCTCAAGTGAGAGCCCAGGCCATGTCTCCTCACAGTGCATGGCATCACAGTGATTCTTGTGAAAGCCGGGGCTGTGTTTCCTCATAGAGCATGGAATCATTATGGTTCTAGTGACAAGCCCAGCCATGTCTCCTCACTTTCCAAGGCATCACAGTGGTTCTATTCACAGGACCATCCCTGTCTCCTCACAGTGGCTGGCATCACAATGTTTCTAGTGAGAGCCCAGGCTGTTTCTCCTCACATAAGATGGTGTCACAATGGTTCTTGTGACAGGCCTGGCCCTGTCTCCTCACAGTGCATGGCATCAGAGTGGTTATTTTGAGTGTCCAGACCATGTCTCCTCAGAGTGGATGGCAACACAGTGGCTCTAGTGAGAGCAGAGGCTATGTCTCCTCACAGAGCATGGCATCACAGTGGTTCTATTGACAGGTCTCACCCTGTCTCCTCACAGTGCATGACATCATAGTGGTACTAAAGATAACCTAGTCTATTTCTCCTCACTGTGCATGGCTTCACAGTGGTTCTTTTGAGTGTCCAGGCCATGTATCCTCAGAGTGGATGGGAACACAGTAGCTTTCGTGAGATCCCAGACCATGTCTCCTCACAGTGAATGGAATCATAATGGTTTGAGTGACAGGCCTGGCCCTAGCTCCTCACACTGGATGGCATCACATTGGATTTAGTGAGAGCCCAGGTCATGTCTCCTCACACTGCATGACATAAAACTAGGTCTAGTGGGAGACTGGGCCCTGTCTCATCTCAGGGAACTGCTTTACAGTACTGTTAGGGAGAGCCCAGTCAGTGGTTCCTCACAATGATGGCATGACAGTGGATCTTGTGAGAACCCAGGTGATGTCTCCTCAGAGTGCATGATATCACAGTGGTTTTTGAGAGCCCAGGCCATGTGTCCTTGCAGTGTAGGGCATCACAATGGTTCCAGAGACAGGCCTGTCACTGTCTGCTCACAGTGGTTGGCATCACAGTTGCTCTAGGGAGATCCCAGGCTGTGTCTCCTCAGAGTGAATGGCATCACAGTGGATCTAGTGACAGGCCCAGCCCTGTCTCCTCATACTGAAAGGCATCACAGTGGTTCTATACACAGACTCACCCTTGTCTCCCCGCATCACAGTGTTTCTAGTGAGAGCCCAGGTTGTGTGCCCTCACATTAAATGGCATCACAGTGGTTATAGTGACAGGCCTGGCTGTGTCTCCACAAGATGCATGTCATCACAGTAGTTCTTTAGAGTGCCCAGGCCATGTGAGGAGTCAAAGTGAATGGAATCATAGTGTTTCTAGTGACAGGTCCGGCCCTGACTCTCACACTAGATGGCACCACATTGGATTTAGTAAGATCCCAGGTCATGTCTCCTCACAGTGGTTGTCATCACAGTGGTTAGAGTGAGAACCCAGGCCATGTCTTGAAACAGTGGATAGCATCACAGTAGTTCTACTGTGAGCCTAGGCCTTGTGTCCTCACAGTGGATGGCATCACAGTAGTTCTATTTACTGGCCCAGCCCTATCTCCTCACAGTGCATTGCATCACAGTGGTACTAGAGATAACCCAGTCCATGTCTCCTCACAGTGAATGGCATGAAAGTGGTTCTAGTGAGGACTGATGCCTTGTCTCATCACAGTGGATGACATCACAGTGGTTGCACTCCTCAAAGAAGAACACATCAGAGTGATTCTAGTGATAATCCAGACTATGTCCTCTCACAGTGCATGGCATCACAGTGGTTCTAGTAAGAGCCCAGTCCATGTGTCCTCACAATGGATAGCATCACAGTGGCTCTAGTGAGAGCTCAGGCTGTGTCTCCTCACAGTGCATGACGGCATAAAATTAGGTCTAGTGAGAGACTGGACCCTGTCTCATCTCAGGCAACTGCTTTACAGTACTGTTAGTGAGAGCTCAGTCAGTATCTCCTCACAGTGATGGCATGACAATGGATCTCATGAGAACTCAGGTGATGTCTCCTCAGACTGCATGATATCACAGTGGTAATATTGAGAGCCCAGGCTGTGTCTCCTCACAGTGAATAGCATCACAGTAGTTCTAGTGACAGGCCTGGCCCTGTATCCTCACAGTGCATGGTATCACAGTGGTTTTAGTGACAAGCCTGGCCTTGTCTCTTCACAGTGCATGGCATCACAGTGTTTCTAGTGAGAGCCCAGGTCATGTCTCTTCACAGTACATGACATTAAAGTAGGTCTAGTTAGAGGCTGGGCCCTGTCACCTCACAGGCAACTGCTTTACAATAGTTTTAGTGAGAGTGCAGTCAGTGTCTCCTCACAGTGATGGGATGACAGTGAATCTCGTGAGAACCCAGGCAATGTCTCCTCAGAGTCCATGATATCACAGTGGTAATTCTGTGATCCTAAACCTTGTCTCCTCTCAATGGATGGCATCACATTGGTTCTATTGACGGGCCTGACCCTGTCTCCTCACAGTGCATTGCATCACAGTGGTACTAGAGATAACTCAGTCCATGTCTCCTCACAGTGAATGGCACAAAAGTGGTTCTAGTAACAGGCCTGGCCCTGTCTCCTCAGAATGCATGGCATCATTGCGGTTTTAATGACAGGCCTGGCCCAGTCTCCTCACAGTACATGGTATCACAGTGTTTCTAGTGAGAACTTAGGCCATGTCTCCTCACAGTTCATTGAATCCCAGTGATTTTAGTGACAGGCCTGGCCCTGTGTTCTCACAGTGCATGGCATTACAGTGATTTTAGTGACAGGACCGGCTCTGTCTCTTCATGGTGCATGGCATCACAGGGGTATTTTGAGAGCTCAGGCCATATCTCCTCACAGTGAAGGGCAATACAGTGGCAATATCCAGAGCCCAGGACGTGCCTCCTCACAGTGAATGGCATCACAATGGTTCTAGTTTCAGGCCCAGCCCTGTCTCTTCACAGCGGATGGCAACACATTCGTTATAGTGACAGCCAAAGCAATGTCCTAAAACAGTGGACAGATTACAACAGTGGTTCCACTGTGAGCATAGTCCTTGTCTCCTCACAGTGGATGGCCTCACAGTAGTTCTATTTTCAGGTCCGGCCCTGTCTCCCCAAAGTGCATTGCATCATAGTGGTACTAGAGATAAACAGTCCATGTCTCCTCACAGTGAATGGCATGGCAGTGGATCTAGTGAGGACAGAGGCAGTGTCTCATCACAGTGGATAACATCACATTGGTTGCAGTGAGAGCCCGGGTGGTATCTCCTCAAAATAGAATGCATCAGATTGGTTCTAGTGTACCCAGAAGATGTCTCCTCACAGTGCATGGCATTACAGTGGTTCTAGTGAGAGCCCAGGCCGTGTCTCCTCACATATAATGGCATCACAGTGGTTCGAGTGATAGGCCTGGCCCTGTCTCCTAACAGTGAATGGCATCACAGTGGATCTAGTGACAGGCCCACCCTTGTCTCTTCACAGTGCATGGCATCACTTTGTTTCTTTTGCGAGCCGAGGCCATGTGTCCTCACAGTGGCTGGCCTCACAGTGGCTCTAATGAGAGCCCAGGCTGTGTCTCCTCACAGTGAATGGCATCACAGTGGATCTAGTGACAGGCTGGCCTTGTCTCTTCAAATTGCATGGCATCCAGTGGTTCCAGTGACAGGCCTGGTCCTGACTCCTCATAGTGCATGCCATCACAGTGGTTAGTGACAGGCCTGGTCCTGTCTCCTCATAGCACATGGGAATACAGTGGTTCTAGTGACTGGCCTGGTACTGACTCCTCAGAGTGAAAGGCATCACAATGGTTCTAATGATAAGACTGGCCCTGTCTCTTCACAGTGCAAGGCATCACAGTGGTTGTAGTGACAGCCTAAGCCTTGTCTTCTCACAATGGATAGCATCACAGTGGCTCTAGTGAGAGTCCAGGCCATGTCTCCTCACAGTGAATGACATCCAAGTAGTTCGAGTGAAAGTCCAGGGTCTGCCTCCTCACATGGAACTGCTTTACACTAGTGTTAGTGAGAGGTCAGCCAGTGTCTTCTCACAGTGACGGCATGACAGTGGATCTCATGAGAACCCAGGTGATGTCTCCTAAGAGTGCATGTTATCATAGTGGTTCTATTAAGAGCCCAGGCCATGTCTCCTCATAGTGTGTGGCATCACAGTGTTTCTAGTGACAGGCCTGGCCCTGGCTCCTCACAGTACATGGCATCACAGTGGTTCTAGTGACAGGCCTGGCACTGTCTTCTCACAGTTCATTGCATCACAGTGTTTCTAGTGAGAGCCCAGGCCATTTTTCCTCACAGTGAAGCACATCACAGTGGTTCTAGTGACAAGCCCGGCTCTGTCTCTTCACAGTGCATGGCATCACCATGGTTCTTTTGAGAGCCCAGTCTATGTCTCCTCAGAGTGGATGACATCACAGTGGCTCTATTGAGAGGTAAGACAGTGTCTCCTCACAGTGAATGGCATCACAATGGTTCTAGTGACAGGCCCAGCCCTGTCTCCTCACAGTGCATGAAATCACAGTGGTTCTTGTGAGAGCCCAGACCATGTATGTGTCCTCACACTGAATGGCATCACAATGGTTCTTTTGACCAGCCCAGCCCTGTCTCTTCACAGTGCATGACATCACAGTGGTTCTATTCACAGGCCTATCCCTGTCTCCTCACAGTGCATGGCATCATAGTGTTTCTAGTGAGATCCCAGGCTCTGTAACCTCACATAAAATGGAATCACAGTGGTTCTAGTGACAGACTTGGCCTTTTCTCCTCACAGTGCATGGCAGCACATGGGTTCTTTTGAGTGCTCAGGCCATTTCTCCTCACAGTGGATTGCAACACAGTAGATCTAATGAGAGCCAAGGCCATGTCTCCTCACAGTGAATGGCATCACTTTGCTTCTAGTGACAGTTCCGGCCCTGTCTTCTCACAGTGGATGGAATCACAGTGCTTCCTGTGAGAGACCAGGCCATGTCTCCTCACAGTGGATAGCATCACATTGGTTCTATTGACAGGCCTGGCCCTGTCTCCTCACAGTGCATTGCATCACAGTGGTTCTAGTAAGAGCCCAGGCCATGCCTCCTCACAATGGATAGCATCACAGTGGCTCTAGTGAGAGCCCAGGCTGAGTCTCTTCATAGTGGATGACATCAAAGTAGGTCTAGGAATAGGCTGGGCCCTCTCTCCTCCCAGGGAACTGCTTTACTGTAGTGTTAGTGAGAGCCCAGTCAGTGTCTCCTCACAGGGATGGCATGTCAGTGGATCTCATGAGAACCCAGGCCATGTCTGCTCAGAGTGCATTATATCAAAGTTGTTCTATTGAGAGCCCAGGCCATGTGTCCTCACAGTGGATGGCATAACAGTGGTTCTAGTGACAGTCCCAGCCCTGTCTCCTCACAGTGCATGGCATCACAGTGGTTCTTTTCAGTGCCCAGGCCATGTCTACTCACAGTGGATGGGAACACAGTTGCTCTAGTGAAAGCCAATGCCATATCTCCTCACAGTGAATGGCATCACAGTGGTTCTAGTGACAGTTCTGGCCCTATGTCCTCACATTGGATTGCATCACAGTGGCTGTAGTTAGAGCCCATGCTGTATCTCCTCACAGTGGATGGCATCAAAGTGGTTATTGTGAGAGCCCAGGTCGTGTCTTGTAATGGTGGATAGCATCACAGTGATTCCACTGTGAATCTAGGCCTTTTCTCCTCACAGTGGATACCATCACAGTGATTCTACTATGAGTCTAGGCCTTGTCTCCTCACAGTATTTGCATCACAATGGTACTAGAGATAACCCAGTCCATGTCTCCTCACAGTGAATGGCATCACAGTGGTTCTAGTGATAGGCCTGTCCCTGTCTCCACACAGTGCATGGAATCACAGTGGTTCTAGTGACAGACTCGCCCCTGTCTCTTCACCACGCATGGCATCACTTGGTTCTTTTGAGAGCACAGGCCTTGTCTCCTCACAGTGGATGGAATCACAGTGGCTGTGTTGAGAGCCCAGTCCATGTCTCCTTACAGTGAGTGGCATCATAGTGGATCTAGTGACAGGCCCGGCCCTGTTGCCTCACAGTGGATGGCATCACAGTGGTTCTAGTGAGAGCCCAGGCCATGTCTCCTCACAGTACATTGTATCACAGTGGTACTAGAGATAACCCAGTCCACGTCTCCTTACAGAGAATGGCATGTCAGTGGTTATAGTGAGAACCGAGGCCATGTCACCTCAGAGTGGATGATATCACAGTGGTTGCAGTAAGTTCAGGCTGCATCTCCTCAAAGTGGAATGCATTAGAGTGGGTCTATTGATAACCCAGACAATGTTTCCTCACAGTGCATGGAATCACAGTGGTTCTAGTGACAGGCCTGGCTGTGCCTCTTCACAGTGCATGCCATCACATTGGTTCTTTTCAGAGCCCAGACCACGTATCCTCAGAGTGGATGGCATCACAGTGGCTCCTTGAGAGGCCAGGCCATGTCTCCTCACAGTGAATGGTATCATATTTGTTCTGGTGACTAGCCCAGCCCTGTCTCTTCACAATGCATGGCATCACAGTGATTCTATTTACAACCCATCCCTGTCTCACAATGCCTGTCACTGCATTGTTTCTAGTGAGTGCCCAGGCTGTTTCTCCTCACAATGAATGGCATCACAGTGGTTCTTATGACAGGCCCGGCCATGTCTCCTCACAGTGCATGACATCACAGTGGCTCTTTGCAGTGCCCAGGCCATGCCTCTTCACTGTGGATGGCAACATAGTGGCTCTGCTGAGAGCCGAGGCCGTGTCTCCTAACAGTGAATGGCATCACAGTGGTTCTAGTGACAGGCCTGGTCCTTTCTTCTCAGAGTGGATGGCCTCACATTTGTTATACTGAGAGCCCAGGCCATGTCTTATAAAGGTGGATAGCATCAAAGTGGTTCTACTGTGAGCCTAGGCCTTGTTTCCTCACAGTGGATTGCAACACAGTGGTTCTATTGACAGGCCCAGCCCTTTCTCCTCACTGTGCCTGGCATTACAGTGGTTCTTTTGAGTACCCAGGCCGTGTCTCCTCACAGTAGATGACAACACAGTGGCTCTAGTGAGAGTGGAGGCTGCCTCCTCACAGTGAATGGAATCACAGTGGTTCTAGTGAGAACTGAGGCCATGTCTCAACACAGTCAATGACATCACAGTGGTTGCAGTGAGAGCCTGGGCTGTATCTCCTCAAAGTGGAATGCATCAGAATGGTTCTAATGATAACCCAGACCATGTCTCCTCACAGCGCATGGCATCACAGTGGTTCCAGTAAGAGCCCAGGCCGTGTCTCCTCACAATAGATAGCATCACAGTGGCTCAGATGAGAGTCCAGGCTGTGTCTCCTCACAGAGGATGACATCAAAGTATATCCTGTCTCCTCAAAGGGATCTTCTTTACAGTAGTGTTAGTGATATCCCAGTCAGTGTCTCCTCACAGTGATGGCATGACAGTGGATCTTGTGAGAACCCAATCAATGTCTCCTCAGAGTGCATGATATCACAGTGGTGCTACTGAGAGCCCATGCCATGTGTCCTCATAGTGGATGGCATCACAATGGTTCTATTGACAGGCCTGGCCCTGTCTCCTCACAGTTCACGGTATCACAGTGTTTCTAGTGAGAGTCCAGGCCATGTCTACTCACAGTGAATGGCATCACAGTGGTTCTACTGATAGGCCCGGCCCTGTCTCTTCACAGTGCATGGCATTATAGTGGCTCCGTGAGAGCCCAGGCTGTGTCTCCTTGCATTAGATGGCAACACAGTGGCTCCAGTGAGAGGTGAGGCCGTGTCTCCTCACAGTGAATGACATCACAGTGGTTCTGGTGAGAGCCCAGGCCATGTATCCTCACGGTGGATGGCATCACAGTGGTTATAGTGAGAGCCCAGGCCATGTCTTCTTGTGCCGGCCTGCAGCACAAGTCGAAACAGGCCTCAAAGGAGGGAGTGGGAATGAACCTGAGACAAGAACACAAGGAATGGAGCCAAGACAAGTTCTGATCAAGGCTCTCGTTTATTCAGGCAGACATAGCTTATATCTAGAACCTAGAACTTGTTTGACAATGCTTACATGCCTAAGGTCAGTATCACCAGGGTCCATGGTCGTATGTTAATCCCTCTATCAGGTGCCTGCTCCACCCAGGCTGTATACTAAACAATGCTTTAGGATCAGGTGCTTACTCTATCTATACTGTATACTAAACAATGCATAGGATCAGGTGCTTACTCTATCTATACTGTATACTAAACAATGCATAGGATCAGGCACCTTATCGATAAGGCCTTTGTATTGAGAGATTAGAGGATTAGAGATCACAGCTCACAAGGTCAAAGAGCAGCTGTGGCTCCCGACATCTTCTAACAGTGGATACCATTCCACTGGCTCTACTGTGAGTCTAGGCCTTGTCTCCTCACAGTGCATGGCATCACAGTGGTTCTATGGACAGTCCTGGCCCTGGATCCTCACAGTGCATTGCATCACAGTGGTACTTGAGATAACCCAGACCATATCTCCTCACAGTGAATGACATGACAGTGGTTCTAGTAAGGATCGAGGCAGTGTCTCTACATAGTGGATGACATCACAGTGGTTGCAGTTAGAGCCCAGGCTGTATCTCCTCAAAGTGGCTCGCATCACAGTGGTTTTAGAGAGAGTCCAGGCCATGTGTCCTGAGAGTGATTGGTATCTCAGTAGTTCTAGTGAGATTCTATGCCGTGTCTCCTCACAGTTGATGACATCACAGTAGTTCTAGTGAGATTCCAGGCCCTGTCTCCTCACAGCACACTGCTTTGCAGTAGTATTAATGAGAGCCCCCTCAGCATCTCCTCATGGTGATTGCATGACAGTGGATCTAGTGAGAACGCAGGTGATGTCTCCTCAGAGTGCAAGATATCACATTGGTTCTATTGAGAGCCCAGGCCATGTGTCCACACAGTGGATGGCATCACAATGGTTCTAATTACAGGCCCTGCCATGTCGCCTCACAGGGAATGTCATCATAATGGTTCTAGTGACAGGCCCAGCTCTGTCTCCTCACACTGCATGACATCACAGTGGTTCTATTCACAGGCCCATCCCTGTCTCTTTGCAGTGCATGGCATCACTGTGTTTCCAGTGAGAGTCCAGGCTGTGTCTCCTCACATTAAAAGGCATCACAGTGGTTCTAGTGTCAGGCCTGGCCATGTCTCCTCACAGTTGATGGCAACACAGTGGCTCAGGTGAGACCCAAGGCCATGTCTCCTCACAGTGGTTGTATTGAGAGCCCAGGCTGTGTCGCCTCACAGTGAATGGCTTCACAGTGCTTGTAATGACTGACCCAGCCCTGTCACTGCACAGTGCATGGGTTCACTATGGTTCTAGTGAGAGCCCAGGTTGTGTCTCCTAACACTGCATGGCATCACAGTGGTTCTAATTGGAGCTCAAGTTCTGTCTCCTTAGAGCCCTTGCTATCACACTGGTTATAGTGAGAGGCTTGACCCTGTCTGCTCAGAGTACATGGCATCACAAGGTCTATCATGAATGCCCAGGCCATGTCTCCTCACAATAGATGGCATCACAGTTGTTCTAGTGAAAGCTCAAGATGTGTCTCCTCACACTAGATCACATCACAGTGCTTCTAGGGAGAACCCAGGCTGTGTCTCCTCACAGTAAATGTCATCACACTGGTTCTAGTGAGAGTCCAGGCCATGTCTCCTCATAGTGAATGGCATCACAGTGTTTCTGCTTAGTGACCAGGCCATGTCTCCTCACAGTGCAAGCTTCACAGTGGTTCTAGTGAGAGGCCTGGCCCTGTCTCCTCACAGCTAATGGCATCATAGTAGTTCCAGTGAGAGAATAGGCTGTTTCTCCTCAGTGGATGTCATTACAATAGTTCTAGTGAGAGGCTGGGCCCTGTCTTCTCACAGTGCATTGTTTCACAGTGGTATTAGTGAGGGCCTAGTCAATGTTTCCTCACAGTGATGGCATTGCAGTGGAGCTAGTGAAGACCAAGGCCATGTCTCCTCACAGTGGATGACATTACAGTGGTTGCAATGAGAGCCCATGCTGTATCTTCTCAAAGTGGAATGCATCAGAGTAGTTCTAGTTATAACCCAGGCCATGTCTCCTCACAGTCGATGACATTACAGTGGTTGCAATGAGAGCTGAGGCTGTATCTCCTCAAAGTGGAACACATAACAGTGGTTCTAGTGATAACCCAGACCATGTCTCCTCACAGTGCATGGCATCATAGTGGTTCTAGTGAGAGCCCAGGTCATGTTTCCTCACAGTGCATGGCGTCACAGTGTCCCTAGTGAATGCCCAAGATATGTCTCCTCACAGTGGATACCATAACAGTGGTTCTAGTGAGTACCTGGCTCTGTCTCCTCACAACAGGTGGCATCACAGTGGTTCTAGTGAGAATCCAGGATGTGTCTCCTCACAGTGGATGGCATCACAGTGCTAATAGAGAGGACCCAGTATGTGTCTCCTCACAGTTGATAGTTTCCCAGTGGGTCTTAGGAAGGCCCTGCCTTTGTTTCCTCACAGTGCATGCCATCATAGGGGTTCTACTGACACCCCAGGCCGTGTGTCTTCACAGTGGATGGCATCACAGTGGTTGTAGTGACAGGCCGGGCCCTGTCTCCTCAAACTCTCTGGGCCTCAGTAGCAGAACAGAGCCAGCCCTTATGCCAGTAGCCCAGTTCCAACAAAGTCCTGTGCAGTCTTTCCTTCTCCTTAGAAGGCTAATAAGGCAAGCCTCAAAGTTCAATACTATCTGCACTTAGCATTCTCAAACTCTCATCAGAATATTCCATAAAACTTTACTCACCACTCCAGAAGGCATCTTCAGTTGCAAACACCAAACCCATGCTTGTTCCTCAAAAAAAAAAAAAAAAAAAAAAAAAAAAGGTTCCAAAAGATCAACATCCACATGGTCAGGTTCATCTCAGCGCACTCCTTGGTACCAAGTTCTGTAGCAGACAGCTTCAGGTTCACTGAGATGAACTTCCAGACCAGGCACAGTTATGGAGGAAGGGATATTTATTGAAGCCTACATATCCAGGGGAAGATCCATAAATGGCAGAAGAAACTGGACTGCCTTCACAGGACCAAGGAGAGAGAGAAAGAGAGAGAGAGAGACAAACCCAAAAGACAAAAGCCACAACACACTTCAGGAACTCCAGCTAGGGAAACTTGCATATCTTTAGATTGAAATCTGAAACCCACCACCACACCTTAAGATCTTAAGTGACACTGCCTTAAGACACCTTAAGTGACACTGCCTCCAGCCAGGTGGCTGCACATGCAAACTACAAACAATAAAAAAACTGAACATATTGGGGGCCATCTATTCAAACTACCACACAGTGCATTGCATCATAGTAGTACTAAAGATAACCCAGTCCATGTCTCCTCATAGTGGATGACATCACAGTGGTTCTAGTGACAGGCCCGGCTCTGTTTCCTCACAATGCATGGGATCACAGTGGTTCTAGTGAGAATCCAGGCCATGTGTCCTCACAGTGGTTGCCATCACAGTGGATCTAGTGGGAGCTCAGGCCATGTCTCCTCACAATGGATTGCATCAAAATGGTTCTAGTTGGAGCCCATGCTCTGTCTCCTTATCAATGTTCCTATCACATTGGTTATAGTGTGAGGCCCAGCCCTGTCTTCTCAGAGTACATGGTATCACAGTGGCTCTCGAGAATGCCCAGGCCATGTCTCCTCACAATAGATGGCATCACCATGGTTCTATTGAAAGCCCAAGATGGTCTACTCACACTAGATCTCATCACAGTGGTACTACTGAGGACCCAGTCTCTGTCTCCTCTCAGTGGATAGTTTCACAGTGGTTTTAGGGCAGACAAAGGCTGTGCCTCCTCACAGTGAATGGCATCACACTGGTACTTTTGAGAGTCCAGGCCAAGTCTCCTCATAGTGAATGGAATAACAGTTTTTCTAGTGAGGGACCAGGCCATGTCTCCACACAGTACATGGCATCACAGTGGTTGTAGTGACAGGCTGGGCCCTGTCTCCTCACAGTGCATGGCATCCCACTGGTTCTAGTGAGTGCCCAGGTCTTATCTCCTCACAGTGTATTGTTTCACAGTGGTATTAGTGAGGGCATAGTCAGTGTCTGCTCACAGTGATGGCATGACAGTGGATCTAGTGAAAACCATGGCCATGTCTCCCCACAGTGCATGTCATAACAGTGGTTCAGGGAGGACCCAGGCTCTGTCTCCTCACAACAGGTGGAATCAGAGTGGTTGTAGTGAAAGTCCAAGATGTGTCTCCTCACAATTGATGTCATCCAAGTGATACTAGTGAGGACCCATTCTGTGTGTCCTCATAGTGGATAGTTTCACAGTGGGTCTAGCGAAGGCCAAGCCTGTGTCTCCTAAGAGTGCATGTCATCACAGTGGTTCTACTGAGACCTCAGGCCATGTCTCCTCACAGTGGATGGCATCACAGTGGTTCTACTGACAGGACTAGCTCTGTCTTCTCGCAGTGCATTGCATCAGAGTGGTACTACAGATCACCCAGTCCATATCTCCTCAGAGTGGATGACATCACAGTGGTTGCAGCATACAGCTTCAGGTTCACTGAGATGAACTTCCAGACCAAGTACAGTTATGGAGGAAGGGATTTATTGAAGCTTACTGATCCAGGGGAAGTTTTATAATGGCAGAAGAAGCTGGCCTGCTTTCACAGAACCAAGCAGAGAGAAAGAGAGAGAGAGAAACAAAAGCCTAAAAGCCAAATGCCACAACACACTTCAGGAGCTCCAGCTAGGCACACTTTGCATATCTTTAGATTGAAACCTGAAACCCACCACCACCTTAAGATCTACCCAGTGACACTGCCTCCAGCCAGGTGGCTACAGATGCAAACTACAAACAAATAAAAAACTGAACATATTGGGGGCCATCTATTCAAACTACCACATTCTGCCCCTGGCCCCCAATAGATTTATAACCATCACACTTTGTAAATTGTACTCAGTTCAATTTCAAAGGTCCCCACAGTCTTGACTAATTTCAGATATTAAGACCTGTAAAATCAAACAAGTTAAACACTCCTAACATATAAAGGCACAGAGTAAACATTTTCAACTGGTATAAAGCATAGCAAGGAGAGACTAAAACAATGTAAACTCAACCACCATCAAACAAACATCAAACTTCAGAAGTTCAAGTTCAATATAACCAGAGATTGACAGTCTCCAGATTTTCCAATTCTGCCCCTCCAGCTGGGCAGAGTAGCCGGGGAACACTTCCATCCCAGGCCAACAATTTCCTCCATGGTAGCCCTTGTACAGTCCTGGTATATCCAAACTGTTTTCAGGTCTCCACACAAACCACAGTCCATCTTCCAAAGGCTCTTTCAGCCTATCAGGGCATCATACCCTGCCTCATGCCACATCTCAGCAGCAGCTCCTGGAACCGCGTGCAATTAATGACCACTCCTCACATCTTTCATGCTTCTGCAACCAATACCAGTTGTGCAGGACACAGCCATATTGTTTTTTTTTTTTTTTTTTTTTTTGCAGGGCATATTGCTTTAATTCCATCACAATATTTTTTCTTCCTCTCCTTGTCATTCTATCGTTTGCATAAACTCATTTTTTCTACACTGGCACAGTTTTATTACATGTATCAACTGTCGCCCAAAAAGACATATTCATTTTTTCCCTTTTTTTTTTCACCATATTCTTAATTCAGGAACAAAACAAATCATAGCCTTGAAAAGCAGGTTCCTTCTCCAGTCAATGCTTTCCAAAACTTTGCATTTCTAAAATAGTCTTTCCTCAGGCATCCTTTCCATTGTTTTAATGTAAAGTAATTGGACCATCCTCCTTAAGATGGCTAATGTGTTGACAATAACAGCTTTAGGAACCTAAAACCAATCTATGTGCCCGTAAATTGTAACTTGCTTAAAGTTTTCCAGCTTAAAAATCTTAAAACTCTCAGTCCAATATCTCTAGCCAAGCACACCAGTCCATACCAAATGTAACCTTGATTAAACTCTCTGGGCCTCAGCAACAGAATGGAGCCAGCCCTTATGCCAGTAGCCCAGTTCCAACAAAGTCCTCTGTAGTATTTTCTTCCCCTTAGAAAGCTCAATACTGTCTTCACGTAGCATTCTCAAACACTCATCAGGATAGTCCATAAAACTTGGCTTATGAATCCAGAAGGCATCTTCAGTTGCAAGCACCAAACCCATGCCTATTCCTCCAAAACAAATGTTCCAAAAGATCAACATCTGCATGGTCAGGTTCATCTCAGCCCACTCCTTGGTACCAAGTTCTGTAGCAGACAGCTTCAGGTTCACTGAGATGAACTTCCAGACCAAGCATAGTTATGGAGGAAGGGATTTGTTGAAGCTTACTGACCCAGGGGAAGTTCTATAATGGCAGAAGAAGCTGGCCTGCTTTCACAGGACCAAGGAGAGAGGAGAGAGAGAGAGAGAGAGAGAGAGAGAGAGAGAGAGAGAGACAAGCCTAAAAGCCAAAAGCCACAACACACTTCAGGAACTCCAGCTAGGCACACTTTGAAATCTGAAACCCACCACTGACAGACCAAACATAACCATTTTAAGTAAAAAGGCCCAGGCCTGACTTAGAGAACTAGCTGGCTAATGTGCTGACCTTTGCTTCTGTAAACTTTGCTTACTTGCTCAATTGCTGCCTTTCCCCCTAAAGTTTATGCGGAATCTCCACTTCAAGGACATTGCAGAAACACTGCACTGCACAGGGCCTCCGGCCTCTGACCTCCGTCCACCTGCTTAGATAAGAAACTGAGGAATCTCCACTTCAAGCACAATGGAGATTACCTCATCTGCCTGGAGTGCCCCTAGCTCCTGCCCCCAACTTTGCCGGCCGAAACCCCAAGCCAATCAGAACTTTAAATCAACCAATCATGTATCTATCCTCTACTTCTTTGTTCAAATTCCTATATGAACCCCTCCCCCCAAAAGAAACGGGCTATCTCCCTCACTACCACTGTGCTGGACTGTGTGGACAGAGCCCAGGCCTAGGCTTGCAATAAAGAAACCTGTCGCTTTTACATTCGAGTGTCTCAGCTTCTGTGGCAGTTCTCTGGGTGATTCCTGGGTGACTGGGGGGTCTTTTAAAAAATTATTTTTTATTAATTAGTTTTGTATTCAGCAAATACAGTCAGTTTGGTACCATTATTAGGCTCATCCATGACCTACCCCCTCCCCTTGGCCCCTCCTTATTGAGGTATATGGGTCATGCATTGTGGAGTTAGCCCACAGTTATGGGTAAGATAAATGTCTCTGCATATCATGACCCAACATGGGGCTCTGACATTCTTTCCACCCCCTCTTCCACAACATTTCTCTGAGCCATGTTGGGTTCATTTTTGGTCTGCTTCAGTGATGAGGTGTTGGGGACCTCTGAGGCTGTGGCTTTCTGATTTGGTAGGAGTTGATTTTTCTCTGTGTTGATCTCCTTCACCCTTGTGCTGGTACCTGGTTCACGAGGAAAACAGCACCCTTGCTTGTTTTGCCATATTTTCTTAGTTTCAGCTGGGGCGGCTCTCTCCTTAGGATCTACATCTATCTGAAAAAGAGAAGCAGGTTCTCCAATGGAGAGTAAGTTAGCACCAGGACAAATGAGATAACCTTACTTTTTTAAATAGAGAATTTAATAGGTGTAGGCCCTCTTGTAGCCCACAATTGATGGTAGCTTGATAATGGAGGGTGGTCTTATGTTTGGATATGGTTCTGACTTGTTTCCCAGCTCCAGCTATGGGTTCCGTATGACTGAGGGGATCAGTTAGCCAAATCAAGAGCAGTTGGTTCCCCACCATAGTACACAGCACACATAGTGGCTGTGTGCCACTATTGCACTTGTGTGGGCATCACAACAAGTTATTTGCTGCTAAGTAGGTTAGACCATGAGTTGCTTGGACTGATATTGGTCATTTTCCCCCAGTCACCCATGTAGCACCTTCTGGCACTAGACATGCTGTCTCGGGACTGACTCTCTTCCAGCTTCCAGCCATGCCATTCCATTTTGCATGTCAACCACATAAGGTGTCTTCAGCAGTAGGGTCTTACCACTAACCTTTGGTGGGTCATCAAGTACTCTGACAGAACTCTGTATTTCTTTTAGGAAACCTGGTAGGTCTCTTTGATCAAAAGCTCATTGTGGATGATAGCCACATGCTGGTACTGGGAGTTATAGATCAGTGCCCACTAAGAAAAGGAGGAAAAAGATAACTAATATACAAGAGTTAGAGAGAAGAGAGAAGAGAGAGAGAGAGAGAGAGAGAGAGAGAGAGAGAGAGAGAGAGAGAAGCTGTAGAAGATTAAGGTTAGTCTTCATAATACCCTCTCCAGTGTCTTGTGGTTCAGGTGTTCCCTGTCGGGGCCTGGTGAAGGTTCAGGCATTTCTTCTGCCTTTTAGGAAGTAGAATTTTATGGTACCATTGCCGTTTGGGTCTAGATTTGTGTTTCCCACCCCTCCATTGCCCTCCCCTCCCTCCCCACCCATCCTATTGTCTAATCCATGACATGCTTGCTGGGTATGTAAGGTATCTTGGGTAGATTCAGGTTAGGTGCTGTAGATGAGTGAGACTATGTGGCGATTTTTTTTCTGTGATTGGGAAAGTTCACTGAGAATGATCTGTTCCATGTTCAACCATTTTTCCTCAAATTTCATTGTGTCATTTTTTCTTACTGCTGTATAGAATTCCATTGTGTAGATATACCACATCTTAGTTATCCATTCTTCTAGTGATGGACATCTGGGTTGATTCCAGCTCTTAGCTATTACAAAATGAGTCACTACAAACACGGTTGAGCAAATCTCTCTGGCCTGTGGTTTGAAGGTTTTAGGGTAGATTCCCAGTAAGGGAATAACTGGGCCTGTTGGTATCTCTATAGTCAGCTTTTTCAGGAGTCTCCATATTGCTTTCCAAAGTGGTTGTACCATCTTACATTCCCACCACCAGTGCATGAGTGTTCCTACTTCTCCACATCCTTGCCAGCATTTGTTTTCATTTGATTTTTTTAATGTTTGGTATCCTTATTGGGGTAAGGTGGAATCTCATAGTTGTTTAATAAGGGGCATTTCCCTGATGATTAGGGATGATCAACATTTTCTTTTATGTTTTTTTTTTTTTATTAGTCAGTTCTGTATTCAGCAAATACAGTCAGTTTGGTACCATTATTAGGCTCATCCGTGACCTACCCCCTCTCCTTGGCCCCTCCTTGTTGAGGTATACGGGTCATGCATTGTGGAGTTAGCCCACAGTTATGGGTAAGCTAAATGTCTCTGCATATCATGACCCAACATGTGACTCTGACATTCTTTTTTTTTTTTTTAAGGTTTAGAGAGATTTTTTTTTTTTTATTAGTCAGTTCTGTATTCAGCAAATACAGTCAGTTTGGTACCATTATTAGGCTCATCCGTGACCTACCCCCTCTCCTTGGCCCCTCCTTGTTGAGGTATACGGGTCATGCATTGTGGAGTTAGCCCACAGTTATGGGTAAGCTAAATGTCTCTGCATATCATGACCCAACATGTGACTCTGACATTCTTTCTGCCCCCTCTTCCGCAAAATTTCCCTGAGCCATGTTGGGTTCATTTTTGGTCTGCTTCAGTGATGAGGTGTTGAGGGCCTCTGAGGCTCTGGCTCTCTGATTTGGTAGCACTTGATTTTTCTCTGTGCTGATCTCCTTCCCCCTTGTGCTGGTGTCTGGTTCATCAGGAAAACAGCCCCCTTGCTTGTTTCTCGAAGTTTTCTTAGTTTCAGCCGGGGCCCTTTTGAGGTATGATGGGGTGGGTCTCTCCTTAGGGTCTACATCTATCTGAAAAAGAGAAGCAGATTCTCCAACGGAGAGTAAGTTAGCACCAGGATAAATGAGATAACCCTTACTTTTTTTTTTATAGAGAATTTAATAGGTGTAGGCCCTCTTGTAGCCCACAATTGATAGTAGCTTGATACTGGAGAGTGGGCTTATGTTTGGATATGGTTCTGACTTGTTTCCCAGCTCCAGCTATGGGTCCCATACCAGTGAGGGGATCAGTTAGCCAAATTGAGAGCATTTTCTTAAGTGTGCATTTGCCATTTATATTTCCTCCTCTGAGAATTGCCTGTTCAGCTCTTTGCCCCATATTGTGAGTGAGGTGTTTGACTTTTTACTCTTTAGATTTAAGACATCTTTTCCTCATAGTTTTAATTCTATAATAAAAAATTATAAAAAAGATGTTCAAAGGGTTATTGTCAAACCTGAAATATATAAATAATCCAGTAGACTGGGTGTCGCCATCGCTGCCAGACACTGGAATCCCGCTGGAAGGGACCCTAAGCTGGAAGGGACCCTAAGTCTTCATCCTGACCACACCTACTGCTGTATAGATGGACAGAATTGCCACTTGGATTCATCACACCCACATCTGACCGGCAGATCCACTGGCTGAACCTGAGGACTATCAGCCACAATGGAAATGCAGCACCCCACTCAAGCTTCAACTCAAATGCTCCTGATCCTGACTGTGCTCCTAACTGTTTGTATTGTGGCAGCTGCTACCCACCAAGTTTATAATCTGACCTGGATAATAAGCAACACTGCCAAGGGGGAGATTGCCTATTCCAAATCACATCTTACCCCATGGGGAACCTGGTTTCCTGATTTGATCTTCAACCTCCATCAACTAGTGGGTAACTCATGGGACTCTGGCAAATCAGGAAATTTCTTATTTCTGCGTATGCCCTGGGCACTTAGGGAAAACAAGAATCAAAGGGGGAATCAAACTGAGGAATCTCCACTTCAAGGACAATGGAGATTACTTCATCTGCCTGGAGTGCCCCTAGCTCCTGCCCCCAACTTTGACTGCCGAAATCCCAAGCCAATCAGAACTGTTTAAATCAACCAATCATGTATCTATCCCCTACTTCTTTGTTCGAATTCCTATATGAACCCCTTCCCTCAAAAGAAAGGGGCTCTATCCCTTACTACCACTGTGCCGGACTGTTTGGATGGAGCCCAGGCCTAGGCTTGCAATAAAGAAACCCATTGCTTTTACATTCAAGTGTCTCAGCTTCTGTGGCTGTTCTATGGGTGACTCCTGGGTGACTGGGGGTCTTGACTGCTGGTCAGGGGTCTTGGAACAACACCACCACACCTTAAGATCTACCCAGTGACACTGCCTCCAGCCAAGTGGCTGCAGATGCAAACTACAAACAAATAAAAAACTGAACATGTTGGGGGTCATCTATTCAAACCACCACAGAGCCTGTGCTGTGTCTCCTCAAAGTGGAACACATCATACTGGTTCCAGTGAGAACCCAGGCCATATCTCCTAACAGTGAATGGCATAACAGCAGTTGTAGTGAGAGTCTATGCCATGTGTCCTCACAGTGGATGACATCACAGTAGTTCTAGTGAGAGGGCCCTGTCTCCTCACATTGCATTGTTTCACAGTGGTATTTAGGAGGGCCTAGTCAGTGTCTCCTCACAGTGATGGCATGACATTGGATCTAGTGATGACCGAGGCCATGTCTTCTCACAGTGGATGACATCACAGTGGTTCCAGTGTGAGCCTGGGCTGTATTTCCTCAAAGTGGAACACATCACAGCGGTTCTAGTGAAAACCCAGGCCATGTCTCCTCACAGTGCGTGGCATCGCAGTGGTTCCAGTGAGATCCTAGGCCTTGTCTCCTCACAGTGGACGGTATCACAGTTCTTATAGTGATAGTTCTGGCCCTGTGTCCTCACAGTGCTTGGCATCACAGTGGTTCTTTTGAGAGCCCAGACCATGTCTCCTCAGAGTGGATGACATTACAGTAGGTCTAGTAAGAGGCTGCACCTTGTCTCCTTACAGTGCATTGCTTCACAGTGGTATTAGTTAGAACCCAGGCAGGGTCTCCTCACAGTGATGGCATGACAGTGGATCTAGTGAGGACCCAGGCTAAGTCTCCTCAGAGTGCATGACATCACAATGGCTTGACTGAGAGCCCAGGCCATGTCTCCTCACAGCGGATGGCATCCCAGTGGTTCTAGTGACAGGCCCGGCCCTGACTCCTCACAGGGCATGGCATCACAGTGTTTCTAGTGAGAGCCCAGGGCATGTCTCCTCACAGTGAATGGCATCACAGTGGTTCTAGTGACAGGTCTCGCCCTGTCTCCTCACAGTGCATGGCATCACAATGTTTCTGGTGAGAGCCCAGGCTGTTTCTCCTCACATTGAATGGCATCACAGTGGTTTATACTGACAGGCCAAGCCCTGTCACCTCACAGTGCATGGCATCATGGTGGTTCTTTTGGAAGCTGAGGCAGTGGCTTCTCACAGTGCATGGCATCATAATGGCTCTAGTGAGATCCCAGGCAATGTCACCTCACAGTGAATGGCCTCACAGTGGTTCTAGTGACAGGCCTGGCCCTGTCTCCTCACAGTGCATGGCATCACAGTGGTTCTAGTGAGAGCCCAGGCTGTGTCTCCTCACAATGCATGCCTCTTAGTGGCTCTAGTGCCAGCCCAGACCATGTCTCCTCACAGTGGATAGCATCACAGTGGCTCTACTGAGAGCCTACACATTGTCTACTCACAGTGGATGACATCACAGTGGTTGCCTTGGTTGCCTGGGCTGTATCTCCTCATAGAGGATGGCATTACAGTGGTACCAGTGAGAACCCAGGCCATGTCTCCTCCCAGTCAATGGCATCATTGTGATTCAAGTGAGATCCCAGCCCATATCTCTTCACAGTGTATGACATCACTGTGTTTATACTGAGAGCCCGGGTTGTATCTTCTAACAGGGGATGGCATCACTGTTGTTGTAGTGAGAGCCTAGGCCATGTCTCCTCAAACTGGATTGCATCACAGTGTCTCTATTGACAGGCTGGGCCCTGTCTCCTCACAGTGCATTGATTCACAGTGGCATTAATGAGAGCCAAGGTAGTGTCTCCTCACAGTGATGGCATGACAGTGGATTTAGTGAGGACCCAGGTGAAGTCTCTTCAGTGTGCATTATATCACAATGGCTCTATTGACAAAACAGGCCATGTCTCCTAACTGTGGATGGCATCATAATGGTTCTAGTGATAGGCCCAGCCCTGTCTCCTTACAGCATATGGCATCACAGTGGTTCTATTGAGGGGCCAGGCCATGTCTCCTCAAAGTGAATGGCATCACATTGGTTCTAGTGACAAGTACAGCTTTGTCTCCTCACAGTGTATGGCATCACAGCCATTCTAGTGATAGCCCAGGTCAAGTCTCCTCACAGTGGATGGCATCACAGTGGTTCTAGTAGGAGGCCAAGCCCCGTCTCCTCATGGCAATTGGTTATAGTGAGAGGACCAGCCCTGTCTCCTCAGAGTGCATGGCATCACAGAGGCTCTAGTGAATGTGCAGGCCATGTCTCATAGTATATGGCATCACAGTGGTTCTCGTAAAGCACAAGATGTGTCTCTTCACAGTAGATCGTATCACAGTGGTACTAGTGAGGACCCAGGCTGTGTCACCTCACAGTGGATAGTTTAACAGTGGTTCTAGGAAGGACCCAGACTGGGACTCCTCACATTGCATCACATCACACTGGTTGAAGTGAGAGCCCAGGCCATGTCTCCTCACAGTGAATGGCATCACAGTGCTTCTACTGAGAACCCAGTCCATGCCTCCACACAATGAATGGCATTACAGTGGATCTAGTGAGGACACAGGCCATGTCTCTTCACAGTGCATGGCATTACAATGGCTCTATTGAGTGCCAAGGCCATATCTCCTTACAGTGGATGGCAACACAATGGATTTAGTGAAAGGCCCAGCCGTGTTTCCTCACAGTGCATGTCATTACAGGAGTTGTAGTGAGAGCCCAGGCCAGGCTTCCTCACAGTGAATGGCATCACAGTGGTTTGAGTGACAGGCCCAGCCCTGTCTCCTCACAGTGAATCACATCACTGTGGTTGCAGTGAGAGACTGGGCAGTATCTCCTCAAACTAGAACCTCATTACTGTGGTTCTAGTGAGAGCCTAGGTCGTGTATCCTCACAGTGGATGACATCACAGTATTAATAGTGAGAGGCAGGGCCCTGTCTTCTCATCATGCAGTGATTTACAGTGGTATTATGGAGATCCCAGTCAGTGCCTCCTCACAGTGATGGCATGACAGTGGATCTAGTGAGAACACAGGTGATATCTCCTCAGAGTGCATTACATCACAATGGCTCTCTTGAGAGCTCAAGCCATGTCTCCTCATAGTGGATGGCATCTCAATAGTTCTAGTGACAGGCCTGTCCCTGTTTCCTTACAGTGCATGGCATCACATTGGTTCTAGTGAGACCCCAGTCCATGTCTCCTCAGAGTGTATGGCATTACAGAAGTTCTAGTGAGTGCTCAGACCATGTGTCCTCAGAATAGTTGGCATCACATTGGTTCTCCTCACAATGGATGGCATCACAGTGGTACTAGGGAGGACGCAGGCTGTGTCTCCTCACAGTGGATGGCATCACATTCATTCTAATGAGAGCCTAGACTGTGTCTTCACACAGTGGTTAGCATCACAGTGGTTCTACTGAGAGCCTAGGCCTTGTGTCTTCACAGTGGATGACATCACAGTGGTTGCCTTGGGTGCCCAGGCTGTATCTCCTCAAAGTGGATGTTATCACAGTGGTACTAGTGAGAACCAAGGCTATATCTCTTCACAGTGAATGGCATCACTGTGATTGAAATGAGAGCCCAGGCCATGTCTTCTCACAGGGGATGGCTTCACTGTGGTTCTAGTGAGAGCCCAAGCCTTGTCTCCTAATAGTGGATGACACCACAGTGTTTCTATTGAGAGGATAGGCCCTGTATCCTGATAGTGGATTGCTTCCCAGTGGTATTTGTGAGAGCCCTGTTAGTGTCTCCTCACAGTGATGGCATGACAGTGGATCTAGTGAGGTCCCAGGTGATGTCTACTCAGAGTGCAGTACATCCCAATGGCTCTATTGAAAGCTCAGACGATGTCTCCTCACAGTGGATGGCATCACAATGGTTCTAGTGACAGGCCTGGCCCTGTCTCCTCACAGTGCATGGCATCACAGTGGTTCTAGTGAGAGCCCAGGTGGTGTCTCCACAAAGTGAATGGGATCACATTGGGTATCGTGAGAGACTAGTCCCTGTCTCCTCACAGTGCATGGCATCACAGTAGGTCTGGTGAAAGCCCAGTGTGTGCCTCCCCACAGTGAATGGCATGACAGTGGATCTAGTGAGGACCCAAGCCATGTCTCTTCACAGTGCATGGCAAAACAATGGCTCTATTGAGATCCCAGGCCATTTCTCCTATCAGTGGATGACATTACAATGGATTTAGTGACAGGCCCAGCCCTGTCTCCTCACACTGCATGTCATTACAGTGGTTCTAGTGAGAGCCCAGGCAGGCCTCCTCATGGTGAATGGCATCAAAGTGGTTTGCGTGGCATGCCTGGCCCTGTCTCCTCACAGTGAATGGCATCACAGTGCTTCTAGTGACAGGTCCAGACCTGACTAGTCCCAGTGGATGGCATCTCAGTGGTTGTAGTGAGAGTACTGTCTTTTCACAGTGGATGGCATCACAGTGGTTCTAGTTGGAGCCCAGGCCTATCTCCTTAAAGTCGTTGCTATTATATTGTTTATATTGAGAGGCTGGCCATGTCTCCTCAGAGTGCATGGCATCACAGAGGCTCTAGTGAATGCCCAGGCCATGTCTCCTCACAATCGATGGCATCACAGTGGTACTAGTGAGGACTCAGGCAGTGTCTCCTCATAGTAGATGGCATCTGAGTGGTTGTAGTGATGGGCCAGGCCATGTCTCCTCAGAGTGAATGGCATCACTGTGGTTCTTGTGAGAGCCCAGGATGTCTCTCCTCACAATGGATGGCATCACAGTGTTTCTAGTGAGAGCCCAGGCCATGTCTCCTAACAGTGGATAGCATCACAGTGGTTCTAATGAGAGCCTAGTCCGTGTCTCCTCAGAGTGGATGACATCACAGAAGTTGCTTTGGGTGCCTGGGTTGTATCTCCTCAAAGTGGGTGGCATCACAGTGATTCCAGTGAGAACCAGGCCATGGCTCCTCACAGTGAATGGCATCACAGTTGTTATAGTGAGAGGCTAGGCTGTGTCTCCTCACAGTGGATGCTATCACATTGGTTATAGTGAGAGGCTGGGCTCTGTCTACTCAGTGCATGGCATCACAGTGGTTCTAGTGAGAGAATAGTCCATGCCTCCACACAGTGAATGGCGGAACTGTGGATCTAGTGAGGACTCAGGATATGTCTCCTCACAGTGCGTGCCATCATAGGAGTTCTAGTGAGAGCCCAGGCAGGGCCTCCTCACAATGAATGGCATCACAGTGGTTTGAGTGATAGGCCGGCCCTGTCTCCTCACAGTGTATGGCATCACAGTGGCACCAGTGCAAGCCCAGGCCATGTCTCCTCACTGTGGATGTCATCACAGTGTTTCTAGTTGGAGTCCAGGCCCTGTCTCCTCATAACTGTTGCTATCACATTGGTTATAGTGAGAAGCCTGGCAATGTCCCTTAGAGTGCATGGCATCACATAGGCTCTAGTGAATGCCCAGGCCATGTCTCATCACAATAGATGGCATGACAGTGGTTCCAGTGAGAGCTCAAGATGTGTCTCCTCACACTAGATCACATCATAGTGGTACTAGTGAAGACTCAGGCTGTGTCTTCTCACAGTGAATAGTTTCATAGTGCTTCTAGGGAGGACCCAGGCTGTGTCTCCTCACAGTGAATGGCATCACAGTGTTCTAGTGAGAAAGCAGGCTATGTCACAGTGGATGGCATCACAGTGATTCTAGTGACAGGCCTGACCCTTTCTCCACACAGTGCATGGCATCATAGTGGTTCTAGTGAGAGACAAGATGTGCCTCTTCACAATGGATGGCAAAAAAGTTGTACTAGTGAGGACCCAGGTTGTGTTTCCTCACAGTGGATAGTTCCACAGTGGTTCTAATGAGGACCCAGGCTGTCTCCTCACAGTGAATGGCATCAGAGTGGTTCTACTGAGAGTCCAGTATGTGTCTCCTCACAGTGTATGGCATCACCGTGGTTCTAGCTAGAGCCTAGGCCATGTCTCCACACAGTGGATATCATCACAGTGGTTGTACTGAGAGCCTAGGCCTTGTCTTCCCACAGTGGATGACATCACAGTGGTTGCCTTGGGTGCCCGGGCTGAATCTTTTCAAAGTGGGTGGCATCACAGTGGTACTAGTGAAAACCCAGGCCATGTCTCCTCACAGTAAATGGCATCACTGTGATTCAAGTGAGAGCGCAGGCTATGTCTCCTCACAGTGTATGACATCACTGTAGTTATAGCGAGAACCCAGGATGTATCTCTTCAAAGGGGATGGCATCACTTTGGTTGTAGTGAGAGCCTAGGCAATGGCTCATCACAGTGGATGTCATCACAGTGCTTCCATTGATGGGCTGGGACGTGTCTCCTCACAGTGCAATGCTTCACAGTAGTATTCTTGAGAGTCCAGTTAGTGTCTCCTAACAGTAATGGCATTACAGTGAATCGAGTGAGGACCAAAGTGATGTCTCCTCACAGTGCATGACATCACAATAGCTCTATTGAGAGCGCAGGCCATGTATCCTCACAGTGAATGGCATGACAATGGTTCCAGTGAGAGGCCTGGCCCTTTCTCCTCATGGTAGATGGCATCACACTGGTTCTATTGAGAGCCTAGGCCATTTCTCTTCACAGTGAAAGGCATCACAGTTTTTCTAGTGACAGGCCCTGCTCTGTCTCCTCACAGTGCATGACATCACAGTGGTTCTAGTGAGAGCCCAGGCCATGTCTCCTCACAGTGGATGGCATCACAATGGATTTAGTGACTGGCTCGGACTTGTCTCCTCACTGCATGTCATTACAGTGGTTCTAGTGAGAGCCGAGGCCTGGCCTCCTCACAGTGAATGGCATCACAGTGGTTTGAGTTACAGGCCCAGCCATGTCTCCTCACAGTGGATGGCATCACAGTGGCTATAGTTCGATCCCAGACTCCTCATAGAGGTTGGTATCACATTGGTTATACTGAGAAGTCCCACCCTGTCTCCTCACAGTGCATGGTATCACAGAGGCTCTAGGGAATACCCAGGCCAAGTCTCATCACAATAGATGGCATCACAGTGGTTCTAGTGAGAGCCCAAGATGTGCCTCCTCACAATGGTTGGCATCACAGTGGCACTAGTGAGGATCCAGGCTGTGTCTGCTCACAGTTGATGGTATCACAGTGGTTCCAGTGACAGGCCAGGTCTAGTCTCCTCACAGTGCATGGCATCACATGGTTTTAGTGAGAGCTCAAGATGTGCCTCCTCACAATAGATGGCATAACAGTGGTACTAATGAGGTCCCAAGCTGTGTCTCCTCACAGCGGATGGCATCAGAATCATTCCAGTGAGATCCCAGGACGTGTCTCCTCACAGTGGATGACATCTCGGTGATTTCCTTGGTTGCCCGAGCTGTACCTCCTCAAAGTGATGGAATAACAGTGGTACTAGTGAGAACACAGGCCATGTCTCCTCACAGTGAATGGCACCACTGTGATTCAAGTGAGAGCCCAGGCCTTGTCTCCTCTCAGTGAATGAAAACACTGTGGTTCCAATGAGAGTCCAGGTTGTATCTCCTCAAAGTGGATGGCATCCCTGTGGTTCTAGTGAGATGCCAGGCCATGTATTCTAATAGTGGATAGCATTACAGTGGTTCTACTGAGAGCCTAGGCTGTATCTCTTCACAGTGGATGATATCACAGTGCTTGCCTTGGGTGCCTGGGCTGTATATCCTCAAAGTGGATGGATTAAAGTGATTCTAGTGAGAACCCAGGCCATGTCTCCTCACAGTGGATGCTATCACATTGGTTATAATGAGAGGCAGGGCCCTGTCTCCTCATAGTGTATGGCATCACAGTGGTTCTAATGAGAGCCCAGTCCATGCCTCCACATAGTGAATGGCATGACACTGGATCTATTGTGGAATCAGGCCTTGTCTCTTCACAGTGCATGCCAACACAATGGCTCTATTGAGAACCCAGGCCGTGTTTCCTCACAGTGGATGGCATCACAGTGGATTTAGTGACAGTCCTGGCCCTTTCTCCTCACAGTGCATGTCAGTACAGTGGTTCTAGTGAGGACCCATGCTGTGTCTCCTCACAGTGGATAGTTTCACAGTGGTTCTGGGGAGGACCCAGGCTATGTCTCCTCACAGTGGATGGCATCAGAGTGGTTGTAGTGAGAGCTCCAGCCCTGTCTCCTCACAGTGAATGGCCCTGTGGTTCTTGTGAGAGTCCAGGACTTGTCTCCCCACAGTGGATGGCATCACAGTGGTTCTAGTGAGAGTGCAGGCCATATCACCTCACAGGGGATGGCATCTCAGTGGTTCTAGTGACAGGCCTGGCCTTGTCTCCTCATAGTGTGTGAGATCACAGTGGTTCTAGTGAAAGCCCAAGAGGTGTCTCCTCACCATTGATGGCATTACAGTGGTTCTACTGAGAGCCTAGGCCTTATCTCCTCACAGTATATGACATCACAGTGCTTGCCTTGTTTCCTGGGTTGTATCTCCTCACAGTGGATGGGATCACCATGGTTCTAGTGAGAGCTCAGGCTGTGCCTCCTTACAGTGTGTGGGATCACAGTCGCTCTAGTGAGAGCCCAAGATGTGCCTCCTCACAATTGATGGCATCACAGTCATACTAGTGAGAACCCAGGCTGTGTCTCCTTACAGTGGATATTTTTACAGTTGTTCTAGGGAGGACCCAGGCTGTGTCACAGTGCATGTCATCAGAGTGGTTGTTGTGAGAGCCCAGTCCATGTTTCCTCACAGTGAATGGTATCACTGTGGTTCTTGTGAGAGCCCAGGCCATGTCTCCTCACAGTAAATGGCATCACAGTGGTTCTAGTGAGAGCACGGGCTGTGTCTCTAACAGTGGATAGCATCACAGTGGTTCTTCTGAGAGCTTAGGCCATGTCTCCTCAGTGGTTCACATCACAGTGAATGCCTTAGGGGCGCTGGATGTACTCCTCAAAGTGGATGGCATCACAATGATTCTAGTGAGAACTCAGGCCATGTCTCTTCACAATGAATGGCATTACAGTTGTTATAGTGAAAGACTAGGCTGTGTCTCCTCACAGTAGATACTATCACTTTGGTTATAGTGAGAGGCCAGACCCTGTCTCCTCACAGTGCATGGCATCACTGAGTATATAGTGAATGCCAGGGACATGTTTCCTCACAATTTGATGGCATCAAAGTGGTACTAATGAGGACCCAGGCTGGGTCTCCTCACAGTGGATAGTTTCAGAGTGTTTCTACTGAGAACCTAGGCCTTGTCTCCACACAGTTGATGACATCACAGTGGTGTCCTTGGTTGCCCTGGCTGTATCTCCTCACAGTAGATGGCCTCAGAGTGGGTCTTGTGAGAGCCCAGGATGTATCTCCTCACAGTGGATGGCATCACTGCGGTTCTAATGAGAGCCCAGGCCATGTCTCCTCATAGTGCATCACATCACACTGGATCTAGTGAGAGACCAGGCCAAGTTTCATCACAGTGAATTGCATCACAGTGTTTCTAGTGAGAGAGCAAGCCATGTTTCCTCACAGTGGATGGGATGGCATCACAGTGGTTCTAGAGAGAGATTAGACCATGTCTCTGAACAGTAGATAGCATCACAGTGGTTCTACAGAGAGCCTATGCCATGTCTCCTCACAGTGGATGACATCACAGGGGTTGCTTTGGGTGCCTGGGCTATATCTCTTGATAGTGGATGGCATTACAGCAATTCTAGTGAAAACCCAGGCCATGGCTCCTCAAAGTGAATGGCATCACAGTAGTTTTAGTGTGAGACTTGGCTGTGTCTCCTGACAGTGGATGCTATCAAATTGTTTATAGTGAGGCCGGCCCATGTTTTCTCACAGTGCATGGCATCACAACTCCATCGAGAGCCCAGGCCATGCCTTCGCACAGTGCGTGGCATCACAATGGATTTAGTGACAGGCCCTGCCTTGTCTCCTCTCAGTGCATGTCATTACAGTGGTTCTAGTGAGATCCCAGGCTGGGCCTCCTTGCAGTGCATGGCATCACAGTGGTTCTAGTGTCAGGCCTGGCCCTGTCTCCTCACAGTGCATGGCATCACAGTAGTTGTAATGAGAGCCTGGGCTGTGTCTCCTCACAGTGGATGGCATCACAGTGGCTCTAGTGTGAGCCTAGGCCATGTCTCCTCACAGTGGATTCTAGTCGGAGCCCAGGCCCTGTCTCCTCATAGTGGTGGCTTTCACATAGGTTGTTGTGGGAGGCCTGGCCCCATCTCCTCAGAGTGCATAGCATCACAGAGGCTCTAGTGAATGCCCAGGCCATGTATCCTCATGATAGATGGTGTCAGAGTGGTACAAGTAAGGATGAAGGCTGTAGCTCCTCACAGTGGATAGTTTCACAATGGTTCTAGGGAGGACCCACGCTGTGTCTCCTCACAGTGGATGGCATCAGAGTGGTTATAGTGAGATCCAGGCTGTCTGCTCACAGTGAATGGCATCACTGTGGTTGCAGTGAGTGATGTGGCTGTATCTGTTCAATGTAGATGGTATCACTGTGGTCCTAGTGAGAGTCCAATTCATCTCTCTTCATAGTGGATGACATCACAGTATTTCTAGTGAGAAGCTGGGCCCTGTCTTCTCAAAGTGCATTGTTCACGGTGGTATTATAGATAGCCAAGTCAGTGTCTCCTCACAGTGATGTCATGACAGTGGATCTAGTGAGGACCCAGGCAATGTCTCCTCAGAGTGCACGACATCACAATGACTCTATTGAGAGATCAGGCCATGTCTCCTCACAGTGGATGGTATCACAATGGGTCTAGTGCCAGGTATGACCCTTTCTCCTCACAGTGCATGGTGTCACAGTGGTTCTGTTGAGAGCCCAGGCCATGTCTCCTCACAGTGAATAGAATCACAGTTGTTGTAGTGACTGGCCCAACCCTGTCTCCTCACAGCACATGACATCACAGTGGTTCTAGTGAGAGCCCAGGCCGTGTCTCCTCACAATGGATGATATCATAGTGGCTCTAGTGTGGGACCAGGCCATATCTCCTCACAGTGGATGTCATCAAAGTGGTTCTAGGTGGAGCCCAGGCCCTGTCTCCTCATAGCAGTTGCTAACACTTTGGTTATAGTGAGAGGCCTGGCCCTGTCCCCACAGAGTGCATGGCATCACAGAGGCTCTAGTGAGTGCCCAGGCCATGTCTCCTCACAATAGATGGCAGCACAGTGGTTCTAGGGAGAGCCCAAGATGTGTCTCCTCACACTAGATCACATCACAGTGGTACTAGTGAGGACGCAGGCTATGTCTCCTTACGGTGGATAGTTTCACAGTGGTTCTAGGGAGGACCAAGGCTGTGTCCCCTCACAGTACATCACATCACACTGGTTCTAGTGAGAGCTCAGGCTATGTCTCCTCACAGTGAATGGCATCACAGTGTTCCAGTGAGAGAGCAGGCCACATCTCCTCACAGGGGATGGCGTCATATTTGTTCTAGTGACAGGCCTGGCCATTTCTCCTCACAGTGTATGGGATAAGTGTGGATCTAGTCAGAGCCCAAGATGTGCCTCCTCAAAATGGATGCCATCAAAGTGGTACTAGTGAGGACCAAGGCTGTGTCTGCTCACAGTGAATGGCATCACAGTGGATTTAGTGAAAGGCTCGGGTCTGTCTGCTCATGGTGCATGGCATTTCAGATTTTCTAGTAAGAGCCCAGACCAGGCCTCCTCACAGTGCGTGGCATCAGAGTGGTTCTTGTGAGAGCCCAAGATGTGCCTCCTCACAGTGGATGGCATCACAGTGTTTCTAGGGAGGACCCAGGCTGTGTCTCCTCACAGTAGATAGGATCACAGTGGTTCTACTGAGAGCCTAGGCCTTCTCTCCTCACAGTGGATGACATCACAGGGGTTGCCTTGGTTGCCCAGCCTGTATTTCCTCCAAGTGGATGGCATAACAGTGGTACAAGTTGTGTCTCTTTACAGTGGATGCCATCACAATGGTACTAGTAAGAACCTGGGCTGTGTCTCCTCACAGTGGATGGTTTCACAGTGCCCCTAGGGAGGACCCAAGCTGTGTCTCCTCACACTGCATTGCATCACACTGGTTCTAGTGAGAGCCCAGGCCATGTCTCCTCACAGAGAATGGCATCACAGGGTTTGTAGTGAGAAAGCAGGCCATATCTCCTCACAGGGGATGGCATCACATTGATTCTCATGACAGACCTAGCCCTGTCTCCTCACAGTGCATGGGATCACAGTGGTTCTAGTGAGAACCCAAGGTGTGTCTTCTCATAATGCATGGCAACACAGCAGTATTAGTGAGGATCCAGGCTGTGTCTCCTCACAGGTGATAGTTTCACAGTAGTTCGAGGGAGTACACAGCCTGTGTTTCCTCACAGTGTATGGCATCAGAGTGGTTGTAGTGAGAGCACAGTCCTTGTCTCATCACAAAAATGGAATCATTGTGGTTTTTGTGAGAGCCCAAGCCATGTATGCTAACACTGGATAGCATCACAGTGGTTCTACTGAGAGCCTAGGCCGTGTCTCCTCACAATGCATGACATTACAGTGGTTACCTTGGATGCTAGGGCTGTATATTGTCAAAGTGGATAGCATCACAGTGATTCTAATGAGAACTCAGGCCACTTCTCCTCACAGTGAATGACATCACAGTTGTTTTAGTGAGAGACTTGGCCATGTCTTCTCACAGTGGATGCTATCACATTGGTTATAGTGAGAGGCCAGTCCCTGTCTCCTCACAGTGCATTGCATCACAGTGATTCCAGTGAGACCCCAGTTCATGCCTCCACATTGTGAATGGTATGACAGTGGATCTAGTGAGAACCAAGGCCATGTCTCCTCACAGTGCATGGCATCACGATGGCTCTATTGAGAACCCAGGCCGTGTTCCTCACAATGGATTTAGTGACAGTCCCAGCCCTGTCTCCTCATAGTGCATGTCATTACAGGGGTTCTAGTGAGAGCCCATGCCAGGGCTCCTCACAGTAAATGGCATTACAGTGGTTGCAGTGAGAGACCAGGCTGTATCTCCTAAAAGTGAATGGCATCACTGTGGTTCTAGTGAGAGGCCAGGTCATGTCTCCTCACATTGGATGACACCACAGTATTTCTAGTGAGAGAGTGGGCTCTGTCTCCTCACAGTACAGTGATTCACAGTGGTATTATGGAGAGCCTAGTCAGTGTCTCCTCACAGTGATGGCATGACAGTGGATCTAGTGAGGACCCAGGCGATGTCTCCTCAGAGTGTATGATATAACAATGGCTCTATTGAGAGCTCAGGCCATGTCTCCTCACAGTGCATGGCATCAAAGTGGTGGTACTGAGAGCCCAAGATGTGCCTCCTCACAATGGATGGCATCACAGTGGTCTAGTGAGGATACAGGCTGTGTGTCCCCACAGTGGATGGCATGAGAGTGGTTCTACTGAGAACCCAGAACTTGTCTCCTCACTGTGGATGGCATCACTGTGGTTCCAGTGAGAACCCAGGCCATGTCTCCTCACAGTGGATAGCATCACAGTGGTAATAGTGAGAACCCAGGACATGTCTCCTCACAGTGAATGGCATCATTGTGATTCCAGTGAGAGCCCTGGCCATATCTCCTGACAGTGGATGACATCACTAGGGTTGCAGTGAGAGCCTGGTTTGTATCTCTTGGAAGATGATGGCATCACTGTGGTTCTAGTGAGAGCCCAGGACGTGTTCCCTCACAGTGGATGACATCACAGTGTTTCTATTGAGAGGCTGGGCCTTGAGTCCTCACAGTGCATTGCTTCACAGTGGTATTCATGAAAGCCCAGCTAGTGTCTCCTCACAGTGATAGCATGACAGTGGATCTAGTGAGTACCCAGGCGATGTCTCCTCAGAGTGCATCACAATGGCTCTATGTATGTAACCTCAGGCCATGTTCCTCACAGTGTATGTCATCACAATACTTCTTGTGTCAGGACAGCCATGTCTCCTCACAGTGCATGGCATCACAGTGGTTCTAGTGACAGGTCCAGCTCTGTCTCCTGACAGTGCATGGCTACACAGTGGTTCTATTGAGAGTCCAGGCCATGTCTCCTCATAGGGGATGGTATCACAATGGCTCTAGTTGGAGCCTAGGCCCTGAATCCTCATAGTGGAAGCTAACACATTGGTTATAATAAGAGGCCTGGCCCTGTGTCCTCAGAGTGCATGGCATCCCAGTGGATCTAGTGAATACCCTGGCCATATCTCCTCAGAATAGATGGCATCACAGTGGTTCTAATGAGAGCCCAAGATGTTCTGGTAAGAGCCAAAGTTGTGTCTCCTCACACTAGATCGCATCACAGTGGTAATAGTGAGAACCCAGGCTGTGTCTCCTCAGAGTGAATAGTTTCACAGTGGTTCTAGAGAGGACCCAGGCTGTATCTCCTCAAAGTGGATGGCATCACACTGGTTCTAGTGATGGCCCAGGCCATGTCTCCTCACAGTGGATGGCATCACAGTCCTTATAGTGACAGGCCTTTCTCTGTCTCCTCACAGTGTGTGGAATGACAGTGGTTCTAGTGAGAGCCCTAGATGTGCCTCCACACAATTGATGGCACCACAGTGGTACTAGTGAGGACCCAGGCTATGTCTCCTCACAGTGTATAGTTCCATAGTGGTTCTAGGGAGGACCCAGGCTGTGTCTCCTAAAAGTGGATGGCATCAGAATGGTTATAGTGAGAGCCAAGGCCATGTCTCCTCACAGTGGATGGCATCACAGTGGTTGTAGTAAGAGCCCAGGCCATGTCTCCTAACAGTGGATAGCATCACAGTGGTTCTACTGAGAGCCTAGGCCGTGTCTCCTTACAGTGGGTGAGATCACAGTGGTTGCTTTGGGTATCCAGGATGTACCTCCTCAAAGTGTAGGGCATCACAGTGATTCTAGTGAGAACCCAGGCCATGGCGCCTCATAGTGAATGGCATCATAGTTGTTTCAGTGAAAGACTAGGCCATGTCACCTCACAGTGGATGCTATCCAGTTGTTTATAGTGAGAGTCCAGGCCGTGTTTCCTCACAGTGCATGGCATTACAGTGGCTCTAGTGAGAGCCCAGTCCTGCTTCTGTGCACTGAATGGCATAACAGTGAATCTATTGAGGACCCAGGCCATGTCTCCTCACAGTGCATGGCATTACAATGGCTCTATTGAGAGCCCAGAATTTGTCTCCTCATAGTGCATGGCACCACAATGGATTTAGTGATGGGCTTGGCCCTGTCCCCTCACAGTGCATGTCATTATAGTGGTTCTAGTGAGAGCCCAGGCTGGGCCTCCTCATAGTGAATCGCATCACAGTGGTTTCAGTGATAGGCCCATCCTTGATTCCTCACAGTGTATGGCATCACAGTTGTTCCAATGAGAGCCCAGGCCATGTCTCCTCACAGTGGATGGTGTCACAGTGGCTCTAATGCAAGCTCAGACTGTGTCTCCTCACAGTGGATATCAACACATTGGTTCTAGTTGGAGCCAAGGCCCGGACTCCTCATAGCAGTTGCTGTGACATTGGTTATAGTGAGAGGCCTGACCCTGTCTCCTCAGAGTGCATGGCATCACAGAGGCTCTAGTGAATGCCCAGGCCTTGTCTCCTCACAATAGTAGGCATCACAGTGGTTCTAGTGAGAGTCCAAGATGTGTCTCCTCTCACTATATGGCATCACAGTGGTACTACTGAGGACCCAGACTGTATCTCCTCACAGTGGATGGCATTACAGTGGTACTAGTGACAGGCAAGGCCCTGTATCCTCACAGTTTGTGGCATCACATTGGTTCTAGTGAAAGCCCAAGATGTGCCTGTTCACAATCGATGGCATAACAGTGGTACTAATGAGAACTCAGGCTGTGTCTCCTCATAGCAGATAGTTTTCCAGTGGGACTAGGGAGGACCCAGGCTGTGTCACCTAACAGTGGATGGCATAAGAGTGGCTCTAGACACAGGATGTGTCTTCTCACAGTGGATGGCATCAGATTGGTTCTAGTGAGAGACCAGGCTGTGTATCCTCACAGTGGAGAGCATCACACTGGTTCTACTGAGAGCCTAGGCCTTTACTTCTTACAGTGGATGACATCACAATGATTGCCTTGGTTTCCCGGGCTGTATGTCCTCAACGTGGATTGCATCACCAGAGTACCAGTGAGAATCCAGGCAGGGTCTCATCACTGTGAATGGTAATACTGTGATTCAAGTGAGAGTCCAGGCCAATTCTCCTCACAGTGTATGACAACACTGTGTGTTCCAGTAGGAGCCTGGGTTGTATCTCCTCAAAGTTGATGGCATCACTGTGGTTCTAGTGAGAGCCCAGGCCATGTCTCCTCACAGTGGATGGTATCACAGTGGTTCTAGTTGGAGCCAGGCCTTGTTTCCTCATAAAAGTTGCTATCACATAGGTTATAGTGAGAGGCCCAGCCCTGCCTCCTTATAGTACATGGCATCACAGTGGATCTTGTGAATGCCAGGCCATGTCTCCTCACAATCAATGGCATCACAGTGGTTCTAGTGAGGGCCCAAGGTGTGTCTCCTCACAGTGGATAGTTTCACAGTGGTTATAGGATGGGCCCAGGCTGTGTCTACTCACATTGCATGGCATCACACTAGTTCTAGTGAGAGCCCAGGTGATGTCTCCTCACAGTGGTTCTAGTGACAGACCTGGCCCTGTCTCCTCACAGTTCTTGGCATCACAGTGGTTCTAGTGAGAGCCCAGGTCATGTCTCCTAAGAGTGGATAGCCTCATAGTGCTTCTACTGACATGGCATCACAGTGGTTCTTTAGAGAGCCCAGGCCATGTCTCATCACAGTGGATGACAAAACAGTGGTTGCCTTAGGTGCTCGAACTATATCTCCTCAAAGTGGATGGCATCACAGTGATTCTAGAGAGAGCCCAGGCCATGTCTCCTCACAATAAATGGCATTACAGTTGTTTTTGTGAGAGACTAGGCCATGTCTCCTCACAGTAGATACTATCATGTTGGTTATAGTGAGAGGCCGGGCCCTGTCTACTCACAGAGCATAACATCACTGTCATTCTAGTGAGAGAGAACCTAAGCTGTGACCCCTAACAGTGGATAGCATCTCAGTGGTTCCAGTGAGAGCCCAGGCCATGTCTCCTCACAGTGCATGGCACCACAGTGGCTCCAGTGAGAGCCCAGGCTCTGTCTCCTTACAGTAGGGAATCACAGTTGTTCTAATGTGAGCTCAACACACCACAGTTTTTCTAGTGAAAGGCCAAGCCCTATTTCCTCACAGTCATTGCTTCACAGTGGTATTAGTGAGAGCCCAGTCAGTGTCTCCTCACAGTGATGGCATGACAGTGGATCTAGTGAGGACACAGGCAATGTCTCCTCAGAATGCATGGCATCTAAATGGCTCTATTGAGAGCCCAGGCCATGTCTCCTCACAGTGGATGGCATCACAATGGCTCTAGTGACAGGCTCTGCCCTGTCTCCTCACAGTGCATGGCATCACAATGGCTCTAGTGGGAGCCTAGCCTCTGTCTACTAACAGTTGATGGCATTACAGTGATTCTAGTGAGGACCCAGGCTCTGTTTCCTCACAGTGGATGGCATCACTGTGGTTCTATTGCAAGCCCCACCTGTGCCCCTCACAGTGGATGGCAGTCTAGTGGTAATAGTGAGAGCTCAGGCCATGTCTCCTCACAGTGGATGGCATCACAGTGGTATTAGTGTGAGCTGTGTCTCCTCACAGTGAAGGGCATCACAGTGTTACTAGTGAGGAACCAGGCTGTGTCTCCTCAAATTGGATAATTTCACAGTGGTTCTAGGGAGGATCTGGTGTGTATATTCTCACAGTACACGGCATCATACTGGTTCTAGTGAGAGCCCAGGCCATGTCTCCTCACAGTAGATGGCATCACAGTGGTTCTAGTGAGAGCGCAAGCCATGTCTCCTCACAGTGGCTCTATTGAATGCCCAGGCCAGTCTCCTCACAGTGGATGTCATAACAGTGGTTCTAGGGATTACCTGGTCTCTGTCTCCACACAACAGGTGTCATCACAGTCATTCTAGTGAGAGCCCAAGATGTGTCTCCTCACAATGGATGGCATCACATTGATACTAGTGTGAACCCAGCCTGTGTCTCCTCACAGTGGATAGGTTCACAGTGGTTCTAGGGAAGATCCAGCCTTTGTACCCTCACAGTGGATAGCATCACAGTGGTTCTACTGAAGACCCCAGCCATGTTTACTCACACTGTATGGCATCACAATGGCTCTAGTTAGAGCCCAGGATCGGTTTACTCACAGTGGATGCCATCACAGTGGTTCTAGGGAGAACCCAGGCTCTGTCTCCATTGCTGGATCCCCCAAACAGCCCTTGGGGGTGGGAGTAAGAAGGCACAGAGTCAATGACACAGACTCCAGGAGTCAGGTGAAAGCTGAAAGCAGACTCCTTTATTGAGGAAAACAGACATCTCTAGATACCCCTTCCCCACTTCCCATTGATTCTTTTGTATACCCATTCCCTGATTCCCATCGGTCCTTTTGTTGTTTGGCATTGTGTTGTCCCTTTTCCATTGGCTCATTTCCTGTATCAGTGGTGTCCAGGTTTTTAGACAGGGTTTAGGTTGACTTGCAGGGGAAGTAGCAGTCACACATGTGCTGTAATCTCAGGGCCTTGTCCCAGGGTCCCCCTGGCTCTGCTTCTTCTACATATCCACCCTTTTTTATTTCTTTTGGAATTCCAGCAGGAGTTTGAGCCCAATGCTCTGGTTTTATTACTCCTGCCTCAGAGGGCACCCAGAAAAATGGACCGTGTCTGTCTTAGGTTGTCCTCTTCAAGGTTGAGCCTTACCCATCATTGGCACATGAATTTTTAATTCATGTCCTGTCTTAGGTTGACCCAGCCCAAGAGGACACTACCCATATTTGACTACTGGCCCTGGAAGGATGACCACTCTGGGAGACATGCTGGGGTGTTTGGGAGGGTAATTTATATAGAGGCTTCATGGATTTCTGTGAGCCAGGCCTGAACAACATCATGAGGCAGACCATGATTAGTATGTTCAAGAGCCATGGGTACCTGGAGTGTAGACTTATTGATGGTGTATTGGCATGACACATGCTATAGGAGACACTTAAGGAGAACAATTAGAAACAAAATAACTCTGCCCATAATAGCATATGTAATGATCGAGGAGTGTTCAAATAGTCTTTTAGAGAACATTTGATTACTGAAATAGATTTAGTTAAAGAATGGCACAAGGGCTTCTAAAATCATTTTGTCCAATCTTTAAAATTTTTATTGTACTGTGGCAGCATAAGCCATATATATAAGGTATAGAAAGTAGGCACATCTCACACCTTAAAGGTCTAACATTTATAAATATAGGCAGAACCTATTATCAGTCTTGAAAATAGTACCAATTGATTTACAAACTAACTAATTTAACCTAGAAATTGTCCGAAAAGGGCAGGTAAGACAGTATAAAGTCTTAGAACCGGTTTTTGAAAACATCCTTGATTAATTCAGATACCTGTGTGGGTACCAATCACCCAGAAGACATTGGAAATGGAACCACAGAGCTGGAATATTATTTTTTCTCAGATGAGGACCATTGTTTGAGCATGAGGCTGTACCCTAAAGTAGGGATTATGGGTTAAGAGTTAATTTTGTTATAAGCACTGAACTTAAAATGTCAGAAATGAGACAGTTATTTTACATATTTTACAATAGAGCAGAATCTGGTCTTTTCTGAGCCAAACAGCTAGCTAAATTTTGATATAACCCTTGATAAATCTTTTTTGAAAGAAAAGACACCATTTGACAACCAATGATTTTGGCTTAATCTTGATAGCTATTGATTTTATATACCATAGAAATTTATTAACATAAAACAATTTTATGTTTTACCCATGACTTAAATTTGATAAGCTTAAGCAAGCTATCACAACATATTTTAGCCTGAAAATTACTTTTTTTTGTGTAAGATTTTGCAAACAGTTGAAAGATCTCTAACTTTAGGCATGGTATTTTTAGGTTTAGCCTGAAAATTCTTTCCTACACACACATATCTTTACACACATACTTTAACATTTTGATCTATGAACCACTCAAAAAGCATTTTTAACGAGCATTCTATGTCCCAACACTGAAAAATTCCTTCCCAGTTCCATCAATCAACTCATCTCACCCCATTATTAAATGTCTTTCTTATAAAGCTATTAAGAAAAACTATACCAAATTGATTAATCTTATTACTCACTAACAAGCAAGTAGTCTAAAGACAATTTTATGTCATTAATACCAATAATACACTTAAAAATAATTTTGTTAGGAGTAACTAAGGCAAATTTTTTTGCTATATTAAGGCAGGCTGGCCTAGAAGTCAGGTCAGTTGCCTCCTCCTTTTAAATAATAGGACATTGCAATCTTTTTTTTAAAAAAATACCTGAGAAATTTTAAGTTACCACTTCAGAGAGAATTCTGTTGTTTTAATAATCCTCTATGTAAGTTGAAGTTGACCTAGAACATAAACTCAGTAATTATATTTATGATATCATGTAACAAAGCATGGTATTGTTTATATAAAACTTCAGTTCACCACTACGTAGTTAAATGTGACTTTTTTTTTTGCCGCTTCTTGGTGCTGGCGCTGTGGTGGGTATGACTTCTTCTTCAGCAGAAGAAGACTTCAAACTTGCTATGATGGCAAGGAGACTAGGGAATAAAGAGGCAGGGAGAACAATCCCCAAGCCAACTTGGGGCTTTCTGGCAAGGAAGAGAACCCTCATCCATATCTGGGTCCCACATGTTCTCAGGAGAGATCCAGGGTGCCAGTATCACAGCCTCATTCCAAAAATCCTCCAACTCTGCAGACTTAACCTTAAGTCCCCAAGTTACAAGAAGGGATCTGAGTGCCTTGATTTGGGGCTCCTTGCAGTGTGATGGCAGGTTGCCCATCTCACAGGCAAAGCGAAAGCAGAAGAGACAAGAAGTATGTTGTACCTGAGTGTCTTGTCCTTAGTGGGGGATCACTGTGGCTCATTAAGCCACAGCGTGTCTCTGGTTAAGGAGGGCCAGTCAGGTGACCACTCTGGGGTTCCATCTCCTGGGGGGTCAGCCTTTATGTGGAGACACCAGGCGAACCAGGAATGAAGAATGTACCTCCCTAATGTTCAGACAGACAAAGACAGAGAGAAAACCAAAGAGAGGCCTCCTCACTCACCTTTGAGGGGCAAAGAACACGGAACACAAAAGGGGCCGACTTACTGAGGAAACACCAACTAGGGGACACCGTGTCACACCATGAGAGAGGAAGGGCATTCGCGAGGTTGTCAGTGGGAGAAAATGAAAGTACAGCTGGCGAAAGGGAGTAAAAGTCAGGACCCAAGATGCGAGGTCAGATCCCGTGCCCACACAGGTAAGGAGCCATGGCTGAATCCTCCCACCCCCCGAACAGCCCTTGGGGGTGGGGGTAGGAAGACGCAGAGTCAACAACGCAGACTCTGGGAGTCAGGTGAGAAGCTGAAAGTAGACTCCTTTATTGAAGAAAACAGACATCACTATATACCCCTTCCCTGCTTCCCATTGGTCCTTTTGTATACCCCTTCCCCACTTCCCATTGGTCCTTTCGTTGGTTGGCATTGTGTTGTCCCTTTTTCATTGGTTCGTTTGAGTGTTTATGTTGTCCATATGAGTATGTGTGAGAGAGATTAGAATGTGTATGATCTCTCTCTCTCTCTCTCTCTCTCTCTCTCTGTGTGTGTGTGTGTGTGTGTGTGTAGAGAGAGAGAGAGAAAGAGAGAGAATGGCATTTGAATGTGTATGATGATGATGATGTGTGTGTGTGTGTGTGTGTGTGGAGAGAGAGAGATGTTTGAATTATGTATTATCCCTGTACCTCCAAAGCCATCTCTCCAAAGATCTATTTGGGTTAGTTTAGATCTAGGAGCTCGTTTGAAGTAAATTTCTTTCCCATGTTCATTCTCACAGTTTGTTACCATTGCCAATTGGAGTTCACTTTTCATATGGAACAAACACTGCAAGCAGTTGTCAGAAATCTACATTTTACACACCAGAGTTGAATATATACCAGTTCAAGTATAACCTTCATTGTTTTCTTCTTTCTAATACTGGAGTTATTTGGTAGTTTCCTCTTATTTCCATTTAAATTTGGTTATGTAGGTAACATAACGATGAGGAAACACTGTATTTTTTTAAAAATGACTTATTTATATTTATTTATTTATTTGACAGAGAAACAGGGAGACAGAGTGAGAGAATGGGCATGCCAGGGCCTCTAGCCACTGCAAACAAATTCCAGATGTGTGCGCCCCCTGTACAATCTGGTTAACGTGGGTCCTGGGGAATTGAACCTGGGTCCTTTGGCTTTGCAGGCAAATGCCTTCAACTGCTAAGCTATCCCTCAAGCCCAGGGAACACCGTATTTTATGGCACAAGGACTTAAGTGTGCTTGAATGGAAACTCTTCTGAATGCACTCAGAGACTCAAAGAAACTATTTTGTTTCTGCTATGAATTTGAACAATGCTCTCTAGAAGGTATACATGGATTCCATTACATATTGGAGCATGTGGGTAAGTAAGTCTCCATTCAGTGTTATCTCTCACAGTTTGGTGACATACACATTAGGGTTCACCTTTAGTATGAAACAAACAAGGGAGGCAGATTTCAGAAATAGACATTTTACAGCATAGCAACATGTACCAATTGTACATGTTAGAGTGTAATAAGTGTAACCTTCATTGTTTTGTGCTTTCTAACATAATGAGTCAGTTTGTAAGTTCATTTCATTCCTCCTTTAATTTGTAAACTTAGTTAACATAATGATGGTAGGACACTATGCTGTATGACACAAGGTATTTAAGTGTGTCCATTAAGAAATTCTTCTTTAAAAACCAAATGACTCACAGAACTATACTATTGTGTCTATAATATTAATTGGAACAATCCCTCTATAAGATGTATTTGGGCTCAGTTTAGAACCACATGCTAGTGTGTAAGATAATTTCCATTCAATATTAGTACTCCAAGTTTGATAGCATACAGATTGGAGTTCATCTATAGTATGAAACACATTCTTTGAGCAGTTTTCAGAAATGTCCACTTTACAAAGCAGAACAAACATGTACAACTTGTACATGTTAGAAAATAACAAGTGTAAACTTCCTTGCTTGTTCTTGCTAGTGGTATATGTCACATTGCAAACACATTTCATTTCTGTTTTAGTTTGCTAACTAATGCCTCTTGGGAGTGGGATAATGGGCATTATAGCCAGTTTCCCCTTGCAAGTGTTTGGCACACTCTCCTATTGCTATTGTCCACCTGAAGTTGGTGAGGTGGTAGTGTTCACCATGCCATCGTTTTCCCCTGCAATCATGGATCTTCCTCTCAAGTCCGTAATCCAAAATAAACACTTTTTTTTTCTCAAAAGTAGCTCATGATCAGGTGATTTATGCCAGCATTTCAAACCTGACTGCAACAGTATAGTTGGTTCTGAGAGTGACCTTGCTGGTGGACACCTGACTATGTGGCTTTGGCCTTTTCAAGTTGATTTTCAAAAGGAATCTAGAAGAATTTGAAACCTATCCTTAGAAGGCACCTTGTCGTGCTGCAAGTACAGCTTGATGGAATATTCTGGACAGATTTGCAAAACCTGAATGCAGTAAGAACTATGGACTGTGAGGTTTGGCTTGTGAGGGTGAGAAAGAGCTTTGCCTTGACTGGGCTAGAAGCAGTTTGTGTGAGAGGCTTGCTGTTATGCCCATGTCCTGTGTATTTGTGCAGGGTTGCTTTGCATAAGAAATGGACTGGTGTGAGTACAGGGATATGGCACAGAAAGGAAGTCTTTGGGCTGAAACTTATGCGTGTTCTGCTGCCATTATATGAGACATTACAACCTTTGAGAATGGGCCAACTGACCTGCATTGGGGCAGCAGGAGCAATGTAGACTCTTCAAAGTCTGTTTTATTCCCCCCTGGATTAACAAATTAGCATCCTTCCTAGTATTGTGGAACATACAAAATGCAAGAAAGAGGGTCATTGAATTTGCAATGTGGTTTTGTGTTTTGGAAATGGCCATGGGCAGTGTGTAGCAGGTTTGCTTGATGCCTGCATGGAAACCCGATGGAGTCATGAAGATGAACCATGAGTTGAAGTGGAGACCCAGTGGAGATGGAGGAAACCATGAGAGGGCTGCTAAGGAGAGCTGCTGGCCCTAGATGAAGTTTTCCAGGACTGTGTGTAGCCTAGCTGGAGGGGAGGAATTGGAACTCCAGGGATTTGTTGCTGATTAGAATTAATAAACTTGGATACTTGTCACTGGCTAGAGCTATTGGACTTGAAGCTACAGAGTTTGATGTTTTCCCAGTTTAAATCTTACATTGGTTGAATATTTCTTTTCTGTGCCCAAATTCCAAATTTTGCAGTGTATTTATTCTGTGCCCTGATGGGTTTTTGGATTAACTTTTGGAATTATGACTCAGTTAAAAGACTTTGGACTATGGAGGTGTTTGAACATCATCAGGAGTGAAAAAAACTATGATGACAGAACATCGTAAGTTAGGCCACAAGAATTTAAGTGTGTTTGTTCAGAAGGTCTGCTGAACAAACTAAGTGGATAAAAGGAGTGTAATAGTTTCTCAAATAAGAGTCTTAACTATCCTCTCTAGAGGTTCTATTTAGAACTGGGAGCTAGTTTGAAGTAAATTTCTTTTTTTTAACTTCTTAAATATATCAGTTTATTTATCTGCAAGCAGAGAGAGAAGAGACAGAAAGAATGGGCACTCGTGGTCTTCTAGCCGCTGCAAATGGACTCCATGTGCATGGACTACTTTGTGTGTATTGCTTTTTGTGGGTATTGGGGCCAAATACTGACTCTCAGGTATTGAAACAAAGGCCTTTAACCACTGAGCCATCTCTCCAGGCACATTGCTTCTTTTTTCTTTTTAACCAATTCCTTTCTTTATTAGTTATGTAAATAGTGTGTAAACAGCAGATGTTGGTGCCATCCTTACTCTCATCCCTGTGCTTCCCCCTCCCATGGAATCCTCCTCATTAGAGATTCCAGTTATTCCCATGGGAATTGTGGGTCTTGCATTGTGGGGGTAACCATCAGTTATGGTGAAGAGGCAATGTCTCTGTGCATAATGTACCAACTTATGGCTCTAACAATCTTTTTGCCACCTCTTCCACAAATTTCACTGGGCCATGTTGGGTTTGTTTTAGGTCTACTTCAGTGATGAGATCTTGAGAGGCTCTGTGTCTCTGGATCACTGGTTTGGTAGGAGTTGAGTGTTCTCTGTGTCTATGTCCTTCATCCTTGTGCTTTCACCAAGAAAGCAGCGCTCTTGCTCATTCCCCAACTACTCTATGGTTTCAGCTGGAGCCCTTGTGTGGTGTGATGGGCTGATTCTCTCCTCGGGTTCTGCATCCATCTGAAAAAGAGAGGCAAATTCTCCAATGGAGAGTGAAGTCAGCACCAGATAAATGTGACAGCTATTATTATTTTAGAGGGGATTTAATAGGTATAGGCTCTCTTGTAGCCCAAGATTGGTGGGAGCCTGATATTTGAGAGTGACTCTTCTTTTGGATATAATTCTGACTTCTTTCCCAGTTCTAGCTATGCGTTCCATTTCACTGAGAGGGTCTGTTGGCCAATCCAAGAGCAGTTGGCTGTACGCCACTATTGCACTTGGGTGAGCATCATGTCAATTTGTTTGCTGCTGAGTAGCTTAGACATGAGTTGCTTGGGCTATGTTGGCCATTTTCCCCCAGTAGCTCATGTAACACCTTCTGGCACTAGGCAAGCTAACTGTCAGACTGTCTTCCAGATTCCATCCAAGTCTCTCCATGTTCTGTACCAACAACATATGGTGTCTTTGGCAGTAGGATCTTACCATTAGCCTTTGGTAGGAAAGTAAGTGCTCTGACAGAAATTTGTTTTCTTTTGGGAAACCTTGCAGGTCTCTCTGATCAATACCACATTGTCGATCTTAAGTGCATTATGGTACTGAGAATTACAGGCCAGCACCAAGGGAAAAGAAGGGGAAAAGATAGGTAGTATAAAAGCAAAGGAGAGAAAAGAGAGATAGAAATAGAAGATTAAGGTTAGACTTTATCATATCCTGTGCAGGGCTCTTTGATTCAGGTGTTCCCTCTAAGGACCTGATGAAGGTTCAACCTTTTAGTCTGTCTTTCTGGATATAGGATTTTATGGTACCAGTTCCATTTGGGTCCAATTTTGTGGCTCCCCCCATCCTTTTGCTCCCTTCCAGCCCCACCTTCCCTATTGTCCCGTCCTGAAGATGCCTCTTAGGTATGTCAGCACCTCAGGCAGATCCAAATTAGGAACCACAGATTAGTGAGACGATTAGAAGATTGTCTTTCTATGCTTGGGTGTGTTTTCTGAGAATGGTCTGTTCCAAGTTCAACCATTTTTCTTCAAATTTCATTGTATCATTTCCCCTTACTGCTCTGTAGAATTCCATCATGTAGATATACCACATCTTGGTTATCCATTCATCTAATGAAGGACATCTGGATTGATTCCAGTTCTTAGCTATTATGAATTGAGCAGCTATAAACATGGTTAAGTAAATCTCTCCGAAGTGAGGCATGGTGCTTTTAGGGTAAATGCCCAGTAAGGGAATAACTGGGTCTGTTGGTAACTATACAGTCAACCTTTTCAGGAGCCTCCATATTGCTTTCCATTGTGGTTGTACTATCTTACATTTCCATCAGCAGTGAATGAGGGTTCCTATTTCTCCATATCTTAACCAGAATTTGTTTTCGTTCGATTTTTTAAAGTTTTTTTATCCTTACTGGGGTAAGGTGGAATCTCATAGTTGTTTTCACTTGCATTTCCCTGATGGTTAGTGATGGTGAACATTTTCTTAAGTGTTTGTTTGCCATTTGTGTTTCTTCCTCTGAGAACTTACTGTTCAGTTCTCTGCCCCATTTTGTGAGTGGGTTCATTGATTTTTTTTATTGTTTAGGTTTTTGAGTTATTTGTAGATTCTAGAAATTAGGCCTCTGGACACACTTGTGGATACAGGCCTCTGTCAGTTGTATATCCAGCAAAAATTTTCTCCCATTCTGTTGGTTGTCTATTGGCTTTGCTTATTGTATGTTACTCTGTGGAAAAACTTTTCAGCTTCATGAGATTCCAATGGTTGAGTGATTGTTTAAGTTCCTGAGCTACTGGGATTTTCTTTTCAGGAAGTTTTTTCCCATTCACATCATGGAATGTTCCTACTTTTTTTCTTCCAGTAGTAGCAGGTCTTTGATCCATTTGGACTTGATTTTTGTGCATGGCAAGATGTATGAATCTAGTTTCCCTGCATACAATTATCCAGTTTCTCCAGCAACATTTGTTGAAGATGCTGTCTTTTTTTTCCCCCAGTGTACATTTTTAGGGCCTTTGTCAAATATCAAGCAGCTGTAGTTACTTGACCCAAAGTACAGGTCCTTTACCCTGTCTACTGGTCTATAATCCTGTTTTTACGCCAGGACCATGTTGTTCTTGTTATGATGGATTTGCAAAATACTTTCAGATCAGGTATTGTGATGCCTCCAGAGGTTTCTCCTTTGCTGAGGATGTGCCTGAATACATGAAGCTTTCTGCTACTCCATATGAATTTTGAGATCATTTTTTCTATCTCTGTGAATAAAAATATTGGGATTTTTATTGGTACTGCATTAAATCCATATATTGCTTTTGGTAAGATTGCCATTTTCACAATGTTAATGCTGCCTATCCAGTAGCATGGGTGGTCTTTCCATTTTCTCAAGTCCTTCTCAATTTCTTTCTTCAGTGCTTTCATTATATAAGTACTTTACAACCTTGGTTAATGTTATTCCAAGGTATTTTTTATTGCTATTAAAAATGGGGAAATGTCACTAATTTCTTTCTTTCTCCTTGTGTTTTGCATATAGAAAGGCTACTGATTTTTGTGCATTGATTTTGTATCCTGATATTTTACTGAAGGAATTAATCACCTTTAAGAGTTTTGAAATGGAATTTCTTGGGTCCCTTATGTATACAATCATGCTATCTTTGAATAGGGCTACCTTAATCTCTTCCTTTCCAACTTGTACCATCTTTTTTCTTTCTCCTGTCTTATTGCTTGAGCTGGTACTTCTCGTACAATGTTGAAGAGCAGAAGTGAGAGTGGACACCCCTGTCTTCTTCCTGATCTCAATGGGAATTCCTCCACTCTCTCTCCATTAAGTATTATTTGGGCCTTAGTTGCTTTATATGTGGCCTTTATTTTGTTGAGATAAAAGCTGCCTATGTATATTTTCTCCAAATGTTTTGATCATGAAATGATGTTGTATTTTGTCAAAGGCCTTTTCTGCAGCTATTGAAATGATCATGTGGTTTTTGTGCTTTAGCTTATTGGCTGATTTCTGTATGTTGAACCAATGCTGTGGTCCTGGGATAAAGGCAACTTGATCAAGATGGATAATGCTTTTGATGTGTTGTTGAATTTGGTTTATGAGGATTTTCTTCAGGATCTTTGCGTCTAAGTTCATCAGGGAAATAGGACTGTAGTTTTCTTTTCTTGTGGCATCTGTACCTGGTTCCTATATTAGGGTGACACTAGCTTCATAAAAGGAATTGAGGAGCTTTCCTTGTTCTCTCATTATGTGGCACAGTTTGAGAAAAAATGGTTTCAGTTCTTCCATGAAGTTTGATAGAATTCAGCTGAGAAGCCATCTGGTTGGTTCTGTACTCTCTTTTTTTTGGGGGGGGGGTTGATTACATTTTCAATATCAGTGGGTATGATAGGTTTGTTCAGGCGATTAATCTGCTCTGAGTTTAGCTTTGGTAGGTGGTATGTGTCCAGGAATTCATCCATTTCCTGCATATTATCCAGTTTTGTGGATTAAAGGTTTTTTAAATAAGTCTTGATTATCCTCCCAATTTCACTTATGTCTGTTGCGATCTCTCCTTTTTCATTTCTACTTTTGTTAATTAGAGTTGAATCTTTTTTCGCTTGGTAAAATTGGCCAGGGGTTTATCAATCCTGCTTAATTTTTCAAAGAACCAGCTCTTTGTTTGATCAATTTTCTTAATTGTTTTTTTTTTTTTTTTTTTGGTTTCCAAATCATTTATTTCTGCTTAGATCTTAATTATTTCGTTAAATATGGAGCTTTTTTTAAAAATTGTTTTCTTTATTAGTTAGTTTTGTATTCAGCAAATACAGTCAGTTTGGTGTATGGTTCTGAGTTGAGTCCAAATACATCTTATAGGGGGATTGTTCAAACCCGTATTAGAAACAAAATAGTATAGTTCTGTGAGTTACTTGGATTGTTAAGAAGAGTTTCTTAATGGACACACTTAAATGTTTTGTGTCATGCAGCATGGTGTCCTGCCATCATTAAGTTAACTAAGTTTCCAAACTAAAACTGGAATGAAATTAAGTTGCAAACCAACTCATCATTGTAATAAAGCAGAAAACAATGAAGGTTACACGTATATACTCTAACATTTATGATTGGCACATGTTGCTATGGTATGAAAACTGCCTACCATGTTTGTTTCATAATAAATGTGAACTCCAATGTGTATGTCACCAAACAGTGAGAAAGAACACTGCAAGGAGTTTTACTTACCCACCTGCTCTAATCTGAAACTAAACAAACAAATTCATAACAGAAACATTGTACACTTCTTTGAGTCTCTGAGTTTGTTCAGAAGAGTTTTCAATAACATTTAAATCCTTGTGTCATACAAAATGGTGTTCTCCCATCATTATGTTACCTACATGACCAAATGAATACAGAAGTGAATGAAAATTACTGAATAACTCCTAGTGTTACCAAGGACAAAACAATTAGAGTTATAGTTTTATTGGTACACAATCACTGTTGTGTGTAAAATATAGATTTCTGACAACTGCTTACAGTGTTTGTTTCATACAAAAAATGAACTCCACTCAGTAATGGTCACAAACTGTGAGAACAAACATGGAAAAGAAGTTTACTTCAAATTAGCTGCTAGTTCCAAACAGAACCCAAATAGATCTTCTAGGGAGGGTAGTTCAAACTCCTGGTAGAGAAACAGTAGTCACTTATTTTGTCCATCAGAGTTTCTGAACACAGTTAAATTCAATGTCCTACATTATGGTGTTCTGCCATTATTACATAAGCTACTTTACCAAATTAGTTTGGAAATTAAAAGAAATTACTAGTTGACTCATATTGTTTGAGAGTTCAAAAGTTGAACTGCTATGGGTATGTGCCCAAACTTTGAAAACTAACAGTTAAATGAATGTTACTTACAAAATAGCTCCTAGTTCTGCAATGAATCCAAGTGTATGTTCTCTACAAGGTACTTCAAACTCATGAGAAACAGAATAGTAAACTTCTTTGTCTAAGCCCTAAGTGTGTCCAGAAGAGCTTATAAACAATTTTCCTTATGGAAATTGGTGTCTTCAGCAGTAGGTCTTAACCTCTGGTGAGTAATCAAGTGCTCTGACAGAAGTCTGTTTTGTTTGTTTTGGGAGATCTAGTAGGTCTCTCTGATCAACAGCTCATTATGGATGTAGACCACATCGTGGCACAGGGAGATACAGGCCAGTTTCAAGAGCAAAGAAAAAATAAAAAAGACATAGAAGAAAGAGAAATAGGAGAAATTTGAGGTTAGGTTTTGTCTCACCCCATCCAGGGCCCTTCAATTCATGTCCTACCCCTAAGGTCCTCTTGAAGGTTCCACCTTTTAGTCTGACTTCCAGGATATAGGATTCTATTGTAACAGATGAATTTAGGCTCAGTTTTTTCCTCACACACACCCTTTCCCTTACCCCCAAGCCCTACCTTCCCTATTGTCCAAGCCTCCAGATGCTATTCAGGTATGTCTGATACAGGTTAGGAACTGTGGATGAGTGAGATCATGTGACAGTTGTCTTTCTGTGATTGTGTGAGTTCACTTAGAATGACCTGTTCTAAGTTCAACCATTTTTCTACAAATGTGTCATTCTTTGTACTGGTGAGTAGAATTCCACTGGGTAGATATATTCACATCTTGGTTATCCATTCATCCAATGATGGGCACCTGGGTTGATTACACTATTTAGCTATTATGAATTGAGCCTATACAAATGGTTGAGCAAATATCTCTGAACTGAGATGTGGAGCTTTTAGGATAAATTCCCAGTAAGGAAATAGCAGAGTCTGTTCAAAACTCTGTATTCATCCTTTTCAGGAGTCTCCATACTGATTTCTTAGTGGTTGCACCCACTTACATTCCAACCAACTGTGAATAAGTGTTCCTACCTCTCCACATCCTCAAAAACATTTATTTTCATTTGATTTTTCTCTTCAGCCCTCTTTTTTATTTTTATTTATTTATTTTTTAAACTATTTATGTATGTATTTATTTTCATTTTTTAAAATTCAATTTATTAATATTTTTACTAATTAGTTTTATACTCAGTGAATACAGTCAAGTTGGTACTATTGTTAGGCTCATCAATATACTACCCCGTCTCCCTGGCCCCTCCTTGTTGAGGTATATGAGTCATGCATTGTGGAGTTAGCCCACAGTTATGGGTAGGAGAAATGTCTCTGCATATTATGACCCAACATGTGGCTCTGACAGTCTTTCTGTCCCCTCTCCCACAAAATTTCCCTGAGCCATGTTGGGTTCATTTTTGGTCTGCTTCAGTGATGAAGTGTTGGGGGCCTCTGGGTCTCTTCATATCTGATATGGTAGGAGTTGATTTTTCTCTGTGTTGATCTCCTTCACCCTTGTGCTGGTACCCAGTTCACCAAGAGAACAGCACCCTTGCTTGTTTTGCCAATTTTTCTTAGTTTCAGCTGGGGCCCTTTTGAGGTATGATGGGATGGTTCTCTCCTTAGGATCTGCACCTATCTGAAAAAGAGAAGCAGATTCTCCAATGAAGAGTAAAGTTAGCACCAGACAAATGGGATAACCCTTATTTTTTTAATAGAAAATTTAATAGGTGTAGGCCCATTTGTAGCCCACGATTGGTGGTAGCTTGATAATGGTGAGCGAGCTCATATTTAGATATGGTTCTGACTTGTTTCCCAGCTCCAGCTATGGGTCCCTTACCACTGAGGGGATCAGTTAGCCAAATCAAGAGCAGTTGGTTTCCTACCATTGCTGTGTGCCACTATTGTACTTGTGTGAACATCGCAACAGGTTATTTGCTGCTAAGCGGGTTGGGCCATGAGTTGCTTGGACAGATATTGTCATTTTCCCCAAGTCGCCCATGTAGCACCTTCTGGCACTAGATGCCAGTCAGTCTGGGGACTGACTCTCTTCCAAGTCTGATTTTTTAAAAAATATTTGCTGTCTTTACTGGTGTAAGGTGGAATCTCATAGATGTTTTATTTTGAATTTCCCTAATGGTTATGGAGGTTGAATATTTTCTCTTTTCTGATATTTAATTTGATTTATTTATTTGACAGAGAAAGAGGGAGAGAGAGACAGAGAGACAGAGAGAAGAGAGAGGGTGCACTGCAAATGAACTCCAGATGCATGTGCCCCCTCTGCATCTGGCTAATGTGGGTCCTGGGGAATCAAGCCTGGGTCCTTTGGTTTTGCAGGCAAATGCCTTAACTGAAAAGCCATCCCTTCAGCCTTTTTTTTTTTAATGTGCATTAGCCATTTGTAATTTTTCCTCTGAGAACTCCTTATATAGTTGCCTGCCCCACTTTTGGAGTGGGTTGTTTGATTTTTTAATTGTTTTTGAGTTCTTTGTAGAGTCTAGATATTAGGTTTCTGTCAGTGATATAGTTGACAAAGACTTTCTCCCATTCAGTGGGTAATCTATTGGCTCTGCTTATGGTATATTTGTCCATGCAAAAGCTTTTTGGCTTCATGAGATCCCATTTGTTGAGTGCTTGTTTAATTTCCTGGGCTACCTGGGTTTTGTTCAGGAAGTCTTTTTCCAGTCCTATATCATGGATTGTGCCTCCTATTTTTTCTTCCAGTAGTTGAAGCATTTCAGGTCTTTTATTGAGGTCTTTAATTTATTTGGACTTGTTTTTATGGTGAAACGAGTGAGTCTAATTTCATTTTTCTACATTTGTTCATCCAATTTGTCCAATACCATTTGTTGAAGATGCTGCATTTTCTCCAGTCTACATTATTACTACATTATTAAAAGATAAAACAGCTGTAGTAACTTGACTTAAGGTCTAGGTATTCAATTATGTTCCATTGATCTATGTTTCTGTTTTTATTCCAGCACTTTTGTCACTATGGCTTTGTAATATAGCTTTAGATCTGGTGTGGTGATACTGCCAGAGGTGTTTTCTTTCCCCTGAGGATATGCTTGCATATCTGAGGCCTTCTGCCATTCCATATGAATTTTGAGATCATTTTTTCAGTCTCAGTGAAGAATGATGCTGGTATCTTTATTGGTATTGCATTAACTCTGTATATTGCTTTTGACAGAATTGTCATTTTTACAATATTAATTTTACCTATCCAGGAACATGGGAGGTCCTTCCGTCTTCTCAAGTGCTCCTCTATTTCTTTCTAGAGTGTTTTTATGTTCTCATTATATAGTTCCTTCACATCCTTTGTTAGTGTTATTCCAATGTATTTAATTTTTTGTTGCTATTGAAAATGGGACAGCCTCACTGATTTCTTTCTCTGTATATTTGTCCTTTGCCTACACAAAACTACTAGTTTTATGCATTGATTTTGTATTCTGCCACTTTGCTGAAGGAATTTATCACCTTTAGATTTTCTTGATGCTTCTTGTAGTTCATTCTTGCATTTGATCAAGTCTTCATTAAGCTTAATCAACTGGTTGTTGAGGTATTCAATTTCTTGACTTACCTTCAATATATTCATTTCTCTTTGGAGGGTTCTAATGTTTTCTTCCATCAAGTTAAGCCTACTATCAACTGCTGAGTGCTCTAAATGATTCTGTTCAATTTCATTGATACGGTTGTTGGTTCTTTGATAGTTTGCCTCAAGTTCAGTGATTTTTTTTTTTTTTAAATCAGGGTCTCATTGGTTGTTGTGTTACATTTTTGGAATGAATTTCTGTTCCTTTGTCTATGATTTCATTGGAGGCTTCTGTAGTAGGACTCAGCATCCTTGGTGGAGATCTCTCAGTTTTCTGACTTTCATTGGCTTTTTTGTGTTGTTGTCTACCCATGTCAGGAAGTCTCTTTATTTTATTGAGGAAGAAGCAAGTTTATGTCCTTTGACCCATTTACCCTCTGACTCAGGTGAACAGGGATTTTGGTACTTAGTGTCCAGTCAAGATACCAGAGCAAAAGGCCTGATTCCACAGCTCACATAGAGGCCAAGCCTCCCCAAACAAGGCACAATGGGACCTATCAGAATCAGGGGACTAGAGGAATAAGGGAACAGGGATCTGGCCTATTCGTGCTGAGCCCTCCAGTACATGCACCAGACTTGGGAGGTAGGAGGAGCCCAGGCACAGGGGTCTGGTCTACTCACTCCAGAGGGCCATGTCCACACACTGATGTGAAAGGAACTCAGACCTGGGCAGTGGGAGGGGACCAGAAATGGGTCTGGCCTACTCACTTCAGACCGCTACGCCCACACACACACTGATTGTGCAAGGAACTCAGACCTGGGCAAAGGTAGGGGCAAGAAATGGGTCCAGCCTATTCACTCCAGACCACTGCTCCTTCCCACACAGTGACCATGCAAGTAACTCAGACCCAGGATGTGGGAGGGGCCCAGAACTGGGTCCAACCTACTCCATACCACCATGCCCGCCCACACAATAACTGTGCAGGGAACCCAGACCCAGATGGTGGGAGGGGGCAGAAATTGGTCCAACCTACTCACGCCAGACAGCTGTGCCCTGTCTTTTTTTTTTTTTTATTAGTTATGGACATAGTATGTAAACAGCACATATTGGTACCATCCTTTCCCTCATCCCTTTGCCCCATCCAAAGGGATCCTCCTAGTTGGGGATGCAGGTCATTCCCATGGGGATTTTGGGTCATGCATTATGGGGCAGCTATCAGTTATGGGAAAGAGGCAGTGTCTCTGTGCATAATGTCCAACCTTGTGGCTCTAGAAATCTTTCTGCTTCCTCTTTCCCAAAATTCCCTGAGCCATGTTAGGTGAGAGACACTTTGGAATAAATATAATGTCTCTATATGTGAGTTTGTGTAGAGAGACATATTTGAAGATGTATTATGTCTGTATGTGTGCTTATAGAGACATCTGGATGTGTATGTTTGTATATATGTGTGTGGGTGTCAATGAGAGGCAATTGAATGTATATATTTGTATATGTTTGTGAATGCTTGTGTAAAAGAAAGACATTTCAATGTGTATGATGTATTATATATGTCAGTGTGTGAGAGAGGGACACATTTGAATAAGTAATATTTGTACTTGTGTGTGTGTGTGTAGGGAGAGAAACATTAAAATGTGTATAATGTTTGCACATTTCTGTTTGGGTGGATGATATGGTGGAATGTGTATGATATCAGTATATGTGTGTGTCTGCGAGAAGGACATTTGAATGTGTATGATATCTGTATATAAGTGTATTTGTGGAGAGAAAGAGAGAGTTGAATGTGTATGATGCTGTATATTTGTGTGTCTGTCAAGAGAGACATTGGAATGTGTGTGATGTCTGCATAGGTGTGTGTATGTGTGTGTGAGAGAGATTTTAATGTATACATTTGTGTTTGAGAGATACATTTGAATTTCTATGATGTCTGTAAATATTTGTTCATGTGTGTGTATGAAAAGAGAAAATATTGAAAAGTGTATGATTTCTATATGTGTGTGTGAGAGAGAGACATTTGAATGTGTATGATGTCTGTATGGAGTGTATGTGAGGAAAGAAGGAGACATTTGAAAGTGTATGATCTGTCTTTAGATATGTGTGTGTGAGAGACAGATATATTTGAATGTGTATGATCTCTGTATATGTATGAGGGTGTGTGTGGGAGAGATAGTTGAAAGTGTAAGATGTTTCCATATATGTGTGTGTGTGGAGAGAAAAAACATTTGAAAATGTATGACATTTGTATATTTGTGTATGAGAGAGCTGTGTATGTCTATCTGTGTGATTATAGAGAGACACTTGGATGTGTATGATGTTTGTATATGTGTGTATGTGCATAGATGAATGAGGGGCAAGTGAATGTGTATGATGTCTGTATATATGTGTATATATATAGAGAGATTTCAATGTGAATTATGTCTGTATGTGTGTGTATGTTGAGAGAGAAAGGTTGGATTGTGTATGATCTTTGTATATGTGTTTGGTATGTGTGTGTAAAGAAAAGAAATTTGAATGTGTATGATGTCTGTATATGCGTATGTGTGTATGTGTGTGAGAAAGAGACACATTTGTATATGTATGGTATCAGCAAAGGTTTGCTGTACAGAGAGATTTCAAATATACATTATGTCTGTGATTGTGAGTGTAGAGAGCAAGAGATGTTTGTATGTGTATGATGTGGGTATATTTGCATATGTGTGCATGGAGGGACAAAGAGAGAGGTTGGAATGTGTATTATATCTGTATAAGTGTGTGAATGTGTGTGTGAGATAGAGATTTAAATGTGCATGATGCCTGTATATGTGTGTGATTGTGTGTGTGAGACTCAATGAATGTTTATGATGTCTGTATGAGTGAGCATGAGTGTGTGTGAGAGAGACATTTAAATGTGCATGATGTCTGTGTGTGTGTGGTGGTGGAGAGAGAGAGAAATTTGAATGTGTATGATGACTGTATGTATAAGTTTGTGTGTGGAGAGACAGAGACATTGGAATGTATGTGATATCTGTATATATGTGTGAATGGGTGTATGCCAGAGAGACATATTTGAATGTGAATGATGTCTGTTTATGTATATGTGTGTGGAGACAGATAAAGATGTTAGAATGTGTATGCTGTCTGTCTGTGTGTGGAAGAAAGAGAGAGATGACAACTGAATATGTTTGTATATGTGGAGAGAGAGACATTGAATGTCTATGATTTCTGTATGTGTGTGTGTGTAGAAAGGTATTTGCTACCTGTATATTGTGTATGTACGTGTGTGAGAGTCATTTGAATGTGTATGCCAAACAGGCAGTTCACAGAGGAAGAAATACAAATGGCAAACACACACTTAAGAAAATGTTCATCATCCCTAATCATCAAAGAAATGCAAATTAAAACAACTGAGATTCCACCTTACCCCAATAAGGACCGCAAACATCAAAAAATCAAATGAAAATAAATGCTGGCAAGGATGTGGAGAAGTAGGAACACTCATCCACAGTTGGTGGGAATGTAAGATGGTACAACCACTTTGGAAAGCAATATGGAGACTCCTGTAAAAGCTCACTATAGAGATACCAACAGACTCAGTTATTCCCTTACTGGGCATCTATCCCAAAACCTTCAAACCACATGCCAGAGAGATTTGCTCAACCATGTTTATAGCAGCTCATTTTGTAATAGCTAAGAGCTGGAATCAACCCAGATGTCCATCACTAGATGTTTGGCTTTTTACTGTTTAGATTTTTGAGTGCTTTGTAAATTCTATAGATTAGGCCTCTGTCAGTTGGATAACCTGTAAATATATTCTACCATCCAGAGTGGAATATATTGGCTTTGGCTATTTTATGCTTGTTTGTATAGAAACTCTTCAGCTTCAAATGATCCCATTGGTTGAGTGACTGCTTAAGGTCATGAGCTACTGGGGTTTTGTTCAGGAAGTCTTTTTCTGTTCCTATATCATGGAAAGTACTTCAAAAATATGCTTACAGTAGTATTCGAGTTTCTCATCTTATATTGAGGTCTTTGATTTGGACTTGAGTGTAGAGCATGGCGAAATGTGTGGATCAAGTTTCAGTTTCCTGCATATGGTTATCCAGTTTGTCTAGCACCATTTGATCAGGGTGCTGTCTTTTGTCCAGCCTATATTGTTTGGGCCTTTGTCAAATGTCAAGTAGCTGTATTTGCTTGACCGAAAGTCTGGGTCCTCAAGTCTATTCCATTGGTCTGTACTCCTGTTTTTATGCCAGTACCATGCTGTGTTTATTACTATGGCTTTGTAATATAGCTTTAGGTCAGGTATGGTGATGCTCGAGAGGTATTTCTTTTGCTGAGGATATGTTTGGATATGTGAGGCCTTCTGCCTTTCCATATGAAAATTGAGATCATTTTTCCTATCTCTGTGAAGAACACTGTAGAGATTTTTAACTGGAATTGCATTAAATCTATATATTGCCTTTGGTAGGATTGCCATCTTCACAATGTTAATTCTGCCTGTGCAGGAGCATGGGCGGTCTTTCCATGTTCTCAAGTCCTCCTCAATTTCTTTTTTGAGTGTTTTTATGTTTTTGTTGTACAGATCTTTCACTTCTTGGTTAATGTTATTCCAAGGTATTTTATTTATTTTTGTAACTATTGAAAATAGGACCATGTCCATTATTTCTTTCTCTTTATCTTTGTCATTCGCATATAGAAAGGCTACCTATTTTTGTGCATTGATTTTGCTTTGCTACTTTGCTACTTGCTCTGCTACTTTGCTATAGGAGTTAATCACCTTCAGGAGTTTTGGGATGGAGTCTCTCAGGTCTCTTACATATACAATCATGCCATCAGTGAATCAAGCTAACTTCTGTTCTTCCTTTCCAAATTGTATCCCTTTTATTTCCTTCTCCTGTCTTATTGCTTGAGCTAGGGCTTCCAGTTCAGCAGAGGTGAGAGTGGACAACCCTGTCTTGTTCCTCATCTAAATAGGAATTCCTCCAGTGTTTCTCCATTAAGTATTATTTGGCCTTAGGAGCTTTGTATACTGCCTTTATTGTGTTAAGATATGAACCAACCATGCCAATTCTCTACAATGTTTTGATCATGAAGTGATGTTGTATCTTGTCAAAGGCCTTTTCTGCATGTATCTAAATGATCATGTGGTTTTTATGGTTAACCTTGTTTATGTGGTGTATTACATTGACAGATTTCTGTATGCTGAACCACCTCTGTGTTCGTGGGATGATTAATCTGCTCTGAGTTTAGCAGATGGTATTCGTCCAGGAATTTATCCATCTCCTCCACATTATCCAGTTTTGTGGATTAGAGGTTTTTGAAAGGAGTCCTAATGATTCTCCCAATTTCACTTATATCTGTTGTGATCTCTTCTTTCTCATTTTGAATTTTGTTAATTTGAAGCTTCTCCTTTTTTTGATTGATCAAATTGGCCAGGGGTTTGTCAATCTTGTTTCTTTTTACAAAGAACCAGCTCTTTGTTTTTTCAATTGTCTTAATTATTTCCTTGGTTTCCAATTCATTAATTTCTGCTCTGATTTTAATTATTTCTTTTCTTCTGGAGCCCTCTGGGTTGGATTTTTCTTGTTTTTCCAGTGCCTTTAGGTGGATGGTTAGGTTATTGATTTGGGATCATTCTGTCTTTTCTATGAAGGCATTGAGTGTGATGAATATTCCCCTGAGGACCGTCTTCATTGTGTCCCATACGTTTTGGTACGATGTGTTCTTATTGTCATTCAATTCTAGAAATTTTGTAATTTCATTTTTTATTTCATTCACTGTACATTTATTGTTTAAAAGTGTGCTGTTCAGTTTCCAGGTGCCATTGGGATTCTTGGTGGGTCTTTTGTTGTTAATTTCTAGCAATATGGCATTGTGATCTGATATCATGCAGGGAACTTTGTTAATCTTCCTAAATATGTGGAGGCAGTCTTTGTGACCCAGTACATGGTCTATTTTAGAGAATGTTCCATGGGCTGGTGAGAAGAATGTGTAGTCTGTGGATTTGGGATGGAAAGTTCTGTAGATGTCCATTAGGTCTAAGTGATCTATGGCTTTGTTGGGCTCTCTTACTTCCCTGTTTGGATGATCTGTCTATTACTGATAATGGTGTATTGAAGTCCCTAGCTATGATGGTGTTGGTGGTTATTTCCCCTTTATTGTCAAGTAAGTTTTGTTTCATGAACTGTGGTGCCCCTGTCTTTGGTACATACAGATTTATGATTGTAATATCCTCTTGATGGGTCATTCCCTTGATAAGCAGGAAGTGGCCTTCTTTGTCTTTTTGATCATTTTTGGTTTGAAGTCTATTTTATCCGATATTAATATAGCTACCCCTGCTTGTTTCTTATTCCCCTTTGCTTGGAATATTGTTTTCCACCCGTTCACCCTGAGGAGGTGTCTGTCTTTAGTGGTGAGGTGGGTTTCTTGAAGACAACAGGTTGAGGGGTCTAATTTTTTGATCCACCCTGTTAGCTTGTGTCTCTTGATGGGTGAATTAAGGCCATTAATATTTAGGGTAATGACTGTGAGATATGATTTGATCCCTGCCATATTGTGGTGGTACATGTGGGTTGGTGTTTTCATGGAGTTTGAAATTTTTTGTGCCTACTCTGAGTTTGGTTACTGTGATCTGCTTCTTGTAGGCATTTGAGGTTGATTATTTGTTTCTTCTCTGTGGAGAATTTCCTGAAATACTCTCTGTAGGTTTGGTTTTGTGTTCATATACTTGTAAAGCTGAGTTTTGTCATGCGAATTTTTTTTTTCACCATCTGTTATGAGGGATACTTTTGTTGGGTAGAGTAGTTTAGGTTGGAAGCCATAGGTTCTTAGACTTTGCAGTGTTTCATTCCAGGCCCTTCTAGCTTTCTGGGTTTCCATTGAGAAGTCTGGAATAATTCTGATGGGGTTACCTTTGAAAGTGGTGTGCTGTTTTTCCCTAGCTGCTTTTAGGATTTTCTCTTTGGTGTCAATATTTAGAGTCTTAATGACAATATGTCTTGGAGAGTTTCTCCTTTGGTCCAGTCTGTTTGGAGTTCTGTTGGCTTCTTGTGTCTTAATAGGCCTTTCCTTTAAGAGACTGGGCAAGTTTTCTTCAATTATTTTGTTAAATAAGTTCTCCATGCCTTTCGTCTGAATTTCTTCTCCTTCTGGTATTCCAATGATCCTGATATTAGGACGTTTAAGTGTATCCCACAATTCCCCCATGTTCTGTTCACAGAAACTTTTGAACTTACTGAAATTTTTGAGCTCTTGAACTGTTTCTTCCATCTTGTCTTCCAGATCAGAGTTTCTATCCTCCACATGGCTGACTGTATTCTTGAGAGCTTCTAGAGAGTTTTGGAGTTGTTCAATTAGGTTTGCATTTTCTGCTACTTTTCTATGTATAATTTCCATCCCCCTGTCAAGCCTCCTTTTCACATCATGTTCTGATTTTCTTGATGATTCTTGGAATTCTTCCTTGCCTTTCTTTATGTCTTCATTTTGCATGGCCAGCTGATTTTTGAGGTCTTTTTTTTTTCCCCTCTCTGTAAAATCTCTTAACTGTCTTTGAATTCCTTCCATGTTCTTATCTATTAGGTCTAATCTAGTGATGGCAGCATCCGCACAATTATTGATCCTTTGTTGCTTTTCTGCAAGTTCTACCAGTAGCTTGGTCAGGGTTGCATTGCTCATAGCTTCATTTTGGTGTTCTGTTCCTAATGACTCTTCTATGTTTTGATTACAGATGATCATTGTAGGACTGGGTGATCTAACTGGATTTCCTTGCCTTTGATTTTTCATGTTATATCTTTTGTGCTGTGGTCTGCCCATCACAGTGTATGGGCACATAGTTGGATGTGTCAGCCTGGGCTCAAGCACAATGGGAAACTAAGGCAGTTGCCAAGCAGCCTGGGCTTTGGCTCTCACTTGCCAAAGCTGCCTGTTCTACCTCCTGGCCGGGGTGTCAAAGTTGCTTGAGCTCTCAAGTGGTAATGCACCAAGGCTTCCTGAAGTTGCACGAGGTGGAACATTGAGGCACCAAGCACTGAAGCAGCCCAAACTCGACGAGGGAACACTGGGACCTGGAGCAGCCTCCGCTCCCCAATAACAGGACAATGGTGGGGGTCCAGGGCTCTGCAGACAGGTAGGGGATGGCACCTGAGCTGACGCAAGTAGCAGACACAGTCTGAGTTTGCATGGCAGTTTCTGTGGGCCTGGACTCACTGAATTTGTGGCAGTCAGAGCAGTAAGTGAGCAAGTGGGTGGAGCAGCCTAAGCTTCCACATGCAGGGATCAATCGGCACGGCGTGATGGATATGGCGGCTACTTGGGGGGAGGGGTGGGCTACCCACCCATGAGGGAATCAGCGATTCCCTGTTTTTCCCCCTCTGTGCCCCCCCACTGGCAATCTATTGGAGATTTCTCTCCCCAAAAGACCCAGTGAAGCCCTAATATCTTGCCTTTCTTTTCCCAGGATCTGTGGTGCAGCTAATTGGTTGGTTTCTTGGCTGGAAGTCTACAAGTTCTTTTGACAGTTTTTATTTTCACAGTAATAATGTAATTATTACAGAGAGACTAAGATGTGGTAAATTCCCTGCATTAAATGAACATGATCTAATTTTATTAATTATATTTCATACTTTCTCACACCATGAGCCATTCTGAGTTTGTAAGTTCTCTTCAGTTCTAGATTGCTATATTAGGGAACATAAATGTTACAGGAAAGCCGCTCCTGTGACACACAAAATCTACACTGAGAAGAACTTGGAGTTCACTTTGGGTTTACAAAGGGAAATGTGCGTTAGTTTTTGTACAAGTTCTTTTGACTGTTCTTCTTTTCATAGCAATAACGTAAGGATATCAGAGCAACGGACATGTGTTGAACTACCTGCACTGTATGAATGTGATCTAAGTTTATTAATTGTATTTGGTGCTTTCTCATGCCACAAGCAGTTATGAGTTTCTAAATTCTCTTCAGTTCTAGTTTGCTATGTTAGGGAACTTAAATGTTACAGGAAAGCCTCTCTTGTAACCCTTAAAATCTACACTAAGAAACTTGGAATTCAGTTTCTTTTTACAATGGGAAATATTCTTAGCAGACAATCAGCTAACAGAACTTTCAATTCACTGTTAGTTTACAAGGGAAAATGTTCTTCGTAGACAATCTGATTAGAGGGCTACAAGTATGCATTAGGTTTTGTACAAGTTCTTTTGACAGTTCTTCTTTTCACCATAATAACATAATTATTACAGAGCTGTGGTGAAATCCTTGCGTTGAATGATCATGATCTAAGTTTGTTAATTGTATTTCGTGCTTTCTCACACCATGATCAGTTATGGGTTTGTAAGTTCTCTTCAGTTCCTCTTTGCTGAGCTACAGAACTTAAAGATAACAGAGAAACATATGGTGTGACACTCAAATTCTAAAATCAGAAGAATAAATTTGAATTCACTTTTACTTTACAGTGGGAAATGTTCTTAGTAGACTATTAGCTTATGGAACTTTGAATTCAGAGTTAGTTTACAATGGGAAATGTTCTTAGTAGACAATCTGATTACAGTGCAACAAGTATGCATTAATTGTTGTACAAGTTATTTTGATGGTTCTTCTTTTCACAGTAATAATGTAAGGATTTCAGAGCCATGAACTTGTGTTGAACTCCCTCCGTTCTATGAACGTGATCTAAGTTTATTAATTGTATTTCATGCTTTCTGAGAAGTTATGAGTTGGTAAGTTCTCTTCAGTTCTAGTTTGCTATGTTAGGGAACTTAGCTGTTACAAGAAAGTTACTCTTGTGACACTCAAAATCTACACTACGAAGAACTTGGAATTCACTTTGGGTTTACAAAGGAAAATGTTCTTAGGAGACAATCATTAATAGAACTTTTCTTTTACATTTATTTTATTTTATTTTATTTTTTCTCAATTTTTAAAACATTTTCCATGATTATAAAGAATATCCCCTGATAATACCCTCCTTCCCCCCATTTCCACCTTTGAAATTCCATTCTCCATCATATCCCCTCCCCATCTCAATCAGTCTCTCTTCCATTTTGATGTCATGATCTTTCCCTCCTATTATGATGGTCTTGTGTAGGTAGTGTCTTCCCTATGAGGTCATGGATATATAGGCCAGTTTATGTCTGGAGGGAGCATGTTGTAAGGAGTCCTACCCTTCCTTTGGCTCTCACATTCTTTCTGACACCTCTTCCACATTAGACCCTGAGCCTTGGAACATGTGATTGAGATGTTACTCGGTACTCTAGTCACTTCTTTCCAGCGCCATGATACCTTCTGAGTTGTCCCAAGGTCACTGCCATGTGAAAAGAGAATATTCTCTACCCAAAGTGAGAGTATCATTAATATAAGGGTATGAATATTAAGAGAAGTGCTTACTGAGCATTTTGATAAGCATAGAATATACACTTATCCAGACATCAGCAGATGTTACACCCCTAGGGCTCATGACTACCCCTGTTGTAGGTTTTCAGTATCAGGGATGCATTTCCTCCCATGGAGTGGGCCTCTAGTCCAATTGGAGGGCGGTTGGTTTCCACCATGATAGACATGCCACTATTGTACCCATTGGCTCATTTGGCCTAGCTGGCCAAATTTAAGGCTTGCAGTGTCCACTGTTGAGTGTCTTCACTGGTGGTATCTCTTTCTCCCATTGAACTGCATGTCGAATGGCTTCTTCCAGCTTTCTGTCAGCTGGTCTACATGGAGGAGATTATCAGCTCAGTTCTAGCAGGATTTCTCAGTGGCCTTTCAGCCCATATATGTGCAGTATTCAGCAATAGGGTCTTACCATAGATTCCTGGTGGGAAACCAAGGGCCTTGCCAAGGGCCTATAATGTTTTTGGTGCATCAGGTACCCCCCTGGCCAACAACTCACTGGAAGGTATCCCATCCATGGCACTGAAAATTTTCTAGCAATGATCTACATCTCCTGAGTGTTCCATTGTCCAAAACCAGATTCCATATGATTTATTTATATCCTCTTAGATTTTGATTAGCCCTCCCTCCACCTTTCCTCTACTCAATCTCCTCCCCTGACCTCACTTTGGGCCTTTTCACCCCCATTAATCTGTTCTTCTCATTAATAGAACTTTGAAATCACTGTTAGTTTAAAATGGGAAATGTTCTCATAGACAATCTCATTAGAGTGCAACAAGTGTGCGTTACTTTTTGTACAAGTTCTTTTGACTGTTCTTCTTTTCATAGAAATAACGTAAGGATTTCAGAGCAATGGACATGTGTTGAACTACCTGCATTGTATGAATGTGATCTACGTTTATTAATTGTATTTCGTGCTTTCTCATGCCAAGAGCAGTTATGAGTTTCTAAATTCTCTTCAGTTCTAGTTTGCTATGTTAGGGAACTTAAATGTTACAGGAAAGCCACTCTTGTGACACTCAAAATCTACACTAAGAAGAATTTGGAATTCACTTTGGGTTTATGAAGGAACATGTTCTTAGTAGACAATCATTAATAGAACTTTGAATTCACTGTTAGTTTACAATGGGAAATGTTCTTCATAGACAATCTGATTAGAGTGCAACAAGTACTCGTAGTTTTTGTACTGGTTCTTTTGACAGTTCTTCTTTTCAGAGTAATAATGTAATTATTACAGAGACTAAGATGTGGTGAAATCCCTGCGTTGAATGATCATGATCTAAGTTTGCTAATTGTATTTCGTGCTTTCTCACGCCATGATCAGTTATGGGTTTGTAAGTTCTCTTCAGTTCCTGTTTGCTGAGCTAGGGAACTTAAATATAACAGAAAAACATATGGTATGACACTCAATTTCTACAATCAGAAGAAGAACTTTGAATTCACTGTTAGTTTACAATGGGAAATGTTCTTAGTAGACAATCTGATTATAGTGCAACAAGCATGCATTAATTGTTGTACAAATTCTTTTCACCATTCTTCTCTTCACAGTAATAACGTAAGGATTTCAGAGCCATGAACTTGTGTTGAACTCTCTCTGTTGTATGAATGTAATCTACGTTTATTAATTGTATTTTGTGCGTTCTGAGCAGTTATGAGTTGGTAAGTTCTCTTCAGTTCTAGTTTGCTATGTTAGGGAACTTAAATGTTACAGGAAAGCTGCTCTTGTGACACTCAAAATCTACACTATGAAGAACTTGGAATTTACAAAGGAAAATGTTCTTCATAGACAATCAATAATAGAACTTTGAATTCACTGTTAGTTTACACTGGGAAATGTACTTCGTAGATAATCTGATTAGAGCGCAACAAGTGTGTGTTAGTTTTTTACAAGTTGTTTTGACAGTTCTTCTTTTCACAGTAATAACGTAAGGATTTCAGAGCAATGGACATGTGTTGAACTCCCTGAGTTGTATGAACGCGATCCAAGTTTATTAATTGTATTTTGTGCTTTCTCACGCCATGAGCAGTCATTAGTTTCTAAATTTTCTTCAGTTCTAGTTTGCTATGTTAGGGAACTTAAATGTTACAGGAAAGCTTCTCTTGTGACACCCTAAATCTACACTAAGAAGAACTTGGAATTCACTTTGGGTTTACAAGGAAAATGTTCTTAGTAGACAATCATTAATAGAGCTTTGAATTCACTGTTCATTTACAGAGAAATTCTTCGTACACAATCTGATTAGAGTGCAACAAGTATGCGTTAGTTTTTGTACAAGTTCTATTGATGGTTCTTCTTTTCAGAGTAATAATGTAATTATTACAGAGAGACCAAGATGTGGTGAAATCCCTGCATTGAATGATCATGATCTAAGTTTGTTAATTGTATTTCGTGCGTTCTCATGCCATGATCAGTTATGGGTTTGTAAGTTCTCTTCAGTTCCTGTTTACAAAGGAAAGTGTTCTTAGTAGACAGTCATTAATAGAACTTTGAATTCACTGTTAGTTTACAATGGGAAATGTTCTTTGTATACAACCTGATTAGAGTGCAACAAGTGTGCATTAGTTTTCATACAAGTTCTTTTTTTAATTATTTTTTGTTCGTTTTTATTTATTTATTTGAGAGTGACAGAGAGAGGAAGAGGCAGATAGAGACAAAGAGAGAGAATAGGCATGCCAGGGCTTCCAGCCACTGCAAACGAACTCCAGATGCATGCACCCCCTTGTGCATCTGGCTAACGTGGGTCCTGGAGAATCAAGCCTTGAACCAGGGTCCTTAGGCTTCACAGGCAAGTGCTTAACTGCTAAGCCATCTCTCCAGCCCTCATACAAGTTCTCTTGACAGTTCTTCTTTTCACAGTAATAACATAAGGATTTCAGAGCAATGGATATGTATTGAACTCCCTGAGTTGTATCAACATGATCTAACTTAATTAATTGTATTTTGTGCTTTCTCATGCCATGAGCAGTTATGATTTTCTATATTCTCTTCAGTTCTTGTTTGCTATGTTAGGGAACTTAAATGTTACAGGAAAGCCACTCTTGTGACACTCAAAATCTACACTAAGAAGAACTTGGAATTCACTTTGGGTTTATGAAGGAAAATGTTCATTAATTGAACTTTTCGTTCACTGTTAGTTTACAATGGGAAATGTATTCATAGACAATCTGATTAGAGTGCAACAAGTATGCATTTGTTTTTGTGCACGTTCTTTCGACAGTTCTTCTTTTCAAAGTAATAACATAATGGTTACAGAGAGACAAAGATGTGCTGAAATCCCTGCGTTGAACGAACATGATCTAAATTTACTAATTGTATTGCATGCTTTCTCATGCCATGAGCAGTTATGGTTCTGTAAGTTCTCTTCAGCTCTTGTTTGCTATGCTAGGGATCTTACTTATTACAGAAAAATACTTGTTATGACACCGTAATTCTACAATCAGAAGAAGAACTTTGAATTCACTTTTAGTTTACAATGGGAAATGTTCTTAGTATACAATCAGCTTATAGAACTTTGAATTCACTGTTAGTTTGCAATGGGAAATGTTCTCAGCAGACAATCTGTTTAGGGTGCAACAAGTATGCTTTAGTTTTTGTACAAGTTCTTTTGAGGATTCCTCTTTTCAAAGTAAGAACATAATGATTACAGAGAGAGAAAGATGTGGTGAAATCCCTGCATTGAATGAACATGATCTAAGTTTATTAATTGTATTTCATGCTTTCTCATACCACGAGCTGTTATGGGTTTGAAAGTATTCTTCAGTTCTGCTTTGCTATGTTATGCAACTTAAATATAACAGAAAAGCATTTGTTATTACATTCCAATCTACAGTAAGAAGAAGAACATCGAATTCACTTTGGGTTTACAATGGGAAATGTTCTTAGTAGACAATCAGCTAACAGAACTTTGAATTCACTATCAGTTTACAGTGGGAAATGTTCTCAGTAGACAATCTGATTAGAGTGCAACATATGAGTTAGTTTTTGTATAAGTTCTTTGGATGTTTCTTCTTTTCAAAGTAACAACTTAATTATTTCAGAGTGCCTTAAATGTGCTGAAATCCCTGCATTGAATGAACATAATTTAACTGTATAAATTTATTTCATGCTTTCTCACAGCATGTCAGTTATGTTTTGGAATTTCTCTTCAGGTATGGTTTGCTATGTTAGGGAACTTAAATATTACAGAAAATCTTTCTTATGTCACTCAAATTCTGCAATCAGAAGAAGAACTTCGAATTCACTGTTAGTTTACAATGGAAAATGTCTTTAGTAGACAATCTGATTAGAGTGTAACTAGTATGAGTTACTTTTTCTACAAGTTCTTTTGACGGTTCTTCTTTTTAAAGCAATAAAGTAATGATTTCAGACTGACAAAAAGTGCTGAACTCCCTGTGTTGAATGAATATGATCTAAGTGTATGAATTGTATATCATTCTTTCTCACACCATGAGCAGTTAAGAGTTTGTAAGTTCTCTTCCGTTCTTGTTCACTACATTTTGGAACTTAAATATTACAGAAAAACAATTGTAAGTACACTCAAATTCTACATCAGAAGAAGAACTTTGATTTCACTCTTCGTTTACAATGGGAAATGTTCTTAGTAGACAATCTGATTAGAGTGTAACATGTATGAGTTAGTTATTGTACAAGTGCTTTTGAATGTTCTTCTTTCAAAATAATAACGTAATGATTTCAGAGCAACAAAGATGTGCTGAAATCCCTGCATTGAATTTACATGACCTAAGTGTATTAATTGTATTTCATGCTTTCTCACACCCAGAACAGTTAGGAATTTGTAAGTACTCATCAGTTCTTGTTTCCTATGCTAGGGAACTTAAATATTACAGAAAAAAATTGTTAAGACACTCCAATTCTACATCAGGAGAAGAACTTTGAATTCACTTTTAGTTTACAATTGGAAATTTTCTTAGTAGACAATGTGGTTAGGGTGTTACAAGTATGAGTTAGTTTTTCTACAAGTTCTTTTGATGGTTCTTCTTCTCAAAGTAATAACGTAATGATTTTAGAGTGACAAAGATGTGTTAAAATCCTTTCACTTGTGAACACAATCTAAGTGTGTTAATTGTATTTCATACTTTCTCACACCATGGGCAATTATGAGTTTGTAAGTTCTCATCAGTCCTTGTTTGCTACATTAGGGAACTTAAATACTATGGTAAAGCAATTGTTAAGACACTCAAATCTACATCAGAAGAACAACTTTGAATTCACTTTTAGTTTACAATGGGAAATATATTAGCAGACAATCAGCTAATAGATCTTTGAATTCAGTGGTAGTTTACAATGGGTAATGTCTTTAGTAGACAATCTGTTTGGAGTTTTACAAGTATGAGTTAGTTTTTCTAAAGTTCTTTTGATGGTTCTTCTTTTCAAAGTAACAACATAATGATTTCAGACTGACAAAGATGTCCTGAAATCACTGCATTGAACGAACATTATCTAAGTGTAAGAATTGTATTTCATTCTTTCTCACACCATGAGCAATTATGAGTATGTAAGTTCTCTTCAGTACTTGTTCGCTATGTTAAGGAACTTAAATACTGCAGGAAAACAATTGTTAAGACACTCAAGTTCTACATATGAATAAAAATTTTGAATTCATTTTTAGTTTACAAAGATAAATGTTCTTAGTTCACAATCAGCTTATAGAACTTTGAATTCACTATTAGTTTACAATGGGAAATGTTCTTTGTAGACAATCAGATTAGAGTGTTACAAGTATTAGTTTTTGTACAAGTTCTTTTGATGGTTCTTCTTTTCCAAGTAATAACATCATGATTTCAGAGCTAAGCGATTGTGAGAAAGACATGTTGAAATCCCTTCATTGATGAACATGATCTAAGTGTAGTAATTGTATTTCATGCTTTTCACACCCTGAGCAGATATGAGTTTGTAAGTTCTCTTCAGTTCTTTCTTGCTGTGTTAGGGAACTTAAATATTAGAGAAAAACAATTGTTAAGACACTCAAATTCTACTTCATAAGAAGAACTTTGAATTCACTCTTAGTTAACAATGGGAAATGTTCTTAGTAGACAATCAGCTTATAGAACTTTGAATTCACTGTTAGTTTATAATGGGAAATGTTCTTAGTAGACAATCTGATTAGAGTTTAACAAGTATGAGTTAGTTTTTCTTCAAGGCCTTTTTATTGTTCTTTTCAAAGTAATAACTTAATGATTTCAGGGCTAAGAGACTGTGACAGAGAGGTGTGGAAATCCCTGCTTTGAAAGAACATGATCAAAGGGTATTCATTGTATTTATTGCTCTCTCACACAATGAGCAGTATGCGTTTGTAAGTTCTCTTCAGTTCTTGTTTGCTATGTTAGTGTACTTAAATATCACAGAAAAACAATTGTTAAGACACTCAAATTGTACATCAGAAGAAGAACTTTGAATTCACTTTTCTTTACAATGGGAAGTGTTCTTAGTAGGCAATCTGATTAGAGTATAAAAAGTATGAGTTAGGTTTTGTACAAGTTCTTTTCATAGTTCTTCTTTTCAAAGTAATAACGTAATGATTTCAGAACTAAGAGTCTGTCACAAACTCTATTGAAATTCCTGCATTGAAAGAACATGATCTAAGTGTACTAGTTGTATTTTGTGCTTTCTCACATCATGAGCAATTATGAGTTTGTAAGTTCTCTTCAGTTCTTGTTTGCTATGTTAGGGAACTTAAATATTACAGAAAAACATTTGTTAAGACACTCAAATTCTACATCAGAACAAGAAATTTTAATTCGCTTTTAGTTTACATTGGGAAATGTTTTTAGTAGAAAATCAGCTTATAGAACTTTGAATTTATATTGGTTTACAATGTGAAATGTTCTTAGTAGACAATCTGATTAGACTGTAACAAGCATGAGTTAGTTTTTGTACAAATTCTTTTGATGGTTTTTCTTTTCAAAGTAATAACGTAATGATTTCAGAACGACAAAGATATGTTGAAATCCCTGCATTGAATGAACTTGACCTAAGTGCATTAATTGAACTTCTTGATTTCTCACACCATGAGCAGTTATCAGTTTGTAAGTTCTCCTCATTTCTTGTTTGCTATGTTAGGGAACTTAAATATTATGGAAAAACATTTCTTATGACACTCAAATTCTACAATCAGAAAAAGAACTTTGAAATCACTTTTTGTTTACAATGGAAATGTATTAGTAGACAATCAGCTTATAGAACTTTGAATTCACTGTTGGTTTACAATGGGAAATGTCACTAGTAGACAATATGATTAGAGTGTAACTAGTATGAGTTAGTTTTTCTACAAATTCTTTTGATGGTTCTTCTTTTCAAAGTAATAACCTAATGACTTCAGAACTAAGACACTGTGACAAAGACGTGTGGAAATATCTGCATTGAAGGAACATGATATAAGTATATTAATTGTATTTATTGCTTTCTCACACCATGAGCAGTATGAGTTTGTTAGTTCTCCTCAGTTCTTGTTTTCTATATTAGGGAACTTAAACATCACAGAAAAACAATTTTTAAGACAATCAAATTCTACATCAGAAGAACTTTGAATTCACTCTTAGTTTACAATGGGATATGTTTTTAGTAGACAATCTGATTAGAGTGTAACAAATATGCAAACGTGGAAATATGACATGGGAACATTTTTTGAATGCCCATGTTTCAATGGAATGACTCTCGTGCTTTCCTCAATCTCATGAGAATTCCACTTCCTAAAGTATGTATCTTTCATGGAAAACAGAAACCATTGCAACAGTTTTGTTTAATGTTTTTCCTTTGAAGTCAGTGTAAGAAGCCATGATTCTGCTGTGTTCCTCTGTAAATGTCATGCACACTCTTTTTGGAGAGGTTATTTCATTCGTGAAGCTCATTTAATGTTGGCAAAAATCAACCAATTTGTTTTCATGTGCATACTAAACTTTTCCTACATGGCAAGGTGACTTCTCTGAGGGGATCCCAGTTACATTTTGCTTAGTTGTCCTGAAAAGAGATCAGAAATGTAGCCTTTCTTGAGTGGAGATGAAATATGGATCAATAATAATATCTTTCCCTACAATTTACATCAATTCTGGTTCATACACTATGAGTTTCTTACATTACAGAAAGAAAGGGAAGAACCTGTTCGCACTGCCTAAGCTATCTAACTCTGAAAAGTTGCTTGGTTTGGAAGAAATGGCAGTGGTTTTTCTGCCTTGCAGGTTTGCTCTCACTGAGCTACAATTGAAATGTAGACCGCAGTGCTCAGTACTGCAATATCTGTATCACACCTTCCAAGGCTCAGGGTCTAATGCAGAAGAGGTGGCAAAAAGAATGTAAGAGCCAAAGGAAAGGCAGGACTCCATACAACATGCTCCCTCCAGACACAAGATGGACTGGATATCCATGGCCTCACAGTGCCTGATACTACCTGCATAAGACCATCATAAGAGGAGGAAAAGATCGAGACATCAAAAGTAAAAGAGAGACTGATTGAGATGGGGAGGGGGTATGATGGAGAGTGGAGTTTCAAAGGGGTAAGTAGGGGGAGGGAGGGTATCACCATGGGGTATTTTTTATAATCATGGAAGTTGTTAATAAAAAAATTAAAAATTTAAAAAAAATAAAAACAAAACATAAGAAATGTAGGGCTTAGTAGGAGAGGAGCACCATGTCCATTCCTCTCATGTTACATGCTTTTCAAGTTATAAAAATCTGTAATTGCAACTTCTTGTATTATGGGAAAGGTGTGGGGACCATTGAAACAGTAATTGCTACCTGTTTTCTCACAGTCTTCTGTTGAAGATAAGTTTATGTTTCACCCTGAGTTAATAGCAATGAAAGCATATCTCCTTATAGAGTTCTTTCCATACATTGAAGCTCATAGCACGTTTGATCATAAGTGCTTTTGATCCACACTTCATTGATCTCATTTGCATCTGATTGGTAACTAATTTGAGAGTAGCATGAGCAGGTTATTCAGGCTAGTTTTGTATTCCTCATTTATCATTGTAATGCAGCTATTCTTCATCGTAAGTGTAAACTTAGCACAATCATGTTTTCCATTCCATCTACTATCCATTTCCTAAACCTTAGGAAACTTTCATGTCTTAACGCAGGAATCATAAGCGTGTCAAGCATTGAAACAGATGCATACTGTCTCAAAGCGTTCTGTTGACATACAAGTGAGATTCTTTGATTCATCCCGCATTGGACGAGATGAGAATGTATCTGTGTTTAGTTCATTCCGTACATGTTAGTGCAGTGCAAGTTCATGAGAAACAACTTGGTTTCAATTGTGGATACTAGTCTCATGCAAGTCAGAAAGCTAACATAATGGTGGAAAGCACATGAGGTTCATTGCACACTGTTTCTGTTCTTCATTGTATCTTTACTGTGTAACTAAATGTCCAGATAAGTTCATCTATACACATCTCTGATTCCATTGCCACCTAGTGCCCTAAGTAGCATTTGTTGGCCTTAGGAGCTTTCCCTTCATAATTTCTGTTTTACAAGTTGTTAGGAAACCATTGCCTCAGGACTACCCACTCTTTCTCAGATGTCTCTGTTGAAGTCCAAGATATCTTCCTGGGATCACCTCTATGACACCATAGCAATAGAGGAAAGATTGGAAGAGGTCCTTGTGGCATTGCTTAGCTCTCACCACATTTGGCAAAACACATTGACTTCGATTGCTCACCTTACACAATTCTGAACGCTATCTTTATTGGGGGGACACCTGACATTCTTCCTAGCAGAGTTAGATAAAAATATATGTTTGCTTTGATCCTAGCAGGAAGAGCATCACACAAATGACATGAGAACACTTTGTGAAGGTGCACATTTTCATGGAATGACTCTGGTGCTTTCCTCAACGTCATGCGAATTCCATTTCCTAAGTTATGGATCTTTCATGGAAAAAAGAAACCATTGCAACAGTTTTGTTAAATGTTTGTACTTTGAAATCAGTGTAAGAAGCTGTCATTCTGCTGTGTTCCTCTGCAAATGTCATGCAAATTCTTTACAGAGAGGTTATTTCATTCGCGGTGCTCATTTAATGTTGGCGAAAATCAACCTATTCATTCACATGTGCATACTAAACTTTTCCTAAATGGAATGGTGACTTCTCTGAGGGGAGTCCAGTTCCATTTGGCTTAGTTGTCCTGAACAGTTATCAGAACTGTCTCCTTCTTTCAGTGGAAATGAAATATGGGTCAGCAATAATGATGTCTTTCCCTATAATTTACATCAATTCTGTTTCATATACCATGCGTGCCTTACTTTACAGAAAGAAAGGGAAGAACCCATTCACACTGCCTAAGCTATCTAACTCTGAAAAGTTGCTTGGTTGGGAAGAAATGGCAGTGGATTTTCTGCCCAGCAGGCTTGCTCTCATTGAGCTATAACTGAAATGTAGGGTTACTTGGAGATGAGCGCTGTGTCCATTCATCTCATGTTACATGCTTTTCAAGTCATAAAATTCTGTGATTTCAACTTCGTATTATATGGTAAAGGTGTGCAGACCATTGAAACAGTAATTGCTACCTGTTGTCTCACAGTCTTCTGTTGAAGATAAGTTTATGTTTCACCTGAGTTAATCCCAAAGAAAGCATATCTCCTCATAGAGTTCTTTTCATACATCGAAGCTCATAGCACATTTGATCATAAGTGCTTCTGATCCTCACTTCGTTGTTCTCTTCTGCATCTGATTGGTAACAACTTGAGAGGAGCGCATGCAGGTTATTCAGGCAAGTTTTGTGTTCCTCAGTTATCACTGGAATGCAGCTAATCTTCATCATAAGTGTAAACTTAACACAACCATGTTTTCCATTCCATCTAAAATCTATTGCTCTATTTCCTAAACCTTAGGAGACTTTCATGTCATAACACAGGAATCATAAGCGTGTCAAGCATTGAAACAGATGCATACTGTCTCAAAGTGTTCTGTTGACAAACAAGTTAGATTCTTTAATTCATCATGCATTGGACAAAATGAGAATGTCTTCGTGTTTACTTCATTCCGTTCATGTTAGTGCAGAGCAAGTTCATGAGAAACAACTTGGTTTCAGTTGTGTATCCTTGTGTCATGTAATTCAGAAAATTATCATAATTGGGGAAAGCACATGAGGTTCATTGCACACTTTTTCTGTTCTTCATCGTATCTTTACTGTGTAGCGAAATGTCCACATGAGTTCATCTATACATGTCTGTGTTTCCGTTGCCACCTAGTGCCCTAAGTAGCACTTGTTGGCCTTAGGAACTTTCCCTTCATAATTTCTGTAACAAGTCATGAGGAAACCATTGCCTCAAGAATAACCAATCTTTCTCAGAAGTCTCTGTTGAAGTCCAAGATATCTTCCCGGGTTCATCCCTATTACACTGTAGCAATAGATGAAGCTTTGGAAAGGTCCTTGTGGCATTGCTTGTCTCTCACCACATTTGGCAAAACACATTGACTTTGATTGCTCACCTTACATAATTCCAAATGTTATCTTTATGGGGGGGGGCACCTGACATTCTTTCTAGCAGAGTTAAATAAGAATGTATGTCAGCTTTGTTCCTAGTAGGAAGAGTGGTGCACAAATGACATGAAAACATTTTGTGAAGGCGCAAATTTTCATGGAATGACACTGCTGCTTTCTCAACCTCACGTGAATTCCACTTCCTAAACTATGGATCTTTCATGCAAAAAAGAAACCATTCCAACAGTTTTGTTTTATGTTTGTCCTTTGAAGTCAGTGTAAAAAGCTGTGATTCTGCTGTGTTCCTCTACAAATGTAATGCAAACTCTTTTCAGAGAGGTTATTTTATTCATGTAGTTCATGTAATGTTGGCGAAAATCCACCTATTTGTTTACATGTGCATACTAAACTTTTCCTACATGGAAAGGCGACTTCTTTGAGGGGAGCACAGTTCAATTTGGCTTAATTGTCCTGAGCAGTGATCAGAAATGTAGCCTTCTTTGAGTAGAAATGTAATATGGGACAACAATAATGATATCTTTCCCTTTAATGTACATCAATTCTGGTTCATATACCATGAGTGTCTTACATTACAGAAAGAAAGGGAAGAACCCATTCACACTCCGTAAGATATCTGACTGTGAAAAGTTGCTTGATTGGGAATAAATGGCAGTGGATTTTATGCCCACCAGGTTTCCTTTCATTGAACTACAACTGAAATGTAGGGATTGTTGGAGACAAGCCTCGTGTCCATTTGTCTCAAGCTACATGCTTTACAAGACATAAAATTCTCTGTTTGCAACTTCTTACATTATGGCAAAGGCATAGGGACCATAGAAACAGTAATTGTTACCTGTTGTCTCACAGTCTTCTGTTGAAGATAAGTTTGTGTTTCACCCTGAATTGTTCCCAATGAAAGCATATCTACTCAGAGAGTGCTTTTCACACATCGAAGCTCATAGCACCTTTGATCATAAGTGCTTTTGATCTGCTCTTGTTGATCTCATCTGCATCTGATTGGTAACTATTTTGAGAGGAGCACATGCAGGTTACTCAGGCCAGTTTGTATGCCTCAATTGTCACTGGAATGAAGCTATCCTTCATTGTACGTGTAAACTTAGCACAATCATGTTTTCTTTTCCATCTAATATCTATGGCTCTATTTCCTAAAAGTTAGGAGACTTTCATATCATATCGCAGGAAGCATAAGCGTGTCAAGCATTGAAACAGATGCATACTCTCTCAATGTGTTCTGTTGACATACATGATAAATTCTTTGACATATCCCGCATTGGACAAAATGAGAACTTCTTGTTTAGTTCATTCTGTACATGTTAGCACAGAGCAAGTTCATGAGAAACAACTTGTTTTCAAATGTGGATACTAGTCTCATGCAAGTCAGAAAGCTAACATAATGGTGGAAAGCACATGAGGTTCATTGCACACTGTTTCTGTTCTTCATTGTATCTTTACTGTGTAACTAAATGTCCAGATAAGTTCATCTATACACATCTCTGATTCCATTGCCACCTAGTGCCCTAAGTAGCATTTGTTGGCCTTAGGAGCTTTCCCTTCATAATTTCTGTTTTACAAGTTGTTAGGAAACCATTGCCTCAGGACTACCCACTCTTTCTCAGATGTCTCTGTTGAAGTCCAAGATATCTTCCTGGGATCACCTCTATGACACCATAGCAATAGAGGAAAGATTGGAAGAGGTCCTTGTGGCATTGCTTAGCTCTCACCACATTTGGCAAAACACATTGACTTCGATTGCTCACCTTACACAATTCTGAACGCTATCTTTATTGGGGGGACACCTGACATTCTTCCTAGCAGAGTTAGATAAAAATATATGTTTGCTTTGATCCTAGCAGGAAGAGCATCACACAAATGACATGAGAACACTTTGTGAAGGTGCACATTTTCATGGAATGACTCTGGTGCTTTCCTCAACGTCATGCGAATTCCATTTCCTAAGTTATGGATCTTTCATGGAAAAAAGAAACCATTGCAACAGTTTTGTTAAATGTTTGTACTTTGAAATCAGTGTAAGAAGCTGTCATTCTGCTGTGTTCCTCTGCAAATGTCATGCAAATTCTTTACAGAGAGGTTATTTCATTCGCGGTGCTCATTTAATGTTGGCGAAAATCAACCTATTCATTCACATGTGCATACTAAACTTTTCCTAAATGGAATGGTGACTTCTCTGAGGGGAGTCCAGTTCCATTTGGCTTAGTTGTCCTGAACAGTTATCAGAACTGTCTCCTTCTTTCAGTGGAAATGAAATATGGGTCAGCAATAATGATGTCTTTCCCTATAATTTACATCAATTCTGTTTCATATACCATGCGTGCCTTACTTTACAGAAAGAAAGGGAAGAACCCATTCACACTGCCTAAGCTATCTAACTCTGAAAAGTTGCTTGGTTGGGAAGAAATGGCAGTGGATTTTCTGCCCAGCAGGCTTGCTCTCATTGAGCTATAACTGAAATGTAGGGTTACTTGGAGATGAGCGCTGTGTCCATTCATCTCATGTTACATGCTTTTCAAGTCATAAAATTCTGTGATTTCAACTTCGTATTATATGGTAAAGGTGTGCAGACCATTGAAACAGTAATTGCTACCTGTTGTCTCACAGTCTTCTGTTGAAGATAAGTTTATGTTTCACCTGAGTTAATCCCAAAGAAAGCATATCTCCTCATAGAGTTCTTTTCATACATCGAAGCTCATAGCACATTTGATCATAAGTGCTTCTGATCCTCACTTCGTTGTTCTCTTCTGCATCTGATTGGTAACAACTTGAGAGGAGCGCATGCAGGTTATTCAGGCAAGTTTTGTGTTCCTCAGTTATCACTGGAATGCAGCTAATCTTCATCATAAGTGTAAACTTAACACAACCATGTTTTCCATTCCATCTAAAATCTATTGCTCTATTTCCTAAACCTTAGGAGACTTTCATGTCATAACACAGGAATCATAAGCGTGTCAAGCATTGAAACAGATGCATACTGTCTCAAAGTGTTCTGTTGACAAACAAGTTAGATTCTTTAATTCATCATGCATTGGACAAAATGAGAATGTCTTCGTGTTTACTTCATTCCGTTCATGTTAGTGCAGAGCAAGTTCATGAGAAACAACTTGGTTTCAGTTGTGTATCCTTGTGTCATGTAATTCAGAAAATTATCATAATTGGGGAAAGCACATGAGGTTCATTGCACACTTTTTCTGTTCTTCATCGTATCTTTACTGTGTAGCGAAATGTCCACATGAGTTCATCTATACATGTCTGTGTTTCCGTTGCCACCTAGTGCCCTAAGTAGCACTTGTTGGCCTTAGGAACTTTCCCTTCATAATTTCTGTAACAAGTCATGAGGAAACCATTGCCTCAAGAATAACCAATCTTTCTCAGAAGTCTCTGTTGAAGTCCAAGATATCTTCCCGGGTTCATCCCTATTACACTGTAGCAATAGATGAAGCTTTGGAAAGGTCCTTGTGGCATTGCTTGTCTCTCACCACATTTGGCAAAACACATTGACTTTGATTGCTCACCTTACATAATTCCAAATGTTATCTTTATGGGGGGGGCACCTGACATTCTTTCTAGCAGAGTTAAATAAGAATGTATGTCAGCTTTGTTCCTAGTAGGAAGAGTGGTGCACAAATGACATGAAAACATTTTGTGAAGGCGCAAATTTTCATGGAATGACACTGGTGCTTTCTCAACCTCACGTGAATTCCACTTCCTAAACTATGGATCTTTCATGCAAAAAAGAAACCATTCCAACAGTTTTGTTTTATGTTTGTCCTTTGAAGTCAGTGTAAAAAGCTGTGATTCTGCTGTGTTCCTCTACAAATGTAATGCAAACTCTTTTCAGAGAGGTTATTTTATTCATGTAGTTCATGTAATGTTGGCGAAAATCCACCTATTTGTTTACATGTGCATACTAAACTTTTCCTACATGGAAAGGCGACTTCTTTGAGGGGAGCACAGTTCAATTTGGCTTAATTGTCCTGAGCAGTGATCAGAAATGTAGCCTTCTTTGAGTAGAAATGTAATATGGGACAACAATAATGATATCTTTCCCTTTAATGTACATCAATTCTGGTTCATATACCATGAGTGTCTTACATTACAGAAAGAAAGGGAAGAACCCATTCACACTCCGTAAGATATCTGACTGTGAAAAGTTGCTTGATTGGAATAAATGGCAGTGGATTTTATGCCCACCAGGTTTCCTTTCATTGAACTACAACTGAAATGTAGGGATTGTTGGAGACAAGCCTCGTGTCCATTTGTCTCAAGCTACATGCTTTACAAGACATAAAATTCTCTGTTTGCAACTTCTTACATTATGGCAAAGGCATAGGGACCATAGAAACAGTAATTGTTACCTGTTGTCTCACAGTCTTCTGTTGAAGATAAGTTTGTGTTTCACCCTGAATTGTTCCCAATGAAAGCATATCTACTCAGAGAGTGCTTTTCACACATCGAAGCTCATAGCACCTTTGATCATAAGTGCTTTTGATCTGCTCTTGTTGATCTCATCTGCATCTGATTGGTAACTATTTTGAGAGGAGCACATGCAGGTTACTCAGGCCAGTTTTGTATGCCTCAATTGTCACTGGAATGAAGCTATCCTTCATTGTACGTGTAAACTTAGCACAATCATGTTTTCTTTTCCATCTAATATCTATGGCTCTATTTCCTAAAAGTTAGGAGACTTTCATATCATATCGCAGGAAGCATAAGCGTGTCAAGCATTGAAACAGATGCATACTCTCTCAATGTGTTCTGTTGACATACATGATAAATTCTTTGACATATCCCGCATTGGACAAAATGAGAACTTCTTGTTTAGTTCATTCTGTACATGTTAGCACAGAGCAAGTTCATGAGAAACAACTTGTTTTCAAATGTGTATACTTGTCACATGCAATTCAGAAAGATATCATAATTGGGGATAGCACATGAGGTTCACTGCACACTGTTTCTGGTCCTTGTCATATCTTTACTGTGTAGTTGAATGTCCAGATGAGTTCATCTATACACATCTGTGTTTCCGTTACCACCTAGTGCCCTAAGTAGCACTTGTTAGCCTTAGGAATTTTCCCTTCATAATTTCTCTAACAAGCTGTGAGGAAACCATTGCTCAGAAACACCCCCACTCTTTCTCAGTAGTCTCTGTTGAAGTCCAAGATATCTTCTGGAGTTCACCCCTATTACACTGTAGTGATAGAGGAAACTTTGGAAAAGGTTCTTATGGCATTGACTAGCTCTCACCACATTGGGCAAAACACATTGATTTCAATTGCTCACCTTACACACTTCCAAATGTTGTCTTTATTGGGGCGGGCAGCTGACATTCTTTCCAGCAGAGTTAGATAAGAATGTATGTCACCTTTGATCCTAGTAGGAAGAGCAGCGCACAAATGACATGAGACCTTTTTGTGAAAGTGCACGTTTTCATGGAATGACTCTGGTGCTTTCCTCAACCTCATGTGAAGTCCCCTTCCAAAATTATGAACCTTTTGTGGAAAAAAGAAACCATTGCAAGAGTTTTGTTTAATGTTTTTCCTTTTATGTCAGTGAAATAAGCTGTGATTCTGCTGTGTTCCTCTACAAATGTCATGCAAACTCTTTTTGGAGAGGTTATTTCATTCACGTTGCTCATTTAATGTTGGTGAAAATCAACCTCATTTGTTTACATGTGCATACTGAGCTTTTCCTACATGGGAAGGCAACTTCTCTGTGGTCACAGAGTTCCATTTGGCTTAGTTGTCCTGAACACTGACCAGAAATGTAGCCTTCTTTGAGTGGAAATGAAATATGGGTCAACAATAATGATATCTTTGCCCTCAGTTTACATCTATTCTGGTTCATATACCATGAGTATCTTACACTACAGAATGAAAGGGAAGAACCTGTTCACACTGCCTAAGATATCTTACTCTGAAAAGTTGCTTGGTTGGGAAGAAATGGCAGTGGATTTCCTACCCAGTAGGTATGCTCTCATTGAGCTAGAATTGAAATGCAGGGATAATTGGAGATGAGTCGTGTCCATTTGTCTCATGATACATGCTTTTCAAGTCACAAAATTCTGTGATTACATAATAGCAAAGTTTTAGGGACCATTGAAACAGTAATTGCTACCTGTTTTGTAACAGTGGTCTGTTGAAGATAAGTTTATGTTCCACCCTGAGTTGATCTGGATGAAACCATAACTCCATGGAGAGTTATTTTCATACATCGAAGCTCATAGCATGTTGGATCATAAGTGCTTTTAATCCACTCTTCATTGATGTCATGTGCATCTGATTGGTAACTAATTTGAGAGGAGTGTATGCAGGTTATTCAGGCCAGGTTGCATGCCTCAGTCATCCCTGGAATGCAGCTATCCTTCATAGTAAGTGTAAACTTCTCAGCACAACCATGTTTTCTTTTCCTTCTAATATCTATGGCTCTATTTCCTAAAAGTTAGGAGACTTTCATGTCATAATGCAGGAATCACAAGCGTGTCAAGCATTGAAACAGATTCATAGTGTCTGAAAGTGTTCTGTTGATGTATAAGATAGATTCTTTGACTCATCCCACTTTGGACGAAATGAGCACTTTTATGTTTAGTTCATTCTGTACATGTTAGTGCAGAGGAAGTTCATGAGAAACAACTTGGTTTCAAATGTGTATACTTGTCTCATGCAATTGAGAAGGATATCATAATTGGGGAAAGCACATGAGGTTCATTGCACACTATTTCTGTCCCTCATCATATATTTACTGTGTAGTTAAGCATCCAGATGAGTTCATCTATACACATCTGTCTTTCCGTTGCCACCTAGTGCCCTAAGTAGCACTTGTTAGTCTTAGGAACTCTCCCTTCATAATTTCTGTAACAAGCCATGAGGAAACCATTGACTCAGGAATACCCACTCTTTCTCAGTAGTCTCTGTAGAAGTCCATAATATCTTCTCAGGTTCACCCCTATTACACTGTAGCGATATAGGAAACTTTGGAAGAGGTTCTTATGGCATTGACTAGCTCTCACCACATTGGGCAAAACACATTGACTTCAGTTGCTCACCTTACATAATTCTGAATGTTATCTTTATTGGGGCAGGCAGCTGACATTCTTTCCAGCAGAGTTAGATAAGAATGTATGTCACCTTTGATCCTGGTAGGAAGAGTGGCACACAAATGACATGAGACCATTTTGTGAAGGCGCATGTTTTCATGGAATGACTCTGGTGCTTTCCTCAGCCTCATGCAAATTCCACTTCCTAAATTATGGACCTTTCATGGAAAAAAGGAACCACTGGAACAGTTTTGTTTAATGTTTGTCCTTTGAAGTCAGTGTAAGAAGCCTCGATTCTGCTGTTCCTCTGCAAATGTCATGCAAACTCTTTTTGGAGAAGTTATTTCACTCATGTAGCTCATTTAATGTTGGTTAAAATCAACCTCATTTGTTTACATGTGGATACTGAGCTTTTCCTACATGGGAAGGCGACTTCTCTGAGGTCACAGAGTTCCATTTGGCTTAGTTGTCCTGAACAGTGATCAGAAATGTAGCCTTCTTTGAGTAGAAATAAAATATGAGTCATCAATAATGGTATCTTTCCCTTCAATTTACATCAATTCTGGTTCATATACCATGAGTGTCTTACACTATAGAATGAAAGGGAAGAACCTGTTCACACTGCCTAAGATATATTACTCTGAAAAGTTGCTTGGTTGGGAAGAAATGGCAGTGGATTGTCTACCCAGTAGGTTTGCTCTCATTGAGCTAGAATTGAAATGTAGGGATAATTGGAGATGAGGGTCGTGTCCATTTGTCTCATGTTACACACTTTTCAAGTCATAAAATCCTGTAATTGAAACTTCTTACATTATGGCAAAGTTGTAGGGACCATTGAATGAGTAATTGCTACCTGTTTTGTAACAGTGGTCTATTGAAGATAAGTTTATGTTTCACTCTGAATTGATCCGGATGAAAGCATATCTCCATGGAGAGTCATTTTTGTGACATCAAAGCTCATAGCATGTTTGATCATAAGTGCTTTGAATCTGCTTTTTTTTTATATGAGTGATTTTATTTTAAGTTTTATTCAATTTTTTTTCTCTTTTTTTTTCTTTACTAGTCAGTTTTCTATTCAGCAAATACAGTCAGTTTGGTACCATTATTAGGCTCATCTGTGACCTACCCCCTCCCCTTGGCCCCTCCTTGTTGAGGTATATGGGTCATGCATTGTGGAGTTAGCCCACAGTTATGGGTAAGCTAAATGTCTCTGCATATCATGACGTGGTTCTGACAATCTTTCTGCCCCCTCTTCCGCAAAATTTCCCTGAGCCATGTTGGGTTCATTTTTGGTCTGCTTCAGTGATGAGGTGTTGGGGGCCTCTGAGGCTCTGGCTCTCTGATTTGGTAGGCGTTGATTTTTCCCTGTGCTGATCTCCCTCTGCCTTGTGCTGGTATCTGGTAAATCAGGAAAACAGCCCCCTTGCTTGTTTCTCCAATTATTCCTAGTTTCAGCCGGGGCCCTTTTGAGGTATGATGGGGTGGCTCTCTCCCTAGGATCTACATCTATCTGAAAAAGAGAAGCAGATTCTCCAACGGAGAGTAAGTTAGCACCAGGACAAATGAGATAACCCTTACTTTTTTTTTTATAGAGAATTTAATAGGTGTAGGCCCTCTTGTAGGCCACAATTGATGGTAGCTTGATATTGGAGAGTGGGCTTATGTTTGGATATGGTTCTGAGTTGTTTCCCAGCTCCAGCTATGAGTCCCATACCAGTGAGGGGATCAGTTAGCCAAATTGAGAGCAGCTGGTTCCTCACCATGGCTGTGTGCCACCACTGCACTTGTGTGGGCATCACACCAAGTTATTTGCTGCTAAGTAGGTTAGACCATGCGTTGCTTCAACAGATATTGATCATTTTCCCCCAGTCGCCCATGTAGCACCTTCTGGCACTATACATGCTGACTGCCTAGGGAATGACTCTCTTCCAAGTTCCAGCCATGCCATTCTAGTTTGCATGTCAATCACATAACGTATCCTCAGCAGTAGGGTCTTAGCACTAACCTTTGGTGGGTCATCAAGTACTCTGACAGAAATCTGTCTGTCTTTTAGGAAACCTTGTAAGTCTCTCTGATCAAAAGCTCATTGTGGATGATAGCCCCATGCTGGATCTAGGAGTTATAGGTCAGTGCCCACTAAGAAAAGGACGAAAAAGATAACTAATATACAAGAGTTAGAGATAAGAGAGAGAGAGAGAGAGAGAGAGAGAGAGAGAGAGAGAGAGGCAGTGAGGGAGGGAAGATATAGAAGATTAAGGTTAGTCTTGATTTTACCCTCTCCAGTGTCTTGTGGTTCAGGTGTTCCCTGTAAGGGCCTGGTGAAGGTTCAGCCATTTGGTCTGTCTTTTAGTAAGTAGAAGATTATGGTACCATTGCCATTTGGGTCTAGATTTGTGTTTCCCACCGCTTTCATGCCCTCTCCTCCCTTCCCTTCCATCCTAGTGTCTAGTCTAGGACTTGCTTGCTGGGTATGTAAGGTATCTTGGGTAGATTCAGGTTAGGTGCTGTAGATGAGTGAGACTATGTGGCGATTTTTTTTCTGTGATTGGGAAAGTTCACTGAGAATGATCTGTTCCAGGTTCAACCATTTTTCCTCAAATTTCATTGTGTCATTTTTTCTTACTGCTGTATAGAATTCCATTGTGTAGATATACCACATCTTAGTTATCCATTCTTCTAGTGATGGACATCTGGGTTGATTCCAGCTCTTACCTATTACAAATTGAGCCGCTGTAAACATGGTTGAGCAAATCTCTTTAGCCTGTGGTTTGAAGGTTTTAGGGTAGATGCCCAGTAAGGGAATAACTGGGTCTGTTGGTATCTCTATACTCAGCTTTTTCAGTAGTCTCCATATTGCTTTCCAAAGTGGTTGTACCATCCTACATTCCCACCAACAGTGGATGAGTGTTCCTACTTCTCCACATCCTCGCCAGCATTTATTTTTATTTGATGTTTTGATTTTTGCTATCCTTATTGGGGTAAGGTGGAATCTCATAGTTGTTTTAATTTGCATTTCTCTGATGATTAGAGATGACGAACATTTTCTTAAGTGTATGTTTGCCATTTCTATTTCTTCCTCTGTGAACTGCCTGTTCAGCTTTTTGCCCCATTTTGTGAGTGGGGTGTTTGACTTCTTACTGTTTAGATTTTTGAGTTCTTTGTAGATTCTAGAGATTAGGCCTTTATCAGTTGGATAACCCGCAAATATTTTCTCCCGTTCTGTGGGTAATCTATTGGCTTTGCTTATTGTATGTTTGTCTGTAAACAAACTCTGCAGCTTCATGTGCTCCCATTGGTTGAGTGACTGTTTAACATAATGAGCTACTGGGGTTTTGTTCAGGAAGTCTTTTTCCATTCCTATATCATGGAAAGTACTTACTAACTTTTCTTCCAGTAGTAGTCAAGTTTCTGGTCTTATATTGAGATCTTTGATCCATTTGGACTTGAGTGCAGTGCATGGTGAAATGTGTGGGTCAAGTTTCAGTTACATGCATATGGTTATCCAGTTTGTCCAGCACCATTTGTTGAAGATGCTGTCTTTTTTCCAGCGTATATTGTTTGGGCCTTTATCGAATATCAAGTAGCTATAGTTGCTTGACCCAAAGTCCGGGTCCTCAAGTCTATTCCATTGATCTATACTCCTGTTTTTATGGCAGTACCTTGCTGTTTTTATTACTATGGCTTTGTAATATAGCTTTAGATCAGGTATGGTGATGCCTCCAGAGGTATTTCTTTTGCTGAGGATATGTTTGGAAATGGGAGGCCTTCTGCCTTTCCATATGAAAATTGAGATCATTTTTTCTATCTCTGTGAAGAACAAGGTAAGGATTTTAATTGGAATTGCATTAAATCTGTATTTTGCCTTTGGTAGGATTACCATCTTCACAATGTTAATTCTGCCTATCCTTGAACATGGGAGATCTTTCCATTTTCTCAAGTCCGCCTCAATTTCTTTTTTGAGTGTTTTTATGTTTTCATTGTATAGATCTTTCACTTCCTTGGTTGACGTTATTCCAAGGTATTTTTTTTGTTGTTGTTGCAATTGTTAATGGGACTATGTCCCTTATTTCTTTCTGTGTATCTTTGCCCTTTGCATAAAGGAAGGCTACTGATTTTTGTGCATTGATTTTGTATCCTGCTACTTTGCTATAGGAGTTAATCACCTTCAGGAGTTTTGGGATGGAGTCTCTCGGGTCTCTTACATATATAACCATGGCATCAGCGAATAAAGCTATCTTAATTTCTTCCTTTCCAAATTGTATCCCTTTTCTTTCCTTCTCCTGTCTTATTGCTTGAGCTAGGACTTCCAGTACTATATTGAAAAGCAGAGGTGACAGTGGACAACCCTGTCTTGTTCCTGATCTTAATGGGAATTCCTCCAGTCTCTCTCCATTAAGTATTATTTGGGCCTTCGGAGCTTCGTATATTGCCTTTATTAGGTTAAGATATCAACCAACCATGCCAATTCTCTCCAATGTTTTGAACATGAAGTGATGTTGAATCTTGTCAAAGGCCTTTTCTGCATCTATTCAAATGATCATGTGGTTTTTATGTTTAACTTGTTTATGTGGTGTATTACATTGACAAATTTCCATATGTTGAACCACCCCTGTGTTCCGGGAATGAATCCCACTTGGTCAAGGTGGATAATGCTTTTGATGTGTTGTTGGATTTGGTTTGCAAGGATTTTGTTTAGGATCTTTGCATCTAAATTCATCAGGGAAATAGGGCTGTAGTTTTCTTTTCTTGTGGCATCTCTGCCTGGTTTTGGAATTACGGTGATGCTAGCTTCATAAAAGGAGCTGGGTAGCTTTCCCTGTTCACCAATTGTGTGGCACAGTTTGAGGAAGATTGGTTTGAGTTCTTCTATGAATGTTTGATAGAATTCACCTGAGAAGCCATCTGGTCCTGGACTCTTCTTTTTTGGGAGGTTTTTTAAATTACTTTTTCAATATCCATGAGTGTGATGGGTTGATTGAGGTGATTAATCTGCTCTGTGTTTAGCTTTGGTAGATGGTATGCGTCCAAGAACTTATCCATCTCTTCCACATTATCCAGTTTTGTGGAGTAGAGGTTTTTGAAATACGTCCTGATGATTCTCCAAATTTCACTTATGTCTGTTGTGATCTCTCCTTTTTCATTTTGAATTTTGTTAATTTGAAGCTTCTCCTTTTTTGGCTTGATCATATTGGCCCGGGGTTTGTCAATCTTGTTTCTTTTTTCAAAGAACCAACTCTTTGTTTTGTCAATTGTCTTAATTTTTTCCTTCGTTTCCAGTTCATTGATATCTGCTCTGATTTTAATTATTTCTTTCCTTCTGGAGCTCTTTGGGTTGGATTTTTCTTGCTTTTCCAGTGCCTTTAGTTGGATGGTTAGGTCATTGATTTGAGACCTTTCTGTCTTTTTTACGAAGGCATTGAGTGCTATGAATTTTCCCCTGAGGACCGCCTTCGTTGTGTCCCATAAGTTTTGGTACGATGTGTTCTCATTGTCGTTCAACTCCAGAAATGTTGCAATTTCATTTTTTTATTTCATCCACTATCCATTTATTGTTTAAAAGTGTGCTGTTCAGTTTCTGGGTTCCGTTGGGATTCTTGGTGTGTCTTTTGTTGTTGATTTCTAGCAATATAGCATTGTGATCTGATATCATGCAGGGAATTATGTCAATCTTCCTAAATATGTGGAGGCAGTCTTTGTGACCCAGTATATGGTCTATTTTAGAGAATGTTTCCTGGGCTGCTGAGAAGAATGTGTAATATGTGGATTTGGGACGGAAGGTTCTGTAGATGTCTGTTAGGTCTAAGTGATCTACGGTTTTGTTGAGCTCTCTTACTTCCCTGTTGAGTTTCTGTTTGGATGATCTTTCAATTACTGATAATGGTGTATTGAAGTCCCCAGCTATGATGGTGTTTGTGGTTATTTCTGTTTAATTTTCACGTAGGTTTTGTTTTATGAACTGTGGTGCCCCTGTGTTTGGTGCATACCGATTTATGATTCTAATATTCTCTTGATGGATTGTTCCCTTGATGAGAAGGAAGTGGCCTTCTTTGTCTTTTTTGATTATTTTTGGTTTGAAGTCTATTTTATCCAATATTAATATACCTACACCTTCTTGTTTCTTATTCCCATTTGCTTGGAATACTGTTTTCCACCCTTTCACCCTGAGGAGGTGTCTGTCTTTAATGGTGAGTTGGGTTTCTTGAAGGCAACAGATTGAGGGGTCTAATTTTTTGATCCATCCTGTTAGCTTGTGTCTCTTGATGGGTGAATTAAGGCCATTAATATTTAGGGTAATGGCTGTGAGATTTGATTTGATCCCTGACATATTGTGATGGTAAATGTGGGTTGGTGTTTTCATGGACGTTGAAGTTTTTTGTGCCTACTCTGAGTTTGGTTGTTGTGATCTGCTTCTTGTAGGCAATTGTGTTTGATTATTTTTTCTTCTCTGTGGAGAATTTCCTGAAATACTCTCTGTAGGTTTGGTTTTGTGTTCATATAATTGTAAAGCTGAGTTTTGTCATGGAATGTTTTTCTTTCACCATCTATTATTAGGGATACTTTTGTTGGGTAGAGTAGTTTGGGTTGGAAGCCATAGGTTCTTAGACTTTGCAGTGCTTCATTCCAGGCCCTTCTAGCTTTCAGGGTTTCCATTGAGAAATCTGAAGTAATTCTGATGGGTTACCTTTGAAGGTGGTGTGCTGTTTTTCCCTCGCTGCTTTTAGGATTTTCTCTTTGGTGTCAATGTTTAGAGTCTTAATGAGAATATGTCTTGAAGAGTTTCTCCTTTGGTCCAGTGTGGTTGGAGTTTTATTGGTTTCTTGTATCTTGATGGGCCTATCTTTTAAGAGACTGGGGAAGTTTTCTTCAATTATTTTGTTAAATAAGTTCTCCATGCCTTTGGTCTGAATTTCTTCTCCTTCAGGTATTGCAATGATCCTGATATTAGGACGTTTAAGTGTATCCCGCCCTTCCCTCATGTTCTGTTCACAGGAACTTTTGAACTTACTGAAATTTTTGAACTCTCGATCTGTTTCCTCCATCTTGTCTTCCAGATCAGAGTTTCTATCCTCCACAAGGCTGACTCTATTCTTGAGAGATTCTAGAGAGTTTTGGACTTATTCAATGAAGTTTGCATTTTCTACTACTTTTCTATGTATAATTTCCATCCCTCTGTCAAGCTCCCTTTTCACATCATTTTCTGATTTTCTTGATGATTCTTGGAGTTCATCCTTGCATTTCTTGATGTCTTCATTTAGCATGGCCAGCTGATTTTTAAGGTCTTCTTTTTTTTCACTCTCCCTCAAATCTCTTAACTCTGTTTGAACTCCTTCCAATTTCTTATCTATTAGTTCTAGCTTAGTGATGGCAGCATCCACACCATTATCGGCCCTTTGTTGCTTTCCTGCAAGTTATGCCAGTAGGTTGGTCAGGGTTGCATTGATCATAGCTTCAATTTGGTGTTCTGTTCCTATTGGTTCTTCTATGTTTTGTTTAGATGTATTCATTGTGGGACTGGTTGATCTAACTGGATTTTCTTGCCTTTGATTTTTCATGTTATTTCTTTTGCGCTGTGTTCTGCCCATGACAGTGTATGGGCATGTATGTGGGCGTATCAGCCTGGGCTCAAGAACAATGGGAATCTTGTGCAGCCTGGGGCAGTTGCCAAGCATCCTGGGCTTTGGCTCTCACTTGCCAAAGCCGCCTATCTACTGCCTGGCAGGGGCGCCAAAGTTGGCTGAGTTCTCAAGTGGTAATGTGCCAAAGGTGCCTGCATTTGAGCTAGGAGTGGCACTGAGGCACCAAGCAGTGAAGCTGCTCGAACTCTGTCTGTGAACGCTGGGACCCGGAAGCAGTCTGCGCTCCCCTGCCACAGGACAATGGCGGACGGCCGGCGCAGCAGACAGGTAGGGGATGGCACCTGAGCTGGTGCAAGCGAGAGACACAGTCTGAGCTTGTGTGCACCTGCTCTGGGACTGGGCTTGCTCAGACAGTGGGCGAGTGGAAGAGAGTGCGGAGCAGTCCAAGGTGTGCACAGGGAATAATCGGCACGTGGTGGCAGCCATGCGAGCTCCGGCACAGCAGCAGCAGCAGGGGTGGTGCTGTGAACACGGCGGTTATTTGGGGTGAGGGGTGGGCTACCCGTCCATGAGGAGATCCGCGATTCCCTGTTCCCCACCTCTGTGCCCTCCCAGATTTCTCTCCCCTAAAACCCACTATATACCCTTAATATCTTGCCTTTCTTTCCCCAGGATTTGCAGCGCAGCTAGGCGGTCGCCATCTTTGCCAGAAGTCCTTAATCTGCTTTTTATTCATCTCATCTGCATCTGATTGGTAACTAATTTGAGACGAGTGCATGCAAGTTATTCAGGCCAGTTTTGTATGCCTGAGTTATCCCTGGAATGCAGCTATCCTTCATCGTATGTGTAAACTTCTCAGCACAACCATGTTTTCTTTTCCATCTAATATCTATGGCTCTATTTCCTAAAAGTTAGGAGACTTTCATTTCATATCGCAGGAATCATAAGTGTGTCAAGCATTGAAACAGATGCATACTCTTTCAAAGTGTTCTGTTGACGTACAAGTTAGATTCTTTGACTCATCCCACATTTGATGAAATGAGAACTTTTATGTTTAGTTCATTCTGTACATGTTAGCACAGAGCAAGTTCATGAGAAATAATTTGGTTTCAAATGTGTATACTTGTCTCAAGCAATTCAGAAAGATATCATATTTGGGGAAAGCACATGAGGTTCATTGCACACTATTTCTGTCCCTCATCATATATTTACTGTGTAGCAAAATGTCCAGCTGAGTTCATCTATACACATCTGTTTTTCCGTTACCACCTACTGCCCTAAGTAGCACTTGTTAGTCTTAGGAACTCTCCCTTCATAATTTCTGTAACAAGCCATGAGGAAACCATTGACTCAGGAATACCCACTCTTTCTCAGTAGTCTCTGTAGAAGTCCAAGATATCTCCTCAGGTTCACCCCTATTACACTGTAGCGATATAGGAAACTTTGGAAGAGGTTCTTATGGCATTGACTAGCTCTCACCACATTGGGCAAAATACATTGACTTCAATTGCTCACCTTACATAATTCCAAATGTTATCTTTATTGTGGCAGGCAGCTGACATTCTTTCCAGCAGAGTTAGATAAGAATATATGTCATCTTTTATCGTAGTAGAAAGAGCGGCACACAAATGACATGAGACCATTCTGTGAAGGTGCACGTTTTCATGGAATGAGTCTGGTGCTTTCCTCAGCCTCATGCGAATTCCACTTCCTAAATTATTAATCTTTCATGGAAAAAAGAAACCATTGCAACAATTTTGTTTAATGTTTGTCCTTTGAAGTCAGTGTAAGAAGTCCTGATTCTGCTGTGTTCCTCTGCCAATGTCATGCAAACTCTTTTCAGAGAGGTTATTTAGTTCATGTAGCTCATTTAATGTTGGTGGAAAACAACCTCATTTGTTTACATGTGCACACTAAACTTTTCCAACATGGAAAGGCATCTTCTCTGAGGGTAGCACATTTCCATTTGGCTTGTTTTCTTGAGCTACTATATGAATAGTATCCTTCTCTGAGTAGACATGAAATATGGGTCAAGAACAATGATATCGTTCCCTTCAATTTTCATCAATTCTGGTTCATAAACCAGATGTGAATTTCAGTTCTTACATTACCGAAAAGAAGTGAGCCACCCATTTAAACTGTCTAAGTCAAGTAACTGTGAAAATTTGCTTCTTTGAGAAGAAATAGTGGTGGATGTGCTGCCCAGCAGGTTTGCTCTTCTTGAGCTACAGTTGGAATGTAGGGATAGTTGGAGACGAGTGTCATGTCATTTGTTGTGTGTTACAAGCTTTTGAAGTCATAGAATATTGTGATTGCAACTTCTTACATTATGGCACACATGCTTAGGGACCACTGAAACATTAAAGGGTACCTGTTTTCTCAAAGTCTTTGGTGAATATCGGTTTATGATTCACCCTGAGTTGATTCCGATAAAAGCAAATCTCCTCGGAGAGTTCTTTTCATACATCAAGGCTCATAGCATGTTTGATCATAAGTTATTTTCATCTGCACTTTATTGATCTCATCTTTATCTGATTATTAATAAGTTGAGATGAGTGCTTGAAGGTTATTCAGGCCAGCTTTTTATCCCCAGGTATCACTAGAATGCAGCTATCCGTCTTTGTAAGTGTAAACTTCTCAGTACAACCATATTTTCTTTTCCATCTATTGGCTTATTTCCTAAACCTTAGGAGAATTTCATGTTAGAACACAGGGTCATAAGTGTGTCAAGCATTGAAACAGACACATGCTGTCTCAAAGTGTTCTGTTGACATACAAGTTAGATGCTTTGACTCATCCCATGTTGGCTAAAATGAGAACGTCTTCATGCATATTTCATTCCGTACATTTTAGCAAACAGCAAGTTCATGAGAAACAACTTGGTTTCAATTGTGTATACTTGTCTTATGCAAGTTGGAAAGATATCATAATGGGGGAAAGCACATGAGGTTCCTTGCACACAGTTTCTATTCCTCAAGGTACCTTTATTGTATAGCAAGATGTCCAGATGAGTTGAAGTATCTATACACATCTGTGTTTCCATTGCCTCCTAGTGCCCTACAAAGCACTTGTTGGCCTTGGGAATTTTCTCTTCCTAAATTCTGTGACAGGTCCTGAGGAAACCATTGCCTCAGGAATACCCAATCTTTCCCAGAAGACTCTGTTGAAGTCCAAGATATGTTCTTGGGTTCACTCCTATTAAACTGTAGTGATACAGGAAATTTTGGAAGAGGTTACTATGGTACTGCCTAGCTCTGACCACATTGGGCAAAACTTGACTTCAATTGCTCACCTTACATAATTCTGAATGTTATCTTTATTGGGGATGGTACCTGCCATTCCTCTCCAACAGTTAGAGATCATGCACTCGAGTAAGAATGTATGTCGGCTTTGATCCTAGTGGGATGATTGGCTCACAAATGAGATGAGAACCTTTTGTGAAGGCACACTTTTTCATGGAATGTCTCTGGCGTGATTTCGTCAACCTCATGTGAATTCCCCTTTCCAAATTAAGGACCTTTCATGGAAAAATAAAACTATTACAATAGTTTTGTTTATTGTTTTTCCAGGTGTCCTTTTGAAGTCTGTCAGGGCCCATTGGGCTGGCCTTGAATCTGTAGCATTGGGCTGTGCGGCATCAAGACTTTTGCACCTGCAAGTAAGCAAGATTGTGTATATTCAGTGTTCCTGGCAAGAGTTGACCATTCCTTGAACCTTTATGGTTGTTTTGCTGGGAACAGAGGGTTTGTTTCTCTCTCAACCTTGGAATAATCTTTTGTACTAAGAGGTGGTCGAGGTGCGTAACTTTGTAACAGAAAGAAGTTGTTTTGATAGAAACTTGTGTGAAGGTCATGGAATTTTTGTACATGGGCAAATTGTTGGCAAGAACATATTAAAAAGGATTGCTGAGAAATTAATGGCGCTTCAGTCCTGTACTGGAGTCCTTGCTTTCACTCTTTTCTCCTGTCTTTCTTTAATCCTCACTGTTCATCAGGCTCAAACCATTTCAGCCAGCAGGCAAATGTGGGGCCTGAAGATGGGGATCCCAAGTGAAGGACGCTGCTGGACTGGAAAGGAGTGCTCAGGGGCAAAGAAAAAGGGAGTGGTGAGTAATATAAGTAAATATGGCTCAGGGAAGTAGTCGAATGCTTTTTGTGCATATGCTTAAAAATATGTTGCAGGCTCTTGGAGCCAAAGGTAGTCAGCAGAAACTTAGTAATTTCTTGGAATTTATAGAAAAAAAATCTGTCCTGAAGGAGGAACTGTTGATTTAAAAACTTGGCAAAGGGTAGGGACTAAGCTTCAAGATTTTTATGATGCCCATGGGTCAGGTAAAGTACCATTGGAAACTTTTAGCTTATGGGCTTTAGTTAGAAATAGTTTAGATCCTAGACATGAAACAGATAAAGTTCAATCAAACACATTTAAAGCCGAAGGACTGCTTTTCGGTGTGCACTTAGAAAATGAAACTAAGCCTTCTGTTCCACCTGAGGATCCGGAGTCAGGATTTAAACTTTTATTAAGACAACAAGAATGCTGTCTTGATGATTTAGATTCAGATGAGGAAGCAGAATTAGAGGAGGAGGTAGCAAAAGATCACCAAGAGGAGGACTTTCCACCTTTTATAGTCTTTACAAAATCTGAGAGTGGACAGAAAGAAAAATATTCAGAGGAGGTGCAACATTTACAAAGCATGGTTGAACCACTGTCTTTACAAGTACAGCAATTTCAGGGAAAGCATGCTCCAGGAAATCCAGTCACTCCCAATCCTCTTGCTGTAATGAAACCTCCCATTATAGTGGTAGTGTCTAAACCTGCAGGTGAGTTTCATCCTTTGTCTTTGATTCGGCCTTCTGTCTTACCCCTGCAAGCCACTTTTGCAGGAGTGGTGCAAAAAGAAAATATGCAGAGATTTAATGTATATCCCATTTTTGAACATGATGGTCAAGGGAATAGAGTAAGATCACATAACCCTATACCTTTTAAGCAGATGAAGGAATTAAAAGGAGCTTGTGCACAATATGGCTCTAAGGCTCCTTTCATGCTTGCTATGATAGACTCTATGGCATTTGGGGTGCTCCCTCCTGGGGACTGGAAGCAAGTGGCAAAGGCATGTTTTTCAGGAGGAGACTACTTATTGTGGAAAACAGAATATATGGAGAACTGTCAGGCCATTGCTGAGGCAAATAGAGCTCAGGAGATACCTATTACTTTTGATATGTCAGCAGGAGAGGGACCATATAAGAAACTTAAGAATCAATTACAGTTTGATGTAGGGGCTATGCTCAGGTTAATGCACAAGCTAAAAAGGCTTGGTGTAAACTACCATCCATTGGGAGGGGGACTGAAGATTTGTCAAAAATTAGGCAAGGACCTGATGAATTATATCAAAACTTTGTGGACAGATTATTACAAGCTGCTAGCAGAATGGTTGGAGATTCAGAATCAGGACTTATACTTGTAAAACAATTGGCTTGGACCTCATTTAAAGATTAGTACTGGAGAATTAAAGCCTCTCTTTGACATTTTAAAAGGAGATCTAGATCCAAAGTCTGTATGTCAGTTAACAGATGAGGGACATAAGGCATTATTCTTAGTAGAGCATGCTATTGAAAAACAACAAATTCAATATATAGATTATTCTCAGGGATGGACTGCATATGTTCTGGCCACTAAACATACTCCAACTTCAGTTTTATGGTAAAAAGGACCTCTTTTGTGGCTACATTTACCTGTTTCTCCTGCTAGAGTGTTGACTTCTTATTATGAAGTGGTAGCTTGTTTAATTCAAATGGCTTAAGTAACGTCTAGAAAATATTTTGGGAAGGAGCCAGGTATTCTAGGGGTTCCTTTTACAAAGGAACAAGTAGATTGGCTATTTCAAGATGCGGATTGTTGGGCTATTGATTTTGCACATTATCCTGGTATTATAGATAATCATTACCCTCAAGACAAATTGTTGAAATTTTCAAATTCTCATCCTTTTTTCCCCCTGCACAGTCATGGCAGAGCCTATTGAAGATGCTTTAGTTGTGTTTACAGATGGATCCTCTAATAGTAGAGCAGCATATGTAATTCAAGAACAGTCTTATTCATTTTCTATTCCCCTGGCATCAGCTCAAGTAGTGGAACTTAGACCTGTAGGTACAGTATTTAATGTTTTAGCTGCAACTCCATTTAATTTGTATACTGATAGTCAATATATTGCTAGAGCTTTACAGGTGCTTGAGACCGTGTCTTATATTGAAACTGCCAATACTCAAGTGCAAGATTTGTTTAGTCATATACAAAGATGCATGCATTCTCACTCTCATCCTTGTTTTGTAGGTCACATATGAGTTCATTCAGGCTTGCCAGGTCTTTTAGCATTGGGAAATTATATGGTGGATGAAGCCACACCAATCACAAGCATATCTAAATTGGAATTAGCTCAAAGATCTAATAATTTACATCATTAAAATAGGCAAAGTTTAAGAAAACAGTTTCAAATTACTAGAGAAGCTGCTAGACAAATTGTGCAACAGTATAATACCTGTCCTGAATATCACTCAGTCCCTCAGTTTGGAGTAAACCCTAGAGGATTGAAACCAAATCATTTGTGGCAGATGGATGTGACTCATATTCCTAAATTCAGAAAATTAAAATATGTTCATGTATCCATTGATACTTACCCAGGATTTCTGATGGCTACAGCACAGACTGGGGAAGCTACTAAGCATGTCATAGCACATTGCATTAAATGTTTTGCTGTAGCAGGTATACCATTAATCATAAAGACAGATAATAGTACAGGTTAGCACTAGTCAATCTTTTCAGTGCTTTTGTGCTCAATTATCAATTGTGCATAAAGCAGGCATACCTTATAACCCTCAGGGACAAGGAATTGTTGAACGTGCTCATGGAACTTTAAAAAAATCAATTATAAAAAAATTAAAAAGCGGAGTTATATTCTTGGTCACCACAAAATGCTTTAAATCATGTACTCTTTATTTAAAATTTTTTAAATGTGGATGCAGTCATTCTGCCACAGACAGTTTATGGCATCCTAGAACATTGGGTACTTATGCTCAGGTTAGATGGAAGGACCCCATTGATGGACAATGGCATGGCCCTGACCTGGTATTAATATGGGGATGAGGGCATGTTTGTGTTCTCCAACAGGATGCTGACAATGCCAGGTGGCTGCCAGAGAGGTTGGTCCAGTTTGCGGGGATTGAACATCAGAAGAACGATGCCTCTGCTACTGATGATGTAGATTCAACTCCAGATGACCCACAGTGAGCTGTATTGGGCTTATGTTCCTGACCCACCCATCTTACACCCAGCAACTTGGGAAGTTAGAGAAATTATAGTCTTGGTAAACAATACTCATTTACTAGGAACGCCATCCAGTAGGAATATGCAGGCTTATCAGAAATTTGGAGTCAATTATACCTGTCATGGCACTGGTATTCCAATATGCCTAACTAAAACAGAAGTAACTGGATGTCTGAAAATTCAACTGAGGAATGTGATTGTAAAGCATTCAGCAGATAAAGGGAAACAGGTGTGTTGGGACTGCTTACATCATGTGTAACATCTCTGGAACTGAAAGGCATGTTAAGGACTGGTCAGGAAATCCTGGAGCAGAAGGGAGTGGTAGTTGGAACAATGACTGGACTGGTGGACTCTCTGCTGGACTTTGGTGGTCTGATGAGGGCTTCCAACTGACTTACCTATGGAAAGTTGCTGCAGCCATGGGAGGACTGAGTGTAACCTCCCTCAGGAATGACAATTCATCCCTCCCTAAGGGAGGGTCATGGCTTGTGTTACTCCACCTTGTGCTATGTTAATGGGAGACATAAATATTACATGGACTGAGGAAATGTTCAATGTTATATGCAATGATTGTACTTTGTCTAATTATGTTTCAGAATCATCCTTTAATAGTCAAGTTATGATTTTTAAGCAACCAGCATTTGCTATGATTCCTGTTAATGTAATGAAGCCTTGGTATTCTGACAAAGGAATACAAGTGTTACAGGTACTAAAGAATGCTTTAAGTAGGCCAAAATGGGTGATAGGATTGGTAACTGCAGGCATCCTAGCTTTTATTGCATTGTTAGCTAATACTGCAGCTGTTGCTTTGTCAAAAGAAGTTCAAACTGCACAATTTGTTAATGAATTATCCAGAAATGTTTCTATCACTGTAGGAACTTGAGTAGATATAGATAGAAAATTGGAACAAAAGATAGACACTCTGTATGATGTGGTTATGTATTTGGGTGAAGAGATACTAGGGTTGAAAGTCAGAACTCGTTTGGAGTATCATGCAGATTATCAATGGATTTGTTTTACTTCTAAAAAATATAATGACAGTCATCAGCATTGGGAAAAGATAAAAATGCATTTAAGAGGTATTTGGCATAATGATAATATTTCCTTGGATCTGATTCAGTTGTATTCAGAGATTTTGACTTTGCAAAATAAACATCTTACTTTTGATGCAGCTAAAGCTGCTGATGACTTAATATCTGCTTTTAAGTCTGTCTTGCTGGGATGGAATTTCCTCACTTGGATAGGAAGCATTGCTGCTACAGGTGTTTGTCTTTTGCTTACTCTGTGCCTCCTGCACATACTTTTTAAATGCCTTTTGAGATCCCTATGGACATTCATGCAGAAGTGCATAGGGTACAGCTATGGTTCCAACCCTGGATTCCTGAGACATTATCTTAAAGCCTCTGCAGAGGCTGGTAGTCAAAGACAGGTAAGATTCTCTCGAGTTAGGTCAACCTATGACAGGGCATGAATGATGGAATTCATGTACAAATGATGGATAAGGCCTAAATATAGTAGAGGACAACCTAAGACACGCACAGTCTTCCTACACCATGGTCCAGAAGGACCTGGTTCATAAAAAATAAAATGGGGGAGCTGTCGGGAGCCACTGGGCTGGCGTTGAATCTGTAGCATAGGGCTGTGTGGCAACAAGACTTTTGCAAGTAAGCAAGATTGTGTTTATTCAGTGTAAATGGCAAGAGCTGACTGTTCCTTGAACATTTATGCTTGTATTTCTGGGAACAGAATGTTTGTTTCTCTCCCAACCTTGGAATAATCTTTTGTACTGAGAAGTGGTCGAGGTGTGTAACTCTGTAACAGAAAGAAGTTGTTTTGATAGAAACTTGTGTGAAGGTCATGAAATTTTTGTACATGGACAAATTGTTTGCAAAAACATATTAAAAGGGACTGCTGAGAAAGTAATGGCACTTCTGTCCTGTACTGGAGTCCTTGCTTTCACTCTTCTCTCCTGTCTCTCTTTAAGCCTCACTCCAAATCAGGATCGAACCATTTCAGCTGTCAGGCTCTGCTGTGTTCCTCCAGAAATGTCATACAAACACTTTTCTGAGAGTTAATTTCATTCATGTAGCTCACTTAATGTTGGGGAATATCAACCTCATTTGTTTACATGTGCATACTAAACTTTTCCTACATGGAAAGGCATCTTCTGTAAGGGGAGCACACTTCCACTTGTCTTAGTTTTCCTGAAATACAATCAGATAGTATCCTTCTTTGACTATACACGAAATATGGGTTAACAACAATGATATCGTTCCTCTCAATTTGCGTCAATTCTGGTTCATAGACAACGAGTGAATTCCAGTTCTTACATTACAAAAAGAAAGGGAAGATCCACTTCAAACTGTCTAAGTTATCTAACTCCGACAAGATGCTTCACTGGGAAGAAATAGCAGTGGATGTTTGGCCCAGCAGGTTTGCTGTCCTTGAGCTACAAATGAAATGTAGGGATAGTTGGAGATGATCTTCAGGTGTTACATGCTGTTGAGGTCATAAAATACTGTGATTGCAACTTCTTATATTATGGAACACATGTGTAGGGACCATTGAAACAATAACTGGTACCTGTTTTCTCAAAGTCTTCTGTTGAAAATAGGTTTATGATTCACCCTGAGTTGATTCTGATAAAAGCAAATCTCCTCAGAGAGTTCTTTGTGTACATTGGAGCTTATAGCACATTTGATCATAAGTTATTTTCATTTGCACTTCATTGATGTCATCTACATCTGATTGGTAACTAATTTGAGAGGAGTGCGTGCAGGTTATTCAGGCCAGTTTTGTATGCCTCAGTTGTCACTGGAATGCAGCTCTCCTTCATTGTAAGTGTAAACTACTCACCCAACCGTGTTTTCTTTTCCATCATATATCTATGGTTCTATTTCCTAAACCTTAGGAGACTTTCATGTCATCAAGCAGGAATCATAAGTGTGTCAAGCATTGAAACAGATGCTTACTGTCTCAAAGCGTTCTGTTGACATACAAGAAAGGTTCTTTGACTCAACCCATATTGGCCAAAATGAGAACATCTTCATGTACAGTTCATTCCGTACATTTCAGCGCACAGCAAGTTCATGAGAAACAACTTGGTTTCAATTGTGTACACTTGTCTCATACAAGCTGGAAAGATATAATGAAGGAAAGTACATGAGGTTCATTGCACATGGTTTCTCTTCCTCAACATACCTTGGTTGCGTAGAGAAACATACAGATGAGTTTAAGTATCTATACACATCTGTGTTTCCATTGCCACCTAGTGCCCTCAGTTGCACTTGTTGGCCTTGGAAATTTTCCCTTCATAGTTTCTGTAACAGCTTGTGAGGAAACCATTGCCTCAGGAATACCCAAACTTTCTCAGAAGGCTCTGTTGAAGTTCAAGATATCTTGTTAGGTTCACCCCTATTAAACCATAGAGATAGAGGAGACTTGGGAGGAGGTTCTTATGGCACTGCCTACCTCTTACCACATTGGGCAAACCATCTTGACTTCAATTTCTCACCTTACATAATTCCAAATGGTATCTTTATTGGGCATGGCACCTGACATTCTTTCCAACAGATTTAGAGATCGTGAACTCAAGTAAGAATGTATGTCAGCTTTGATCCTAGTAGGAAGAGCGGCACACAAATGACATGAGAACATTTTGTGAAGGGGCAATTTTTCATGGAATGTCTCTGGTGAGATTTCATCAACCTCATGCAATTTACACTTCCTAAATTATGGACCTTTCATGGAAAAAAGAAACCATTGCAACAGTTTTATTTATTGTTTGTCCAAGTGTCCTTTTAAGTCAGTATAAGAAGCTGTGATTCTGCTGTGTTCCTCTCAAATGTCTTGCAAACTCTTTTCCAAGAGGTTATTTCATTTATGTAGCTCATTTGATGTTGGAAAAACCAACCTCATTTGTTTACATGTGCATACTAAACTTCTCCTACATGGAAGGCATCTTCTCTGAGGGTGGCCTACTTCCTTTTGACTTCTGAACTATGATCAGAATAGTATCCTTCTTTGAGTAGACATGAAATATGGGTCAACAACAATGATATTGTTCCCCTCAATTTACATCCATTCTGGATAATAAAACCATGAACCAATTTCAGTTCTTACATTACAGAAAGAAAGGGAAGAACCCATTCAAACTGTTTAAGTTTTCTAACTCTGAAAAGTTGCTTTGCAGGAAAGAAATAGTGGTGGATGTGGTGCCCTGCAGGTTTGCTCTCTTTGAGGTACAATTGGAATGTAGTGATAGTTGGAGACGATCTTTGTGTCAATTTGACAGATGTGACTTGCTTTTGAAGTCATCAAATACTGTGAATGCAACTTGTTAAATTATGGCACACACTAATTGGTACCTATTTTCTCAAAGTCTTCTCTTGAAGATAGGTTTATGATTCACCATGAGTTGATCCTGATTTAAGCAAATATCCTCGGATAGTTCATTGTGTACATCAAAGGTCATAGCACGTTTGATCATAAGTCATTTTCATCTGTATTTTATTGATCTCATCTACATCTGATTGGTAACTAATTTGAGAGGATCACAAGCAGGTTATTCAGGCCAGGTTTGTATGCCTCGGTTACCACTGGAATCTAGCTATCCTTCATTGTCAGTGTAAACTTCTCAGCACAACCATATTTTCTTTTCCATCTATTATCTATGGCTCTATTTCCTAAACCTTAGGAAACTTTCATGTCATAATGCAGGAATCATAAATGTGTCATGCATTGAAACAGATGCATACTGTCTCAAAGTGTTCTGTTGATGTACAAGTTAGATTCTTTGATTCATCCCATGTTGGCCAAATTGAGAACATCTTCGTGTATAGTTCATTCTGTACATGTTAGCACAGAGCAAGTTCATAAGAAACAACTTGGTTTCAATTGTGTGTACTTGTCTCATGCAAGTCGGAAAGATATCATAAGGTTCATTGCACACTGTTTCTGTTCCTCATCGTATCTTTATTGTGTAGTGAAATCTCCAGATGAGTTTAAGTGTCTATGTACATCCGTGTTTCTGTTGCCACCTAGTGCCCTAAGTAGCACTTGTTGGCCTCAGGAATTTTCCCTTCACAATTTCTGTAACATGTCTTTAGGAAACCATTGCCTCAGGAATACCCAATCTTTCTCAGAAGGCTATGTTGAAGTCCAAGATATCTTCTCGGGTTCACCCATATTAAACTGCAGTGATAGAGGAAACTTTGGAAGAGGTCCTTATGGCACTGCCTGGCTCTCACCACATTGGGCAAAACATCTTGACTTCAATTGCTCACCTTCCATAATTCGAAATGTTATCTTTATTGGGGAGGGCACCTCACATTCTTTGCAACAGAGTTAGAGATTGTATACTCGAGTAAGAATGTATGTCAGCTTTGATCCTAGTAGGAAGATCGGTGCACAAATGACATGAGAACATTTTGTGAAGGCGCACGTTTTCATGGAATGTCTCTGGTGCTTTCGTAAACCTCATGTGAATTCCATTTCCTAAATTATGGATCTTTTGTGGAAAAAAGAAACCATTGTGACAGTTTTGTTTATTGTTTTTCCAAGTGTCCTTTTGAAGTCAGTGTAAGAATCTGTGATTCTGCTGTGTTCCTCTGCAAATGTCTTGCAAACTCTTTTCCAAGAGGTTATTTCATTTATGTAGCTCACTTAATATTGGTGAAAATCAACCTCATTTGCTTACATGTGCATACTAACATGTTCCTACACAGAAAGTCATCTTGTCTGAGGACAGCACACCTCCATTTGGCTTAGTTTTCCAGAAGTATGGTCAGAATGGTAGCCTTCTATGATTAGACATGAAATATGGGTCAACAACAATGATATTGTTCCCCTCAATTTACATCAATTCTGCATAATAAACCATGAGTGAATTTCACTTCTTAAATTACAGAAAGAAAGGGAAGAACCCATTCAAACTGTCCAAATTATCTAACTCTGAAAAGTTGTTCAGTTGGGAAGAAATAACAGTGGATGATCCACCCAGCAGGTTTGCTCTCATTGAGCTACAATTGAAATGTAGGGATAGTTGGAGATGAGCTTCATGTGGATTTGTCACGTCTGACATGCTTTTGAAGTCATAAAATACTGTTATTGCAACTTCTTACATTATGGCAAAGGTTTAGGGACCATTGAAACAGTAATTGCTACTTGTTTCCTCAAAGTCTTCTGTTGAATATATGTTTATGATTCATCCTGAGTGGATCCTGAGAAAAGCAAATCTCCTTGGAGAGTTCTTTGAGAACATCAAAACTCATAACACACTTGATCATAAGTTATTTTCATCCACACTTTATTGATTTCATTTGCATCTGATTGGTAACTAATTTCAGAGGAGCTCATGCTAGTTATTCAGGCCAGTTTTGTATGCCTCAGTTTTTACTAGAATGCAGCCATCCTTCATTGTAAGTGTAAACTTCTCAGCACAACCATATTGTCTTTTCCATCTAATATCAATGGCTCTATTTCCTAAACCTTAGGAGACTTTCGTGTCATAACACAGGGATCATAAGTGTGTCAAGCACTGAAACAGATGCATACTGCCTCAAAGTGTTGTGTTGATTTACAAGTTAGATTCTTTGACTCATCCTTTATTGGCCAAAATGAGAACATGTTCATGTATAGTTCATTCCATGCATTTTAGCACACAACAAGTTCGTGAAAAATGACTTGGTTTCAATTGTGTATACTTGTCTCATGGAATTCAGACCAATATCATAATGGGGGAGAGCATGTGAGATTCATTTCAGGATGGTTTCTGTTCCTCAATGGACTGTTATTATGTAACGAAGCATACAGATAAGTTTAACATTTATATACAGCTGTCTTTCTCTTGACTCCTGGTGACCTCAGTAGCCCTTGTTGGCCTTAAGGGATTTTCCCTTCATAATTTTTGGATGAGATCATGAGGAAATCATTGGAACAGTAATCCTACATGTTTTCCAGAAGTCTCTATTGAAGTTGAAGATAAATTCTTGGATTCACACCTGTGAAACCATAATGATAGAGAAAACATTGGAAGACTTTCTTATGGCACTGCCTAGCTCTCACCACATTGGGCAAAACATCTTGATTTCAATTGCTCACCTTACATAATTCTGAATGTTGTCTTAATTGAGGTGGGCACATGACAGTCTTTACAACAGAGTTAGTGATGGTGTACTCCAGTAAGAGCATATGTCAGCTTTGATCTTAGTAGGAAGACTGGCTCACAAATGACATGAGAACGTTTTGTGAAGGCGCACATTTTCATGGAATGTTTCTGGTGTGATTTCATCAACCTCATGCAAGTTCCCCTTTCTAAATTATGGATCTTTTGTTGAAGAAAAGAAACCATTGCAACTGTTTTGTTTATTGTTTGTCTAAGTATACTTTTGAAGTCATTGTAAGAACATGTGATTCTGTTGTGTTCCTCCTGAAAGTTAATGCAAACTCTTTTCCGAGAGGTTATTTCATTCATATAGGTCATTTAATGTTGGCAAAAATCAACCTCATTTGTTTACATGTGTATACTAAACTTTTCCTACACAGAAAGGTGTCTTCTCTGAGGCGAGCACATTTCCATTTGGCTTAGTTTTCCTGAACTACAATCAAAATAGTGTCCTTTGAAGAGACATGAAATATAGGTCAACAACAATGATATTGTTCCCATCAATTTACATCAATTCTGGTTCAGGACCCATGTGTGAATTCCAGTGCTTACATTACAGAACAAAAGTGATGAAACCATTCAAACTACCTAAATTATCTAACTGAAATGTTTCCTCATTTGTAAATAGAGCAGTGGATGTTTTGCCCAGCAGATTTGCTCTCCTTGAACTACGATTGGAATGTAGGGATAGATGGAGACAAGCTGCGTGTTGGTTTCTTGTGAGTTACATGCTTTTGAAGTCATAAAATACTGTGATTTTCACTTCTTGCATTATGGCACACATGTGTAGGAACCATTGAAACAGTAATGTGTAACTGTTTTCTCAAAGTCTCCCGTTGAACTTAGGTTTATGATTCATCCTGAGGTGATCCCAATAAAATCTCCTTGGAGAGTTCTTTTCTTAATTAGAAGCTCATGTCACATTTGAACAAAAGTTATTTTCATCTGCACTTTATTGATCTCTTCTACATCTGATTGGTAAGTAATCTGAGAGGAACACATGGAGGTTTTTCAGGCCAGTTTTGTATTCCACAGTTATCTCCAGAATGTAGCTATCATTCTTTGTAGGTGTAAACTTCTCAGCACAACCATGTTTTCTTTTCCATCCAATATCAATGGCTCTAGTTCCTAAACCTTAGGAGACTTTCATCTCATACTGTAGGGATCATAAGCATGTCAAGCATTGAAACAGATGCATACTGTCTCATAGTGTTCTGTTGACATAGAAGTTAGATTCTTTGACTCATCCCAGATTCATCAAAATGAGAAGGTCTTCATATATAGTTCATTCCATACATTTTAGCACATGGCAAGTTCATGAAAAACAACTTGGTTTCAATTGTGTATACTGTATATACTTGTCTCATGGAAGTCAGACAGATATCAAACTGAGGGACAGCACATGAGTTACTTTGCAGCACAGTTCTCAATGTACTGTTACTGTGTAGTGAAGCATATAGATGAGTTTAAGTATCTGTGTACACTGTCTTTCCATAGCCACCAAATGACTACAGTAGCACTGGTATACCTTAAGGGATTTTCCCTTCATAATTTCTGGAACAGGTCCTGGAGAAATCATTGCAACACTAATACCCAATCTTTCTGACAAGGCTCTGTTGAAGTCGAAGGTAACTTCCTGGGTTCAGCCCTATTGAACCATAGCAATAAAGGAAACTTTGGATGTTTTTTTTATGGCACTGCCTAGCTCTCACCACATTGGGCAAAACATCTTGATTTCAATTGCTCACCTTACATAATTCTGAATGTTATCTTTATTGCTGAGGGAACATGACATTCTTTCCAACAGACTTAGAGATCATGTACTCCAGTAATAATGTATGTCAGCCTTGATCCTAGTAGGAAGATTGGTGCACAAATGTCATGAGAACATTCTGTGAAGATGCACTTTTTCATGGAATGTCTCTGGGGAGATTTAAACAACCTCATGTGAACTCCAATTCCTAAATTATGGATCTTTCATGGAAAAAAGAAACCATTGCAACAGTTTTGTTTATTGTTAGTCAAAGTATACTTTTGAAGTCAGTTTAAGAACCTATGATTATGTTGTGTTCCTCTGGAATGGTATGGTAAACTCTTTCCTAAGAGGTTATTTAATTCAAGTAGCTCATATAATGTTAGCGAATATCAACCTCATTTGTTTACATGTGCATACCAAAGTAGTAGGAACACAGAAAGCTGTCTTCTCTGAGGGGAGCACATTTCTATTTGGCTTAGGTTTTCTGAACTATGATCAGAATAGTTTCCTTCTTTGAGTAGACATGAGGTATGGGTCAACAACAATGATACCATTGACATCAATTTGCATAATTTCTAGTTCATAAAGTATGAGGGAATTCCAGTTCTTACATTACAGAACAAAAGTGAAGAACCCATTGAAAGAGCAGTGGATGTTCCAGCTCCAGTTGCTAAATATTAGGATTACTCCAGTAAGAATGTATGTCGGCTTTGATACTAGTAAGAAGATTGGCACACATAGGAAATGAGGACATTTATTTTTTTAAATTAGTTTTGTACTCAGTGAATACAGTCAAGTTGTTAGCATTGTTAGCCTCCTCCCCTTCCTTGCCCCTCCTTCTAGCACCTCCTGGTTGGGGTATATGGGTCAGGCATTGTGGGATTAGCCCTCACTTATGGGAAGGATGAAACGTTTCTGTGTATCATTACACAACATGTGTCTCTGACATTCTTTCTGACCCCTCTTCCACAAATTTCCCTGATCCAGGTTGTGTTCAATTTAGGTCTGCTTCATTAATGAGGTCTTGGGAGCATCTGTGTCTCCGGATATCTGATTAGGTAGGGGTTGATTGTTCTCTATGTTTACCTCCCTCACCCTTGTGCTGGTACCAGGTTCACCAAGGAAACAGCACCCTTTCTTGCTTCATCAATTATTCTTCATTTAAGCTGGGGCTCTTTTGAGGTATGATGGGGTGGTTCTCTCCTTAGTATCTGTGTCTATCTGAAAAAGAGAAGCAGGTTCTCCTACGAAAAGCAAAGTTAGCACAAGACAATTGGGATAACCCCCTTTTTTATAGAGAATTTAATAGGTGTAGGCCCTCTTGTAGCCCACAATTGTGGGTAGCTTGATAATGGAGATTGGGCTCATGTTTGGATATAGTTCTGACTTGTTTTCCAGCTCCAGCTATGGGTCGGTCCCATTCCACTGAGCAGATCAGTTGGCCAAATCAAGAGCAGTTGGTTTTCCACCATGGCTATGTACCACTATTGCACTTTTATGAGCATCACAACATGTTATTTGCTGTTAAGTAGGTTAGACCATGAGTTGCTGGGACAGATATTGGTCATTTTCCCCCAGTCGCCCATGTAGCACTTTCTGGCACTAGACACGCTGACTGTCTGAGGACTGACTCAATTCCAGCTTCCAGCCATGTCACTCCATGTTATGTGTCAACCACACATGGTGTCTTCAGCAGTAGGGTCTTACCACTAATCTTTGGTGGGTCATCAAGTACTCTGACAGAAATCTGTCATTCTTTTAGGAAACCGTGTAGGTCACTCTGATCTAAAGCTCACTGTGGTTGATAGCCACCTGCTGGTACTGGGAGTTACAGGTCAGTGCCCACTAAGAGAAGGAAGAAAAAGATAACTAATATAAAAGAGTTAGAGAGAGAGAGAGAAAGAGAGAGAGAGAGGGAGAGAGAGAGACTGTAGAAGGTTAAGGTCAGTCTTTATGGTACCCTCTCCTCTAAGGGTCTGGTGAAGATTCAACCATCTGGTCTGTCTTTTAGGATGTTGAATTTTATGGTATTTGGGTCCAGATTTGTGTCCCCTACCCTTTCCCTTGCCCTCCCCTCCCTCCCCACCCACCCTATTGTCCAGTCCTGGAGACACTTTCTGGGTTTGTGGGCACCTTGGGTAGAGTCAAGTTAGGTGCTGTGGATGAGTGAGACTATGTGGCGATTATCTTTCTGTTATTGGGTGAGTTTACTGAGAATGATCTGTTCCAGGTTTGACCATTTTTCGTCAAATTTCATTGTGTCATTTTTTTTCTCACTGGTGTGTAGAATTCCATCATGTAGATATACTACATCTTAGTTATGCATTTGTCTAGTGATGGACATATAGGTTGATTCCATCTCCTAGCTATTACGAATTGAGAAGCTATAAACATGGGTGAGCAAATTTTTCTGAGCTGAGGCTTTGAGATTTTAGGGTACATGCCCAGTAGGGAATAACTAGGTCTGTTGGTAACTCTATAGTCGGCTTTTTTAGGAGTCTCCATATTGCTTTCCAAAGTGGTTGTACCATCTTACATTCCCACCAACAGTGGATGAGTGTTCCTATCCTTGCCAGCATTTATTTTATTTGATTTTTTTAATGTTTGCTATCATTACTGGGGGTAAGGTGTAACCTCATAGTTGTTTTAATTTTCATTTCCCCGATGATTAGGGATGATGAATATTTTCTCTTTTTTTCAGACAAATGTTCTTTTAATTTCTCCTGACAGTCTGTAAATGAATAAACTACACTATTGAAAGAATGATCAGTAAATTTTCCTTCTCTTGGATCAGAGAAAAAGTGTACAAGTAAGACTGAGAGGATATGCATACACACATACATACAAGTCACCTACAGAAGCAGGTGGGGGGGGGGCTAGATAGGGTCAACAATCACAAACTTCACACACTATGACACTCTTATAGCCATTTCACAAGTATTACAAAGAAAATATTTTTTAGTTAAACCCTTAGAGTGCTTTCATTCGTATTCAAAATCCGTCTTGCTGCCAGTCAGTGGCAGCAGGAGTGACAATGCCCAGTTCTGGTGGCGGCAGTATTGTGCCTGTAAGTCAAAAGGAAAAGAAAGAGTGCCTTCCCCTTTTTCTTAAAAAAAAAAAAAAAAAAGATATATACCCACACAGTAAATCTTAACTGACCTGCAGAGAAATATCATGTAACAGATGGCTTGAAGTAGTCTATCAAAAAAACTGGGGATATTTTTATTTCATAGTGAGTAAGCAAGGCATTTTGTTGTTTTTCCTAAAATAATCTCATTTCCTTATAGAAAGTTTTTAGCTTTTAATGAACTTGTAACAAAAATCTCCATTTTCAAATAAAACAAAAACCAAGACTTCCGGCCAAGATGGCGACCGCCTAGCTGCGCTGCAAATCCCGGGGAAAGAAAGGCAAGATATTAAGGGTATATAGTGGCTTTTAGGGAGAGAAATCTGGGAGGGCACAGAGGTGGGGGAACAGGGAATCGCTGGTCCCCTTTTGGGCAGGTAGGCACCCCTCGCCCCAAATAACCGCCGTGTTCAAAGCTCCACCCCTGCCGCTGCTGCTGCTCCGGAGCCCGCACGGCTGCCACCACGCGCCGATTGTTCCCTCCGTGCAGAAGCTTAGACTGCTCCGCACCCTTGTCCACTCGCCCACCTACTGAGTGTGCCCAGTCCCACAAGCTCAGACTGTATCTCTCGCTTGCGTCAGCTCAGGTGCCACCCCCTACCTGCCTGCCGCACCGGCGGGCCGCCATTGTCCCGTGGCGGGGGAGCGCAGACTGCTTCCGGTTCCCAGCGTTCCCAGCCAAAGTCTGGGCGGCTTCAGTGCTTGGTGCCTCAGTGCCACTCCTAGCTGGAACGCAGGCAGCTGGGGCACAATACCACTTGAGAACTCAAGCAACCTTGGCGCCCCTACCAGGTAGTAGATAGGCGGCTTTGGCAAGTGAGATTATTCCCTGCGTGCAGAAGCTTAGACTGCTCCGCACTCTCGTCCACTCGCCCTCTGTCTGCCGCGCGGCTGTCCACAATTGTCCTGTGGCGGGGGAGCGCAGACTGCTTCCGGTTCCCAGCGTGCCCAGCCAGAGTTCAGGCGGCATCAGTGCTTGGTGCCTCAGTGTCACTCCTAGTTCGAATGCAGGCAGCCTTTGCACATTACCGCTTGAAAACTCAGGCAACTTCGGGACCCCTGCCAGGCAGTAGATAGGCGGCTTTGGCAAGTGACAGCCAAACCCCAGGCTTCTTGGCAATGCCCCCAGGCTGCATAAGATTCCCATTGTTCTTGAGCCCAGGCTGATACGCCCACTTATCTGCCCATACACTGTCATGGGCAGAACACAGCGCAAAAGAAATAACATGAATAATCAAATGCAAGAAAATCCAATTAGATCACCCAGTCCCACAATGAATACTTCTAACCAAAACATAGAAGAACAAATAGGACAAGAACACCACATTGAAGCTATGAGCAATGCAACTCTAACCAACCTATTGGTAGAACTTGCAGGAAAGCAACAAAGGGCCGACAATCGTGTGGATGCTGCCATCACTAAACTAGAACTAATAGACAAGAAATTGGAAGGATTAGATAAGAAAATGGAAGGATTTCAAAGAGAGTTAAGAGATTTGAGGGAGAGTGAAAAAAAAGAAGACCTTAAAAATCAGCTGGCCATGCTAAATGAAGACATAAAGAAATGGAAAGATGAACTCCAAGAATCATCAAGAAAATCAGAAAATGATGTGAAAAGGGAGCTTGACAGAGGGATGGAAATTATACATAGAAAAATAATAGAAAATGCAAACTTAATTGAACAAGCCCAAAACTCACTAGAAGCTCTCAAGAATAGAGTCAGCCAAGTGGAGGATAGAAACTCTGATCTGGAAGACAAGATGGAAGAAACAGATAGAGAGTTCAAAAATTTCAGTAAGTTTAAAAGCTCCTGTGAACAGAACATGAGGGAATTGTGGGATACAGTTAAACGTCCCAATATCAGGGTCATTGGAATACCTGAAGGAGAAGAAATCCAGACCAAAGGCATGGAGAACTTATTTAACAAAATAATTGAAGAAAACTTCCCCAATCTCTTAAAAAAAAGGCCCATCAAGATACAAGAAGCCAATAGAACTCCAAACAGACTGGACCAAAGGAGAAACTCTCCAAGACATATTATTATTAAGACTCTAAACATTGACATCAAAGAGAAAATCCTAAAAGCAGCTAGGGAAAAACAGCACACCACCTTCAGAGGTAACCCCATCAGAATTACTTCAGACTTCTCAATGGAAACCCTGAATGCTAGGAGAGCCTGGAATGAAACATTCCAAAGTCTAAGAACCTATGGCTTCCAACCCAAACTACTCTACCCAGCAAAAGTATCCCTCATAATAGATGGTGAACGAAAAACTTTCCATGACAAAACTCAGCTTTACAATTATATGAACACAAAACCAAACCTACAGAGAGTATTTCAGGAAATTCTACACAGAGAAGAAAAAAATAATCAAACACAATTGCCTACAAGAAGCAGATCACAACAACCAAACTCAGAGTAGGCACAAAAAACTTCAATGCCCATGAAAACTGCAACCCACATTTACCATCACAATATGGCAGGGATCAAATCAAATCTCACAGTCATTACCCTAAATATTAATGGCCTTAATTCACCCATCAAGAGACACAAGCTAACAGGATGGATCAAAAAATTAGACCCCTCAATCTGTTGCCTTCAAGAAACCCACCTCACCATTAAAGACAGACATCTCCTCAGTGTGAAAGAGTGGAAAACAGTATTCCAAGCAAACGGGAATAAGAAACAAGCAGGTGTAGCTATATTAATATCGGATAAAATAGACTTCAAACCAAATATAATTAAAAAAGACAAAGAAGGCCACTTCCTACTCATCAAGGGAATGATGCATCAAGAGGATATTACAATCATAAATCTGTATGCACCAAACACAGGGGCACCACAGTTCATAAAACAAAACCTACTTGACAATAAAACAGAAATAACCACAAACACCATCATAGCTGGGGACTTCAATACACCATTATTAGTAATAGACAGATCATCCAAACAGAAACTCAACAGGGAAGTAAGAGAGCTCAACAAAACCATAGATCACTTAGACCTAACGGACATCTACAGAACATTCCATCCCAAATCCACAGATTACACATTCTTCTCAGCAGTCCATGGAACATTCTCTAAAATAGACCATATATTGGGTCACAAAGACTGCCTCCACATATTTAGGAAGATTGACATAATTCCCTGCATGATATCAGATCACAATGCTATATTGCTAGATATCAACAATAAAAGACCCACCAAGAATCCCAAAGGCACTTGGAAACTGAACAGCACACTCTTAAACAATAAATGGATAGTGGATGAAATAAAAAATGAATTTGCAAAATTTCTGGAATTGAACGACAATGCGAACACATCGTATCAAAACTTATGGGACACAATGAAGGCGGTCCTCAGGGGAAAATTCATATCACTCAATGCCTTCGTAAAAAAGACAGAAAGGTCCCAAATCAATAACCTAACCATCCACCTAAAGGAACTGGAAAAACAAGAAAAATCCAACCAAAGAGCTCCAGAAGGAAAGAAATAATTAAAATCAGAGCAGAAATCAATGAATTGGAAACCAAGGAAACAATTAAGACAATTGACAAAACAAAGAGCTGGTTCTTTGAAAAAATAAACAAGATTGACAAACCCCTGGCCAATCTGATCAAGCAAAAAAAGGTGAAGCTTCAAATTAACAAAATTCAAAATGAAAAAGGAGAGATCACAACAGACATAAGTGAAATTGGGAGAATCATCAGGACTTATTTCAAAAACATCTACTACACAAAACTGGATAATGTGGAGGAGATGGATAAATTCTCGGATGCATACCATCTACCAAAGCTAAACACAGAGGAGATTAATCACCTCAATCAACCCATCACACTCATGGAGATTGAAAAAGTAATAAAAAACCTCCCAAAAAAGAAGAGCCCAGGACCAGATGGCTTCTCAGCTGAATTCTATCAAACCTTCATGGAAGAACTCAAACCAATCTTCCTCAAACTGTGCCACACAATTGATGAACAGGGAAAGCTAACCAACTCCTTTTATGAAGCTAGCATCACCCTAATTCCAAAACTAGGCAGAGATGCCACAAGAAAAGAAAACTACAGCCCTATTTCCCTGATGAATTTAGATGCAAAGATCCTAAACAAAATCCTCGCAAACCGAATCCAACAGCACATCAAAAGCATTATCCAACTTGACCAAGTGGGATTCATTCCAGGAACACAGGGGTGGTTCAACATACGGAAATCTGTCAATGTAATACACCACATAAACAAGGTTAAACATAAAAACCACATGATCATTTCGATAGATGCAGAAAAGGCCTTTGACAAGATTCAACACCACTTCATGTTCAAAACATTGGAGAGAGTTGGCATGGTTGGTTCATATCTTAACCTAATAAAGGCAATATACGAAGCTCCGAAGGCCCAAATAATACTTAATGGAGAGAGACTGGAGGAATTCCCATTAAGATCAGGAACAAGACAGGGTTGTCCACTCTCACCTCTGCTTTTCAATATAGTTCTGGAAGTCCTAGCTCAAGCAATAAGACAGGAGAAGGAAATAAAAGGGATACAATTTGGAAAGGAGGAAGTTAAGTTAGCTTTATTCGCTGATGACATGATTATATATGTAAGAGACCCGAGAGACTCCATCCCAAAACTCCTGGAGGTGATTAACTCCTATAGCAAAGTAGCAGGATACAAAATCAATGCACAAAAATCAGTAGCCTTCCTTTATGCAAAGGACAAAGATACAGAAAAAGAACTAAGGGACATAGTCCCTTTTTCAATTGCGACAAAAAAAATAAAATACCTTGGAATAACGTCAACCAAGGAAGTGAAAGACCTATACAATGAAAACATAAAAACACTCAAAAAAGAAATTGAGGCGGACTTGAGAAAATGGAAAGACCTCCCATGTTCCTGAATAGGCAGAATTAACGTTGTGAAGATGACAATCCTACCAAAGGCAATTTACAGATTTAATGCAATACCAATTAAAATCCCCACAGTGTTCTTCACAGAGATAGAAAAAATGATCTCAATTTTCATATGGAAAGGCAGAAGGCCTCCCATTTCCAAACATATCCTCAGCAAAAGAAATACCTCTGGAGGCATCACCATACGTGATCTAAAGCTATATTACAAAGCCATAGTAATAAAAACAGCAAGGTACTGCCATAAAAACAGGAGTATAGATCAATGGAATAGACTTGAGGACCCGGACTTTGGGTCAAGTAACTATAGCTACTTGATATTCGATAAAGGCCCAAACAATATACGCTGGAAAAAAGACAGCATCTTCAACAAATGGTGCTGGACAAACTGGATAACCATATGCAGGAAACAGAAACTTGACCCACACATTTCACCATGCACTGCACTCAAGTCCAAATGGATCAAAGATCTCAATATAAGACCAGAAACTTGACTACTACTGGAAGAAAAGTTAGTAAGTACTTTCCATGATATAGGAATGGAAAAAGACTTCCTGAACAAAACCCCAGTAGGTCATGAACTTAAACCATCACTCAACCAATGGGACCACATGAAGCTGAGGAGTTTGTTTACAGACAAGCATACAATTAGCAAAGCCAATAGATTACCCACAGAATGGGAGAAAATATATGTGGGTTATCCAACTGATAGAGGACTAATCTCTAGAATCTACAAAGAACTCAAAAATCTAAACAGTAAGAAGTCAAACACCCCACTCACAAGATGGGGCAAAGAGCTGAACAGGCAGTTCACAGAGGAAGAAATAGAAATGGCAAACATACACTTAAGAAAATGTTCAGCATCCCTAATCATCAGAGAAATGCAAATTAAAACAACTATGAGATTCCACCTTACCCCAATAAGGATAGCAAGCATCAAAAAATCAAATAAAAATAAATGCTGGCGAGGATGTGGAGAAGTAGGAACACTCATCCACTGTTGGTGGGAATGTAGGATGGTACAACCACTTTGGAAAGCAATATGGAGACTTCTGAAAAAGCTGAGTATAGAGATACCAACAGACCCAGTTATTCCCTTACTGGGCATCTACTCTAAAACCTTCAAACCACAGACTAAAGAGATTTGCTCAACCATGTTTATAGCGGCTCAATTTGTAATAGCTAAGAGCTGGAATCAACCCAGATGTCCATCACTAGAAGAATGGATAACTAGGATGTGGTATATCTACACAATGGAATTCTATACAGCAGTAAGAAAAAATGACACAATGAAATTTGAGGAAAAATGGTTGAACCTGGAACAGATCATTCTCAGTGAACTTACCCAATCACAGAAAAAAAATCGCCACATAGTCTCACTCATCTACAGCACCTAACCTGAATCTACTGAAGATACCTTACATACCCAGGAAGCATCTCCTAGATTAGACACTAGGATGGAGGGAGGGGAGGGCATCAAAGGGGTGGGAAACACAAATCTAGACCCAAATGGCAATGGTACCATAATCTTCTACTTACTAAAAGACAGACCAAATGGCTGATCCTTCACCAGGCCCTTACAGGGAACACCTGAACCACAAGACACTGGAGAGGGTAAGATTAAGACTAACCTTAATCTCCTACATCTTCCCTCCCTCACTTCCCCTCTCCCTGTCTCTCTCTCTCTTATCTCTAACTCTTGTATATTAGTTATCTTTTTCCTCATTTTCTTAGTGGGCACTGACCTGTAACTCCCAGAACCAGCATGGGGCTATCATCCACAATGAGCTTTTGATCAGAGAGACCTACAAGGTTTCCTAAAAGACAGACAGATTTCTGTCAGAGTACTTGATGACCCACCAAAGGTTAGTGGTAAGACCCTACTGCTGAAGATACCTTATGTGATTGACATGCAAATTAGAATGGTATGGCTGGAAGTTGGATGAGAGTCAGTCCCCAGACAGTCAGCGCGTCTAGTGCCAGAAGGTGCTACATGGGCGACTGGGGGAAATTGACCAATATCTATCGAAGCAACACATGGTCTAACCTACTTAGCAGCAAATAACTTATTGTGATGCCCACACAAGTGCAGTGGTGACACACAGCCATGGTGGGGAACCAACTGTTCTCAATTTGGCTAACTGATCCCCTCACTGGTATGGGACCCATAGCTGGAGCTGGGAAACAATTCAGAACCATATCCAAACATAAGCCCACTCTCCAGTATCAAGCTACTATCAATTGTGGGCTACAAGAGGGCCTACACCTATTAAATTCTCTATAAAAAAAAAAGTAAGGGTTATCTCATTTGTCCTGGTGCTAACTTACTCTCCGTTGGAGAATCTGCTTCCCTTTTTCAGATAGATGTAGACCCTAAGGAGAGACCCACCCCATCATACCTCAAAAGGGCCCCGGCTGAAACTAAGAAAAATTGGCGAAACAAGCAAGGGGGCTGTTTTCCTGATGAACCAGACACCAGCACAAGGGGGAAGGAGATCAGCATAGAGAAAAACCAACTCCTACCAAATCAGAGAGCCAGAGCCTCAGAGGCCCTCAACACCTCATCACTGAAGCAGACCAAAAATGAACCCAACATGGCTCAGGGAAATTTTGCGGAAGAGGGGGCGGAAAGAATGTCAGAGTCACATGTTGGGTCATGATATGCAGAGACATTTAGCTTACCCATAACTGTGGGCTAACTCCACAATGCATGACCCGTATACCTCAACAAGGAGGGGCCAAGGGGAGGGGCTAGGTCACGGATGAGCCTAATAATGGTACCAAACTGACTGTATTTGCTGAATACAGAACTGACTAATAAAAAATAAGTAAAAAAAAAAAAACCAAACTCATATAGATGTTTACAGTGATTACATTTATCTAGGCAACATACATACATGTTCAGTTGTAAGATGTTAACTAAATTTGTGACAAATATGCTTTTCTTTAAATATCAAGAACATTATAGGGTTAATGCAGAGTCCTAAGGATAATCTAGTAGTCACTATGTTTTCCTTAAGTCTTCACTTTAGATGCTGTTTTTTCTAACACAGGCAAACAGGCAGAGTGTTTCATATGCTCAAACCAGTGGAATCTTTGGTTGCTACCACATCAGCTAGCTTGCAAAAGAAGCCAGCCAATTAAAGAATGTTTCAAGTGAACAACTTGCAAACCCCAGGGATGGAACAATTCTAAGAAGACACAATTGTGAGCATTTACAACCACCACAACTGTGGCTGATGACTGTTCATGCCATGCTCTTAAATGAGATCTCAAAGCAGTATACTTCAAATAAAATTTTTAACAAAAATTGGCATATGCACAATTTCCCCACCAATCTGTGCGTCAACCACTTAGGTAACTTTTCCACGTGAAAAAATGCAATAGAAAACTGGACACCATGCTTCACTATCTCAGTTAATATTCACAATTACAGAAGCTACAACTCAGGATAGAGCATCACTAATGCTACCCAGAGCCAGTTTATACTGAAATTAAGTTCTTTACAGCAAATAAATGGTTGTCCACAACCAATATCTAGTGTACATGTGAACTAAAATTTCTAGATTTGGGAAGAAACAAATTCTGGTCCAATCATCTGCTCTGCTTCTTCCATTCCTCAATTCATGCTTAAAACCTTTCATGTTACTCTTGGTTTTGTCAGTTTGCTTGCCTGGCGGGTTTGGGCCTGCTGACCCTGCCCCCTGGAAGAGGCTGCCTGTTGTGCTCCTTTCTGCTTTAACATTGTCCAATCAAATGTATAGTCATATTGGTGGTTCAGGGTCCAGAAAAGGATGCGGAATAGCTGACTCAGATATATGTAATCCAGGGCTTCTTCAAAGTGCAGCTCATGACAATAGTTTGCGTACACAACAAATTCTGCAAGAAACTCCTTGCATAAAACTTCAACAGGAGTGGACATCTTTTCACTAATCTTTTCTTATTTCTGCTTCTTTGTTTCAGCCTTTAGTCCTTGTCATGTCAGATTGGTTCTATTATACTACATTAAAACATATCTTAATGTTTTCATGTCATCTTGGCAACTCTGCTCAATACCAAGATGTTTGTTGATGCTAGCATATCGGGCAGTGCCAGTGAGATTTTTATCTTCTCTGTATGGTATGTGTTGTCCTGTTGTCTCTGACTTTTTGGACAAACAAAAATCAATAAGTAATAACTTATTCCAGTGACAACCAATACCTATTAGGAAATTATCTGGTTTAATGTCTCTGTGTATAAAATTCTTTGTATGCACATACTCAATTCTACTTATCATCTGGTCAGCTATCATAAGTACAGCTTTCATTGTGAATCTTCATGAACAGAAATTGAAGAGGTCTTTGAGGCTGGGTCCCAGAAGATCCATGACCAGCACATTATAGTCTATGCCACCATATATGGGGGATGCAGACCCCACCTTGAAGAATCTTATAGACTTTGCTCTTGTACAGCAACTGGGGATACCTGGCCTTCTGAGATTCTAGCTTCACTGCCACTTCCTCAACATTGGTGATGTTAATCACCAGATAAATATCTTTGAAGGAGCCATTTGTACTTCTTCCTCTGTGAAGGGCCTGTCCAACTATTTGCCCCATTTTGTGAGTGGGTTGTTTGACTTTTTATTGTTTAGGTTTTTGAGTTCTTTGTAGATTTTAGATATTTGTCCTCTGTTGGTTAGTGATTTAGCAAATATTTTCTCCCATTCTGTGGGTAATCTTCCGTGGCTTTGCTTATTGTATGTTTGTCTGTGAAGAAACTCTTCAGCTTCATGTGATCCCATTGGTTTAGTGATTGTTTGAGATCCTGTGCTACTGGGTTTTGTACAGGAAGTCTTTTTTTTCCATTTCTATACCATGGAAAGTTCCTTCTATATTTTCTTCCAGTAGTAGCTGAGTTTTTGGTCTTATATTGAGGTCTTTGATCTATTTGGACTTGAGTGTTGTGCATGGCAAGATGTGTGGATCAAGTTTCAGTGTCCTGCATATGGTTACACAGTATGTCCAGCACCATTTGTTGAAGATGCTGTCTTTTTTTCCAGCCTATATTGCTAGGGCTTTTGTCAAATATCAAGTAACTGTAGTTTCTTGACCCAAAGGCCGGGTCCTTGATTCTATCCCATTGGTCTACACTCCTGTTTTTATGCAAGTACCATGTTGTTTTTATCACTATGGCTTTGTAACATAGCTTTAGATCAGGTATGGTGATGCCTCCAGAGGTATTTCTTTTGCTGAGGATATGCTTGGATATCCCAGGCCTTCTGCCTTTCCATATGAATTTTGATATCATTTTTTGTATCTCTGTGAAGAACAACATTGGGATTTTAATTGGAATTGCATTAAATCTGTATATTGCCTTTGATAGGATTGAAATTTTCACAATGTTAATCCTGCATATCTAGAAGCACGGGAGGTCTTTCCATTTTCTCAAGTCCTTCTCAATTTATTTTTTTGAGTGTTTTTATGTTTTCATAAAACATCTTTTACTTCTTTGGTTAACATTATTCCAAGGTATTATTTTGTTGCTATTGAAAATGGGACAATGTCCCTTATTTCTTTCTCTGTATCTTTGTCATTTGCATATAGAAAGGCTACTGATTTTTGTGCATTGATTTTGTATCCTGCTACTTTGCTAAAGGAGTTAATCACCTTCAGGAGTTTTGGGATGGAGTCTCTCAGGTCTCTTATGTATAGAATCATGTCATCTGCAAATAGAGCTGACTTAACTGCTTCCTTTCCAAATTGTATCCCTTTCATTCCTTTCTCTTGCCTTATTGGTTGAGCTAAGATTTCCAGTAGTATATTGAAGAGCAGAGGTGAGAGTGGACAACCCTGTCTTGTTCCTGATCTCAATGGGAATTCCTCCAGTCTCTCTCCACTAAGTATTATTTGGATTTTAGGAGCTTTGTATATAGCCTTTATTATGCTAAGATATGAACTGACCATGCCAATTCTCTCCAACGTTTTGATCATGAAGTGATGTTGTATTTTGTGAAAGGTGTTTTCTGCATCTATCAAAATGATCATGTGGTTTTTGTGTTTGACCTTCTTTATATGGTGTATTACATTGACAGATTTCTGTATGTTGAACCACCCCTGTGTTCCTGGGATGAATCCTACTTGATGAAGGTGGATAATGCTTTTGATGTGTTGTTGGATTTGGTTTGTGAGGATTTTGTTCAGGGAAATAGGCCTGGTAGTTTTCTTTTCTTGTGGCATCTCTGCCTGGTTTTGGAATTAGGGTGATACTGGCTTCATAGAAAGAGTTGGGGAGCTTTCCCCATTCTCCAATTGTGTGGCACAGTTTGAGGAAGATTGGTTTGAATTCTTCCATGAAGGTTTGATATGATTGAGCTGAGAAACCATCTGGTCCTTGGCTCTTCTTTTTATTTATTTTTATTTTTTTATTACCTTTTCAACCTCGATGAGTATGATAGGTTTGTTTAGGAGATTAATCTGCTCTGAGTTTAGCTTTGGTAGATGGTATGTGTCCAGAAATTTATTCATTTCCTCCATATTATTCAGTTTTGTGGAGTAGAGGGTTTTTTTTGGGGGGGGGGTTCGAGGTAGGGTCTCGCTCTAGCCCAGGCTGATCTGGAATTCACTATGTAGTCTCAGGCTGGCCTCGAATTCATGGCAATCCTCCTACCTCTGCCTCCTGAGTGCTGGGATTAAAGGTGTGCACCACCACGCCCAACCCAAGTAGAGGTTTTTGAAGTAAGTCCTGATGATTCTCCCAACTTCACTTATGTCTGTTGTGATCTCTCCTTTTTCATTTTGAATTTTGTTAGTTTGAAGCATCTCTTTTTATTTGCTTAATCAAATTGGCCGGAGGTTTGTCAATCTCATTTTTTTTTTTCAAAGAATCAGCTCTTTGGTTTGTCAATTTTCTTAATTTTTCCTTAGTTTCCAATTCATGAATTTCTGCTCTGGTCTTAATTATTTCTTTCCGTCTGGAGCTTTTGGGGTTGGATTCTTCTTGCTTTTCCAGTGCCTTTAGGTGGATGGTTAGGTTATTGATTTGGGATCTCTGTCTTTGTTATGAAGGCATTGAGTGCTATGAATTTTCCCCTGAGGACCACCTTCATTGTATCCCATAAGTTTTGGTATGATGTGTTCTCATTGTCATTCAATTCTAGAAATTTTGCAATTTCATTTTTTATTTCATCTACTACCTATTTTGTTTAAAAGTGTGCTGTTCAGTTTTCAGGAGCTCATGGGATTCTTGGTGGGTCTTTTGTTGTTAATTTCTAGCAATATCGCATTGTGATCTGATATCATGCACGGAATTATGTCAATCTTCCTAAATATATGGAGGCACGCTTTCTGACCCAGTATATGATCTATTTTAAGGAATGTTCCATGGGCTGCTAAGAAGATTGTGTAGTCTGTGGATTTGGGATGGAATGTTCCACAGATGTCCAATAGGTCTAAGTGATCTATGGCTTTGTTGAGCTCTCTTCCCTGTTGAGTTTCTGATTGCATGATCTATCTATTACTGATAATGCTGTATTGAAATCCCCAGCTATGGTGGTGTTGGTGGTTATTTCTGTTTTATAGTCAAGTAGGTTTTGTTTTAAGAACTGTGGCGCCCCTGTGTTTTTGCATAAAGAATGATGATTGTGATATCCTCTTGATGGATTGTTCCCTTGATAAGTAGGAAGTGGCCTTCTTTGTCTTTTTTGATTATTTTTGTTTTGAAGTCTATTTTATCTGATATTAATATAGCTATACCTGCTTGTCTCTTGTTCCCATTTGTTTGGAATACTGTTTTCCACCCTTTCACCCTGAGGAGGTGTCTGTCTTTAGTGGTGTGTTGGGTTTCTTGAAGACAACAGATTGAGGGGTCTAATTTTCTGATCCACCCTGTTAGCTTGTGTCTCTTGGTAGGTTCATTCTGTACATTTTAGTGCACATCAAGATTGTGAAAAACAACTTGGTTCCATTGTGTATACTTGTCTCATGGTGAGAGACCAAATATAACCATTTTAAGCAAAAAGGCACAGGCCTCACTTAGATAGAGAACTAGCCGGCTAATGTGCTGACTTCTGCTTCTGTAAACTTTGCTTGTTTGCTCAATTGCTGCCTTTGTCCCTAAAGTTTCTGGGGAATCTCCATTTCAAGGATATTGCAGAAACACTCCACTGCGGGGGGCCTCTGGCCTCCGACCACCCGCTTAGATAAAACTGTCAATTCAAAAGTTGTAAAGTACCACTGTTTGCTTAACCCATCACAATGGAGATTACCTCATCTGCCTGGAGTGCTCCTAGCTCCTGCCCCCAACTTTGCCCACTGAAACCCCAAGCCAATCAGAACTGTTTAAATCAACCAATCATGTATCTATCCCCTACTTCTTTGCTTGAATTCCTATATGAACCCCTTCCCCCAAAAGGAAGGGGCTCTCTCCCTCACTACCGCTGTGCCGCACTGTAGGGATGGAGCCCAGGCCTAGGCTTGCAATAAAGAAACCTGTTGCTTTTACATTCTAGTGTCTCGGCTTCTGTGGTGGTTCTCTGGGTGGCTACTGGGTGACTGGCGGTCTTGGCTCCTGGTCAGGGGACTTGGCACAACAATGGAAGATGGATGATACCTTAATGAGGGAAAGCACATGAGGTTTTTTCCAGTGCTGTTTCTGTTCTGTTCCTCAACATACCATTATTTGGTAGTGAAGCTTAGAGATGAGCTTAAATATCTATATAAAGCAGTGTTTCCTTTGCCATCTAATTAACTCAGTAACACTTGTTGGCCTTAAGGGATTTTCCCCTCATAAGTTCTGGAACAGATCATGGATAAACCAGAAAACAGTAATCCCCAATCTTTCTCAGAAGGCTTTGTTGAAGTCTAAAGTAACTTCTTGGATTCACCCCTATCAAACCGTAGTGATAGAGGAAAGTTTGGAAGAGTTTCTTATGGCACTGCCTAGCTCTCACCACATTGGGCCAAGCATCTTGATTTCAATTGCTCTCCTTACATAATTCTGAATAATTAATTCTTAATTAGGGAGGGCTCATGATATTCTTTCCAACAGAGTTAGTGATCATGTACTCCAGTGAGAATGTATGTCAGCTCTGATACTAGTAGGAACATCAGTGCACAAATGAAGTGAGAACATTTTGTGAAAGCACTTTTTTCATGGAATGTCTGTGGTGTAATTTCATCAAACTCATGTGAATTCCATTTCCTAAATTATGGAACTTTAATGGAAAAAAAAACATTGCAAAGTGTTTGTGGTAGTTTGAAAAGATGGCCCCCAATATATTGAGTGTTTTATTACTTTGTAGTTTGCATCTGCAGTCAGATGGCTGGAGGCAGAGTGTCACTGGCCAGATCTTAAGGTGTGGTAGTGGGTTTCATATTTCAATCTAAAGATATGCAAAGTGTGCTTAGCTGGAGTTCCTGAAGTGTGCTGTGCTGTGTGGCTTTTGGCTTTTTGGCTTGTGCTTCTCTTTCAGTTTGGACCTGTGAAGGCAGGCCATCTCCTTTGGCCATTATGGAACTTCCCCGGGATCTGTAGGCTTCAATAAATATCCCTTCCTCCATAACTGTGCCTGGTCTGGAAGTTCATCTCAGCAAACCTGAAGCTGTCTGCTACAGAAGTTGGTACCAAGAAGTAGACTGAGATGAACCTGGCCAATATGGATGCTGATCTTTTGGAACCTTTCTTTTGGAGAAATGGGCATGGACTTGGTGCTTGCAAATGAAGATGCCTTCTGCAGTGGTAAGCCAGGTTTTATGGACTAATCTGATGGGAGTTTGAGAATGCTAAGTGCAGACAGTATTGAACTTCAAGGTTTGGCCTATGAGCTTTCTAAGGGGAAGGAAAGACTACAGAGGACTTTGTTGGAACTGGGCTACTGGCATAAGGGCTGGCTGTGTTTTCTTGCCCAGGCCCAGAGAGGTTGATCAAGGTTAAATTTGTTATGAACTGATGTGCTTGGCTAAAGATATTGGACGGAGTGATTTAAGATTTTATGTTGGAAAAACTCAAGCAAGTTAAAATTACAGGCACTGAAACTGGTTTTATGTTACTGAGCCTGTTATTGTCAAACACAATAGCAATCTTAAGGAAGATGGCCCAACTGCTTTACATAATTAAAACAATAGAAAGGATGCCTGAGGAAAGACTATCATGGAAATGCAAACTCTTTTGGAAAGAGTTGACTGGAGAAGGAACCCGATTTTCAAGGTTAGGATTTATTTCTTCCCTGAATTAAGAATGTCTGTGTCCTGCACACGTGGTGTTGGTTCCAGAAGCATGAAAAATACATGGAGTGGTGGTGAATTGCACACAGTTTCAGAAGCCACTGCTGAGATGTGGCATATGGGAGGGCCTGATGCCCTGATAGGCTGAAAGAGCCTTTGAAAGATGGACCATGGTTTGTATGAAGACCTGAAGACATTTTGTATATACCAGGACTATTCAAGGGCTACCATAGAGTGCACTGTTGGCCTAGGATGGAAGTGTTCTCTAGCTACTCTGCCCAGCTGGAGGGGCAGAACTGGAAAATCTGGGAACTGGCAGTCTCTGGTTATATTGAACGTGAACTGCAGAAGTTTGATGATTGTTTGATGGTGGCTGAGTTAGCATTGTTTTAGTCTCTCCTTTCTATGCATTATACCAGTTGAAAATGTTTACTCTATGACTTTTTATCTTGGAAGTATTTAACTTTTTTGATTTTACAGGATTTACTATCTTAAATTGGTCAAGACTGTGGGGACCTTTAAGGTTGAATTGAGTACAGCTTAAAATGTGTGATAGTTATGAATCTATTGGGGGCCAGAGGCAGAATGTAGTAGTTTGAATAGATGGCCCCCAATATATTGAGTGTTTATTACTTTGTAGTTTGCATTTGCAGCCAGATGGCTGGAGGCAGAGTGTCACTGGCCAGATCTTAAGGTGTGGTAGTGAGTTTCATATTTCAATCTAAAGATAATGCAAAGTGTGCTTAGCTGGAGTTCCTGAAGTGTGCTGTGCTGTGTGGCTTTTGGCTTTTTGGCTTGTGCTTCTGTCTTTCAGCTTGGACCTGTGAAGGCAGGCCATCTCCTTTGGCCATTATGGAACTTCCCCGGGATCTGTAGGCTTCAATAAGTATCCCTTCCTCCATAACTGTGCCTGTTCTGGAAGTTTATCTCAATGAACCTGAAGCTGTCTGCTACAGTGTTCTTTTGAAGTAAGTGTAAGAACCCGTGATTCTGTTGTGTTCCTCTTGAAGGGTAAGGCAAACTCTTTTATGAGAGGTTATCTCATTCATGTAGTTCATACAATGTTTGCAAAAAATCACCTCCTTTGTTTACATGCCCATACTTAACCTTTCCTACACGTGAAGGCACCATTACAACAGATACCAGAGAAATTCAAACAATTATAAGGACATACTTTAAGAATATATATACCTCTTAGTTTGAAAATCTGAAAGAAATGGATGATTTCCTTGATTCATATGACCTACTAAAATTAAATTAAGATGAGATAAACCATTTAAATAGACCTATAACAAGCACACAAGTACAAGATAGCCAAGCAGTTATGAAAAGCCTCCCAACTAAAAAAATCCCAGGTCCAGGTGGATTCACTGGTGAATTTTACCAGACCTTCATGGAAGAACTAACACCAATGGTTCTTAAACTTTTCCATAAAATAGAAAAGGAAGGACTTCTACAAAACTCGTTCTGTTAAGCCAGCATCACCCTGATACCAAAACCAGGCAATGATAGAACAAAAAAAGAAAATTACAGAGCAATCTCCCTCATGAACATAGATGCAAAAATTCTGAACAAAACATTGGCAACCAGGATACAAGAATACATCAAAAAGATTATTCATCCAGACCAAGTTGGCTATATCCCAGGAATGCAGGGATGGGTCAACATATGCAAATAAATAAATGTAATACATCATATAAATGATCTGAAGGACAAAAATTTCATGATCATCTCAATAGATGCAGAAAAGGCATTTGACAAAATCCAACATCCTTTCATGATATTACAGAAACTGGGACTAGAAGAAGCATATCTCAACATAATAAAAGCTATTTATGACAAACCTACAGCCAACATAATACTAAATGGTGAAAAACTCAAAGCTTTTCCACTAAATCCAGGAACAAATAAAGGTGTCCACTGGCCCCACTTTTATTTTTTATAGTACTGGAAGTCTTAGCTATAGCAATAAGTCAAAAGACACTCATACAAGGGATACAAATCTGAAAGGAAGAGATCAAATTATCACTATTTGCAGATGATATGATTCTATACATAAAAGACCCTAAAAACTCTACCAGCAAATTGTTAGAGCTGATAAACACTTTTAGCAAAGTAGCAGGATACAAAATAAATACTCAGAAATCAGTAGCTTTCCTACATACTAACAATAAACGTGTGGAGAATAAAATCAGGGAATCTCTCCCATTCACAATTGCCTTAAAAATAAAAATGAAGTACCTTGGAATATACTTAACTAAGGAAGGGAAGGAGATCTACAATGAGAACTTTAAAACGCTCAAGCAAGAAATTGCAGAAGACACAAGGAAATGGAAAGACATCCCATGTTCTTGGATTGGAAGAATCAATATTGTGAAAATGTAAATCTTACCAAAAGCAATCTACACATTTAATTCAATCTCCATTAAAATTCCAATGACATTCTTCACAGAAATAGAAAAAAAATCCTAAATTTCATTTGGAAGCACAGAAAACCTCAAATAGCAAAAATTATTTTGAGCAACAAAAAGAGAACTGGTGGTATCACCACACCTGATTTTAAGCTACATTACAAAGCTATAGTAACATCACAAAGATGGACATATAGATCAATGGAACAGAATAGAAGACCCAGATGTTAATCTAGGAAGCTACAGCCATCTGAATTTTGACAAAAATGCCAAAAATATTCATTGGAGAAAAGACAACCTTTCCAGCAAGTGGTGCTGGAAAAATTGGATATCTATATGTGGAAAGATGAAAATAAATCCTTGTCTTTCTCCATACATGCGTGTCAAATCCATGTGGATCAGGGACCTTAATATCAGACCTGAAACCATGAAATTGTTTGAGGAAAAGGTAGGGGAAACGCATCAACATATTGGCATAGGTAATGACTTTCTAAATATAACCCCAATTGCTCAGAAAATAAAACCACTAACCAACCACTTGGATCTCATGAAATTACAAAGCTTTTGTACAGCAAATAACACTGTGAATAGGGCAAAGAGACAACCTACAGAGTGGGAGAAAATCTTTGCCAGTTACACATCTGACAGAGAATTAATATCCAGAATATACAAAGAACTCACAAAACAGAACAATAAGCCTAGCATGACAGTGCATGCCTTTAATTCTAGCACTCTGGAGGCAGAGGTCGGAGGATTGCTGTGAGTTTGAGGCCACCCTGAGACTACAGAGTGAATTCCAGGTCAGTCTGGGCATAGTGAGACCCTACCTCAAAAACCAAAAACAACAACAACAACAAAAAAAAACAACAACAAAAACAGAACAATAAGAAATCAAACAACCCAATCAAAAAATGGGCTAGGAATATCAAGCTACCATCAATCATGAGCTACAGAAGGGCCTACACCTATTAAATTCTCTATAAAAAAGTAAGGGTTATCTCATTTGTCCTGGTGCTAATTTAGTCTCTGTTGGAGAATCTGATTCTCTTTTTCAGATAGATGTAGATCCTAAGGAGAGAGCCACCCCATCATATCTCCAAAGGGCCCCAGCTGAAACTAAGAAAAATTGGTGAAACAAGCAAGGGTGCTGTTTTCCTGATGAACTGGATACCAGCAGAAGGGGGAAGGAGATCAACACAGAGAACAATCAACTCCTACCAAATCAGATACCAAAACACACAGAGGCCCCCAACACCTCATCACTGAAGCAGACCAAAAATGAACCCAACATGGGTGAGGGAAATTTTGTGGAAGAGGAGGTGGAAAGAATGTCAGAGCCACATATTGGGTCATGATATGCAGAGACATTTATCTTACAAATAACTGTGGGCTAACTCCACAATGCATGACCCATATACTTCAACAAGGAGGGGCCAAGCGGAGGGGGTACATCACGGATGAGGCTAATAATGGTACCAAACTGACTGTATTTGAAGAATACAAAACTAACTAATAAAGAAAAAAAAAACTGAAAAAAAATTAAAAAATGGGCTAGGGAACTAAATAGAGAGTTCTCACCAGAAGAAATACAGATGGCATAAAAACATCTAAAAAAGTGTTCTACATCCTTAGCCATCAGGGAAATGTAAAATGAAACTACCTTGAGATTCCTTCTCTCTCCTGTCAGAATGGCTACCATGAAGAAAACAAATGACAATAAATGTTGATGACGATGTGGTAAAAGGGGAACCCTTCTGCACTGTTGGTGGAAATGTAATCTGGTACAGTCACTGTGGAAATCAGTGTGGAGGTTCTTGAGACAGCTAAAAATATATTTGCCATATGATCCAGCTATAGCACTCCTAGGCATATATCCTAATTATTTTTCTTTCTACCTTAGAGATACTGGCACAACCAGGTTTATTGCTGCTCAATTCACAAGAGCTAGGAAACAGAGCCAGCCTCTATGTCCATCCACAAATAAATGGATAGTGAAATGTTGTACATCTGCATGGAGTTATATTCAGTGGTGAAGAAAAATGAAATTATGACATTTGCAGGTAAATGGATGGATCTGGGAAGGATTACAGTAAGTGAGGTAACCCAGGCCCAGAAAGCCAATCTTCACATGTTCTGTCTTATATGCGGATCCTAACTACAAATGTATGGACTTGCGTATGATCTGGAACCAATAATCAGAAGCCAGAAGCCCATAAGCTAGAAAAAGGCTATAAGGGAGGGAGGAGAGGGAAGGACTTTAGGGGATGATATTGCATATATGTAAGTAGAAGAACAGACTACAAGGAGGGGAAAAGCCTAAGCAAGGTCAGGGGAAGAGATAATATAAAAGAAGGGTGCGGATGGGGAGGTTCAATCAAAATTCAAGATTATCTGAATAAGTCATATGAAAATCTACTATCTTAAATAATGGCACATCCAAAAACCATAGATTATTACAAGAAAAATTTCAGTGCCTGGGATGGGATACCTTCCAGTAAGACATTTGCTAAGGAGGTGTCTGTTGCCTCCAAAACACAACAGGCTTTTGCCAAGGTCCTTGGTTACCCATGAGAAAGAGATGGTAAGACCCTATTGCTGAAGACTTCACATGCATGAGAGGCAGTCACTGAGGAATCAATTTCGTGCTGAGTGGAAAACCTTCTCCCTGTAGCCCAGCCAACTGAAAGCTGGAAAAAGCTGCACTGTATGCAGTCTTATGGGAGACAGAAGTCATCAGAGGTGAAAACAGTGGACACTGGAAACCTCAAGTTTGTCCAGACAGACCAAATGATCAAATGGGTGCAACAGTGGCATGTCTGCTCTGGGAGAAAGCAACTGCTCTCTAATTGGACTGAAGTCCCACTCTATGGGAGGGAATATGTGTCCAGTACTGAAACCCTAATCAAAAGCCTAAAGCAGAGATTTCCGGCCAAGGTGGCAACCACCGAGCTGTGCTGCAGATCCGGGGAAAGAAAGGCAAGACATTAAGGGTTCACTGGTTCTTTTAGGGGAGATAAATCTGTACTAGATTGCCAGTGGTAGGGCACAGAGGGGGAAAAACAGGGAATCGCTGATTCCATTGCAGGCAGGAAGCCCACCCATCCCACTAAGTGGCTGCCGTATCCACGGCGCCACCACACCGATCAATCCCTGCGTGTGGAAGGTTATACTGCTCCAGGCACTCGCTCACTTACTGCTCCGGGATGCCACAGGTTCAGTGAGCCTAGGCCCACAGCAGCTGCCATGAAAGCTCCGACTGTGTCTGTCCCTTGTGACAGATCAGGTGCCATCCCCTACCTGCCTCCCGCACTGGCAATCCACCATTCTCCTGTTGCAGGGGACCACAGACTGCTTCTGGGTCCCAGTGTTCCCCCGCCAGATTTTGGGTTGTTTCAGTGGTTGGTGCCTCAGTGTCCCTCCTAGCATGAGCTCAGGCAACGTTGGTGCCCCGACCAGGCAATAGATGAGGGAGCTTTGGCAAGTGAGAGAAAAAACCCAGGCTCCTTGGCAATTGCCTCAGGCTTCCCCAGATTCCCATTGTGCTTGAGCCCAGGCTGATCCACCCACCTACATGCCCATACACTGTGACGGGCAGACCACAGCACAAAAGAAATAACATGAAAAATCAAATGCAAGGAAATCCAGTTAGATCACCCAGTCCTACAATGATCATCTGTAATCAAAACATAGAAGAGTCATTGGGATCAGAACACCAAAATGAAGCTATGAGCAATGCAACCCTGACCAAGCTACTGGCAGAACTTGCAGAAAAGCAACAAAGGACCAATGATTGTGTGGATGCTGCCATCACTAGACTAGACCTAATAGATAAGAAAATGGAAGGAGTTCAAAGACAGTTAAGAGATTTGATGGAGAGTGAAAAAAAAGAAGACCTCAAAAATCAGCTGGCCATGCAAAATGAAGACATAAAGAAAGGCAAGGAAGAATTCCAAGAATCATCAAGAAAATCAGAAAATGATGTGAAAAGGGAGCTTGACAGGGAGATGGAAATTACACATATAAAAGTAGTAGAAAATGCAAACTTAATTGAACAACTCCAAAACTCTCTAGAAGCTCTCAAGAATACAGTCAAGCAAGTGGAAGATAGAAACTCTGATCTGGAAGACAAGATGGAAAAAACAGTTAGAGAGTTCAAAAATTTCAGTAAGTTCAAAAGTTTCTGTGAACAGAACACGGGGGAATTGTGGGATACACTTAAACGTCCTAATATCAGGATCATTGGAATACCAGAAGGAAAAGAAATTCAGACAAAAGGCATGGAGAACTTATTTAACAAAATAATTGAAGAAAACTTGCCCAGTCTCTTAAAGGAAAGGCCTATTAAGATACAAGAAGGCAACAGAAATCCAAACAGGCTGGATCAAAGGAGAAACTCTCCAAGACATATTGTCATTAAGACCCTAACATTGACACCAAAGAGAAAATCCTAAAAGCAGCTAGGGAAAAACAGCACACCACTTTCAAAGGTAACCCCATCAGAATTACTCCAGACTTCTCAAAGGAAACCCTGAAAGCTAGAAGGGAATGGAATGAAACACTGCAAAGTCTAAGAACCTATGGCTTCCAACCGAAACTACTCTACCCAGCAAAAGTATCCCTCATAACAGACAATGAAACAAAAATTCCCATGACAAAACTCAGCTTTACAATCATATGAACACAAAACCAAACCTACAGAGAGTATTTCAGGAAATTCTCCACAGAGAAGAAACAAATAATCAACCTCAAATGCCTACAAAAAGCAGGTCACAGTAACCAAACTCAGAGTAGGCACAAAAAATTTCAAAGTCCATGAAAACACCAACCCACATATAACACCACAATATGGCAGGGATCAAATCATATCTCACAGTCATTACCCTAAATATTAATGGCCTTAATTCACCCATCAAGAGACACAAGCTAACAGGGTGGATCAAAAAATTAGACCCCTTAACCTGTTGTCTTCAAGAAACCCACCTCATCATTAATGACAGACACCTCCTCAGGGTGAACGGGTGGAAAACAATATTCCAAGCAAAGGGGAATAAGAAACAAGCAGGGGTAGCTACATTAATATCGGATAAAATAGACTTCAAACCAAAAATAAATAAATAGACCAAAAAGACAAAGAAGGCCACTTCCTGCTTATCAAGGGAACGATCCATGAAGAGGATATTACAATCATAAATCTGTATGCACCAAAGACAGGGGCACCACAGTTCATGAAACAAAACTTACTTGACAATAAAACAGAAATAACCACCAACACCATCATAGCTGGGGACTTTAATACACCATTATCAGTAATAGACAGATCATCCAAACAGAAACTCAACAGGGAAGTAAGAGAGCTCAACAAATCCATAGATCACTTAGACCTAATGGACATCTACAGAACTTTCCATCCCAAATCCACAGACTACACATTCTTGTCACCAGCCCATGGTACATTCTACAAATTAGACCATATACTGGGTCACACAGACTGCCTCCACATATTTTGGAAGATTAACAAAGTTCCCTGCATGATATCAGATCACAATGCCATATTGCTAGAAATTAAGAAGAAAAGACCCACCAAGAATCCCAATGGCACCTGGAAACTGAACAACACACTTTTAAACAATAAATGTACAGTGAATGAAATAAAAAATGAAATTGCAAAATTCCTAGAATTGAATGCCAATGAGAACACATCGTACCAAAACTTATGGGACACAATGAAAGTGGTCCTCAGGGGAAAATTCATTACACTCAATGCCTTCATAAAAAAGACAGAATGATCCCAAATCAATAACCCAACTCACCACCTAGGGAACTGGAAAAAACAAGAAAAATCTAAACCAGACGGCTCCAGAAGAATAGAAATAATTAAAATCAGAGCAGAAATTAATGAATTGGAAACCAAGGAAACAATTATGATAATTGACAAAACAAAGAGCTGGTTCTTTGAAAAAAAGAAACAAGATTGACAAACCCCTGGCCAATTTGATCAATCAAAAAAGGAGAAGCTTCAAATTAACAAAATTCAAAATGAGAACGAAGAGATCACAACAGGCATAAGTGAAATTGGGAGAATCATTAGGACTCCTTTCAAAAACTTCTACTCCAAAAAACTGGATAATGTGTAGGAGATGGATCAATTCCTGGACTTATACCATCTGTCAAATTTAAACTTAGAGCAGATTAACCACCTTAATGAACCCATCACAGTCATGGAGATTGAAAAAGTTATAAAAACCTCCCCAAAAAGAAGAGTCCAGGACCAGATGGCTTCTCAGCTGAATTCTATCAAACCTTCACGGAAGATTGAAAACCAATCTTCCTCAAACTGTGCAACACAATTGGAGAACAGAAAGCTACCCAACTCCTTTTATGAAGCTAGGACCACCCTAATTACAAAACCATGCAGAGATGCCACAAGAAAAGAAAACTACCGGCCTATTTCACTGATGAACTTAGATGAAAACATCCTGAACAAAATCCTCACAAACCCAATCCAACAACACATCAAAAGCTTTATCCACTGGGACGAGGTGGGGTTCATCCCAGGAGCACAGGGGTGGTTCAACATATGGAAATCTGTCCTGGTGCTGACTTCCTCTCCGTTGGAGAATCTGCTTCTCTTTTTCAGATAGATGTAGATCCTGAGGAGAGAGCCACCCCATCATACCTGAAAAGGGCCCAGGCTGAAACTAAGAAAAATTGGCGAAACAAGCAAGGGGGCTGTTTTCCTGATGAACTGGATACCAGCACAAGGGGGAAGGAGATCAACACAGAGAAAAATCAACTCCTACCAAATCAGAGAGCCAGAGCCTCAGAGGCCCCCAACACCTCATCACTGAAGCAGACCAAACATGAACCCAACATGGCTCAGGGAAATGTTGCGGAAGAGGGGGCAGAAAGCCACATGTTGGGTCATGATATGAAGATACTTTTAGCTTACCCATAAGTGTGGATTAACTCCACAATGCATGACCCATATACCTCAACAAGGAGGGGCCAAGGGGAGGGGGTAGGTCACGGATGAGCCTAATAATGGTACCAAACTGACTGTATTTGCTGAATACAAAACTAACTAATAAAGAAAAAAAAAACTAACGGATATTTGTTGCACTCTAAACAGACTGTCTACGAAGAACATTTCCCATTGTAAACTAACTGTGAATTCAAAGTTCTATCAATGATTGTCCACTAAGAACATTTTCTTTGTAAACCCAAAGTGAATTCCAAGTTCTTCTTCTTAGTGTACATTTTGACTGTCAAAAGAGAGCTTTCCTGTAACATTTATGTTCCCTAACATAGCAAACTAGAACTGAAGAGAACTCACAAACTCAGTACTACTCTAGACAAAAGAAAGCAAAAACCACAATTAATAAACTTAGTTCATCTTCATTTAACAAAGGAATTTCACCACATCTTAGTTTCTCTGTGCTAATTATGTTATTACAGTGAAAAGAGTGTCCATCAAAGAACTTGTATAAAAAACTAACGCATACTTGTTGCACTCTAAACAGATTATCTACGAAGAACATTTCCCATTGTAAACTAACTGGGAATTCACAGTTCTCTCAATGATTATCCAGTAAGAACATTTCCCTTTGTACTCCAAAAGAGAATTCCAAGTTTTTCTTCTTAGTGCACATTTGGAGGGACACATTAACGCCTTCCTGGAACATTTCAGTTCCCTAACGTAGCAAACTAGAACTAAAGGGAACTTACAAACTCAGCGCTGATCCGGGCAAGAGAAAGTAAAAAAACACAACTAATAATATTAGTTCTTGTTCATTTAATAAAGGGATTTCAGCACATCTTAGTTTCTCTGTAATAATTACGTTATTATGGTGAAAACAGTATTGGTCAAAAGAACTTGTGCAAAAACTAATGAACACTTGTTGCACTCTAAACAGATTATCTACGAAGAACATATCCCATTGTAAACTAACTGTGAATTCAAAGTTCTATCAATGATTGTCTACAAAGAACATTTCCTTTTTCAACCAAAAATGAATTCCATGTTCTTCTTCTTAGTGTAGATTTTGAGTGTCAAAAGGGAGAGTTCCTGTAACATTTACATTCCCTAACATAGCAAACAAGAACTGGAGAGGATTTAGAAACTCAGCAATGCTCCAGGAAAGAGAAAGCAAAAAACACAATTAATAAAATTAGTTCATGTTCATTTTGCAAAGGGATTTCAGTGCATATTGGTTTCTCTTTAATAAATAGATTATTACTGTGAAAAGAGTATCCATCAAAAGAACTTGTACAAAAACTAACTCATACCTGTTACACTTTAAACAGATTGTCTAAGAAGAACATTTCCCATTGCAAACCATCTGTGAATTCACAGATTCACATTTCCCTTTGTACTCCAAAAGTGAATTCCAAGGTTTTTTTCTTAGTGTACATTTAGAATGGCACATTAATGGCTTTCTGGGAACATATAACTTCCCTAACATAGCTAACAAGAACTGAAGAGAACTTACAAACTCAGCACTGCTCCAGGAATGAGAAAGTACACTTAGCTCACATTCATTGAAAAATGGATTTCACCACAACCTAGCCTCTGAAACAATTATGTTATTACTATGAAAAGAAGAACCCGCAAAAGAACTAGTACAAAAAACTATCGCATATTTGTTGCACTTCAATCTCATTGTCTACGAAGAACATTTCCCATTGTAAACTAGCTGTGAATTCAAATTTCTACCAGTGATTGTCTACTAAGAACATTTCCTTTGAAAATCCAAAGTAAATTCCAAGTTCTTCTTCTTAGTGTAGATTTTGAGATTCAAAAGGGAGCTTCAATGGAACATTTAAGTTCCATAACATAGCAATCAAGAACTGAGGAGAACTGACAAACACAGCACTGCTCCAGGAATGAGAAAGTACAAAGTGCAGTTAATACACTTAGATCATGTTCATTTAACAATGGGATTTCACCACATCCTGAGGTCTGTAATAATTACGTTATTACTGTGAAAAGAAGAACCAGTAAAAGAACTTGTATAAAAACTAATGCATACTTGTTGCACTCTAAATACATAGACCACGAAGAACATCTACCATTGTAAACTGACAGTGAATTCAAAGTTCTTTTTCTGATTGTCTACTAAGAACATTTGCTTTGTAAACCCAAAATGAATTCCAAGTTCTTCTTTTTAGTGTAGATTTTCAGTGTCAAAAGAGAGCTTTCCTGTAACATTTAAGTTCCCTAACATAGGAAACTACAACTGAAGAGAAGTTACAAACTCAGCACTGCTCCAGGAAAGAGAAGCAAAAGACAATTAATTAATTAAAAGAAGCAAAAGACAATTAATAATCTTAGTTCATGTTCATTTTACAAAGGGATTTCAGCACATCTTAGTTTCTCTGTAATAATTATGTTATTACAATGAAAAGAGTATCCGTCAAAAGAACGTGTACAAAAAATAATGCATACATGTTGCACTCTAAACAGATTGTCTACAAAGAACACTTCCCATGGTAAACTTAATGTGAATTCAAAGTTTTATCAATGATTATCTGGTACAACATTTCCCTTTGTACTCCAAATGAGAATTCCAGTTTTTCTTCTTAGTACATTTAGAATGGCACATTAAGTCCTTCCCTGGAACATTTAAGGCCCTAACATACCAAACAGCAACTGAGAAGAAATTAGAAACTCTGCACTGCTCCAGGCTTGAGAAAGCACAAAATGCAATTAATAAACGTAGATAATGTTCATTTAACAAAGGGATTTCACCACATCCTATCCTGTGTAATAGTTACATTATAACTGTGAATAGCAAAACCGGCAAAAGATCTTGCACAAAAGAGGAGTGTGGTGGCGCACGCCTTTAATCCCAGCACTTGGGAGGCAGAGGTAGGAGAATCGCCATGAGTTCAAGGCCACCCTGAGACTGCATAGTGAATTCTAGGTCAGCCTGGGCTAGAGTGAGACCCTACCTCAAAAAAAACAAAAACAAACAAACAAACAAACAAAAACAAACAACAAAAAAAAAACCAGATCTTGTACAAAAACGAACACATACCTGTTGCACTGTAATCAGAATGTCTATGAAGAACATTTCCCATTGTAAACGAACAGTGAATTCAAAGTTGTATGAATGATTGTCTACTAAGAACATTTCCTTTGTTAACCCAAAGTGAATTCGAAGTTTTTCTTAGTGTAGATTTTGAGATTCACAAGGGAGCTTTACTGGAACATTTAAGTTCTCTAACAAAGGGAAATAGAATTGAAGAGAACTTACAAACTCAGCACTGCTCCAGGCAAGAGAAAGCAAAAAACATAATTAATAAACTTAGTTCATGTTCATTTAACAAAGGGATTACAGCACATCTTAGTTTCTCTATAATAATTACGTTATTACAGTGAAAAGACTATCTGTGAAAAGAACCTGTACAAAAATTTATGCATACTTGTTGAACTCTAAACAGATTGTCTACGAAGAACATTTCCCATTGTAAACTAACTTGAATTCAATGTTCTATCAGTGATTGTCTACTAAGAACATTTCCTTTGTAAACCCAAAGTGAATTCCAAGTTCTTCTTCTAGGTGTAGATTTTGAGTGTCAAAAGAGAGCTTTCCTGTAACATTTAAGTTCTCTAACACAGCAAACTAGAACTGAAGGGAACTTACAAACTCAGCACTGCTCCAGGCAAGAGAAAGAAAAAAACACAATGTATAATCTTAGTTAATGTTCGTTTTACTAAGGGGTTTCAGCACATCTTAGTTTTTCTGTAATAATTATGTTATTACGGTGAAAAGAGTATCCGTCAAAGAACTTGTACAAAAAGTAGCACATACTTCTTGTACTCTAAAGTGATTATCTACGAAGAACATTTCCCATTGCAGACTAACTGTGAATTCAAAGTTCTATCAATGATTATCTGGTATGAACATTTCCCTTTGTACTCCAAATGAGAACTCCAAGTTTTTCTTCTTAGTACATTTAGAATGGCATATTCCTGCAACATTTAAGTCTGTAACATAGCGAACAACAACTGTGGAGAACTTACAAACTCAGCACTGCTCCTGGCTTGAGAACGCACAAAATACAATTAATAAACTCAGATCAAGTTCATTTAACCAAGGGATTTCACTACATCCTAGCCTGTGTAATAATTACATTACAACTGTGAATAGAAGAACCGGCAAATCATTTTGTACAGAAACTAACGCATACCTGTTGCACTCTAATCAGAATGTCTACAAAGAACATTTCCAATTGTAAACTAACTGTGAATTCAAAGTTCTAACAATGATTTTCTACTAAGAACATTTCCTTTTTTAACCCAAAGTGAATACCAAATTCTTCTTAGTGTAGATTTTGAGATTCAAAAGTGAGCTTTCCTGGGACATTTAAGTTCCCTAACATAGGGAGATAGAACTGAAGAGAACTTACAAACTCAGCACTGCCCCAGGCAAGAGAAAGCAGAGAACACAATTAATAAACTTAGTTCATATTAATTTAAAAAAGGGATTTCAGTACATCTTAGTTTCTCTGTAATAGTTATGTTATTGCTGTGAAAAGAGTATCCGTCTAAAGAACTTGTACAAAAACTAATGCATACGTGTTGCACTCTGAACATATTGTCTACAAACAACATTTCCCATTGTAAACTAACTGTAAATTCAAAGTTCTATCAATGAATGTCTACTAAGAATATTTCCTTTGTAAACCCAAAGTGAATTCCTTGTTATTCTTCTTAGTGTAGATATTGAGTATCAAAAGAGAGTTTTCCTCTAACATTTAAGATCCATAACATAGCAAACTAGAACTGAAGAAAAATTACAACTCAGCACTGCCCCAGGCAAGAGAAAGCATAAAACACAATTAATAAACCTAGTTCATGTTAATTTAAAAAATGGATTTCAGCACCTCTTAGATTCTCTGTAAATAATTATGTTACTACAGTGAAAAGATTATCTGTCATATGAACTTGTACAAAAACTAACGCATACTTGTTGCACTCTAAACAGATTGTCTGTGAAGAACATTTCCCATTTTTTTTTTTTCTTTTTCGAGGTAGGGTCTCACTCTAGCCCAGGCTGACCTGGAATTCATTATGGAGTCTCAGAGTGGCCTCGAACTCACGGTGATCCTCCTACCTCTGCCTCCCGAGTGCTGGGATTAAAGGCATGCGCCACCACGCCTGGCTGAACATTTCCCATTGTAAACTAACTGTGAATTCAAATTTCTATCAATGATTGTGTAGTAAGAACATTTCCCCTTGTACTCCAAAAGAGAATTCCAAGTTTTTCTTCTTACTGTATGTTTAGAATGGCACATTACCCCTTTCCTGGAACGTTTAAGTTACCTATCATAGCAAACAACAACTGAGGAGAACTTAAAAACTCAGCACTGCTCCAAGCTTGAGAAAGCAGAAAATACAATTAATAAACTTATATCATGTTCATTTAACAAAGGGATTCCACTACTTCCTAGCCTCTGTAATAATTATGTTACAACTGTGCAAAGAAGAACCGGTGAAAGATCTTGTACAAAAACTAACACATACTTGTTGCACTCTAATCACATTGTCTATGAAGAACATTTCCGATTGTAAACTAACTGTGAATTCAACGTTATAGCAATGATTGTCTACTACGAATATTTCCTTTGTAAACCCAAAGTGAATTCCACATTCTTCTTCTTAGTGTAGATTTTGAGTGTCAAAAGAGAGGTTTCCTGTAACATTAAAGTTCCCTAACACAGGAAAATAGAACTGAAGAGAAGGTAAAAACTCAGCACGGCTCCAGGCAAGAGAAAGCAAAAAAACACAATTAATAAACGTAATTCATGTTCATTTAACAAATGGATTTCAGCACATCTTAGTTTCTCTGTAATAATTATGTTATTACAGTGAAAAGAGTATCTGTCAAATGAACTTGCACAAAATCTGACGCATACTTGTTGTACTCTAAACAAAATGTCTATGAAGAACATTTCCCATTGTAAAGTAATTTTGAATTCAAATTTCTATCAATGATTGTCTTGTAAGAACAGTTCCCTTTGTACTCCAAGAGATAACTCCAAGTTTTTTGACTTAGTGTACACTAAGAATGACACATTAATGCCTTTCCTGCAACATTTAAGTTCCCTAACACAGCAAACAACTGAGCAGAACTTACAACTTCCGCACTACTCCACTCTTGAGAAAGCACAAAATGCAATTAATAAATTTACATAATCTTCTATTAACAAAGGGATTTCACATCTTCGCCTCTGTAATAATTACGTTATAACTGTGAAAAGAAGAACCTGCAAAGGATCTTGTACAAAAACTAACGCATATTTGTTGCACTCTGATCAGATTGTCTCAGAAGAACATTTCCCATTGTAAACTAACTGTGAATTCAAAGTTCTAGCGATGATTGTCTACTAAGAACATTTCCTTTGTAAATCAAAAGTGAATTCCAAGTTCTTCTTCTTAGTGTAGATTTTGAGTGTTAAAAGGGAGTGTTCCTGTAACATTCAAGTTGTCTAACATAGCAAAGAAGAATTGAAGAGAAGTTACAAACTCAGCACTGCCCCAGACAAAAGAAAGCATAAAACACAATTGGTAAACTTAGTTCATGTTCATTTTACAATGGGATTTCAGCACATCTTAGTTTCTCTGTAATAATTACGTTATTACTATGAAAAGAGTATCCATCAAAACAAATTATAAAAAACTAACGCATACTTGTTGCACTCAAAACACATTGTCTACAAATAACATTTCCCATTATAAACTAACTGTGAAATCAAAGTTCTATCAATGATTGTATACTAAGAACATTTCCTTTGTAAACCCAAAGTGAATTCCAAGTTCTTCTTCTTAGTGTATATTTTGAGTGTCAAGGAGAGCTTTCCTGTAACAGTTAAGTTACCTAACATAGCAAACTAGAACTGAAGAGAACTTACAAATTCAGCACTGGTACAGGCTTGAGAAAGCACGAAATTCAATTAATAAACTTAGATCGTGTTCATTTAACAAAGGGATTTCATGACATCCTAGCCTGTGCAATAATTACATTATGATTGTGAAAAGAAGTAGTGGCTAAAGATCTACAAATACTAAGGCATAATTGTTGCACCTAATCAGATTGTCTAGGAAGAACATTTCCAATTGTAAACAAGCTGTGAATTCAAAGTTTTATCAATGATTGTCTACTAAGAACATTTCCTTTGTAAACCCAAGTGAATTCCATATTCTTTTTCTTAGTGTAGATTTTGAGTGTCAAAATGAGCGTTCCTGTAACATTAAAGTTCTCTAACATAGCAAACAAGAAGTGAAGAGAACTTACAAACTCAGCACTGATCCAGGCAAGATGAAGCATAAAACAAAATTAATAAACTTAGTTCATGTTCACTTTACAAAGGGATTTCAGCACACCTTAGTTTCTCTGTAATAATTATGTTATTACTGTCAAAAGACTATCTGCCAAAAGAACTTGTACAAAAACTAATGCATCCTTGTTGCACTCTGAAAAGATATAGTCTACAATGAACATTTCCTATGGTAAAATGACAGTGAATTCAAAGTTCTTTTAGCTGATTGTCTACTAAGAACATTTCCATTGTTAACCCAAAGTGAGTTCCAAGTTCTTCTTCTCAGTGTAGATTTTCAGTGTCAAAGGGAGATTGCCTGTAACATTTAAGTTCCCTAACATAGCAAACTAGAACTGAAGAGAACTTACAAACTCAGCACTGCTACAAGCAAGAGAAAGCAAAAAATACAATTAGTAATCTTAGTTCATGTTCATTTTACAATGGGATTTCAACACATCTTACTTTCTCTGTAATAATTGCATTATTACTCTGAAAGGAATATCCATCAAAGACCTTGTCCAAAAACTAATGCATACTTTTTGTCCTCTAGACGGATTGTCTACAAAGAACATTTCTCATTAAAAACCAACTGTGAATTCAGAGTTCTATCTACAATTATCTAGTAAGAACATTTCCCCTTGTACTCCAAAAGAGAATTCCAAGTTTTTCTTCTTAGTGTACATTTAGAATTGCACATGAATGCCTTTCCTGGAACTTTTAACTCCCTAACATAGCAAACATCAACAGAATGAAATTTACAAACTCAGCACTACTCCAGGCTTGAGAACGCACAAAATACAATTAATAAACTTAGAGCATGTTCGTTTAACAAAGGGATTTCACCACATCTTAGCCCCTGTAATAGTTATGTTTTAACCTTGAAAAGAAGAACTGGCAAAATATCTTGTTCAAAAACTAATGCATACTTGTTGCACTCTAAACAGATTGTCTAGAAGAACATTCCCCATTGTAAACTACCTGTGAATTCAAAGATCTATCAATGATTGTCTAGTAAGATCATTTCCTTTGTAAACCCAAAGTGAATTCCAAGTTATTCCTCTTAGTGCATTCCTGTAACATTTAAGCCAGCATTCCTGTAACATTTAAGTTCCCTAACATAGCAAACAAGAACTGAAGAGTACCTACAAACTCAGCACAGATCCAGGCAAGAGAAAGCATAAAACAAAATTAACAAACTTAGTTCATGTTCACTTTATAAAGGGATTTCAGCACACCTTAGTTTCTCTTTAGTAATTACGTTATTACTGTGAAAAGAGTATCTGTCAAAAGAACTTGTACAAAAACTAATGCATATTTGTTGCACTCTGAAGAGATTGTCTATGAAGAACATTTCCCATTGTAAAATGACATGAATTCAAAGTTCTTTTATCTGCTTGTCTACTAAGAACATTTCCTTTGTAAACTCAAAGTGAATTCCAAGTTCTTCTTCTCAGTATAGATTTTGAGTGTCAAAGGGAGCTTTCCAGTAACATTTAAGTTCCCTAATATAGCAAACTAGAACTGAAGAGAACTTACAAACTCAGTACTGCTACAGGCAAGAGAAAGCATAAAACACAGTTAATAAACTTAGTTCATGTTCATTTAACAAAGAGATTTCAGCACATCTTAGGTTCTCTGTAATAATTATGTTATTATGGTGAAAAGAGTATCTGTCAAAGAACTTGTACAAAAACTAATGCATAGTTGTTGCATTCTAAAGAGATTGTCTATTAAGAACATTTCTCATTGTAAACTAACAGTGAATTCAAAGTTCTATCAATGATGATCTATTAAGAACATTTCCCTTTGTACTCCAAAGAGAATTCCAAGTTTTTCTTCCAGTAGTGTACGAGTTTCTTGTCTTATATTGAGATCTTTGTTCCACTTGGACTTGAGCTGAGTATAGAGATACCAACAGACCCAGTTATTCCCTTACTGGGCATCTACCCTAAAACCTTCAAACCATAGGCTAAAGAGATTTGCTCAACCATGTTTATAGCGGCTCAATTTGTAATAGGTAAGAGCTGGAATCAACCCAGATGTCCATCACTAGAAGAATGGATAACTAAGATGTGGTATATCTACACAATGGAATTCTATACAGCAGTAAGAAAAAATGACACAATGAAATTTGAGCAAAAATGGTTAAACCTGGAACAGATCATTCTCAGTGAACTTACCCAATCACAGAAAAAAAATCGCAACATAGTCTCACTCATCTACAGCACCTAACCTGAATCTACCCAAGATACCTTACATACCCAGCAAGCATCTATTAGACTAAAGACTCGGATGGAAGGGGAGGGCAGGGAGGGCCTGGAGGGCATCAAAGGGGTGGGAAACACAAATCTACACCCAAACGGCATTGGTACCATAATTTTCTACTTACTAAAAGACAGACCAAATGGCTGATCCTTCACCAGGCCTTTACAGGGAACTCTTGAACCACAAGACACTGGAGAGGGTAAGATCAAGACTAACCTTAATCTTCTACATCTTCGCTGCCTCACTTCCCCCACCCCCCCTCTCTCTCTTATCTCTAACTCTTGTATATTAGTTAGCTTTTTCCTCATTTTCTTAGTGGGCACTGACCTGTAACTCCCAGAAGCAGCATGGGGCTATCATCCACAATGAGCTTTTGATCAGAGAGACCCACAAGGTTTCCTAAAAGACAGACAGATTTCTGTCAGAGTACTTCATGACCCATCAAAGGCTAGTGGTAAGACGCTACTGCTGAAGACACCTTATGTGATTGACATGCAAATTAGAATGGCATGGCTGGAAGTTGGAAGAGTCAGTCCCCAGACAGTCAGCGCGTCTAGTGCCAGAAGGTGCTACATGGGCGACTGGGGGAAAATGACCAATATCTGTCGAAGCAACGCATGGTCTAACCTACTTAGCAGCAAATAACTTGTTGTGATGCCCACACAAGTGCAGTGGTGGCACACAGCCATGGTGGGGAACCAACTGCTCTCAATTTGGCTAACTGATCCATTCAGTGGTATGGGACCCATAGCTGGAGCTGGGAAACAAGTCAGAACCATATCCAAACATAAGCCCACTGTCCAATATCAAGCTACCATCAATTGTGGGCTACAAGAGGGCCTACACCTATTAAATTCTCTATTAAAAAAAAAAGGGTTATCTCATTTGTCCTGATGCTAACTTACTCTCCGTTGGAGAATCTGCTTCTCTTTTTCAGATAGATGTAGATCCTAAGGAGAGAACCACCCCATCATGTCTCAAAAGGGCCCCGGCTGAAACTAAGAAAAATTGGAGAAACAAGCAAGGGGGCTGTTTTCCTGATGAACCAGATACCAGCACAAGAGGGAACGAGATCAGCACAGAGAAAAATCAACTCCTACCGAATCAGAGAGCCAGAGCCTCTGAGGCCCCCAACACCTCACCACTGAAGCAGACCAAAAATGAACCCAACATGGCTCAGGGAAATTTTGTGGAAGAGGGGGCAGAAAGAATGTCAGAGCCATATGTTGGGTCATGATATGCGGAGACAATTAGCTTACCCATAACTGTGGGCTAACTCCACAATGCATGACCAGTACACCTCAACAAGGATGGGCTAAGGGGAAAGGGTAGGTCATGGATGACCCTAATAATGGTACCAAACTGACTGTATTTGATGAATACAAAACTAACTAATAAAGAAAAAAAAAAAAACGAGTCAAAGAAGTTAGAGGAATGCTTTACAATACTGTCTTTCAGACACAAAGTGATCATGGTATTAATGACTTTACCATGGTTGATGCTACCTACACATGACCTGCATAATAGGAGGAAATGAACAATGACATCAAAATAAAACAGAGAGTATGTATAAACATTGTCAATAAAAAAACTTTAAAAAAAAATAAAAAAAAGAGAAAGCGTAAAACACAGTTAATTAACTTAGTTCATGTTCATTTAAGAAAGGGATTTCAGCACTTCTTAATTTCTCTGTAATAATTACATTATTACAGGGAAAAGAGTATCTGTCAAAAGAACGTGTACAAATAATAACGAATACTTGTTGCACTGTGAACAGATTGCCTACGAAGAACATTTCCCATTGCAAACTAACTGTGAATTCAACGTTCTTTTAGCTGATTGTCTACTAAGAACTTTTCCTTTGTAAACCGAAAGTGAATTCAAAGGTCTTCTTCTTACTGTGGATTTTGTGTGTCAATAGCGTAGATTCTGTGTGTCTCAAGAGGGATTTCTTGTACCATTTAAGTTCCCTAATACAGCAAACTAGAACTGAAGAGAACTTACAAACACAGCACTGCTCCAGGCAATAGAAAGCATAAAACACATTTAAGAAGAGTAAAACACAGTTAATGAACTTATTTCTTATTCCTTTAACAAAAGGATTTCAGCACTTCTTACTTTCTGTGTAATAATGCCATTATTACACTGAAAAGAGTATCTGACCAAAGAACGTGTACAAACAATAATGCGTACTTCTCACACTGTAAACAGATTGTCTTTGAAGAACATTTCCCCGTGTAAACTAACTGTGAATTCAAAGTTCTTTTAGCTGATTGTTTACTAAGAATGATTCCTTTGTAAACCCAAAGTGAATTCTAAGTTCTGCTTATTAGTGTAGATTTTGTGTCAAAAGCATAGATTTGTGTGGCAAAAGAGAGGTTTCTTGTACCATTTAAGTTCCCTAACACAGCAAACTGGAACTGAAGAAAACTTACAAACTCAGCACTGCTCCAGGCAATAGAAAGCATAAAACACATTTAAGACACTTAGTTCCTGTTCACTATCAAGAGGATGTCAGCACATCTTAGTTTCTCAGTAATAATTGCGTTGTTACAATGAAAAGAGTATCCGTCAAAAGAACTCGTTCAAAAACAAATGCACAGTTGTTGCTCTCTAACCAGATTGTCTATGAAGAACATTTCCCACTGTAAAGAAACAGTGAATTATAGGTTCTATCAATGATTGTCTAGTAAGAACATTTGTTTGTCAACCCAAAGTGAATTCCAAGTTCTTCTTAGTGTAGATATTGTGTTTCCTCTAACATTTCAGTTCCCTAGCACAGCAAACTAGAACTGAAGAGAACTTACAAATGCAACACTGCTCCAGGCAATAGGAAGTATAAAACACATTTATGAAACTTAGTTCATGTTCATTTAACAAGAGCATGTCAGCACATTTTACTTACTCAGTAATAATTACATTGTTATAGTGAAAAGTGTATCCATCAAAAGAAGTTATTCAAAAACTAACACATACTTGTTGCTCTCTAAGCAGATTGTCTACAAAGAATATTTCCCGTTGTAAGGTAACTGAGAATTCTAAGTTCTATCAGTGATTGTCTACTAAGAACATTTTTTTTTCAACCCAAAGTGAATTCCAAGTTCTTCTTCTTAGTGTAGATATTGTGTTTCCTCTAACATTTCAGTTCCCTAACACAGCTAACTAGACCTGAAGAGAACGTACAAACGCAGCACTGCTCCAGGCAACAGGAGGCATAAAATACAGTTAATAAACTTACTTCATGTTCATTTAACTAAGGGATTTCAGCACTTCGCAGTTTCTCTGTAATAATTACATTATTACAGTGAAAAGAGTATCCATCCAAAGAACGTGTACAAAAAATAACGCATAATTTTTCTACTGTAAACAGATTGCCTATGAAGAACATTTCCAATTGTAATCTAACTGTGAATTCAAAGTTCTCTTAGCTGATTGTTTACTAAGAACGTGTCCTTTGTAAACTCAAACTGAATTCCAAGTTCTTCATCTTAGTGCAGATTTTGTGGGTCAAAAGCATAGTTTTTGTGTGCCTCTAGAGAGATTTTTTGTACCATTTAAGTTCCCTAACACAGCAAACTAGAACTAAAGAGAACATACAAATGCAGCACTGCTGCAGGCAATAGGAACCATAAAACACATTTAAGTAAATTAGTTCCTGATCATTTAACAAGAGGATGTCAGCACGTTGTTACAGTGAAGAGTATCCGTCCAAAGAACTTGTTCAGAAGCTAATGCATACTTGTTGCTCTCTAAGCAGATTGTCTACGAAGAACTTTCCCGCTGTAAAGTAACTGAGAATTCAAAGTTCTATCAGTGATTGTCTACTAAGAACATTTCCGTTATAAACACAATGGGAATTCCAACTTCTTCTTCTTCTTAGTGTAGATTTTGTGTTTCGTCTAACATTTCTGTTCCCTTACATAGCAAACTAGAACTGAAGAGAACTTACAAATGCAGCACTGCTCCAGGCAAGAGGAGGCATAAAATACAGTTAATAAACTTACTTCATGTTCATTTTACTAAGGGATTTCAGCACTTCGTAGTTTCTCTGTAATAATTACATTATTACAGTGAAAAGAGTATCCATCCAAAGAACGTGTACAAAAAATAACGCATAATTTTTCCACTGTAAACAGATTGGTTGTGAAAAACATTTCCCATTGTAATCTGACTGTGAATTCAAAGCTCTTTTAGCTGACTGTTTACTTAAGAACGTGTCCTTTGTAAACTCCAAGTTCTTCTTCTTACTGTAGATTTTGTGTGTCAAAAGCGTAGATTTTGTGTGTCTCAAGAGAGATTTCTTGTACCATTTAAGTTCCCTAAGGCAGCAAAATGGAACTGAAGAGAATTACAAACGCAGCAATACTCCAGTCAATAGAAAGCCAAAAACACATTTAAGAAACTTAGTTCATGTTCATTTATAAGAGGATGTCAGCACATCTTAGTTTCTAAGTAATAATTACATTGTTGCAGTGAAAAGAGTATCCATCAAAAGAACTTGTTCAAAAACTAATGCATACTTGTTGCTCTCTAAGCAGATTGTCTACGAAGAACATTTCCCATTGTAATGTAACTGAGAACTCTAAGTTCTATCAATCATAGTCTACTAAGAACATTTCCTCTGTGAACCCAAAGTGAATTCCAACTTCCTCTTCTTCTTAGTGTAGACTTTGTGTTTCTTCTAACATTTCAGTTCCGTAACACAGCAATCTAGACCTGAAGAGAACTTACAAACTCAGCAGTGCTCCAGGCAACAGAAAGCGTAAAACACAGTTAATAAACCTAGTTCATGTTCACTTAACAAAGGGATTTCAACACTTCTTAGTTTCTCTGTAACAATTACATTTTTAAGGGGAAAAGAGAATCTGTCAAAAGAATGTGTACAAAACATAATGCATACTTGTCACACTGTAAACAGATTGTCTAGGAAGAACATTTCGTATTGTAAACTAACTGTGAATTCAAAGTTCTTTTAGATGATTGTCTACTGAGAATGTTTCCTTATAATCCTGAAGTGAATTCCAAGTTCTTCTTCTTAGTATAGATTTTGTGTGTCAAAAGCATAGATTTTGTGAGTCTCAAGAGAGATTTCTTGTACCATTTAAGTTCCCTAATACACAAAACCAGAACTGAAGAGAAATTACAAACTCAGCACTGCTCCAGTCAAGGGAAAGCGTAAAACACAGTTAATAAACTTAGTTTATGTTCATTTATCAAAGGGATTTCAGCACATCTTAGTTTCTCTGTAATAATTACGTTACTAGAGTGAAAAGAGTATCCATCAAAAGAGCGTGTAGAAAAAATAATGCATACTTGTTGCTCTCTAAGCAGATTGTCTACGAAGAACATTTCCCATTGTAAACTAACTGTGAATTCAATGTCCTTTTTAGCTGATTGTCTACGAAGTACGTTTCCTTTGTAAACCCAATGTGAATTCCAAGTTCTTCTTCTTAGTGTAGATTTTTTGTGTCACAAACATAGATTTTGTGTGTATCAAGAGAGATTCCTTGTACCATTTAAGTTCCCTAACACAGCAAACTAGAACAGAAGAGAACTTACAAACTGAGCACTGCTCCAGGCAAGAAAACCGTAAAACACAGTTAATAAACATAGTTCATGTTCATTTAACAAAGGGTTTCAGCACTTTTTAGTTTCTCAGTAATAATTACATTATTTCAGGGAAAACAGTATCTGTCAAAAGAGCGTGTACCAAAAATAATGTGTACTTGCTGCACTGTAAACAGATTGTCTACGAAGGACATTTCCCACTGTAAACTAACTGTGAATTCCAAGTTCTTTTAGGTGATTGTCTACTAAGAACGTTTACTTTGTGAATCCAAAGTGAATTCTAAATCATCCTGCTTACTGTAGATTTTGTGGGTCAGAAGCCTAGATTTTTTGTGTCTCAAGAGAGATTTCTTGTACCATTAAATTCGCAGCACAGAAAATTAGAACTGAAGAGAACGTGGAAACTCAGCACTGATGCAGGCAAGAAAAAGCATAAAACACATTTAAGAAACTTAGTTCATGAGCATTTAGCAAGAGGATGTCAGCACATCTTAGTTTGTCAATAATAATTACATTGCTACAGTGAAAAGAGTATTCGTCAAAACAACTTGTTCAAAAACTAACGCATACTTGTTGCTCTGTAATCAGATTTTCTACAAAGAACATTTCCCGTTGTAAACTAACTGAGATCACTAAGTTGTACCAATGATTGTCTACTAAGAATATTTCCTTTGTAAACCCAATGTGAATTCCAACTACCCTTCTTTTTGGAGTAGATTTTGTGTTTCTTCTAACATTTCAGTTCCCTAACACAGCAAACTAGAACTGAAGAGAACTTACAAACTCAGCACTGCTCCAGGCAAGAGTAAGCATAAAACACAGTCAATAAACTTAGTTCATGTTCATTTAACAAAAGGAATTCAGCACTTCTTAGTTTCTCTGTAATATTTAAATTATTACAATGAAAAGAGTATCCATCAAAAGGGCGTGTACAAAACATAATGCCTTCCTGTTGCACTGTAAAGAGATTGTCTACAATGAATATTTCCCATTGTAAACTCACTGTGAATTCAAAGTTCTTCTACCTTATTGTCTACTAAGAACCTTTCCTTTGTAATCCCAAAGTGAATTCCAAGTTCATCTTCTTACTGTAGATTTTGTGTGTCAAAAGCATAGATTTTGTGTGTCTGAAGAGAGATTTCATGTACCATTTAAGTTCACTAACACAGGAAAAAAGAGCTGAAGAGAACTTCCAAGTGCAGCACTGCTCCAGGCAATAGAAAACATAAAACACAATTAAGAAACTTAGTTCATGTTCATTTAAAAAGAGGATGTCAGCACATCTTAGTTTCTTAGTAATAATTATGCTGTTACACTGAAAAGAGTATCCGTCAAAAGAACTTGCTCAAAAACTAACACATACTTGTTGTTCTTGAAGCAGATTATTTATCAAGAACATTTCCCATTCTAAACTAACTGTGAATTCAAATTTCTGTGAGCTGATTGTCTACTAAGAACCTTTCCTTTGTAAACCCAAAGTGAATTCCAAGTTCATCTTCTTACTGTAGATTTTGTGTGTCAAAAGCATAGGTTTTGTGTGTCTCAAGAGAGATTTCATGTACCATTTAAGTTCGCTAACGCAGGAAAATATAGCTGAAGAGAACTTCCAAACGCAGCACTGTTCCAGGCAATAGAAAGCATAAAACACATTTGAGATACTTAGTTCATGTACCTTTAACAAGAGGATGTCTGCACATCTTAGTTTCTCAGTAATAATTACATTGTTACAGTGAAAAGAGTATCTGTCAAAAGAACTTGTTCAAAAACTAATGCATACTTGTTGCCCTTTAAGCAGATTGTCTACGAACAACATTTCCCATTGTAAACCAATTGAGAATTCTAAGTTCTATCAATGATTGTCTACTAAGAACATTTCGTTTGTAAACCCAATGTGAATTCCAACTTCCCTTCTTCTTAGTGTAGATTTTGTGTTTCTACTAACATTTGCATTCCCTAACAGAGCAAACTAGAAATTAAGAGAACTTGCAAACTCAGAACTGCTCCAGGCAAGAGAAAGCGTAAAACACAATAAACTTAGTTCTTGTTCACTTAAAAAAGGGATTTGAGCACTTCTTAATTTCTCTGTATTAATTACATTATTACAGTGAAATGAGCATCTGTCAAAAGAACGTGTACAAAAATAACGCATACTTGTTGCACTGTCAACAGATTATCTACGAAAGAACCTTTCCCATTATAAACTACCTGTGACTTCAAAGTTCTTTTAGCTGATTGTCTACTAAGATCATTTCCTTTTTAAACCCAAAGTGAATTCCAAGTTCTTCTTCATAGTGTAGATTTTCTGTATCAAAAGCGTACATTTTGTGTCTTTCAAGAGAGATTTCTTGTATGAAATTAAGTTCCCTAACACAGCAAACTAGAACTGAAGAGGACTTCCAAACGCAGTACTGCTCCATGCAATAGAAAGCATAAAACACACTTAAGAAACTTAGTTCATGTTCATTTAACAAGAGGACGTCAGCACATCTTAGTTGCTCAGTAATAATTTCGTTGTTACAGTGAAAAGAATACCCATCAAAAGATCTTGTTCAAAAAGTAACGCATACTTGTTGCTCTCTAAGCAGACTGTCTACAAAGAACATTTCTGGTTGTAAAGTAACTGAGAATTCTAAGTTCTATCAATCATAGTCTACCAAGAACATTTCCTTTGTAAACCCAAAGTGAATTCTAAGTTCTTCTTCTTAGTGTAGACTTTGTGTGTCAAAGCATAGATTTTGTTTGTCTCAAGAGCAATTTCTTGTACCATTTAAGTTCCCACACTGCAAACTAGAACTGAAGAGAACTTGGAAACTCAGCACTGATGTAGACAAGAGAAAGTGTAAAGCACATTAAAGAAACTTCATTCATGATCATTTAACAAGGGGGTATCAGCACATCTTAGTTTCACAGTAATAATTATGTTCTTACAGTGAAAAGGGAATCTGCCTAAAGAACTTGGTCAAAAACTAAGGCATACTTGTTGCTCTCTAAGCAGATTGTCTACAAAGAACATTTCCTGTTGTAAACTAAATGAGATCTCTAAGTTCTATGAATGATTGTCTACAAAGAACATTACCTTTGTAAACGCAATGTGAATTCCAACTTCCCCTCTTCTTAGTGTAGATTTTGTGTTTCTTCTAACATTTCAGTTCCCTAACACAGCAAACTAGAACTGAAGAGAACTTACAAACTCAGCACTGTTCCAGGCAGGAGTAAGTGTAAAACACAGTTAATAAACTTAGTTCATGTTCATTTAACAAAAGGAATTCAGCACTTCTTAGTTTCTCTGTAATATTTAAATTATTACAATGAAAAGAGTATCCGTCAAAAGGACGTGTACAAAAAATAATGCATTCTTGTTGCACTGTAAACTGATTGTCTACGATGAATATTTCCCATTGTAAACTCACTGTGAATTCAAAGTTCTTCTACCTGATTGTCTACTAATAACCTTTCCTTTGTAAACCCAAAGTGAATTCCAAGTTCCTCTTCTTAATGGAGATTTTGTGTGTCAAATGCGTAGATTTTGTGTGTCTCAAGAGAGATTTCTTGGACCATTTAACTCCCCTAACACAGCAAACTAGAATTGAAGAGAATATCCAAAGGCAGCACTGCTCCTGGCAATAGAAAACATAAAACACATTTCAGAAACTTAGTTCATGTTCATTTAACAAGAGGATTTCAGCACATCTTAATTCTAAAGTAATAATTACGTTGTTATAGTGAAAAGAGTATCCTTCAAAAGAACTTGTTCAAAACTGATGCATACTGATTGGTCTCTAAGCAGATTGTCCACGAAGAACATTTCCAGTAGAAAAGTGAGTGAGAATTCTAAGTTCTATTAATGATTGTCATCTAAGAACATTTGCTTTGTAAACCTGAAGTGAATTCCGTCTTCTTCTTCTTCTTCGTTTTGTGTAGATTTTGTGTTTCTTCTCACATTTCAGTTCCCTAACCCAGCAAACTACAACTGAAGAGAGCTTACACGCTAAGCACTCCTCGTGGCAAGAGAAAGCTTAAAACACTGTTAATAAACTTCGTTCATGTTCATTTAACAAAGGGATTTCAGCACTTCTTAGCTTCTCTGTAAAAATTACATTATTACTGTGAAAAGAGTATCCGTCAAAAGAGCATGTAGAAAAAATAATGCATACTTCTTGCTCTCAAAGCAGATTGTCTACAAAGAACTTTTCCCATTGTAAACTAACTGTGAATTCAATGTCCTTTTAGCCTATTGTCTATAAAGAATGTTTCCTTTGTAAACACAAAGTAAATTCCAAGTTTTTCTTTTTATTATTGGAGGTTTTCTGTTTCTTCTCACATTGCAGTTCCCTAACACCTAAAACTAGAACTGAAGAGAAGTGACACACTCACACTCCTCCAGGCAAGAGAAAGCTTAAAACACTGTTAATAAACTTAGTTCATGTTCATTTAACAAAGGGATTTCAGCACTTCTTAGTTTCTCTGTAATAATTACATTATTACAGTGAAAAGACTATCCGTCAAAAGAGTGAGTAGAAAAAATAACGCATACTTGTTGCTGTCTAAGCAGATTGTCTACGAAGAACATTTCCCATTGTAAACTAACTGTGAATTCAATGTCCTTTTTAGCTGATTGTCTATGAAGTACGTCCTTTGTAAACCCAATGTGAATTCCAAGTTCTTCTTCTTAGTGTAGATTTTTTGTGTCACAAACATAGATTTTGTGTGTATCAAGAGAGATTCCTTGTACCATTTAAGTTCCCTAACACAGCAAACTAGAACAGAAGAGAACTTACAAACTGAGCACTGCTCCAGGCAAGAAAACCATAAAACACAGTTAATAAACATAGTTCATGTTCATTTAACAAAGGGTTTCAGCACTTTTTAGTTTCTCAGTAATAATTACACTATTTCAGGGAAAAGAGTATCTGTCAAAAGAGCATGTACCAAAAATAATGTGTACTTGCTGCACTGTAAACAGATTGTCTACGAAGGACATTTCCCACTGTAAACTAACTGTGAATTCCAAGTTCTTTTAGGTGATTGTCTACTAAGAACGTTTACTTTGTGAACGCAAAGTGAATTCTAAGTTCTTCTTCTTAGTGTAGATTTTTGTGCCAAAAGCAGAGATTTTTTTGTGTCTCAAGAGAGATTTCTTGTACCATTTAAGTTCCTAACACAGCAAAGTAGTACTGAAGAGAACTTACAAATGCAGCACTGCTCCAGGCAATGGAAAGCATAAAACACAATTAAGAAACTTAGTTCATGTTCATTTAACAAAGGGACTTAAGCATTTCTTAGTTTCTCTGTAATAATTACATTATTACAATGAAAAGATTATCCGTCAAAAGTGCGTGTACAAAAAATTGCACATACTTGTTGCATTGTAAACAGATTGTCTATGAAGAACATTTCCTATTGTAATCTAACTGTGAATTCAAAATTCTTTTAGCTGGTTCTGCACTAACACCATTTCCTTTGTAAACCCAAAGTGAATTCCAAGTTTTTCTTCTTAGTCTAGATTTTGTGAGTCAAAAGCATCGATTTTGTGTGTCTCAAGAGAGATTTCTTGTACCATTTAAGTTCCCTAACACAGCAAACTAGGACTGTAGAGAACTTACAAGCACAGCACTGCTCCAGGCAATAGAAAGCATAAAACACAATTAAGAACCTTAGTTCATGTTCATTTCATGAGGATGTCAGCACATCTTAGTTTCTCAGTAATAATTACGTTGTTACACTGAAAAGAGTATCCGTCAAAAGAACTTGCTCAAAAACTAACACATACTTGTTATTCTCTAAACAGATTATCTACGAAGAACATTTCCCATTGTAAACTAACTGTGAATTTGAATTTCTGCGAGCTGTTGTCTACTATGAATGTTTCCTTTCTAAACCCATAGTGATTCCACGTTCTTCCTCTAGGTGTAGATTTTGTGTGTCAAAAGCATAGATTTTGTGTGTCTCAAGAGAGATTTCATGTACCATTTAAGTTCCCTAACACAGCAAACTAGAACTGAGGAGAATTTCCAAGCTCCGCACTGCTCCAGGCAATAGACAGCATAAAACACATTTAAGAAACTTAGTTCATGTACATAAACAAGAGGATGTCTGCACATCTTAGTTTCTCAGTAATAATTACATTGTTACAGTGAAAAGAGTATCCGTCAAAAGAACTTGTTCAAAAACTAACACATACTTGTTGCTCTCTAAGCAGATTGTCTATGAAGAACATTTCCCATTGTAAACTAACTGAGAATTCTCAGTTCTATCAATGATTGTCTACTAAGAAAATTTCCTTTGTAAACCCAATGTGAATTCCAACTTTTCTTCTTCTTACTGTAGATTTTGTGTTTCTTCTAACATGTGAGTTCCCTAACAGAGCCAAGTAGAACTGAAGAGAACTTACAAACAGCACTGCTCCAGGCAAGAGAAAGCGTTAAACACAATAAACTTAGTTCTTGTTTACTTAAAAAAGGGATTTCAGCACTTCTTAATTTCTCTGTAATAATTACATTAGTACAGTGAAAAGAGCATCTGTCAAAAGAATGTGTACAAAAAATAACACATACTTGTTGCCCTGTAAACAGATTACCTACGAAGAACCTTTTCCATTATAAACTAACTGTGACTTCAAAGTTCTTTTAGCTGATTGTCTCTAAGAGCATTTCCTTTTTAAATCCAAAGTGAATTCCAAGTTATTCTTCATAGTGTAGATTTTGTGTGTCAAAAGCGTACATTTTGTGGCTTTCAAGAGAGATTTCTTGTACGAATTTAAGTTCCCTAACACAGCAGACTAGAACTGAAGAGAACTTCCAAACGCAGCACTGGTCCAGGGAATAGAAAGCATAAAACACATTTAAGAAACTTAGTTCATGTTCATTTAACAAGAGGATATCATCACACCTTAGATTCTCAGTAATAATTTCATTGTTACAGTGAAAAGAGTACCCATCAAAAGATATTGTTCAAAAACTAATGCATACTTGTTTCTCTCTAAGCAGATTGTCTAGGAAGAACATTTGCCATTGTAAAGTAACTGAGAATTCTAAGTTCTATCAATCATAGTCTACCAAGAATATTTCCTTTGTAAACCCAAAGTGAATTCTAAGTTCTTCTTCTTAGTGTAGATTTTGTGTGTCAAAAGCGTAGATTTTGTTTGTCTCAAGAGCGATTTCTTGTACTATTTAAGTTCCCAGCACAGCAAACTAGCACTGAAGAGAACTTGGAAACTCAACACTGATGCAGGAAAGAGAAAGCATAAAACACATTTAAGAAACTTAGTTCATGTTCATTTAACAAGAGGATATCATCACACCTTAGATTCTCAGTAATAATTTCATTGTTACAGAGAAAAGAGTACCCGACAAAAGATATTGTTCAAAAACTAATGCATACTTGTTGCTCTCTAAGCAGATTGTCTATGAAGAATATTTCCCATTGTAAACGAACTGAGATGTCTAAGTTCTATCAATGATTGTCTAATAAGAACATTTCCTTTGTAAAACCAATGTGAATTCCAACTTCCCTTCTTCTTCGTGTAGATTTTGTGTTTCTTCTAACATTTCAGTTCCCTAACACAGCAAACAAGAACTGAAGAGAACTTACAGACTCAGCACTGCTCCTGGGAAGAGTAAGTGTTAAACACAGTCAATAAACTTAGTTTATGTTCATTGAGCAAAAGGCTTTCAACTCTTCTTAGTTTCTCTGTAACAATTAAATTATTACAATGAAAAGTGAATCCATCAAAAGGACGTGTACAAAAAATAACGCATTCTTGTTGCACTGTAACAGATTGTCTACGATGAATATTTCCCATTGTAAACTTACTGTGAATTCAAATTTCTTCTACATGATTGTCTACTAAGAACCTTTCCTTTGTAAACCCAAAGTGAATTCCAAGTTCTTCTTCTTAGTGTAGGTTTTTTCTGTCACAAGCATAGATTTTGTGTGTATCAAGAGAGATTTCGTGTACCATTTAAGTTCCCTAACACAGCAAACAATAACTGAAGAGAACTTATAAACACAGCACTGCCCCAGGCAAGAAGAGTGTAAAACACAGTCAGTAAACATAGTTCCTTTTCATTTAACAAAGGGGTTTCAGCACTTTTTAGTTAATCAGTAACAATTATATTATTACAGGAAAAGAGTATCCATCAAAAGAGCGTGCACAAAAAATAATGCAAACTTGCTGCTGTGTAAACAGGTTGTCTATGAAGTACATTTCCCATTGTAAACCAACTGTGAATTCCAAGTTCCTTTAGATGACTCTCTACTAAGAACGTTTCCTTTGTAAAAACCCAAAGTAAATTCTAAGTTCTTCTTCTTAGTGTAGATTTTGTGTGTCAAAAGCGTAGATTTTTTGTGTCTCAAGAGAGATTTCTTGTACCATTTAAGTTCCTAACACAGCAAAGTAGTACTGAAGAGAACGTACAAATGCAGCACTGCTCCAGCTAATAGAGAGCATGAAACACAATTAAGAAACTTAGTTCATGTTCATTGAACAAGACGATGTCAGCACATCTTAGTTTCTCCATAATAATTACATTGTTACAGTGACAAGAGTATCCGTCAAAAGAACTTGTTCAAAAACTAACGCATACTTGCTGCTCTCTAAGCAGATTGTCTGCGAAGAATATTTCCGGTCATAAAGTAACTGATAACTCTAAGTTCTATCAATGATTGTCTACTAAGAGTATTTCCTTTGTAAACCTAATGTGAATTCCATCTTCTTCTTCGTTATAGTGCAGATTTTGTGTTTCTTCTGACATTTCAGTTCCCTAACACAGCAAAATAGAACTGAAGAGAAATTACACACTCAGCGCTCTTCCAGGCTAGAAAGCTTAAAACACTGTTAATAAACTTAGTTCACGTTCACTTAACAAAGGGATTTCAGCACTTCTTTGTTTCTCTGTAATAATTACATTATTACAGTGAAAAGAATATCGGTCAAAGAATGTGTACAAAAAATAACGCGTACTTGTTGCACTGTAAACAGATTGTCTACGAACAACATTTCCCATTGTAAACTAACTGTGAATTCAAAGTTCTTTTAGCTGATTGTCTACTAAGAACGTTTCCTTTTTAAACCCAAAGTGAATTCCAAGATCTTCTTCTTAGTGTAGACTTTGTGTGTCTAAAGCTTAGATTTTGTGTCTCAAGAGAGATTTCTGGTATCATTTAATTTCCCTAACACAGAAAAGTAGAACTGAGGAGAACTTCCAAATGCAGCACTGCTCCAGGAAAGAGAAAGTGTAAAACACAGTTAGTAAACTTAGTTCATGTTCATTTAACAAAGTGATTTCAGCTCTTCTTAGTTTCTCCGTAATAATTAAATTATTACAGTGAAAAGAATATCCATCTAAACAACGTGTGCAAAAAATAACGCATAGTTGTTGCACTGTAAACTCATTGTCTATGATGAATATTTCCCATTGTCAACTGACTGTGAATTCATAGTTCTTCTATCTAATTGTGTACTAGGAATGTTTCCTTTGTAAACCCAAAGTGAATTCCAAAATGTTCTCCTTAGTTTAGATTTTGTTTGTCAAAAGCGTACATTTTGTGTGTCTCAAGAGAAATTTCTTGTACCATTTAAATTCCCTAACACAGCAAACTAGAACTGAACAGAACTTCCAAACGCAGCACTGCTCCAGGCAATAGAAAGCATAAAACACATTTAAGAAGCTTAGTGCATGTTCATTTAGCAAGAGGATTTCAGCACCTCTCAGTTTCTCAGTAATAATTACGTTGTTACATTGAGAAGAGTATCCGTCAACATAACTTGCTCAAAACTAATGCATACTGGTTGGTCTCTAAGCAGATTGTCCACGAAGAATATTTCCAGTAGAAAAGTAACTCAGAATTCTAAGTTCTATTAATGATTGTCTTCTAAGAACATTTCCTTTGTAAACCCAAAGTGAATTCCAAGTTCTTCTTCTTAGTGTAGATTTTGTGTTTCTTCTCCCACTTCAGTTCCCTAACACAGCAAACTAGAATTGCAGAGAACTTTCACACTCAGCACTCCTCCAGGCAAGAGAAAGCTTAAAACACTGTGAATAAACATAGTTCATGTTCATTTAACAAAGGGATTTCAGCACTTCTTAGTTTCTCTGCGATAATTACATTATTACAGTGAAAAGAATATCGGTCAAAGTACGTGTACAAAAAATAACGCATACTTGTGGCACTGTAAACAGATTGTCTATGAATAACATTTCCCATTGTAAACTAACTGTGAATTCAAAGGTCTTTTAGCTGATTGTCTACTAAGAACGTTTCTTTTGTAAACCCAAAGTGAATTCTAAGATCTTCTTCTTAGTGTAGATTTTGTGTGTCTAAAGCATAGATTTTGTGTGTCTCAAGAGAGATTTTTTGTATCATTTAAGTTCCCTAACACAGTAAAGTAGAACTGAAGAGAACTTCCAAATGCAGCACTGCTCCAGGCAAGAGAAAGTGTAAAACACAGTTAGTAAATGTAGTTCATGTTCATTTAACAAAGTGATTTCAGCTCTTCTTAGTTTCTCTGTAATAACTAAATTATTACAGTGAAAAGAATATCCATCTAAACAACGTGTGCAAAAAATAACGCATAGTTGTTGCACTGTAAACATATTGTCTACGATGAATATTTCCCATTGTCAACTCACTATGAATTCAAAGTTCTTCTACCTGATTGTCTACTAAGAATGTTCCTTTGTAAACCCAAAGTGAATACCAAGTTGTTCACCTTAGTTTAGATATTGTTTGTCAAAAGCATACATTTTGTGTGTTTCAAGAGAAATTTCATGTACCATTTAAGTTCCCTAACACTGCAAACTAGAACTGAACAGAACTTCCATATGCAGCACTGCTCCAGGCAATAGAAAGCATAAAACACATTTAAGAAACTTTGTTCATATTCATTTAACAAGAGGATTTCAGCACATCTTAGTTTCGCAGTAAGAATTACGTTGTTACAGTGAAAAGAGTATCTGTCAAAAGAACTTGTTCAAAACTAATGCATACTGGTTGGTCTCTAAGCAGTTTGTCCACGAAGAACATTTCCAGTAGAAAAGTAACTGAGAATTCTAAGTTCTATTAATGATTGTCTTCTAAGAACATTTCCTTTGTAAACCCAAAGTGAATTCAAACTTCTTCTTCTTAGTGTAGATTTGGGTTTCTTCTCCCATTTCAGTTCCCTAACACAGCAAACTAGAACTGAAGAGAACTTTCACACTCAGCACTCTTCCAGGCAAGAGAAAGCTTAAAACACTCTTAATAAACATAGTTCATGTTCATTTAACAAAGGGATTTCAACACTTCTTAGTTTATCTGTAATAATTTCATTATTACAGTGAAAAGAGTATCCGTCAAAAGAGCGTGTAGGAAAAATAACGTATACTTGTTTCTCTCTAAGCAGATTGTCTACGAAGAACATTTCCCATTGTTAACTAACTGTGAATTCAATGTCCTTTTAGATGATTGTCTACGAAGAACGTTTCCTTTGTAAACCCAGAGTGAATTCCAAGTTATTCTTCTTAGTGTAGGATTTTTTGTCACAAGCATAGATTTTGTGTATATTAAGAGAAATTTCTTGTACCATTTAAGTTCCCTAACACAGCAAACCAGAACAGAAGAGAACTTACAAACTCAGCACTGCTCCAGGCAAGAAAAGTGTGAAACACAGTCAACACACATAGTTCATGTTCATTTAACAAAGGGGTTTCAGCACTTTTTAGTTAATCAGTAACAATTATATTATTACAGGAAAAGAGTATCCGTCAAAGTGCGTGAACAAAAAATAAAGCAAACTTGCTGCAGTGTAAACAGTTTGTCTACGAAGGACATTTCCCATTGTAAACTAACTGTGAATTCCAAGTTCTTTTAAGTGATTGTCTACTAAGAACGTTTCCTTTGTAAACCCAAAGTGAAATCTAAGTTCTTCTTCTTAGTGTAGATTTTGAGTGTCAAAAGCGTAGATTTTTTGTGTCTCAAGAGAGATTTCTTGTACCATTATGTTCCTAACACAGCAAAGTAGTACTGAAGAGAAGTTACAAACGCAGCACTCCTCCAGGCAATAGAAAGCATAAAACACAGTTAAGAAACTTAGTTCATGTTCATTTACCAAGAGGATGTCAGCACATCTTAGTTTCTCAGTAATAATTATGTTCTTGCTGTGGAAAGAGTATACGTCAAAAGAACTTGTTCAAAATTAATGCATACTGGTTGGTCTCTAAGCAGATTGTCTGCGAAGAACTCTCCCGGTTGTAAAGTAGCTGATAACTCTAAGTTCTATCAATGATTGTCTACTAAGAGCATTTTCTTTGTAAACCCAAAGCGAATTCCAAGTTCCTCTTCTTCTTAAGGTAGATTTTGAGTTTCTTCTAACATTTCAGTTCCCTAACACAGCAAACTAGATCTAGAGAACTTAGAAACTCAACACTGCTCCAAGCAAGAAAAATGTAAAGAACTGTTAATAAACTTAGTTCATGTTCATTTAACAAAGGCATTTCAGCACTTCTTAGTTTCTCTGTAATAATTACCTTATTACAGTGAAAAGAATATCGGTGAAAGAACGTGTACAAAAAATAATGCGTACTTGTTGCACTGTAAACAGATTGTCTACGAACAACATTTCCCATTGTAAACTAACTGAATTCAAAGTTCTTTTAGCTGATTTTCTACTAAGAACATTTCCTTTTTAATCCCAAAGTGAATTCCAAGATCTTCTTCTTAGTGTAGATTTTGTGTGTCTAAAGCATAGATTTTGTGTGTCTCAAGAGAGATTTCTTGTATCATTTAAGTTCCCTAACACAGCAAACTAGAACTGAAGAGAACTTCCAAATGCAGCAGTGCTCCAGGGAAGAGAAAGTGTAACACAGAGTTAGTAAACTTAGTTCATGTTCATTTAACAAAGCGATTTCAGCTCTTCTTAGTTTCTCTGTTATAATTAAATTATTACAGTAAAAAGAATATCCATCAAAAGGATGTGTACAAAAAATAACGCATAGTTGTTACACTGTAAACACATTGTCTATGATGAATATTTCCCATTTTCTACTCACTGTTAATTCTAAGTTCTTCTACCTGATTGTCTCCTAGAAAGGTTTCCTTGTAAACCCAAAGTGAACTCCAACTTTTTCTTCTTAGTGTAGATTTTCTGTGTCAAAGCATAGATTTTGTGTGTCTCAAGAGAGATTTCTTGTACCATTTAATATCCCTAACACAGCAAACTAGAACTGTGGAGAACTTACAAACACCGCACTGCTCCAAGCAATTGAAAGCATAAAACAAATTTAAGAAACTTAGTTCATGTTCATTTAACAAGAGGATTTCTGCACATATTAGTTTCTCAGTAATAATTACGTAGTTACAGTGAAAAGAGTATCCGTCAAAAGAACTTTTGCAAAACTAATGCATACTGGTTGGTCTCTAAGCAGATTGTCCACGAAGAACATTTCCAGTAGAAAAGTAACTGATAATTCTAAGTTCTATTAATGATTGTCTTCTAAGAACATTTCCTTTGTAAACCCAAAGTGAATTCCAACTTCTTCTTCTTAGTGTAGATTTTCTTGTTTCTTCTCACATTTCAGTTCCCTAACACAGCAAACTAGAACTGAAGAGAACTTTCACGCTCAGCACTCCTCCAGGCAAGAGAAAGCTGAAAACAGTGTTAATAAACTTAGTTCATGTTCATTTAACAAGGGATTTCAGCACTTCTTAGTTTCTCTGTAATAATTACATAACAGTGAAAAGAGTATCCGTCAAAAGAGAGTGTAGATCAAATAACGCATACTTGTTGCTCTCTAAGCAGATTGTCTACGAAGAACATTTACCATTGTAAACTAACTGTGAATTCAATATCCTTTTAGCTGATTGTCTATGAAGAACGTTTCCTTTGCAAACCCAAAGTCCATCCTAAGTTCTTCTTCTTAGTGTAGGTTTTTTTTTGTCACAAGCGTAGATTTTTTGTGTCTCAAGAGAGATTTCTTGTACCATTTAAGTTCCTAACACAGCAAAGTAGTACTGAAGAGAACTTGCAAATGCAGCACTGCACCAGGCAATAGAAAGCATAAAACACAATTAAGAAGCTTAGTTCATGTTCATTTAACAAGAGGATGTCAGCACATCTTAGTTTGTCAGTAATAATTACTTTCTTGCTGTGAAAAGAGTATATGTCAAAGGAACTTGTTCAAAACTAATGCATACTTGTTGCTCTCTAAGCAGATTGTCTGCGAAGAACATTTCTGGTTGTAAAGTAACTGATAACGCTAAGTTCTATCAATGATTGTCTACTAAGAGCATTTCCTTTGTAAACCTAATGGGAATTCCATATTCTTCTTCGTCATAGTGTAGATTTTGTGTTTCTTGTAACATTTCAGTTCCCTAACACAGCAAACTAGAACTGAAGAGAACTCACAAATGCAGCATTGCTCTAGGCAAGAGAAAGCATAAAACACAGTTAAGAAACTTAATTCATGTTCATTTAGCAAAGGGATTTCAGCACTTCTTAGTTTCTCTGTAATAATTAAATTATTACAATGAAAAGTGTATCCGTCAAAAGGACGTGTACAAAAAATAACGCATTCTTGTTGCACTGTAGACAGATTGAATATGATGAATATTTCCCATTGTAAACTCACTGTGAATTCAAAGTTTGTCTACCTGATTGTCTACTAAGAAGCTTTCCTTTGTAAACCCAAAGTGAATTTCAATTTCCTCTACTTAATGTAGATTTTTGTGTCAAATGCATAGATTTTGTGTGTCTCAAGAGAGATTTCTTGGACCATTTAATTTCCCTAACACAGCAAACTAGAATTGAAGAGAATTTACAGAGGCAGCACTGCTCCTGGAAATATAAAACATAAAACACATTTAAGAAACTTAGTTCATGTTCATTTAACAAGAGGATATCAGCATATCTTAGTTTCTCAGTAATAATTTTGTTGTTACAGTGAAAAGAGTATTCGTCAAAAGAACGTGTTCAAAAACTAACGCATACATGCTCATTAAGCAGATTGTCTACAAAGATCTTTTCCCATTGTAAAGTGATTGAGAAATCTATGTTCTATCAGTGATAGTCTACTAAGAACATTTCCTTTGTAAGCAGAAAATGAATTCCAAGTTCCTCTTCTTCTTAAGGTAGATTTTGAGTTTCTTCTAACATTTCAGTTCCCACACAGCAAACTAGATCTGAAGAGAACTTAGAAACTCAACATTGCTCCAAGCAAGAAGAAATGTAAAGCACTGTTAATAAACTTAGTTCATGTTCATTTAACAAAGGGATTTCAGCACTTCTTAGTTTCTCTGTAATATTTACATTGATACAGTGAAAAGAATATCGGTCAAACAACGTGTACAAAAAATAACGCGTACTTGTTGCACTGTAAACAGCTTGTCTACGAACAACATTTCCCATTGTAAACTAACTGTGAATTCAAAGTTCTTTTAGCTGATTGTCTACTAAGAACGTTTCCTTTTTAAACCTAAAGTGAATTCCAAGATCTTCTTCTTAGTGTAGATTTTGTGTGTCTAAAGTGTAGGTTTTGTGTGTCTTGAGAGAGATTTCTCGTATCATTTAAGTTCCCTAACACAGCAAACTAGAACTGAAGAGAACTTCCAAATGCAGCAGTGCTCCAGGGAAGAGAAAGTGTAACACAGAGTTAGTAAACTTAGTTCATGTTCATTTAACAAAGCGATTTCAGCTCTTCTTAGTTTCTCTGTAACAATTAAATTATTACAGTGAAAAGAATATCTGTCAAAAGAACGTGTACAAAAAATAACGCATAGTTGTTGCACTGTAAACATATTGTCTACGATGAATATTTCCCATTGTCAACTCACTGTTAATTCAAAGTTCTTCTACCTGACTGTCTACTAGGAATGTTTCCTTTGTAAACCCAAAGTGAATTCCACAGTCTTCTCCTTAGTTTAGATTTTGTTTGTCAAAAGCGTACATTTTGTGTGTTTCAAGAGAGATTTCTTGTACCATTTAGGTTCCCTAACACAGGAAACTAGAACTGAACAAAACTTCCAAACGCAGCACTGCTCCAGGTGATAAAAAGCATAACACACATTTAAGAAACTTAGTTCATGTTCATTTAACAAGAGGATTTCAGCACATCTTAGTTTCTCAGTAATAATTACGTTGTTACAGTGAAAAGAGTATCCGTCAAAAGAACTTGTTCAATACTAATGCTTACTGGTTGGTCTCTGAGCAGATTGTCCACGAAGAACATTTCCAGTAGAAAAGTAACTGAGAATTCTAAGTTCTATTAATGATTGTCTTCTAAGAACATTTCCTTTGTAAACCCAAAGTGAATTCCAACTTCTTCTTCTTCTTAGTGTAGATTTTGTGTGTCAGAAGCGTAGATTTTTTGTGTCTCAAGAGAGGTTTCTTGTACCATTTAAGTTTCTAACATAGCAAAGTAGTACTGAAGAGAACTTACTAATGCAGCACTTCTCCAGGCAATAGAAAGCATAAAACACAATTAAGAAACTTAGTTCATGTTCATTTAACAAGAGGATGTCAGCACATATTAGTTTCTTAGTAATAATTACGTTCTTGCTGTGAAAAGAGTATACGTCAAAAGAACTTGTTCAAAACTAATGCATACTTGTTGCTCTCTAAGCAGATTGTCTGTGAAGAACATTTCCCGTTGTAGAGTAACTGATAACTCTTAGTTCTATCAATGATGGTCTACTAAGAGCATTTCCTTTGCAAACCAAATGTGAATTCCATCTTGTTCTTCGTCATAGTGTAGATTTTGTGTTTCTTCTAACATTTCAGTTCCCTAACACAGCAAACTAGAACTGAAGAGAACTTACAAATGCAGCACTGCTCCAGGCAAGAGAAAGTTTAAAACACAGTTAAGAAACTTAGTTCATGTTCATTAAACAAAGGGATTTAAGCATTTCTTAGTTTCTCTGTAATAATTACATTATTACAGTGAAAAGAGTATCCATCAAAAGTGCGTGTAAAAAAAAATTGCACATTCTTATAGCACTGTAAACAGATTGTCTACGAAGAACATTTCCCATTGTAAACTAACTGTGAATTCAAAGTTTTTTTAGCTGATTGCCAACTAACACCATTTCCTTTGTAAACCCAAAGTGAATTCCAAGTTTTTCTTCTTAGTCTAGATTTTGTGAGTCAAAACTTCGAGTTTGTGTGTCTCAAGAGAGATTTCTTGTACCATTTAAGTTCCCTAACACAGCAAACTAGAACTGTAGAGAACTTACAGGAGCAGCACTGCTCCAGGCAATAGAAAGCATAAAACACAATTAAGAAACTAGTTCCTGTTCATTTAACAAGAGGATGTCAGTACATCTTAGTTTTTCAGTAATAATTATGTTGTTAAACTGAAAAGAGTATCCATCAAAAGAACTTGCTCAAAAACTAATGCATACTTGTTATTCTCTAAGCAGATTATCTACCAAGAACATTTCCCATTGTAAATTAACTGTGAATTCAAATTTCTGGAGCTGATTGTTTACTATGAATATTTCCTTTTTAAACCCCAAGTGCATTCAATGGTCTTCTTCTAGGTGTAGATTTTGTGTGTCAAAAGCATAGATTTTGTGTGTCTCAAGAGAGATTTCTTGTACCATTTAAGTTCCCTAACACAGCAAACTAGAACTGAAGAGAATTTCCAAGCCCCGCACTGCTGCAGGCAATAGACAGCATAAAACACATTTAAGAAACTTAGTTCATGTACATTTAACAAGAGGATGTCTGCACATCTTAGTTTCTCAGTAATAATTACATTTTTACAGTGAAAAGAGTATCTGTCAAAAGAACTTATTCAAAAACTAACGCATACTTGTTGCTCTCTAAGCAGATTGTCTACAAGGAACATTTCCACTTGTAAACTAACTGAGAATTCTAAGTTCTATCATTGATTGTCTACTAAGAACATTTCCTTTGTAAACCCAATGTGAATTCCAACTTCTCTTCTTCTTACTGTAGATTTTGTGTTTCTTCTAACATTTGAGTTCCCTAACACAGCAAACTAGAACTGAAGAGAACTTACAAACTCAACACTGCTCCAGTCAAGAGGAAGCGTAAAACAGAGTAAACTTAGTTCTTGTTCACTTAAAAAGAGGATTTCAGCACTTCTTAATTTCTCTGTAATAATTACATCATTACAGTGAAAAGAGCATTTGTCAAAAGAACATGTACAAAAAATAATGCATACTTGTTGCACTGTAAACAGATTATCTAGGAAGAACCTTTCCCATTATAAACTAACTGTGACTTCAAAGTTCTTTTAGCTGATTGTCTACTAAGACCATTTCCTTTTCAAACCCAAAGTGAATTCCAAGTTCTTCTTCATAGTGTAAATTCTGTGTGTCAAAAGCCTGCATTTTGTGTCTTTCAAAGGGATTTCTTGAATGAATTTCAGTTCCATAACACAGCAAACTAGAACTGAAGAGAACTTCCAAATGTAGCAGTGCTGCAGGCAATAGAAAGCATAAAACACATTTAAGAAACTTCGTTCATGTTCATTTAACAAGAGGATGTCAGCACATCTTAGTTTCACAGTAATAATTACATGGTTACGGTGAAAAGAGTATCTGTCAAAAGAACTTGTTCAAAAATGAATGCATACTTGTTGCTCTCTAAGCAGATTGTCTATGAAGAACATTTCCCATTGTAAAGTAACTGAGAATTCTAAGTTCTATCAATCATAGTCTACCAAGAACATTTCCTTTGTAAACCCAAAGTGAATTCTACGTTCTTCTCCTAGTGTAGATTTTGTGTGTCAAAAGGGTACATTTTGTGTGTCTCAAGAGCAATTTCTTGTACCATTTAAGTTCCCAGCACAGCAAACTATAACTGAAGAGAACTTGGAAACATCAGCACTGACCCAGGCAAGAGAAAGCGTAAAACACATTTCAGAAACTTAGTTCATGATCATTTAAAAAGAGGATGTCAACACATCTTAGTTTCACAGTAATAATTATGTTCTTACAGTGAAAAGGAATCCACCTAAAGAACTTGTTCAAAAACTAACGCATACTTGTTGCTCTCTAAGCAGATTGTCTACGAAGAACATTTCCCATTGTAAACTAACTGAGATTTCTAAGTTCTATCAATGATTGACTACTAAGAACATTTCCTTTGTAAACCCAATGTGAATTCCAACTTCCCTTCTTATTAGTGTAAATTTTGTGTTTCTTCTAACATTTCAGTTCCCTAACACAGCAAACTAGAACTGAAGAGAACTTACAAACTCAGCACTGCTCCAGGAAAGACTAAGTGTAAAACACAGTCAACAAACTTAGTTCATGTTCATTAACAAAAGGATTTCAGCACTTTTTAGTTTCTCAGTAATGATTAAATTATTACAATGAAAAGTGTGTCCGTCAAAAGGACGTGTACAGAAAATAATGCATTCTTGTTGCACTGTGAACAGATTGTCTACGATGAATATTTCCCATTGTAAACTCACTGTGAATTCAAAGTTCTTCTACCTGATTGTCTACTAAGAACCTTTCCTTTGTAAACCCAAAGTGAATTTCAATTTCCTCTTCTTAATGTAGATTTTTTGTGTCAAATGCAGAGATTTTGTGTGCCTCAAGAGAGATTTCTTGGACCATTTAATTTCCCTAACACAGCAAACTAGAATTGAAGAGAATTTCCAAAGGCAGCACTGCTCCTGGCAATAGAAAACATAAAACACATTTCAGAAACTTAGTTCATGTTCATTTAACAAGAGGATGTCAGCATATCTTAGTTTCTCAGTCATAATTATGTTGTTACAGTAAAAAGAGTATCCGTCAAAAGAACGTGTTCAAAAACTAACGCATACTTGCTCATTAAGCAGATTGTCTAAGAGGATCATTTCCCGTTGTTAAGTAACTGAGAATTCTAAGTTGTATCAATGATAGTCCTAAGAACATTTCCTTGTAAACCCAAAGTGAATTCCAAGTTCCTCTTCTTCTTAAGGTAGATTTTGAGTGTCTTCTAACATTTCAGTTCCTTAACACAGGAAACTAGATCTGAAGAGAACTTAGAAACTCAACACTGCTCCAAGCAAGAAAAATGTAAAGCACTGTTAACAAACTTAGTTCATGTTCATTTAACAAAGGGATTTCAGCACTTCTTAGTTTCCCTGTAATGATTACATTATTACAGTGAAAAGAATATCGGTCAAAGAACGTGTACAAAAAATAACGCGTACTTGTTGCACTGTAAACAGATTGTCTACAAACAACATTTCCCCTTGTAAACTAACTGTGAATTCAAAGTTCTTTTCGCTGATTGTCTACTAAGAACATTTCCTTTTTAATCCCAAAGTGAATTCCAAGATCTTCTTCTTAGGGTAGATTTTGCGTGTCTAAAGCGGAGATTTTGTGTGCCTCAAGAGAGAGATTTCTTGTATCATTTAAGTTCCCTAACACAGCAAACTAGAACTGAAGAGAACTTCCAAATGCAGCACTCCCCCAGGCAAGAGAAAGTGTAAAACACAGTTAGTAAACTTAGTTCATGTTCATTTAACAAAGGGATTTCAGCTCTTCTTAGTTTCTCTGTAATCATTAAATTATTACAGTGAAAAGAATATCTGTCAAAACAACATGTGCAAAAAATAACGCATAGTTGTTGCGCTGTAACCACATTGTCTACGATGAATATTTCCCATTGTCAACTCACTGTGAATTCAAAGTTCTTCTACCTGATTATCTACTAGAAATGTTTCCTTTGTAAACCCAAAGTGAATTCCAAGTTGTTCTCCTTAGTTTAGATTTTGTTTGTCAAAAGCGTACACTTTGTGTGTAGGTTTTTTGTGTCTCAAATGTAGATTTTGTGTGTATCAAGACAGATTTCTTGTACCATTTAAGTTCCCTAACACAGTAAACTAGAACAGAAGAGAACATACAAACTCAGCACTGCTCCAGGCAACAGAAGTGTAAAACACAGTCAATAAACATAGTTAATGTTCATTTGACAAAGGGGTTTCAGCACTTTTTAGTTAATCAGTAACAATTATATTATTACAGGGAAAAGATATCCGTCAAAAGAGCATGCACAAAAAATAAAGCAAACTTGCTGCAGTGTAAACAGATTGTCTACGAAGGATATTTCCCATTGTAAACTAACTGTGAATTCCACGTTCTTTTAGGTGATTGTCTACTAAGAACGTTTCCTTTGTAAACCCAAAGTGAATTCTAAGATCTTCTTCTTAGTGTAGATTTTGTGTGTCAGAAGCGTAGATTTTTTGTGTCTCAAGAGAGATTTCTTCTACCACTTAAGTTCCTAACACAGCAAAGTAGTACTGAAGAGAACTTACAAACGGCGCACTGCTCCAGGCAACAGAAAGCATAAACACAGTTAAGAAACTCATAATGTTCATTTACCAAGAGGATGTCAGCACATCTTAGTTTCTCAGTAATAAATATCTTGTTACACTGAAAAGAGTATCTGTCAAAAGAACGTGTTCAAAAGCTAACGCATACTTGCTCATTAAACAGATTGTCTAAGAAGAACATTTCCCGTTGTAAAGTAACTGAGAATTCTAAGTTCTATCAATGATAGTCTACTAAGAACATTTCCTTTGTAAACCCTAAGTGAATTCCAAGTTCCTCTTATTCTTAAGGTAGATTTTGAGTTGCTTCTAACATTTCAGATCCCTAACACAGCAAACTAGAACTGAAGAGAACTTAGAAACTCAACACTGCTCCAAGCATGAAAACGGTAAAGCGCTGTTAATAAACTTTGTTCATGTTCATTTAACAAAGGGATTTCAGCACTTCTTAGTTTCTCTGTAATAATTACATTATTACAGTGAAAAGAATATCAGTCAAAGAACCTGTACAAAAAATAACGCGTACTTGTTGCAGTGTAAACAGATTGTCTACGAACAACAACATTTCCCATTGTAAACACTGTAAATTCAAAGTTCTTTTCGCTGATTGTCTACTAAGAACATTTCCTTTTTAAACCCAAAGTGAATTCCAAGATCTTCTTCTTAGTGTAGATTTTGTGTGTCTCAAGAGAGATTTCTTGTATCATTTAAGTTCCGTAACACAGCAAACTAGAACTGAAGAGAACTTCCAAATTCAGCACTGCTCCAGGCAGGAGAAAGTGTAAAACACAGTTAGTAAACTTAGTTCATGTTCATTTAACAAATCAATTTCAGCTCTTCTTAGTTTCTCTGTATTAATTAAATTATTACAGTGAAAAGAATATCCGTCAAAAGAATGTGTGCAAAAAATAAAGCATAGTTGTTGCACTGTAAACACATTGTCTACGATGAATATTTCCCATTGTCAACTCACTGTTAATTCAAAGTTCTTCTACCTGATTGTCTACTAGGAATGTTTCCTTTGTAAACCCAAAGTGAATTCCAAGTTCTTCTCCTTAGTTTAGATTTTGTTTGTCAAAAGCGTACATTTTGTGTGTTTCAAGAGAGATTTCTTGTACCATTTAGGTTCCCTAACACAGGAAACTAGAACTGAACAGAACTTCCAAATGCAGCACTGCTCCAGGCAATAGAAAGCATAAAACACATTTAAGAAACTTAGTTCATGTTAATAAGAGGATTTCAGCACATCTTAGTCTCACAGTAATAATTACATTGTTCCAGTGAAAAGAGTATCCGTCAAAAGAACTTGTTCAAAACTAATGCATACTGGTTGGTCTCTAAGAAGACTGTCCACAAAGAACATTTCTAGAAGAAAAGTAACTAAGAATTCTAAGTTCTATTAATGATTGTCTTCTAAGAACATTTCCTTTGTAAACCCAATGTGAATTCCAACTTCTTCTTCTTCTTAGTGTAGATTTTGTGTTTCTTCTCCCATGTCAGTTCCCTAACACAGCAAACTAGAACTGAAGAGAACTTTCACACTCACCACTCCTCCAGGCAAGAGAAAGCTTGAAACACTGTTAATAAACTTAGTTCATGTTCATTTAACAAAGGGATTTCAACACTTCTTAGTTTATCTGTAATAATTTCATTATTACAGTGAAAAGAGTATCCGTCAAAAGAGCGTGTAGGAAAAATAACGTACATTTGTTGCTCTCTAAGCTGATTGTCTAGGAAGAACATTTCCCTTCATAAAGTAACTGTGAATTCAATGTTCTTTTAGCTGATTGTCTACGAAGAAGGTTTCCTTTGTAAACCCACAGTGAATTCCGTGTTCTTCTTCTTAGTGTTGGTTTTTTGTGTTGCAAGCGTAAATTTTGTGTGTATCAGGAGAAATTTCTTGTCCCATTTAAGTTCCCTAGCACAGCAAACGAGAACAGAAGAGAACTTACAAACTCAGCACTGCTCCAGGCAAGAAAAGCATAAAACATAGCCAATATACATAGGTCATGTTCAATTAACAAAGGGGTTTCAGCACTTTTTAGTTAATCAGTAACAATTATATTATTACAGGAAAAGAGTATCCATCAAAAGGGTGTGCACAAAAAATAACACAATCTTGCGGCAGTGTAAAGAGATTGTCTACGAAGGACATTTCCCAATGTAAACTAACTGTGAATTCCAAGGTCTTTTAGGTGATTGTCTACTAAGAACGTTTCCTTTGTAAACCCAAAGTGAATTCTAAGTTCTTCTTCTTAGTGTAGATTTTGTGTGTCAAAAGCGTAGATTCTTTGTGTCTCAAGAGAGATTTCTTATACCATGTAAGTTCCTAACACAGCGAAGTAGTACTGAAGAGAACTTATAAACACAGCACTGCTCCAGGCAATAGAAAGCATAAAACACAGTTAAGAAACTTAATTAATGTTCATTTAACAAGAGGATGTGAGCACATCTTAGTTTCTCAGTAATAATTACGTTCTTGCTGTGAAAAGAGTATACGTCAAAAGAACTTGTTCAAAACTAATCCATACTTGTTGCTCTCTAAGCAGATTGTCTGCGAGGAACATTCCCAGTTGTAAAGTAACTGAAAACTCTAAGTTCTATCAATGATTGTCTATTAAGAGCATTTCCCTTGTAAACCCTAAGTGAATTCCAAGTTCCTCTTGTTCTTAAGGTAGATTTTGAGTTTCTTCTAACATTTCAGTTCCCTAACACAGCAAACTAGATCTGAAGAGAACTTAGAAACTCAACACTGCTCCAAGCAAGAAAAATGTAAAGCACTGTTAACAAACTTAGTTCATGTTTATTTAACAAAGGGATTTCAGCACTTCATAGTTTCTCTGTAATAATTACATTATTACAGTGAAAAGAATATCGGTCAAAGAATGTGTACAAAAAATAACGCGTACTTATTGCACTGTAAACAGATTGTCTACAAACAACATTTCCCATTGTAAACTAACTGTGAATTCAAAGTTCTTTTAGCTGATTGTCTACTAAGAACATTTCCTTTTTAATCCCAAAGTGAATTCCAAGATCTTCTTAGGGTAGATTTTGTGTGTCTAAAACGTAGATTTTGTGTGTCTCAGGAGAGAGATTTCTTGTATCATTTAAGTTCCCTAACACAGCAAACTAGAACTGAAGAGAACTTCCAAATGCAGCACTGCTCCAGGCAAAAGAAAGTGTAAAACACAGTTAGTAAACTTAGTTCATGTTCATTTAACAAAGGGATTTCAGCTCTTCTTAGTTTCTTTGTAATATATAAATTATTACAGTGAAAAGAGTATCCGTGAAAAGAGCGTGTAGATAAAATAACGCACACTTGTTGCTCTCTAAGCAGATTGTCTACCAAGAACATTTCCCGTTGTAAACTGTGAATTCAATGTCCTTTTAGCTGATTGTCTGCGAAGAACGTTTCCTTTGTAAACCCAAAGTGAATTCCAAGTTCTTCTTCTTAGTGTCGGTTTTTTTGTGTCACAAGCATAGATTTTGTGTGTATCAAGAGAGATTTCTTGTACCATTTATGTTCCCTAACACAGCAAATGAAAACAGAAGAGAACTTACAAACTCAGCACTGCTCCAGGCAAGAAAAGGGTAAACACAGTCAACACACATAGTTCATGTTCATTTAACAAAGGGGTTTCAGCACTTTTTAGTTAATCAGTAACAATTATATTATTACAGGAAAAGAGTATCCATCAAAGTGTGTGAACAAAAAATAATGCAAACTTGCTGCAGTGTAAACAGTTTGTCTACGAAGGACATTTCCCATTGTAAAGTAACTCTGAATTCCAACTTCTTTTACGTGATTGTCTACTCTGAACGTTTCCTTTGTAAACCCAAAGTGAAATCTAAGTTCTTCTTCTTAGTGTACATTTTGTGTGTCAAAAGCATAGATTCTTTGGGTCTCAAGAGAGATTTCTTGTACCATGTATGTTCCTAACACAGTAAAGTAGTACTGAAGAGAACTTACAAACGCAGCACTGCTCCAGGCAATAGAAAGCATAACACACAGTTAAGAAATTTAGTTCATGTTCATTTACCAAGAGGATGTCAGCACATCTTAGTTTCTCAGTAATAATTATGTTCTTGCTGTGGAAAGAGTATACGTCAAAAGAACTTGTTCAAAATTAATGCATAGTTGTTGCTCTCTAAGCAGATTGTCTACGAAGAACATTTCCGGTTGTAAAGTAACTGATAACTCTAAGTTCTATCAATGATTGTCTACTAAGTGCATTTCCTTTGTAACCCCAAAGTTAATTCCAAGTTCCTCTTCTTCTTGAGGTAGATTTTGAGTTTCTTCTAACATTTCAGTTCCCTAACACAGCAAACTAGAACTGAAGAGAACTTAGAAACACAACACTGCTCTAAGCAAGAAAAATGGAAAGCACTGTTAATAAACTTAGTTCATGTTCATTTAACAAAGGGATTTCAGCACTTCTTAGTTTCTCTGTAATAATTACATTATTACAGTGAAAAGAATATCGGTCAAAGAATGTGTACAAAAAATATCGCGTACTTGTTGCAGTGTAAACAGATTGTCTACGAAGGACATTTCCCATCGTAAACTAACTGTGAATTCCAAGTTCTTTTAGGTGATTGTCTACTAAGAACATTTCCTTTGTAAACCCAAAGTGAATTCTAAGTTCTTCTTCTTCATGTAGATTTCAGCACTGGTTAGTTTCTCTGTAATAATTACATTATTACAGTGAAAAGAGTATCGGTCAAAGAACGTGTACAAAAAATATTGCGTACTTGTTGCACTCTAAAGAGATTGTTGACGCAGTACATTTCCCATTGTAAACTAACTGTGAATTCAAATTTCTTTCAGCTGATTGTCTACTAAGAACGTTTCCTTTGTAAACCCAAAGGGAATGCCATGTTCTTCTTCTTCGTGTAGATTTTGTTTGTCAAAAGCATAGATTTTGTGTCTCTCCAGAGAAGTTTCTGTACCATTTAAGTTCCCTAACACAGCAAATGGGAACTGAGGAAAACTTAAAAACGCAGCACTGCTACAGGCAATAGAAAGCATAAAACACATTTATGACCCTTAGTTCATGTTCATTTAACAAGAGGATATCAGCACATCTTAGTTTCTCAGTAATAATTACGTTGTTACAGTGAAAAGAATATCCGTCAAAAGAACGTGTTCAAAAACTAACACATACTTCTTCCTTTCTAAGCAGATTGTCTGCAAAGATCATTTCCCGTTGTAAAGTAACTGAGAATTCTAAGTTCTATCAATGATTGTCTACTAAGAAGTTTTCCTTTGTAAACCAAAAGTGAATTCCAACTTGTTCTTCTTCTTAGTGTACATTTTGTGGTTCTTTTAACATTTCAGTTCCCTAACACCGCAAACTGGAACTGAAGAGAACTTAGAAACTCAGCACTGCTACAGGCAAGAGGAAGTGTAAAACACAGTTAATATACTTAGTTCATGTTCATTAACAAAGGGATTTCTGCACTTGTTAGTATCTCTGTAATAATTACATTATTACAGTGAAAAGAGTATCCTTTAAAAGAACATGTACAAAAATTAACGCATACTTTTTGCACTGTAAAAAGATTTTCTACGAAGAAGATTTCACATTTTAAACTGACTGTGAATGCAAAGTTATTTTAGTCGATTGTCTACTAAGAACGTTTCCTTTGTGAACGCTAAGTGAATTCCAAGTTCTTCTTCTTAGTGTAGATATTGTTTTTCAAAAGCGTAGGTTTTGTGGGTCTCAAGAGGGATTTCTTGTTCCATTTCAGTTCCCTAACAGAGGAAACGAGCACTGAAGAGAACTTGCAAATGCAGCATTGCTCCAGGCAAGAGTAAGGATTAAACACAGTTAAAACACTTAGTTCATGTTCATGTAACAAAGGTATTTCAGCACTTCTAAGTTTTTCTGTAATAATTGCATTACTGTAGTGAAAAGAGTATCCATCCAAAGAACTTCTTCAAAAACTAACAGACACTTGTTGCTCTCTAAGCAGATTGTCTACAAAGACAATTTCCCATTGTAAAGTAACTGAGAATTCTCAGTTCTATCAATTATTGTCTACTAAGAACATTTCTTTTGTAAACCAAAAGTGAATTCCGACTTCTTCTTCTTAGTGCAGATTTTGTGTTTCTTCTAACATCTCAGTTCCCTAACACAGCAAACGAGCACTGAAGAGAACTTACAAACTCAGCACTGCTCCAGGCAAGAGAAAGCATAAAACACAGTTAATAAACTTAGTTCATGTTCATTTAACAAAGAAATTTCAGCACTTCTTAGTATCTCTGTAATAATTACATGATTACAGTGAAAAGATTATCCATCAAAAGAACTTATGCAAACATTAGCCCACTGTCCAATGTCAAGCTACCATCAATTGTGGGCTACAAGAGGGCCTACCCCTCTTAAGTTATCTATAAAAAAGAAAGTAAGGGTTATCTTATTTGTCCTGGTGCTAACTTACTCTCTGTTGGAGAATCTGGTTCCTTTTTCAGATAGAGGTAGATCATTAGGAGAGAGCCACCCCATCATACCTCAAAAGGGCCCCAGCTTAAACTAAGAAAAATTGGAGCAACAAGCAAATGGGCTGTTTTCCTGATGAACCAGATACGAGGACAAGGGGGAAGGAGATCAGCACAGAGAAAAATCAACTCCTTTCAAATCAGAGAGCCTGAGCTTCTGAGACCCCCAACTCCTCATCACAGAAGCAGAACTAAAATGAACCCAACATGGCTCAGGGAAATTTTGTGGAAGAAGGAGTGGAAAGAATGTCAGAGCCACATGTGGGGTCATGATATGCAGAGACATTTAGCTTACCCATAACTGTGGGCTAACTCCACAATGCATGACACATATGCCTCAACAAGGAGGGGGGAAAGGGAGGGGGTAGGTCACGTATGAGCATAATAATGGTACCAAACTGACTGTATTTGCTGAATACAAAACTAACTAAAATAAAAGGAACTTGTTCAAACACTGACACATACTTGTTTCTGCCTAAGCGGATTCTCTATGAAGAACATTTCCCGTTGTAAAGTAACTGAGAATTCTAAGTTCTATCAATTATTGTCTACTGAGAACATTTCCTTTCTAAACCCAAAGTGAATTCCAACTTCTTATTCTTCTTAGTGTAGATTTCGTGTTTCTTCTTATCATTCCGTTCCCCTATCACAGCAAAATAGAACTGAAGAGAACTCAGAAACTCAGCACTGCTCCAGGCAAGAGAAAGCGGAAAACACAGTTAATAAACTTAGTTCATGTTCATTTAACAAAGGGATTTCAGCACTTCTTAGTTTTTCTGTAATAATTACATGATTACAGTGAAAAGAGTATCCATCAAAAGAACGTGTACAAAAAATAACGCATACTTGTTGCTCTGTAAACAGATTGTCTATGAAGAACATTTCCCATTCTAAACTAACTGTGAGTTCAAAGTTGTTCTAGCTGATTGTCTACTAAGATCGTTTCCTTAGTGAACCCAAAGTGAATTCCAAATTCTTCTTCTTAGTGTAGATTTTGTGTCTCAAAAGCGTAGATTTTGTGGGTCTCAAGAGAGATTTCTTGTATCATTTAAGTTCCCTAACACAGCAAACTAGAACTGAAGAGAACTTACAAACGCAGCAATGCTCCAGGCAATAGAAAGGATAAAAGACATTTAAGAAACATAGTTCATGTTCATTCAACAATTGGATGTCAGCACATCTTAGTTTCTCCATAATAACTACGTTTTTACAATGAGAAGATTATCTGTCAAAAGAACTTCAAAAACTAATGGATACTTGTTGCACTCTAAGCAAATTGTCTACGAATAACATTTCCCGTTGTACAAAAACTGACAATTCTAAGTTCTATCAATGATTATCTACCAAGAGCATTTCCTTTGTAAACCCAAAGTGAATTCTAACTTCTTCTTCTTCTTAGTGTAGCTTATGTGTTTCTTCTAACATTTCAGTTCCGTAACCGAGCAAACTAGAACTGAAGAGAACTTAGAAACTCAGCATTGCTCCAGGCAAGTGACAGCGAAAACATGGTTAACGAATGTAGGCCATGTTCATTTAACAAAGGGATTTCAGCACTTGTTAGTTTCTCTGTAATAATTACATTATTACGGTGAAAAGACTATCCGTCTAAAGAACATGTACAAAAAATAGCGCATACTTGTTGCACTCTAAACAGATTGTCGACGCAGTACATTTCCCATTGTAAACTAACTGTGAATTCAAATTTCTTTCAGTTGATTGTCTACTAAGAACATTTCCTTTGTAAACCCAAAGGGAATGCCATGTTCTTCTTCTTCGTGTAGATTTTGTGTGTCAAAAGCGTAGATTTTGTGTCTCTACAGAGAGGTTTCTGTACCATTTAAGTTCCCTAACACAGCAAATGGGAACTGAGGAAAACTTAAAAACGCAGCACTGCTACAGGCAATAGAAAGCATAAAACACATTTCAGAAACTTAGTTCATGTTCATTTAACAAGAGGATGTCAGCACATCTTAGATTCTCAGTAATAATTACGTTGTTACAGTGAAAAGAGTATCCGTCAAAAGAAAGTGTTTAGAAACCAACACATACTTCTTCCTTTCTAAGCAGATTGTCTATGAAGATCATTTCCCGTTGTAAAGTAACTGAGAATTCTAAGTTCTATCAATGATTGTCTACTAAGAAGATTTCCTTTGTAAACCAAAAGTGAATTCCAACTTGTTCTTCTTCTTAGTGTACATTTTGTGGTTCTTTTAACATTTCAGTTCCCTAACACTGCAAACTAGAACTGAAGAGAACTTAGAAACTCAGCACTGCTACAGGCAAGAGGAAGTGTAAAACACAGTTAATATACTTAGTTCATGTTCATTTAACAAAGGGATTTCTGCACTTGTTAGTATCTCTGTAATAATTACACTATTACAGTGGAAAGAGTATCCGTCAAATGAATGTGTACAAAAAATAACGCATACTTGTTGCACTGTAAACAGATTGTCTACGAAGAACATTTCACATTTTAAACTGACTGTGAATGCAAAGTTATTTTAGTCGATTGTCTACTAAGAACGTTTCCTTTGTGAACGCTAAGTGAATTCCAAGTTCTTCTTCTTAGTATAGACATTGTGTTTCAAAAGCGTAGATTTTGTGGGTCTCAAGAGAGATTTCTTGTTCCATTTCAGTTCCCTAACACAGCAAATGAGCACTGAAGAGAACTTACACATGCAGCACTGCTCCAGGCAAGAGTAAGGGTAAAACACAGTTAAAACACTTAGTTCATGTTCATATAACAAAGGTATTTCAGCACTGCTTAGTTTTTCTGTAATAATTGCATTACTGTAGTGAAAAGAGTATCCATCCAAAGAACTTCTTCAAAAACTAACAGACACTTGTTGCTCTCTAAGCAGATTGTCTACGAAGACAATTTCCGGTTGTAAAGTAACTGAGAATTCTAAATTCTATCAATGATTGTCTACTAAGAACATTTCATTTGTAAATCCAAAGTGAATTCCGACTTCTTCTTCTTAGTGTAGATTTTGTGTTTCTTCCAACATTTCAGTTCCCTAACACAGCAAACTAGAACTGAAGAGAACTTTGAAACTGAGCATTGCTCCCGCAAGAGAAAGCATAAAACACAGTTAATAAACTTAGTTCTTGTTCATTTAACAAACAAGATGGCGACCGCCTAGCTGCACTGCAAATCCCGGGGAAAGAAAGGCAAGATATTCAGGGTATAGTGGCTTTTAGGGGAGAGAAATCTAGGAGGGCACAGAGGCGGGGGAACAGGGAATCGTGGATCTCTTCGTGGGCGGGTAGCCACCCCTCACCCCAAATAACCACCGTGTTCACAGCACCGCCCCTGCTGCTGTTGCTGCACTGGCAGCCACTGCTGTGTCGGAGCCCACACGGCTGCCACCCATGCAGATTGTTCCCTGCGCACGGAAGCTTAGACTGCTCTGCACTCTCTTCCCATCGCCCACTTACTGAGCGTGCCCAGTACCACAGCAGGTGCCACGCAAGCTCAGCCTGTGTCTCTTGCATGCACCAGCTCAGGTGCCATCCCCTACCTGTCTGCCACGCCGGCTGTCTGCCATTGTCCTGTGATGGGGGAGCGTAGACTGCTTCCGGTTCCCAGAGTTCCCAGCAAGAGTTTGGGAGGCTTCAGTGCTTGGTGTCTCAGTGCTACTCCTAGCTCAAACGCAGACAGCTTTGGCACATTAATGCTTAAGAACTCAGGCAACTTTGGAGCCCCTTCCAGGCAGTAGATAGGCGGCTTTGGCAAGTGAGAGCCAAAGCCCAGGCTTCTTGGCAACTCCCCCAGGCTGCATAAGATTCCCATTGTTCTTGAGCCCAAGTTGATACACCCACCTATCTGCCCATACACTGTCATGGGCAGAACACAATGCAAAAGAAATAATATGAAAAATCAAATGCAAGAAAATCCAGTTAGATCACCCAGTCCTACAATGAATACTACTAACCAAAACATAGAAGAACCATTAGGATCAGAACAGCAAATTGAAGCTATGAGCACTGCAACCCTGAGCAACCTAGTGGTAGAACTTGAAGGAAAGCAACAAAGGACCGATAATCGTGTGGATGCTGCCATCACTAAACTAGAACTAATAGATAAGAAATTGGAGGGATTAGATAAGAAATTGGAAGGATTTCAAAGAGAGTTAAGAGATTTGAGGGAGAGTGAAAAAAAAGAACACCTTAAAAATCAGCTGGCCATGCTAAATGAAGACACAAAGGAATACAAGGATGAACTCCAAGAATTATTAAGAAAATCAGAAAATGATGTGAAAAGGGAGCTTGACAGAAGAATGGAAATTAGACATAGAAAAATAATAGAAAATGCAAACTTAATTGAAGAAGTCCAAAACTCGCTAGAAGCTCTCAAGAATAGAGTCAGCCAAGTGGAGGATAGAAACTCTGATCTGGAAGACAAGATGGAAGAAACAGTTAGAGAGTTCAAAAATTTCAGTAAGTTCAAAAGCTCCTGTGAACAGAACATGACGGAATTGTGGGATACACAGAAACGTCCCAATATCAGGATCATTGGAATACCAGAAGGAGAAGAAATTCAGACCAAAGGCATGGAGAACTTATTTAACAAAATAATTGAAGAAAACTTCCCCAGTCTCTTAAAAGAAAAGCCCATCAAGATACAAGAAGCCAATAGAACTCCAAACAGACTGGACCAAAGGAGAAACCCTCCAAGACATATTATCATTAAGACTCTAAACATTGACAACAAAGAGAAAATCCTAAAAGCAGCTAGGGAAAACAGCACACCTCCTTCAAAGGTAACCCCATCAGAATTACTTCAGACTTCTCAATGGAAACCCTTTAAGCTAGAAGGGCCTGGAATGAAACACTGAAAAGTCTAAGAACCTATGGCTTCCAACCCAAACTACTCTACCCAGCAAAAGTATCCCTCATAATAGATGGTGAAAGAAAAACATTCCATGACAAAACTGAGCTTTACAGTTATATGAACACAAAACTAAACCTACAGAGAGTATTTTAGGAAATTCTCCACAGAGAAGAAAAAAATAATCAAACACAATTGCCTACAAGAAGCAGATCACAACAACCAAACTCAGAGTAGGCACAAAAAAACTTCAACGTCCATGAAAACACCAACCCACATTTACCATCACAATATGGCAGTGATCAAATCAAATCTCACAGTCATTGCCCTAAATATTAATGGCCTTAATTCACCCATCAAGAGACAGAAGCTAACAGGATGGATCAAAAAATTGGACCCCTCAATCTGTTGCCTTCAAGAAACCCACCTCACCATTAAAGACAGACATCTCCTCAGGGTGAAAGGGTGGAAAACAGTATTCCAAGCAAATGGGAATAAGAAACAAGCAGGTGTAGCTATATTAATATCAGATAAAATAGACTTCAAACCAAAAATAATCAAAAAAGACAAAGAAGGCCACTTCCTGCTTATCAAGGGAACGATCCATCAAGAGGATATTACAATCATAAATCTGTATGTACCAAACACAGGGGCACCACAGTTCATGAAACAAAACCTACTTGACAATGAAACAGAAATAACCACAAACACCATCATAGCAGGGGACTTCAATACACCGTTATCAGTAATTGACAGATCATCCAAACAGAAACTCAACAGGGAAGTAAGAGAGCTCAACAAAACCATAGATCACTTAGACCTAACTGACATCTACAGAACCTTCTGTCCCAAATCCACATATTACACATTCTTCTCAGCACCCCATGGAACACTCTCTAAAATAGACCATATACTGGGTCACAAAGACTGCCTCCACATATTTAGGAAGATTGACATAATTCCCTGCATGATATCAGATCACAATGATATATTGCTAGAAATCAACAACAAAAGACACACCAAGAATCCCAACGGCACCTGGAAACTGAACAGCACACTTTTATACAATAAATGGATAGTGGATGAAAAAAAAATGAAATTGCAAAATTTCTGGAATTGAACGACAATGAGAACACATCATATCAAAACTTATGGGACACAATGAAGGCGGTCCTCAGGAGAAAATACATTGCACTCAATGCTTTTGTAAAAAAGACAGAAAGGTCCCAAATCAATGACCTAACCATCCACCTGAAGGCACTGGAAAAACAAGAAAAATCCATCCCAAAGAACTCCAGAAGGAAAGAAATAATTAAAATCAGAGCCGAAATCAATGAAATGGAAACGAAGGAAACAATTAAGACAATTGACAAAACAAAGAGCTGGTTCTTTGAAAAAATAAACAACATTGACAAACCCCTGGCCAATCTGATCAAGCAAAAAAGGAGAAACTTCAAATTCACAAAATTCAAAATGAAAAAGGAGAGATCACAACAGACATTAGTGAAATTGGGAGAATCATCAGGACTTATTTCAAAAACCTCTACTCCTCAAAACTTGATAATGTGGAGGAGATGGATAAATTCTTGGACGCTTACCATCTACCAAAGCTAAACACAGAGCCCATTAATCACCTAAATCAACCCATCACACTCATGGATATTGAAAAAGTAATAAAAAAAACCTCCCAAAAAAGAAGAGTCCAGGACCAGATGGCTTCTCAGGTGAATTCTATCAAACATTCATAGAAGAACTCAAACCAATCTTCCTCAAACTGTGCCACACAATTGGTGAACAGGGAAAGCTACCCAACTCCTTTTATGAAGCTAGCATCACCCTAATTCCAAAACCAGGCAGAGATGCCACAAGAAAAAAATACCGGCCTATTTCCCTGATGAATTTAGATGCAAAGATCCTAAACAAAATCCTTGCAAACCGAATCAAACAACACATCAAAAGCATTATCCACCTCGACCATGTGGGATTCATTCCAGGAACACAGGGGCGGTTCAACATATGGAAATCTGTTAATGTAATACACCACATAAACAAGGTTAAACGTGAAAACCACATGATCATTTCGATAGATGCAGAAAAGGCCTTTGACAAGATTCAACATCACTTCATGTTCAAAACATTGGAGAGAATTGGCATGGTTGGTTCATATCTTAACCTAATAAAGGCAATTTACGAAGCTATGAAGGCCCAAATCATACTTAATGGAGAGAGACTGGAGGAATTCCCATTGAGATCAGGAACAAGACAGGGTTGTCCACTCTCACCTCTGCTTTTCAATATAGTACTGGAAGTCCTAGCTGAAGTAATAAGACAGGAGAAGGAAATAAAAGGGATACAATTTGGAAAGGAAGAAGTTAAGTTAGCTTTATTTGCTGATGACATGATTATATATGTGAGAGACCCGAGAGACTCCATGCCAAAGCTCCTGAAGGTGATTAACTCCTATAGCAAAGTAGCAGGATATAAAATCAATGCACAAAAATCAGTAGCCTTCCTTTATGCAAATGACAAAGATACAGAAAAAGAAATAAGGGACATAGTCCCATTTTCAATTTTAACAAAAATAAATAAATAAAATACCTTGGAATGACGTTAATCAAGGAAGTGAAAGATCTATACAATGAAAACATAAAAACGCTCAAAAAAGAAATTGAGGCGGACTTGAGAAAATGGAAAGACCTCCCATGTTCCTGATTAGGCAGAATTAACATTGTGAAGATGACAATCCTACCAAAGGCAATATACAGATTTAATGCAATTCCAATTAAAATCCCTACCTTGTTCTTCACAGAGATAGAAAAAATGATCTCAAATTTCATATGGAAATGCAGAAGGCCTCCTATTTCCAAACATATCCTCAGCAAAAGAAATACCTCTGGAGGCATCACCATACCTGATCTAAAGCTATATTACAAAGCCATAGTAATAAAAACAGCATGGTACTGGCATAAAAACAGGAGTATAGATCAATGTAATAGACATGAGGACCCGGACTTTGGGTCAAGCAACTATAGCTACTTGATATTTGATAAAGGCCCAAACAATATAGGCTGGAAAAAAGACAGCATCTTCAACAAATGGTGCTGGACAAACTGGATAACCATATGCAGGAAACTGCAACTTGACCCACACATTTCACCATGCACTACACTCAAGTCCAAATGGATGAAACATCTCAATATAAGACCAGAAACTCGAATACTGCTGGAAGAAAATTTTGGAAGTACTTTGCATGATATAGGAATGGAAAAAGACTTCCTGAACAAAACCCCAGTAGCTCATGAACTTAAACCGTCACTCATCCAATGGGATCACATGAAGCTGAAGAGTTTCTTTGCAGACAAGCATACAAAAAGCAAAGCCAATATGTTGCCCACAGAATGGGAGAAAATGTTTGTGGGTTATCCAACTGATAGAGGCCTAATCTCTAGAATCTACAAAGAACTCAAAAATCTAAACATTAAGAAGGCAAACACCCCACTCACAAAATGGGCCAAAGAGCTGAACAGGCAGTTCACAGAGGAAGAAATAGAAATGGCAAACATACACTTAAGAAAATGTTCATCATCCCTAATCATCAGAGAAATGCAAATTAAAACAACTATGAGATTCCACCTTACCCCAAAAAGGATAGCAAACATCAAAAAATCAAACAAAAATAAATGCTTGTGAGGATGTGGAGAAGTAGGAACACTCATCCACTGTTGGTGGAAATGTAGGATGGTACAACCACTTTGGAAAGCAATATGGAGACTTCTGAAAAAGATGATACCAACAGACCCAGTTATTCCCTTACTGGGCATCTGCCCTAAAACCTTCAAACCATAGGCTAAAGAGATTTGCTCAACCATGTTTATGGCGGCTCAATTTGTAATAGCTAAGAGCTGGAATCAACCCAGATGTCCATCACTAGAAGAATGGGTAACTAAGATGTGGTATATCTACACAATGGAATTCTATACAGCAGTAAGAAAAAATGACACAATGAAATTTGAGGAAAAATGGTTGACCCTGGAACAGATCATTCTCAGTGAACTTACCCAATCACAGAAAAAAAGATCGCCACATAGTCTCACTCATCTACAGCATCTAACCTCAATCTACCGAAGATGCCTTACATACCCAGCAAGCGTCTAGTAGAGTAGACACGAGGATGGAAGGTGAGGGAGGGGAGGGCATCAAAGGAGTGGGAAACACAAATCTAGACCCAAATGGCAATGGTACAATAATCTTTTACTTACTAAAAGACAGACCAAATGGCTCATCCTTCACCAGGCCCTTACAGGGAACACCTGAACCACAAGACACTGGAGAGGGTAAGATTAAGACTAACCTTAATCTCCTACGTCTTCCCTCCCTCACTTCCCCTCTCCCTGTCTGTCTCTCTCTTATCTCTAACTCTTCTATATTAGTTATCTTTTTCCTCATTTTCTTAGTGGGCACTGACGTGTAACTCCCAGATCCAGCATGGGGCTATCATCCACAATGAGCTTTTGATCAGAGAGACCTATAAGGTTTCCTAAAAGACAGACAGATTTCTGCCAGAGTACTTGATGACCCACCAAAGGCTAGTGGTAAGACCCTACTGCTGAGGATACGTTATGTGATTGACATGCAAACTAGAATGGCATTGCTGGAAGATGGAAGAGAGTCAGTCCCCAGACAGTCAGCGCGTCTAGTGCCAGAAGGTGCTACTTGGGCGACTGGGGGAAAATGACCAATATCTGTCGAAGCAACGCATGGTCTAACCTACTTAGCAGCAAATAACTTGTTGTGATGCCCACACAAGTGCAGTGGTGGCACACAGCCATGGTGGGGTACCAACTGCTCTCAATTCGGCGTACTGATCCCCTCACTGGTATGGGACCCATAGCTGGAGCTGGGAAACAAGTCAGAACCAGATCGAAATGTAAACCCACTGTCCAATATCAAGCTACCATCAATTGTGGGCTACAAGAGGGCCTACACCTATTAAATTCATTATTTAAAAAAAAAAAAAGTAAGGGTTATCTCATTTGTCCTGGTGCTAACTTACTCTCCATTGGAGAATCTGGTTCTCTTTTTCAGATAGATGTAGATCCTAAGGAGAGAGCCACCCCATCATGTCTCAAAAAGGCCCCGGCTGAAACTAAGAAAAATTGGAGAAACAAGCAAGGGGGTTGTTTTCCTGATGAACTGGATACCAGCACAAGAGGGAAGGAGATCAGCACAGAGAAATATCAACTGCTACCAAATCAGAGAGCCAGAGCCTCAGAGGCCCCCAACACCTCATCACTGAAGCAGACCAAAAATGAACCGAACATGGCTCAGGGAAATTTTGCAGAGGAGGGGACGGAAAGAATGTCAGAGTCACATGTTGTGTCATGATATGCAGAGACATTTAGCTTACCCATAACTTTGGACTAACTCCACAATGCATGACCCGTATACCTCAAAAAGGAGTGGCCAAGGGGAGGGGGTAGGTCACGGATGAGCCTAATAATGGTACCAAACTGACTGTATTTGCTGAATACAGAACTGACTAATAAAGAAAAAAGAAAAAAAAAAGAAGGGAGGGTTATGCACGGAGACTATGATCATGGTATATTATATATTCATATGGCTGTTGCAATGAAAAGTTTAAAAATACAAAAGGAAATTTTTTTTTTAAAAAAAAGAACAGATTTTGTGTGTCTCAAGAGAGATTTATTGTACCATTTCATTTCCAAGACACTGCAAACTAGAACTGAAGAGAACTTGTAAACGGGCACTGGTACAGGCAATAGAAAGCAAAAAACATATTTAAGAAACTTACTTATTGTTTACTTGACAAGAGGATGTCAGCATATCTCAGTTTCTCTGTAATAATTACGTTGTTACAGTGAAAGGAGTATCCGTCAAAGAACTGGTTCAAAAACAAACGCATACTTCTTGCTCTCCAAGCAGATTGTCTACAAAGAACATTTCCCGTTGCAATGTAACTGAGAATTCTAAGTTGTATCAGAGATTGTCTACTAATAACATTTCCTTTGTGAACCCAAAGTGAATTCCAACTTCTTTTTCTTCTTAGTGTAGATTTTGTGTTTCTTCTAAAATGTCAGTTCCCTAACACAGCAATTTGGAACTGAGGAGAACATAGAAACTCAGCACTGCCCATTGCAAGAGAAAGTGTAAAAGACAGTTAATAAACTTATTTCATGTTCATTTATCTAGAGGATGTCAGCACATCTTAGTTTCTCATAATAATTACATTATTACAGTGAAAAGAGTATCCGTCAAAAGTATATGATCAAAAAATAACGAATACTTGTTGCAGTGTATACAGATTGTCTACAAAGAATATTTCCCATTGTAAACAAACTGTGAATTCAAAATTCTTTTAGCTGCTTCTCTACTAAGAACGTTTCCTTTGTAAACCCAAAGTGAATTCCAAGTTCTTCTTCTTAGTGTAGATTTTGTGTGTCAAAAGTGTAGACTTTGTGTGTCTCACGTGAGATTTAAGTACCCTAACACAGCAAACTAGAACTAAAGAGAACGAAGAAACACAGCACTGCTCCAGGCAAGAGAAAGCGTAAAACACAGTTAATATACTTAGTTCATGTTCATTTAACGAAGGGATTTCAGCACTTCTTAGTTTCTCTGTAATATTTACATTATTACAGTAAACAGAGTGTCCGTCAGAAGAACATATACAAAAAATAAGGCATACCTGTTGCACTCTAAACATATTGTCTCTGAAGACCATTTCCCATTGTATACTAACTGTGAAATCAAAGTTCTTTTAGCTGATCTTCTACTAAGAATGTTTCCTTTGTAAACCCAAAGTGAATTCCAAGTTCTTCTCAGTGTAGATTTTGTGTTTCTTCTAACATTTCAGTTCCCTAACACAGAAACTGGAACTGAAGAGAACTTAGAAACTCAGCACTGCTCCTGGCAAGAGAAAGCTTAAAACACAGTTAATAAACTTAGTTCATGTTCATTAAACAAAGGGATTTCAGCACTTCTTAGTTGCTCTGTAATAATTACATTATCAAAGTGAAAAGAGTTTGTGTCCAAAGAACATGTACAAAAAATAAGGCATATGTTTCACTGGAAACAGATTGTCTACGAAGAACATTTCCCATTGTAAACTAACTATGAATTCATAGTTCTTTTAGCTGATTGTCTACTAAGAACGTGTCCTTTATAAACCCAAAGTGAATTCCAAGTTCTTCTTCTTCGTGTACATTTTGTGTGTCAAAAGCGTAGATTTTGGTTGTCTCAAGAGAGATTTCTTGTACCATTTATGTTCCCTAACACAGCAAACTAGAACTGAAGAGAACTTGCAAATGCAGCACTGCTCCAGGCAATACAAAGCATAAAACATATGTAAGAAACATGGTTCATGTTCATTTAACAAGGGAATGTCAGCACTTCTTAGTTTCTCTGTAATAATTACATTATTACAGAGAAAAGAGTATGCATGAAAAGAACGTGTACAAAAAATAATGCATACTTGTTGCACTGTAAATAGATTGTTTACGAAGAACATTTTCCATTGTAAACTAATGGTGAATTCAATGTTCTTCTAGCTGATTGTCTACTAAGAATGTTTCTTTTGCAAACCCAAAGTGAATTCCAAGTTCTTCTCCTTAGTGTATATTTTGTGTGTCAAACGAGTAGATTTTGATTGTCTCCTTAGAGATTTCCTGTACCATTTAAGTTGCCTAACACAGCAAACTAGAACTGAAGAAAACTTCAAATGCAGCACTGCTCCCGGCAATAGAAAGCATAAAACACATTGAAGAAACTTAGTTCAAGTTCATTTAACAAGAGAATGTCAGCACATCTCATTTTTTCAGTTATAATTACGTTGTAACAGTGAAAAGAGTATTCGTCAAAAGAATTGTTCAAAAACAAACGCATACTTGTTGCTCTCTAAGCCGATTGTCTACGAAGAACATTTGCTTTTTTAAAGTAACTTAGAATTTTAAGTTATATCAATGATTGTCTACTAAGAACATTTCCTTTGTAAACCCAAAGTGAATTCCAACTTCTTCTTCTTAGTGTAGATTTTGTGTTTCTTATAACATTTCAGTTCCCTAACACAGAAATTAGAGTTGAAGAGAACTTAGAAACTCAGCACTGTTCCAGGCAAGAGAAACCATTAAACACAGTTAATAAACTCAGTTCATGTTCATTTTACAAAGGGATTTCAGAACTTCTTAGTTTCTCTGTAATGATTACATTGTTACAGTGAAAAGAGTTTTCATCAAAAAAAGTATAAAAAAATAAGGCGTACTTGTTGCACTGTAAACAGATTGTCTACGAAGAACATTTCCCATTGTAAACTAACTGTGAATTCAAAGTTCTTTTAGCTGATTGTCTACTAAGAATGTTTCCTTTGTAAACCGAAAGTGAATTCAAATTCTCCTTCTTAGTGTAGATTTTGTGTGTCAAATGTGTAGATTTTTTGTTTCTAAAGAGAGATTTCTTGTACCATTTAAGTTCCCTAACACAGCAAAGTAGAACTGAAGAGAACTTACAAACGAAGCACTGCCCCAGGCAATAGAAAGCATAAAACAAATTGAAGAAACTTACTTCATGTTCATTTAACAAGAGGATATCAGCACATCTTTGTTTCTCAGTAATAATTACGTGGCTACAGTGAAAAGAGTATCCGTCAAAAGAAGTTGTTAAAAAAACTAACGCATATTTGTTGCTGTGTAAGCAGATTGTCTATGAAGAACATTTCCCATTGTAAAGTAACTGTGAATTCAAAGTTCTTTTAGCTGATTGTCTACTATGAACGTTTCCTTTGTATACCGAAAGTGAATTCCAAGTTCTTCTACTTAGTGTAGATTTTGTGCGTCAAAAGCGTAGATTTTGTGTGTCATAAGAGAGATTTCTTATACCATTTAAGTTCCCTAACACAGTAAACTAGAACTGAAGAGAACTTACAAATGCCGCACTGCTCCAGGCAATAGAAAGCAAAAAGCACATTTGAGAAACGGACTTCATGTTGCCTTAACAAGAGGATGTCACCACATCTTGGTTTCTCAGTAGTAATTACGTTGTTAAATTGAAAACAGTATCCGTCAAAACAACTTGTTTAAAATCTAACGCATACTTGTTGCTCTCTAAGCAGATTATCTACGAAGAACATTTCCCGTCATAAAGTACCTGAGAATTCTAAGTTCTATCAATGATTGTCTACTAAGAACATTTCTTTTGTAAACCCAAAGTGACTTCCAACTTCTTCTTCTTAGTGTAGATTTTGTGTTTCTTCTAAAATTTCAGTTCCCTTACACAGCAAACAAGAACTGAAGAGAACTTACTAAGTCAGCACTGCTCCCAGCAAGAGAAAGTGTAAAACACAATTAATAAACTTTGTTCATGTTCATTTGTCATAGGGATTTCACCACTTCTTAGTTTCTCTGTAAAATTACACCTTTACAGTGAAAAGAGTATCCGTCAAAAGAATGTGTTCGAAAAATAATGCATTCTTGTTGCACTGTGAACAGATTGTCTGCAAAGAACATTTCCCATTGTAAACTAATTGTGAATTAAAAGTTCTTTCAGCGGATTGTCTACGAAGAAAGTTTCCTTTGTAAACCCAAAGTGAATTCCAAGTTCTTTACCTAGTGTAGATTTTGTGTCTGTAAAGCACAGATTTTGTGTGTCTCAAGAGATTTCTTGTACCACTAAATTTCCTTATCACAGCAAACTAGAACTGAAGAGACCTTACAAACACAGCACTGTTCCAGGCAATAGAAAGCATAAAACACTTTTCAGAAACTTAGTTCATGTTCATTTAACAAGCTGTGACAGCACATCCTGGTTTCTCAGTACTGATTACGTTGTTACCGTGAAAAGAGAATCCATCAAAAGAACTTGTTCAAAAACTAATGCAAACTTGTTGCTCTCCAAGCAGATTGTGTACGTAGAACATTTCCCATTGTAAAATAACTGAGAATTCTAAGTTGTATCAGCGATTGTCTACTAAGGACATTTCCTTTGTAAACCCAAAGTGAACTCCAAGTTCTTCTGCTTAGTGTAGATTTTGTGTTTCTTCTAACATTTCAGTTCCCTAACACAGCAAACTACAACTGAAGAGAACTTAGAAACTCAGCACTGCACCAGGCAAGAGAAAGCGTAAACCACAGTTAATAAACTTAGTTCCTGTTCATTTAACAAAATGATTTCAGCACTTCTTAGTTTCTCTGTAATATTTACACTATTACAGTGAAAAGAGTATCCGTCAAAAGTATGTGTTCAAAAAATAACGCATACTTCTTGCACTGTAAACAGATTGTCCACGAAGAACATATCCCATAACATAAACTAACTGTGAATTCAAAGTTCTTTTAGGTGATTGTCTATTAAGAATGCTTCTTCTGTAAACCCAAAGTAAATTAAATGTTCTTCTTTGTGTAGATTTTGTGTGTCAAAAGCATAGATTTTGTATGTCAAAAGAGAGGTTTCTTCTACAATTTAAGTTCCCTGAAACAGCAAACAATTCCTGAAGAGGACGTCCAAATGCATCAATGCTCAAGGCAATAGAAAGCATAAAACACATTTCAGAAAAGAAGTCCATGTTCATTTAAGAAGAGGATGTCAGCACATCTTAGTTTCTCAGAAATAATTACATTGTTACAGTGAAAAGAGTATCTGTCAGAAGAGCTTGTTCAAAAACTAATGCATACTTGTTGCTCTCTGAGCAGATTGTCTAGGAAGAACATTTCCTGTTGTAAGGTAACTGAGAATTCTAAGTTCTATCAATGATTGTCTACTGAGAACATTTCCTTTGTCAACCCAAAGTGAATTCCAACTTCTTCTCCTTAGTGTAGATTTTGTGTTGCTTCTAACATTTCAGTTCCCTAACACAGCAAACAAGAATTGAAGAGAACTTAGTAAGTCAGTACTGCTCCCGGCAAGAGAAAGTGTAAAACACAGTTAGTAAACTTGGTTCATGTTCATTTATCAGAGGGATTTCAGCACTTCTTAGTTTCTCTGTAATAATTACACCTTTACAGTGAAAAGAGTATCCGTCAAAAGGATGTGTTCAAAAAAAATAACACATTCTCGTTGCAGTGTGAAAAGATTGTCTGTGAAGAACATTTCCCATTGTAAACTAATGGTGAACTCAAAGTTCTTTTACCTGATTGTCTACTAAGAATGTTTCCTTAGTAAACCCAAAGTGAATTCCAAGTTCTTCCTAGTGTAGATTTTTTGTGTGAAAAGCGCAAATTTTGTGTGTCTCAAGAGAGATTTCTTGTACCATTTAAGTTCCCTAACACAGCAAACTAGAATTGAAGAGAACTTACAAACACAGCACTGTTCCACGAAATAGAAAGCATAAAACACTTTTCAGAAACTCAGTTCATGTTCATTTAACAAGCCATGTCAGCACATCTTTGTTTGTCAGTACTAATTACATTGTTACAGTGAAAAGAATATCCGTCAAAAGAACTTGTTTAAAAACTAACGCCTACTTGTTGCTCTCTAAGCAGATTGTCTACGAAGAACATATCCCATTGTAAAGTAACTGAGAATTCTATGTTGTATCAGTGATTGTCTACTAAGGACATTTCCTTTGTAAACCCAAAGTGAACTCCAACTTCTTCTTCTTAGTGTAGATTTTGTGTTTCTTCTAACATTTCAGTTCAATAACACAGCAAACTACAACAGAAGGGAACTTAGAAACTCAGCACTGCTCCAGGCATGAGAAAGAGTAAAACAAAGTGAATAAACTTAGTTTCTGTTCATTTAACAAAGGGATTTCAGCACTTCTTAGTTTCTCTGTAAAGATTACACTATTACAGTTAAAAGAGTATCCGTCAAAAGTACGTGTTCAAAAAATAACGCATACTTCTTGCACTGTAAACAGATTGTCCACGAAGAACATATCCCTTTATAAACTATCTCTGAATTCAAACTTCTTTTAGCTGATTGTCTACTAAGAATGCTTCTTTTGTAAACCCAAAGTGAATTAAAAGTTCTTCTTCTGTGTAGTTTTTGTTTGTCAAAAGCGTAGATTTTGTGTGTTTAAAGACAGGTTTCCCGTACAATTCAAGTTCCCTGGCACAGCAAAAAAGAACTGAAATGGTCTTCCAAATGCATCACTGCTCGACGCAATAGAAAGCATAAAACACATTTCAGAAACGTAGTCCATGTTCATTCAACAAGAGGATGTCAGCACATGTTCGTTTCTCAGAAATAATTACATTGTTACAGTGAAAAGAATATCCGTCAGAAGAGCTTGTTCAAAAACTAATGCATACTTGTTGCTCTCTGAGCAGATTGTCTATGAAGAACATTTCCCGTTGTGAAGTAACTGTGAATTCTAAGTCTATCAATGATTGTCTACTAAGAACATTTCCTTTGTAAACCCAAAGGGAATTCCAACTTCTTCTTATTATTGTAGTTTGTGTGTCAAAAGGGTAGATTTTGTGTGTCAAAAGAGAGGTTTCCTGTACCATTTAAGTTCCTTAACACAGCAAACTAGAACTGAAGAGAACTTACGAACGCAGCACTGCTCCGGGCTATAGATAGCATAAAACACATTTCAGAAACTTAGTACAGGTTCATTTAACAAGAGGATGGTGGCACATCTTAGTTTCTCAGTAATAACTACGCTGTTACAGTGAAAAGAATATACGTCAAAAGAGCTTGTTCAAAAACTAATGCATACTTGTTGCTCTAGAAGCCGATTGTCTACGAAGAACATTTCCCGTTGTAAAGTAACTGAGAATTCTAAGTTCCATCAATGATTGTCTACTAAGAATATTTCCTTTGTAAACCCAAAGTAAATTCCAACTTCTTCTTCTTCTTCTTAGTGTAGATTTTATGTTTCTTCTAATATTTCAGTTGCCTAACACAGCAAACTAGAACTGAAGAGAACTTAGAAACTCAGCACTGCTCCAGGCAAGAGGAAGTGTAAACCACAGTTAATAAACTTAGTTCCAGTTCATTTAACAAAATGATTTCAGCACTTCTTAGTTTCTCTGTAATAATTACACTATTACAGTGAAAAGAGTATCCCTCGAAATGACACGTAAAAAACTGATGCATACTCTCTGCACTGTGAACAGATTGCCGATGAAGAACATTTCCAATTGTAAACTAACTGTGAATTCAGAGTTCTTTTAGCTGATTGTCTACTAAGAACATTTCCTTTGTAAACTTGAAATGAATTCCAAGTTCTTCTTCTTAGTGTAGGTTTTGTGTGTCAACAGCGTATATTTTCTGTGTCTTAAGAGAGATTTCTTGTACCATTTAAGTTCCCTAACACAGTAAACTAGAAGTGAAGAGAACTTACAAACACAGAACTGCTCCAGGCAACAGAAAGCAAAAAACATATTTAAGAAACTGACTTCATGTTCCCTTAACAAGAGGATGTCAGCACATCTTGGTTTCTCAGTAGTAATTACGTTGTTAAAGAAAAAAGAGTATCCATCAAAACAACTTGTTTAAAAACTAATGCATACTTGTTGCTCTCTAAGCAGATTGTCTACAAAGAACATTTCCCATGGTAAAGTAACTGAGAATTCTAAGATCTATCAATGATTGTCTACTAAGAACATTTCTTTTGTAAACCCAAAGTGAATTCCAACTTCTTCTTCTTCTTAGTGTAGATTTTGTGTTTCTTCTAACATTTCAGTTCCCTAACACAGCAAACAAGAACTGAAGAGAACTTAGTAAGTCAGCACTGCTCCCGGCAAGAGAAAGTGTAAAACACAGTTAATAAACATGGTTCATGTTCATTTATCAGAGGGATTTCAGCACTTCTTAATTTCTCTGTAATAATTACACCTTTACAGTGAAAAGAGTATCCGTCAAAAGAATGTGTTCGAAAAATAACGCATTCTTATTGCACTGTGAACAGATTGTCTGCGAAGAACATTTCCCATTGTAAACTAACAGTGAATTCAAAGTTCTTTTAGCTGATTGTCTACTAAGACTGTCTCCTTTGTAAACCCAAAGTAAATTCCAGGTTCTTCTTCCTAGTGTAGATTTTGTGTGTGAAAAGTGTAGATTTTGTGTGTCTCAAGAGAGATTTCTTGTGCTATTTAAGTTCCTTAACACAGCAAACTAGAACTGAAGAGATCTTACAAGCAGAGCAATGGTCCAGGCAATATAAAGCATAAAACGCATTTCAGAAACTAAGTTCATGTTCATTTAACAAGCCATGTCAGCACATCTTGGGTTCTCAGTGCTAATTACGTTGTTACAGTGAAAAGAGTATGTGTCAAAAGAACTTGTTCAAAACCTAACACCTACTTGTTGCTCTCTAAGCAGATTGTCTGCGAAGAACATTTCCCTTTGTGAAGTAACTGCGAATTCTAAGTTTCATCAATGATTGTCTACTATGAACAATTCCTCTGTAAATCCAAAGTGACCTACAAATTCTTCTTCTTCTTAGTGTAGAGTTTGTGTTTCTTCTAACATTTCAGTTGCCTAACACAGCAAACTAGAACTGAAGAGAACATAGAAACTCAGCACTGCTCCAGGGAAGAGGAAGCATAAACCACAGTTAATAAACTCAGTTCATGTTCATTTAACAAGGGGATTTCAGCACTTCTTAGTTTCTCTGTAATGATTATTTTATTATAGTGAAAAGGGTATCCATCAGAACGTGTAAAAAAATAATGCATACTTGCTGCACTGTGAACAGATTGTCTATGAAGAACATTTCCCATTGTAAACTAACTGTGAATTCAGAGTTCTTTTAGCTGATTGTCTACTAAGAACGTTTCCTTTGTAAACCCAAAGTGAAATCCTTCTTCTTCTTCTTAGTGTAGATTTTGTGTGTCAAAATCATTGATTTTGTGTGACTCAAGAGAGATTTCTTAAACCACTAAAGTTGCCTAACACAGCAAACTAGAACTGAAGAGAACTTACAAATGCATCAGTGCTCCAGGCAATAGAAAGCATAGAACACATTTAAGAAACTTAGTTCACGTTCATTTAACAAGAGGATGTCAGCACATCTTAGTTTCTCAGTAATAATTACGTTTTTACAGTGAAAAGAGTATCCGTCAAAAGCACTTGTTCAAAAACTAAAGCATACTTGTTGCTCTCTAAGCAGATTGTCTACGAAGAACATTTCCCTTTGTGAAGTAACTGCGAATTCTAAGTTCTGTCAATGATTGTCTACTAAGAACATATACTTTGTAAACCCAAAGTGAATTCCAACTTCTTCTTCTTATTATTGTAGTTTGTGTGTCAAAAGTTTAGATTTTGTGTGTCAAAGAGAGGTTTCTTGTACCATTTAAGTTCCCAAACTTAGTAAACTAGAACTGAAGAGAACTTACAAATGCAGTAGTGCTCCAGGCAATAGAAAGCATAAAACACTTTTAAGAAAGTTAGTTCATGTTCATTTAACAAGAGGATACCACCACATCTTAGTTTCTCAGTTATAACTACGTTGTTACAGTGGAAAGTGTATCCGTCGAAAGAACTTGTTCAAAAACTAACGCATACTTGTTGCTCTGTAAGCAGATTGTCTTTGAAGAAAATTTCCCATTGTAAAGTAACTCTGAAATCTAAGTTCTATCAATGATTGTCTACTAAGAACATTTTTGTATCAACCCAAAGTGAATTCCAAGTTCTTCTTCTTAGTGTAGATTTTGTGTTTCTTCTAATATTTCAGTTCCCTAACACAGCAAACTAGAACTGAAGAAAACTTACAAACTCAGCAGTGCTCCAGGAAAGAGAAAGCGTAAAATACAGTTAACAAACTTAATTCATGTTCATGTAACAAAGGGATTTCAGCACTTCTTAATTTCTCTATAATAATTACATTATTACAGTGAAAAGAGTGTCCGTCAAAAGAACGTGTACAAAAAAATCACGCATTCATATTGCACTATAAAGAGATTGTCTTCGGAGAACATTTCCCATTGTAAACTAACTGTGAATTAAAAGATCTTTTAGTTGATTATCTACCAAGAACGTTTCCTTTGTTAACCCAAAGTGAATTCGAAGTTCTTTTCTTAGTGTAGACTTTGTGTGCCACAGAGTATATTTTGTTTGTCAATAGAGAGGTTTCTTGTACAATTTAAGTTCCCTAAGACAGCAAACTGGTACTGAAGAGAACTTACAAACGCATCTCTGCTCGAGGCAATAAAAAGCAAAAAACACATTCCAGAAACTTTGTTCATGTTCATTTAACAAGAGGATGTGAGCACTTCTTAGTTTCTGAGAAATAAATACATTATTACAGTGAAAAGAATATCAGTCAAAAGAACTTGTTCAAGAACTAACCCATACTTATTGCTCTCTAAGCAGATTGTCTACGAAGAACATTTCCCGTTGTAAAGAAACTGAAAATTCTACGTTCTATTAATGATTGTCTACTATGAACATTGCCTGTTTAAACCCAAAGTAAATTCCAACTTCTTCTTCTTAGTGCAGATTGTGTGTTTCTTCTAACACTTCAGTTCTGTAACACAGCAAACTAGAACTGAAGAAAACTTAGAAACTGAGCAGTGCTCCATGAAAGAAAAAGAGAAAATCACACTTCATAAACTTAGTTCATGTTAATTTCACCATGGGATTTCAGCACTTCTCAGTTTCTCTGTAATAAAAACATTATTACAGTGAAAAGAGTATCTGTCCAAAGCACGTATACAAAAAATAACGCACACTTGTTGCACTGGAAACAGATTGTGTACGAAGAACCTTTTCCATTGTAAAGTAACTGTGAATTCTAAGTTCTATCAAACATTGTCTACTAAGAATATTTCTTCATAAACTCAAAGTGAATTCCAACTTCTTCTCAGTGTAGATTTTGTGTTTCTTCTAATATTTCAGTTCCCTAACACAGCAAATGAGAACTGAAGAGAACTTAGAAACTGAGCACTGCTCCAGGCAAGAGAAAGCATTAAACACAGTTCATAAAATTAGTTCATGTTCATTTCACAAAGGGATTTCAGGAATTCTTAATTCCTCTGTAATAATTACATTATTACAGTGAAAAGAGTATCTATCCATAGAAAGTGTACAAAAAATAACGCAAACTTGTAGCACTGTGAACAGATTGTCTACGAAGTACATTTCCAATTGTAAACTAACTGAATTCAAAGTTCTTTTAGCTCATTGTCTACCTAGAACGTTTCTTTTGTAAACCCAAAGTGAGTCAGAAGTTCTTGTACTTAGTGTAGATTTTGTGTTCAAATGCATAGATGTTGTGTGCCTGAAGAGATATTTCTTGTACAATTAAAGTTCCATGACAATGCAAACAGTAACTGAAGAGAACTTATAAACGCAGCTCTGCTCTAGGCAATGGAAAGCATAAAACACATTTAAGAAACTTAGTTCATGTTCATTTATCAAGAGGATGTGAGCACATCTTAGTTTCTCAGAAATAAATACGTTGTTACAGTGAAAAGAATATCAGTCAAAAGAACTTGTTCAAAAACTAACCCATACTTATTGGTGTCTAAGCAGATTGTCTACGAAGAACATTTCCCATTGTAAAGTAACCGAAAATTCTATGTTCTATTAATGATTGTCTACTAAGAACATTGCCTGTTTAATGCCAAAGTGAATTGCAACTTCTTCTTCTTAGTGCAGATTATGTGTTTCTTCTAACACTTCAGTTCCCTAACACAGCAAACTAGAACTGAAGAGAACTTAGAAACTCAGCATTGCTCCAGGCAAGAAAAAGTGTAAATCACACTTCATAAACTTAGTTCATGTTAATTTCACAATGGGATTTCAGCACTTCTCAGTTTCTGTATAATAAAAACATTATTACAGAAAAAAGAGTATCTGTCCAAAGAACGTATACAAAAAATAACGCACACTTGTTACACTGGAAACAGATTGTCTATGAAGAACATTTCCCATTGTAAAGTAGCTGTGAATTCTAAGTTCTATCAAAGATTGTGTACTAAGAATACTTCTTTATCAACTCAAAGTGAATTCCAACTTCTTCTTCTCAATATAGATTTTGTGTTTGTTCTAATATTTCAGTTCCCTAACACAGCAAACTGGAACTGAAGAGAACTTACAAACTCAACACTGCTCCACGAAAGAGAAAGCATAAAATACAGTTAATAAACTTAGTTCATGTTCATTTAACAAAGGGATTTCAGAACTTCTTTGATTCTCTGTAGTAATAACGTTATTACAGTAAAAGAGTGTCCATGAAAAGAACGAGTATGAAAAAATCATGCATACTTGTTGCACAGTATACAGATTGTCTTCAGAGAACATTTCCCATTGTAAACTAACTGTGAATTCAAAGTTCTTTTAGCTGATTGTCTACTAAGAACGATTCCTTTCCAAACCCAAAATGAATTCCAAGTTCTTATTCTTAGTGTAGATTTCGTGTGCCAAGGTGTAGATTTTCTGTGTCGAAAGAGAGGTTTTGTGTAACATTTATGTTCCCTAAGAAAGCAAACTGGAACTGAAGTGAACTTACAAAAGCATCACTGCTTGAGGCAATAGAAAGCATAAAACTCATTTCAGAAACATAGTTCATGTTCATTTCACAAGAGGATGTCAGCACATCTTAGTTTCTCAGAAATGATTATGTTGTTACTGTGAAAAGAGTATCCATCAAAAGAACTTGTTCAAAAACTAACGCATACTTGTAGCTCTCTAAGCACATTGTCTACAAAGAACATTTCCCATTGTAAAGTAACTGATAATTCTAAGTTCTATCAATGATTGTCTACTAAGAACAATTAATTGTAAACCCAAAGTGCATTCCAACTTCTTTTTCTTCCTAGTGTAGATTTTGTCTTTCTTCTACCATTTAAGTTCCTTAATGCAGCAAACTAGAACAGAAGAAAGCTTACAAACTCGGCACTGCTCCAGGCAAGAGAAAGCATAAAACAAAGTTAATAAACTTACTTCATGTTCACTTAACAAAGGGATTTCAGGATTTCTTAGTTTCTCTGTAATAATTACATTATTAAAGTGAAAAGAGTATCCATCAAAAGAACAGGTACAAAAAATAAGGAAAACTTCTTGCACTGTAAGCAAATTGTCTACGAAGAACGCTTAGCAATTTAAACTAACTGTGAATTCAAAGTGCTTTTAGTAGGTTGTCTACTAAGAAAGTTTCCTTTGTAAACCCAAAGGGAATTCCAAGTTCTTCTTCTTAGTGTAGATTTTGTGTGCCAAGGCGTAGATTTTGTATGTCAAAAGAGAGGTTTCTTGTACCATTTAAGTTCCCTAACACAGCAAACTAGAACTGAAGGGAACTTGCAAACGCATCATTGCTTGAGGCAATAGAAAGCATAAAACACATTTCAGAAACTTAGTTCATGTTCATTTAACAAGAGGATGTCAGCACATCTTAGTTTCTCAGAAATAATTACATGTTACAGTGAAATGAGTATCCATCAAAAGAACTTGTTCAAAAACTATCGCATACTTGTTGCTTTCTATGCAGATTTTCAATGAACAACATTTCCCATTGTAAAGTAACTGAGAATTCTAAATTCTATCAATGATTGTCTTCTAATAACATTTCCTTGGTAAACCCAAAGTGCATTCCAACTTCTTCTTCTTCTTAGTGTAGATTTTGTCTTTCTTCTACTATTTAAGGTGCCTAACACAGCCAACTAGAACTGAAGAAAACATACAAACTCGGCACTGCTCCAGGCAAGAGAAAGCGTAAAACACAGTTAATAAACTCAGCTCATGTTCATTTAACAAAGGGATTTCAGCAATTCTTAGTTCCTCTGTAACAATTACATTATTACAGTGAAAAGAGTATCCATCAAAAGAACGTGTACAAAAAATTTCGCACACTTGTTGCACTGTAAACAGATTGTCTACGAAGAATATTCCCCATTGAGAACTAAGTGTGAATTCAAAGTTCTTTTTGCTGATTGTATATTCAGAATGTTTCCTTTGTAAACCCAAAGAGAACTCAAAGTTCTTCTACTTAGTGTAGATTTTGTGTGTCAAAAGCGTAGATTTTATGTGTCTCAAGGGAGATTTCAAGTACCATTAAAGTTCCCTAACACAGCAAACTAGAACTGAAGAGAACTTACAAACGCAGCACTGCTCCAGGGAATAGAAAGCATAAAGCACAGTTAATAAACTTAGTTCATATTCATTTAACAAAGGGATTTCAGCATTTCTTAGTTTCTCTGTAATAATTACATTATTAAAGTCAAAAGAGTATCCCTCAAAAGAACGGGTACAAAAAATAACGAGTACTTCTTGAAGTGTAAGCAAGTTTTCTACAATGAACATTTAGCATGGTAAACTAACTGTATTCAAAATTGTTTTAGCTGATTGTCTATTAAGAACGTTTCCTTTGTAAAGCCAAATTGAATTCCAAGTTCTTCTTTTTAGTGTAGATTTTGTGTGCCAAAGCACAGAATTTGTGTGTCAAAAAAGAGGTTTCCAGTACCATTTAAGTTAACTAACACAGCAAACTATAACTGAGGAGAGCTTTCAAATTCAGCACTGCTCCAGGCAAGAGAAAGCATAAAACACAGTTAAGAAACGTAGTTCATGTTCATTTAACAAATGGATTTCAGCACTCCTTAGTTTCCCTAAAATAATTGGGTTATTACAGTGAAAAGAGTGTCCGTCAAAAGAACATGTACGAAACAAGAGGCATGCTCATTGCACTGTAAACTGATTGTCTTCGGAGAATATTTCCCATTGGAAGCTAACTGTGAATACAAAGTTGTTTTACCTGATTGTCCACAAGAACGTTTCCTTTGTAAACCCAAAGGGAATTCCAAGTTCTTCTTCTTAGTGTAGATTTTGTGTGCCAAATAGTAGATTTTGTGTGTCTAAGGAGAGGTTTCTTGTACCATTTAAGTTCCTTATCACAGCAAACTAGAACTGAAGCAAACTTACAAACGCATCACTGCTCATGGCAATAGAAAGCATGAAACACATTTTGGAAACTTAGTTCATGTTCATTTAAAAAGAAGATGTCAACACACCTTTGGTTCTCACAAATGATTACATTGTTACAGTGAAAAGAGTATCCGTCAAAAGAACTTGTTCAAAAACTAGCGCATACTTGTTGCTCTCTAAGCAGATTTTCTAAGAAGAACATTTCCCGTTTTAAAGTAACTGAGATTTCTAAGTTCTATCAATGATTGTCTAAAAGAACATTTCCTTTGTAAACCGAAAGTCAATTCCACCTTCTTCTTCTTAGTGCAGATTTTGTGTTTCTTCTAACATTTCAGTTCCCTAACACATCAAACTAGAAATGAAGAGAACTTAGAAACTCAGGACTGCTCCACGCAATAGAAATTGTAAAACACAGTTCATAAACTTAGTTCATGTTCATTTAACAAAGGGATTTCAGTACTTCTTAGTTTCTGTATAATAATAACGTTTTTACACTAAGAGTGTCCATGAAAAGAATGTGTATGAAAAATCACGCATCCTTGTTGCACTGTAGGTAGATTGTCTTTGGAGAACATTTCGCATTGTAAACTAACTGTGAATTCAAAGTTCTTTTACCTGATTGTCTATTAAGAACGTTTCCTTTATAAACCCAAAGTGAATTCGAAGTTCTTCTACTTAGTGTAGATCTTGTAGGTCAAAAGCGTAGATTTTGTGTGTCTCAAGAGAGATTTCTTGTACCATTTAAATTCCCAAATATACCAAACTAGAACTGAAGAGAACTTGCAAACGCAGCACTGCTTGAGGCAATAGAAAGCATAAAACACATTTCAGAAACTTAGCTCATGTTCATTTAACAAGAGGATGTCAGCACGTCTTAGTTTCTGATAAATAATTACGTTGTTAAAGTGAAAAGAGTATCCGTCAAAAGAACTTGTTTGAAAACTAATGCATACTTGTTGCTCTCTAAGAAGATTTTCTACGAAGAACATTTCCCATTGTAAAGTAACTGAGATTTCTAAGTTCTATCAATGATTGTCTACTAAGAAAATTTCCTTTGTAAACCGAAAGTGAATTCCAACTTCTTCTTAGTGTAGATTTTGTGTTTCTTCCAACATTTTAGTTGTCTAACATAGCAAAGTAGAACTGAAGAGAACTTAGAAACCCAGCACGGCACTAGGCCAGAGAATGCATAAAGCACAGGTCATAAACATAGTTCATGTCCATTTAACAAAGGGATTTCAGCACTTCTTACTATCTCTGTAATAATTACATTATTACAGTGAAAAGAGTATCCGTCAAAAGAACATGTACAAAAGATAATGCCTATGGGAACTTTCGGCCAAGATGGTGACCACCTAGCTGTGCTGCAAATCCCTGGTAAAGAAAGGCAAGATATTGAGGGTATATAGTGGCTTTTAGGGGAGAGAAATATGGGAGGGCAGAGAGGCAAGGGAACAGGGAATCGTGGATCTCCTCATGGGCGGGCAGATCACCCCTCACCCCAAATACCCGCCCTGTTCACAGCACTGCCACTGCTGCTGCTGCTGTGCTGGGGCCTACACGGCTGCCACCACACACTGATTGTTCCCTGCGCACGGAAGCTTAGACTGCTCCGCACCCTCTTCCACTCGCCCAGTTACTGAGTGAGCCCAGTCCCACAGCAGGTGCCACGCAAGCTCAGACTGTGTCTCTCGGTTGCGCCAGCTCAGGTGCCATCCCCTACCTGTCTGCTGCGCCGGCCGCCCGCCATTGTCCTGTGGTGGGGGAGCACAGACTGCTTCCGTTTCCCAGCGTTCACACCCATAGTTCGAGCAGCTTCAGTGCTTGGTGACTCAGTGCCACTCCTAGCTCGAATGCAGGCACCTTTGGCACATTACTGCTTGAGAACTCAGGCAACTTTGGCGCCCCTGCCAGGCAGTAGATAGGTGGCTTTGGCAAGTGAAAACCAAAGCCCAGGCTGCTTGGCAACTGTCCCAGGCTGCATAAGATTCCCATTGTTCTTGAGCCCAGGCAAATATGCCCACCTACCTGCCCATACACTGTCATGGGCAGAACACAGCACAAAAGAAATAACATGAAAAATCAAATGCAAGAAAATCCAGTTAGATCACCCAGTCCCACAATGAATACATCTAACCAAAACATAGAAGAACCAATAGAACAAGAACACCAAATTGAAGCTATGAGCAATGCAACCCTGACTGGTAGAACTTTCAGGAAAGCAACAAAGGGCTGATAATCGTGTGGATGCTGCCATCACTAAACTAGAACTAATAGATAAGAAATTGGAAGGATTAGATAAGAAATTGGAAGGATTTCAAAGAGAGTTAAGAGATTTGAGGGAGAGTGAAAAAAAAGAACACCTTAAATATCAGCTGGCCATACTAAATGAAGACATACAGAAATGCACGGATGAACTCCAAGAATCATCAAGAAAATCAGAAAATGATGTGAAAAGGGAGCTTGACATAGGGATGGAAATTATACATAGAAAAGTAATAGAAAATGCAAACTTAATTGAAGAAGTCCAAAACTCGCTAGAAGCTCTCAAGAATAGAGTCAGCCAAGTGGAGGATAGAAACTCTGATCTGGAAGACAAGATGGAAGAAACAGTTAGAGAGTTCAAAAATTTCAGTAAGTTCAAAAGCTCCTGTGAACAGAACATGACGGAATTGTGGGATACACTTAAACATCCTAATATCAGGATCATTGGAACACCAGAAGGAGAAGAAATTCAGACCAAAGACATGGAGAACTTATTTAACAAAATAATTGAAGAAAACTTCCCCAGTCTCTTAAAAGAAAGGCCCATCAAGATACAAGAAGTCAATAGAACTCCAAACAGACTGGACCAAAGGAGAATCTCTCCAAGACATATTATCATTAAGACTCTAAACATTGACATCAAAGAGAAAATCCTAAAAGCAGCTAGGGAAAAACAGCACACCACCTTCAAAGGTAACCCCATCAGAATTACTTCAGACTTCTCAATGGAATCCCTGAACCTTAGAAGTTCCTGGAATGAAACACTGCAAAGTCTAAGAACCTATGGCTTCCAACCCAAACTACTCTACCCAGCAAAAGTATCCCTCATAATAGATGGTGAAAGAAAAACATTCCACGACAAAACTCATCTTTACAATTTTATGAACACAAAACCAAACCTACAGAGAGTATTTCAGGAAATTCTCCACAGAGAAGAAAAAAATAATCAAACACAATTGCCTACAAGAAGCAGATCACAACAACCAAACTCAGAGTAGGCACAAAAAACTTCAACGAACATGAAAACACCAACCCACATTTACCATCACAATATGGCAGTGATCAAATCAAATCTCACAGTCATTACACTAAATATTAATGGCCTTAATTCACCCATCAAGAGACAGAAGCTAACAGGATGGATCAAAAAATTGGACCCCTCAATCTGTTGCCTTCAAGAAACCCACCTCACCATTAAAGACAGACATCTCCTCAGGGTGAAAGGGTGGAAAACAGTATTCCAAGCAAATGGGAATAAGAAACAAGCAGATGTAGCTATATTAATATCAGATAAAATAGACTTCAAAACAAAAATAATGAAAAAAGACAAAGAAGGCCACTTCCTACTTATCAATGGAAAGATCCATCAAGAGGATATTACAATCATAAATCTGTATGTACCAAACACAGGGGCACCACTGTTCATGAAACAAAACCTACTTGACAATAAAACAGAAATAACCACAAACACCATCATAGCTGGGGACTTCAATACACCATTATCAGTAATTGACAGATCATCCAAACAGAAACTCAACAGAGAAGCAAGAAAGCTCAACAAAACCATAGATCACTTAGACCTAAAGGATATCTACAGGACCTTCCGTCCCAAATCCAGAGATTACACATTCTTCTCAGCAGCCCATGGAACATTCTCTAAAATAGACCATATACTGGGTAACAAAGACTGCCTCCACATATTTAGGAAGATTGACATAATTCCCTGCATGATATCAGATCACAATGCTATATTGCTGGAAATCAACAACAAAACACCCACCAAGAATCCCAACGGCGCCTGGAAACTGAGTAGCACACTTTTAAACAATAAATGCATAGTGGATGAAATAAAAAATGAAATTGCAAAATTTCTGGAATTGAACGACAATGAGAACACATTGTACCAAAACTTATGGGACAAAATGAAGGCGGTCCACAGGGAAAATTCATACCACTCAATGCCTTCGTAAAAAAAGACAGAAAGGTCCCAAATCAATGACCTAACCATCCACCTAAAGGCACAGGAAAAGCAAGAAAAATCCAACCCAAAGAGCTCCAGAAGGAAAGAAATAATTAAAATCAGAGCAGAAACCAATGAACTGGAAACGAAGGAAACAATTAAGACAATTGACAAAACAAAGAGCTGGTTCTTGGAAAAAATAAGCAAGATTGACAAACCCCTGGCCAATCTGATCAAGAAAAAAAAGGAGAAGTTTCAAATTAACAAAATTCAAAATGAAAAAGGAGAGATCACAACAGACATAAGTGAAATTTGGAGAATCAACAGGGTGTATTTCAAAAACCTCTACTCCACAAAACTGGATAATGTGGAGGAGATGGATAAATTCTTGGATGCATACCATCTACCAAAGCTAAACACAGAGCAGATTAATCCCTCAATCAACCCATCACACTCATGGAGATTGAAGAAGTAATAAAAAAAAAAAAAAACTCCCAAAAAAGAAGAGTCCAGGACCAGATGGCTTCTCAGCTGAATTCTATCAAACCTTCATGGTAGAACTCAAACCAATCTTCCTCAAACTGTGCCACACAATTGGTGAACAGAGAAAGCTACCCAACTACTTTTCACCCTAATTCCAAAACCAGGCAGAGATGCCAGAAGAAAAGAAAACTACAGCCCTATTTCCCTGATGAATTTAGATGCAAAGATCCTAAACAAAATCCTTGCAAACCGAATCCAACAACACATCAAAAGCATTATCCAACTTGACCAAGTGGGATTCATTCCAGGAACACAGGGGTGGTTCAACATATGGAAATCTGTCAATGTAATACAGCACATAAAACAAGGTTAAACATAAAAAACACATGATCATTTGAATAGATGCAGAAAAGGCCTTTGACAAGATTCAACATCACTTCATGTTCAAAACATTGGAGAGAATTGGCATGGTTAGTTCATATCTCAACCTAATAAAGGCAATATATGAAGCTCCAAAGGCCCAAATAATACTTAATGGAGGGAGACTGGAGGAATTCCGATTAAGATCAGGAACAAGACAGGGTTGTCCATTCTCAACTCTGTTTTTCAATATAGTACTGGAAGTCCTAGCTCAAGCAATAAGAAAGGAGAAGAAAATAAAAGGGTTACAATTTGGCAAGAAAGAAGTTAAGTTAGCTTTATTCGCTGATGACATGATTATATATGTAAGAGGCCCACGAGACTCCATCCCAAAACTCCTGAAGGTGATTAACTCCTATAGCAAAGTAGCAGGATACAAAATCAATGCACAAAAATCAGTAGCCTTCCTTTATGCAAAGGACAAAGATACAGAAAAAGAAATAAGGGACATAGTACCATTTTCAATTGCAACAAAAAAAATAAAATACCTTGGAATAACGTTAACCAAGGAAGTGAAAGATCTATACAATGAAAACATAAAAACACTCAAAAAGGAAATTGAGGTGGACTTGGGAATATGGAAAGACCTCCCATGTTCCTGATTAGGCAGAATTAACATTGTGAAGATGACAATCCTACCAAAGGCAATATACAGATTTAATGCAATTCCAATTAAAATCCCTACCTTGTTCTCCACAGAGATAGAAAAAACGATCTCAAATTTCATATGGAAAGGCAGAAGGCCTCCTATTTCCAAACATATCCTCAGCAAAAGAAATACCTCTGGAGGCATCACCATACATGATCTAAAGCTATATTACAAAGCCATAGTAATAAAAACAGCATGGTACTGGCATAAAAACAGGAGTATAGATCAATGGAATAGACTTGAGGACCCGGTCTTTGGGTCAAGCAACTATAGCTACTTGATATTTGATACAGGCCCAAACAATATAGGCTGGAAAAAAGACAGCATCTTCAACAAATGGTGCTGGACAAACTGGATAACCATGTGCAGGAAACTGAAACTTGACCCACACATTTCACCATGCACTACACTCAAGTCAAAATGGATCAAAGATCTCAATATAAGACAAGAAACTCGAATACTACTGGAGGAAAATTTAGGAAGTACTTTCCATGATATGGGAGTGGAAAAAGACTTATTGAACAAACCCCAGTAGCTCATGAACTTAAACTGTCACTCAACCAAAGGGATCACATGAAGCTGAAGAGTTTCTTAACAGACAAGCAAATACAATAAGCAAAGCCAATAGATTACCCACAGAATGGGAGAAAATATTTGCGGGTTATCCAACTGATAGAGGCCTAATCTCTAGAATCTACAAAGAACTCAAAAATCTAAACATTAAGAAGGCAAACACCCCACTCACAAAATGGGGCAAAGAGCTGAACAGGCAGTTTACAGAGGAAGAAATAGAAATGGCAAACATACACTTAAGAAAATGTTCATCATCTCGAATCATCAGAGAAATGCAAATTAAAACAACTATGAGATTCCACCTTACCCCTATAAGGATAACAAACATCAAAAAATCAAATAAAAAAAAATGGTGATGAGGATGTGGAGAAGTAGGTACACTCATCCACTGTTGGTGGGAATGTAGGATGGTACAGCCACTTTGGAAAGCAATATGGAGACTTCTGAAAAAGCTGAGTATAGAGATACCTACAGACCCAGTTATTCCCTTACTGGGCATCTACCCTAAAACCTTCAAACCACAGACTAAAGAGATTTGCTCAACCATGTTTATAGCGGCTCAATTTGTAATAGCTAAGAGCTGGAATCAACCCAGATGTCCATCACTAGAAGAATGGATAACTAAGATGTGGTATATCTACACAATGGAATTCTATACAGCAGTAAGAAAAAATGACACAATGAAATTTGAGGAAAAATGGTTGAACCTGGAACAGATCATTCTCAGTGAACTTACCCAATCACAGAAAAAAAATCGCCACATAGTCTTACTCATCTACAGCACCTAACCTGAATCTACTGAAGATACCTTACATACCCAGGAAGCATCTCCTAGATTAGACACTAGGATGGAGGGAGGGGAGGGCATCAAAGGGGTGGGAAACACAAATCTAGACCCAAACGGCAATGGTACCATAATCTTCTACTTACTAAAAGACAGACCAAATGGCTCATCCTTCACCAGGCCCTTATAGGGAACACCTAAACCACAAGACACTGGATAGGGTATGATCAAGACTAACCTTAATCTTCTACATCTTCCCTCCATCACTTCCCCTCTCCCTCTCTCTCTCTTTCTCTTATCTCTAACTCTTGTATATTAGTTATCTTTTTCCTCACTTTCTTAGTGGACACTGACCTATAACTCCCAGAACCAGCATGGGGCTATCATCCACAATGAGCTTTTGATCAGAGAGACCTACAAGGTCTCCTAAAAGACAGACAGATTTCTGTCAGAGTACTTGATGACTCACCAAAGGCTAGTGGTAAGACTCTACTGCTGAAGACACCTTATGTGATTGACATGCAAACTAGAATGGCATGGCTGGAAGTTGGAAGAGCGTCAGTCCCCAGACAGTCAGCACGTCTAGTGCCAGAAGGTGCTACATGGGCGACTGGGGGAAAATGACCAATATCTGTCGAAGCATGGTCTAACCTACTTAGGAGCAAATAACTTGGTGTGATGCCCACACAAGTGGAGTGGTGGCACACAGCCATGGTGGGGAACCAACTGCTCTCAATTTGGCTAACTGATCCCCTCAATGGTATGGGACCCATAGCTGGAGCTGTGAAACAAGTCAGAACCATATCCAAACATAAGCCTACTCTCCAATATCAAGCTACCATCAATTTTGGGCTACAAGAGGGCCTACACCTATTAAATTCTCTATTAAAGAAAAAAAGTAAGGGTTATCTCATTTGTCCTGGTGCTAACTTACTCTCCATTGGAGAATCTGGTTCTCTTTTTCAGATAGATGTAGATCCTAAGGAGAGAGCATCCCATCATACCTCAAAAGGGCCCCGGCTGATACTAAGAAAAATTGGAGAAACAAGCAAGGGGGCTGTTTTCCTGATGAACCGGATACCAGCGCAAGGCGGAATGAGATCAGCACAGAGAAAAATCAACTCCTACCAAATCAGAGAGCCAGAGCCTCAGAGAACCCCAACACCTCATCACTGAAGCAGACCAAAATAGAACCCAACATGGCTCAGGAAATTTTGCGGAAGAGGGGGCGGAAAGAATGTCAGAGCCACATGTTGGGTCATGATATGCAGAGACATTTAGCTTACCCATAACTGTGGGCTAACTCCAAAATGCATGACCCATATACTTCAACAAGGAGGGGCCAAGGGGAAGGGGTAGGTCACGGATGAGTCTAATAATGGTACCAAACTGACTGTATTTGCTGAATACAAAACTGACTAATAAAGAAAAATAAAAAATAAAAATAAATAAAAATCAACAAAAAAACGCATACTTGTTGCACTGTAAACAGATTGTCTATGAAGGACATTTCCCATTGTAAACTAACAGTAAATTCAATGTTCTTTTAGCTGATTGTCTACTAAGAACGTTTCCTTTGTAAACCCAATGTGAAATCCAAGTTCTTCTTAGTGTAGATTTTGTGTCAAAAGCATAGGTTTCGTGTGTCTCAAGAGAGATTTCTTGTACCATTTCACTTCCCTAACACAGAAAACTACAACTGAAGAGAACTTGCAAACACAGTAGTGCTCCAGGCAATAGAAAGCATAAAACACACTTAAGAATCTTAGTTCAAGTTCATTTAACAAGAGGATGTCATCACATCTTAGTTTCTCAGTAATAACTAAGTTGTTAGAGTGAAAAGAGTATCCATCAAAAGAACGTGTTCCAAAACTAGTGCATACTTGTTGCACTCTAAGCAGATGGTCTGTGAAGAACATTTTCCATTGTGAAGTAACTGTGAATTCTAAGTTTTATCAGTGATTGTCTACTGAGAACATTTCTTGATCAACCCAAAGTGAATTCCAACTTCTTCTCAATATAGATTTTGTGTTTCTTCTAATATTTCAGTTCCCTAACACAGCAAACTAGAACTGAAGAGAAGTTACAAACTCAACACTGCTCCAGGAAAGAGAAAGCGTAAAATACGGTTAATAAACTTAGTTCATGTTCATTTAACAAGAGAATTTCAGCACTTCTTAGTTTCTCTATAATAATAATGTTATTACAGTAAGAGTGTCCATGAAAAGAACGTGTATGTAAAATCACGCATACTTGTTGCAGTGTAAACAGATTGTCTACGAAGAACCTTTCCCATTGTAAACTATCTGCAATTCAAATTCTTTTATCTAATTGTCTACTAAGAACGTTTCCTTTCTAAACCCAAAGTGAAATCCAAGTTCTTCTTCTTAGTGTAGATGTTGTGTGTCAAAAGCATAGATTTTGTGTGTCTCCAGAGAGATTTCTTGTACCATTTTTGTTCCATAACACAGCAAATTAGAACTGAAGAGAACTTACAAATGCAGCACTGATCCAGGCATTAGAAAGAAGAAAAAATATTTATGAAACTTAGTTCATGTTCATTTTACTAGAGGATGCCAGCCCATCTTAGTTTCTAAGCAATAACTGCGTTCTTACAGTGAAAACAGTATCCGTCAAAAGAACTTGTTCAAAAACTAATGCATACTTGTTGTTCTCTAAGCAGATTGTCTATGAAGAATATTTCCCATTGTAAAGTAACTGAGAATTCTAAGTTCTATCAATGATTGTCTACTAAGAACATTTCCTTTGTAAACCCAAAGTGAATTCCAACTTCTTCTTAGTGTAGATTTTGTGTTTCTTGTAACATTTCAGTTCCCTAACATAGCTAACTAGAATTGAAGATTACTTACAAACTCAGCACTGCTCCTTGAAAGAGAAAGCATAAAATACAGTTAATAAACTTATTTCATGTTCATTTAACAAAGGGATTTCAGCACTTCTTAGTTTCTCTATAATAATAACGTTATTACAGTGAAAAGAGAGTCAAAGAAAAGAACGTGTACAAAAAATCATGCATACTCGTTGCACTGTAAGCAGATTGTCTTCGCAGAACATTTCCCATTGTAAACTAACTGTGAATTCAAAGTTCTTTTAGCTGATTATCTACTAAGAACATTTCCTTTATATACCCAAAGTGAATTCCAACTACTTCTTCTTAGTGTAGATTTTGTCTTTCTTCTACCATACAAGTTCCCTAACACCAAACCAGAACTGAAGAAAACTTACAAACTTGGCACTTCTCCAGGCAAGAGAAAGCGAAAAACACAGTTAATAAACTTATTTCATGTTCTTTTAACATTATTAAAGTGAAAAGAGTATCCGTCAAAAGAATGGGTACAAAAAACACCGAATACTTCTTGCACTGTAAGCAAATTGTCTATGAAGAACATTTCCCATTGTTAACTAACTGTGAATTCAAAGTTTGTTTAGCTGATTGTCTACTAAGAACATTTCCTTTGAAAACCCAAAGTGAATTCCAATTTCTTCTTAGTGTAGATTTTGTGTACCAAGGCGGAGATTTTGTGTGTCAAAAGAGAGGTTTCTTGTACCATTTAAGTTCCCTAACACAGCAAACTAGAACTGAAGAGAACTTACAATCGCAGCACTTCTTGTGGCAATAGAAAGCAGAAAACACATTTAAGAAACTTAGTTCATGTTCATTTAAGAAGAGGATGTCAGCACATCTCAGTTTCTCAGTAATAATTATGTTGATACAGTGAAAAGAGTATCCATCAAAAGAACTTGATCAAAAACTATCGCATAGTTGTTCCTCTCTAAGAAGATTTTCTAAGAACATTCCCCGTTGTAAAGGAACTGTGAATTCTAACTTCTATCACTGATTGTTTACTAAGAACATGTCATTTGTAAACACAAAGTGAATTCCAAGTTGTACTTCTTCGCGTAGATTTTGTGTGTCAAAAGCAGAGATTTTGTGTGTCTCAAGAGAGATTTCTTGTACCATTTAAGTTCCCTAACACAGCAAAGTAGACCTGAAGAGAACGTGCAAAGGCAGCACTGCTCCAGGCAATAGAAAGCGTAAAACTCATTTAAGAAACTTTGTTCATGTTCATTTAAGAAGAGGATGTCAGCACATCTTAGTTTCTTACTAATAATTACATTGTTACAGTGAAAAGACTATCCGTCAAAAGAACTTGTTCAAAAACTAACACATACTTGTTGCACTCTAAGTAGATTTTCTACGAAGATCATTTCCCATTGTAAAGTAACTGAGAATTCTAAGTTCTATCAATGATTGTCCACTTAGAACATTTCATTTTTAAACACAAAGTGAACTCCAATTTCTTCTTCTTACTGGAGATGTTTTGTTTCTTCTAACATTTCAGTTCCCTAACGCAGGAAAGTAGAACTGAAGAGAACTGAGAAACTCAGCACTGCTCAAGGCAAGAGAAAGCGTAAAACACAGTTTATAAACTTAGTTCATGTTCATTTAACAAAGGGACTTCAGCACTCCTTAGTGTCTCTGTAATAATTACATTAGTACAGTGAAAAGAGTATCCGTCAAAAGTATGTGTACAAAAAGTAACGCATACTTGTTGCACTGTAAACAGATTTTCTATGAAGAACATATCCCATTGTAAACTAACTGTGAATTCAAAGTTCTTTTAGCTGATTGTCTATTAAGAACGTTTCCTTTGTAAACCCAAAGTGAAATCCAAGTTCTTCTTAGCGTAGATTTTATGTGTCAAAAGGTTAGATTTTGTGTGTCTCAAGAGAGATTTCTGGTACCATTTATGTTCCCTAACACAGCAAACTAGAAATTAAGAAAACTTAGAAAAGCAACACTGCTCCAGGCAATAGAAAGTATAAAAGACATTTAAGAAACTTAGTTCATGTTCATTCAACAAGACGATGTCAGCACATCTTAGTTTTTCAGTAACAACTACGTTGTTAGAGTGAAAAGAGTATCTGTCGAAAGAACTTGTTCAAAAACTAACGCATTGTTGCTGCTGTCTAAGCAGATTGTCTATGAAGAACATGTCCCATTGTAAAGTAACTGAGATTTCCAAGTTCTATCAATGATTGTCTACTAAGAACATTTCCTTTGTAAACCCAAAGTGAATTCCAACTTCTTCTTTTTTCTGCAGATTTTGTGTTTCTTCTAACATTTCAGTTCCCTAACACACCAAACCAGAACTGAAGAGAATTTTGAAACTCAGCACTGCTCCAGGCATGATAAAGCATAAAACACAGTTAATAAACTTAGTACATGTTCATTTAACAAAGGGATTTCAGCACTATTTAGTTTCTCTGTAATAATTACATTATTACAGTGAAAAGAGTATCCGTCAAAAGAACGTGTACAAAAAATAAAGCATACTTGTTGCACTGTCAACAGATTGTCTACAAAGAACATTTCCCATTGTAAACTAACTGTGAATTCAAAGTTATTTTAGCTGCTTGTACACTAAGAATGTTTCCTTTGTAAACCCAAAGTGAATTCCAAATTATTCTTCTTAGTGTAGATTTTGTGTTTCAAATGCGTACATGTTGTGTGTCTCGGGAGAGATTTCTTGTACCATTTAAGTTCCGTAACACAGCAAACTAGATCTGAAGAGAACTTACAAACTCAGCACTGCTCCAGGAAAGAGAAAGCATAAAACACAGTCAATAAACTTAGTTCTTGTTCATTTAACAAACAGATTTCAGCAATTCTTTGTTCCTCTGTAAGAATTACATTATTACAGTGAAAAGAGTATCCGTCAAAAGAACGTGTACAAAAAACAACGCACACTTCTTGTACTGTAAACAGATTGTCCACAAGAACATTTCCCATTGTGAACTAACTGTGAATTCAAAGTTTTTTAGCTGATTGTCTACTCAGAACGTTTCCCTTGTAAACCCAAAGTGAATTCCAAGTTCTTCTTCTTAGTGTAGATTTTGTGTGCCAAAGAGTAGATTTTGTGTGTCAAAAGAGAGGTTTCTTGTGCCATTTACGTAACCTAACACAGCAAACTAGAACTGAAGACAACTTACAAAAGCAGCACTGCTACAGGCAATAGAAAGAATAAAACACATTTAATAAATTTAGTTCATGTTCATTTAACAAGAGGATGTCAGGAAATATTTGTTTCTCAGTAATAATTATGTTGTTACAGTGAGAAGAGTATCCGTCAAAAGAACTTGTTCAAAATCTAACGCGTACTTCTTGCTCTCTAAGCAGATTGTCTATGAAGAACATCCCCCATTGTAAAGTAACTGTGAATTCTAAGTTCTATCAATGATTGTCTACTAAGAACGTTTCCTTTGTAAACTCAAAGTGAATTCCAAGTTGTTCTTCTTCACGTAGATTTTGTGTGTCAAAAGAGAGGTTTCTTGTATGATTTAAGTTCCCTAATACAGCAAACTGTTACTGAAGAGAACTTGCAAACGCAGCACTGCTCCAGGCAATAGAATGCATAAAACACATTTAAGAATCTTAGTTCATGTTGATTTAACAAGAGGATGTCAGCATATCTTAGTTTCTCAGTAATAAATATGTGGTTACACTGAAAACGGTATCCGTCAAAAGAACTTGTTCAAAAACAAACGCATACGTGTTGCTCTCTAAGCAGATTGTCTACAAAGAACATTTCCCATTGTAAAGTAATTGAGAATTCTAAGTTCTATCAATGATTGTCTACGAGGAACATTTCCTTTGAAAACCCAAAGTGAATTCCAACTTCTTCTTCTTCTTAGTGTAGATTTTGTGTTTCTTCTGATATTTCAGTTCCCTAACATAGCAAACTAGAACTGAAGGGAACTTACAAACTCAGCACTGCTCCAGGCAAGAGAAAGTGTAAAACACAGTTAATAAACTTAGTTCATGTTCATTTAACCAAGGGATTTCAGCACTTCTTAGTTTCTCTGTAATAATTACCTTATTACAGTGAGAAGTGTATCCGTTAACAGAACATGTACAAAAAATAACGAATACTTGTCTCACTGTAAACAAAATGTCTATGAAGAACATTTCCTATTGTAAACTAATTGTGAATCCAAAGTTCTTTTAGATGATTGTCTGCTCAGAACATTTCCTTTGTACACCCAAAATGAATTCCAAGTTATTATTCTTAATGTAGTTTTTGAAATTCAAAAGGGAGCTTTACTGGAACTTTTAAGTTCCCTAATGTAGCAAACTAGAACTGAAGAGAACGTACAAATTCAGCAGTTCTCCAGGCAAGGGAAGACATAAAACATAGTTAATAAACTTAGTTCATGTTCATTTAAGAAAGGGATTTCAAAACATCTTAGTTTCTCTGTAATAATTATATTATTACAGTGAAAAGAATATCCGTCAAAAGAACCTGCACAAAAACTAATGGATACTTGTTGCACTCTAATGAGATTGTCTATGAAGAACATTTCCCAATGTAAGGTAACTGTGAATTCAAAGTTCTATCAATGGTTGTCTAGTAAGATCATTTCCTTTGTAAGCCCAAAGTGAATTCCAAGTTCTTCCTCTTACTGTAGGTTTGAGTGTCAAAAGGGAGCCTTCCGGTAACATTTAAGTTCCCTAATATATCAAACAAGAACTGAAGTGAACTTACAACCTCAGCACTGCTCCAGGCATAGAAAGCATAAAACACAATCAATAAACCTAGTTCATATTCATTTAGCAAAGGGATTTCACCTCATCTTAGTTTCTCTGTAGTAATTATGTTATTACAGTGTTAAGAGTATCCATCAAAAGAACTTGTACAAAAACTAATGCATACGTGTTGCACTCTATAAAGAATGTCTATGAAGAACATTTACCATTGTGAGCTTACTGTGAATTCAAAGTTCTATCAATGATTATCTACTAAGAACATAACCTTTGCACACCCAAAGTGAATTCCAATTTCTTCTTCTTAGTATAGATTTTGAGTATCAAAAGGGAGCATTCCTGTAACATTTAAGTTCCCTAAGAAAGCAAACAAGAAATTAAGAGAACTTACAAACTCTGCACTGCTCCCGGGAAGAGAAAGCATAAAACACCATTAATAAACTTAGTTCATGTTCATTTTACTAAGGGATTTCACCATATCTTAGTTTCTCTGTGGTAATTACATTATTAGTGTTAACAGTATCCATCAAAAGAACTTGTACAAGAACTAATTCATACGTGTTGCACTCTAAACGGATTGTCTATGAAGAATATTTCCCATTGTAAACTAACTGTGAATTCAAAGTTCTGTCAATGATTGTCTACTAATAACATTTCCTTTGTACACCCAAAATGAATTCTAATTTCCTATTCTTAGTGTATATTTGAGTGTCAAAAGGGAGCATTCCTGTAACATTTAAGTTCCCTAACAAAGCAGAGTAGAAGTTAAGAGAACTTAGAAACTCAGCACTGCTCCAGGCAAGAGCTTTCATAAAACACAATTAATAAACTTTGTTCATGTTCATTTTACTAAGGGATTTCACCACATGTTAGTTTCTCTGTAGTAATTACATTATTACTGTGTTAAGAGTAGCCATCAAAACAACTTGTACAAGAACTATCAGATAATTGTTGCACTCTAAAGAGATTATCTACGAAGAACATTTCCCATGGTAAACTAACTGTGAATTCAAAGTTCTATCAATGATTATCTAGTAAGAACATTTCCCTTTGTACTCCAAAAGGGCAGTACAAACTTTTCTTCTTAGTGTACACTCATAATGGCAGATTAAAGCCTTTCCTGGAACATTTAAGTTTCCTATCATAGCAAACAACAACTGAGGAGAACTTACAAATTCTGCACTGCTCCATCCTTGAGAATGCACAAAATACAATTAATAAACTTAGACCATGTTCATGTAACAAACGGATTTCACCACATCCTAGCTTCTGTAATAATTACTGTATAACTGTGAAAAGAAGAATCAGCAAATGATCGTGTACAATAACTAACACATACTTCCTGCACTCTAATCAGATTGTCTACGAAGAACATTTCCCAGTGTAAACTAATTGTGAATTCAAAGTTCTATCAACGAATGTCTACTAAGAACATTTCCTTTTTAAACCCAAAGTGTATTCCAAGTTCTTCTTAGTGTACATTTTGATTGACAAAATGGAGCTTTCCTGTAACATTTAATTTCCCCAAGATAGCACACTAGAACTGCAGAGAACTTACAAACTCAGTACTACTCCAGGCAAGAGAAAGCAAAAAACTACAAGTAATAAACCTAGTTCATGTTCATTTAACAAAGGGATTTCAGCACTTCTTAGTTTTTCTGTAATAATTATGTTATTACTGTGAAAAGAGTATCCTTCAAAAGAACTTGTATAAGAACTAACGCATACTTGTTGCACTCTAAACAGATTATCTACGAAGAACATTTCCTATTGTAAAGTAACTGTAAATTCAAAGTTCTATCAATGATTATGTACTAGGAACATTTCCCTCTGTACTCCAAAAGTGAATTCTAAGTTTTTCTTATTAGTGTACATTTTGAATTGCACATTAATGACTCTCTGAGAACATTTATGTTCCCTCCCATAGCAAACAAGAACTGAAGATAACTTGCAAAGTCAGCACTGCTCCAGGAATGAGAAAGCACAAAATACAATTAATGAACTTAGACCAAGTTCATTTAACAAAGGGATTTCACCATATCCCAGTCTTTGTAATAATTACATTATTACTGTGAAAAGAAGAACCAGCAAAGAACTTGTACAAAAACTAACCCATACTTGTTGCACTCTAAACAGATTGTGTATGAAGAACATTTCCCATTGTATACTAACTGTGAATTCAAAGTTCTATCAATGATTGTCTACTGAGAACGTTTCCTTTGTAAACCCAAAGTGAATTCCAAGTTCTTCCTCTTAGTGTAGATTTTGAGTGTCAAAAGGCAGTGTTCCTGTAACATTTAAGTTACCTAACCTAGCAAACAAGAACTTAAGAGAACTTACAAACTCAGCACTGCTGCAGGCAAGAGAAAGCAAAAAACACAATTAATAAACTTAGTTCATGTTCATTCAACAAAGGGATTTCAGCACATCATAGTTTCTCTGTAATAAATACGTTAGTACTGTGAAAAGAGTATCTGTCAAAAGAACTTGTACCAAAACTAGTGCATAGTAGGTGCACTCTAAACAGATTGTCTACGAAGAACATTTCCCATTGTAAACTAACTGTGAATTCAAAGGTGTATCAATGATTATGTACTAAGAACATTTCACTTTGTACTCCAAAAGTGAATTCCAAGTTTTTCTTCTTAGTGTACATTTTGAATGGCACATTAATGGCTTTCTGGGAACATTTAAGTTCCCTAACATAGCAAAAAGTACTGAGGATGACTTACATACTGAGCACTACTCTCGGGATGAGAAAGCACAGAATACAATTAATAAACTTAGTTCATGTTCATTTAACATAGTCATTTCACCGCATCCTAGCCTCTGTAATAATTACGTTATAACTGTGAAAGAAGAATTGGCAAAAGAGCTCGTACAAAAAGTAACGCATACTTGTTGAAGAGATGGACTATGAAGAACATCTCCCATTGTAAACTAACTGTGAATTCAATGTTCTCTTAGGTCACTGTCTACAAAGAACATTTCCTTTGTAAACCAAAAGTGAATTCCAAGTTTTTCATCTTAGTGCAGATTTTGAGGGTCAAAAATGAGCTTTCCTGTAACATTTAAGTTCCCTGACATAGCAAACTAGAACTGCAGAGAACTTACAAACTCAGAACTGCTCATGGTATGAGAAAGCACAAAATACAATTAATGAACATAGATGAAGTTCATTTTTCAAAGGGTTTTACCACATCTTAGCCTCTCTGTAATAATTACATTATTACTGTGAAAAGAAGAACCATGAAAAGAACTTGTACAAAAACTAACGCATACTTGTTGCAATCGAATCAGATTGTCTATGAACATTTTCCATTGTAAACTAATACTGAATTCAAAGTTTTATTAGCTGATTGTCGATTAAGAACATTTCCCTTTGTACACCAAAAGTGAATGCCATGTTTTTCTTCATGGTGTAGATTTGGGTTGTCACAAGTGTGGCTTTCTTGTAACATTTATGTTCCCTTACATAGCAAACTAGACCTGAAGAGAACTTACAAACTCATAACTGCTCTTGGCGTGAGGAAGCACCAAATAGCATTAATAAACTTAGATCACGTTCCTAGAACACAGGGAGTTCAACACATGGCTTGTCTCTCTGAAATCATTACGTTATTACATTGAAAAGAACTGTCAAAAGAACTTGTACAAAAACTAATGCATACTTGTTGCACTGCAATCAGATTGTCTACTAAGAATATTTCCCATTGAAAAAAGAAAGTGAATCCCAACTTCTTCTTAGTGTAGATTTTAAGGGTTACAAGAGAGGCTTTCCTGTAACATTCATGTTTCCTAACATAGCAAACTAGATCTGAAGAGAACTTACAAACTCAGAACTGCTCATGACATGAGAAAGTACCAAATACAATTAATAAACTTAGATCATGTTCATTTAACAAAGGGATTTCACCACATCTTAGTCTCTCTGTATTATTACAAGTACTATATTACAAGTATTATGTTATTATTGTGAAAAGAAGAACCATCAAGAGAATGATTGTATACTAAGAACATTTCCCTTTGTACACCAAAAGGAAATCCAAGTTCTTCTTTGTGGTATAGATTTTGAGTGTCACAAGAGTGGCTTTCTTGTAACTTTAAGTTCCCTAATATAGCAAACTAGAACTGAAGAGAACTTACAAACTCAGAACTGCTCCAGGCAAGAGAAAGCACAAAATAAAATTAATAAACTTAGATCATGTTCATTTAACAAAGGGATTTCACCACATCCTAGTATCTCTGTAACAACTACGTTAAGAAGAACTGTCAAAAGACCTTGTATAAAAAGTAATTCATACTTGTTGCAATGTAATCAGGTTGTCTATGAAGAACATTTCCCATTGTAAACTAACCATGAATTCAAAGTTCTAGCAGTGATGGTCTACTAAGAACATTTCCCTTTGTACACCCAAAGTGAATTCCAAGTTCTTCTTTGTGTTGTAGATTTTAAGTGTCACAAGTGTGGCTTTCTTGTAACATTTAAGTTCCCTAACATAGGAAACTAGAACTGAAGAGAACCCCCACACATTTACCATTGTAAACTAACAGTGAATTCAAAGTTCTGTTAGCTGATGTTACACTAAGAACATTTTCCATTGTAAACTAACAGTGAATTCAAAATTCCATAAGCTGATTTTGTCCTGAGAACATTTCCCATTGTAAAGTAAAAGTGAATTCAAAGTTCTTCTTCTGATTGCAGAATTTGAGTGTATAACATATGTTTTTCTGTTATATTTAATTTCCCTAGCATAGCAAGCAAGAACTGAGGAGAACTTACAAACCCATAACTGCTCTTTGTGTGAGAAAGCACGAAATACAATTAATAAACTTAGATAATGTTCTTTCAACATAGGGACTTCACCACATCTTTGTATCTCTGTAATCACTCCGTTAGTACTATGAAAAGAAGAACCATTAAAAGAACTTGTACAAAAACTAACACATACTTGATGGACTCTAATCAGATTGTCTACGAAGAACATTTCCCATTGTAAACTAACAGTCAATTCAAAGTTTTATTAGCTGATTGTGTACTAGGAACATTTCCCATTGTAATCCCAAAGTGAATTCTAAGTTTTTCTTCTTAATGTAGCATTTGAGTGTCACAAGAGAGGTTTTTCTGTAACATATAAGTTCTCTAACATAGCAAACTAGAACTGAAGAGAACTTAAAAACTCATAACTGCTTGTGGAGTGAGAGCACAGAAAATAAAATTAATACACTTAGATCATGTTCATTCAATGCAGAGATTTCAACACACCTTTGTCTCTCTGTAATCATTACATTATTACTTTGAAAAGAAGAACTGTGAAAAGAACTTGTACAAAAACTAACGCATACTTATTGCACTCTAATCAGATTGTCTACTAAGAACATTGCTCATTGTAAATGTAAAGTGAATTCAAAGTTATTCTTCTTCTTGTAGAATTTGAGTGTCATAAGAAAGGGTTTCCTGTAATGTACAAGTTCCCTAACAAAGCAAAGAAGAACTGAATAGAACTTACAAACTTGCAACTGCCCATGGAGTGAGAAAGTACAAAATACAATTAATACACTTAGATAATATTCATACAATGCAGGGAGTTCAACACACATGTGTCGCTCTGAAATCATTATGGTATTACTTTGGAAAGAACAACCATCAAAAGAGCTTGTACAAAACTAACTCATACTTGATGTACTCTAATGAGATTGTCTACTAAGAATATTTCCCATTGTAAACTAGCAGTGAATTCAAAGTTCAATAAACACATTGTCTAATGAGAACATTTCCCATTGTAAACTAAAAGTGAATTAGAAGTTCTTCTTCTGATTGTAGAATTTTAGTGTCATAACATATATTTTTCTGTACTATTTAAGTTCCCTAGCATAGCAAACAAGAATTGAAGAGAACTTTGAAACTCATAACTCCTCTTGGCATGAGAGCACATGAAATACAATTAATATACTTAGAACATGTTCTTTCAATGCAGAGATTTCACCACATCTTTGTCTCTCTGTAATCATTATGTTATTACTTTGACAAGAAGAACCGTCAAAAGAACTTATACAAAAACTATCACATACTTGTTGCACTCTAATGAGATTGTCTACTAAGAACATTTCCCATTGAAAACTAACAGTGAATTCAAAGTTCTTCTAATTGTAGAATTTGACTGTCATAACAAATGGTTTTCTGTAATATTTAAGCTCCCTAGCATATCAAACAAGAACTGAATAGAACTTACAAACTCATAACTGCCCATGGTATGAAAAAGTATGAAATGCAATTAATACACTTAGATAATGTTCATACAATGCACGGAGTTCAACACATGTTGGTGCTCTGAAATCATTACGTTATTACTTTGAAAAGAAAAACCATTGAAAGAATTTGTACAAAACTAACTCATATTTGTTGCACTCTAATGCGATTGTCCACTAAGAACATTTCCCATTGTAAACTAATAGTGAATTCAAAGTTCAATAAGGAGATTGTTTAATGAGACCATTTCCCATTGAAAACTAAAAGTGAATTCAAAGTAATTCTTCTGATTGTAGAATTTGAGTGTCATAACAAATGTTTTTCTGTAATATTTAAGTTCTCCAGCATAGCAAGCAAGAGCTGAAGAGAACTTACAAACTGATAACTGCTTGTGGCATGAGAGTGCATGAAATACAATTAATGCAGTTAGATCATGTTCATTCAATGCAGGGATTTCACCACATCTGTGTCTGTCAGTAATCATTACATTATTCCATTGAAAAGAAGAACAATCTAAAGAACTTGTACAAAAACTAACTCATACTTATTGCACTCTAGTGAGATTGTCTACTAAGAATATTTCCCACTGTGAATTCAATGTTCTATAAGCTCATTGTCTACTAAGAACGTTTCCCATTGTAAACCAAAAAGGAATTCAAAGTTCTTCCTCTGATTGTAGAATTTTTGTGTCATAAGAAAGGTTTTTTTTTGTTGTTTATTTGTTTGTTTGTTTGTTTTTGTAACATTAAGTTCCCTAACAAAGCAAACAAGAACTAAAGAGAACTTACCAACTCATAACTGCTTGTGGCATGAGAGTGCATGAAATACAATTAATACACTTAGGTCATGTTCATTCAACACAGGGATTTCACCATGTCTTTGTCTCTCTGTAATCATTATGTTATTACATTGAAAAGAAGAACCATCAAAAGAACTTCTACAAAAACTTACTCATAGTTGTTGCACTCTAATGAGATTGTCTAAGAACATTTCCCATTGTAAATTAACAGTGAATTCAAAGTTCTACAAGCTGATTGCCTACTAAGAACATTTCCCATTGTAAACTAAAAGTGAATTCAAAGTTCTTCTTATGATGTAGAATTTGAGTGTCTTAACAATTGTTTTTCTGTAATATTAAGTTGCCAAACATAGCAAGCAAGAACTGGAGAGTACTTACAAACTCATAACTGCTCGTAGTGAGAGAAAGCTCGAAATACTTTTAATACACTTACATCACGATCATTCAATGCAGGGATGTCAACACATCTTTGTTGCTCTGAAATCATTATGTTATTACTTTGACAAGAAGAACCATCAAAAGAACATTTACAAAAACTGACTCACACTTGTTACACTCTAGTCAGATTGTTTATTAAGATCATTTCACATTGTAAACTAACAGTTTGTTTAAAGTTCTATAAGCTGATTGTCTACTAAGAACATTTCCCTTTGTAAACTAACAATGAATTCCAAGTTCTATAAGCTGATTGTCTACTAATATATTTCCTATGTAAACTAAAAGTGAATTCAAAGTTCTTATTCTGATTATAGGATTTGAGTGTCATAAGTAATGTTTTGTGTAATTTTTAAGTTCCCTAACATAGCAAACAAGAACAGAAGATAACTTACAAGCTCATATCTGCTCGTGGTGTGAGAAAGGAAAAAAATAAAATTAATATGCTGAGATCATGTTCTTTCAATTCAGGGATTTCAACACGCCTTTGTCACAGTCTCTTAGCTCTGAAATCATTATGTTATTACTTTGAAAAGAGGAACCATCAAAAGAACTTGTGCAATGAACCTCATGTGCTTTCTCCAACTATACTTGCATGAGACAATTACACACAATTGAAACCATTTTTTTCTCATGAACTTGCCCTGTGCTAACATGTACAGAATGAACTAAACATGAAGAAGTTCTCATTTAGTCCAATGAGGGATGAATCAAACAATCTAACTTGAGGTCACCAGAAGACTTTGAGACATTATCCATCTGTTTGAATGCTTGACATGCTTATGATTCATACGTTATAACATGAAAGTATCCTAAGGTTTAGAAAATAGGGCCACAGATATTAGGTGGAAAAGAAAACATGGTGTGCTAAGTTTACACTTATGATGATTGATAGCTGATATATACAAAACTGGCTTGAGTAACCTGCACACATTCCTCTCATATTAGTTACCAATCCAACGCAGATGAGATCAATGAAGTGCGGATCAAAATCACTCATGATAAAAGGTCCTGTGAACTTCGATGTATGAAAAGATCTCTGCAAGGAGATGTGCTTTCATTGGGGTTAACCCAGGGTGAAACATATACTTACCTTCAACACAAGACTGTGTAAAAACAGGTAGCAATTACTGTTTCAATGGTCCCTACACCTTTGCCATAATATAAGAAGTTGCAATCACAGAATTTTATGACATGAAAAGCATGTCACATGAGACAAATGGACACTGCACTTGTCTTCAAGTAGCTCAATGAGAGCAAACCTGCTGGGCAGAAAATCCACTGCCATTTCTTCCCAACTGAGCATCTTTCACAGTTATATATCTTAGGCAGTGTGAATGGGCTCTTCTATTTCTTTGTGTAATCTAAGACACTGATGCGAAAGGAACGAGAATTGATATAAATTGTAGGTAAAGATATCATTATTGTTGACCCATATTTCATTTCCACTCAATGGAAGCTACATTTCTGGTCTCTGCTCAGGACAAATAAGCCAAATGGAACTGTGCTTTCCTCAGAGAAGTTGCATGGAAAGCCATGTAGGATAAGTATAGTATGCACATGTAAACAAATAGGTTGATTTTCATCAACATTAAATGAGCTATGCAAATGAAATACCCTCTCCGAAAGGAGTTTGCATGACATTTGCAGAGAAACACAGCAGAATCACAGCTTCTTACACTGACTTCAAAGGAACACATTAACACAGTTGTATTTAGATGAACTCATCTGGACATTTCGCTACACGGTAAAGATTTGATGACGAACAGAAACTGTGTGCAATGAACCTCATGTGCTTACCCCAATTATGATATCTGTCTGACATACATGAGACAAGAATACACAATTGAAACCAAGTTGTTTCTCATTAACTCGCACTGCACTAACATGTATGGAGTGAACTAAACACTAAGACATTCTCATTTCGTCTAGTGCAGGATGAATCAAAGAATCTAACTTGTACATCAACAGACCACTTTGAGACAGTGTGCATCTGTTTCAATATTTGACACCCTTATGATTCCTATGTTATGACAGGAAAGTCTCCTAAGAATTAGGAAATAGAGCTATAGATATTAAATGTAAAGGAAAACACGGTTGTGCTAAGTTTACACTTCTGATGAAGGATAGCTGCATTACAGTGATACCTGAGGCATACAAAACTGGCCTGAATAACCTGCATGCACACTTCTCAAATTAGTTACCAATAAGATGCAGATGACATCAATGAAGTGCAGATCAAAAGACTTATGATCAAATGAGCTATGAGCTTCGATGTATGAAAAGAACTCTGTGAAGAGATATGCTTTCATTGGGTTTAAGTCAGGGTGAAATATATACTTATCTTCAACAGAAGACTGTGAGAAAACAGGTAGCAATTACTGTTTCAATGGTCCCTACACATTTGCCATAATATAAGAAGTTGCAATCACAGAATTTTGTGACTTGAAAAGCATGTACCATGAGAAAAATAGACACAATGCTAGTCTCCAAATAGCCCAACATTTCAATTGTATCTTAATGAGAGCAAAAATGCTGTGCAGAAAAATCCACTGCCATTTCTTCCCAACCAAACAACTATTCAGAGTTAGATATCTTAGGAAGTGTGAAAGGGTGCTTCCCTTTCTTTCTGTAAGACACTCATTGTATATGAACCAGAATTGATGTAAATTGAAGGTAAAGATATCATTATTGTTGACCCATATTAAATTTCCACACAATAGAGGCTATATTTCTGATCACTGTTCAGTACAACTAAGCCAAATGGAACTGTGCTCCCCTAGAGAAGTCTCTTTTCCACGTAGGAAAAGTTTAGTATGCACATATAAGCAAATAGGTTGATTTTTGCCAACTTTAAATGAGATTCACGAATGAAATACCCTCTTCGAAAAGAGTTTGCATGACATTTGCAGAGGAACACAGCAGAAAAACGGCTTCTTACACCGACTTCAAAGGAAAACATTAAACAAACCTGTTGCAATGGTTTCATTTTTCCATGAAAGATCCATAATTTTGGAAGTGGAATTCGCATGAGGTTAAGGAAACACTAGAGTCATTCCATGAAAATGTGTGCCTTCACAAAGTGTTCTTATGTCATTTGTGCGCCGCTCTTCCTACTAGGATGAAAGCTGACATACATTCTTATTTAACTCTGCTGGCAATAATGTCTGGTGCCTGCCACCAATAAAGATAACATTCAGAATAATGTAAGGTGAGCAATCAAAGTCAATGTGTTTTGCCCAGTGTGGTGAGAGCTAAGCAATGCCCTAAGAACCTCTTCCAAAGTTTCCTCTATTGCTACGGTGTAATAGAGGTGAACTCCAGAAGATATCTTGGACTTCAACAGAGACTTCTGAGAAAGAGTGGATATCCTGAAGCAATGCTTTCCTCATGGCTTGTTACAGAAATTATGAAGGGAAATTTCCTAAGGCCAAGAAGTGCTACTTGGGCACTATGTGGCAACGGAAACACAGATGTGTATAGATGAAATCATCTGGACATTTCACCACACAGTAAAGATACGATGAAGAAGAGACAGTGTGCAATGAACCTCACATGCTTTCCCCAATTATGATATCTTTCTGACATGCATGAGACAAGTATACACAATTGAAACCAAGTTGTTTCTCTGGAACTTGTTCTGCGCTAACATGTATGGAATGAACTAAACACAAAGACCTTCTCACTTCATCCAATGCAGGATGAATCAAAGAATCTAACTTGTACTACAACAGAACACTTTGAGACAGTATGCATTTGTTTCAATGCTTGACACGCTTAGGATTCCTGCGTTATGACATGAAAGTCTCCTAAGGTTTAGGAAATAGACCCATATGTTTTAGATGGAAAATAAAACATGGTTTTGCTAAATTTACACTTACAATGAAGGATAGCTGAATTCCAGTGATAACTGAGGCATACAATACTGGCCTGAATAACCTGCATGCACTCCTCTCAAATTAGTTACCAATCAGATGCAGATGAGATCAGTGAACTGTGGATCAAAAGCACTTATGATCAAACGTGCTATGAACTTCAATGTACAAAAAGAACTCTGCTGATAGATATGCTTTCATTGGGATTAACTCAGGGTGAAACATAAACTTATCTTCAACAGAAGACTGTGAGAAAACAGGTAGCAAGTCCTCTTTCTATGGTCCTTTGCCATAGTATAAGAAGTTGCAATCACAGAATTTTGTGACTTTAAAAGCATGTACCATGATACAAATGGAAATGACGCCCATCTCCAACTAGCCCTACATTTCAATTGTAGCTAAATGAGAGCAAACCTGCTGGGAAGAAAATCCACTGCCATTTCTTCCCAAGCATGCAATGTTTCAGAGTTAGATATTTCATTTCTACTCAAAGAAGGCTACATTCTCATCACTGTTCAAGGACAATGACACCAAATGGAACTGTGCTCCCTTAGAGCAATTGCCTTTCCATGTAGGAAATGTTTAGTGTGCACCTGTAAACAAATAGGTTGATTTTCGCCAACATTAAATGAGCTATGCGAATGAAATAACCTCTCCGATAAGTTTGCAGGACATTTGCAGAGGAACATAGCAGGGTCAAGGCTTCTTACACTGACTTCAAAAGACAAACATTAAACAAAACTGATGCAATGGTTTCTTTTTTCCATGAAAGATCCATAATTTAGGTAGTGGAATTCGCATGAGGTTGAGGAAATCACCAGTCATTCCATGAAAACAAGTGCATTCACAAAGTTTTCATGTCATTTGTTTGTGGCTCTTCCTACGAGGATCAAAGCTGACATACATTCTTATCTAACTGTGCTTGAAAGAATGTCAGGTGCCCGCCACAATAAAGATAACATTCAGAATTATGTAAGGTGAGCAATCAAAGTCAATGTGTTTTTCCCAGTGTGGTGAGAGCCTAAACAATGCCATAAAGATCTCTTCCAAAGTTTCCTCTGTTGCTATGGTGTAATGGAGGTGAACTCCAGAAGATATCTTGGACTTCAACAGAGACTTCTGAGAAAGAGTGGGTATTCCCGAGGTAATGGTTTCCTCACAACTTGTAAAACAGAAATTATGAAGGGAAAGCTCCTAAGGCCAACAAGTGCTACTTAGAGCACTAGGTGGCCCGGAAACACAGGTGTGTATAGATGAACTCATCTGGACTTTTTGCTACCAGTAAAGATACAATAAAGAACAGAAACAGTGTGCAATGACCCTCATGTGCTTTCCCCAATTATGATATCTTTCTGACCTGCATGAGACACGTATACACAATTGAAACCAAGTTGTTTCTCATGAACTTGCCCTGTGCTAACATGTATGGAATGAAATAAAAGGGAAAACATTCTCATTTCATCCAATGCAGATTGAATCAATGAATCTAATATGTAGGTCAACAGAACTTTTTGAGACAGTATGACTCTGTGTCAATGCTTGACACGCTTATGATTCCTGTGTTATGACATGAAACTCTCCTAAGGTTTAGGAAATGGAGCCATAGATAATAGATGGAAAAGAAAACATGGTTGTGCTAAGTTTACACTTACAATGAAGGATAGCTGCACTCCAGTGATAACTGAGGCATACAATACTGGCCTGAATAACCTGCATGCACTCCTCTCAAATTAGTTACCATTCAGATGCAAATGAGATCAATGAAGTGCGGATGGAAAGCACTTATGGTGAAAGGTGCTATGAGCTTCAATGTATGAAAAAAATTATACGGAATGATATGCTTTCCTTGGGATCAACTAATGTTGAAACATAAACTTATCTTTAATAGAAGACTGTGAGAAATCAGGTAGCAATTACTGTTTCAATGGTCCATACACCTTTGCCATAATATAAGAAGTTGGAATCACAGAATTTTATGAGTTGAAAAGCATGTAACATGATACTAAATGACAAGAGGCTCCTCTCCAACTAGCCATACATTTCAATTGTAGCTCAATGAGAGCAAACATGCTGGGAAGAAAAGTCCGCTGCCATTACTTCCCAACCAAGCAACTTTTCAAACTTAGATATCTTAGCCAATGCTAATGGGTTCTTCCCTTTCTTTCTGTAATGTAAGACACTCATGGTTTATGAACCAGAATTGATGTAAATTGTAGGGAAAGATATCATTATTGTTGACCCAATATTTCATTTCTACTCAAAGAAGGCTACATTTCTGATCACTGTTCAGGACAACTAAGCCAAATGGAACTGTGCTGCCCTCAGAGAAGTCTCCTTTCCATGTAGGAAAAGTTTAGTATGCACATGTAAGCAAATGAGGTTGATTTTCACCAACATGAAAAGAGCTATGCAAATGAAATGACTTCCCTGAAAAGAGTTTGCATGACATTTGCAGAGGAACAGCAGATTCACGGCTTCTTACACTGACTTCAAAGGAAAACAGTAAACAAAACTGTTGCAATGGTTTCTTTTTTCCATGAAAGATCCATAATTTAGGAACTGGAATTTACATGAGGTTAAGGAAACACCAGAGTCATTCCACGAAAATGTGTGCCTTCACAAAGTGTTCTCATGTCATTTGTTCACCAGTATTCCTACTAAGATCAAAGCTGACATACATCCTTATCTAACTCTGCTAGAAGGAATGTCACCTGCCTGCCACAATAAAGATAACATTTCAAATTAAGTAAGGTGAGCAATCTAAGTCAATGTCTTTTGCCCAATGTGGTGAGGGCTAAGCAATGCCATAAGGACCTCTTCCAACGTTTCCTCTATTGCTTTGGTGTAATGGAGGTGAATTCAAGAAGATATCTTGGACTTCAACAGAAACTTCTGAGAAAGAGAGGGTATTTCTGAGGCAATGGTTTCCTCACAACTTATAAAACAGAGATTATGAAGGGAAAGCTCCTAAGGACAACAAGTGCTACTCAGGCCACTAGGTGGCAATGGAAACACCGATGTATTCAATGACCTTATCTGGACATTTCACTACACAGTAAAGATAGGATGAAGACAGAAACTGTGTGCAATGAACCTCATGTGCTTTCCCCAAGTATCATATCTTTCTGTTGTGCATCAGACAAGTATACCAATTGAAATCAAGTTGTTTCTCATGAACTTGCTCTGCGCTAACATGTACAGAATGAACTAAACATGAAGAAGTTCTCATTTCGTCCAATGCGCGATGAGTCACAAAATGTAACTTGCACATCAACAGAACACTTTGACACAGTATGCATACGTTTCAATGCTTGACATGGTTATGATTCCTATGTTGTGACATAAAAGTATCCTAAAGTTTAGGAAATAGAGTCATAGATAGCAGATGGAAAAGAAAACATGGTTGTATTTACACTTATGAACAAGGATAGATGCATTCCAGTGACAACTGAGGCCTACAAAACTGGCCCAAGTAACCTGCACACCCACTCCTTAACCTAGTTGCCAATCAGATGCAGATGGTATCAATGAAGTGCGGATCAAAAGTACTTATAGGGCTGGAAAGATGGCTTAGCGGTTAAGCGCTTGCATGTGAAGCCTAAGGACCCTGGTTGAAGGCCCTATTCCCCAGGACCCACATTAATCAGATGCACTTGGGGGTGCATGCATCTGCAGTTTGTTTGCAGTGGCTGGAAGCCCTGCCACGCACATTCTGTCTCTTTCTTTCTGTCTGCCTCTTTCTCTCTCTGTGTCACTCTCAAATAAATAAATAAAAATGAAAAAAAAATTTTAAGAAAAGTACTTATAATGCAACGTGCTATGAGCTTCGATGTAGGAAAAGAACTCTGTGAGGTGAGATGCTTTCATTGGGATCACCTCATGGTGAAACATAAATCTACCTTGAACAGAAGACTGTGAGAAAACAGGTAGAAGTACGGTTTCAGTGGTCCCTACACCTTTGCCATAAGGTAAGAAGTTGCAATCACAGAATTTTGTGACTAAAAAGCTTTTAACACGGGACAAATGGACACGACTCTTGTGTCCAACTATTTCTGCACTTATATTGTAGCTCAAGGAGAGCAAACCTGCTGTACGAAATCCACTAACATTTCTTCCCAGCGAAGCAACTCTCAGTGTTAGATATCCTAAGCAGTGTGAATGGGTGCCTCCCTTTCTTTCTGTAATGTAAGACACTCATGGTATATGAACCAGAATTGATGTAAATTGTAGGGAAAGATATCATTATTGTTGACCCATAATTCATTGCTACTCAAAGAAGGCTACATTTCTGATCACTGTTCAGGACAACTAAGCCAAATGGAAATGAGCTCCCCTCAGAGAAGGCTCCTTTCCTTGTAGGTAAAGTTTAGTATGCACATGTAAAGAAATGAGGTTGTTTTTCCTCAACATTAAATGAGCTTTACGAATGAAATAACCTCTCTGAAAAGAGTTTGCATGACATTTGAAGAGTAACACAGCAGAATCATGGCTTCTTAAACTGACTTCAAAGGAGAAACATTAAACCAAACAGTTTCCATGGTTTCTTTTTTCCACGAAAGATCCATAATTTAGGTAGTGGAGTTCACATGATTTTGTGGAAAGCACCAGAGTCATTCCCTGAAAACATTCAGCTTCACACGGTGTTCTCATGTGATTTGTGCCGCTCTTCCTACTAGGATCAAAGCTGACATACGTTATTATCTAACTCTGCTGGAAAGAATGTCAGGTGCCCACCTGAATAAAGACAACATTTGGAATTATGTAAGGTGAGCAGTCGAAATCAGTGTGTTTTGTCCAATGTGGTGAGAGCTAGACAATGCTCTAAGAACTTCTTCCAAAGTTTCCTCAGTTGCTATTGTGTAATAGGGGTGATGTCTAGAAGATATCTTGGACTTCAACAAAGACTTCTGAGAAAAACTGGGCATTCCTGAGGCAATGGTTTCCTCATGACTTGTTACAGAAATTATGAGGGGAATGTTCCTAAGGCCAACAAGTGCTACTCAGGGCACTGGGTGGCAACGGAAACGCACATGTGTATCGATGAACTTATCTGGACATTTCACTACACAGTAAAGATAGGATGAAGACAGAAACTGTGTGCAATGAACCTCATGTGCTTTCCCCAAATATGATATCTTTCTGATGTGCATGAGACAAGTATACACAATTAAAACCAAGTTGTTTATCATGTACTTGCTCTGCACTAACATGTACAGAATGAACTAAACATGAAGATGTTCTCATTTCGTCCAATGCATGATGAGGCAAAGTATCTAACTTGCACATCAACAGAACACTTTGAGACAGTACGCATCTGTTTCAATGCTTGACACAGTTATGATTCCTGTCTTATGACATAAAAGTCTCCTAAGGTTTAGGAAATGGAGTATAGATAATAGATGGCAAAAAAACATGGTTGTGTTGAGAAGTATACACTTACGAAGAAGGATAGATGCATTCCAGTGATAACTGAGGCATACAAAACTGGCCTGAGTAACCTGCACGCCCACCTCTCAAACTAGTTACCAATCAGATGCATATGATATCAATGAAGTGTGGATCGAAAGTACTTAGAATCAATCGTGCTATGAGCTTTGATGTAGGAAAAGAACTCTGCTAGGAGAGATGCTTATATTGGGATCAACTCAGAGTGAAGTATAAATCTGTCTTGAACAGAAGACTGTGAGAAAACAGGTAGCAAGTACTGTTTCAATGGTCCCTATACCTTTGGCATAATGTAAGAAGTTGCAATCACAGAATTTTATGGCTGAAAACCTTGTAACATGAGACAAATTGACATGACTCTCGTCTCCAACTATCCCTGTATTTATATTGTAGCTCAAGGAGAGCACACCTGCTGCACGAAATACACTGCCATTTCTTCCTAACCAAGCGACTTTCAGTATTAGATATCTCAGGCAGTGTGAATGGGTTCCTCCCTTTCCTTATGTAATGCAAGACACTCATGGTATATGACCCAGAATTGATGTAAATCGTAGCGAAAGATCATTATTGTTCACCCATATTTCATTTCTACTCAAAGGAGGCTACATTTCTGATCACTGTTCAGGACAACTAAGTCAAATGGAACTGTGCTTACTTGAGTACACAATCTCTAACTCTGTTGGAAAAATTATCTTGTGCCTTCCCTTTTTAAGATAACATTCAGAATTATGTAGGGTGAGCAATTGAAATCAAGACATTTTGCCATTGTGGCGACAGCTAGGCTGTGCAAAAGTAACTCTTCCAAAGTTTTTTCTATTTTTATATTTTGCAGACTTCCAGCCAATCTGGCTACTGCTTAACTGTGCCACACATCCCCTGGAAAGATAGGCAAGACATTAAGTGTTCACTAGGTATTTTATGGGAGAGTAATCTCTAATAGATTGCCAGTGGGGGACACAGAGGGGGTGAAAAAGGGAATCACTGATTCCCTCACTTGCAGGTAGCCCAACAGTCCCCCAGACCCCCATGTAGCCACCGTACCCACAGTCCTAGCTTCAGGATAATCCTGCACCTACTCTGTAGGAAAGGGGACCCAGGCCAGCACAGTTCCACTTGCCTCACTTCACAGCGTTGATAGCCCTGCTACCCCTGCCCATGTGTGACCTTCTGAAGGCTTTGCCCACTGGCCTGCTCGAGTTCAGGCTCCATTGGTCCATTTGTCTGCCACATGTGTGTGCCATCCCTGCTTGTGCAAGTTTAGCCTCCTTTGCCCATTTGCCCATGTAGTACTCTAGCTGCCACCTGTCCACACACGAGCTCAGGCCCATTCCACCTGCCCATGAGAGCTGAGGCTCACTCTGCCTGTAGTGCCTGAGCCAGCTCAGGTGCAAACCCCTGCTTGTCTGCCATGCCGCCAGTGTGCTGTTGTGTGTGAGCTCAGACTGCTTCTGTGTCCCAGTGTTCTACCACGTGCGAATTTATGCTGCTTCAGTGCTTGGTGCTTCAGCGTCCCTACGTGCAAGAGCTCAGGTTGCTTTGGCGCATCACTGTATGAGAGCTCAGGCAACTTTGGTGCCCCTGCCACACAGAAGTTAAGGCTGCTTTGGCATTCCACCAAGTGAGAGCTCAGACTGCTTCGGTATCCGGCCTCAGACTGCTTCAGCTTCTTACTGTGCTGGAGCTCAGGCTGATCCACCCACCCAGGTGTTAGCTCAGGACCACTTTGCCCATATACTTGCCTGCTGGCTACCTCAGTCCAGCTGCCCCAAGAGGCACCACTTCCCCTGCTCATCAAGACCACAGTCCTATTATCCTTGACCATACACTGTGATGGGCAGACCACAGCACAAAAGAAATAACATGAAAAATCAAGTGCAAGTAAATCCAGTAACATCACACAGTCCTACGATGAACATCTGTAATCAAAACATAGAAGAGACATTAGGATCAGAACAACAAAATGAAGCTATGAGCAATGCATCCCTGACCAAGGTACTGGTAGAACTAGCAGAAAAGCAACAAAGGACCAATAATCAGGTGGATGCTCCCATCACTAGACTAGACCTAATAGATAAGAAAATGGAAGGGGTTCAAAGACAGTTAAGAGATATGAAGGAGAGTGAAAAAAAAGAAGACTCAAAAATCAGTTGCCTATGCTAAATGAAGACATAAAGAAATGCAAGGATGAATTCCAAGAAGCATCAAGAAATCTGGAAAATGGTGTGAAAAGGGAGCTTGACAGAGGGATGGAAACTATACATAGAAAAGTAGTAGAAAATGCAAACCTAATTGAACAAGTCCAAAACTCTCCAGAAGCTCTCCAGAATAGAGTCAGCCATGTGGAGGATAGAAACTCTGATCTGGAAGACAACATAGAAGAAACAGTTCAAGAGTTCAAAAGTTTCATTAAGTTCAAAAATTTTGTGAGCACAACAAGAAAGAATGGTAGGATACCCTTAAACATACTAATATCCAGATCATTGGAATACCAGAAGGAGAAGAAATTCAGACCAAAGGCATGAAGAACTTATTTAACAAAATAATCAAAGAAAACTTTACCACTCTCTAAAAAGAAAGGCCCATCAAGATAAAAGAAGCTAACAGAACTCCAAACACATTGGGCCAAAGGAGAAACTCTCCAACACATATAGTCATTAAGACGGTAAACACTGACAGCAAAGAGAAAATCCTAAAAGCAGCTAGGGAAAAACAGCACACCAGTTTTAAAGGTAACCCCATCAGAATTACTCCAGACTTCTCAATGGAAATCCTGAAAGCTAGAAGGGCCTGGAATGAAACACTGCAAAGTCTAAGAACCTATGCCTTCCAACCCAAACTACTCTACCCAGCAAAAGTATCCCTCATAAAAGAAGGTGAAAGAAAAACTTTCCATGACAAAACTCAGCTTTACAATTATATGAACACAAAACCAAAACTACAGAGGGTATTTCAGGAAATTCTCCACACAGAAGAATCATATAATTAACCTCAAATGCCTACAAGAAGGAGATCACAATAATCAAACTGAGAGAAGGCACAAAAAACTTCAAAGTCCATGAAAACACCAAACCACATATATCAACACAATATGGCACAGATCAAATCAAACCTCACAGTCATTACCCTAAATATTAATGGCCTTAATTCACCCATCAAGAGACACAAGCTAACAGGATGGATCAAATAATTAGACCCCTCAATCTGTTGCCTTCAAGAAACCCACCTCACCAGTAAAGAGAGACACCTCCTCAGGGTGAAAGGTGGAAAACAGTATTCCAAGCAAACGGGAATAAGAAACAAGCAGGCGGTAGCTATATTAATATTGGATAAAACAGACTTCACACCAAAAATAATCAAAAAACACAAAGAAGGCCACTTCCTACTAATCAAGGAATGATATATCAAGAGGATATTACAATCATAAATCTGTATGCACCAAAGACAAGAGCACCTCAATTCATAAAACAAAACCTACTTGACAATAAAACAGAAATAAGCACCAACACCATCATAGTTGGGGACTTAAATACACCATTATCAGTAATAAACAGATCATCCAAACAGAAACTCAACAGGGAAGTCAGAGTGCTCAATAGAAACATAGATCACTTAGACCCAATGGACATCTATAGAACATTTCATCGCAAATCCACAGACTACACATTCTTCTCAGCAGCACATGGAACATTCAATACAAGAGATCATATACTGGGTCACAAAGCCTGCCTCCATATATTTAGGGAGATTGACATAATTCCCTGCATATCAGATCACAATGCTATATTGCTAGAAATTAACAACAAAAGACCCACCAAGAATCCCAACGGTACCTGGAAACTGAGCAGCACAATTTTAAACAATAAATGGATAGTGGACTAAATAAAAAAAGATATTGCGAAATTTCTAGAAATGAGTGACATTGAGAACACATCATAGCAAAACTAATGGGACATAATGAAGGCCATCCTCAGGGGAAAATTCATAGCACTAAATGCCTTCATAACAAAGACAGAGAGATTCCAAATCAATAACCTAGCCATCTACCTAAAGGCATTAGAAGAGCAAGAAAAATCTTACCCAAAAAGTTCCAGAAGGAAAGAAATAATTAAGATTAGAATAGAAAGTAATGAATTGGAAACTAAGAGAACAATTAAGAAAATTGACAAAATAAAGAGCTGGCTCTGAAAAAGTAAACAAGAGGGACTTCCAGTTAAGATGGCAGCATAGGAACCATGCCAAAGCTGCCTAAGTGAGGAAAGGCAAAAAAAAAAAAAAAAAAAAAAAAATCCAGCAAAATACACACTTTTACTGAAAACTGAGGTGTACAGGAAATTGAAACAGCAGCGGAGAAATAGGAGAGATCCAGAGCATCCAGAGCCCACACACAGGCTGCAGAAGCTGCTCCAGCAGTGGCGGTGCCAGATCCGTGGGACCACAGTAGCAGTGCCAGGTGAGTGGGACCACAGCTGCCAGGCTCAGCTTGAGTCACAGGAAAAGCCAGGTGAGGGGATTTTCCACTCACACTGGAGCTGTCTGCAAACTCAAGAAAGGTGAAGGGAGAACAGCAGTGAACAATGGAGGAGCAGATCACAAGGTAGGGGCTGAGGCGATGGCTCAGTGGGTAAAGTGATTACAACACAAGCTGAGGACAAGAGTTCAGATCCCCAGCAACCGTGTAAAAGCCAGGTGTGCGGGTCGACACCTGTAATCCAAGCGTTGGGGCCGGGCATGGTGTTGCATGCCTTTAATCCCAGCACTCGGGAGACAGAGGTAGGAGGATTGCCAAGAGTTCGAGGCCACCCTGAGACTACATAGTTAATTCCAGGTCAGCTGGACCACAGTGAGACCCTGCCTGAAACAAACAAACAAGCAAAAAAACATAAGGTAGAAGGACATGTGGACCAGCGAGAGAACTAGACCCAGCATCGGCAGCCTCCCCTCCCCCACCACCAGTGCTCAGCTCTAGCGAACCGAGCAGTGATCCAGTGACCTGGCCAGCCTACTTGAGCCCACAGTGCACCAAAGAGGGTCCCAAGCAGGAGCTCAGCATAACTGAGATCAAAATCACCCCAAAAGGTAACTGGGATTACACCAGGTCAGTACCCGCCTAATAAAACTGGTATATAGGCCTGAACCAGAAGTGCTAATTGCACCTTCCATATCAGGATAAATTATATGTTAAATCTGATGGATGGTGAGATTTACCATTCTCAAAAAAGCCATATTTGGGGCTTGGTATTTGTTGCTTCTTGATTAATAGTGGCTTTGTTTCCTCTTCTGTTATACATTAGGGAAGGGTCTCACCTGGTCACAAGCTGACTTGGGACCCTCAACAGACCAGAAATCTTAACCTCCTTGTTGTCAGGATTAAGGGAGTGGGTAGGGCACCACACACCCTAAGGGTCAGACAGAGGATCTGGTTGTCATGATACCTACTCTTGGATAAATACTCTGTGCTGTATTTCATTGATAGTGTACATTGTTTAGTTAAATTTTAGAATCTGCTTGTATTTTGTTCCACTTAGCTTACTTGAATACTCTCATAGCAGGCAAACCCAATGCCTAGGGTCACTTTTATAGATACTCTGAAAGTCTTGAGAGCCACACCTAGCGCCTTATGCGCCTACCCTGAAGATATTTAACATCAGATTGATTGATACAATTAATAATACCCAGCTAAGTAGAAAATCCAAGCATTTAATTAATCCAGGATGCAAAAACATATACATTATAACACAGGCAACACCAAAAATCAAGACAATATAAATCGACCAAAAAGTATTAATGCATCAGAAATGACCTCCAGGGAGAACGAGTTAGAGGAAATGCATGAGAAAGATTTCAAAAGAATGATTATAAATATATTCAGAGAAGCCAAAGAAGAAATCAAAGGAATCAAAGAAGACACAGGATGCAATTTTAATGAAATAAAGAGGTCAATACTAGACATAAATATGGAAATAGAAATAATAAAGAAAAACAAGTTAGAATTACTAGCAATGAAGAACACAGTTAATGAAATAAAAAACTCTGTAGAAAATCTCACCAGTAGAATGGATGAAGGAGAGGACAGAATATCTAAGCTAGAAGACCAGGTGGCAGATCTAATACAGTCCAACAAAGAGAAAGACAAACTAACAGAAAAGTAGGAATGGGAATTTCAAGATATTCGGGACATTATGAAAAGATCAAACATAAGAATTCAGGGTATAGTAGAAGGAGAAGAATTTCACTCCAAAGGCATAGTAGGCATCTTCAACAAAATCATAGAAGAAAACTTCCCCCAAATTGGGAAAGAGGTGCCAGTGCAGATACAGGAATCCTTTAGAAGAACAGCCAGACAAAACCTGGAAAGTACCTCTCCTCGTCAAATTATAATCAAACTACCAAACACACAAACCAAAGAAAAAATATTGAAAGCTGTAAGAGAAAAAATCAAGTTACCTACAAAGGCAAGCCTATCAGGATTACAGCAGATTACTCAACACAAACTTTAAAAGCCAGAGGGGCATGGAGTGATGTATTCCAAGTTCTGAAGGAGAACAACTGTCAACCAAGGTTACTTTATCCTGCAAAGCTATCCATTCAAATAGATGGAGAAATAAGGACATTCCATGACAAAACCAGGCTAAAAGAGTATTTGAAGACAAAACCACGTCTATAGAAAACACTTGAAAGACTCCTCCATGCTGAAGAGAAAGAAAAGCATATATATAAGGAACCTGGAAAAAACAAACAATACTCAAATAGTAGTTAACACAAGAGAGCAAAGGTAAAACTGGAAGAACTACAAAAAATGGCAAAAATAAATACACACATTTCAATAATATCTCTTAATATCAATAGCCTCAATGCTCCAACCAAAGACAGGTTTTCAGCCTGGGTTAAAAAACAGGATCCTTCAATTTGTTGCCTCCAAGAAACCCACCTTCCTACCAAGGATGGACACTATCTTAGGGTGAAAAGTTGGAAAACGGTGTTTCAGGCAAAAGGACCTAGAAAACAAGCAGGGGTTGCTATCCTAATATCTGACAAGGTAGACTTCAGTCCAACATTAGTTAAGAAAGATAAGGAAGGTCACTTTATATTGATGAAAGGCACCCTCCAACAGGAGGACATTACAATCCTAAACATATATGCACCTAACATGGGGGCCTCCAAATTCATCAAACAATCACTATTAGAACTAAGGTCACAGATAACACCAAACACAGTGGTAGTGGGTGACTTCAATACCACACTCTCATCAATTGACAGGCCATCCTAGGAAAAAATAAACAGAGAGACATCTGGACTAAATGAGGTTAGAGAAGGAATGGACCTAACACATATATACAGGACATTTCATCCAATTGCTGCAGAATCTGCATTCTTTTCAGCAGCACATGGAACACAAAGCAAATTTTAACAAATACAGGAAAATTGAAGTAATTCCTTGCACTCTGTCTGACCACAATGGAATCAAACTACAAATCAATAGCAAAAAAAGCTATAGAGCATACACAAAATCATGGAAACTAAACAAAACACTACTAAATGATGAATGGGTCAATGAAGAAATGAAGAAGGAAATCAAAAAATTTATAGAGTCAAACTATCTCTGGGACACATTGAAGGCAGTCCTAAGAGGTAAATTTATAGCTTTAAGTGCCTTTATTAAGAAATTAGAAAGGTTGCAAGCAAATGACCTAATGCTTCACCTTAAAGCCTTGGAAAAAGAAGAACAAGGCAACCGAAAATCAGTAGACAGGAAGAAATAATAAAGATTAGGGCAGAAATTAATGAAATAGAAACCAAAAAAGCAATCCAAAGGATCAATGAAACAAAGAGTTGGTTCTTTGAAAGGATAAACAAGATTCATAAACCCTTAGCAAATCTGACCAAAAGAAAGAGAGAAGAGACACAAATTAATAAAATTAGACATGAAAATGGTAACATAACAGAAGATACCAGAGAAATTCAAAAAATCATAGGGACATACTATAAAAGTATATACCCCACTAAGTATGAAAATCTGAAAGAAATGGATGATTTCCTTTATTTATATGACCTACCTAAATTAACTCAAGATGACATTAATCACTTAAATAGACCAATAACAAGCATGGAGATCCAAGCAGTTATCAAAAATCTCCAACTAAAAAAAGTCCAGTCCCAGATGGATTCACTGCTGAATTTTACCAGACCTTCAGGGAAGAACTAACACCATTGCTTCTTAAGCTTTTCCATAAAATAGAAAAAGAAGGAATCCTACCAAACTCCTTCTATGAAGCCAGCATTACCCTGAGACCAAAACCAGGCAAAGATAGTATAAAAAGAGAAAATTACAGGCCAATCTCCCTCATGAACATAGATGCAAAAATTCTCAACAAAATATTGGCAAACAGAATACAAGAATATATCAGAGAGATCATTTGCCCCTACCAAGTAGGCTTTATCCCAGAGATGCAGGGATGGTTCAACATACGCAAATGAATAAATGTAATACATTATATAAATGGGTTGAAGGACAAAAATCACGTGATCATCTCATTAGATGCAGAAAAAGCATTTGACAAAATCCAACATCCCTTCATGATAAACATCCTACAGAGACTGGGAATAGAAAGAACACATCTCAACATAATAAAGGCTACTTATGACAAGCCTACAGCCAAAATGTTACTAAATGGGGAAAAACTGGAAGCTTTTCCACTAAAATCAGGAATAAGACAAGGGTGTCCACTGTTCCCACTTTTATTTAATAGAGTACTGGAAGTCTTAGCCATAGCAATAAGGCAAGAGACACACATAAAAGGGACACAAATTGCAAAGGAAGAGATCAAGTTATCATTATTTGTAGTTGACATGACTCAATACATAAAGTACCCTAAAGACTCTACCAGCAAACTGTTAGAGCTGATAAACACTTATAGCCATTTAGCAGGATAAAAAAATAAATACTCAGAAATCAGTAGCCTTCCTATATGCTAACAACAAACACAGAGATGATGAAATCAGAGAACCACTCTCATTCAAAATTGCATCAAAATAAATAATGTACCTTGGAATAAACTTAACCAAGGAGGTGAAGGATCTCTACAATGAAAACTTTAAAATATTCAAGTGAGAAATTGCAGAAGACACTAGGAAATGGAAAAACATCCCTTGTTCCTGGATCGGAAGAATCAATATTATAGAAATGGCAATCTTACCAAAAGCCATCTACACATTTAATGAAATCCCCATCAAAATTCCAATGGCATTCTTCACAGAAATAGATAAAAACAATCCAAATATTCACTGGGAATCATAAAAGATCTCTAATATCTAAAAAAATACTGAGCAATTAAAATAAGGCTGGTAGTATCACCATACCTGATTGGTACTATGGCTACAGAGCCACAGTAACAAAAGCAGCATGGTACTGGCACAAAAGCAGACATGTAGATCAATGACATGAAAATAAAAGAGATTGAAATGGGGAGGGGATATGATGGAGAATGGAGTTTCAAAGGGGAAAGTGGGGGGAGGGAGGGCATTACCATGGAATATTTTTATAATCATGGAAGTTTTTAATAAAAAATATTTTGAAAAGAAAAACAAAAAACTCCGGATGCATGTAACACTTTGTTCATCTGGCTTTGTGTGAGTACTGCATAATTGAACCTGGAGAGTAGCCATTGAGCCATCTCTCCATCCCACAACTGTGTACTTTACACCAGTGTTGCAATTCATGGAGGTCACACTGCAAGTGACAGCTGAGGCAGCGTGGTTGGCCTTCCTCAAGGAGGTTACGATTGCAGAGTCACCATCACCTGCTGAGAGCCAGGCCCTGCAGTAAACACCATGGATACAAGCATAGGTCTTGGCCTGAGGTGTTTGCAAGCCCACATCAGGCCATCTTTTGAGATGGAATACATTATATCGAAGGAATACATTATATCTCTTTCTAGCTTATATTAGTTTAGATGGAATGTAATCAATGTATCTATAAGCAATGTAAATATGCTCCTAGGACTTTCAGTGAAGGAGTAGATGTTACACTTCCCTCCTCTGAAACTGTCCTACACATCCTTAAGATCCACACTGAGGCCACAGGATTTGAGTGGGCTTCTTCTGTGGTACTGTTACCATGGCAAATGGCAGCCAGTCCTGTGGCAGCTATAGAGGCTGCCAGGCTTACCCCTATCATCACGGGCAGATGGACATCTCTTTTGTAATGATGAGTTGGCCTAGCAAGACAGGCTGCCAGTTATTCCTTTGTATACATTGTGATGCTAGGTACCAAAGTGACCAGGGTGCAAGTTCTTGAGTGCAGTCACAGAGATGTGCAAGTATACAACATGGAGTAACACCAAAAATAAATTCCCTTAGGTAAGGTGTGGTTTTTAGCAATAGAGTTATTCCTGAAAGCTCTCAGCCAGAATTGAGAGATGTCTTTATGCCAGCAATCTAGGCAGTTCAGAAGAGGAAGTTGGATAGGGAGCTTGTAGAGAGGACATCAAAACCAAGGAGTGTCTGAAGCAGAGGTGACATTGAACAGGGGGACTGCAGTAATGAGGGTCAGCTCAATTGAAGCACACAGGAAGCAGGCGGTGTGATTAGTAAGACTGAGTTGATTGAGGAGGAAGAGAGAAGAATTAAGGATGGAAATCCAGGGGATAGTGGAGAATGTTAGATTACTCAGATATTCCTGGAGCTTTCCTTGAGCCTATTTGATGTCCATAACTGTCTGGATATGGACATTTACGGCAGTCTTAGGGGCATTTTGAATGGATCTAAATATTTCTATTTGGTCCCCACAGTGAGAGCCCACAGTGTATTGGGTTGCCACCGCTACCATCACATCTGCCCACTTTTGGTCCGATGAGTCTGTGATGGAAAAAACTGTGAGTACCCCATGAGATTTGTGCTGTGGTGGTTGGATGCCATGGGATTTAATTGGGTGAAATTAGTGGTACCGACATGATGGGGAGATCGATAATGAGCACACTCCTATAGAGCCAGTATAGCATGCTGTTATGACTTGGTCCCAAGTGAAGCTGAGAATTCTCTCATAACATCCCTATATTGAGCTGGCTTCAGGGCAGTCATTGGCAACATCTATTATAGAGAAGGTGAGGGAGACGGGCTCTGTGTACCCCATGAGAGGACAGATGGATGAATTCAGGAGCTTGTTATACTTACCCACAGCTATGACATCAAAATGCCAGGCACATTGGCAGCGGCAGCATGGCAGCGGGGGCGGCTGAAGGAGCCGCGGCGGTGGTGCAGGTCTGCTCGGCCGGGCACGTTGAGGAGCGGCTGCGCCTCAAAGCGAAGTCCCTCCTTGTGGTCCATTTCTGGGCACCATGGGCTCCACAGTGCGTGCAGATGAATGATGTCACGGCAGAGCTAGCTAAGGAACACTCTCCTGTCTCATTTGTGAAGCTGGAAGCTGAAGCTGTTCCTGAAATATCTGAAAAATATGAAATTAGTTCTGTTCCCACCTTTCTGTTTTTCAAGAATTCTCAGAAAATCGACCAATTAGATGGTGCCCATGCCCCAGAGTTGACAAAAAAATGTTCAGCGCCATGCTTGTAGCAACTCCTTCCCTCCCAGTGCTAATGAGCATCTCAAAGAAGACCTCAACCTTCGCCTGAAGAAGCTGACTCATGCTGCCCCCTGCATGTTGTTTATGAAGGGCACACCTCAAGAACCTCGCTGTGGTTTCAGTAAGCAGATGGTGGAAATTCTTCACAAACATAATATTCAGTTTAGCAGTTTTGACATCTTCTCAGATGAAGAAGTTCGACAGAGGCTCAAAGTCTACTCGAATTGGCCCACATATCCCCAGCTCTACGGAGAGCTCATAGGAGGACTTGACATAGTCAAGGAGCTAGAGGCATCTGAAGAATTAGATACAATTTGTCCCAAAGCTCCAAAATTAGAGGAAAGGCTCAAAGTACTGACAAATACTGCTTCTGTGATGCTCTTTATGAAAGGAAACAAGCAGGAAGCAAAATGTGGATTCAGCAAGCAAATTCTGGAAATACTGAATAGTACCGGTGTTGACTATGAAACGTTCGACATACTGGAGGATGAGGAAGTGCGGCAAGGGCTGAAGAAGTATTCGAACTGGCCAACCTACCCTCAGCTATATGTGAAGGGCGAGCTTGTTGGAGGACTGGATATTGTGAAGGAACTGAAAGAAAATGGTGAATTGTTGCCTATACTGAGAGGAGAAAATTAATAAATGTTCAAGGTGGTGCCCCAACTATTTCAAGAAATATTTAATGACCATGGAGCAGTTCATGATTTGGTCCTCAGAAGTGGACTAGGAATAGAAAAGATGCTGCTTATTCAATCATGCTTTGTGTATTTCACAAGGTTGTGCTAAATAAATGTATGTTACATTTTTTTCCACCAAAAATAAAATGCAGTAAATATCTTCAAATTCATGTAAAAAAAATAATGCCAGGCACAAGGGGGAAATGAGCACTCAGAGGCAAGGGATAGAAAGTTTGGGGTAAGAGAGAGGAGTCAAAGGAGGATTAGTGTCAAATGGATCTTCAGAAGACTTGAGAGGAAAATAAAATGTCATTGAACATCAGCCACAATATGGTTGATTAGAAAGGGGAAATTGTTGCAAAATTTACAACTGGTAAATATGTGTTTAAGAAATTCTCTTTCCTTTTAGTGTAGTTTCCTTTTGTCCTGATGGAACATAAAGCTGTTTTAATTACACAGACACATATACAAAAGGTCACTATGGATCTGCAAGTATGGTACCTTCCTTTATTTATTGGCTATTAAGCTATTTAAAAGAGACTAAAAGATCATTTGCACAGTTTAAAAAAATATATAAGAATTATAACACAGAGCAACACATGTCTCAATTGGTCACAGCAATGCCAAGTTAGGTACAGAAAGACAGTACATTTATTATTATATAGGGTGAATATAGCTCACCATTATTTAGCACTGGAGAGTCAGCAATAAATTATCCTTCATTGCTGAGATGAAGTTCTAACACTACAGGTATGGCCCCTAGGAACTTCAGTTTTAGCTCCCTTTTGTATTCTAGACAGGCAAAGAGACCACTTTTCACAAAATGGATGCTTATCAGAGCCAACAATGAAATAATTCCCTGCACTATATTAAGTCTATTAGCCTCTATAGGCTGACTGTTACTTTATACAACCTTTCTATATGTGGCATGACATTGACAGGTGACACAGATAAATATTATATCCAAGGTAAAAAAATGACATTTACAGGTAAGAGAAACAATTTTTGTCTATAAAAAGACATTAACTTAGATAGAGAAAGTTAATTAAAATTAAGAGCCTAGAGACTTCCAGTTAAGATGGTGGCATAGGCACCATGCCAAAGAAGCCTAGGGGAGAAAAAGCAAAAACAAACAAACAAACAAACAAAAAAACAGCAACATACACTGTTCTTCTAAAAAGTGAGGTATATAAGAAATTACCAACTTCAGCAGAGAAGTAGGAGAGATTCAGAGCATCTACAGACCACAGAAATAGGCAAAAGCTACTCCAGTAACAGTGGCATCAGGTCCATGTGGCCACAGCCTCAAGGCTCAACCAGAACTGGAGGAAGAGCCAGGTGAGGGGATTCTCCATTCACATTAGCCTCCTCGCAAACTCAAGAAACATGAAGGCAGGACAGCAGAGACTGGTGGAGCGTCTCATATGGAAGAGGATCATGAGGACCAGTGGGAGAACTTCAGCCACCATCCACAGCCCCCACCACCACCAGCAGCAAAAGAGCCAGTAAACACCAGAGATCTGGGGAAGGGAACTCACCTACACAGCATCCAGCACAGGCAATCAGAGCAGGGACCCACTAACCCAGCCAGCCTACATGAGCCCATAGCACAGCAAATAGGTACTCAAGTGGGTGCGCACCATAATTGAAACCAAAGCCATCCCAAAAGGTAACTGGAATTACACCAGGTCAGTACCCACCAAATAAGCCTGGTATAAAAGCTTGCATCAGAAGTGCTAATTGCACCTTCCATGTCAGGATAAATTATATGTTAAATCTGATGGATGGCTGGATTTGACATTCTTAAAAAAGGTATGGTTTGGGCTTGTCATTTGTTGCTTCCTGACATAGAGTGCTTTTGTCTCCTATTCTGTGGTTCATTGGGGAAGGGTCTCACTCAGTCACAAGCTGACCTTGAAACACTCTACAGATCAGAAATATCAGTCTCCCAGTTGACAGGATTAAGGGTGTGGACAACAGACATCCTTAGGGGCTGTGACGTTTTTAGAGGATCTGTTTGGCATAATACCTACACTTGTATAAATACACTTGTATAAATACTCTGGGAGTAGAAGGAACAGATCTCAATATAATAAAGGCTATTTATGACAAACCTACAGCCAACATAATACTAAATAGAGAAAAACTTGACATTTTCCACTAAAATCAGGAATAAGACAAGGGTGTTCACTGTCCCCACTTTTATTTAATATAGTGCTGGAAGTCTTAGCCATAGAAATAAGGCAAGAGACACTCATATAAGGGATACAAATTGGAAAGGATGAGATCAAGTTATCATTATTTTCAGATGATATGATTCTATACACAAAGGATCTTAAAGACTCTACATGTAAACTGTTAGAGCTGATAAACACCTACATGGATATCCATGTAGCAGGATACAAAATAAACGCACAGAAATCAGTAGCTTTCGTATATACTAACAACAAACACAGAGGATGAAATCAGAAAATCACACCCATTCACAATTGCATCAATAAATAAATAAATACATAAAGTACCTTAGTATAACCCTAACCAAGAAAGTAAAGGTTCTCTACAATGAAAACTTTAAAATATTCAAGCAAGAAATTGCACAAGACACTAAGAAGTAGAAAGACATCCCTTGTTCTTGGATTGGAAGAATCAATGTTGTGAAAATGGCAATCTTACCAAAAGCAATCTACACATTTAATGAAATCCCCATCAAAATTCCAATGGCATTCTTCATGGAAATAGAAAACACAATTGAAAAATTCATTTGGAAACACAAAAAACCTCAAATATTCAAACCAATTTTAAGCAACAAAAAGAAGACTGGTTGTATCATCACCATACCTGATTTTGCCCTATATTACAGAGCCATAGTAACAAAAACAGTATGGAACTGGCACAAAATCAGACATGTAGATCAATGGAACAGAATACAGGACCCAGATGTAATCCTGGGTAGCTACAGCCACCAGATATTCCATAAAATGCCAAAAATACTCATTGGAGAAAAGACACCCTCTTCAGCAAATGGTGCTGGGAAACCTGGATATGTATCTGTAGAGGGATGAAAATAGATTCTTCTCTCTCTCCATGCATAAGAATCAAGTGCAAATAGATTAAAAACCTTAACAACAGACCTGAAATTTTGAAACTGCTAGGGGAAAAGGTAGGGGAAACCCTTCACCAAATTGGTCTTGGCAAAGACTTTCTGAATATAACCCCAATTGCTCAGGAAATAAAACCACAGATTGAACTGCTGGGCCCTCATGTAATTACAAACATTTTGTATGGCAATGAACACTCTAAGTAAAGCAAAGAGGCAACCTACAGAACAGGGAAAAAAAATCTTTGCCAGCTATACATCTGATAGAGGTTTAATATCTAGTATATACAAAGAACTCAAAAAATTATATAAGAAATCAAGCCAATTAAAAAATGGGCTATGGAACTAAATAGAGAGTTCTCAAAAGAAGAAATGCAGATGGCATATAGGCATCTAAAAAATGTTCTACATCCCTGGTCATCAGGGAAATGCAGATTAAAACTACATTGAGATTCCCTCTCACTCCTGTCAGATTGGCTACCCTCATGAAAACAAATGACCATAAATTCTGGTGAGGATGTGGAAAAAGTGGAACCCTTTTACAATATTGGTGGGAATGCAATCTGGTCCAGCCATTATGGAAATCAGTGTGGAGGCTCCTAAGACATCTAAAAATAGATCTACATATGACCCAGCTATAGCACTTCTAGGCATAGATCCTAAGGACTCATCTCATTACTTTAGAAATATGTGTTCAACCATGTTTATTGCTGCTCAAGTTACAGTAGCTGGGAAATGGAACCATCCTGGAGGTCCCTCAAATGATGAGTGGATAATGAAGATATGACACATTTATACAATGGAGTTCTACTCAGCGGTAAAGAAAATGAAGTTATGAAATTTGCAGGAAAATGGATGGATCTGGAAAGGATCATACTAAGTGAAGGAACCCAGGCCCAGAAAGCCAATTGTCACATGTTCTCTCTCATATGTGGATCCTAGCTATAGATGATTGGATTTCTGTGTGAGTAGGAAGAAAACTCAGTAGCAAAGGCAAGAAAGCTAGAAAAGAGATACAAAGTGAAGAGGAATGAAGGCAGGGGGTACTTAAGATGATGGTATTGTATATATGTAAGTAGAATAATAACTTAATGGGGTTGAAAGGGTCCAAACTGAGTTCAGGGGAAGAAATTGAGTAAAGGAAATGTGGAGAGACAGCTAATCAAAATCTAAGAGGATATAAACAAATCATATGGAAACCTACTTTTTTAGACAATGGAACACTCAGGAGCCATAGATTGTTGCTGGGAAATTTTCAGTGCCAGGGATGGGATACCTTCTAGTGAGTTGTTGGCCAGGGTGGTACCTGATGCCCCCAAAACATTATAGGCCACTGCTGAGGCCCTTGGTTTCCCACCAGGAAGAGATGGTAAAACCCTATTGCTGAAGACTCCACATACTTGGGCTGCAAGGTCACTGAGAAATGGAACTGAGCTGATAACCTCCTCCATGTAGTACAGCTGAGAGAAAGCTGGAAGAAGCCATTCTGCATGCAGTTCAATGGGAGAAAGAGAAATCACCAGTGAATATACTGAACAGTGGACACTGCAAGCCTTATATTTGGCCAGCCAAGCCAAATGAGCCAACGGGTGCAATAGTGGCATGTCTGTCATGGTGGAAACCAACTGCCCTCTAATTGGACTGGAGGCCCACTCCATGGGAGGGAATATATCCCTAATAGTGAAAACTGAAAACAGGGGTAGTCATGAGCCCTAGGGCTGTAATGTCTGATGCTGTCTCGCTAAATGTGTATACTGTGCTTATCAAACTGTCCAGTAAGCAATAAGCACTTCTCTTAATGTTCATACCCTTATATTAATGCTACTCTCACTTATGGTGTAGAATCTTCTCTTTTCAGATGGCAGTGACCTTTGGAAGACTCAGAAGACATCATGGTGCTTGACAGAAGTGACAGGAGTGCTCAGTACTGCAATATCTCTATTACACCTTCCAAGGCTGAGGGTCTCTTACAGAAGAGGTGGTGGAAAGAATGTAAGAGCCAAAGGAAGGTTAGGACTCCTTACAACATGCTCCCCTCAGATACAAAATGGCCTGGATATCCATGACCTCACAGTGCCTGATGCTACCTACACAAGACCATCATAATAGGAGGAAAAGATCATGACATCAAAATAAAAGAGAGACTGATTGAGATGAGGAGGGGATATGATGGGGAATGGAGTTTCAAAGGGGAAAGTGGGGGGAGGGAGGGTATTCCATGGAATATTTTTATAATCATGGAAGTTGTTAATAAAAAATATTTTGAAAAGAAAAACAAAAAAACTCTAGATGCATGTAACACTTTGTGCATCTGGCTTTGTGTGAGTACTGCATAATTGAATCTGGGTAGTGTCTTTATATTGCTTGATAAAAGTAAGTATATAATTTTAATTTTAACTGTGCCTGATAGTTCCTCTTTTGTTTGGGCTTTAAACAAATAAGACATTGTTTATAGACACCTTTGGGTTTCTTTTTTAATCCAACAGATCTCTCCTAGGGTTTTTGTTGACGTTTATTTCAAGATTTTTTTTGGTTTTTGTCTTTAAAAATCAGATTTAACTAAAGCCTATGGTGAGCTAAAATTTTATGTAAACAAAATCATACTTTTAACACGATCTCATAAATGTAATTTACTGAGTTTATGTTCTAGGTCAACTTCAACTTACATAGAGGATTACTAAAAACAACAAAGTTCTCTCTGAGATGGTGACTTATAATTTGCCAGATATTTTAAAAGATTGTAATGTCCTGTTACTTAAAAGGAAAAGGCAACTGGCCTGACTTCTTGGCCAGCCTGCCTCAAGATAGAAACAAGAACTTGCCTTAGTTACTCCTAATGAAAACATTTCCAAGTATGTTACAGGTATTCATAAAGATTATCCCCAAAATGGTTGTCATGTTTGCCTGTTATCAGAGAAAGTGTATTTCATGGAGTTTATTAATAGAAGCTATCTCAAGTCAATCTAAAGGTATAGATATAGATATTAATATTATAAAACAAGTCTGGTTGTCAGGTAGACATTTTTTGGTGACCTAAATACTAAGGAAGGCTTTTCCTATACAATTTTCCAGTAATAAGATGGTTAACTCTTTGAAGACAGACTACATGCTTCTTTGTCAGTGGGTAATAAGATAATCAATTTGGTGTACTTCTTCTTAATAGTCTTATAATAAAGATGATTAATTATGGGTTAAGAAACTGGGAAGGAATTTTTCAATGTTGGACATAGAATGCTTGTTAAAAATGCTCTCTGAGCAAAATGTAGATCAGAATGTTAAAGTATGTGGATGAAGATATGTATATATAAAAAGGTTGTAAGAGATCTAAAAAAGAGAGAGAGAGAGAGAGAGAGAGAGAGAGAGACAGAGAGAAAAGAAAAGAAACCAAATTTTGCCTAAAATTAATTTCCTCTTAGAAGGAACAGAAAGCTAATTTTCAGGCCAAACCTAAATAGCATGCCTGAAGTTAAAGATTTTTCAACTGTTTACAGACTTTTAAGGATGCTCTAAAAGTTTCATATAGGAACATAGTCTTAATGTAAATTCAGCTTACATTAGACACAGGTGATGCCCTTTGCTAGGTGGGTCACAAACACAGATGTAATTCATATTCTTTAGAGGTATAACCAGGTTAGACATAGACAAGACCCTATCACCTTATGTACTACAAATAGATAAAATAAATTACCAAGGTTAAAAAAAAAAGAAACTTCAGAATAAGACAAGGAATGTCAGGGTGCTTAGCTCTTTGCTCTGTCATTTCCTTTTGCTTTTTCTTACTGTTACATGCCATCCATTTAAATCATGACAAGCTGGACTCTAGAAAAAGGGAAGATGCCTCATTTATCTCAGGCCCCATGCAAGTTTAAGCCATGTGTCCCCCTGACCCTGTCCAGAGACAAAATGGCCAATTGTCTCTCACAAGGAAAAGGGAATGACAAATGGCATATAACTTTTTTCTCTGTATATTTCTTCCCTTTTGAACACTTAAAGTCACATCTGTTAGATAAAATTTCTCAGTAGACAAAATGTTAAATAGGTAAACTGAGTCAAGTTACTTGATCAAGTAACAAAGTCCTTACATAAGGAAAGCATCAGACTTACCTAAAATGTGTACCAGGATATAAACAGATGATTTAAAAGAGGGCATCAAGTAAATAATGGCTTCACAGTTATGCTTATCTGGGAAGCCTAAAGTCATAGGTTCGATGCCCCAGCACCTCCATTCTAATTGCTAAACCTAAATCTTATTTAAAGTAGGTTCTCTGATATCCCTTCTTGAGAAAGCACTCTATACCCATCAGCCCACATGGGACTGTTAGCAATTTTTGCAGACCCTCTTCACTACAGAGGAACATGAAAGAATCAGAAGGGAAGTGTGGAGGTTTAATTGAGATGTTCCCCATACACTTAGGTGTTCAGAATGGTAGATTCCCAGCTGACAGAGTTGGGAATTAACTCCTCCTGGAGGAGTGTATTGTTGGGGGCAGGCTTATGGATGCTATAGCCAATTTCCCCATGCCATTGTTTGGCACACTCTCCTGTTGCTATGGTCCACCTTATGTTGGCCAGGGGGTGATGTCCACCCTCTGCTCATGTCGTCGTTTTACCTGCCATCATGGAGCTTCCCCCTTGAGCCTGTAAGCCAAAATTAACCTCTTTATTCCACAAGCTGATCTGGGTTGGGTGATTTCTACAAGCAATGCAAACCTGACTACAACAGTAAAGGGGTACTGAGGAGTGGAATTGCTCCTAGACACCTGACTGTGTGGCTTTGGCCTTTTGGAGCTGATTTTCAAGAGTAATGTGGAAGGATTTGAAACCTTGGCCTAAAAGATGCCTTGCAGTGCTGTAAGTAGAGTTTGATGGACTACTCTGGTCAGAGTTGAAAGACCTGAATGTTCTAAGAACTATGGACTGTGAGGTTTGGCTTATGAGGGTGAGAAAGAGCTTTACTTGGACTGGGCTAGCAGTTTGTGTAAGAAGTCTGATGTTATGCCCGTATCCTGAGAAGTTGCTCAGGGTTTCTTTGTGTAGAAATGAACTGGTATGAGCATAGGGATATGGCACAGGAAAAAAAATCTTTGGGTGAACTGCTTCCCATTCAGCTGCAATTGAGAGATTACAACCTTTCCGATTGGGCCAGCTGACCTGCAGTGGGGCAACAGGAAGAATGTACACTCTTTTGGAGGCATCTGAGTGCTCAAGGAATGTCCTGTTCTTCAAAGTCTGCTTTAGTCCCCCCTGGATTAACAGATTGGCACCCTGTCTGGTATTGTGGAGTATAAGAAATGCAGGAACAAGAGGGTCATTGAGTTTGCACCATGGTCTTATGTTTTGTAAATGGCCATGGGCAGTGTGAAGGTTTGCTGGATGCCTGCATGGAGACCTGATGGAGCCATGAGGATGGACTGTGGGTTGCATTGGAGACACAGTGGAAATGCTGGGACCATGAGATGGCTGCCAAGGAGAGCTGCCAGCCCCCGATGAAGTTTGCCAAGACTGTGAGTAGCCTAGCTGGAGGGAGCCACAGACTTGTTGCTGGTTAAAATTATCAGACTTGGAGATTTGTCACTGGCTAGAGTTGTTGGACTTTAAGCTACAGAGTTTGATGTTTGCCCTGGTTGTTTTAAATCTTGTATTGGTTGAATATCTCTTTGCTATACCCAATGCCATATTTTGTAGTGTTAATGTTTACTCTGTCCGACTATGGTTTCTTTATTTTTTTTTTGAGGTTATTTTTTGGTATTACAGCTCAGTTAAAAGACCTTGGATAATGGAAATGTTTGAATATCACTGGGATTGACCAAAACTATGGGACTTTTAAAGTTAGATGAATGCATTTCATTTTAAATTGTGTATGGTTATCAGTTTATGGGGGCCAGGGGCAGAATGTGGTGGTTTGATTCAGGTGTTCCCCATAAACTCAAGTGTTCTGAATGCTAGATTCCCAGCTGATGGAGATTTGGGAATTAACACCTCCTGGAGGGAGTGTATTGCTGGGGGTGGGCTTATGGGTGTTATAGCTAATTTCCCCTTGCCAGTGTTGGGCACACTCTCCTGTTGCTGTGGTCCACCTTATGTTGGCCAGGGGGTGATGTCCACCCTCTACTCATGTTGTCATTTTCCCTGCCATTGTGGAGCTTCGCCCTCAAGCCTGTAAGCCAAACTTAACCTCTTTTTCCCACAAGCTGCCCTTGGTTGGGTTATTTCTACCAGCAATGCAAACCTGACTTCAACAGGAAACCAAGAAAGTAGTGTTAGGAGATGATTGCCACCTCACAGGAAACCCTAATTTATTGACAAGGTCTTCAGTTCCACACAACTGGACTGGAATACCAACACTGCAGAATGTAGGATGTCACTTAACCTCGTTTTGCCAGACTCTGATGGGTGGTCTCCAGACAGTTGCTGAACCCCTGAGAATAGGAGAATTACTAACATTACTTTTATGTGTCAGTCAGCACCAGATATTCAAAAGGTGTTTCAGAATATAGAAGGCTTTGAGGGTAAACTTCTTTTAGAGTTAATAGAGATTGCTGCCAGAGTATATAATACTACACATACTCCAGAAGATAAACAGGTTAAAAAAATGACTAAGATTATGGTGGATACCTTCAAGAAGGCACAAGGCACCACAAGACAGTCCTTATATTTTGCTCAGTATGATTCTCCCTGAAAGACAAATGAATATACACTGTGCTGGAGCTAGAAGATGCTTCTTTTTATTTTTATTTTTATTAATTAGTTTTGTACTCAGGGAATACAGTCAAGTTGGTACCATTGTCAGCTTCCATTCTCTCCCCCACCCTGTGGCCCCTCCTTGTTGAGGTATATAGGTCACACATTGTGGAGTTAGCCCTCAGTTATGAGTAGGAGGAAATGTCATGATGCAACATGTGGCTCTGACATTCTTCCACAAAATTTCCCTGAGCCATGTTGGATTCATTTTAGGTCTGCTTCAGTGATGAGGTCTTGGTAGCCTCTGTGTCTCTGGATACCTGATTTGGTAGGAGTTGATTGTTCTCTGTGTCAATCTCCTTCACCCTTGTGCTGGTACCAGGTTCACCAAGAAAACAGCACCCTTGCTTGTTTCACCAATTATTTAGTTTCATCTGGGGCCCATTTGAGGCATGATGGTGTGGTTCTCTCCTTAGGATCTGCAGCTATCTGAAAAAGAGAAGCAGATTCTCCATCAGTGAATAAAGTTAGCACCAGATAATTGGGATAACCTTATTTTTTTTTTTTAGGGAAAATTTTATAGGTGTAAGCCCTCTTGTAGCCCACGATTGGTGGTAGCTTGATAATTGAGAGTGGGCTCATGTTTGGATATGATTCTGACATGTTTCCCAGCTTCCAGGATGTGTCCTGTTCCACTGAGCAGATCAGCTAGCCAAATCAAGAGCAGTTGGTTTTCCACCACTGCTGTGCACCACTATTGCATTGGTGTGAGCATCATGACAGGTTATTTGCTCCTAAGTAGGTTAGACCATGACTTTCTTGGACAGATATTTGTCATTTTCCCCCAATCGCCCATGTAACACCTTCTGGCACTAGAAGCTCTGACTGTCTGGGGACTGACTCTCTTCCAGCTTCCAGCCACATCACTCTATTTACATGTCAACTGCATATGGTGTCTTCAGCAATAGGGTATTACCACTAACCTTTGGTGGGTCATCAAGTACTCTGACAGAAATCTGTCATTATTTTAGGAAACCTTTTAAGTCTCTCTGATCAAAAGCTCATGGTGGATGATAGCCACCTGCTCATACTGGGAGTTACAGGTCACTGCCCACTAAGAGAATGGAGAAAAAGATAAGTAATATAAAAGAGTCAGAGAGGAGAGAGAGAGAGCTGTAGAAGATTAAGGTCAGTCTTCATTGTACCCTCTCCAGTGCCTTCCGACTCAGGTGTTAACTCTAAGGGCCTGGTGAAGGTTCAACCATTTAGTCTGCTTTTGGGGTTGTAGAATTTTATAGTACCATTGCTGTTTGGATCTAGATTTGTGTCCCCCACACCCTCCCTTACCCTCCCCTCCCTTCACTCTGAACTGAGGTTTGAAGGTTTTCAGGTACATGCTCAGTAAGGGAATAAATGGGTCTGTTGGTAACTCTATAGTCAGCTGTTTTAAGAGTCTCCATATTGCATTACAAAGTGGTTGTACCATCTTACATTCCCACCAACAATGGATAAGGGTTCCTATTTCACCACATCCTCACCAGCATTGATTTTCATTGATTTTTTGGTGATTGCTATCCTTACTGGGGTAAGGTGGAATCTCATAATTGTTTTAATTTTCACTTCCCTGATGATTAGGGTTGATGAACATTTTCTTAAGTGTGTGTTTGCCAATAGTATTTCTTCCTCTGTGAACTGCCTATTCAGCTCTTTGCCCCATTTTGTGAGTGGGTTGTTTGACTTTTTATTGTTTAGGTTTTTGACTTCTTTGTAGATTCTAGAGATTAGGCCACTGTCAGTTGGGTATTCAGCAAATATTTTCACCCATTCTGTGGGCAATCTATTAGCTCTGCTTATTGTATGTTTGTCTGTGAAGAAACTCTTCAGCTTCATGTAATCCCATTTGGTTGAGTGATTGTTTGAGATCCTGTGCTACTGGGGTTTTGTTCAGGAAGTCTTTTTCCATTCATTTATCATAGAAAATTCCTCATATATTTTCTTCCAGTAGTAGCCGAGTTTCTGATCTTATATTGAGGTCTTTGATCCATTTTGTACTTAAGTGTTGTGCATGGCGAGATGTGTGAATCAAGTTTCAATTTCTTGCATATATCCAGTTTGTCCAGCACCATTGGTTGAAGATGCTGTCTTTTTTCCACCTTATATTGTTCAGGCCTTTGTCAAATATCAAGTAGCTGTAGTTGCTTGACCCGAAGTCCTGGTCCTCAAGTCTATTCCGTTGGTCTATACTCCTGTTTTTATGCAAGTACCATGGTGTTTTTATTACTATGGCTTTATAATATAGCTTTAGATCAGGTAGAGTGATGCCTCCAGAGGTATTTCTTTTGCTGAGGAGGCTTGGATTTCTGAAGCCTTCTGTCTTTCCATATGAATTTTGAGATCATTTTTTCAATCTCTGTGAAGAACAATGTTGGGATTTTAATTGGAATAACATTAAATGTGCACATGGCCTTTGGCAGGATTGCCACTTTTTTTTTTTTTTTTTTTTTTTTTTTTTGGTTTTTCAAGGTAGGGTCTCACTCTAGCCCAGGCTGACCTGGAATTCACTATGGAGTCTCAGGGTGGCCTCGAACTCACGGCGATCCTCCTACCTCTGCCTCCCGAGTGCTGGGATTAAAGGCGTGCGCCACCACGCCCAGCTCAGGATTGCCACTTTTCACAATGCTAATTCTGCCTATCCAAGAGAATGGGAGGTCTTTCCATTTTCTCAAGTCCTCCTCAATTTCTTTTTTGAGTGTTTCTAGGTTTCCATTGTATAGATCTTTCACTTCCTTGGTTAACATTATTCCAAGGTATTTTTTTGCTGTTGCTGTCAAAAATGGAGCCATGTCCCTTATTTCTTTCTCTGTATCTTTACCATTTCCATATAGAAATGCTACTAATTTTTGTGCTTTGATTTTGTGTCCTGCTACTTTGCTAAAGGAGTTAATCACTTTCAAGAGTTTTGGGATGGAGTTTCTCAGGTCTCTTACACATAGAACCATGTCATCAGTGAGGGGCCAGGGGTTTATCAAACTTGTTTATTTTGACTAAAAAAAAAGCTTTCTTTCATCAATTTTCTTAACTGTTTTGTCATGCAGTGAATTATGTCAATCTTCCTAATTATATGGAGGCAGGCTTTGTGATCCTCTATATGATCTATTTTAGAGAATGTTGCATGGGCTGCTGAGAAGAATGTGTAGTCTGTGGTTTGGGATGGAAAGTTCTGTAAATGTCCGCTAGGTCTATGTGATCTATGGTTTTGTTGAGCTCTTTTACTTCCCTGTTGAGTATCTGTTTGGATGATCTATTATTGATAATGATGTATTGAAGTCCCCAACTATGATGGTGTTGGTGCTTATTTATGTTTTATTGTCAAGTAGGTTTTGCTTTATGAACTGTGGTGCTCCTCTGTTTGGTGCATACAGATTTATGATTGTAATATTCTCTTGATGGATTGTTCCCTTGATAAGCAGGAAGTGGCCTTCTTTGTCTTTTTTCATTATTTTGGTTTGAAGTCTATTTTATCTGATATTAATATAGCTACCTCTGCTTGTTCTTATTAGATTTTGCTTGTAATACTGTTTTCCACCCTTTCACCCTGAGGAAGTGTGTGTCTTTAGTGGTGAGATGGGTTTCTTGAAGACAACAGATTCAGGGGTCTAATTTTTTGATCCATCCTGTTAGCTTGTGTCTCTTGATGGGTGAATTAAGGCCATTAATATTTAGGGTAATGACTGTGAGATTTGATTTGATCCCTGCCGTATTGTGATGGTATATGTGGTTTGGTGTTTTCATGGACTTTGAAGTTTTTTGTGCCTTCTCTGAGTTTGGGTATTGTGATCTCCTTTTTGTAGGCATTTGAGGTTGATTATTTGTTTCTTCTCTGTAAAAAATTTCCTGAAATACTCTCTGTAGTTTTGATTTTGTGTTCATATAATTGTAAAGCTGAGTTTTGTCATGGAAAGTTTTTCTTTCACCATCTATTATGAGTGATACTTTTGCTGGGTAGAGTAGTTTGGGTTGGAAGGCATAGGTTCTTAGAGTTTTCAGTGTTTCATTCCAGGCCCTTCTAGCTTTCAGGATTTCCATTGAGAAGTCTGAAGTAATTCTGATGGGTTACCTTTAAAAGTGGTGTGCTGTTTTTCCCTAGCTGCTTTTAGGATTTTCTCTTTGGTGTCAATATTTAGGGTCCTAATGACAACAGGTCTTGGAGAGTTTCTCCTTTGGTCCAGTCTGTTTGGAGTTCTGTTAGCTTCTTGTATCTTGATGGGCCTCCCTTTAAGAGACTGATGAAGTTATCTTCAATTATTTTGTTAAATAAGTTCTCCATGCCTTTTGTCTGAATTTCTTCTCCTTCTGGTATTCCAATGATCCTGATATTAGGATGTTTAAGTGTATCCCACAATTCCCTCATGTTCTGTTCACTTACTCAACTTACTGAAATTTTTGGACTCTTGAACATTTTCTTCCATCTTGTCTTCCAGATCACAGTTTCTGTCCTCCACAAGGTTGACTCTATTCTTGAGAGCTTCTAGAGAGTTTTGCACTTGTTCAATTAGGTTTGCATATTCTACTACTTTTCTATGTATAGTTTCCATCCCTCTATCAAGCTCCCTTTTCACATCATTTTCTGATTTTCTTGATGCTCCTTGAAATTCACCCTTGCATTTATTTATGTCTTCATTGAGCCTAGCCAGCTGATTTTTGAGTTCCTCTTTCACTCTCCTTCACATCTCTTAGCTGTCTTTGAACTCCTTCCATTTTCTTATCTATTAGGTCTAGTCTAGTTATGGCAGCATCCACTCAATTTTTGGTCCTTTGCTGCTTTTCTACAAGTTCTACCAGTAGCTTGGCCAGCACAGCAGATGGTCGTATTGGGCCTGAGTTGTCAGAAGCGGACAGACAGAGTGAGTCTGAGCTTGCATGGACAGGTGGAATATGCCTGAGGTTGCATTGACAGGTGTACCGCCAGAGCAATAAGTGGGCAAATGGGCAGAGCAGGCTGAGCTTGTATGGGTGAATGGGTGGCATGCATGTGATGGGCAGATGGACACATCAAGCCTGAGCTCAATTGGGCCAGCAGGCGGAGCTTTTCCATCATGATGTGTAGGCGGGCTGGCAGGGTGATTGTCCCTGCACAGTGAAGCAAGTGGTACTGTGCTGGATTGGGTCTCCTTTCCTACAGTAAATGTGGAAGTATTCTGAGGCTGGGACTATGGCTACGGTGGCTGCTTGGGGGTTTGGGAGATTGGTGGGCTACCCATGAGTGAGGGTATCAAAATTCCCCTTTATTCCCCTCTGCGCCCTCCCTCTGGCAATCTATTAGATATTGCTCTCTCCTAAAAGACCCAGTGAACACTGAATGCTTTGCCTTTCTTTCCCGGGGAGGTGTCGTGCAGTTAGGCAGGTCGGCATCTTGACCAGAAGCTCTAGAAGATGCTTTCTTTACTAGGCCATTGGCAAAGGGAAATAAACCCATTTTTTTTACTTTGGATGGACAGACCCAGAACAAGACACCCGTGGGCAAACAACCTGGACTACGCTTCCACAGGGGTTTAAAAATTCCCCCACCCTCTTTGATGGGACTCTTCATAGAGACTTGCAGGTCTTTTGCAAAGAAACAACTGATGCCACTCTCCTACAATACTTGGACATCCTCCTCCTAGCTGCAGAAATGGAGGAGGAATGCCTCCCTGCCACAAAGAATCCCCTGGACAACTTGAAACATCTGGGCTATTGCATATCAGCCAAAAAAGCTCAACTGTATGCACATAAGCCAACCTACTTAGGATACAAACTCCAAGGAGGTAGAAGCAGCCTCTAGGATTCCGGCTATCCCTCAAATCCCCACTAAGAGACAGATCCAAGAATTCCTCAGAGCTGTAGGGTATTACACAATTTTTATCCCAAGGTTTGCTGAATTTGCCAAACCTCTATATGAGACCACAAGATGACCCCCCCAAAAATATTTTAATTGAACTGAAAATAAGAAACAAACATTCCAAGAAATAAGTCAACTCTGACATCAGCCCCTGCCCTGGCATGCCCAGACTTAACCAAACCCTTCCACTTGTATAAAAAGAAGGGGATATCCAGGGGCATCCTAACTCAAAGACTGGGGCCATGACATTGCCCAGTGGTCTACTTGTCTAAGAAGCTAGACCTAATAGCCACTGGTTTGCCCCCTTGTCTCTGGGATACTACAGCTGCTGCTATTCTGACAGAGAACACTGACAAATTAACCTTGAGCCAAACTTTATCAATTACAGCCCCACATATGATAGAGACTCTTTTAAACAGCCCCCCAGAAAGATGGCTCTCCAACTCTCACATAACCCACTATCAGGACTTGCTGTTAGATCAACCAAGGGTATAGTTTCGCCAAACCAAGGCTTTGAATCCAGCCTCCCTGCTGCCAGAATCTGAAGAGGCATCAACCCCTGTACATGACTGCTTAGAGATCCCCTCTGCCTTCTATGGATTCCACCTGGACTTGGCAGATGTGGCTTGGCCAGACCATGATCTCATGATGTATTGTGATGGTAACAACGTTGTCATGGATGGAATCAGGTATGCGGGTACGGTCATAATGACTTTGGAAGAAACCCTACAGGCTGAGGCCCTACCTCAGTGTGCATCAGCTCAAAAAGTTAAACTGAGCACTGACCAAGGCTCTGATATTAGAAAAAGACAAGACAGTAAATATCTACATAGACAGCCGTTATGCCTCTGCCATGGTACTTGTACATGGATCCATCTACTAGGAGCAAGAGCTATTAACAGCAAAAGGTAAGGAAATTAAAATTTAAAAATGAAATTCTGGACTTATTGGCTGCCATTGGGGTGCCTGATAAAGTGGCTATAATCCACTGTCTGGGTTATCAGAAAGGGGAGACCACAGAAGCAAGAGGGAATAGGCTGGAAGACCTCGCAGCAAAAAGTGCTGCCTCTCAGCATCTGTCAGATTGTCTGGTCACCCTCCTGGTACCTACTCTTCCTGAGTGATCAATATACACAGAACAGAACCTACAGCTCACCCCTAATCTGATTTTAAAAAATAATAATAAAAACACACAAAAAATGGTAATAACTGGAGAATGGACAACTGTTGCTGCTCCAAACCCTCAGATGGAGACTTGCTAAGTAGCTACATGAAGGAATTCACTTAAAAAGCAACAAACTAATAAGGAAAGAGCTTTTCTTGCAAGGTATGAACTCAGTCATCAAGGACATTACCAGCTGCTGTCAGGCCTGCCAACAGACAAATGCCTCCTCTGGTAAGGTACCACCAATGAGGGGGTGAGAGAACAGAAAACAGAGCCAGATAGATATTTGGAAGTTGATTTCATAGAGGTAAATCTAGGTCAGTATGGATATAAATATTTATTTGTTTATGTTGATACCTTTTCAGGATGGGTAGACACTTTCCCAACCAAGTCTGAGACAACCCAAATCCAGGTAGATCACCCAGTCCTACAATGAACATCTCTAATCAAAACATAGAGGAGTCATTAGAATCAGAACACCAAAATGAAGCTATGAGCAATGCAACCCTGACCAAGCTACTGGTAGAACTTTCAGAAAAGCAACAAAGGACTGATAATTGTGTGGATGCTGCCATCACTAGACTAGACCTAATAGATAAGAAAATGGAAGGAGTTCAAAGACAGCTAAGAGATAGGAGGGAGAGTTAAAAATAAAAAAAGACAGAGAGAGAGAGAGAGACCTCAAAAATCAGCTGGCGATGCTAAATGAAGACATAAAGAAATGCAAGGATGAATTCCAAGAAGCATCAAGAAAATTAGAAAATGATGTGAAAAGGGAGCTTGACAGAGGGATGGAAATTATACATAGAAAAGTAGTAGAAAATGCAAACCTAATTGAACAAGTGCAAAACTCTCTAGAAGCTCACAAGAATAGAGTCAACCTTGTGGAGGACAGAAACTGTGATCTGGAAGACAAGATGGAAGAAACAGTTCACGAGTTCAAAAGTTTCAGTAAATTCAAAAGTTTCTATGAACAGAACATGAGGGAATTGTGGGATACACTTAAACGTCCTAATATCAGGATCATTGGAATACCAGAAGGAGAAGAAATTCAGACAAAAAGGCGTGGAGAACTTATTTAACAAAATAATTGAAGAAAACTTCCCCAGTCTCTTAAAAGAAAGGCCCATCAAGATACAAGAAGCCAACAGAACTCCAAACAGACTGGACCAAAGGAGAAACTCTCCAAGACATGTTGTCATTAAGACCCTAAACATTGACACCAAAGAGAAAATCCTAAAAGCAGCCAGGGAAAAACAGCACACCACTTTTATAGGTAACCCCAAATAATGACTATGGGTCGTGCCTGATGCTAAGATCAGATAATGGGCCTGCCTTTGTGTCAAAAATCACTAGGGAATTGACAAAGACACTAGGGGTTAATTGAAAATTACATTGTGCCTATCATCCCCAAAGTTCAGGACAGGTAGAAAGGATAAATCGGACCTTGAAGGAAACTTTAACTGAATTAACCCTAGAGACTGGCAAAAGATGGATGGGACTCCTCCCCTTCACCCTGCATTATTAATACTTTGGTCAGATATGTTAAAAATAAAACTAGTTCTCTTAAACTTATTGTATTATGGATACAATATACTCCCTATTTGAAACTAAACAAACCCTAGATGTTATCCCTCACAAGTCAAAGATTTCACTCAGTGCCATACCAGAGGGGGAATTGTAAAGTGAGAAAAATGTTATATTTCTCTACATTTCTTTACACTTAGCTTAGAGAAAAATAAAATCATTTCTTTGTAGGAGCTCATAAATGAATGAAATACAACACTTGCTTAAGCAGATCAGAATGGTAGAAAAACAGGAGGCTCTGCTGGTCTGAATAGTGTTACCCCAGGGCCTGCATAATTGAGCAAACTCTTTAAGGCCAGAGAAGCAGGAAACTCATGATTGTAGGCCTACCTCACATCCCCCAAGCACTTCCTATAACTGACCAGCAGACCTGTTTACAAGTTCCTTTTTTTTTCTTTCTACCCTATCATCTTCTAAGATGCACCAAATTCCCCACTATGTTTAAAAGTACTTTTATGGCTGTAACTGTCACATGTAAATTGTGATTTATGGTTTAACTTCCATCCTGTTTTTTTTTTTTTTCTATAAATATCATGTGGTTATTTCCAATAAAAGCTGACACTCCAAACAGTTCAGGGCTGCACCCTGAGATTACAACCTCTGGGGTGAAGATCTGATATACCATACTTTCTTCTTTTCATTTTCTCTCTTTTTTACCCAATAAATTTTGTCTCACATTCTGTGAGTTGATGGTCTTACTTATATGACACCAGATCCTATAACAATGAACAAAAGAGCATACAATCAGGAATTAATTAAGAAGCCCATAAATCTACAGTTCTGTTTGAAAACAATGTCTATAAACATCAATAAATGTATAGCAATACCTAAGAGTAAAATTTCATTATGGGGGTTTAATATTCTCTAATAACTCCAATAATGTAATTTTAACTAGTTCAGTATCTTTTTGTTTTGTTTTGTTTTTTTGTTTTGTTTTGTTTTGTTTGTTTTGTTTTTCGAGGTAGAGTTTCACTCTGGCCCAGGCTAACCTGGAATTCACTATGTAGTCTCAGGGTGGCCTCAAACTCATGGTTATCCTTCTACCTCTGCCTCCTGAGTGCTGGGATTAAAGGCATGTGCCACCATACCAGGCTCAGTTCAATATCATTTAATTTACAAGTATCTGGGACCAGTCCTGTGGTTAGAAGTAAATGGTTCTTTTTAATGTTAATAAAGTTGGGTCATCCTTTGTTGGCCTTTGAGCCTAATTGGTATCTCCATATCATCCTTTTTAAGAGTTAGAACCCATAATAATTTAGAAACGGGATGTTAACTCAATCTTGCTTCTTGACACTGGAAATGGACAATATGGAATTATAAAATTTTTACTCTTATGGGCTAGGCCTTGGACAAGTAAGAGGAAACCCAGAAAGTCAACTATAGCTAAAAATAACTTTTAGCAGGGTGTGATGGCTCATGCCTTTAATCCCAGCACTCATGAGGCAGAGGTAGGAGGATTGCGGTGAGTTGTAGGCCACCCTGAGACTACATAGTGAATTCCAGGTCAGCCTGGGCAAGAGAGCAAGATCCTACCTTGAAAAACAAACAAAAAAAAGAAAGAAAAATTACCTTACCTGTTGCTTTATATGGTTTACATTACTAAGCTCTTATATTAACTTAAGACTTGGCTCTGGTTAATTAGTCACTGTTTGCCTTCAAATAAAAAAAAAAAATTAAAGGGGAAAATGAGGGAAAGACAATTCCTAAGGGTAAAATTCACCCAAGAAAGGTGCAATGAGTAGGAATGCAAATTGTTTAAAAGGAGATAATTAAAGAAGGGGAAAAAAATCCTAGAAGTAACATGATCTATGCTGATAGCTCAGAATGGGATGTTTGACCAGGCTTTGATCAACCCAGCTGGAGGGGTAAAATAGACAATCCATAGATTGTCACTACTGGTTATGTTTACCTAGTGGTTATCAATTTTTACTGTTCCAATCTCTCCTCGTTTTGCTTACTTTGCCATTGTGTGTTAAAATTTGTAGTTTTTGTTATTTTATAGGATTCATAGTTATCAAACAGTCCTAAATCCCAGATGAGGTCTTTGGCTTTAGAACTATCTTAAACGTTATGGGGACTTATAAAGGTATTTTACATTATGAGGAGGTCATAACCTTATGAAAAAATTAATAGTTTAATTGTGTAGGCCCATAAAATCAGACCTAAATCTTGTCTCCAATGCCCCACCAAGGAAAAAGGTGTATTTGGAACAAATCTTGAGCCCAGCCCTAAGATTTAAAATAATAGTGATGCTGGTTGTTTGAAGGTGTTTCCTTGGAATGTGGAACACAGGAGACCCACTTTATCCTAGGAAACTGGTCACATGCCCACCAGCCTGGGATATAATCTAGATAAAAAGATTGGAAGAAGGAGCCACTCCCACCAGTTTGTATTGGGCCCCCATAGTGTAATATGTCACTCTAACTGCTATTAAAGTTACAGGTAACACTGTGGATTCATCACACTTGGGTAAAGGAGGCCCACACCGCTAAAGGGAGCTTGTCTTGGATGACACAACAATGTCCATACCAGCTATTCTGAATCAACATGCAAAGATCCCAGGAGCACTCCAAAGATCTTCAGCTCTGCTCTGACCTCACCCGAAAGCTGGTCAGTCTACACATGGCTGAACCTTGAGTAGCTACAGGCCTGCACCAATTGCACAACTGGGAGCCAATTGGTTCATGCATGCCAGAAGCTGGATAACCATCATGATTCCACTCCATCCAATTAGGTCTGGCAGTGGTACCATTCCTGGTATTCTCAGTAAGGATGGGGCAATAGCCCCATGAGGTTAAAACTTGGGGGAAAGAATAGCTACATAATGACAGGAAACATGATTCCAGGGGCTGGGTATTTTTCTAACAGTCTGTGCCATATCCAGCCATACAGTGCTGGGAAGCACTCATGAATATGAACTAAAAGTGAGAAAAAAATAGGAGTCTCTGCACACTTTTAGTATGCCTTGTCTGCTAAATTCATGGATAACATACATAACATAACATGGATAATAGCCAAGTCATTGATAGACCTACAAAAGGAACTAAATTCCCAGACTGATATGGTTATGCAAAACCAGAGAAGCCTGAATCTGCTTACAGCTGATAAAGGAGGATTGTGCTTATTTTCATTAAGGAATGCTGCTTTATACAAACAAATCTAGAGTTACTATGAATAGAATCCAGAAAAGAAAGCATAGCTAAAGGAGAGAAAATTAACTAACTCCTGGCTGTCATGAGACAGCTATTGGTCATGGCCTAAATGCTCTATGCCCCTGGTCAGACCACTAGCAAAGATCTTCTTAGGATTATTTTTTAGGCCTTGTATCTTGGGCCTCCTAAGCAGACTTATCACCATTAGATGCTCTCAGTCCGAGGGCTTATCATGGTCCGCTGAAACAAGAAAACTCAGATTTATAAAAGTCAGAGTTTTTTTATATAAAATTGACAAGACTTCAAAATGGGGAGAACTATTGAAGGAATACCATATATATAATGTTGCTAGTTTATGTTAGTTTAGATGGAATATAGTCATTGTATCTATAACAAATGTAATTTGCTCCTGGGACATTCAGTGAAGCAGTAGATGTTGCACTTTCCTCTGAAACTGTAGCAGGGTAGATTCCTCTGGTGGTAGCTCATAAGAATTCTGTGACTCTGGGCCTGATCCCTTTGGACAATATATAACTACCTTATCTCAGGAGACAGCTCCCTGTACTTGATCTTATTTGACAGAACCCTACACTCATGGATGTAAATCTCTCCCCTCTCCAAGCACATTGAATTCAAAGGATTGCAAAAGGCATATAGGTCCCATACAATCTGACTTCAAGGTCTCTGTTGGTTTTTGGCATGAGCCAGCATAGGTCTGCACATGAATAAAAGGCTCTTTCCCTCTCTCTGAAGTGGATTTTGCCTGATAATTCTCATTGACTCATTAATTCCTATAACAACCAGGCACAGTAGCAATGCCACTGTCTGAGGGGCCCTTCCTGAACCCCAAAATCCTGCATCACTAGGACCTATTTTAAGGATGCAGCAGAATTTTGTTTTGTTTGTAAGCAGACTTTATATGAAAAATCTAAATAGCTATGTACCAAGATGATTGTGCTTCCATATTTGGGGGTGGGACAGTTGTTTGATAGTTTCCCAAAGCTTGGCTTGGGTTGTATGTTTTGAGTCTGCTAGGTCCTTCATCCATGATATTCTCCTACCTCCAGAGCTGGAGTTACTTTGATAACCTGTGTTGCCCAATTTCTCCCCTGCACCATTGCCACACTTCCTCTAGTAACTACTGAAAAACTACTGCAAAGAAAGATCTAATCCTGAAAACTGGCTGCTCCCAGTAGATTTCCTGGTGTTCTCTGGTTGAAGTCTAAAAAGGCTAGAGTCTGATGCTGGTGGGTGATATCAGTGAAGGAGATCTAGGAAGAAGCTAGCTTCTTTTAGGCAGTTTCAGTTAGGAACTGAAGCCCAGAGAAAACAAATTTTGCCACCTCATCCTGACATGAATGGAACTCTTGGTGGGAATGGAATTCATCTAATGAAAACTGATCCACAACTGCTTCAGTGCCCTCTGCTGTCCACAGTCAAGCATACTATGTAGCCTTCACTACCCAGGTGGGCTGGACCTGAAGCCTGCCCTTTTAAACTTACAAATCCATCTGGTCTTCCCTTTTCATATCTGAATCTGATAAA